>CM030007.1:22384583-23792083 GCA_017639485.1 Pluvialis apricaria
CTTTTCCTACAGGAGCACTGAGGTGGATTTTCTGTGGCTGATACGTGAGGCCCCACGCGTCTCTGTTAAAGTGGGTTTGCTGATGCCAGTAACAGGAGTCGAGGAGGCAGCAGCTTTTTACGACTCAGAGTTTGTGGGTGTAAAGGAAGCAGAAAATGCTACACACTGGCTTCACTTTCACTGTAAAAAAATGTGCTTGTGTGATGAATTCCAAAATCCCGTGAGCAAACTAGCCCAAACAAGACTAGCTGTGATCCATGAGGATGGAGTGGAGGAATTGCGGGAGACCTGAGCTGGAAAAGGAGGGGTGAGACGTGGGCAGCGGCACAGGAGAAGGGCGGTGGAGCATCCGCACAGAACACCTCTGGTGACACACGGGTGGCTCTCGGCGCATCTCACGTCCCAGACAGCACTGAATTCCCCTCAGCAACTTCTACTGTTCCTCACCCATCTTAACTAATTTACCAGATCACACCTGAACAGGAATGACCTCATGTAGATACAGGACCTGTCTCATGTTATAGCGAAAAGCACAAGCGCTCATGACCGCAAAATAACCCCGGACTGGGGACAGCATCACTCGACCCTGGATTATGTTTCACGGTTTTCCGAGGGCCGTAGTCACACGGGACTCCAGCGCTGAACATCCCTGTCGCTGCGGCCGAGCTTCAGAGCCGGAGGGTGACTCTGCCCGTCGCAGGGCCACCGCTCCGGCCAGGGTGCCTCGCAAGCGGCAGAAACGCAGCCACCCTTGGGACACAGCGGTGGTCAGGCAGATGCGCTCGGAGGTTTGCGGGTGTAACAGGACCGGGATGCTGGGGATTGTCGTCACTTAGGCAGGGAAGGGGAAAAGCGCAGGGAAGGAAAGTCCTTAGAGAAAATATCTGCCTTACCTCTCTGCCGACTCCTCAGAAAGCGCAGCAGACGCTTGTGCAAATCTTTCCTCCCCAAAAAAAACAGATAAGGATCTCAGCTCAGCACAAGGCAAAGCGGGGGTGCTCTGGTTTCCCCCCTGAAGCGCCCCGAGCCCTCTCTGAGCAGCCCAGGTTACCCTCCGTGAGGACCCCCCGGCCCTCCACGGCTCCTCCGAGCGCTCGGGGGGGGTCCGCGAAGGAACCGCTGCGCCCCGGAGCCGTCCCTGCGCCTCCCCTGCGCTCGGGGGGGAGGAACGCCTGGAAGAGTGTCAGCAACAACCCGCTCCATAAATTTTCCCTCAGCCTTCCGCAGACGTAGGTCCTTGAAAAAAATGCCCAAATCCCGTCCTTTGTTGACATAGTAACCACATTTAAGTTTTTGCCCTCCCTTTCCCCCCCCCCCCAAGCCATCTGCATAAAACAATTCATTATGAGAAAGATTTATCCAGCCTGCAGCGGGCTGGTTTATGTGGTTTTATTTGTCTAAGGCAGAAATAAAGAGAGTGAATGTTTATACACGAGAGACTTCACACCCAAACCAAGGGGTTGCTTCATTACAGCAGTTAATATTAAAGACTTCCAGAACTCTTTGAAGGAAGTGTTATTTCCAAGTAAAAGGAAAAAATCCATTATTCAGATTAACAGCCCATTTCTAATGCGTAAGTGAAGTAAAGCTTTCGGAACTTTTAAGGCGGCCCCAAAATGTTTTGTATTTTTCTCTAACTTGTTCACATATATTTATCAGGTTCTTCCAAAGACGCTTGAAACATCTTAAAAGTTCCCAGTAAAGTTATAAAGCCACAGCATACTGGGAGAAACAGCAGAGGGTCAGAAACAAGTAAAGCCTGTGGAAGACTCTGCTTCCCAGTCCTATGGAGATGAGCCCTATGGAGATGAGCTCTTTAGCCTCTGGCAGTGGAGAGGAGAGAGATAAAAGAGAATTCTGCCGCAGGGATCACATGGGTTTTAATGGGTTTTAATGCATCCCCTCATCCAAACTGCAGCCACCGTGCACAGATCTGCATTCAGATTTCTAGCCCTTTTACTGGTAATTTAGGCTGTGGGAGCAGACTGGCAGCATGTGAAAAACCATGCTGCCCTGCAGGGCTTTTTTGACCCCAGTTGCAAACGGGTGGGGGTGGGGGATAAAGTAACAAAACCCGAACCTTGGTACTTAAGAGTTGAAAAGAGCTTTACAAGCAACTTTTCAGTGGTTTAACCCAATGTTGCCTTATAAAAACTGCCTAATTTACAGATCTCTTTAAAGGCATAATTCTATATATTTTACTGAGGAAAATTTGTCTTTGAGCAGGGTTAAATACGTGTTTAAGCTTGGAGTGAGCAGAGCAGCATAAAGAGTGTGAGATCTAGCGTTTTGGAAGCTATAACCTCTTTTCCTCCAACCTTGAGATTCATTACAACTGACCATAACCTTCCCCCCAACACCCAGGCATCCTCATCTTCCTCACACACACACAGCCCCCCCCCAAAAAAAAAAAAAAAAAAAATCAGAGTTCTTCATCCACGTCTTTTTGCTGGAGTGTAGCTGAGAATCATTAGTCGTTTCCTGAACTGTCATTTAAATGGGAAAATTCTTGGGAAGAGAGAAAGAAAAGAGAAGGTCTAAATGTGCATTCACAGCTCAGGATTTTGGAAGTCTTATCCCTTTAGGGAGGTTTCATTAAACTTTTTAAAGGATCGATTCTGAAGTATAGTTCTAACATCATTACATATTTCTCAAACTGTCATCATCTAATATCCTGACCCGATACCAAATATAAAGTGCTATTTTAAATATTATAAGTGTTTTAAGAATCTGATAGGTGTTATGAAGCTTATAAAGCTATGGCATGCTGCTGTGCAATTTACACCCACGAGGTATATGAAGACAAAATATTTTCAGGATACAAAGTTTGGTTAAGTTTTTAAAATGTTTTAAAGCAATTCCCAAAGGGTGGACCGCTAGCCCCCCGAAAAATTCAGTGAAGCCCATGGAACAACTGTAACGTGTTTGTAGCTCTGTTGGCACCAAGGTGGTGCGCGGGAGCTCCACTTCTGGCCAGGTCTTCTTTGGACTTGCTGTTGAGCTCAGTTTGACACTGCACCCAGTCAGCTGGTAGCTGTGAGCTACGGGCTCAAGACGAGCATCACCCTCATCTTTTCCTTGCATCCCCAGCCGCAATCTGTGTTTGCCTTGCACCGTGCCTCTGATGGGGCCACTGGGGCAGCTGTTTCAGCAAGCCAATCCACTCAAAACCCAACCCACCCAAAAGCCATAATTTTCCGTTTCATCAGCTGGTTAAGCTGACCTAACTACAGCTGCCCTGCTGGATGCAGAGCCAGGGAGTGCAGGCAGATGGGTGGGCAGCGCAGGGGGACCGCAGCCCCCAGTTACACTACATTATACGTAATATTAAACTTCCTTCTAGGCCTTTTTGTGCCTGTGCTCTCTCCATGAAATGGGACAATACTTTTCCTTTATCCTACAGCTTGTAAGCCACTGAAGTGCTATTGTGTTGCAGCCGTGCAGGCACCTGAGGAATATCAGTTGCCTGAGCTCAGAAAGTCTGTCTCAGAAGGTGACTGAAGTACCTGTGGTCTTCCGCATGTGGTATATAAAATCAGTTGTCACAAACTCAAAAATTCAACTTCGAATAACATACTATCGTCTAGTAAAAAATGATAAAATATACAAGAAGTAAAGCAGATTTATTGCTGTACACTGTACCTACCAAGCACATACTCTGCTGTTCGCGAGAATGTAAGCACTAAAGTCTCTCTGCTCCTTGGAAATTGAGCCCAGTTTCCATTAAATAAGCTATTAACTGGGGGGGGGGGGGGGGGGGGGGGGGAGAACCAAAACCCAACAAAAACCAAACAAACCAAACCAACAGAAACCCAAACCAACAGCAGTTGTATAACATCCTATAAGTTATTTTTAGCAGTACTCTAGAAAAACCTTTCCTGGTAAAGATGCACAATATAGTTTGTGCTAAGATAGGTTAGCTTGTTTTTCTGAATCTGTTTTTGACCAAATAGTGATTATATCCTGCTTGGACTGTTTCCTCAGAAATTATATCATAATTAGGCTGTTTTATCATACATAGATAACTTAGAATTGTAGCAATTGTGCAACATCATCCACGGGACTTCATGAGATAACAAGGTTGCACAAGCACACTGACCAGGACTGTTACTGAAGATGAACCGCTACACTGATGAGATGGCAGTGTCCTTTTGAAATGGTGTTTTAGAAAGCAAAGGAGCAAAGGAACACAAGAAATGGGCTCTGGCCCAGAGCTGCAAGCACAAAGCATTAACAGCTGCTTAGTGCTATGTTTGCAAATGCTCTGGTTCCTGTAGAAACACCTAATCCTTCCTGAATTCTGGCCAGCATTTATGGCTAAGTGCAGACACTTACAGACTGCTCTCGATTACCTGCTTCTTATCTGCATGGTCCGTTTTGTGTGACAATGGATTTTCAGCCAGGTTTTTAAAGCTTAATTATTGAGGCCACGTATTCCACATCTATTTACATCGCTATGTGTGCCAAGGACCTATTTGGTGGGGGCCGCACGGTGGGGTGGGGAAGTTTGGGTACTGCCTTAGCCATAGGGAACGAAAGAAAGCAGGGAGAACACAGGAAACTACAGAGCCCTTAACGCAAAGCATGAACTTTCTATAGGCGTCCTTGAACTATCCTGTAGAATGTAATACTGAGTTACATCCAGCAATGGGGTTCTCAAATATCATTTCAGAAGCGTCTGAAAGGATTAGCAGATTGTCAGAGCTGGGGCTGAGAACCCCTTTCCATTTCAGGGCTGACCTCCTCGGCACTCCAGCTGTAAATTGGGTTTTACAGAATCATTTCCTTTGGGTCCAACTCCATCCAGCAGGATGCAGTCCGAAAAGGCCACCAAATACTGAGGCAAACTTAAAAAGCAAAACCCAGAATGAAAGCACACAGCAAACAAAGCAAGGTTTATGGACCACTCTTACAAAAGCTAAAGGTGCAATTCCTGTTCACTTTGAAGGGATGCCCCTTACCCAAACCGGATCAATGGACCGAGCTCATTTTGTGGCTGTTTCACTTGCCCAAGCTTTCTAAAATTTGTACCCATCCCCCTGTTCAGTATGGTGTTCTGGAAAGTACCTTGACATCACCTTATTGAACTTTATTGAGTCTGGGCCCTAAATACCACAGTGCTGGATATACCAGCTATAGCAAATAGACGTGCCACGCCTGAAAAGGCAGGTGCTGTACGTTCAAACGGGAGCACGAGTGCAATGTCTCTGCTCTTGACAATGAAGCTGTGCTACTCTAACAGCAGCTGCCATTGAAAGGGTCCTCTTCCCATCTCTTTACGCTGGAACTGGCATTTGTATGACTCCATCAGAAGATTTCCCTTACCCACTGAGCAGAAAAATCTTCATTTTCTTCCTGTTGGATTGTTTTAGCCTGTATTAACTCCCTGACCTGCTCACCACAGAGTCAAGACAAGCAGTGGCACTGCTCCGAGGGAAATGGCAGGAGGACACCCAAGTGAGAAGGGGAGAGGGGCTGCCTGGCACTTTTTTGGCAGTAGTTATCTTTTAGCCCAGCTTAAATATACTGCCTGGCTGTAACCCTAGGCCACAGCCAGAGATGTTGTCCAGGCCACAGACGAACAGGGTTAAGAGGTTATTTCTTTATCCCTCCTGCACTTCCCCAAAAGTTACCGTCTCCTTAGATCTTCCAACAGGGTGGCATGTTTTGTCCTCCCTCTTCTCAGTCTCAAAACGATCTGGAAAAAATCTCCTGTGAAAATCACTGAGGCTAGTCCAGATCATTTTCACAGAACTGTGCCAGGGAGTGACAAAACGCGCAATTATAGCACTGCATCAGAGGGTGAGGTTTCACAAGGTGCATACGTTAGTTAATGGCTTGTTACCACTGAAATGGGGAAACAAGTCTCCTCTCCTCCCTTCTGGGCAGTGGTCTTCACCTCCACCTAATGGCAGTTCTGCTGCTCCTCTGATAGTTTGATGAACACAATTCAGCTTGCCCAGCTGACAGAAAATGGTTCATTTTTTTTTTTCCTGTTTAATTTTCTACAGCCTGTGAGATGGATGAACTGGCTCACACAGGACTGACAGAGCATTCACAACATGCAGTCATGAACCAGGACCAGGCTTGGGTTGGGGTGCTTCCTGATGGGAAAGAAAGGGTAAAAGTGCTTAGTGAACATTAACATCTTAACATGGGTCAGCTGCAGCCTCCTGGTAACAATAGCTGCTGTTGCTGTTTCCTAGCTGAGCCTGAGATCTGCCCCAGCACATACTTTACAAGCTGTGGTGAGGATAGATAGATGGTTTGCACAATGCTGGAAACCTTTCATCTCATCTCCAGGAAAAGCTATTTCTTGACAAAGATAGGACCAACTCCCATGAAAGCGTTAGTTTGTTTAAAGATACTGTGCAGCTCCTTTGCCCTTCAGGGCCCTGAAAGCTTTGAGCCACCAATGAGTCCATTCAGGCAATGCACTGTTTGTACCTGGGCACACTGTCAGAGGACTCTGGCAGGAGAAAAATGAAGAGAAAATGGCAGTAGATTAAATTCTCTCTTTCCATCAGACCTTTGTACAATCCTTTGAATTCCTGCCTTCTGATTTACCAAATCACCTTGAGATTCTTGACGGCTTTGCTTGCAAGCCTACACCAGCTCCCATCCCAGCCCTGGTACACTGACATCATCTTCCTCCTCCCCGCTGGCGCTCACCCGCTGATGAAATACACCTGCACAGAGGAGGAAGCAAACTCAGGGAGTATCAAATATCAGTCCTAAGTGCCAGTATACCATAGCAGGCTGGTGCAGTCACCCCTGGCTTTGCTTCAGAAGCATTTGGGAATGTCAGTTCTTTTTCTCTTATATTTTTGTAGCAAATACTTGTAGGCTGACACTCTGCCTCCTCCCTTGCTGGCTTTTGCACTGTGCAGGTTGCTGTAGCCAGTCATGCTTCAAAGAGGGCTGAAGACTTGTGGGAGTGATTTCAAATTACTTTCTAAATGTCCTGGTTACACGGAGGAATAATCTTTTGAGGTGGGTGGTTTGCCTTCTAAAAAGAAAAATCCTTTCAAAGGTCTTCAAATACTACTGTTCAAGTCTCTTGCTCAGCTCGCCCAGCAAGTAGAAAGACCAGTTTGCATGCTGCCTTGCCTGACGGTTTTGAATTTCCTCCTCTAGCCATGAATCTTCTGGACGAGAAGTATTCAGAGAGGCAGGACTCGCAAGCTGGATGTTTCCCCAAGCTCAGCCTTCCTGTGACACAGCATCGGTCAATCCATCAGTCAGAACTGGAACATTGTCCCTGCCCATGGCAGGGGGGTTGGACGAGATGATCTTTAAGGTGCCTTCCAACCTAAACCATTCTATGGTTCTATGATTGTTCTTTAAACATGATGTATCTGCATGTGGTCCAAGCCGTGATACCAATGCCACCGGTAGCCTCTGGAAAGAATTGTACCAGAATCTGCTAGGTTTACTCATGCTGGAGAGTCCCCACAAAAAGACTAACGTGACTGCTGCTGCTGCTCAGGGCAAAGTTGTGATTTCACATGACCACTGAACCAAGTTAAAATCTGTCTGCCACAGAAAGAAGGTCTTTGCTATCGTCCTCTCCAATTCCATCTCTACCCCCATTATCCAGCTGCACGTTCCTCCCTCTACCTATTAACTTGTTTTCCTGATTTAATTCTCTGCCATTTTAGTGAGTTGAATCAGCTTATTCCGTAATCAGAGCAGTGCCAGAGCTGGCAACGAGGGGAGCAACAGGCATACATGGTGAAGAAAAGTGGGAGGAAGAAAGGGGGAAGAAGCTGGATTTCATTCTTTTGGTGACACAAAATGAAGCCTAATAGAGGGCCAGAACGCCGGGCAGGGCATGACAGGTTTAAAAGCTACAGATACAATGAAGGTAGCAAATCAGCTCTTGGTGTCTGTACAGCGTGCTGTAGTCTGAGACAGTCCCACTGTTTTCCCGTGCTGGTTATATACAGGTTCAAACCAACATGGGAGAAGAGTCAACCATTGCTCACTCTCACATTCTACACAGTTTTGGCATGAGCCCACAGCTCCCCAGTGCTCTCCAATCGTGCTGCACTGACTATTCAAGCAACCACAGGAGGAGAGGGTGGTGTGTGGCTGTGGGAAGCATATCTAATTTGTCCATTTAAGCCCCCATTCAATAAGCTGTCCCCTCTGCACTTTGCTCTTTGGCTAAGCACATGGACAAGCCCGGCTCCCCAGGCCCCCGGGAATGCCAGTCAGGAGAGCAAACCCTCGCAGAGCCCACAGCTCTGGGGAGCGCTATGGACCCCAGCTGGTGGCTGCTGTCACGCTCCCAAGGGCTTTCCACATGACCTCCTGGATTTGGCATTTCCCATTAGCTGGGCTACCCCATATTGGAGGGTTCATCTTCCAGCTACAGTGGTACCATCTCAAAAGAAAGACTGAGAAAAATGACCCCCAAGCACACAGAGTTGGCCATTTCTCAGCTGCTGTGTGTGAATGGAGAGAAAGCCTTTGAGCACCCAGCTCAAAGGACCTGGTGGTATCAGCGCTGAGGTCCTGACAAGATGACTTCATATTTTCCTGCCCCAAGGCTTTTTGAGCAATATGTATATAAAAGCTGAAGCTAAGCATGTTTTAAAACTCATCCGTCCTATATGTAATCAGTGCCTTATTAGATTTCCAGCAATGCAAAGGGACTAATAGTTAATTTGGAAGCTACTAGGAAGTAGTTTTTTCATTTTATGCTCACCAGTGTTTTTCCACGTTGCTCCATGTAACTACATTAGGTGTTCTGATAACAGTGCTAAGAGCAGTGGAAAAGCCAACATATTAAATAAACTTGGCCACTTCTTATATTTTACATGCCATCTCTTGCTCACAGCCTGTGGGTTTAAATGCCTGGCAGCTGGAGCCGGGGCACCAAGCAGAGAGCCCTCGGTGCTGGAATTTGCTCCTCCTTGCTTCAGCTGAATCTGAGTTTGTTGGACCTTTGCTCTTAACTGTTCTCCAGGGCAAGAAACGCAGAGCTTTTTGCATGGTACTTCGTACGCTGATCTGCAGCCCAGATGGTTGGAAGCCTATTGGGACCAAAGGAGAAGAGTGGTTTAGACCCACCCCAAGAAGTCTTTGAACCTCAGGGCTGCAGGAAAACTTCAGAACAACAGCGACGTACTGTAACCATCCACTCCATCTACAACACTGCAAGGGTGCCAAGAAAACCAGAAGAGATTATTTTATTTTCTGGATTGCCAGGACCATATTATTTTGAACACATCTTGCTCGCTGATGGCTATTTTGGAGTTTACTGCACAGGCTCTGTCCCATTTTCTTTTCCAGCCTCGGCTGTCAGTTGGGGGTGAGGAGCTGGCCTCCCAAGTTGTCTGCCCCTGGAGCCTGGCAAGGCACGGCAACGTCAGCGGCCAGATAGCCCAGAGCAGGGCCACAACTTGTCCTCTGGCACTTGAGGACAGGAGTGGGTGTGGGGAACAAAGCGGTCCCTTGTTCAGAACAGAAGCCTGTTTACTCTGTCACTGGTGACACACTGCGGGTGCTGCATTTACCATCCGTACCTGCACTGACATCCTGCTGGGTGAGTGCACTCAGCAAGCCCAAAATCAAATTAAATTGACTGTGTTATTTAGAAGACATTTACTCCTACGTGGAGGTACTTGATTACTTTGCTGATGAGTGCTGTGGAAATGTTAGTCTATTAAGGAAGGTGAAGCAGAACCGCTCACAGATCATAAAAGTTTAGTAGAAGGGATGACCCCTGCAGAGTTTGGTAACATCACCAATGTGAAGACAGCACTGCTGTCCTGCTGGTCCTCTGGAAACTCACCCTCCGTAGCTCCGTAAGGTCAGCAAAGCCAGCGCATCCTCCCACTTGTGATCTGCGGAGCGTATCCCATCAGGGTTTTATCTTCTGCCCCTCTGCGAGCAGCCGACACCGCCTGCCTCTCTCCTTATCCCTGCTCACAAAAACCACAGCTCAGCTCAGCTTTCACAAAGCTCGCTCCTGATTTTTTGCTGGAATTGTTCTCTGAGCCGCAGGGACCCCAGTGACATTTTCACCCTGTTTAGCTCAGTAGCAGTCACAGCTCCTGCAGCCGGTCACTTCGGGCCACACATTTAGTTGTTGGTGAGTCAAGTACGGTGGCTGTCGGATTACACTCAAGCTGGTGCTATGACCAGCAGGCAAATGTCAGTTGACACAGGACTTCACCCTCCCAAAAGCATCATTTTCTCCATTTGTAGAAGGGCAGTTTTCTGAACAAAGAGCTCAGCACATGCTTTTTATAAAGCCACAGGAAACTACACAGAAAACAGTGGTTTTGTAGGGAAGCACATTACTGACAGAGGGAGAAAAAGCATCCTTGTTTTAAAAGAATTTTTTTTTTAAACCCTAAACTTAGTACTATTTACTTTGGCTTTCTCGGCACACCCTGGGTTGTTTACCAGTGGGGATGAGAATTTACACTGCTCAGGCCCCTCGGAGAAGTGATCGCGATGCAGATCAAACCACCCATAGTTTGCTTACGGCAATGGTTTCCCCAGAGACTTGTGTTTTGGTTTTAAGTAAACAAATAGCAATGCAAGCAGGAGGAGGATGACTCAGGTAAAAGTACACAGATCTGTTATATACTGCAAACATTATATATGTTTAGGATTCCTCTGAGAATTTAAAAAGGCCAGGTTAATCGCACTAAATTGTCACCCTCTGAGGTTCCATACAGTCTAACTTAAACAGCTAGAATAAAGTCAATGTATTCATTTTTAAAATAGAAATAGCCCTGCTTCTTTTGAACTAGGCCAAATGGCGTATTTCAAAATAAAATTTTATTACTTTGGACATAAATAGCCTGAATTTCTTGCCCATATTTGCTGATTTCAGAAAACATGACGCTTTGTTCTACCTGGTAAAGGAGAGGGTGCGGGGTTCGCTAACTAATCTCTTTCCCATTCGTACAAAACCCAAACCTCTGAGCTGGACCAGACCTCTAGGCCTTTCCACGGGATGAAGGATTCCTGGCAACGCCTCCCTGTCAGACCCATGCAAAACATTGCTCGGGCACAGAGTAACTCGTTCTTGAAATGTGCTTCTTACCCACCTACCCTTACTCATGGGGCAGCGTACTTGTTCAAAACAGGGGACCGCGGCAACTCAAAGGATGGGCTGTCATGGAGCTATTTCCCTGTGCAAATAATTTAGTATAAGACTTCCCCACTTCTTTATATCAGTGTGTAGATAGATGTTTCAATTCTGGTTCTGTACGCCAAAAAATACAGTCATCCAAATGACAGCGACACAGTGACACACTTTGGAATACGCTTTTGCAAGCACAGCTGCCTCTCTGCAAACCAGGCTTAGCAGTTCCCTAGGAAATAACAGGGAAAGGACAATCAAACCCAGTTCTTTCTACCTACCCTAACCTTCTCCATGCTTTCCTTGGTGTATTCCCTCTGTAGTGCTGCAAGCAGACAGAGAGACACTTGCAAGGAGCAGAAGTCACAGCTTCTTCCCCATCCCCATCAGTGCTGCAGGCAGCGTTTGCGCAGTGAGCAAGGGAGCAGTTGACGTCCGGAGGACAGCTGTGTTTGCTCTTTCCCTTCCTTACATGTGCTGCATAAAGTCACCTTTAGGCAAAAAGTATCCTCAAATTCTTCACAAACGCATGCTGAACTAAGCTGGAGAAAAAGAAACCAATATGAAAGACAAATAAGGTTTGCCACGGACAGACACATACGCCAATGCTGCCCTCAGCCATAGGGAGACGTCAACTACCAAACACAGGTTTCCTTCCCCAAGCTCTGGGAAAGGGCTTCTGGACAAGTGAGGGCAAGCCTGGGTCAGTGAAAGGAGGATATAGGTCTTTTAATGTGTAATGAGGCACAACCTAAAAATCTGCTGAAGACAAAGGAAAAGCAGTCAGGTCAATGAGGAGCATCAGATGCTGCCCTGAATCTGCTAGATACTATGATGCAGACAAAGCACGTTCAAGACCCGGATGTGATGGGGACTCCGTTAGCTGAATCCCAATTTTCCTTTGCAATGCAGCAAAATCACAAACCACAGGGCACTGAGCCAGTCCCAGCATAAGGCCAGGAGAAACACCTCGCTTTTCTTTGGGTCTGTGGTTTCTAGTTTGTGCTATGGTCCTGGAGATAGAAGAGCTGCTCAAAACTGCCTTGGGTGTGAAGGGAGACTTTGGGCTTCCTCATGAACTCCCAGATCCCACCCATTCCCACCTGGGTGTCACTTGTGCCCTCAGCCCAGGGCTCTGGGAGGGGAGTAAGAAGGGGATGGGGCAAGTGGGTAAGGGTTAACATTTCTTCAGCACTTCTGGTAAATCCAGGACTACCTAATTATGCTTACAGGGATTAAAGATGCAAAACCTGCATCTAGATGGTGATGTGCTGAAAGACCATGACTGACTCCACAGAGGGCCCTGAGCTGGAAATCTCCTGGGAGACGGTCCAAGCCTGTTGCCTCGCCACCTTCTCCAGAGTCTGGAGCTAGGCAGAAACTAGTCTCAGCATTAGTAAAATAATTGTAGATTAGTACCTCACTGGCAATTTCCATATTATTTTCTATTCCACAAGACATGAATAGAAGTGAATGAATGTGCCACTACAGCACCTTCTCTCTTCGTACAATTATGTTACCTTGTTGGGCAGAACTGTCATGCTTTCAGAAAATGGCAAAGAGAGAGATGTAACAAGCCAAGAAAGGCAGAAGATGCAACATGGCTGCTGAGGAAAGTAAATGATACTGATGTCACAGGAAAGCCTTTTGTCACTAACAGATTCATTGGAAAGGCATGAGCAATGTCACAGGCAACCATCTTGCAGAGTCAGGTTGGTCTCATGTCCCTAGAGTCTGCACTCCTGATTGACCCGCATTTCTGGAATGCCCATCTCTAAGTATCAAGAAATGGAAATTAGAGGGTAGGATAAATGGGAAACAGACCCCTACTGATACCTTGAGAAATTGCTTGCATGGTATTGTCCCCTCAAATTTTGTCTGACTGCCCTGAGGTAGTCAGGCGATCAGAAATTTCCAAAGCACCTCTGACTGCCTCACTGGGTCCTTCTTACCAATTAGCGTAGCTGGTCCTGCTCCCAAAATGATTATGCATACTAATGGAAACGCTTCTTTGGCATCACATTACGAATCCGAACACTGCATGTTTTAAATGGAAATGGTGGGTGACAACAGTCCTTTCATCTTCACTTCACAGCATCTTTTAATCCTCACTAACAAAAAAACTTACTTTCCACTTTGTCATATTTCTGAAAGACTCAACGGAGACAGGAGTCAAAATTCATTAAAATGCTGAGCACGAAGCCAGCTCTTCACAAATAATAAGCAACAACAATAAATAATGAATGAATTTAGCACTTGTGAGAAGTATCAGACTTAATGGTGCCAGAGAGTTAAATTCTCTATTTATCTTATCTAGAAAGTGAAGTTAATGCCAGGAGTGGCAGCTCAAGCACACCTCTGCTGCCCAGGAGTGGCAGCCAGGCTTGGAAAGGCCACTTCTAAGCTCAGTGACACTGAGATGACGTGTTGATACAGTCACTGGCCTGTGACTGATAAGTGGACATCTTTCTGCAGTGACCAATGATACTTCCACTTCATCTGCTCAAGTGCAATCGTTCATTGCATACTACAGGGACGTGATGCTCATTGTGTGTCAACTCAAGCAAATGCCCCAAGAAACCCATGCAAAATCCACCAGCAATTGGAAAAAATTAAAGGGAAGGACTGAAAGGCATTCCCTTGTCTTTTCCTTTGCCCTGGAGCCAGGCAAAGGTATGAACAGGGTTGTTGCTCAGAGTGCTGGCTTTATTCAGAGCAGTGGCTCGAGCCAGCCAGTCCTGTAACACTGGATTATTTTAATTATCCAGTTCTTTGTGGATTGTTTTAGATTTTACGGTCTTATTACTTCCACAGATGTAGGAAATCCTGAGGAAAGGGCACACGGACTCTCTGTAATACCGTCTGTCTGATTCTCAGCCCCTGGAGCTGCAAATTTTGGGGAACACCTGCAAGGTCTCAGGCAGAACAAGCTGCACTCTGGCCCTAGAAGTGAACTGGGAACTGCTGGAGGGGACTGAGAGCCCCAGCTGAGCAGACCAGCATCATGTCAAACCAGGCAGAAAGCAATCACATGAGGAACAGCCCTTCCAGGGGTTAGAGAGGTACCAGCCAAGCATCTCCTCTTCTCAGTAGCCAAGAGCCAAAATACTTGCATTCCTCACATCTACTGGCAAATCATGATATGACATAATATTGACACCTAGTGACAATGTACCATGGCTATTTGTGGCCCTCGATAACCACTTTGGCTCTCTGTAACCCCTTCAGTCTGGAACTGCTGCATCCATGAGATGCAAAGGTATATGAGCAAACACAAATACACTTTCCTCTTAAAACACTTCATGTTGCATCCTACATTTCCAGAGGGAAAGTGGCTACAAAGAAACAAGACATCAAAGTCCTACAGGGACTGTAGAAAGAGAAAATATGGAGAGCTGGCTTTCTTACTCTGAATTGAAGATGACTTAAATTAAATAATCAATTAAAGCTATTTTGGCTAGACATAGTAACCCAGCTATTAAACGTAATAAAGATCCTCTTGCTTTTGCTCAGGGTGGATGATGTTCTGAATGTCTAATTTCAAGTTCAGTGAAGTTACCTGATTATACACAGTACAGCAGTAGACTTCTGGGCAAATCATTACAAGGTACAGCATGGAACGAGAACAAACTGTTTTTTCAGACATCTGCAGCTCGGGGAGCTTTTCATCTGATCTTGATTACAGAGGAACAGATACCCCTCTCGCATGCTTAGCCTTAGGTAACCAACAATAACAAGTGCTTCACACCCCTGTGCTCTAGCCCTGCTCAGAACAAGCTGGGAGGGAGGAGAGATTAGCATCCTGCAAACATCTTCCCTTTGTGGACTGCGCATAAACAGCAATACAGCTGGAAGTTTGTTTCGGGAGATGGTCTGTTCCACATGCGGCAGTATTTCAAATGCAGACAGCTCTGCAGTTCAGGTCTTCTGAACTGTCTCTGAGATGGCAGTGTGACATGGACAACATTATTACTATAATTACAAAAGAAAACACAGTGGCAAATAAATCTTCTAAAATGTGTGTATTACTGTTGCTCAGCCTCACCAATATTATTTGTCTTTTTCTGTTTCTCAGGTGTGTGGAAAAAAAATTACGGCCTAAGAGAGCCAGAACACATCAGTGTCAGGTGATGATGGACCAGATGATCAGGTCCCTGCTAAAGCTGTGAAGGTGGGAGCATGGGACACACACTGGTCACACAGCAGCACGGAGCCTGCAGACTGTGTCTCCGCGCTGCAGTCCATTAACCATGGCACCCTACTCAGGAGCAGATCCCGAAGTGTGGCAGAGCTCGGCAGCCTCTCTGCTGCTCTGTGCCTCTTAGGCAAGAGGTAGCAGGTTGCTGGACCACAGGTCATCTGCAACTGGCATGCAGGACCACAGGACAGGAGATGCTGCGGTGGACCTACAAATGCATAGATGCAGCAGAGTAGGAAACCAGAGACAATTATGTGAGCCTCACACTTGGCACATGAGATTCAGCAAATCTTCTGAGGTGGTTTATAGTCCTGTAATGCCACAACACAAAGCACAATAGCAAAAATGTGATGGTAAATATGTTATGCAAACTGATTGATAAAGACCATACCAAGAGACCAGGACTGCAAGTCTGAAAGGTGCACACTTGAGGACGAGGGGGATAATCCAGATGTGGAAGGGAAACCCACCTCTCTGTACGCTGATACAAAGAGCAAGTACAGTATGTCCATCTGTGAAAAACACAAACCATGGCACAAAAGTCAAGGAGAAAGCGTTAAAAGTCCTGATGTGAGGGTCTCTGATGGACTGCTGATTTTGGTGCTAAACTCCAGCACTTGAGGTGTGTAAGTGAATCTTTAATTCTGAAATTAGCTGACATTTATTGAGTTGTCTCATGGTTATGTAAAGCAGACTTCAAAGCTTACAGTGAACTGTCAAAGGCTTGGAGAAAAAGCATGAAATCCAGCATTTTCTTTAAAAAAACACACTAAGTGCACATTTAGCCATAGGAAAAGTTGAATTTGTTCTTTTAAGGCAATATGTACATTCCGTGTATTCAGTTTGAATTCTCCAGGCTAACTTTATGCACTTAAAATCTTTTTTGAGACAGTGAAGAGATCCCCTAGAGATTAGGCGATGCAGAACAGGCAGCCCAGATCTCTCTTTGAGACTCTAGGAATCTAAATGATATGAACCCTGTATGGTACACAGATCTGCTAGGTTTACCGCTAGGATGTTTGAAGAACCCAGAGACCCAAGGAGCTCTAAAGCAACCATGATGCTCTGCTGATCCAGGGCTAACCAGGGGCTATTTCAGTCCTGGTGGACCTCAGTTCTCCATCATCTGCCATGATGGAAGACTGGGTAGTGATGCTCCATTACACTTGTGGCACAGCCATTTAATCCCCTATTCCTTGCCTGACAACTACATTTATTCAGGATCGACCATCATCCTTGTGTCTTCAGAACAGTTTTCTGGTTTATTGAAGCACTGTGAGTCTAACATGTCAGGGGCTAAGTACTGAGCTCTGTATTTCAAGTGTTTCTTTCACAGGGATTCATTTAAAATACAGTGCACTGACATGTGTTTTTAAATTACCTCCTTGGGCAAGATTCAAATGTTAGTTTGGAAATGGTGTGTACCTCCAGGCAGCTCAAAGTAATTGCTATTTTGTCTTGAAGCAAAACATCCTATCACCTTAAGTCATATGTGCATTGAACAAGGAGTCATTTAATGATACCTCAGTACTGGGTGAACTAGATGTCCCTGTCTGAAGTCTACCTGGCTGGAGATACAAAAGATGTAAGGGGAGAAATCTCATATGCTGCCAGCACTCCAGCACCTAAATGTGGGGAGCCACTTCTAAACCTAAAGAGACATCTCCCTGTTCTTTTCACACAGAAGGCAGGCTATTATCAAAACACAGTGGAAGGAAAAAACCTGATACCGGGTATCTGATGGAGTCACAGGTGCTAAACAGGAGCATAATGTAGCAGCTGGCAGAGGCAGCTGTAGGACCAGCCAAGGCAACAGGGAAAAGCCAGCCAAAGATTTTAAGCTCTCCTGCCTTTTGGAAAGGTGCTGTATTTATGACAAGGCTGAAACTAATTATTTATTGCCTCGGAGAAAACACCAGTTCTCTGCAGATTTTGAATTGACTGAAAAATTTCTATGATCGTTGCTAGAAACCTGTTTTATTCTGCCTCCTCTACTGAGCTTGCCACCTCTGGGCTCATGAAAGGCCACCTCACAATCACAGCAGCTCACTGCTTCTAGGATGTCACGAGAGATTTCTCTATGAGTGTATCACTGTCAGGAGTTAAGCAGGCAGGTATGACTACTTTACAGTCTTAATGGTGTTTGTGTTTCTTTACTGACAAATATTAAAGTAAAAATTGGACAGGGCAGCAATGAAGAATTATTCCGTGTAGGGTTCTTTCTAGGTCTTCTTACTAATTAAGTGTGCTTCCTTCAAATAACAACCACAATCAGATTTCTGAGGGTAATCCATGCTGTCCTGGTTTATTTAAATTGATTAGAAGAGTAATACTGCTATTAAATTTAATGGAAGGTAAAACTAAAGAACTTTGGAAATCTCACCTGTAGCAAAGATTGACACAGCACATTTGTTGGTTTATTGCTGAATTTTAAAAAGCGGGGCAAAGCATATTTATGGCGGTGCAGGATCTGCATAGTGATGTACTGTGCTTAGAGCAGGATGTGGAACAGATCACATGGCAGAGTAACAGCACCTGTGGTCACGTTACTGATGGGCGGAAAAGGAAGAGGTTTCTGCCAGTAAAGCAGACTAGGAATGGGGAAGGCTCAGCTAGAGCAGGACTGAGAAGAGCTTTGGTATACAGGTGCTGGGCAGATGTCTCAAGAAATGTGTTTGTATTAATTAATTAGATTTTCCCTACAATAGCTTTGTTTGTATTTCGGCAGTTTTTTCATGTCAGATGTTTAAGTATGTGACTTAAATTGGACATTCTTTCTTTCTTTTCACTAGGACTTTCAAATTGTCTAGGTATTAGATGTCAGCCGCAAGTCTTAATGTCACTTGTATGATGCTTACTGTGCGATTTTCCTCAACTGAGAGAAGTTTGTTGCATATTGGAGCAGAACAGAGAAGTACAACAGTAAACAGTGAAACATTTATAATAATCTAGATGGACTACATTGATGAAGCTGGTCAATTGCATGCAACCATAAAAAGTAGATTGATATTCTGTGAGCACTGCAATTTTTCTTACACCTGCAGACTGTATGACACCATCTTTAATCAAATTTATTATTGATTATCAGAGTCACGATTAAATTTTTTTTATTAGTTCCATGAATTAATACTGAGTTCATCCAGCATACTAATGAAATCAGAAGATTCACAAATTTGGAAGGACAATAGTCTGGGTTTTTTTTAACTAGAAAGCAACTGACAGCTAAATTTCATTGTATTTATTGCAGATACTCACTACTAATTCCATGAACAAACTTACAGAATTGAATGAACTCAATAGGGAAGCTATCACCAATGCATCAGATATACTTCAGAATGACCTTCTTCTGTGAAGAAACCTGCCTCAAAAGTCCCTCCTGCAAAGCTTTTGTGAAAAGCTATGTAAAAAATGCAATTATGTAGACACTCTCCCTTCACCATGAGGTTCACCAGATTAATTTTAGAACATGCATCCTACTAAGGGTTTCAGATTCCAGGCACAACCTTACCCAGACTTGCAATTGTCTCTCTGCTCTGTGTATTTGTGTGCTTCCCATTGGATCTGTATCAGAATTTTACTTCAAGGAAGCTCTAAGTAGTTTTAAAGGGTATTTAATTTTTTTTCTTCAAATTAATATAGCAAACTGCCAAAAAAAATCTTCAGAAAGGCTGAGAGGCAAGATTTAATCATGTTTGAATTACTTTATGCCAAGGGAAATTTTCACTGTTTCTCAACCTCCAAATAATATTCTTTGAATAACTTCTAAGGATTTATCTAAGGATCTTTAAAGTGGGATCAGTCCTGCACAGAAAACTGAATTTTAAAAAGATAGCTCCACCCCTACACTTCTTTCCAGCTTTGCTAAATGTGCAAGCTCTCCATGTGACAAGTTAGTTCAGGAATTAGCAAAGGAACCATTTCAGAGATTCCCCCCAAACTGTCACTATTTGTTCTAAAAAGAATGCACTTTCATGTGTCAGAATTGCATTGGCATCATTCACAGATAATGGGGTTATGAACAGGATTAGTAAATACATCAATGCTGTAAATATGTCAGTGCTATTTTGATAAGAAGCTGGTCATGGGACATACAGTATTTATTTTCTATGCACTAAGCATGCTGGCATCTTCTGTACGCAGTCCCTTGTTGATTAAGCCCGGAACATAAAGGGATTCACATCACAGGATGCACAACACGAAGTTCTAATAAAGACAATTTAAAGGCAAAAAAAACCTTAAGCCTGAGTTCACCCCCTGCCAGTCAGATATGCCAGACAACGAACAACAGGGACAGAGTTGAAGCTTTATAAGACAATATCAAATTTACAAAATTCTAGTCTGTTTTGGGTTCAGTCTGGGTGGCATTTGGCAACACAACTCAGAGCAGCCGGTTCTTTGCCAGTGCATGGCCAAAGCCAATTTACAGAGTAAAATGGTTATCACAAGCAATTAACAGCTTCTTAAACCCTTGGAACAAGAGTTCCAGCCACAATTTTGAAGATCTAACATCTTTCCATGTAATTAAAGACTTGTGCATATTCTTTCAGTGCAGGCTGTAATTAATATCCCAAATTAAGCAGTGTTTAGATAAGTATTACATGCGAGTGAGCTAACTGATAATCCGATTAGTTAAACAGTGGTTTTCCTCTGTGGTTCACAGATCCCTGAGGATCAAGGGACTACTTCTAAAGAGTTTGGAAAGGACAGCTGTGGGAGCATCTCATATTACACCAAACCAGTACAACCCCAGGGCGATGGCCGCAACGGGCTGCCTGACTGTCCCTGCCACAATCTCCACTGCCTTTCTGGTGCCAGATGCAGACAAGCAACTGGGGACCTGTAGGGAAGGTCAGCTCAGCTCACTTTCCCCACGGGAAAGCAAAGTCACTTTCCAATGGAAAAGACTCCTAGATCCAACTCAAAACAACAGTAGGAAGTGGAGCAAAAGAGAAGGGAAGGTGGGAGGAGGTTAGACTGTTGTAAGAATTTTGTAGTTACTGAAGGTTAGATGTAATTAATGTGAAATTGCACCCAGGCTGCTGTCAACAGGCGTGTATGTTCCCTGCAGAAGGCTCCGCACTGTCAGCAGAAAACATTGAGGTTCCTCAAGGCAAAAAGGCTTGAAACCCCTTTGTACCGAGCCTTCTCTTGTCTCAGAAAGTCTGTAGTATTAAAAAAAAACCAAGAAAATGATGAGAACTAGCATAACTAATATGTTACTACTATAATAATTTTACTCCAAAGCTGCAAAAATGGCAGCTTTGGAGGCAAAAGGCAAAATATGCCTTTGACTGCCTCAAAAGTCATTAGGTCTCAGCATCTCCTGACGGTGTAGCTTTACTTTGCAAGATCAGATGCTCAATCCTGAGCAACAATATCCTCCAAAGTCATGTAGCACTGCAGAAACTGAAAGCACATCAGAGACTCGGCAGCCTGAAAGAGCAATCATTCTACCAAGTAAACCTTATCCTGGATCAGCAAACAGCACATACCGCATTGTGTACCCAGCAAAGAACACGTGATGATGTCATGGGCATGAATATAACCTCCCCACCCTTCACAAAATTTATTGTAAGCATTCAAAGAGAGAATAGATACCAAAAGTCAAATAAACCAGTTCTAAGACATTGTAAGGCCTTGGTTTAAGTATTAGAAGTCTGCATCTGGTGGCATACTGGCATAACATTTCAAATTATTACCTCATCATGAAATCTCCGAAAGGCTACTTGTCCTAACACACTGCAAGTTGTGACTACTTGAAATGGGAGTCTGAAAATACACGTCGGTTTGAGACACAAACTTCCACTTCTGTACTCTTAAATCTTGGGCATTTGTGCACATGCATCAGGGAGATGGGTGGAAATGCTCACTCACATACACAGAGGATTTTGAGGGAGTATAGGCCCCCTTTGGATAGGGTGTAATTTCTCAGTCAATAATAGCTTTTAATTTCTGGAGAATTTCAGACTCTTAGGTGTCCTTTTGTATCCATAGGAAAACAACAGTGATCTGGGGGAAAACTAAAAACCTTGTTTGCCACTCAAGTGACCTCCAGGCTAGGATGAGATTGAGGGGAGTTGAGCTGCATCCTGTTTTTCATATAGACAAAGAGGTTTAGGATGGAGTTGATCATTTGCTTTGATTTCTCTGTTTTATGCTGAATTTGAGTCACCGTAATGCTATATGACAGAAATGTTCTGCATGGCTGAATAAGAGATGCGTTTGTTACCAACTTTGCCACAGATTTAAAACTGCACAGGGAGAAAGGATCAAACACGGGAAAGTCAGGGTTACAGTGCAAAGGCACTGATGAGACAGCCAGTGGGCCTCTCTTTTCCTCCCACACATGACAAATCTCTCGCTTTGTTCTCCGAACACTGGCTGACCCCTCCACTTTTGCTCTTTAACGCGTTCCCATTAGGCGTACCCCCTCATCTCTAAAGTTTTCATTTGTTCTTTCACTTCAAACCATGTTCTTCATATACAATACGGCAGTGTAACACCCCGTGAAAGTCCTGGAAGCGCTAATTCAACACTGCTGAAAACACACAGGTCTTAACCGTCATTTACAGGAAGAGGTTTTTTGCACTATAACTCATTCCAACTTCCAGACTGCCTTTCATTGCCATTAGAACTGCTCAAAGACCCTTTATATTGCTAAAGTAATGTAAAAAGCCGATAAACAATGACGAGCTCTTCTGTTTCCTTGCAGTCTCTCCATCCGTTTCTAAATGACAACTCTTGCAAACTCACTTTCTGGAGAAACCTGGGCTATATCCTCATTGAACATAACGAACATAAAACTATGGTCATATGTTATGCTGAATCCACAGCAGATCTCCCTCCACACCACAGAATCCAGGCTGTTACATGACAGCCTGTTTTCAGGTTAATATAACTAGGAGGGACTATCACATCACATAGCAGAAAATATATACAGGGCATGTGTAGGACCTTTTTCTTGGTTTAGAGCTATTTGTGTCACATTGATGATGTTGTATCAGCATTTCGCTTACAATTTCCATTTCTTATAACTTGTTACAATAAATTTACGCATGTAGGTAAGTACTTTTTTGTTCATCCTGGCCATCTTTTTAAAAAATCTGACCCTTTACATTTATCAGTAGATATCGGTAGAGATAACATGTTTCTGAGGGGCAGAGTGGTTGTCCTACGCTGGATTATACCAGTTTATTTGAGATACTCTTAAAATAATCATTAGAGATTTACTCTGCCCTCTTCCTGTCCCAACTAAAAGCTTACATTAAAAACACCAGTGTGAACTATACCAGATATGCTGGTATATGCTAAAAATTTGATATGACTTATGTGGGTAGGCCTTATATATTTGTGGAACTGATATCTCGCTGCTGCCATTCCTTGAGGATCACAGTATTAATACAACACAATAAAAATAGTTTTAGCTGTTTGCTGTGAAATGGCCCCTGGACTGTGTTCAGACTGCGTGATTCTACTTAAGCATTACTGTATCCATAAAAAGTCAGTTACTCATGAAAAAAAGGTTTATACAGTGAACAGCTATTAAATCCAGTACTTCTGATACTGTAAATATAATATTATTTTTTGCCTGTGGACAATCTGTGAGCTGTTATAATTCAGGTTGCAGCTCTTCTTGGACATCTGGTGGAGTCACCATCCCTGGAGGTGTTTAAAAGACAGGTAGACGTGGTGCTGAGGGACAGGGTTTAGTGGTGGTTTTGGCAGTGTTAGGTTGATGGTTGGACTCGATGATCTTAAAGGTCCCTTCCAACCTAGACGATTCTATGATTCTGTTCTATGATTCTCCCTTTCCCCTTCTGTATGTTGAGCTGAGCTTGGTGAGCTCTTTGGTGATATTATGATGTCATAATGATGTAGCATTGCTGCCCTTGTTCTCGCCCATCCTTGTTGCGTCATACCTGGATTTATGATAGCCATGTTTTGACCTACCAAACCAAGTCTGCTGGGGATCCTTCAAACAGCCGATGGCAAGACTCCTATTGCTCTGCAGAAGATGGCTCTTAAGGGCAGGAAAGTCAATATTAAAAACCTGTGATTGCTGTGAAGCTGGACCTTGGCAGAAGTGACAGCCCTAACCAAAATGGCACTCTCCATCAGCTGGGAATTCTTTTAGTAGCAAAAGCAAAATACCTTGGTGATGCACCAGGTGATACACAAAGCAACCCAACATCCCTGCTCCCTGTATCCTCTGTAAATATCTTTTTATAGAGGCCATTAGTCCCTATGGGCCATAACGGACTATTGCTTTACAAATGCATTTCAAAGCAGTGTCAGAAAGCTTGGTACTGAGATAGCATACTGTTTACCTCCAGAAATTATGTGCTGATCCTTTTTTACCTTGTACATTAAAAATAAATATATTTTTAAAATCTAATTTCCAGAAAAAATACCATATGCTGAATTGTTCTGAGTTCAGGGAGGAGAAAATAGCCCAGGTTTTTCAGTGGATTCCAGTTTCACATTGTCTAACCAACTTCTACATTAGTCTACACAGTCTTCTGTGGGTGAATCCGTCCAGCCCCCAGGCACTGGAACCAGATGAGCACTTCCCCGTTCCACAGTGAGAAAAGTGAAGAAAGATAGTGGAGAGTAGGATGGGAGAGATATTTTGCTGCTCCAGCAGCAGCTGTCTCAGGAAAATGGCATAAGGGATCTAACCATAGAAAATCAAATAAATAAATTTAAAAAAATCCAAACCCACCAAGAACAAGCTTGAAAAGAATGGGAAGACAAGCCACTGCATATTAGCGGTGTGAATTGTCAGCCTATAAAGTTTGGGGAGTGATTTGGAGTAAAAAAGTTACTGGTTTTGTACACAGAGCTTATGTGTGATCTTGGAGCTCAGCAGCGTTTGGGACTGCAAGGAACAGGCCTGAGACCTGACTATACAAACGTTACCCAGAAACTTAAGCACAGAAAGAGCTGTAAAATAATCAGATGTATTGGAGAGTTCCAGTCCTAAAAAGGTGCCCAGAAATGCATCTGTGGGATATTCGGACGAACTTATCCCGAAGTATCCTCTTTAACATCCTCTGAAGACAGGCAGGTTCAAGTGAAACAAACCCAAGATGAAATGCACTGCATTTAAATATGAAAAATCACAATTATTTCCTTCCTTTCTTCCTTTCAGTGTGTCAGATTGAAAGATTTTCTCTGCTATCCTTGGAAAGGAGCCTGCAAAATTCTCCAAAAAGAATGTTCTTGATAATAATCCATATTTAATGAAACTGCATGGTGGTTATATAACCAATGCTGATTTCATAAAGAACCTAATTTAGACTTCATAAAGTACATAGTGCTTATGTTGGAAAAGCTTGAACATGTTTTACTAGGTCTGAGCAGATAGTGTTATTGGCAAGAGATAAATGCTTCAGACAATTTGGTGCTAATATTTCAAGTCTCTGCAGAAAAAAAAAAGCAAATATACCAAGAGAAATACTGAACAAAATTAATCTCAGCTGCAATTTTACCTCTCCTGACAGTGC
The DNA here is from genome assembly GCA_017639485.1 of Pluvialis apricaria. Taxonomy (NCBI): domain Eukaryota; kingdom Metazoa; phylum Chordata; class Aves; order Charadriiformes; family Charadriidae; genus Pluvialis; species Pluvialis apricaria. The sequence continues at coordinate 22,409,395 of CM030007.1, forward strand.
TGAACACTAGAATTGTTCAATATTTTAATTACTCACTTCTGTACATTTGTTTCAGACAGTAGATCAGTTGATACAGATCACTGGTGGACTCACCTTGTAGAATGACGAGCAGTACCAGATAAGCGACCAAGATAAGCATTTTATTGCATGCAACTAATGTTCTACAGAGGTGGGCTAAATCCTCACCAACCAAGGAGATAGCTGACTGGGACTTTAGAGAAAAAGAATAAAAGGAAACATCGGTACGGAACTGCAAATATTTCGCAACAGGTTACACAGGAAAGTTATCATTGGCCGTGAGCCAGCGCTCCGGAGACCATGCGTGGAGGCTGCTCTGTCGGTACGCTTTGGAAATGAACTTTGCTTGTTCCAGATGGCTGGCTGGCTTGCAGAGCTGGTTTTAGAGGTTTGCTGGTCAGATGAATATGTGAGATAGAGCCAGAATTTCTCATTTGTGGGGCTAGCTGTAAATAATGTAAATAAAGGTCACACTGTGTGTAGCCAGACGTGTGACCGAATGAGATGTAGCTACGTCTAGGAAAGACCTATAATGAACACAGGACTGGGTGATGGGATCAGCCTATCTTCATTTATGCCAGTTAGTAAGTTTTCCATCTAAAACTTTCTGTTTTGGTTCTTCAGCACATAAACAGTCCCAGTTTAAAGTGCCTTGATTTAGTGGGCCACCATAAGAAGTGAGTATAACATGAAGCTATGAGTTACACATAGGCAGCAAATCTTAATCAGGTCTCATAACCATACCCAAACCAACCAAATTAAAGCAATTCCAGTATGTGTCCCTCTCTCCTGGCAAAAATATACCTAAGATTTAGCATGGAGACAATCAAGCACAGTTTGACATGGATTTGGACGCATATATAGATATTAGCAGAGCTGAGGAAAATACACAGAAACCGATCTGTCTACATTCGCAATCAAAACTGTGTTGTAATGGCATTAGGGAAGTGCCACAGCAGGCAATGCTGCAGCCTGTTATGTGCAGGCTGCAGAGAGGGCTCTTATCTCCGGCTTTTATCGGCATGGAGGTTATACAGATTACGTGTACACATTGTAAGTCACACTTGACAGTAAGTCAAAGCTAAGCGGAACGAGACCAGAGGTGCTGCTGGCCTGCAGGGAAGCCTAAGCAGACCCAGTGAAGTTTCCTTTCATTACAGCTGTGCAGCCACAGTCAGTAAGTCAGCCTGCAATTCAGATCTCCTGGAGGTTTTTCACAGAAGCTAAACTCTCCCAAAAGCTGCATTATACCAAATTCCTGTCGCCATCTCCGTCCCAGGGGAGTTGGGGAAATCTGTTGCAGCTGAGTGGCCGCCTTCAGCTCTACTAATGGCAATGCAAAGTGTCTGGAGACTTTTGTAAACCCCAGCATATCATCTTGAAGCGCAGAATACCAAGAGGGCATGATAAAAAGCTCAGCATTGTTTAGACAGTGAGAAAGACTGAGAAATGACTTGACCATATTGTGTAATGCTTTTAATGGAAGAAAATACCAAGGAGCAGCGAAGAAGAGAGTAAAAGCAACCTGTCCATATCCTTAATGAGTGAGGATGAGAACAAAGAGTTTTACTTTATGGGTTTTGCTCCTGGAATGCCAAGACACTGTCAGTGTCTTCTGGAAATGGGATCCTGTCTGTGCTGTAAGGCTTTGTGCTACACTTTTGGTTTTTATCTGAATACACACAGTCGTATGTGAATATATGAGTCACTAGCTTGAACAGATATATCTGTGTGCTGTCATGGTGGTGTCATTTTTCAGTTTCTTTAATAGCAGTATTTTTATTATTAAATAAAAAAGACTTTGTGAAAAATAATTTGTTCTTGTCAAGAATAAGCAATAAAAGGTTAAAAGCTAATTTCCACGCAGCTCTTACTCCTATAGGCATATGTATCATTTTGTCTAACTACACAATTTTACCCTAGTCAAAAATAATGCCTCTCCCAAAAGCATATTTAAAAGCAGCTTCCAGGCAACACCTGGAAAATCACTATGCATATGAACTGCATATGCAGTTGTGCCGCCTTCTGTCAGATCCTCTCTGTGAAGAAAAGATTTTCCAGACTGCTATTTTACTTCTGGGTTACTCATACGTACTGGGGTATGGGGACAGGAAGATTTTGCATCTATTTAATGGGAAAACATCGTTGATTCAGACTAATGCCTTGTCAGCCACAGAATAACAAGTTGCTCCAGGGATGCGCTGGGTTTTGCTGAATTTTTAATGAACAACAAAATAATTTGCAATTGTCCTGAGCAGATTTAGGATGAAAATGATACTGAATTGGAAAAGCCACAAAAAAGAGCCTCAAAAGAACCAGAGAAAATGCCTTGCAGTAAGAGACTTAAAGGGATCAAATTATTTAGTTTATCAAAAAGTAGTTGTACAGGAACTAGGGGAGTCTTTAATTTAGCAGCACAAGCATAAGAATCAATGTCTCAAAGCTGAGACTAGGCAAATGCAGAAATAAGATCTATTTTGATGTCTAAAATGTGACGTAGGAAAAATTTAATTGTGTAAGGCCAAAAAGCGAACCTTCTGCATCTTCTTTAGCATTTCCACAGTAAGCTTCCTGCTCAGCCTGAAAGCTTTCCAGATGCCAGTGGTGGCTTATCTGTGGCTGCTGGATGCCTCAGAAATGTGAAACTTAGCATAGGGCTGAAAGGGAAGGTCTTCACCCTCTTCCCAGAGGCACGGTGGTCCTTTCCACCCCTTCCATTTCTCAGACCTGCCTACCGGACAATTTAATTCATTTATCCAGCAGGGAGTTATCTTGGGTGTCTCATCTCATCTCATCTCATGGATTAGTGAGTTTATGGGCTCACAGGCTGCCCAATGACTGCTGGGTTTGGCATAAAGTCAGTAGTGGAAGCAGGTGATCTTCTGCCTCTCAGTAGTGTTCATCTGATAGATCAGGCAACCTGTCTCCTGAAATCATTTTCACCTTAATTGTCCAAAACAGCTAATTGCATCCCCTGACCAAGTAGAATTCACATTCACATCTTGTATTGCCTCATAACCATGGGGCTACAGAAGAGAGAGGTGGGAGGATCCTCCTAATGCAGCTGGGTTGCTGTGCAAGGACCTTGGGAACCAGGGGACCTGGAGGAGGACAGGCCTGAGGATGTCTCATTGACAGATGCCAGAAGCTTGGGTCCCTCACTTGGGATGGGCTACTACTTACTTTTGATGCTCAAGGTATAAAACCACAAATGATCTTGAGGGTATAGAAAGAAACCCTAAATCCCTTCCTGAGGTAAGTGCTATAGCTACTAGGCTGACAAGTCATGCTCCTTCTCTCTTGCTCTCCTTCTGGCCCCAAGTCTCAGGTGCACATAGAGGCTGCAGTATCGGGGTTTCCTATCAGAAAGAAATTTCATGCCTGTAAAAAAAAAAAAAAAAGAAAAGGGTTGCATGCCTCAGCTTAACACTAGTAACAGTGCAATTGCAGTGACTATAAAGCTGCTTGGACACGTCTAAGCCAGCTTAAAATGTGCTCACACAGGTACTGGTAGCAGCCCTCCTGTCAGCACGGTGCTCAGGGCATGCTCATTTATCTTGCTGAGACACACTCTCCACTGCGCTCCTGAGACATGCTCCTTGCACATGGTAGATGTTCCTTGAGTTCCTCCAAGACCCCCCTGTGCCAGCCTTGCATCTTTCCAAGTATCAAGCTCATAATCTCTATTGGGAGAATAGACAGAAATGCAGCGGGCAGGAGGTGGGTTTGTTATGCTAGAATATGGTGCTTCTTGTTTCTCTGATTTCTATAAACCCACAAAGGTGGATGAAGTTGTGACTCTGCTAAAAAGATGGAGGTTGCGCTTCCAGTTCTTAGGGTTCTTTCTTCTTCCTAAATTTCTTGAAAATCAATAGCATTCTGCATTTCACTGCCTGACGCTTTCCCTCAAACACTAGATTAATCAGGCGCTGCATGCGGGAGTCACGCGTTACAAACAAAGGCAGGTAGATGAAAAATGCCACCCAACAGGGCTCTGCAGCTTCGCTGCGTTTGGCTGGAGAGTTTTGCTCTGCTACACTGAGCAGGAAGAGATGAGGCTTTGTTCACCAGGCTGAACCTGGAAAGGCCGTCCAGGCTGCAGGAAGAATCCCACGGTCCTTGCTCCTGCTCCGCTCCAGTGCTATGATGATCAGGATCAGAGGGCTCTTGAGCCCAAATCCAGAATCCTGGAATCTGAATTCTTGCTGCATTACCCTGTTCTTTCTCTTCTGTCACCAGAGATTATTGCCCTGCTCACACTCTTACAGAGCTGATCTCAACTGCGATACATACTTTTCATTGCCATTTCCCCTTCTGAAAACAGAATCTCAAAGGCAGCAATGTTTTATCTTGAACAGGATATTTTTTTAAACACTGGAATACTTTTTAAAACTGAAGTTATCTGCCAGGATGGAACACATCAGGAGACACACTTCCATTGTGAGCGAAACAGGAAAAAACCCTTGGACCTAAGAATATTGGCAGGATTGATTCAGCCTTACTTTTTATTTTCATGCTTCCTATTAATCTTGTTCTTCTCTTTAATCTTTTGTTAAATCTGTTAACATGCACTGAAGACTCTTTGTACAGAAGCCTTCTGCTTGAAAATCATGCCTATCTTAGGGTTTTACTGGAGGCAAAGATAATAAAGACAACACATGAAAATGCTGAGGGAGAATATTTTCAAAGTGGGAGGGAAGCATATTTCCTTGGTATTTTCCAAAGTGTTCCAACATACGAGACTATTTATGACAATGTAAACAAAAAACCCAATCTTCCTTGTGAAGAATGCAGAATCATCCTTAATTAATTAAACTCCTACTGTGAGCTCATAAATGTCAGGATGTTGGAACGCTGTATGTTAATGGAGACTGATTGCTTTTATTATTTATTCCAGGGGAGTAAAGTAAGGTTTCTGAAATTCACAGCACCGGCAAACGTGATGGAAAGAAGTCATATTCAACATGAGGCAAGATGTGAGTCACTACCTCTGAACTCAGTGGCTGTGACAAGTCTGTCTAAGGCTGCATTGCCAGGACACATAGCTGTGACGATGGGAGAGGGGTGCTGGGGACTCAGAGCTGGGTGCTCATGCATCCCTCTGTGGCTGTGATGGGAAGGGCTATGTCCCTGTGGCTGTGATGGGAAGGGCTACGGTCCCTTCCCACACCATGAAGCCATGGTTGTCCACAGGAAGATGCCCTGCAAGATTTGTCTGAGACAGAGGTCCAGCCCACGACCAAGCAGAAGCTTCATCCAAAGATGGTGTGCACTCAGGTAAAAGGGCAAGCTTCCCTCAAAAGAGTAGGGGTGAGATGGCAGGCAGGTTTACAGGACAAACACACACACACACACAAACAAAACTCTGACTGGGGGATTGGGTTTATGCAGAGGCATGTGCTGGGATACCATGAGGCTTAGCCTTAGTTGTCTGCCAGCCACAAGAGTTCTCATGTTCTTAATGAGCAGAAAGACAATATCAAGACACAATGATTTCTTTTACCTTTTCAGCCGTAGGGAAGACATTTGCAATTTCAGCTGGCACCTCTTCTAGCAGGGAACACTGCTGGAAGCGAGAGAAGCTCAGTTCTCAGGAAATAAGTTGAAGCAATTTTAACTATACTTCTTGCCTATTCCCTGAAACGCAGGTCTAGCCATACATAGGAAGGAAGTAGTGTTGGCAGAAGCCCTGGAGGAGCACGTTAGGCCATCATAACACATGTGTCTGAGGAGGCGTGTGTGAACCGAGCCCCTTCCCTGCCCTGGCAGTACCAGCCCCGCTGGCACGTTGCCGCCAGTGTGCCAGCGGCACGGAAGGCAGCGGGCTCGCCACACCTCGGAGGATGGCTGCAGGACTCCAAGCAATTACACTGGAACAGAGAAAAGCCAAAGCCCTGCTCCTCCTTCCTCCTGTGCAGCTTAACAGCACTTGAATAAAAGTGAGGGAAGTTACCCTTGCTGAACCAGTGCGGCAAGTGCCGTGCATTGAGCCGTGCTGCGTGGCACACTGGTGGCATCACGTGGGCATCAGCACCATGAGGGCCTCTGCATCGATGGCCATAGTGTTTCCAGGGGCACTTGCTCAGGAGATGGCTCCCCTGACCCCCTTCCCTCCTGCTATGGCCCCAGTGCACACAGCTGTAATGGGCCAACAGCTGTGCTTTTGCATTAGCCCTTCAGTAATGTCAGGATTCAATTATCAGAGCTACAAGAGCTCCTCTAGAAATGGCCATATCTACTGCGCTTAATAGTGTGAGTCAAATGAGATTATTCACTTAATTCACCCAGGTCACCGGAGCTGCTCCCAAACAGCTTTTTGGACATGTTAATTTTACCTGGAGCGCTTCACCGGTCCAGTTCACTGCAGGGCCAGAGAGACCTGTGCTAGCTCAGTGGTTAGACAACCCCCCAGCAGAAACGAGCAGCCAGGGAGGCAGGAAGGGACCACTTCTTTCATGAGGCAGCGACAGGTTTTAATAGTTCAAAGTGCTCTTGGAACAACAGTGCAAAGCCCAAAGAGTCAGCACTGTAAAGAATCTGTATATTTAAATTCCCGTGTGGTGCTAGTGCTGTGAGAACAACGTGGCACGCGAATGCTACACATCTGAGTACCGCTCCCGCCAATACAAGCATAAAATTAAAGCTTAGCTGATACCAGGCAAATCTTTATAACGTCATTTCTGGTGCTGATTCCTTACGAAACATTGCGTTGACTCATTTTATAAACAGAACTGATTGACCCTATGCAGCTTTCAAACCCATTATTAGGGTACTTTTTGTAACACTTATGATTATAGCTGCAAGCAGAACTGGTAGAGAGCCTGCAAAATTCGCACAGAAGTAAAAACAAAACTGAAAACGTATCTGAAAGTTATGTAACTGCAAAACTCCTAAAAAACCCCAAACCCAGCCTCCTGAAAAATAACAGTAAACTTACATAAGTAGAACTCAATTACCTCCTTAGAAATTCACTGTCAATCTGAAAAAGCGAGAACTTAAACAAAGAAGTGTATACTTAGAAATACTGTAGGTGAGCGGGATTGTTTCTCTTTCAAGGAGAGATGATTAAGGCTGCATGAAGGATGAAGTATGAAAAATGCACTGGAATGCCTGTTAAAAGAGGCTGTCAGAAAGTGTGGTATGTCTTGGATTATGTTCACTCAAGGACTGTCAAGGGCAAGAACTTTAATGGCATGAAAGCACTGAGAAAAAAAGCAGAAGTTCTGGTCCTTGAGAGCAAAAGACTCCACCAGGGTGTCTATTAGCAGCAGGCAGGGCTCAAAAGGTTTGGATGGCCTCTCCAAATTACAACTGCATGAAAAGTGCCATAGCTTAATATCTGAATATTCTTCCAAAATACATTTCAAAACTTCATTTACACTCCTGATGTTTTTCTGTTGTTGATTACTATCCATATATGCAAATTCAAATAAATTAGGGTGATTACAGTGCACATGATTAATGATTGAACTATAGCTCCCTGCTGGATGAAGCCTTTGTTGTAAAACCAAGCAAAAAGCACAGCTCAAACCAATACTCCTAGAGGTCAGATATTATGGCTCTTTTTGAATGGAAGTGAGATATTTGGGGTTCCTCTGCAGTACTGTTATATTGTGCCAAAAGAAACTCTCATCTGTAGAAAAATCACGTTTTTGTGCCCCAGCTGGAACTGTGAAAAGGTTGCTTACAAGTTTAATAGCAGGTGAGAGAAGTATCATCACCTGTAAGTCCTGGAATAGCCTTTTATCCCGGTTTCTAAATTGAAAACAAACCTCTGATTTTATGAGTAATTAAAAGTACTTAAATTAACCACTTAATTAAAACTAATTTTCTTCCATGTAGTTTGCTCCCCAAAATCTTGTTTTCTCTTCTGTTTTAACATTTTCAAAACCTATGTTTTTTCCATGGAAACTTATTTGAAAATAAAACCAAAGCAGTAACCACATCTTAAGATTATAACTGAGTTCACTTCCTGGTGCAAGTCACTGTCTCGCATCTGTGGAATATTAGTTTTGATGAGGCAGGAACCCTAAATGTGGGGTCTGTTTCCCTGCAATATATAGCCAATGTACGTTAACGGCCTTTATTTTACTTTCCCACTTAAGCAAGCTATAATAACAATACTCAAGACAAGTCTGTCATCTTGGGGACATGTTTTCAGTTAGCTGCAGAAAGAACAGATACACTTTCACCTCTTGATCTTGCAGCTATGCTAGCCTTTTTCCATTAAAACTTTCCAGAGTTCCTGCCAAAAGCAATTGTCCAGTTGAAGCTGAATAGAGTTTATCCACTTTTATTTGGGCAACAGACATTTCAGCCACTTTTCACAGCCTGGGAAACAAAACATGTGAGTTTATCTACCTTTTAATGCACCACAAAGATACCAGTTTCCCAGTGTATGCTCACCAACACCAGCAATGGTGAAAAGGTGAAGTGGACCATACAACTCTAGGAATTGTCTTTGTGAATGTCGTGTTATCTACCCTGCCTTATACCACATCAGAAATTAAACTGTCAGTGAACCACTTGTAATATCTGGAATATTCAATAAGGAAACAGTCTAAGGTAGACAGAGTAATAGCTTGCCAAATTTCAAGTTCCTTTTATAGTTATAGAGAACATACTTTTTCATCTCTTTAGTCAACACTAAACACATTGTTTTGTCTGCGGCATTGCTTAGCATTTCTTACAATCCACGTATCCCTGTGGGAAACTCATATGTAGATCTTGTCTTGCTCTTCCAACTCATGCAGAAAGAAGGTATAACACACCAAAGCCTCAAGCGATTGCATGAAAGGTCAAAGTTTTCCAACAAAACCAAAAACCTTTTATAGAAAAGGAAAGAATTCCCTATTTCTTTTATAAACGACCATTGATTGCCTAAGTTTAGTTTTGAGACAGGCTGAGGAGCTGCTTCATAGTGGGGTCTTCTGTGAGTCACGCTGATGGATGGGTTATACATGTTTGCTGCAGTACTGGTATCCTCTTCAGTATATGATGGCATGGCCTATTACTCTATCCTGTCTTAACAGGCATATCAGGATATCCTTGCAAGAGTAACTCTATGTCATGCAATAGGATTATTCACATGTTTAGAGTTAGATGCATGCCAAAATATTTTGCTCCATCAGGGTCATGTATTTTTCTTCTCTTTGCATGGGAACAGAATGGGTAATTTTGCACATGGTGGGATTTCAAGCATCCTGTTTTAAGTGCTGGGTCCTTTTCTAGGTACTTTCGAACTATAAAGGGCCGGTTATAAAGCTGTTTTATCAACATTACTAATCCTTAAAAACAGGGGTTTTGAACAGTTAATATCCTTAGACCAGTGCATTAACTCGATAAGAAAAGTCAACCAGAACATCCAGAAGAATTAACAGTGGACATGAGATGTTAGAACTTTGGACCAGGAGACAGACAACAGGAAAATTAAAATATTTCCTCAGTTTGAAAGTATTGGTGGCTGGTGTAAATCGCTTTCCACCCACTCTCAGCGACATTTAACAGATGTGCTGCAAACTGGTCTTTTTTCACCTCCTGTGCCTGATATAGATGGCCAAATTTCCAACAGTTACAATGCAGCAATGCCTAAGAAGATACCGCTGTTCTCCAGAAAAATTAAGAAAAGAAATTGTCACAGCATCTGAAGCTGTGGACACAAGTCCTCCTCCAAGTTCTCTGTGTGCTGCACCTCCCAGCCCATGCCCGACTGATTGCTGGCGTCCTGCTGGAGGTTACTCCCCGACATAGCTCTTAGCAGATACCCTTATGTGATCACTCCCTGACCTGTCTCCATCAGAATGAGCTGAATTCTTTAAACTATTTAATCCAGCTCATTTTACTGGAAATGAGCTAGGGAGTGTTCACACAAGCAACAACAAGCAGGTGGAGGTGGGAATCTCTTTGGCCAGTAGAGACGTTCTAGGAAGAGCACGTGACTACAACCTAAAGTACTAAATCTGAAGTAATATTGTAAAAGTTTTTATCTTTAGTAGCCAGTATTGTCTTTACCCAGGATTTTTTATTATCCCTATCACCACAGTATCCGAGTCCCTCCTAGCTATTCACACCCAAAGTCTTGAGAGCTTCTCTTGTGCCAGCTTTCCTCCAGGCCCCCTGCCCATGCACCCTGCCTGCCTTTTGTGTTGGGTCACGGTGAGCAAGACCCACATGGCCAATGGTAAATACCTCCACAGGAATGCTCTGCAAATTAAGGAGGATGGGAACTCCTGGGTACAAGTTGCATTTGTGTTAGGGGGAGCATAACAGAAGATGTAATTGATTCACCTAATTACAACTTCCCTCACCCTTGCACTGTATCAGCCAGGAACTAGTAAAACTGGGTATATCTTGTAATACCGATGACACTCTTCTCGAAGCTATTCTCATCCTCAGATTTTCAGAGATTCAGTGAATTTATACGAGTCCATTAGCAATTAAGGGAGGAAAAAGAGCCTTGATGAGAAATCCAGCCCCGTCACTAATGAGTGTTTCTTCTGAAAGCCTGTGAGCCTTTTCAGGCAGACCTGCCTTTGGGTGAGTGATTAGCGTCCTTTGGTGGACTAAAACCTTGAAACCACATATCATATTCCAGGAGGTAAGTTTCCCCTCATGTTCTGACACAATTTTGATGATTTTTTTTCTTTCAGAGAAAGAGAGTTTTAAGCTATATGGCCACCATCACCTAGTCTCATGGATTCAAACATAAAAAATACCTGGAATGTCTTGCAAATGGTGCTTCACAGTTTTTGGATTCTTTTAACTTAAGGTTTCATAAGAATAAGATCAGTAAATAATTGTCGGATGAAAACTGGGTGTCATTCAAATTTGGTAATCTGGTGTTGTGTTTTCCTGGGGCTGACGTTGACATATTCTGTTCTTGAATACACTCTTCTCATTTCACTGTGTTGTTTTCAGTGCATTATAAGAACACTTTTGCACTCTGGATTAAATTTAGAGGAAACTAACACTGTTCTTCAGTGTGAAATGTATGTGTTTGGTTGTTTAGGACTGTCTGTACTATGAAAGGAAACTTTCGTGTATGATGTGCATCAGTAAATTCGTGCTTTGTGATCTGGGTGTGTGCTAACAGCCCAGGTGTTAAAGAGTGTGTCTTCTGTAAAAAAATGGAGTTTTGATCTTTCAAAGAATATGGAGTTTCCTGCACCAAGTTAGATTTCCTCTATTGTATTTTATGTGACAATTTCATTAAAAGAATAGCAATGACAGTGTCTTTGCCGCCATTGACTGATTATCGGGGAAGAGAATGAAAGGAAAAAAAACCCATATATGAAATACGTCAGTCATGTCAAACACACCACTAAGAGATATGCAAATGCTATCCTTTCTGTAGGAAGTACTGCAAATTATATAAAATAGAACAAAATTATAGCTAAGACATCCTTCTTAGGCCAAAATAATTTATTTCGAATCATTGTTCTTTTCTATCCTAGGATACGCTATGCTAAATTGCCACGTCGTCCTTCATATTACCACTTCTCAGGAATATCCTTGCCAATTGCAGTATCCATATCTCCGTTATTTTAATTTCCATCTTAGATATTCATGCAGCCCATGACATTTTTATTAGGAAGACTCCTGTACTCCTGTTGATACGGAAAGGGAACAACACTGAGATACGAAGTTTCGCTATCTCCTTCTTTAAAAGTTCTCTGTATCATTTTAGTTTACTATCGCCTTTTGGTTTGTATTTCTACGTGCACTGCCGGAAATGTACCGCAGTAAGGCTGACAGAATACTACCAATGCACTGTATTACAACAAATCTTCTTCATCACTTTAGCCATGTGATCTGATGTTACTTTGGGAAAAGGAATAAAGAAAAGAAAATAGCAATGAACTGTATGAAAGTAATAATTAATAAAAACAAACTACCTCAGTAAAAACTACCTTAGCCCCCAGCACTGACTTTTCATGGGTTTGGATTCAAGTTGTCTTCAGAACAGCACAGAACATCTTTCTTAGTGTCACAGCTCATTTTCCAGCTCATCACAGTACTAGCTGTGAGAGGGTTTATGAGCTCCTCATAAAATTTCTGCCTGTATTGGCTTGTTAACAGAGCAATAAGTCCATTCAATAACGAAGAGTAAAGCAAGGCTGATGGCTCACTCTCTCTCTTCAGAGAATAATTCAAAAAGGTTCAGACTCTTCTTCAATTTATGTAGCCAGAGCAGCTATTAGAATCTCCCAAAGCACCTGGAAATGACCTGACTTCCTCAGGGGCCACAGCCTCATTCCAAAGCATATATCAGAATCAAACTGTGGATTTTGAGACTGCTTGGCAACAAATTTAATGGGTATTGCAGGCAAATATTTTTTCAAACACTAAGCAATTGAGATGCTACAAATATTGAGTCAGGCCAAGAAACTAATTTTGCTCTTTATTAATTCAGAAGAGAAATCCTAGGCTCTACTTCTGCAAGTGGAACACAGGAAGTTCCATCTAAACATGAGGAGGAACTTCTTTCCTTTGAGGGTGGCAGAGCACTGGCACAGGCTGCCCAGAGAGGTGGTGGAGTCTCCCACTCTGGAGACATTCAAAACCTGCCTGGACGCCGTCCTGTGCCACTGCTGTAGGTGACCCTGCTGTGGCAGGGGAGGTTGGACTTAGATGATCTCCAGAGGTCCCTTCCAACCCTGACGATACTGTGATTGTGTGAAGCATCTTTCTTACAGGTTTATTTTGCACATACTTTATAAAAAAACCTTAATCTTAACAGTACTTTTGCAGTATCTGACACGAGTGCTGTATTTTCCAAACTGGTAAGGATTTAATGTGTTACGGGAAGGTAATTAATAAATCCTGTGACTCTACAAGCATACCACACACTTCTTCCTGTAATAAGAAGCTTGCGTTAATTTTTTATATTTATTGAAAAGCATTAATGAATATGACTCTTTACAGCATTTCTGGGAAAGGTGGAAGAGAAAAAGAAAATGTCCATTCTCTGTAAACAGACATTTGTTCATAAATAGTTTCAGCAAAGAGAACAGTATGTCCATTCTTCTCTTGAGAAGTGGGCCAGAATTGTCACTGCTAACCTAATCCCTACAGCTCAGCCCAACCGCCTTGCATCACAAAATATGTCTGAAAAGGGGCACTGTACTAAGCTGCCCGATTCCTCTCTATATTTGAGCTGGAAAATCAACAGAAAAAGCCACACTTGGGGAACTGGCTGGGACTTCTGGACCTTATGAAGCCCATGTGCAGGAAAGGATGAGGACAAAGAGCAGGACAACTTTAAGGAGCTCCAGAAAGCTCAGGAAAAATAAAGTCACATTTGAAAATCTACCTAAGTAGAGCATCATTTCAACTGCACAAGACAGGCAGAGTTATGAAAATGATCTCAAACATCCAACCCAACCGTCGACACAGAACTTCATGGATCTTGTGCTCTTTGCAGCCTCCCCTTACACAGTAGTGGCCTCTAAGGCTACATTTGTTCCAGTACAGCAAACAGTGGCACAGTTTTGTCTCTTGCCATGAAGGCAAGTGGCGTGGTTTGACCATATCCACATTGTAAAGCTTTCCTAGCTTACCGCAAGGGGCTTCATCCACACTGCCTGGGTGCAGAGCGAGTGCTGGTTGGTCTGCGCCTGCCCCATGCCCAGGAGCATCCTAACAAACTGGAAATAAAGACAACTGTGCGTGAGCCCATGACCTCGCCCTGCTGAAGTGTAATACAGACGCAGCCTGTGTTTAAGTTTATTCTGATGTACTTTACTTCTGTGTATATTTTCATTTGCTTCACTGGAATTACCCAGGCAAATAAAGTCATATAGAGGCATTAAAGTTTTTAGGATTATGACCTTTTGCCTCTTATAAACTGATGGTAAATTATAAGCAGTTAGCTTCCAGTGCCTCACAGTGCGTGGAAGACATTGTGAGCTTTGGTTTTTGTCAATCCTCTCGCAGCTTGACAGAGTCTTCAAATCTAACATTTTTTATTTGTCATTTAAACTTGGGAATGAATTAAAAGGAGTTAGGAGGAGGAAAGAATTCTTTGCTGAAGAAAATGTAAATGGAAAAAATCATATAAAAAGAAAGAGATAAAGGATATCTAAATAGAGATGTAAGAGGAGAGGAAAAACATCTGGGAGGCTGACTATTCAGGGACCTCAATCCACATTAAATTGTCAGGCAATCAATCACACTGTATAAAATTCATGAGGTTGGTAATTCCTTTCTATATAACCACCCAACAGCATAATTCATTAGTACAGTGTCAGTATCCTCCCCAACTATTATCTGATTCACTCTATAGTCTATCTGAAATGTAATATCTGAGTTCAACTTGCACAAACCCTGCAAAAAGCTATTCAAACATTTTTACTTACACATAAACAGGTTAAAGCTGTATTTTCTGCAGCCCTCAGCACAGGAAAGACGTAGACCTATTGAAGCGGGTCCAGAGGAGGACCACAAAAATGATCAGCAGGATGGAACACCTCTCCTGTGAGGACAGGCTGAGAGAGTTGGGGTTGTTCAGCCTGGAGAAGAGAAGGCTCCAGGGAGACTTTATTGTGGTCTTCCAATACTTAAAGGGGGCTTATAAGAAAGATGGGGACAAACTTTTTAGTAGGGCCTGTTGCAATAGGACAAGGGGTAATGGTTTTAAACTAAAAGAGGGTAGATTCAGACTAGATATAAGGAAGAAAGTTTTTACGATGAGGGTGGCGAAACACTGGCACAGGTTGCCCAGAGACACATTCAGTGGCTCATCCCTGGAAACATTCAAGGTCAGGTTGGATGGGGCTCTGAGCAACCTGATCTAGTTGAAGATGTCCCTGCACATTGCAGGGGGGTTGGAGTAGATGACCTTTAAAGGTCCCTTCCAACCCAAACTATTCTATGGTTTTCTTGTTATGTTCTGTTTCTACAGTTCTTGTAGCAGATTAGTTTGCTGTGACTATTACTCTAATACTTGAACTACAGTTGCACTTAGAAATTCCTGTCCTGAGTGGACTCAGTGGTGTTAGTAAACAAACAGAAGGCAAGAGACAGTCCCCCAACCACAAAAAGTTTACAAGTCAAGGAGATGTGCCAGGCAAAGGGAAGAAGAGAGGAAGCACAATACTCATTAAAGTGAGTACTCAACTTAAAAGAACAAGAAATAACTGCCCTGATGGTCACAAACAAAATAAATTCCAACATCTAGATCCCAGTTTACTGCTAAAATAAAAAGCTACTTATGCAGCTGTGGGATTAGTCTAAACAATGATATTGAACTGAATATTACAGACTTGTGCAGAAAGCGCATTTCAGACTGTGCTTTATAGGAAACCCAACTTTGAGAGTTATGATCAGGAATTAGGGAAGAGAATATAATACCCCTGCGTGGCAGAAACCATGCATGTGCTGTACAACTTCTCCCCACAGTGGAACTCTGGCATGTTAACACGGGTCACGCAGCATCAGCTGTGCTTCGCCGCACCACATGTCTACTGTGGAGACAGCATCTCACCTCCCTGCTGAGCTGCGGCACAGGAGAGGCAGCACTGTAAACCACTGTGAATCAGAATATACTCTGTATTCCCTCAGTCCCTCCATACACAGGCACACTGAATCCTCAGCACTGAAGTACTGGGCAAGAGGAGAGTGTCCAGGGAGGGTGAAGCAGGGAGCCTGAGCCACGCACTGCCTCTCCCCACGGAGCTCTGCACCTGAGGATGGGAAAAACAAAGGCCCCGGCACCACTGTCAGACTCCCTCCTGGATCCCAGGTAATAGCAGAGGGGAAGGGAGTGACAGAAGACAACAAAAAGAAGTGCTGCCAGATGGTTTATGGTACAAACCTCCCCCTCCTTTCATCTCCCAGACCTACGGTGCTGCTGGGAGTGGAGAGGGCAGGGAAGAAGATGGGGCTGTGGGTGGGAGACTCACCCAGAAGAGGCTGGAAACCACTGATGCAATGAATTCTTCTTGGCAACAAAGCATAAAAGAAAGATTATCTTCAGAAATCACTAAGCACATAAATTTTGAATAGGGAAGAAATACAAGAAATTCAGACAATTCTACAGTAAGGGGAAAAAGTTTGTCAGATTTTTTTCTCATCATTTGTCTGGCTTTGTTCAATACAGGCACTTCTGCAAATAGCATTTACTAATTATCTTTGGTCACCAAGATCAATCACACAGCCTTTGTCTTTTTCTAAGGCTGGCCCTGCAAATTCTCTTAATCTGCAAAGAATTTGAGAAAACTTAATTTTCTGTTATTAAAGCAAGTGTAATATCCGTGTACTATACGTTTTAGACTGTGAGGGCTGATAATTCCCATCAGAAGAATAATATCAGTTCAAAAGTTGCAGATCTTGCTGTTGTTTCTCCATTTCATTTTGCAACAGAAATGAGAGAAGGTGTCCTCTGAAAAATTCAGGTCATAGAGAAAGCGAGGCCTCTGCATTAAATTACACTTTCTTGTCCTTTTAACGTAGGTCTTCATACTCGCTTAAGTGAGAAACAGGCTACTTTCCCACTTAGATAGGGGTGGTTGTGTGGTTGTGCATGCACAAACATGCACAGTATTATGTCTTACTTTTATGTATTTTTCGAAAAGGGATCTACAGCCGGACAGGCTCTGCACCAGCTGTGTGCTGGCCCCACCGTAAGGGAGCCACCGCTCCTCCTGCCTCCAGCTTCAGGCTGAAGCCTGAAGTCCCGTCTGCAATAACAGAGCACGTGAACAGAGGAAAAAATTATTAAGCAGATTTTTCTCCTGAAAAACGCATTTTGCGAAAAGGCGGAAAGGCTTCATGTTTGCTTCAGTGAAAGCCCCAAACAGGAAGATTTTTAAATCCTGGGCAGCAGTTCTGCTGCAAGGAAACCAGTTGTCTGGTGGCAGGTCAGGTTGTCCAAATCCCTGCCGGTGAGTGAGGTCGGAGGAGACGTCACACCCCACTAACCAGGCAAGTGACCTCACGGAGCTCCTCAGCTCTGCTTATCTGTACCCCACGAGCTGTGGGAAGTTCTTATGCACATTCCCTGCCATTGGAGCCATCGTTTCCAGCAAGCTGGACAAAACCCTTGTTGAGGCAGAAGTACCAGGCTGTCACAAGCTGCATTTCCTCACAGTTTGTCATCCAAGCAGCTGCGGAGTGTTTTGTTTGTGGGGTTGAAATGAGGAGCCCTACGCTCCGGTGCCAGGGCTTTTTTAAACACTGTATTTGTGTTTCCAAGGAGGTAAACAAGAAATACCCCCTTGAGCCTCTCAGCTTGTTGCCACTGGTGTGAGTGACACGCAGCAAAAGTCTGGGCTAGCACATGGCAGATACAGAAATCTGTTTTCGGATTTGAAGACACTAAAATCTTTACTGCACTTTTTTTTGTCAATAAATAACAGAATCAAGAGGTCGATAAATGGTTTCTGAAGGAAGCATGTAACATTCCTGGCAGTGCCATAGTTAAGTGTGTTTCAGTGTCATTTTTCTTCTGGTCAAATGGTTTATTTATTAAAAGACACCACAGCTACACTGGTCACTCATTTACCAGTGTAATGCACTGACCAAGCTCCTTTATTCGGGTGTGCTTCTTCCTTTCAGCATCACCAATAAACCCTAGTATGTTTTTACTGTACCTGTCCATGGACATCATCCCAGTTAAGTCCTCACTTTTCATACGCACTGCTTGGGAGATCACTGTATGACTATGTCAAAACTCCTTTAGCTTCAACCAGCTTCCCGGGCACAGGCTGGCAGGATGATGTACGTCTATTTTGCACATTTCTGCAAACGCAGAAAAATCTTTAACATAGATGTTGTGGGCAGCACTCTGAAATAATAGAGGGCATGAGTAAGATTCCTGCAAACCTTAGGCTGCAGCGGGATGTTTGACATTTCACCGAGTGCTCAGCTTTCCTACTGCCTCTAAGCAGTGAATCAGTGCCAGCAGGGACACCGTTCTGGGAAGTATCCATGCTACCTTTCTCTGTTCCTCCTCTCCTCCCTGTGAACCCCTCTGGGCTAGAAGAGTGCCAGGCTTGGTGAACCTTTGCTAATCCATGGTGGACCTTCAGCGCACACATGTGAGCGAGGCAGAAGCTGGCAGATTTCTCCTGTGTTCTCTTATAGTCTCTTGTCCCCCCTCCCACTGGCCACAGCTGCTTGTGCCGAATTCCATTGTACCAGCCATCAACGTACTCGGCATGGATAGCAGTCTGTGGTACACCTCCTTAGGCAGCCATGACTTCCACAAATCCCAGACCAGACTATTTCATTGGCACATGCATAAACGTTGTGACAGAGCAGAGAAATAAACCTATGTTTTCTTGTCTCAGAGAGCTTCAGAGCCACTTGGACATCCTTCCTCACTTAGGACTATGCTTCAGGCTTCAGTGAATGGTCCCTTCTACTAACAAATTTGTTCCTGTATGCCTGGCATGGTTAAAATTGTCCTGAAGTGGAAGAATTTCTCATTTTGTGGACAATCCCCCAAGTTCCTCTGGGATCAGACATTATTCTCTTTCAAAATATGTGACGTAGAACAGGAATGCCGTCCCCTGCAACACACAGCAGTGTCAGAAAAGCATTAATTCCAGAGGGCATCTGTCCGCTCAGCACTCAGTGCCACTTCCCGTAGTGTTCTTGGAGCAAAGACTGTACAAAATGCTGCCCTGTGTCACTGAGACACAGGGGCTGGCATGAACGCACCTAAAACGCACTACCTTGGATCCTGGCAGCCATAGGACTGTGCCGGTTTGGAGCTCAGGGCAGGCTACAAAGCCCACCCTAAGCAGGGTGGCAGCTTCTTGCTGGGCACTTTGCTGGCACACCGACCCAAGCAGCTGCAACTAAGCAACCAAGCTCAGTCTTTTATGTTGCTTTGGGGTCAGGGACATTTACACAAGTTACAGTCACAGCAGCCATTGCAATGTATATGTACATTTAGGGGTTAGCCCTGTCCAAGGCCAGTGGGTGGCATTCATCCCTTCCATACCCCTCTGTGGGAAACCACTTCTGAGCATGAGGGTTACAGTAATAAGTCATCCCTCTGAAGATGTAGTTGTCTCTTCAAAAATCATTTTGGCTTTCTGACTCATCCTTTCCTCGGATGATTCTGACTCAGAATAGGGGAAGTGTGAAACGTATCAGCTAAAAAGCATTTTTTTTTTCCTGAGGATAAATAGAGTCCGGTCCCACAAAAACAGACTGATTTTTTTTCTTGAACTATCGATAAATATTCAGAGGAAGGATCCGACTGAATGGCCTGGAAGCTGAAGTAATCAGCTTTTCTGCATAAACTGAGTTGCTAGCATCACATTGGAAGGGGTTTCAGTAATCAAGTGATAGCTTGCAGCTAAATATGACTTGATTAGATATATAATCTGGTCCAGATGAAGCTGGGAGCTCTCCCACTGTTTTATTCATGCAGTTCCTTCATGCAGACATTGGGTCACTGATTCTGTATTCTGATGCAAAATAGCACAATAAAGACACAGCTTGTGAAGAGTCTGTTACAGACAACAGGTGTTAATCTTGATATTACAGACTGATTTTCAGCGATGATTTGAAAGGCATAACATATGCATATGGGATACCTTAGATGAATGAGTCTCTAAGCACTGTGACAATTTTCCAGAGAAACAATTCCAGAATGGATCTGACTCACCCACCCTACTTGGTGCTATGCAAATATTTCTTAGATTTAGGGATGCAGCACAGCCCAGTTGTTAGGAAATGATCCAGGGAATCACTCTCATTGCTTCACATCAGGACATACCATAGTCTAGCCCTGAAGTTAGTCTTGTTTGAATAAAAGATCTCAGGGTCAAAGTCTGCCAGCCGCTGCAGCTCACCACCCACTTACAGGGAAAGGTACGGATCAGGATGAGTTAATGGGGCAGAATTGGACCATAAATTAACTTCTCATGTACTAAAATGTTCTAGTGTAAACAAGAGTCTTCCAGGGACTCTGGCAAGGGCAACGTAGAGGCTATTTCTAAATGAATAATCAGTAGTAGAGATACATCATTTGGCATTCCTGAAATCTGATGCTTGGATTTGCCTCCAAAGCTTGGACAGCTAGAAGTTCGGGCCTGGTTTAAAGGAAGAGAACTTTCTAGTCATCCTGTATAGGATTGTTAAAGATTGTTTTCCTTGCCTCCCACATGATATATTCCTTTATATTATGTGTAGATCCTACTTGGATGGAAACAATAAAACCAAAAAAACCCATGAAATCTTGTTGAGGTACACGAATATCTTTCCAGTATTGTCCTGAACTTTATGAGACATTGTCATAGAACTACACAAGAACTGCAGCTCTGACACTGCAGGTATATAGCTCTGGAGTAAAAGACCAAAAATACATCTCCTGTGTCTCTTAAGTATCAAACACATAACATCAGATTAGACGTTTCCTTGGAAATCAGAATACGTGAGTCAAATTTCATCTTTGGATGCAATGCTGCAATCAAAACAGTCATGACGAAACAAAGAGGCAAGAAAGTTTTCCAAAAAAGTTTAAAGTGTGTATTATTTATTTGAAAATTTAAAATAGTAATTCAGTAATCAATAGCTACACTAGGTTCTGCCATTCACGTAAGTGAATTAAGACCTGATACAGTCTTAGTTCTACTTAGTCTACAGACTCACTGTTGAAAAACAAAAAGCCTTTTACACGGGTATGAACTTGCCAGAAAACCTGAGGATGCTCCAGCTTTCCCAGTGGCACTGCCTGGAACAGCATGTGCGCTCCAAGTCCCGTGCCTTACCCACCTAGCTGTGCTGTCCCCTTCCCCCCTCCCCAGGTGTTCTCCATGATAAGGTCCTGTGTTTTTAAACAGTGATTTAATCCAAGCTATATAAGAATAGATGTACTGGTGCAAGAGGAAGACTTATTTAGTTCAATATCCTGTCTCTGGCCAAAAGCAAATGCCTAGCAAATAGTATATAAAAAAAACCAAAACAGTAAGCGCACAGTGGTAACTCATCAGAACACTTTCCAGTCTTCAGGGCCTTCATGAGCCAGACGTTGTGTCCTCGAATATAATAGCTCTTCATGGATTTCTCTCGAACTAACTTTTCTTGTTCTTCTTGAATTTTGGTAAACTTGAAACATCTCGAAATGCTCCACAGTTTAAATTCATACTGGGTGAAGAACCATTTCCTCTTCTATATTCTAAAATTACCATATAAGCAAGAGATTCCTATCCATCCTCCTGATAGCACTTATTAGTTTATAAATTTCTGTTGTATTTCCCCTTTATTTGCCTATTTTTACAGACCGAAGAATCTTATTTGTTCCTTGCATGGAAGCCACTGCATAATTCTGATCGCTCGTGATGTGCCTCTGGATCTTTTCCAATGGCACTGTGTATTGTAGAGCTGGGGAGAGCAGACTTCTGCACAGTATTCAAGGTGCAGGTGATGCATGGATTTTTTTATGCAATGATGTCACAATGTTTTGTTCCTTTTATGCCTTTCTTAACAATTCTTAGCATTTTGGGTTTTTTTGGTGTTCAGGGTTTTTTTGATTGGTACTGAGCATCAAGCTGACATTGTCACAGAACTATGTACTATAGTCCCAAGAACTTGGGCAAGAGAGGGTTTTATCGTGACAACATAGTAGAGACCACAGTGAGGTGCTGGAGTGTCTAGGGTTTCTGTGGGCCTCTCAAGTACAAACGAATACTTTCCACTCAGCAATGATGTATACATGACCATGGTACATGTGGGACGTTACATAAAGCAGAGAATAATCTGAACAGTCAAGTATTCGTCTCACTTTGCCTTTGAAAATCATATCACTTATCTGTATATGGCTGCTTGCACGTACTTTATTCTTCTTAAAATACAAAAATAATGTGAGCCATTTGAAAAACTCATTCATGTACCTTTTCCAAGTTGCACAGATAATCCAGATCTCTGGTTTTATAAGAAAGCTTTTTTCCTCTTGTCAAAAGTGTTGCTGTGTAGCAGATTCAAATACATTATCTAAAACAGATTTTCAAGGCAAGAAATTATAAAATATCACAATTCTACACACAGTCTGGGTTCTTTCTTTCCTTAGAAGAAGAAAAATACTTTCCAAAGCATCCAGGGAAACATTCTTGTTTAAAAGGACTGCGTGCAACTATACCATGTATTGTTGTGGATTTATCCCTAATGGATTGAGTGGACTCTCAACTAGCCCGTTATCCATTGTTACTGAACACTTAAAATCAAGGAGCAGTCCAAGGTTTTAAATGGATCTTCGAACTCCTCCAACAAAAGCACCTGAACACACCAGATGATTACTTACCTGATTATATTACAATGGAGGAGATAGGACACAAGTCATTAAACACCGAGGTGCTTTTAAATACAATGCAGTTAACATGTCATTCCAATAAATCTTTGGCTGATTACAATATTTCAAAGCAGAGGACAGAGTCTTCTGGTTTTGTGGATCACGGGCTCTCTTTGATGTCCCACAGCTATTCTCGCAGGGCAGCTTAGAAACTGTTCCATTTTAATCCATTCTGATTAATGCCACAAAATGAGTTTTCCTGACACTGGTAATTTTGCTCTGCTGGGGAGTGATTGAAGAGGATGGGCTTTCATCCCAGCACAGCAAATCACTGGCAGCCTGCTGCAACAAAGAGTTAACCATCTTCTTCAGCAAATGAGATGAAACTGTAACTTGTTTTCTTTTAATTAACTCCTCACTAGATTGCTCCAGGTCCTCCTGGCTCCCCTCAGCTCCAGAGACAATAGCAGCGCTCCCAGCTAGGGCAGGCTTTTGGAGCACTCACGGTTCCTGGGAGTAGCCGTGCTCTGCGTGAGCCAGGTCACGCTTTTCTCACGCTGTCTGAGAACGCTTTTGGAGAGACTGATTGTGGGCACAAGGCAAGCCAAACTTATCTGAAGCCATATAGACAGACTCAGCATGCTGGTGAGTCAGGATGACCAGCAAAGATAACATATCAGCAACCCACACCGATTCCGCTGTTCATAATGAATTCCTTCCTCTGGGTTTACTTTCCACTGATTACCCTCTTGGTTTCTCTGAGTTTAGCCTCAGGACTCCCAATTCTATTTAGTTTATGTCCCTATGTTGTCTTGGTTGCCCTTTTCCACACAGAGTATTCTTAGGCTGTGGGGCAAACCGCAAGGCTTATGAATGAGCTTTTAATGCTCAAAGCTGCCACGGTAGTACACGACCATATAGGAACATTGCAGTGGTGCCAGGGGTTGGATCCGGAGAGGAGACTGTGGTCAGGACTCCAGCACAGGCTCCTCCTGAGTAGGTGTATGCGCATGGCATCACTGTATGCATCCAGAGCCTTCTGTACACGCTATAGAGAGGAGGCTAATGCAGACAGTGCAAATGCTTTCTGGTGGGGACAGACACCAGCCCACGTCAAACAAAAATGCAGGAGAGACTTTCAGGAAGGAATTAAAGCTAGGTGCAGGAGTACAATCTGTGTGCTCCTAGAAAATTTACAAGCAGCATGGAAAATACATTTATATGGATTC
Organism: Pluvialis apricaria; assembly: GCA_017639485.1. Lineage (NCBI taxonomy): Eukaryota > Metazoa > Chordata > Aves > Charadriiformes > Charadriidae > Pluvialis > Pluvialis apricaria. The sequence continues at coordinate 22,432,885 of CM030007.1, forward strand.
AAACTTCTAGAAGAACATAGAATTAGTAGGTAAAGTGTGGTGGCACCATGTCTGGTTGGGTCTGCCGTTCAGTGCAGTGAAGGGACTGAGCAAGCAGTCGGTTTGGGCACGCGCTGCCACAAGTGAATGAATCAGGTTTTGGACAACATTTGTCATTAGTTTATAGTGGTGCAAACTTATCTCCCTGATGAAGCCGATAAAGAGGAACACAAAACCAGATGTCCAAATTAAAGGATAATGTAGATCTTGTTCAGGTAAGAAAATGTACAGTTCATTATACATAAGGAGAAGGTGTTCAGCTAGTGTCATGAATTCTCCCCACAAAACAGATACAAACCAGGTGTCTGAATCTGCTTCTGGAGGTGCATTTCTCTTCATATTGACTAGAAAGAGAACCTAGATAATCAGCTTATACCATGTGCCTAAATACATTTCAGGGCTCTACGTTTAGGTGAGAACCCTGCCACTGAGCATAATACAAAGTCCAGTTAAGCCAACGTTAATTTTCCCTGGGCTCTAGAACATCAAATAGAAACCATCATAACACCGAAAATCTTATTCTCACCTGTAAAGCGTGGACTTCCAGAGAATCAATGTGCAATTATCACCGGTTTCAAAAGAATTCACTGTTGATAACCGGCGCAAAACACATAGGCTGCAGTAACATGTTACCCTTATATTTAGGTGACAAAGACTGGTTCATTCTAGTTAGTACCTTCCTCGCAACATACACTAAAATCACACCTGCAAATTAGCCTAGGTATCCTAAACAGAAAACAAGATGATGTGAAAAGAGATGAAGACTATAAGCTTGATATCATTGGCAATATCATAATTATGTGATTTATAATTGTTGTAAGAGTTCTTATGTTCCAGTTGCTCACATAAAATAGGAAAAATTAATGTTGTCATAATTACGCTTTCTTTGAGACGCCAATACATAAATATTAACCTCTATTAGTTTACACAACGGTTGAAGCAGTGATTGGAAAAGGATTAGAAAAGAGCATCAGACTCTTCTAAAGGCAGTGAAAAGCCAGGCAGGAGCCTGGTGCTCAGGCACATCCAGCAACACTCCACGCATGTTAACACCCTGTCCTGGAACCTCGGTGGATTTGCCTCACTCCAGATTGAGACACATCTTGTCAGTCAAATGGGCCTGTCAGTCAAATCTACACCACAAAATGTCTGCTTAGTAGAGTGTGAAAAATAAATTTAATCTACATGGGTATAACAAAAGACACTAGTGAATATGCACATGAGGAACATTTTTTCAAATCAACTACAGAAAATCTTCTGAGATGTGCCCAGCATTGCAATGATGGGACTGGTTGTCCCGCTAGTCGAGGAAGATGTTTTAAAGTTTAAAGATTTAAATCAAAGTTGGGACAAAAGTGGGTTTTTTCAATCATTTAGCATCTGTGTTTCTGTAACACAGATGGCTTTACAAAAATAAGCCAATTTATCAGACTGAAATGAAACTTTAATTAGATAATCTAGTTCTACATTGCCAATATTAATTTATAAGAACTCTAATATGCACTGATACATGGGTTACTTGAATCAGACTGCAGGATTCAAAAGCTGGAATCAGTCCAGCACTTTGAAGCCTGGTGGTCTGAAGGACTGGTTTTATTTTGGATTGTTTCTTGCCTTTCCCAGTTTTGGGAAGAATGATGAATTATCTACTGCCTTTTAACTTCCTGCTCAACAGTTCAGTCAGGGACACTAAATGAGAAGACACTGAGGTAAGATATGTAATCTACCAGCAGAGAATTACAGGAAAAAAATTAAGTTGGGAGGGTTGAATGTAGATCTGTCTTCCAACTTCTTACTCAAAGCTGAACTAATTCCAGTAGCAAATCGGTTTCCTCAGGGTCTTGTCCAGTCAAATTCTGAAAAGCCCTAAGGATGAAAATCCCAAAGTCTCTCTTTGCAACCTATTCCAGTCCTTCACATCTCTCACAGTGAATGTTTTTTTCTGTATATCCAGGCAACTTTTACCTTGCTACAACTTTCTCTTTTACTTTCATTGTGTACCTCTAAGAAAAGCCTGTCTCTGTCTTCTCCATACCTCCCCTCTAGGTAGTGGGAAGCAGCAACTAGAGGCTCCTTACGCTTCTCATCTCCAGGCTAGGCACACCCATTTTATTCAGCAACCTTCTCTGTGCCATGTGTACCAGTTCCCTGACCATCTGAGCGGCCCTTCTGCAGACTCTCTACAGGTCCTTGACATCCCATTTGTACTGGAGAGTCCAATATCAGACACCATCAGACACTATACTCCTTACGGTAGCATCATGAGTGCTGAGTAGAGGGGAACATTCATATCCTTCGGTCTACTGGCCACAGTTCTGTTAATAGAGCTTCAGTAGGTGCTTAGCTATCATTGCTGGAATGGCCTATTGCTGACTCAGTTATGTCAGCTTTATTAATTTTAAGATATCAAATACATCCATTTTAGTTTTCCAGAAGCACATAACACCAGCATCACCTGCCTTCCATGTTCATAGCTACCACCATGACTATTATGTCTTTTCTCACCAGTGGGTAGCTTTTCAGTCTCTTCTGGAAGAGTATGTAGGCAAAACAAGCTTCATCAGTTACCACTGCAGTGTCCAGGGATTAAACTTTCTCTGATTCTCTGGCACTTTGATCTCTTTGATGCCAAGAGCACTTCCTTGTCCTTTGCAATATTGTCGGTGCTACTATCACATGGTTATGAGCACACCACTCTCCTTCATCTTTTTGACTGCAACTCAAGATTAGCTTCTGAAGATGGAAGGTTATCTGCAGCAGAATAAACAACCCTCTTCTTTCTTTTCAGTGCTTTTTTTATATGGCTCACTGTAAAACTAAAAGCTATAGAACATCTTAATTCTGAAGGTATTAATTCTGCTGAGTATACTGGACCCAAAGGATAACTCTATGCTGTAGATAGCCAGGCCAAAAATAGATAGGTTCCAATAAGCATCTTCTTCAGGTAAAGCATGAAATCAGAGATAAGACTGTAAAGTTAATCATCAAATATTGCTGTGCGGGCAGTTTTGCAAAGGACACAAAGTTGCTGCAGCTGAAACCTGTGGCCCCAGGGTTCAGCCACCTCTTGTCCAAAGTACAGCTTGATGCAGCCAGGCAGTATAAGCTCAATTTATTTTTATTGGCAAAATTGTTGTTAAAGTGTTTAAAAGTACATAAGCTAAAGATTAAAAAAAAATTAAAAGAAAAAATACAAAAATGCAAGATGAAAACACAGGCAGGGATGTAATTCTTGAATAATAATTGGTAATCATTAACTCTTCAAGTATCTGAGAGGAAGAATACTGAACCAATATAAAACCCTAAGGAAAGAAAGCAGAGCACTGGCAGATGGCAACTCAGCAACAGCAAGGACCAGACAGTTCCAAGAAGCAATACAGGCCACCTCTTTCCCACTTGACTGATGACTGGCTGGCCAACAAATAATTAATTGATACTCCTAAGCAGTGTATATCCTGTTTGCAAAATGTCTTTGAGCATGATAAAAATACCCGAACAAACACAATCACAGTAAGGAGGGGTTGCACAGCTATCTTGGATAGCTTGAGGCCGATATTAAGAAACCCTAGAAGTGTTTAGAAGTGAAGCAAAGATTCAGTTGGTCAGGTTGCTGGTCCATCTTGTCTAGATTGTGCTTTTGGCAAGAAAGTTTGGACCAGATGATCCTTGAGGTCCCTTCCAACCAGGTAGTCTATGATTCTATGATTCAAGTGTTCTCATTGACCAAAAAAAATTTTTTAAAAATATGAAAAATGTAAAAGAATCACCACCAAACGCAGGTGTTTACAGTCCACCTGGGCCCTTAGCAAGAAAAGCCTGTGCAAATAATGCCAGTGTCTACAGGACCTTCTCAGAGAATTTTAAGGGATTTTTGTTTTGTTTTGTTTAAGGTTTGGTGGGTGGTTGGGAGTTGGGGGTTGTTTTTCAATACCTTCTCCTGCAGTTCTTCCGTGTGCCTGGAAGACTCTTAAATCTGCTAGGTGACCAAGGAAGGGTGGCGGATACTGCCAGCTACAAACCTACAAGGCTGCGCAAGAGCAATACCTTACCATGACACACGGAAGGCTACTCTGCAGTCAGAACTGTATGCCTAAACCAGGCTCCCTGCTCACCCGGTATTAAGAGATCTCCTAGTCATATATTTGCCACCAGCTCATACTGGAGCACTAATGCAGCATTGCTGCCAAGAGTTGAGACAACTTAACTCTGTTTACAATACAGAGTTCATGGCTAAGCAACCACGAAATGTTTTTATAGCTCAATTCAGCATGTAATCTCAAAGACATCTTGCTGTTTCTGACCTTCACTTACAGAAGCTCGATGGCGTGGGAAGGCACGACCAGCTCAGCTGTTCCTCGGGGAGTATAGTTTTGGTGGTGATAGGTGTTTCTGTGTCATATATTCTTCACCATTAGAGGAATTGAATGGGAAGAAGAGGACTTTCCTTTAGTCATGTGAATGCTAATGAGAAAATTGTCACCTTAATTCCAGAAGACCACTTTTAACAACGAGTTTTGGCATTTTTTATAATGGCTTAATGTGGAATCAGTTTTCCTCATTTCCTACTGCAAAATGTTGTAGGTTGCTGTTGTGGAGTGTAAACTCAAAAGCATATATGTTTCTTGAGGGAATGGACCTTCTTTACAGTTTTCATATCAGTTTAGCTTTATGATGTGCTATGGGCGCTATCTAGATGAAAACCATAAATGAAGGCATGTATTAAAATATTATTCTCCCAGTGAAATGCAACATTTTGGTGAGTGAAACAGGGCATACAGTAGCAGTAGACAACAGTTTTTATCAAGATATTTAATAACTTCCCTGAAAAGAAAAGCAGGCATGTAACCTGGCATTTTGCTAGGTCAAAGCTAATAATCCACAATGTTATTCCAAGCGCTACAAGTTCATTAACATATGTTGCCATTCACTTGATTTTCATGCAGTTCCTTGGTCATGAAATTATTTTCTAACCTACAGAGCAACAAGTTTGCTACTTCATATATAAGTCTTCTAGATGTGAAACAGAAGATTTCCCTGACAAATGTGTTAGCTAGCTCGCAGCCAGTGCCTCCAGCACAGGATTCACAGTTTTATTAATTCCTGTCATAAGCTGCAGCATTTTTCTGACAGAGCTGGTGTGTTCCCACTTTCAAAATAAGAGGCAGCAAGAAGAGAGCTGATACGTACTGCAGCTGCAGTCAGTCTCTAGTGACATAGAAGGCTCCAGCCCACACTACCTTCTGGTGAGCTTTAAGGACAACTTTGTATGGCAGAGTTCATGCCTTCATTAAACACGGAGTGAGTGAGAGTGCACAGGACATTAAAGCATATTCACAATAAAACATGTTAACATCAAGGTCAAATGAAACAGCAGAGCACTGTGGAGCTTTTTACTGTCCAAAACAGCAGCGTGTGAAGGCCTAGCTAACTACCCTTGAAAATTAAGTCAGTCAAAAGTATCTTTCCCTTTGCTGATCAAGGAATGAGTTTAGGGGATCTGTGTTTCCCTTTCAACAGCTGTTGGCAAAACAAGTAGTCTTGTGGTGGGTGACACGCTAAATGTCAAAATCTTCCACTTGGCTGGGGCCAAACTGGGATGACTTTCACCAGTCTCCTCAACAGCCCCAGTTCCAGGTGGGATAGGTGCCAGTGGGCAGCATGCTGTCCCTGGTTGCTCAACAACAGGCCAGTTCCCAGCTGATCCAGTACCCTGCCCTGTACATCGTCCTTTTCCCTGCCTAATCGCTGCACATATTGCTGAGTGAAAACACACGGAAAATAAACAATCAGTAGAGAGAAATTATTTACGACAGATAGGAAAACAGACAGTACCCAAAGAGAATCAGTTCCCATCTTTGCTTATCAAGTTAGCAAAACCACTAACTTGGGAGATTGGTGAAGCAGCTGTATGAGAACTAGCAGTTTCAGTTCTTCTAGGCCCAAGAAAACAGATTTCTTGTTTTGGCTTCACAATGGTATGAGACTTTTGAGTTTCACTTTGAGATCAGCATTCAAAGCAAGCCAGAAGCTCAGAATGACCCTCAGATGGAATCAACAACTTTTTCTGAACTTCCACAACACTCTGGGTATTACTCAAGACATACCCTAATTGAGCAATCTTTCCCCAGAAAAGGGAGAGAAATTTTATCCAGTCTTATTTGTTTTCAAGCAATATTTCAGATCATGTTCTCGTTTAATTGTACCAATACAATTTTCACTGGAGAATCTTGGGTAAATTCAGATTTTGATTTCCATCAGGCTGTATTGCAGTCCTTGTAACCAAAACGTCACCAGAAAACAAAGGGCAAACAGGAAACTGAGACTAGAGAACTGAGTTTTCAACTATGTAATAGGAATTGATTATACATTTTTTCATACCTTCTTCTTTATGAACTGTTTCCCCTCTTGATATTTTATATATTTTAGTTTTTAAAGTTTGCAATTCAGTCTTCGGATTTATATCTTTAGGAGAGATAGGTGTATGTTATTTCAGCTTAATGAGAGTGAAATATTAATTGAGTTGAGTGATATATAAAATGTCATTTTTTTTTTAAATAAAAAGGGACATTAGGCTGTAGATATTTTGTGAAGGTACATGTCCAGTATGTCAAAGAACAGCAGTATGTGCAGATATTTCATTCAGTAAATCAAATAACCAGCAAAATTCTGTACATATCCTAGAAATACTCTATTTTTGTGCCTCATTTTGAAATTGCTTACACTATTCTCGTTTCAAGATTTTATTCAAGATCCAAATACACATCTGGGTACTTCAGGACTTTTAATCACTTTTCTGCAGACAATCAGTAAAGATGATACATTTAATAAGTCCAGTTTGCTAACTTTATCCAGTTTCTTAATATACTACAGATGCTTTGCACAACTCGGTATAGCACTTGTGCTGTAAGAGGAAGAGATTTACTTCAAAATTAAAAATATTTAGCCTCTATTTAGAACAGCATCAGACAAAGGGAAATGGAACCAAATAGAAGATAACCCTGTAAGATCTAAGTTAATTCCAACCCTTTCAGAATAGTCTCTTCAGACACTTTCTGAAGCATCCTGCGTTTGTACAGCTCTTACCCAGGTTCCATATTCTACAGTTGCTCAAGCTGTCTTACAGTATTCCTCAAAAACATGCAAACCTGATTTATTTTTGATCAGGCCTCACAGAAAGAAATTGATTCTGCGGCCAAACAGCCAATGGAAAATATTAATTAATTCACGATATTCCCTTAAAAATAAGGTGGTTGTTCAAGCAGTTCACACAGGTGTGGTCTCTGGTAGTGATTTTTTTCAAACCCTTGCCTGAATGCCTGCTCAAATTAAACCAAACATTTTCATAATGCTTATCTCTAAGGTAAATACAATGAGGGGAGACACACTTTTAAAATATTTGCATCCCAAATATTTTCCTAGTTTTCTTACTGCTATATTACAAGCAGCAATGCTATGTGATTATCATTAAAACTGTTCTGAACACAGGCAATAAAAGATGAGAAATTACATTCATTCTTTCCCTTCAATGTTGAATCTCAATGGGAGCAGACACATCAGTCTGGTGATATTTGAATCTCCACCAAAACCTCTAGTTGGCCATAAGAGCAGAACAGAGGAAATTGCTAGAGGACTCTGTGGAAGACACGCTTTCTTCCTGAGAGATGTACCTTGTGTCCACATTGCAAATTAATGGATGGACTCAATGATCTTAAAGGTCCCTTCCAACCTAGACTATTCTATGATTCTATGTTTGCACACACTGTAAATCATTCCTTTCCTATTAACTGTATTATTCCCATATTCCCTCAAAGGGCTTACTAGTTATTCATATCATCATCAATAACACTGCATCTGGTTAGAAATAAACATGTTTTGGGAATACAAATCTTACATTAGAAATTTCGCTAAGGAGATTTTGTCCACATGATTCAAAATTAATTCATAATGTTGAAACATTGCTAATCATTGATGATTAGTGCTTTTTTTTGTTTATCTCATTAGGTTCTACAGTTACATTATAGATACATGTTTGTCTGCATTTTCTGAAATAATTTGTTGCTTCTGTTGAGTGTTGGCAATTCAAATGAAACATGTTCATTTAATTTTGTTAATGGTATTGGATTTACCTTAGGTAAGGAAAACTGTCTTAGCTCTGTTCTTAGTGGTATCTCTAGTATAACTATTGATTTGTGGTAAACAGTGTGTGTTTCAATTCCAGATCCTAGCAGTCTTCACATCAAATGCATGGTAATATCGATCCTCCTTTGTGCTTGTTTCACCCATCGCTTTCCACCACAATCTCTAGTCTTGTCACTGAAGGTAATTTTCAGAACCATTTTCCTAATGAGATAAATTCGATAAAGTCGTCTGACAATTCAAAGGCAATTTAAAAGAATGGGTTTTCAGAGCAGGAAAATGTCACTGCAAATGTGAAGAATGTCATTTAGGGCCCTCTTCAAGTGCTCAGTTCCTCTAAACCTAAGCCTTTAAATATATTGGTAGAGCAAAGTGGAGGTGAGCCTCACTCCTCCACAGGAAAAGCCAGAGGAGTTTACAGTCTACAACAACACAGGTGCATAGATAGGAACTAAAACCTGTACTAGGTCAGAAGACAGCCACCAAAGGATTCTCATTAAAGAGATTAATTTTCATAGAATCATAGAATCGTCTAGGTTGGAAGGGACCTTTAAGATCGTCAAGTCCAACCATCAACCAAACACTTCCAAAACCACCACTAAACCATGTCCATAAGCATCACGTCTGCCTGTCTTTTAAATACCTCCAGAGATGGCGATTCCACCACCTCCTTGGGCAGCCTGTTCCAATGCTTGACAACCCTTTCGGTGAAGAAATTTTTCCTGATATCCAATCTAAACCTACCCTGGCATAGCTTGAGGTCATTTCTTCTTGTCCTATCGCTTGTTACTTGGGAGAAGAGACTGACGCCCACCTCGCTACAACCTCCTTTCAGGCAGCTGTAGAGAATGATAAGGTCTCCCCTGAGCCTCCTTTTCTCCAGGCTGAACAACCCCAATTCCCTCAGCTGCTCCTCATAAGACTTGGTCTCTAGACCCCTCACCAGCTTCGTTGCCCTTCTCTGGACACACTCCAGAATCTAGAATTTTGACCCTGTATATTTTTTATAGCTTTAAGTTGTATTTTTATGTGATTACTGAACAACAACAAAAAAGGCTGTCCCTTCTCTCCATCCTTGGCACGCTCATTACCATGCTCTAAAGTGACAATAGCAGTGTACTGGTTCACGGTGACTGTTACTAATAACTCATGCTGTTCCAGAGACCTTTTCCTGTGGGTGTTTTGAGAGCTGATATGCAAAGACCCTGGCAAAGAATCTGATCAGAGAAAACTGGCATTTAGCCACACTAAGTTTGCAGCTGTCTCTATGCCAGCATCAAAGCATTGCTTCAACAAGTGAAAAAAGGACAACAGGTCTGAATGGCAGGGTGTACTCTCCCCAGCCCCTGCGAGCAGAGACCCTGCAATGAAAAGAGCTATTATGGGACACTTTCAAGCCAGCATTTATAATGTAACTCTGCTAACTGAGTCATGTCCTCCTTTCAAATACAGAAGAACATTTTAAAAGCAACTTTACCCAAAATGCCAAAAATGTGTAGTCTGTTTACTGCTCTGGTTATTGGTTTCTAACGATGCCAGAGGGCACAGACACGTTTCCTAACTACTGAAGCTGGCATGTCTTATGAGCCACTCATGCACACAAAGTGCAACTTTTCCTAGGAATGCCAGGGTGAAAGGCCATGGTCCTGTTTGACCATGTGCTGTGCTCAAAAAATGCCTCATATTTTTCCTTCCAATATTGAATACTGCTCCAGTACTGCTGCTGTGCGGTCAAATACAGTGTGTCTCCACAAAGTTGTCCTGTGCCTCTTGGGAAAATTTGGTCACTCAGACTGCATGGTTCAACACAACAGTGCTTTTCTTTACTAACACCTTGCTCGCTTGCCTGTCAGGTCAGCTACTGTGGTCTCTAATTTTGTGCCACAGCCAGAGACTCTTTGCTAAGTCTCACCTGGGGAAGCAGAGTCTGTTTATTGGTTTTCATTCAGATGACACTGGGCAAATAGTTCTTTCCCTCAGTCTATTCCAAAATAAGAACCCAGAAAGGAGCAACAAACTAGTGCTGGTGCTGGCATGGTAAGGATGGTAAGCAATAAAAGAAGAATTTAAGCAACCCAACAGTGCATATTTTCTCATCTTGCAGCCCAAGCAAACAGATGGCCACTGCTCACTGCAGACCAGATCTGAAGACCGTTCTGAAGTCCATCTCCTCGAAATGTTTGCTGTCTTGCATTGATTTAGCAAGCATTCCTCAAATTTCCCTCTGCTGACCCATGCACTGTGTTGTCCCCACGTGTACAGTGTCAGTCATCTGAAGCCCTGCAGCATTCTTGGAGGGCTGCTGTGGTAGGAAGCTGTGGAAAACCAGCAGAGTTATAATTGCAAAATGTGACTGAAAACATACGGCAGAGACAGTGGTAGGAGACAACTGGCTACCCAGTGAAAGAATGGCACGTTCATGCTGCTACACTATGTAGAATTTCTTTCCTTCTGTTATTTTGGCATAAATGTGTGTGACACAATGATGATGTTCACAAGTGGATTTTACTGCTTCAATCTCTGAGTTTAGTGCTTTAATATCCCATTCACTCAGCAGCCATATGAGCTGGAGCTCAGTGGCATGCTAGTGCTAATAACAGCTTCTGAGCTAGAGACAACATTGAAACTTGTTTGGTGCATGTAAAAGAATTACAGATTCATATGCATACAAACACTTCTTCACTTTAAATCCAAACCTGAACTACTCTGTACAGGTCATTCTTCTTTAATAAACAAAATAATATTATTTTACCGCACAAACAAATGTATCTTTGTTGGCAAATTCTTCTAAAATTCTCTGATTTTTAGCCTGTAAAAGCAAAAAAGCTTGCACTAGTTGATGTAGAAACTTTCAGAAGTTGTGTTTATATTTCTCTTCGCGATACCATTTTTCTTTGGAACTCTATTGACATTTAAATTTTAAAGAGGCAAAAGCAAACCAAATATAAGACTTATTTAATTTAATGTCAACTGAACTGTTGCTTTGTAAATTAAATTATACTTTCAAAAAGTAGCAAAAGCACAGTTTCCTGGGTTTCTCATTTGGCTTGAGAGCCAAAAAGTCAATTCCCTACACAGGTGAACCTGTAAGGATTTCATCATTCTTGAAGAAAATTAAAAAAAGCATGGTCCCAGATATGTCTGTACACACAACATCTCTAATATTTAACAATCTATTTCCTGAAATAAACTATGAACCATGAATTTAAAAGGTGAATTTACAAACCTCTTAACTACATATGTTAGGAGATACATCTAGTTTGAATTTTTTCATTGCTATACTGCAAATCACCCATTTTCTGAACAGAAAAGGAGACCTTTCATAAAATATATGTTAAACTGAAAACATTTCTTGCAATCCAGGTGATGAAATGCAAAACATTTTATGGCATGGCTGCTGGAAACAGTAGATTTCCATAATTTTTCCTTATGTATATAATTTATAAGCATATAGTCCCCAACATAAGAAGGACATGGACCTGCTGGAGCGCGTCCAGAGGAGAGCCACGAGGATGATCAGAGGGATGGAGCACCTCTCCTATGAGGAGAGGCTGAGAGAGTTGGGGCTGTTCAGCCTGGAGAAGAGAAGGCTCCGGGGAGATCTTATTGCGGCCTTCCAGTACCTAAAGGGGGCCTACAGGAGAGCTGGGGAAGGACTTTTTACAAGGGCATGTAGTGATAGGACGAGGGGGAACGGCTTTAAGCTGGAAGAAGGCAGGTTTAGATTAAACATTAGGAAGAAGTTTTTCACTTTAAGGGTGGTGAGGCACTGGAACAGGTTGCCCAGAGAGGTTGTTGAAGCCCCATCCCTGGAGGTGTTCAAGGCCAGGCTGGACGTGGCCTTGGGCAACCTGGTCTAGTGAGAGGTATCCCTGCCTGTGGCAGGGGGGTTGGAACTCGATGATCTTCAAGGTCCCTTCCAACCTAAACCATTCTATGATTCTATGTAAGAAAATATTATCTCCAAACACTCTAGCTTCATCTGTTCCACAAACAGACTAATTCTTTTCTAGCAGGATATTTGAACAATCCTTTACTGTGGCTAAAACTTTAAATAACACAAGTGTGATGAAGCCTTCACTATTCATGCACAGAAGATAAATTATTATCTCTTCTGTATTTAATCAATAAAGTTTTTCACTGGAAATATTTATCCACAAGAACGTAATAATTTTGTGTTGGGGTTCATGCGATCATCTGTAGGATAAGTTCTTCATGGTTTATTATTATTCTATTTTATTAGGAATAGTAAAATTTATGGTGCACATAGAATTTTTTATCATAAAACTGACAGACTATATTCTCAGTATCAAACTAAACTCTTCAACTACAGCTGTTTTTCTCAAAGGAGCCTGTGATTAAACTGAAGGCCAAGTCTAATCAGAAGAACTAATATGATCACGTGTTTGGGGGCCCGAGTTATAAAGCCCTGTTAAGCATGGAAGAATCTCATTAACCAGCTTTGGAGAGCCTAATGAATTTAATTTAAAGTAAGCTCATAAAGGGTACAGAGGTGCAAAATGTCTTTCTCCCGCAGATGCCCATCAAGAAGTTGCAAGCACTGTGAGGTAAACCAGGCTGTGGCCGCCAATTTCTGATTAGAACAGAATCATTACATATGTTTTAACAGTAAACTTTTAAAATGGAAGGGCCCCCACTTCCCCACTGTAAGATCATTTCATAATCAAGTTTTAGGTCTAGACATGCAGATAATACATGCACGCAAGGGCACTCTTCTTGCTTTACCTGGCTGAGGTGACAGGGACTCCAGTACCATCTCCTGTCCAGGGAGAGGTTAGAAACAGATGGGATCTTCTTCCTTCTGCCCGTGCAGTGTGATGATCCTGTACCTCATCCTCCTCTACAGACCCTTCCTTTCCCTCACTTCTCCTGCTGATTTGCACCTACTTCTGGCCCTCTTTTTCACCAAATAATCTCTCAGTATCAGACTAGCTTCTCATCTTTCTCTTTCCCTCAGATTATATTCCCACACCACACCTCCAGGCTCTCTGCTTACTCATCCTTGGTCCACTCCTAACTCCTCACATCCGCTCTCTCCCCAGTCTCCCTGTGTTCTGTTAAACCTCTTCCCAGGCTTCCTCTTGCCCTATTCACACTCTTCTATATCCCCAATATGGTTTATTTGCACCTACAGAAATAGCCATCCAGTCACTTAAGCACCTAGGCAGGCAGACTCCACTCCTTTTAAGAGAAGGGAACGAGACACCTCCTTTAGTAGGCATGTTGTTATAACAAGGGCAGTAGAAGCCAGCATCACACTGTCTCCAGAAGTACTCTGATAGTTTGCACGTGACAGAAAAAAGAAGATTTAAATGGGAGTGCAAAGTAGCACAGAGCAATTCAATCCTTGAACACAAGGAAGAATAAGATATATGAGTTCAACTTTGTATTAGATTCATGAAATCATCTGCTGCCAGCTACCAAAGGCCAGAGGAACAGGGGTCCAGTCATCCAGACGCTCCACAGAGTCCAGAGCCTCAGGTTAGCAAAGTAAATCTCTTTAACTGAGAAAGCATTACACTGACTTGACATGATTCAGTGTCATTCTTCAGTTGTTCTTGCAGGAATGCTGGCATAAAATGGAAGATTGCCAACATAAATATGGATGACAGCAGGAGTTACTGTGGGCAGCAGGTCATATCCAAAGCAGACTCCAACATACTGCAGGAAATTGGTGGAAACAGCGAGAAAGACAGTCCAGCAGAAGTTGAGAAACTTTGCACTAGTGCTGTTTTCAAAGTAGGTCACAAATTTCACATCTCTGGGGAGGCAGCTCATGCATTTAACAACATGCATATGTTTTTAATCAGAACATGGTCCGTGGAAATATTTTGAAAAATATAAACCTCTGTACTTCTCCACATTTGAAGAACACCAAGAAGGAGGCCTGTCAAAAAAAGACAATTCTTGTGACCCCCATCTCAAACTTTCTCTGGAAAACTGTATTGACAAGAAACTTAGAATGATAGCTGGTGACATTCTTACCAATGGACAATCCATGGAGTGCTGCTGCTTGCACTTTCTCCGAGTCACTCTGCAAAACAAACCACTGGAAAACCCAAATGTATACATCTTGGATCTACTGCCACTAAGATGGCACCAAAGCTTCAGCACACAGATATCCATTAGATTGTGATAGGAAGAACTGAAGATCCTGAGAGAAACGGCAAGATAAAGTTGCCTGAAGCAAAAAGTGTCCCTCATATATTCTACATTTCTAGATCATTTATGACAAATTTGGCTGCAAAAATGTTGGGTAGATTTCAAGGACAACTTGGATGCGGTGCCATCCCAGTCCTAGGCAACAATGGTTGCTCAGACGAATCATAGAATCATAGAACGGTTTGGGTTGGAAGAGACCTTTAAAGGTCACCTACTCCAAACCCCCTGCAATGTGCAGGGACATCTTCAACTAGAGAGATTGCTCAGAGCCCTGTCCAACCTGACCTTGAATGGTCCCAGGGATGGGGCATCTACCACCTCTCTGGGCAACCTGGGCCAGTGTTTCACCACCCTCATTGTAAAAACTTTCTTCCTTATATCTTGTCCAAATATACCCTCTTTCAGTGTAAAACCATTACCCCTCACCCTATCGCAACAGGCCCTGCTAAAAAGTTTGTCCCCATCTTTCTTATAAGCCCCCTTTAAGTACTGGAAGACCACAATAAGGTCTTCTTGGAGCCTTCTCTTCTCCAGGCTGAACAACCCCAACTCTCTCTTCACGGGAGAGGTATTCCAGCCCTCTGGTAATTTTTGTGGTCCTCCTCTGGACCAGCTTCAACAGGTCCATGTCTTTCCTGTGTTGAGGGCTCCAGGGCTGGATGCAGTACTCCAGGTGGGGGTCTTACCAGAGCAGAGTAGAGGGGCAGAGTCACCTCCCTCAACCTGTCAGCCATGCTTCTTTTGATGCAGCCCAGGATACGGCTGGCTTTCTTTGCTGTGAGCACACATTGCAAGTCCTTCTCATAAAGGTAAGAAAGACAATCACAGGGAACAGAACGATGTAATGTTTAGACAATGTTTTTGAAACCTAATTCAATTGAACCTCTGAATGAGCATCTGGAAAAGAGAAGCAGAGGCAATTTCACGAGGTCCTTTGCAGACAGGAAATCACTGATCTCAAGAAGCATATTGCATCTGTTCACCATCACTGTGGATTAGGGTGAAAGAAGAACAAATAATGCAGACAGTATAGCTACAACAGCAGAATTTGAAAATCTGGCTTTGAATTTGCAATGTCACCTCTACAGGGCCTGTTAATATTGCCACCTGAAAAATGCACATGAATCCCATTCTCAGCATTTGTAGAGATTTGTATTTTCACAGTGTAGTCAGGAGTTTGATGGAAAATATAAGGGTCAGGCTACAGTTGTCTTAAGTTGTCTAAAAGCAACAAAAGTAGAGAGGTCACATAAAATAAATACAGTCCTTTAATTGCAGGGAACAATTTCACAAAGAGAAGTAGAAATGTCATTCACTTAATTTGCTGAGAAGCTGAATATTTTCAGAGTGCGTTAAAAGTGTACTAATACTTCTAAAGCTAATTATACAGATTTATCACTTCCCAGTAAGTGGTAAATAAAGGGATCAGAAACAGATCTTCAGAACTTCAGAAAGTACCTAAATCCTGACCTTTAGCAACACAAAAACCTCAGCCCATGGCTATGCAGAAATTAATAGTTATGTGGGGTTATAGCACTGGATTGGCAGAACATGTGTTCCATTGATACTTGTTCTTCAGGGTTTTGTGTTGATTCTTAGGCTGAAGCCTTTTGTACTGGTAAATAGCTTCAGGAAAAGAGAAAGGATTCAACAAAGGCATTTAGCTTTTGAAGGAACCTTTTCATTAGGTTATTTCTGAAAACAAAGAGAAGATAATGATACCACTGGTGTTCACAGGATATCATGCTACTTTCTTCCTTCCATCTTCCTATTGTTTCAGCTTGACTTGACCTGACAAAATGCGGCACCAAGGAGAAAATAAAACCTGTGACCAATGCAATTATTCAGTAACAGAATTATTCAAACTAATTAGATTCATATTTTGTTTTCTTCCAAAAGCAGCAGGGGAAATGTTGTTATTGTTCTGATGTTTTCTAATTAATGTCTGAGAATTATAATGCTGGGAACAAGATGCTTCAGAAACCTGTGACTCATCGGCTTTTCCTTGGAAAGCCAAACATGAGAACTTCATGAAGAATTTATTTATACTGTTAATGCCAGAAAAAAATATTTCAGAGGTTCTGAAACAAATCCCAGTTTCACATCTAGCAGTGTAATGCATACAGATCTAAGTGAGAAGCCAAAGGCAGGAGAAAAACAAAAGGAACATTTTCTGGATATCCCACACTACCGGCTGTGAAGCGCTTCCCCCCCTCCCCACGACTCATAGATGTATTTTTGGGACCTCTAGCGATGCACCAGCTAATTGCAGCTTAAGGCTTTGTCAGAGCACAGTTAGCAATAGCCTGAGAATTCAGGTTTGCACATATGTTTAGCATTTTGCATGTAAACAAGTACTTCACCTGCACTAGATTAAGGACGCTTAGGAAACGAGTGGGTATTTGACTGGAGAGTTTGATGCAGCCTGGTACAAAGTGAAAGGTCATTCACAAACCCTCCATCAGATGAGTTTTCAACTCCCACACAATGACCAGGGTCATTCCAATCTGTGCATTTGATTTGTGCCTGTCCCCACTCTGGATAAGATGACAGTTTAACAGGGTTGAGCGAGCACATTTGAATTAATAATCTGTCTTAAAAGATCATTTGTAAAGTGATTTAAACCAGCTATTTTTATAGTGTGGTGGGAGAGAAAGGTTTATATACTGTGTCTGTTTAATTTCCAGTTTCCTCCACATTTTCTGACTTTACTCAAAAACAAATGCAGAAACATCAAAACACCTCAAAAATAAAATGAGTGCTTACTCTTAACATTGGAAACAAAATTCCTGCAGAGCACGTGTTCTCAAAAGGCATCCAAAACAGTTCCTGAGGGGAAATATTCCACAGAGGCTATGATAAGTCATCAGATTCTACAGCCCTAGCCATAGCAAATTTTTTTTTTCTTGAGATTTATTGCTTTTAGTAGTTTGGTGCTTCTGTAGTCATATTCCTTGGTGCACTAGTAGAGGCAACACTATTTAAGGATTCTGCTGCACCACAGGGCTGCAGCAATTCCCACCCCAATGCATCCAAATCACTGTCACTACAGTGATAGTTCAGTGGTCCAGTTCACAAACACTGAACCAACATATCATATAGTCGCTGTATTAAGGACAGGTGAAATCAGAGCTGGCTTACCTTTAGATGCCAGATATATATTTCTCTCACAGAAGCTGAGCCATCCCCACTGCGGTAGGAAACTCATGTGTCATAAGTTCATAGAAGGTCATAGAGACCACAGCACCTTTCCCGAAACAGACCCTAAGTCTTGTTAAAGAAAATCTGTGTTTCAGGAGTTCTTAAAACATAATACTATATCGTTCTAAAGCAAGCAATTTTCAGTAAACTGTCAAAGTACTTTTATAAAGAGTATGAACTCATCTGGTAGCAAAATGTCTTCTTACCAGAAGTCAAGCTGTCCCTTGATCTTCGCTAATGTTCTCCACACTTTTCTACACAATCTGTGCTGCAATTGCATTATTTAGGTGTCAGCTAGTTCTAAAGCTCATAGAGAAAAAACCCTACTAATATCTTCCTTATGAAGATAAAATTCTGGACCTGTTAAAGTCATGAGGAGCTGCTACTGATTTTAATAGTTCCAGAATTTCAACAATAAAACCTGCCAAGTTGATTGCATGTACATTCAAAAATCTATTTTTCAAGTATTCTGTTTGAGAATAAACTGCAGAAAAGGTGTTTTACCATCATTTCAGCTACAGGTGTTATTGGTATAGACATTATGATGAAGCTCAGTAAAGGAGAAATTAGATCAAATAGAAAAGGGAATTTCCTAAAAACAAAGACCATGGGATAGTTTCTTAAAAGAAAAAAAACCCTACCTGACACTAAGGCCACTTAAATTTACTCACAGAACACTCTCCCACTCCCCACCATAGACAAGATCTTTCTTGTCTCTAAACCAAATGAGTTTGATGGTGGCTTGGATAGCAAGGGTGAAACTTGATGATGCAGTCTGACGTTCATAAGAGCTGTCTTTGTGATCTAGTGGAGCTCTGCTAACAGGAACACAGGCGCCAGCCTTGCAAGCCCCTGAACTTCCAATCCCAAGTGAAACAGATCTTGGTCACTGGGAAAACTAAATATATGCAATAGCTATCAGACAAGCAGGTCAGCAGCTTGCTCAGATCAAGCCTTGTTTTAGCTGAAGCAACTCCTTTCCCAGCAGGTAAAAAATATAGAAGTCATTATAGAATAAGTGGGAGACCGACTTCTAAAGGCTGTGCTTGCTAAATAACTTCTGTTTAAATTATTAATTATAAATTCTTTGGGGCAGAAATTCTTTAATTCCATATGGATAACATCTAACAGAATGCAGCCCCATTATGAACATATTTTGTGGATATAAAACACACTAAGATGGTAGCTAAATATTAAAACAGCTCTCTATGTGTAGATACGTCAGAAAGCAGCATGAGCTATCAAGGTCGGCATTTTGCCCAAAACTTTCATTATTTCCTCCGTTATCGGTGTTACTATGGCTCATCAGAACTCAGTCTGCAGCTCTGAAGTGAGAGGGAGGTGCAGTGGGGTGTCCGTCCCTCTATCTACACACGCATATGTATCTTGCCCAATTTGGTAGGTATATTTCATTCTAATATTTTAATACTCAAGTTTTATCTTGTTTAGACTGCAAAATGAGTAATGCTGGAAGCAGACCAGGTGAGGTCCCATTTGCTTTCTTGTCCCATATTCAACAGGTAGGTAATTGTTTTAAGTTTAAAACACAAAATTCATTCTACAGACAGGGAGTCTTAAAGCAGGAGATGACCCATCCCAAATACCAAAACTGCATCATCCCTGCCTGCTTGTGAAGTGACTATTAACACAAACCTCACATATAGATGTATTTGACCAAGGAGCAAAACGAGACTTTCAATGCTGCGAAGGTAGGTTATGCTCTTGTAGGTCATTGGAGTAACAAGGGCACCAGGGAATGGTTCATTAACCTCAAAAGGTTGCACTGACATAGCTACATCAAAAACAACAAAGGTCTTCAGTGCAGATGGTGCTGTAGGTTTCTACATCTTCTTGTCCCATTACTAGCTCCATAACTTCTGCTTCATTTTAAGGTCTGAATTCACACCTTTTTAAATGTCCCATGACACTCAGGGTCAGAAGCACAAATGGTCCAACCCGGGCATCCTAAAGCTGAAGATCATCCCTTTATCTGGAAGAAAAAAGTGGCCAAGGGGCATGTTTCTAATCCCTTATGAAGCCTTGTAAGCATGTGTCCTTAAACCTGCTTCAGCGCAAAGGATTTTAAACTGTGTTGCAGTTACTTGTAACTTAACAGGCTGGATTGCTGCTGCTTGTCTGACCATGCTGTCAGTAAATCAAGGAATGCTGTGGTCGTAAAAATTTTTGGAGGATATATCTGCACACCCATACTGATTCTTTGGACTAGACATTATCTCAAGGCTTCTGAAATCAATCTTCTCCCTTTCTGCTTGCCTAAAAGAATACAGCAGCTCCTTTGTTATTTGCCTGCATCCGTGTTTTTGTTTGGGAAACAGATCCAGCTTGACTTGACATTGAATTAGATCTCAAAAGAGTGATCCAAAGCCTGAAAAGCTTCTCCCTGGTTTTACAAGGCTTCAGATTAGACCCAACATGTCCATAGCACTGTATCCTCTCACCAGCTGAGATATTCAACCCTGTGCCCATCAGGGGCCATGTAAGTTAATGACTGTCAGAGGGTGTCTTTCCCAGGTTAACTGGCTGGTTCAGAATAAAACTTTCCCTCACTTTGGCTTTAGCCATTTTAGTGGAATTAAAATTATGAAAATCATCTGAAGTTGGAATTTTCTTTTACTGGATTAGACTCATTCTGACTCCCAGTCACGGTTGCTTTGCTTTCCAAAATCGCATAACAGTAAAGTAGCTGCGGGAGGTGGATGTGATAAGCTCAGTACCCTTTTTGTAACCTGCTCTTTAGTGTATAAAGCATATGGACTTGAGAATGGAAAAGCTGTGAAATACTGTAAGAGCTACGAAACATATGGGCATCCAACTAATAATGGACAACAGGTAGTATTTGGAAAACTTGGATGAATTGTTTCATTCTTGCTCCAGCTTTGCACTATCCCTGGCTGAGACAAGAAAGTACTATACTTTGCAAATGCATCTTGGGAATACAACTGTTTACATAAATACCCATTTTTTTGTATGTGTGAGAAAACTGAACCACATTTCTGAGCTTTTTGAAATCCACATTAATGGTGGTCACATGCCATGCAGTGTATATCTGGTCAACAGACAAATTCTTTTTTGTGTTTGTAATAACTCTGCTTGCCTTGGTGGAAACCTAATGAGGAGCATGTTATGTCCTCCAATAATTTCTCTCAGTTAATAACATTTGCATTACTTTTGGCTGCAAGAATAATTTTTTGTAAGGATGAGTTTTCATGTGTCTGGGTAGACTTTAAAGTTAATTTCTTCAGCAATATTTGAAATGACTGCTTTCTGCTTAGAGCATTAAAACGTATGAGAACAGAGGTACTGGGAAATCCTAATACAAACATCGGAAAAGGTCAGGCTTTCACAGCAAATTTCCATAATTCATTATGGATTCACTACACACTGACAGACTGCAGTAAATTGTCCTGCTGACAAAACTGGAAAGAACAGTGAATGGAACAAATTGAACTGCTCACAACACAAGGACAGCAATGAGATCTCTAATTGGACAAAATTAATTCCTCTGTAGAGTTCAGGCTGCAATCTTGGATTCCAAGTTTTACAGCTGAAAGAAGGCAATTACAATATTCCAAGTGATTCAGGTCATATTACTTGAGCTATACATGATGCTTTATGTCTTAATTCTTCTAAATTATGGATTCAGTATATTATAAACGGTCCCCTCCGTTTAAAGCAAGAGTTATCTCACAATGTATGCAGTGCAACTGAGAGGAGGAGGCAGTGGCAGCTTTCAAAAGTGGCTGAATACTTTTCTGTACCCTGTCTAAAGACAGGCCTTTGTCCTGTTGCTTTAACGGTTTTACTCTGTTGTTTCGTTACTTCAATGTGGTATAAATTATTCCCTCTTGCTGGTGAGCTTTGAGTGCAGAACTGGGCAGAATCTCAAAGTCTGGAGATCATTTACTAAACCTACATCTTTTCAGGCTGGCTAAACATCAGCACAAACAAGAACATTAGTCACCATCATGACTAATGTTCATTAGTAACATTTTTAGGCTCAGAAACACAGCAGCTTGGATTATCCATCAGCCTAGACAATCAGTCCTTCAGTTACTGGACAAATGAACTGTGCATTGCTCACAGGTAGAAATGTTATTCTCCTTCTGCTTTATAAATCCGACATTTGACAATATCTAACCTGCGACCTGGGAATGTTTTCCACCTCTTGCATCAAGGCCCATTCTCTGGCTGAGTACTCAATGTTTGTTGAGATAAGACTCAAATGTATACCATCGTCCCTCCAGGCCCTGAACTATCACACTATATCCACTGGAAAAATATGAGTAGGTGAGATCCACTGCACAGTCCAACATGCCTCCCTATAGAGGTGACTGAGGGACAAAGGCTTTTGGGATACCTGCAGAGCATGCCAGGCCCACAGTTTGGAAACAGCAATGACTCTGCATAGTAAGAGAGGGCTAAGGCACACACACCCTCTAACCTTCCTCCAAAAGTGAAAATACCACGCATTTCCTAATCCAGAAATTTGGTCCTTACGGATCTCCCTTAATAAGACCCTTCAATCATTAAAGTCTGCAATCAGTGACCACTTCAAAGCCTGAGAAATACTGAGAGAAAATTGCAAAGAAGTTTCATATATTGTAAAAAAATCAGTAGATATTCCAAGGACTCAGTAACTGAAGGGAATGATGCATGAGTTTCAGGATGGTTAATGTTCTCTGTAATTCAGGGACAAACCCTGGTCCAAAACCCATTGAGGTAGTGGGCACTGGACCCACTGAGTGCTCTAGTCTCTTCAGAGTAAAGAGATTCGTTGTGTTGAGGAGTCACTGGTTAATGGTTATAATAATGTACAATAATACTGTGTTACTGGAATGGCTAATCTGAGTTTGTAGAAGGCAAACAACTCCTGCAAACAGCTGAGCCTGTCATTGCTTTCTAATGTAGTGATAAAGGTCAAAATGGCAGCTTTTTAAAGTGAAGAAATGCCTGGTTTAATGTTGAACCAAAGAAAGTATTAAACCCCATATACTTTCATAGTCTTTCACAAAGCAAAGTCTACAGGTTACACAGAGACATGTTACTGATCTTCCCAACTTCAGGGCTCTGTGCTTACAGGAGCTGACTGTGCTGACACCAGGGGAAGGAAGTGGCAGACATAGTGTTAAATGCTAATGCAACACCTTTGCTTTCATAGACAAGTAAAATTTTGGCACCCAAATGAAAGAGAACATTTTCCTAAGTGATTTTTTTGGTAACTTTCAGTCTATGTACCTCTATTAACACATTAGGAGCTTCAAGAGGTTTAAATGGCGAAAGCCTCTGAGCTTATCTTTGAGCTTACCTGGAGTTATAGTGTTCATCCAGAGCTTGGTTATATCATTCCCTGAAGGGTGACAAGGCAGTTAGAGAAGAGATAACAAGAAGTCTGTCGTACAGCATGCTCTATACCCCGGGCTGTCTGCAAAGCTCACTGTTTGCTTGTATTTATGTAGTGATCTATAAACTTCAAATAAAACTTTTTGCTCACTCCAATTTTCTCTTTTAAATGCTATTTTTTTGTTTCCAGTACCATTTTACTGAAAGAGGCAGCATGTGAGTGGGGACAGCAGGGCCCCTTCCCCGCCATAGTGCCCAGGCAGCGCTAGTGAAAGGTGTACAGCCCCTCCTAGCTTTGTCCAGCATGGAAATGAGGTAACAGATAATAAAAGAGAGGTGAAACATCCCACTTTAAAACTGCAAAATATGGAAAACAAGAGAGAACTAGTTTATATTGGAGAACACTTGCTAAAAATTCCTGCTCATTTGTGCCCAAATTCAGCTCTGCCTGCAGCTCCCTGCCACTGTTCGGGCACGAGGGGGTAGGGTCAAAGCCTGGCACAAGCCAAGCCTGGGGCTGGCCAGTGGAGGCCAAGGCTTGAACAGCTGACACACTTCATGTCTGTTTGCTACGTGTTGCTGGATAATGTTCAAAGGCACTAATTTGTGAAATTCTGTATGGAGTCAAACAACAGGACCTTGAGTGTATTCTGAGAAGCATGTTGGGCCCCTGCCTCGGCTCTTCCTTCAGCCTGGGTGCTGGAAATCAGAGCCAGAAGAGGTATAGTGACCAGGGTGATCCGGAATAACATCCTTACAGGGCTACTTGCTGAGCACTGTAGGATGTAAATCTCTCTTCACAAACATTAAGAAAATACCCACTGCCATCATCAATATGGTCCTCTGAAACCCTCCCTAGGGTTGCCTTGTTACAGAGGACAGAAGGAGGGATGCTTAAAAGCACGAAAAGAAGTAAACAGCATGATCTTTCCAGACAGTTACATGCCTGTCTGTCACTTCTGTCCCGAACACGAAGTGCCTACCTAATGAAGCTGTTCTACCCCTCCTCTCCGATCACCATGGCTAGTAGGAAGGACACATTTCCATCTCAGAGTGAAGGTATTAAGACCTGAGGAACTCTATGAAGTATCCTCTATTTCCTAACACTAGGGATCAGTAACAGCAGTGGAGCCAGTCTGATCTGTGATCATTTGGATAAACCGGCCAGTTTCCTTGGGAAACAGGTGAATATTGTACTATGGAGCCTCAATAACTGCCAGAAGCCCACTAAGGTAAAGGATTATTTTTCTCCTGTTGTAAATAAAGATTTTTAAACTATACTTTTATGTCATGTGCTCAGGAAAGAGGTGTTGCCCAGGAACAATTTTTTGTGAAAAGCACCATTAGCTTCAATGTAGCACTCAAATGCTAAACATTCCCTGCTGCTGAGACCAGTTTTGCAAAGACCCACCAGGATTCACAAGTCTGAAAGTTGCTCACCTTACAAGAAACTTGAATAGGGTACAGCTCAGGAAACATTTCTGCCACATTGTGTGGCCCCATTTGGAGTTAAATGATGTACGGAACGTGCATTTTCTCAACTGCCCACCCCCCCAGCACTTAGAGGGCCCTATCCCTGCTGCAGGGGCTGCTGAAGTTCTTCTGAAGCAGCAGGTAAACCATTGTGGTTTACAGTATGGCATATTAAGGCAAATTGACACATATTTCTTTGGTGCCCCAGGTTGTGATGATTCACAAAAGCTCTTATCAAAAGGAAATAACAAAACTGTCAGTCAGAACTCTTTCAATGCCAGTTAATGTCATACACCCTTGCTTCTGCAAAAATTTAGGCTAACTTCAAAAAGGAGCAGGGGGCTGGATACAGTTTAATGCTCAGACTGCACAAACGTCACACCAGAGTGCTCTCTTTAGAGGAACTCTGAGTCTCACTCATCCCTGCACCATCTCATTCTCATTTCTCACATGTCACATATCGTGTCTGAACTAAAGCAGAAAGCACTTTAGGCCAGGGGCTGTGTCTTTTTATATTTTGTGAAGTACCTAGGATACTGTAAGCTGCACTAAAACAGTGGATATTGTATAAAGAGGAATGAATTATCACTGCTGTGGAGGGAGATTTTTGCACACTGCCCTAAGTTTGTGACTGCTCCTTTTATAATAACAGTAGTGGGAAGAGCTTCAGATATTGTTAAATAAGGCACGAAGCGAGTTATAATACCCAAGTTCTACCACGATTACCAAGCATCAAACATGTGCACTGGAACAGAAACTGAATCCCATGGGCAAAATATGTAGCTACTCTATCATTCATAAGGTCATCAAAATCAGTGTGTCACATACATCAGGTTTAATCTTTTTTGTCAGAATCCAAAATTTCACTTCCACAAGACAACTCCTAAACTTTCTCCATACACACACCTCTTTGTTTTGGTGCTGTGCCATCATCTTTTCCAGTCTCCCGTACTACTCAAATCAACACCTCTTTGTCTTCAACAAGGACCTTGCAATTCCCACTTGCAATTTACTGGGTTTCTAGGCATTCTCTTCAAATTACAGCATTCAGTTGCCACGTATTTGCTCCTTCCCTACTATTTTGTACCCAGATTCATCTTGCAAGGCTATCAACTCTGTCCTCCTTTCCTAATATCTCATCAGGCCAGTAAAGGATGACTGAAGGTAAAGCTGATGTTAACTAGAAACTGCACAGATTTTGAGTCTAGTATTTGAAATGGAGCACATGCATTTGTATGTCTCTGCAGCTGTATTGTTTGCATCTCTTTTAACAGACCTCCTGTACATTACTTATCTGCTTAAATTTTAAACTATTTGGAGGAAAAATTAGCACTTGTCCACTTGGGAAAGCATATGTGATCAAGCAGAGGTTTGACTTCACAGTTTGCATTTGACATCAGCTTCTTGTATGGCTGCATTTATGCATTTAGGCTGTGGTTCCATGATGGTTTATCTAAACACCACCAACATATGGATCTGGTATAAAATTGATCTAGTCAGACACGAGAACATGACTGCACGTCAGACAGATTAAAGACATCATACAGGGGAGAGCTGACACTGTGTAACCATTTCATGCTTTTGTGGAGGCTTTATGCTGGCTGTGGGAGGGCAGATATTCCTTGATCTAGCATAAAAATAGAAATGTACAGACAGATTATACCTGATTGGTCATAAAGCCCAACAGTACAAAATAGATCTATCAGTGTTTTTGAACAGATTTGAATCAGCAGTGCATTTATATTAAATCAAAGCTTGGCTGCCAATGGCCAAAGCATTTCTAATGTAACATGAGGATTGGGGACAGACTTTTTAGCAGGGCCTGTTGCGATAGGATAAGGGGTAATGGTTTTACACTGAAAGAGAGTAGATTCAGACTAGATATAGGGAAGAAAGCTTTTACAATGAGGGTGGTGAAACACTGGCCCAGGTTGCCCAGAGAGGTGGTAGATGCCCCATCCCTGGAACCATTCAAGGTCAGGTTGGACGGGGCTCTGAGCAACCTGCTCTAGTTGAAGATGTCCCTGCACATTGCAGGGGGGTTGGAGTAGGTGACCTTAAAAGGTCCGTTCCAACCCAAACTATTCTCTGATTCTATGATCCCTAGAGTCAGATTTACCACATTGTCAAACCATGGCATTTGAGCCACAAACACTCTTCCAGTTGTTTTCCACCCATGCCCTCTTCCAGTTCTAGCTCTGTCAAATTAAGTCATTAGGTCTACTGATGTCCAGGCCTTTCCCAGCACATCTCTGTGCCAAAGGGTATAGACCAAAAACTTCAAAGTAAAATTTTGGGTTGTCCCTGCTGGAACTGATTGCTCATCACCTCTGCCAAGAGTCCAGCTGTAGGAGGCAAGTGTTGTCACACTGGGAGGACTTCATCCCATGCCTGTGTAGTTCAACACAACATACACGAATGCCAACACCACTGACTGATGCTAAGAGAGCTCAGGCCAGCTATATCTGCCAAAGGCACAGAAGGTATTTTGATATTTCTAATAATTGCAAGAAAATAGAGAGATTTAAAGCCAAAGGAGAATCCTGACAACTTCAGCTCAAATCCTCAGATACATGGCATAAGCACTGACAGAGGTATAGCCAGTCCCACTTGCGTTCTGCACTGCTTTCCAGAGCAAGCTGCCCTGCAAAAGAAGCAGCACAATTATGGTAACTGATTTTCTTCCTTTTTATTTCCATTCTAAAACTTTAACCAAGAAAGATGTTCTGGCTCACAGTATGGTAAGCACTGGAGAAGGAATACATTTTTACACCCATAAAAAGCCATTATCTTGTTTTAAATGATATTTAATTTTTTTTTTTTTCATTTCCAGCAAATAAGCATAGAAATAAGTTTCAGTGTCCAGTCAGGCAACAGAACCCACTCTTAGAATTTTGCTTAACAACCACTTATTGATGGAGAAATGAGCACAAAGGGAATGCTTCCCAGAAACTGCTTATAGAATTGAATACTTTGTGTGAAGGAACCAGAATATTTCAAAATCTCCAGTAAGGTAGTTACAAGTAAAGGTGGTACACTTGAAAACAGTAATGGAAAAATTTATCCGGTGATTTGCGACAAATAGTTTGCTCAGTTCTAACCAGTACTGTCCTGTAAGTGAAGAGACATTTCCTCGTGGGAATTAACACCACAGTTTAGCAGCTTTCACTTTATCCTGTCCCTCTCTTTTCCCGTCTCTCAGTTTAGCTGCTATCACGAAAATGAAGCTGAGAAGTGTTGTCACAACAAGCCATTTGAATGAGTAGCATACAGAAGAGAGTGAGAGAAAGTGGCAATCAACAGCCCGTATCAAATATAAAAAGAACTAGAGCTGGCAGGGCTCAGAAGAAAAACAAATAAATGACTGGAAACAGTAAACTAGTAAATGACTAATAAAAACACCCATCCTGAACTTTCCGTGTCTTCAGTGCAAAGACAAAGGATCAACATACACCGTTAGAGCTTACCCAGAGCAGTTTTGATTTTATCATGCTGCTCTGAATGTTGTGCATTTGCTACATTGCAATAATGGTCCCTTTTTGTCACCACAAGAACAATAACAGTGACACCAAAATGCTTCTCATGCCATTCAGTGCAAGTCACTGCAGTGATTTTTTTTCCGGCCTCTACTTAATTCTTCTGTCCCAATCGCAGCGATATTTCCGTGGTTTCCGTGGTTCTTCTCCCTTGTTCCGAGTTGCACAAGAACAGCTTGTGTTTACAGCTTGTTTCTTCTCACAAATGACTCCAGTGAGGCACTCCAGCCCTTTCGCATTCAGACAACCCCAGATGAAGCTCACAGGGAAGGTGATGTTTGCTACCATCTGCTGGTGAACTGGAGTCGGGGATCAAACGAGCATCGCAGACCTGATTTTCTGCATATATTACCTGATCTCTCAGCAAGAATCTGCTGGTCTTTTTGTATCACATTCATTTAAGGCTTTGGTGAAAGGCTGAGAAAATATCATTGCTTGTCAAGAAGCAGACAAAGGTGGGCATCTTATATTGTAAGAAAATAACCAGGGAGAGATGGAGAAAGGGATTTCAGCCCTCTACAGATGAGCATGTCTCTGATGGCAAGACCTTTGGGAAGATGTGTGGGAGCTACAGAACTTCCAGAAGTGTCATGACAGGAAGAAAACCTTGGCCTATCATCATGGCTCAAGGTAAAAAATCCGTAAGATTATTATTACAAATAATGTCATCACCTCAAAAAGTACTTGCTCCTATGGCAGTAGCTCCCAAATCAGGCATCATAATCCCAAATGTGGTTGTGGCAACGTGCAGTGTGTTTCAGAGTTGCAGAGACAAGTATTTGGGGTCAGAGGCTATTACTCAACTGTGAATGTTGTGAAGAGCGAAGGGAATTTGTCAACCTCTCTTTTGAGTGCATCAAAAAGTGACAAAATCAACTAACAAATATACAAGACAGCGCATCTGCATTCATGAGCAGGGAGCAAAAAAAGTCTCACACATGTTTGTGAGCCTTGAAGAAAGTTCACAGAAGCTGATGTACAAATATCTGGTGTATGTATTGGGGAGCTCTTCAAAAGCAAGCTGAAAAAGAGCATTTCAAATGAAGACTGAGAGCAATAGCTGTTTCTGGATGTTTTTTCAGGGAACTTAAACTTAGAAGCATTTAGCAGCTCTGTTTTTAATGGAAACTAAGTGGTTAGTGTTCAAGGAGAAACGCACTGTTTTGTAAGCTGAAAAAAATGTCCAAGTAAAGAACAAGCTGAAATTCTTCCCTGCAGGTGCTGACCATCCTCAGCTCCATCACCTTCCCAGATTTAACAGGATCTGGGGAGGAAAGCAGCTCCCTGGGCTGGATTTGGCCCTAGAGTAATCCATTGCAGCATGTGCCCTAGTCACGCTGTCTCCTTTCTACATTCACTTCTGTCCCAGGTGCCATCATATGAGGATGAGATTGGTCATGAAACACACTGTCCTTCTGCTCACGATCCGGTCCTTTGCCAGGGTGCACTAAATCCATAGATTTTGATTGTGAACTTTTCTGGCAAGGGCCTGTTTCTGTTTGAACGTGGTTTTTGACAGTGGGGTGTATTTAGGCACTACCATGACAAACTGCTCAGTAACATGCACTTACTCTTGCTGAGCAGGGCAGACTGTAGCCCTATGTAAGTCTAACTGAGGTTTCTAAAATGGCAGCAAGGACGGTTATTCTGAGCCAGAAAAGCTGCGAGCTGCCGCCTGCTTCCCACGCCTCCCGTCCTGCCTCCCCACCGGCCCTTCACAAGCAGGAGCGCTGTATTCAACTCGCTGCAGAAAGAAAACGGACACTAAGCTCCCGATTTTTCTGGTTTCCTTATCACAGATATTGCTGCCCTCGCAGGACTCAAACACTGTTCCCACATCCTTAGGGAGGAGTTTACATCATTATTTCTTAACAGCCTTTCAGATGGCAGGTCCCTGCCCCAACGGCTGTAACTGCCAGGGGGAGAGAGAGCCATTGTGCCGCTTTCGAAAGTTGGCAACAACGCGCTTGTGTCGGGCTCCGATTGCCTGCAAAGCCGTCCCCAGCTCATTTATCTATCCGTGTCACGGAGATAAAGCGCAGCATCAATTGGCAAGAAAGCCCCGAGTTAGGCTGATCCCCACCAAGTGAATTTCCTGGCCTTGAATAGAAAGCCACAAACCAGCAGTTTTTGCTGCTTCTCCTCCATATAGTTCAGGCAGAATTCAACAAAACTGAACCACCAATGGGAAAAGAAAATCAATAGGATTCAAGTGTAGCTAATCCTCAACGAGCAAATACATTCTGTAACTAAATCTGCTTGTATCCTGCGAATTTGAGTTGCATTCATCTGAGCACGTTAGGAAACGAGCGGTAGGAGTTTGTTGGTATATCAATAGCTGCATGATCTTGTTATCTGTTCTTAAAGCCAGGCATAGGACACAAAGGGATGCAACTCTAGACTCCCCGAACGTTAGCAGCAACTGTTTGAAAACGCAACAGTAATTCATGTGAGTGAAACCTGAAGAGGCCTTTGAAGAGGGACTCTGGCCAAGCTGATACCAGCCACAGTCTGATTTGTGTAACCCACGCATACCTCAGAGCGCTCAGCCCTCTGCTCTGCCGCCCAGCTCCACGCCTGTCAACAGGTCGAGAAGTACCAGCAGCCTGTTCTCTAAGGAGCAGGCAAACGAGCCGAGGCAGACTGGCACAGAGAGGAGAGAAAGAGCAGCCCAGTCCCCTCCTCCGGGCTTTATCATAGACGCTTATGGTTCATAACAAAGATGCTTCTTGCTTTGGGTTTCAAGCGTTGGTGCCCACACGAAAAGTCATGTTCAACTCTGAGCCCTTCGCACTTGTCAACAGCCTTTTCAGCTGTCACTGACCTCTAGTTGTCCTGTATATGTACCCTCCCCCACTTCTAATTAAACCAGTTTTTACAAAACACTGTTTTGATAAAAGCAATGTGGTTTATGCCCTACAGACTGTGAAATGTCTGGAGCGGGAGTCCTGTCTTTCTTCCACTAAAATATCATATAAATAAATATTTTACATATAATTAGAGTAAGCTTTGGCTGGAATATTTTTCACCAATAGTTCTAATGAAAAATTAATTTCTAACAGAAATGAAAACTGCATAGTGTAGGGCAGAAGGATAACAATTTGGGACAGAACTTGCACCGTTCCTCCTGGCCCCAGGACATCTGCTCACGTCCTCCTGGCCCCACCACACTGCACAAGAGTCATTGGCTGGTCATGCCATGGGTATACGGAAAAGCAGAACATCTCAGCGTTATCTGCAGGCTGGGCCACCCTACTCTTGAAAGAAAAAGACTTAGCAGTCTGAAAGTAGATGTCTCTGTCCTTCCTCCTCCAGCAGTGATGTGACCTCTTTCAGCTTCAAAGGATTTAAATTAACTTGCAGTACCAGTACTGTTCTAGCTGATATAAGGACATAAGCAAGGTAAGGTTGTAAGGAAATAGTATCTTTCATTGGTCCCCAACTGCCAAAATGGAACGCTTGTGTGCCTGAAACTTTGTTGGATTTTTCCAACTGTAAGAGTTGGCGAATAAAAAATATTACCTCCTTCCACAAAGCTTTCCTTAAATTAACTTACCATTATGTATGTAAGCTTTTCTCCAAAGCCATCTCTTCTGCTGGCTTGGCATCCCATCTTGTTTTTCCCTACAGTTGTGCCCACTTTCTCACATATTTTTTACTTAGTTCATCAATAAATGTACTACATTTCAGGAAGTTCTACTGTGCCATAGTTTCTTTTAGCTTTTACTTTTAAGCATTTGCGCATTTGCTCATGTTTGCACATCGCACATATCAAATAATTTAAATTATGCAAATAATAGAACTGGAGAATTGGAGAAGTGCGCCAGGATGCACTTTCCAGTACTTGCCAGTTTGTTCCAGAGGGATTGACTGCTATGCACTTATGTCTAACAGCGCTCAGCAACACAATAAATAAGCACTGAAATGCAGCACCCAACTGGGTTCTATTCCCATCCATGTTTGCTGTAGCAAGAGCTCATGAGCCAGGATCAGGTAGGAACACTGCAGCATGGTAAGATCCAGTATCCTTTCCTATTTTAATCCCCTCTCCTAAGTCCCTTGCAGCCTAAAGGCAGAGTTGTAAGTCCTTACAACTCTGATATGAAGACAGAAAAATCTTTAACGCACCATTAGCAGGCATAGGGAAGGCTCTTTCATGTTGTGTTGAAATGATCTTTCCATTACCATTTAGTGAATACGCATGTTTGGGAAGGTAAGTTTTCCTAATAAATAGGGAAACTGAAATAATATCACCATAAACTTTCCCACAGAGAGTCAGTGTCCAGTAAAATTAATTTCATGTGAATTTTACTCAAAACACACTTTGCCCCAGTAGACCTTTTTTTATGCAGCATATGATGCTACAAATAGCACAGATCTGGGCTGGAGCCACACCGTACCAAGCCCTATGAAGACCTTCTAATAACAGCTTCTGGGCAGTGTCTACCTCGCAAGTCAAGAGAAAAGACAGGTCCAAGACTGAGAATATATACGACAAGAGAGATACATGACAACTCCTTATGCAGCATAATGAATCACGCACAGCAGAAGCAAGAGCAGTTACCCTGCTCTGCCATTGTATCTAGTTGTTTATAATTGTCTCACATCAGAAAGGCATAATAACAGACAAAGGTGAGGTTCCTACCGTAACTGCACAATAAGTCACAGATTCTAATATGATCTTTTTAAAGAAACACTTCCGAAGAAGTGGCTGTCTTCTCAAACTGCACTATGGTGAAAGCACACTCTCACTAAAAGAGAAAGGAAAGGCAATGAACGCGGTCTCAACTCATCCTGACAATACTGATCTCTTCAAGATGAGATGGGAACATTTGTCTCAAGGAAATGAAGATCTGAACGGAATTGCTGAATGGGAGAAGGAGCTGACGTGCAAAGCATCTCTGGCTTCTGCCAAATTTTATCACAACCCATTGCCAGGCAAATTATGCATCTAGGTTTTATTTTGCTTTAAGTCCCTTATCATAAGGATGCAAATTTTTCTAATTTATTGTACCTTGGTACAGTTCATAAATCCTTACAATCCCTAAATTATCTGGGAAGCTTGAAAGCTTTCCCCCAACAGTGTCCCTTCCTTACAGAAATGAGTAGCTTGTATTTCTATACCTCTCTGGATTAGCTGTTAATATAAATACAGTGGCATTTCCAGACCAGAATGAGGAAAGTGACTATGAATTTGGCTATTTCAAAAGTCAAATGAGAAAAGCTTTAAAAGGCAATGAATAAGCTGTTCTCTAGAACCAGATCCATTTAGTCTGTCTAACTCCAACCAGTCATGCGTACGCCACTTTGCAGTGCAGTTCCCCTAAAACGTTATTACTCCCCTTAAAATTTTGTAAACACTGCCTATGGATGGGAAAACAGTTTAGATGCTCATTTGCCTGTGCCATCAGCCTTTTTACATGATGCATAGCTGAGCTTACCTTCCACGTGACGGAGGGGCAGGCTGCCAAGGTGAAGGTAACTTTCTCTGTCACTACATTGAAGGTGACACGAAACATGGTTTGTATTCCAGTAGCCTCAGACCCGGGGTAGAAATCTTCAGTGACGGTCACACTGCTCACTTGTGTACATGCTGCTGGGCTCCTGTCACGCTGCGCTATACATTCAGCAAACCCATAACGTTATGATCGAAGCTGAAGCCTGAAACAGCTGTAAGGGTCCAGCTTTTCCCAGCAGCCTTGCTCCTGTGTGTCAGAACTAATCAGATTAGCTGGTTTTACTTGTCTGAGTTGGGACTAACAGGTTAGCAGAACAGTTTGGGTGGGGGAAGGGAGCAGTAAATAAATCAAATTAGGGCATTTACTAAGCAGCTGAGATTTCCTTCCTGCTCGCCTTTGTCTCTTTACAGGACTCACACAGAGCCAGGACAATGCACCACAAAAACGCAGCTTTGTTTTAGAGCAGCCTTTTGTATAGGAGAATTTCTCTAACTTTGCCTTGATTTGATTTGTTTTTGGTTGCCAATGATCACCAAGAGGAGA
Source organism: Pluvialis apricaria (assembly GCA_017639485.1). Classification (NCBI taxonomy): domain Eukaryota; kingdom Metazoa; phylum Chordata; class Aves; order Charadriiformes; family Charadriidae; genus Pluvialis; species Pluvialis apricaria. Next base: position 22,466,816 of record CM030007.1, read on the forward strand.
GGTCTCCCAGAGCGGCCTGGATGTTGTGCAGATAAACAAGTCTCAGACAGAAAAGGCACGTATTGTGCTCTTTTCATCCCACACTACCCGCCAAGGCAACACACTGGCTGTGCCAAGAGATCAGTCACACGATCTGCTCTGCACAGTACTAGATAACAAGATTCACAGATGGTCAAATCTGGAGACTAGGGCAAAAGGGTCAGAGGGACAGGACAGGACAGGAAAGGTACCACTTCATGGTCCTCAGTCCGCTGCAGAATACTTTTTCCATCTCTCTTACTGAGTGAGGCAGATTTACCCTCACAGGAAGGAAAATTCAAAAGAAGGAAGGAAAATTCAAAAGAAGAAAGGAAAAAGGAAAATCAAGTAGTATAATATTCAGCATTAATAGTGGTTGACTGGATTCATGGACAGTGCTATGTGATGCAGGAGATGCTGCATGTGGGAGACACTTCTCTCACGAACACAGCAGATGCAGTCAGCTCTGATTGATGCCATCATGTAATATTACCAGCATGCAAATAACAGACTTAGTTTGGGCAACCTGTCTCTCATCTATATTTATTATTCTAAAAATAGGTCTCTAGTTTTTTAGTCACCTAATTTCCTCCCCTGCCAATGGAGAAAGATAGGTGGGATCAACTGCCCTCTGAAACTGCCTCTTTCTCACTGCTGGCTAAAGAGAGGGAGCTTATGTATTGACATTTCAGAAAGCTGATGTGACTCGAGATTAATACCTCCCTTGAAAACTTCTTTTTAGTGTTAAGACCAAGTTCAAGGATGCACTGACTTTCTCCTACTTGCTCTGTGGGTCTGGTCTGTGACTCTAGACAGATGTTTGCTATCGAATGAGGAGGCTGTCAAAATGTCCTGAGTGTGTTTCATTCTACTAGTCGGTAACTGTACCAGGAGTAACACATTCGCAATGTTGGAAAGAGGCCAGACAAAATCCTTTATTCTTGCCAGTGAATACCTACTCATACAAAAGTTGTACTGACATTGGACATATTAAACTTGCAACAACTCACCAAGGGGAGCAGTACATTGACAATCTGACTCTGTAAGAATCCATTTATTATAGTAATCTAATTCTTGTGGCCCAGAAGAAGCCATGCACCATGCAAAAGCTAAGGAATGCCCCAAACCTTTTGATGACAGCATATGGCTGGATTCCTGTACCTTAGTGCTTGCACTGGCAGAACTGAAGCCCACAGTGTTTAAAAGGCACAAAAGCCCCATCACAAACCTAACATTCAAAATCAAACATCACATTCAAAATCCTAACAAAGCAACCTAATAGTTCAATTCCCAGTACCAGGATCCCTCCCAAGAAGGTCAACAGACCAACCAGCCAGTGTCCAATTACCTTCAACCTGGATAAGATGAAAAAGGAGAATTTTGCAGGAAGTCCACTCTAAACACACCCATACAGATCTGATGCACACCTTTAAAGGACAGAATATGTGCTGTCACTTAAGCCAGGACTGAATGGACAGGCAGAAGTCATCTGGAATTAGGTCATAAGTGGGCTTTGTTATTTTCATAAAGAGAAAATAAAATTCAGCACCCTGTAAATAATATATTGATAGTAACATACTTGTGTATTTCTGAACACTTGTGCACAGTAAAAGGTGTTTCTTTCCTCTCGACAACTGACTTCCTACAGTATGCTTTCATTTACTTGCCTATTTAGATTCTTTTAGGACTATTCAAGTACCAGTTGATGCAGTGGAGGCAAAATAATATGAAGTATCTGCCTACTTTAGTTTTATAAAGGCTATGGTTTCCTTTCCTTTGAAGTGCAGGTTTACTAAGAATCTGAAGTAGAAAGTTTGCTTTGTGAGAAAAGATATATTCCCAAGATGGTTTCCCTGTAAATTGTCTTCCAAGTGCCAGCAATGCTGTTGTTCCTATGAGCTGTAGTTGTCGCAGGAAATCAGGCTCAGATGGAGACAGGTCCTCTTGTAGTTTGTGCCGCACTGATAGAGAGAGCTCTGGGGTTGAAAATCTGTAGCATGAAGACAAGCAAGTTTTAGGCTGATATGGTCTTAGTGCCCCCTGTGTTGCTGAGGACAGAGATTGGTGGGTTTTTTAAATCAAAGCAACAGTGTCATAACTCCAGAAAATTACAATACACAGTGTTCAAGGTCATTACAGATGCATAGCTTGTAACGCATTCCCACTTCCCAAGAAAAACAGCACAGAGAATGTTAAACTGTTTTTGGAAAAAGAAATCTCTGTGAGATACTGCTACAAAGAAAAAGCAAAAGTATTTACATTTATATAATATTATGCACAAATTACTTCTGTGAGTAGTCTCACTGCATAAATAAGTAGGATTTGAGTCATAATAAAATAACAAATGTATAAATGGATAAAGAACTGGCTGGACGGTCGCACTCAAAGAGTTGCGGTCAACAGCTCGGTGTCCAAGTGGAGAGCGGTGACGAGTGGCGTTCCTCAGGGGTCGGTACTGGGACCTGTACTATTCAACATCTTTGTCAGAGACATGGACAGTGGGGTAGAGTGCACCCTCAGCAAGTTTGCTGATGATACCAAGCTGTTTGGCGAGGCAGACACGCTGGAGGGGAGGGATGCCATCCAGAGGGACCTGGACAGGCTGGAGAGGTGGGCCCAAGCCAACCTCATGCAGTTCAACAAGGCCAAGTGCAAGGTCCTACATCTGGGTCGGGGCAATCCCAAGCACAAATACAGGCTCGGCGGAGAATGGCTGGAGAGCAGCCCTGAGGAGAAGGACCTGGGGGTGATGATTGATGAGAAGCTCGACATGAGCAAGCAGTGTGCGATCGCAGCCCAGAAGGCCAACCGTATCCTGGGCTGCATCAAAAGAAGTTTGGCCAGCAGGTCAAGGGAGGTGATTCTGCCCCTCTACTCCGCTCTCGTGAGACCCCACCTGGAGTACTGCATCCAGCTGTGGAGTCCCCAACATAAGAAGGACATGGACCTGCTGGAGCGCGTCCAGAGGAGAGCCACGAGGATGATCCGAGGGATGGAGCACCTCTCCTATGAGGAGAGGCTGAAAGAGTTGGGGCTGTTCAGCCTGGAGAAGAAAAGGCTCCAGGGAGATCTTATTGAGGCTTTCCAGTACCTAAAGGGGGCCTACAGGAGAGCTGGGGAAGCACTGTTTACTAGGGCATGTAGTGATAGGACGAGGGGGAATGGCTTTAAGCTGGAAGAGGGCAGGTTTAGATTAAACATTAGGAAGAAGTTTTTCACTTTAAGGGTGGTGAGGCACTGGAACAGGTTGCCCAGAGAGGTTGTTGAAGCCCCGTCCCTGGAGGTGTTCAAGGCCAGGCTGGACGTGGCCTTGGGCAACCTGGTCTAGTGGGAGGTGTCCCTGCCTATGGCAGGGGGGTTGGAACTCGATGATCTTCAAGGTCCCTTCCAACCTAAACCATTCTATGATTCTGTGATTCGATGATTTTATTCTGGAACTGCTGCAGTTAGAAAGTGTCTTTGACGTGTAACTCATTGCCTATAGCACCTGTTCTTTGTAAGTATTTTCCAGCTGGCTTATCTTGGATCTCAATCATACAGATTAAATCTGAGACAGGGACCACCTTCAATTTCCATCTTTGCACAGCAAAGCATCTAGCACAAGATCCTCACATCTGACAAGGGCTACTGGACAATGTCTTGGTAAGAAAAATAAGAAAAGAACCCAACATACGAAACCTCCAAATTAGATGTTCAGCCAACACTACATACCTCCTCTCCATGTTATCATTGAGCTTCTCCCTATTCCTTTGTCTTGTTCTACTTTGTGATTTATACCTATTTTTCATGTCTTGTTACCATTTGCACTGTAAGCTCCTCAGAGCAACATTGGATTTATTCTACATACAGCCCCAAACTTATGCCTGAGAACTAGCTGGGTCTCTTGAGCAAAATGCATTATATTAAGAATTGCATATTAAGAAAATCAGTGCTGAGACCAGTCAGCCTGAATCTAAAAGTATTCCTCAGACACTTTTTCTCCTTCTGTCAATTCAAAGACATGCATAATATCTATGTTTAAAACTAATATTCCTTTATATGTTTAGTAAATTGCATAGGACATCACAACTGGGAGCTTAGTGACAAATGCTGTTTTATGGCATACTCAGAAATCACACTATTGATCATTACTTCCCTTTTCTTTGCCTACAACCCGTACGTGTCAGCATGTATCCTGTTCTTCCATTACACCCCACACTTTTCTTCCTTCCTGAAGAGATGAGCAGATCCAGAAACACATCCCAACACAACAACTCTAGGCATAGTTTTTGAGATCCATTCAGAAAGTCAGCTCTCCTGGCAGTCTTAGCATACAATAAAAATTAACCAAGACACTGATACTTTGTGCTAGTACCTGCTCCTCCCATAGACAGATGCAGGTTTTATTCTGTGAAATACACACAGCATTGTGTCTTGATAGTGTCTTACAGACAAACAGCGTGACACGATACCAGAGCCAATGTTATAATAGCACAGCAAGCTGTGAATAGCAGTGGACGGGCTTAGCTAAGGTTTTGTCCCAAACACTGATTTAAAGCCACACGCACATACTCACATGGAATGTGTGAACAAAAACTACCATCACAAACTTCCAGGCTGTTGTCAGATGAAAGATAGTGTAAACGGAAGACAGGTAGAAGCAACCTGCCTTCCACTAGTGTAAGGTTTTTTTGGTCAAATATAAAGGGCAAATCTCAGAGAGAGATTTATAAGTCTCAATACCTCATTTTATGTATCTGATCCTGACACACCTCTATTGGGCTAACAACAAATAATTGCACATCTTCATATCACCTCAGAAAACACGTAACAGTTGACAGGTGCATTTTGATTGCATTTGAGTCAGTTTGTGTAAGTAGAATTCAGGTTTCATTTATCTTTATGGACATTGCCACTAGCGCTCTCAAGTGCTTTGCAGGTCTTTTAGCCTAACATCTCCCAGCTGACCTAATGGAAAATGGCAGCTTCCACACACTCTGTGCTTTGAAAATACATGGTTAAACCTGCCTCAGTGAATTTTCCATCTCTTTGCATTTGGTTAGTATCCATTAGTACGTGTTTAAGGAACGATGCCTGAAATCTCACCCTGAAGCATCTTAAACCCTGTAAAGTCAATTTTGATTACTACAAGACAGTGAATCAGAAAAAGATGCAGGCTCTAAGTCAGAATTTGCTCTACGGCTCAGAGCAGGACTTTGCAAGGAAAACAGTGTGCCTTCTCCATTATCCTACTGCTTGCCCTGCTGTACGAGGATTTTCTGCTTTGAAGGAAAGGCTTTCTGAATTCAATAGCTCCTTCTGGTGGCCTGAAAGAAAATGCTTGATTACAGTCGGCTCACAGTAATGCAGCATTAATACACAATTCATTCATTAATTATATGTATCAGCAACAACTAGAAGTTATGCCATGAGTAAAACAAATATTAAAGTTATGTTTCAAGAAATATGCCACATGAACTGTACTCTACATTACTGTCATAAAGGGGACAATGTTTCTAGGAAATCCTCCTTTCCTCCCACTCCACACATCGCTGCGAATTTTCTTCCTTATGGTAACTAAAGAAACATGAAGAAAGGTGATGGGATGAAAAGTGGCAGAAGTCACAAATTCTGGGCTATTGGCCCAGCAAATTTAAGATAAGTCCTTAATGAAGTATTTAGCAATGCACATCTCAGAGCCAGTGGTTCTGATTTTGAAGAAATTACCAACTTACAAGAGAGGGATGTGATCCAAACCTGCTGAAGACAGAAGGACATCCTCCAGCAATATGAATGTGTTTTTGATCAGGCTCAACACCACCTCCTTCAAGCAGGAAGAACACATTACAAAATCTCTGATCAACAGACCTTGAGATGCCCAAGAACTTTTGGTTTTCCTTTTTATCCTCAGATTACCCAGTGTTAAGACAGATACTATCCTCTTTCAGGCTCACCTCTTAAAGACTAACAACCACATGGCATTTACAAGGAATGCATTCTGTCCCAGCGAATCTGAGTAACACTACATCATTCCCCAGCTATCCAAACAAAACATTGTCTTGGGAGTTATAAGCAGCAGGCCCTAACCTTGTTTCTAAGTGATGCATTGTTTTTAATTAACAAAATTCACTGTCAGGGTTCTACAAATGTATTTCCTATCTGATGGTCCTTTTAAGACTTATCTGGTGAGACATTCATGGCTGCTGATAGAAGGCTCCAGAGAAGATCTTTCACATCCCACCTCCAGCAGGGCATGTGTGATAACTCCACTCAGCTGGATCCCTGTTGCCTTAGATTCTGCTTAAGTGAAGCACTGAATAGACCATCAAGTTAAATCAACAAGAGAAACATTATTTAAAATTACAACTGGGTCACGGTCTGCCCACACTTTCACCAAACTTTATGCTTGGTAAAAACCAAGATTTTATGAAACTAATGAACGAGACAGATGATTAAATGAACTTTAAGATCCAGAACATGTATCTTTCTAAATACAACTTCATTTGAAGAATTTGCAATTGAGATTTTGTTGGAAGCCAATACAGTATAAACTAAAGTGAAATCAATCCATTTTTGCCCAAAACTATATACTTGAAAACACAGTACTAAGGGGAAAAAATCAGAATCCAAACCATAGTTCCATTTTTTTATAATCTAGATATCTTTCCTGTCAACAGCCCTCACTGATGTCAGTATGGATTTTAGAATACGGCCTGGCTGGTACCATCACTGAGGTACCAAAGGAAACCTGATCTCACACATTAAAAAGTGATTATTTTTTAACTTGATGCTAACATTTGGTCTGGAGCCTACTCAGAACATTGGGGGAAAAGTGCTTTGCGGTTGACAGCTGAGGCTCTTCTACCAAGTGATTCGAATTCTTTCTGGATGTCAACTCAGCATTAGCCATTATTTACTACAAAGGGTGCTCCACATTATGCAAGAAAGCAGCAGGGATGTTCTTGAATTGGGGGAGCTAGCAAGAAGTAAGCAGAGAATGCACCCCTGGGAGAGCCAGGGAACAGTTCTGTGCCAGTAAGGATGTTCTTACTTCCTGAATGGCATGTGTGAGGCTTGTATCTCCGGGATGCTGGAAGAAACACGCTCTGGGAGAGGTTTTGAAAGAAGCAGTTTGCAGTCAGGGTGCCTTGTCCTAGTCAGTACTTACTTTTGTAGGCAATGAAGAATTGTGTGGTTCTAAGGGAGATCCTCAAAGGCGGCGGGTTAGAGAAAGATAAAAACGTGGCAGGCTCCCATGCAAATAACAGCAGGGCTGTAGCTGCAGGATGGGCGTGACAAACTAGATTCTGTGTTTACTGTGCACGTTTTTAATTGGCTGTTACCTAACTATTAATTAAAACGTGTATGAGAGTGGTATATGAAGCCCTGGGGAGCAATCAAGGACCCATCCCATTCCAATAGCGACTGTACATCCACAGAGCAAGAAAAGTCTCTGTCTCAAGCAGCCTTCAATGAATACAAACATAAAACCAAAACCAACCAGAAGACCAGTGGCCTGAATCTGCAATCACCATAAGAGTGCAGAAGCAGACACAAAAGAAAGGTCTGCCTAGCCAGCCTCTAGCCTCCTAGAGTAGCCACTACTGGGCACTTAGAAAAAAGTCAAGATCAGGGCAAGTTTACCATGGTTTTTGCATAGATCACTCCAGCTTTCAGCAATCTTTGCTTAGGGACTTCCAAAGCCAAAGTTATTTAAGTGTCTTTGTATTTAGTAATATTTGATGGACATTCTTCCTCTGACTTTGTCTGTGTACTCTCTAAAGCCATTTATATTTGTGGCTACTACAGCATCTGTGTGATGACTAGTTCTATAATTGAATTATGAGACTGTATAATAAAGTACTCAGTCTTGGTTATTTTTCTGTCTTGATACCTGGTAATTTCATTGGACACTGAATCATGGTTCTCTATTCCACCTCCACATGACATTCATAACTCCATAGATTTCTGTTACACCCTCACTCTGTTTTTCCTTTTCCAGCCTGAAGAGAAAAATGAGTTGAACTTGGTTTTCTCATAGAGGCATTTCTCTAGCCCACTATGCATCTAATGACCCAGAGGTCCAGCTCTAAAGACCCATTCAGTAGGCCATTTCTTTGTCAAGGTAAGAAATCATTTGCTCCCTCCTAACTATCCCAAACTATCCCAAGAGCAGTGACAAAGCCTGAGATCCACAGGTGCATTGTGCCCAGTGGGATGCCCTACTCCTTTTGATTTTTCTTTGAGAGACTTGTAGTTGGTGTGACTGACATAATCGTTGCCTGAGCTGGAAGGTAATAAAACTATAAGACTATAGTTACCTCCCTATCATGAAAATTGACCATTTATTTGTAAGCATTTGATTTCTACCTTTTAATCAGTTATTTAACTGCTTTGTTGCTTAAAGACCCTCTGGCAAGGCAGAACATATCAAAAGATTTTTGGAAATCAGTTATGCTGAACTAACCAAATTGTTCTTTTTCATACACTCATTGACTCCAGTACCCTGCTATATTTGTGAAGTTTGATTTCCTACTATAAAGGCACCCCAGCTCTTTTCTCCTATGCTGTATTTATTTGTGTGTCTACCAATTGCACACCAGTGAGTAGCTGCAAAAAGCAAAATTCTGTTTAAGGGCAACATATAAAACCAGTAATCCATATAAAAACCATATATGTATAAGACAATTCAAATGGGGGGGAACAAGGCATGCATTAACTGAAAGTCTGTTAAAGTGAGATCAGTAACAGCAGGCATCACAGACTAGTTTTGTTCCTGTCCTATTGCTGACCTGGTAGATGAGCTAAAATAAGCCACTTTGCAACTCTGTGCTTTCCTCCCATTCCTTTCTGAAACCTCTTTGAAGGTCAGGATTTTTTCTTGTACAATGCTTTACTGCTGAGGTGCTATGAGGATTAACCCAAGGCCATGAGTTTCCACAGACTGAGCAGACAGTCTCCTGCTTGTGCACATGCAAAAGAAGATCCATGAGCTACGCCATCATGTCACTGAAGGCAGAGAGACCCACCGGGGAAAAAGGGACTGTGAGGTGTAGACATGCTTTTTGACAGAACAGCTTGCCTGTGGCCATAGAGGAAACCTGTAGCAGCTACAGGAGGTGAACACAGACACCTTCCACAGCTCATCTCAGTTACTTGCCTGCAAGGCTTTATTCCCTCCGTCCACAGTATGTGCAAGAGGGAACCTGTGTGTCAAAACATCTCGAGTCTGAAACCAGACATCTGGTGTAATGTTCTTTGAAGGTTAGTAATGCCACTAGCAGCTGAACTGAGTTTAAGTAAATGACAATGTATGTGTTAGAAAGATGACTGTGACCCTATGGAGAATTAGTATGTCAAAGCACACTTATCAGCTGAACTACAGTCACCAGAAATTTTAACTCTCATTTGAGCAAATAATTTCTACCACTTCTTTGGAAAAGATTTTTATCCTGCTTGCTGTAACATCCTCTTTTCCTCTGTTGCTGGTAGAAAAGGGTCTCTGGGAACATATTTTTCAGCCATTCAGTGTTCTAGATTCCTGTAATAAGGAAATAAACCATATAATTTTATACAGCCCGTTAAACCCTGATAACATTTAAAATGTATTATATGGGCTAAATTTTTTTGTGTGATTTGGACTGGGCTACTTGACAGGCTAGCAAGAAGGTATAGGTACATGACAAGTACCTCTTTCTGAAGTTTACTGCAGCTGATGAATAACATTCTAAGAAACTCTGCAGAGTGCTTAAAATCAGTCATAAATACGCAAAGCAAAATAAGGCACCAGAAAAAGAATTATTAAACTTTATTGAAAAAATTATACCTGTGAAAAAAAAAGAAAAACCCCAAACCAAACAAACCTCCAAAACAACCTGGATCGCTGGATATTCAGCAGTCTACATTTCCAGAAATCATTCAACAAGTTCTAAATAACTTAAAGGACTTCTTTTCTACTAGACTTAGGACTGTGATCTGTGCTTTTGCTGGCTTGTTGAAAAGAAATTTAAGCAAATGGCATTCTCTTTGATTCAAAGAGTCAATGACTTGTTCGAAAAGGAAATTTTGTCTTCCTCCTGCATGCACAAAATAAGCTAAAGTCAGTCACTCCAAATACACCACTTCTTAACCTCTAAATTGAAAAAGAAAAACATAGTCTACCACACTGCCTTTTCAGTTATACTGGCCCCTGGCATATGACTATACCCCTGCGTCTCCCATGACCCACTGCCTGGTTCAGATCACGAACAGCAAGATCTTCATATTGAAGCTGAAAGTGAGGAAGGAGAGGTCATGTGAGTGATGTGGGTAGAGAAAAGTATTTGCAAAAAATGTTCAAAACAGTTTCCGATTCTTTGGTTGCAATTCACGCTTGCATCCACAACTGGCCATTTCAGTGTGTCATCTCAGAGAACTCCTGCATCCACAGCTAACCACAGCTAGTGCAGGTTTTCACGCAACAGCACCATAGGTTACACTTGCTACTGACCCAGTCAGCTATAAAATTCTCTTCCAGCCCAAGAAATGATGCTTGTGTAGCTCATGCCTTCATCAGAGCTCATCTAGATTACAGGATTAATGGATGCATGCATTTCGGAAATCCAGTTGGAACATTGAGTTTATCTCCTTGACCAAGTTTCTGACATGAACAGGCAGAATCTGTCCTTCACTCTCACTGCCCGACTTCCCAAACACTGATTAGATGTCTGTCGTTATCTTTAGGTCTCTCCATGGCTTGGCCCCAGCTCAAGGATGAAGGCTTGTGTTCACAACTGTTTGTTACAGTAATGCAAAGTAGGCCCAAAGCACAGGAAGCTTGTATTCAGAATTATCAAAGCTGTGCAACTGAATGGCTTGAGATTGCTAACTGATAAGCAGATAAGCAATGGACTAATGATCAAGATGTCCGTAGACTATCAAAGAACTATCAGAAGTTTACACAAGATACCTTTAGTGTGGCTTCTCTCATCCATTAAAGTGTAAGTACGATAAGGATAACAGACCAGAAAACATCCAAACGTGAACTCTCAGTGCTGACAGTGATTAGAGTTTGGGTGTATGGTTAGTACACGGATAAAACAAAATGCCAGCTAAAAATGCACAACAAACACATGTGATCAGGTAAATGAAGAACTGCTTAAATATTTATACAGCACTAACTCCACACACAGGGAAGAAATCTGTCTGATGGTTGCCCAGACATCCCTGGGAGCAATTTGATCAGCAAAAGAGAATTGTGTTTGTTACTTACAGGCTGAATGAAAGAACCTGAGTGGTTGCATCAGTCCCTGAACTACTACAGATTTCCAGACAGGGATGTGAGAGCAGATGATTCTGGTAGTAGGTTATTGCCCATCCCTGGAGTGGAACCAGTTTGCTAGGAATGCCGAAGCAGCAGTAACCCCTGTACCAAGTAGAGTACCAGAGTACCAAGAATGCCAGCTGTGATTAGTGATCAGAAGGAACAAGCAAGGTATTTAGTTCTATAACACAAAGGAATTTTATACAAAATGAGATTCTTGTAGCAAACACAACTCTCAGGTTTTAGTCCAAGAACAGAAGGATAAACTTCCACAGGAAGTTCAGAGCATCATAAACCCCAAAAGAACAATGAATTTCGTTAGCCTTGCCCTTTTCTACACAAACCAATAATGTTTTATTACAAAAATCTATAATAAACCTTCCACTGCCACAGTTCTTTCCCTGGAGAGAAGATTCTGTGAGACAAGCTGTAACTGCTAGTCCCATTGCCTAACCTACTACTAACACAAAGAATTCAGAAGATACAAGAATGCACAGTACACAAAAAACACCTCCATGACAGCATACCCCCCAAAACTACAAAGACTGGGAATGAAAAGCCCAATCATTATCGTTTCAACTTTACTGCCCTCACCAGATGATCAATGCCTGGAAATGGAGAACTGTGTTAATCATCTGCAAGAGCTGCTGCTGCTTTCAGTGAAAGGTATGCACACAGTGTCCTCGTATCAGCACAGATAAAAAAACCTGTAGGTGTGGTAGTATTTATTGCTGTGTATGAGATCCTGGCTATTGTGGAAGAGTTCAGTGCCCAGATACTGACATACACACAGCAACATGCAAGCCATGTTAAATCTTATTTCTAATTTCCTACTCATTTCTCAGCCCGGTCCAAAACAGTTTTCTTCAATCCTGCTTCACCTTTCTTGTACTATTTTTTTGCTAATGTAAACTGGGCCATCTGTCTAGGCTTAATTTATACCCCTAGCTAATTTGCCTTGGATCTCATCCTTCTTCCTCGTCTGCTGTCTGTTTCTTCCAACTTCCCTTACCTGCACACATTTTTTATGTTGACGCTGAAAAGATCTCCTCTTCCACTGTTCTTATGAGCCAGAAGAGCTCCTGTCTGCCAGCTCGATTCACCTTTTATCCTCATCAGAAGGCATTTACTGTCTTGTGCCTCTTGCTATCTCTGCAGTGGTTGCATAACTATTCTCACTAGGTGCAAGAAGACAGAGTTTGACTTAGTGATGATGTCCCAAATACAGCTGCACCATACGTACATACATGTGCTATTTTCATCCCCACTGTGCAGCTCAGCTGGCAGTGACAGTCTCACAAGGCAGAAACACACAGTCACAACATTTAAGATCCTCTGATACTCTCTGCTGCTGTTTATATTTGCTCTCACCTACTCTGCAGGGCAGATGTCTCCTCTAGACATTTCTCATGTATTGTGTAATTCCACACACATTAGTACCTTCCCCAGCTCTCACTCCAGGGCACATAGTCTCACATGTACTGCTGCTATGATGAAGGAAAATGACATGTTGGTACTCAGAGGTCGCAGGCAGGACTAGGCACAATAAAGACACAACTCACATGGCTTACTGTTTAGCCAAACTAGTTTTGGAGGACTTTATTCTGCCCTCTTACACAAAGAAAGTTATGAGCTGGTGAAGGAAAGAATTCCTGTCACAGGACCTGACTCTGTGAAGACATTCCTGGTATATTTGCTTCTGGCACAAGACAGTGAAACTATTTTGTACATCTGCAGAATGCGAGAGACCTCCCCTTCTTCTCTCCGTCAGTAGACTGTTGTTTCCCCGAGCTTGTTTATGTCATCATTCCAAACACATGATGTCTGTTGTGCTACCAACCACTGTGCTCTTTGTTTTCTTTACAGGAGAGAGGGTTAAGAAGGAAATTTAGTAAAAAGGTTTATGATAATCCTACAGAGCCAGAGAACAGAACCCCCAAACCTGCTTCTCAGCTTGAGCCTTTCCCTGCATCATTTAAATCAGGCTGATTTATCTTGTTCCTAGTTACGTAATTCCTAAAAGACCAGGGCAAGGATACTGAGCGTATTTTGGCAGTCTGTGGTCTGCTCCGAATCAGGCCTGGATTTTCCCCCCTGCTGTTGCCCACTATTGTAATTTTCCCAGAAATTTTCACACCTCCATTTCTTTACAAAACTGAAACAGCTGCACTACGACTCCAAACCCGACTCCGCGCTCTGCCATCAGCTGGTAAGAATAGCCTGTTTGTCTTCATGTCAATAGACAGTTCCTGAAACCTCTTAGTCACGATAACAAAGCAATATAATTGAGACCACAGGTCAGCCTTGAAAACTTGTAAGCGAGGCTGTGAGCTTGTCTTGTGAAGCGGCCTGTGAGAATACAGAACTGCCTCAGCAAGAGTCAAGCCTGGAGCATCACCACTCTAGCCACCTCCACCTGCAGGACGGACAAACAACCCTTCAAACAGTCCTTTTGTAGGACAGGAATACAACGGCTGCAATGAGCTCTGCCCAGCCACTTCTGTGCCTGTTGCAAGCGTTGACTAGAGCATCACATCTCTCAACTCATTTGTGGTCTTCTATCTCATTGTGTTTTCATTTCTGGTGAACTCTAAAAATTACCTTTTCAAATGTGACTATCTGAACATATTTAATCTACCCAAATGATGAACTTTGTTTCGCTGAGGAGTTATTGCTTCCTCAGTAAACGCTCCCACACCCATATAAATATATTTATTTATAACCCTAGAGTTTAAAAAGCAAACACTGACTACAGGATTTTGAGGTGTTCTTGGTTTGGTTTGTTAATTTGTTTTTATGGGAATTTATTGACTCAGAAATACTGTAACCTGAAAAAGCCTAAAACCACGTGGATTGCCCCATAGCTTTCTGGTAATTTAGATCACTGCGTAACATTATAATTTTGCAGCGTAAGAAACACCGTTTCACATCCTGACTAACTGATCTGCATTGAATTCATTTTTAAAGTTGTTGAATTATGCTAACAAGATCAAAATAATTAAAAGAGCTTCAGGGACAAGTGGATAGAGTTGGAAGTTAGGTCTGCAGTCCCGGTGAGAGAAAAGATTTGTGTTTCCTCTTGAGCTACTCTAAGCTAGCGCTACAAATCCTCAGAGCTCACATTAATGCAAGCCTGACTGACAACCTCCCATTCAGAGTAACCATCTCAGATTTCTGCAATTAGCATGTGCTCTAAAATTTCTGATCCTGTAGGCTTGGTCTCTAATTTGCATTTTGAAAAGGTTCTTAAGAACGAAGATGCCAAGACTGAGCAAATTCACTGCTCTTGAGACACATTCTGCGTATCTGCCAGTGCAGTAAAAGTGTGTTTCTGCTAAAATCAACAGGATAAGTATCACATGGGGAAAAAAAAATGACTGCTCTTACCAAGTCAGGAGTGCTGACAGCTTTCATTGAGAAACACTGGAAAGAGACAAAAGAAACTAATCAATGCACTGGAATAGGGAGACAGTGTATTTAAGTAATGCAGAAAGTCCCAGATAGCATTTGCTAATCCCTGAAAATCTCTTCATGGCCTTAACAGCAGCTTTTTATATGGAAAACTGTATATTCAAGATGTCTACATACAACTTAATCACAGAAAAAAGGGAAAGCAGACCTATATTAGACACATCATCCCACCTGCTGCTAGTGACTGATTTTTCTCTTTGTCAAGGTTTGTTTTAGAGGACCCAAGAAATCAAATTATTTATTACATACCCAGGAAGATTATTTCATATTTTAAGAACATTTTGCTGAAGGAGACTTGAAAATCAATGAGATAAAGTCTGTAAACATCAATACCTAAATAGGTCCCATATTGGAATGTTGAAGTCAGCACATAATGGGTAAAATCATATTGGTGAGATCACCTTCTGACATTCTGTTCATGGACTAGACAGGTGTTACACACCTGAAGTTCCAGCTATTGCACCCTAGTTTTCTTGGACCTAAGATACAATTTGTGTTAAGTCAGGTTTTTAACAAATGAAGATGCCAAATTTCTAGGCTATTTTTAATAATGGTGTCTTTATTGTGTGAACTTACTTAAGTCATTCTTCCAACTGTTTTGGACTATCCATTTACGTTGGATGACTTGCTTTTTTTTGATGCCCATATGAAGCAGGAAAAGAAAGAAAAAAGGGAAGAAGGCTGTTCAAATGTATTTTTGCCAAACAATGACATTATCTGCTCTCTATTTAACTTCCAATATGCTATTTAACCAACTCAAAGAGGTATCAAGGATTAAATAATGTCTGAATGAATATTATTTAGTACTGTATAGCTGTTCAGTACAATGACATCCACTTTGCTGTATGTGATAATAAATTAAAATGCTGGCATTTATGATTAGAATATATGAATGCATTATCATCACTGCATTTTCCTCACACAGAAAATCAGCTAAAATATTTACATTTATCATTTTCTTCTTCTACCTCTTCTATGCAGGAAGCTTACAGTTTAACTCTCTGATTAAAATGACTTTGAAAATCTGTGTTACCTATTCCTATGGTAATTATGCAGTGCACTGCATTAGCATGCACATAACCATCGAGTTAAGGCACATGATCACCCCTTCCTGCTCATCACTCTTGAGGCCACATCTGGACTACTGTGACCAGTTTTAGACTCCTCAGTAAAAGAAAGTTGAAAAATTGGAGTGTGTCCAGAGCAGGGGGACTCAGATGGTCGGGGAATAGAGACGTAGTATATGACAAGATGCTGAGAGAACAAAAAGGCAAATCCCTATTATGTATTAGGGAAAAACTTATGACTGTGAGAGTGGTCATACACTGGCACAGGTTGTACAAAAATCATAGAATAGTTTGGGTTGGAAGGGACCTTTAAAGCTCAAATGTCAAGCAATCTCCAACCTTGAAGTTTTTAAAAACTTGACTGGACAAAGCATGGAGAAACCTGATATAACTTGGAAATTGGCTTTGCTTCGAACAGACGGATGGATGGGACACCTTCAGAGGTCTTTTACAACCTATTTTTTTCTATGATGCTATGTTTTCATTTCTTGCACTGAATGTGTTTGGAGTGTGAAGATAAAAACCCCATCATACTTTCTCTTGTTCTCCTACATTCATATACTGTTCCACAAGAAAGATCTGCCCTGCTTAGTACTGTATATAGAGAAAACAAATCTCCACCAAAAGAGTTTGCAGACATAATGTATAATCCAGTAAAATGGCTTCTATCAAACAGATTCTGTGGGCCATGGAGCTCAGTAGTCACTTGGGTTCCCTTTACAAGAGCAAGAAGTGTCTTTATCCCTTCATTCACAACAACAGGAGCTCAGTTATCCATACAGATGTAATTGTCCACATTGCAGATGCCTCAGTTTCTGTCTATTGCTTCTCTTATATGTTAGTGATAAGTTCTTCAGGTTGATAATTATGTTCTGCATTTGTGTAACACCTAGCACAGTGGGCTACGCCAACACCAGTAGGCTAAACAAGGCCAAGACATGGATTTGAGGTCACCCTATGATCACCCTGTCAGTGCGCTGTTCATTTTACCACTCTGTGGCATGATTTTGGTGTAAGCCAACTACCACTTCCATATGCCACACCAAGGTGGAGAGAGCACATGAATACACATCCGCACATGCACAATGCCCAGTAAGTGCTGTAGATGAAGGTGTCCAGTTTTGGGAAGGGGACTAGACAGCTTAGCTGCAGGAATGCAAGCTGAGCCACACTATTTGCCCTCTGGCCAGTGAGTCTTGGCCAGTTTCATTCACCAGCACAGATGTAGCCATCAGATCAATAAAGGCCAGGTTATAAACTGCACCTCTCAGTTTTACTGTCATGCTCTTACTAACTAAAATAAACCCTTAATGAACCACAGCAGGATTTTTATCTCCAGGCTTTAACTCAGTGCAAAACAAATTAATGTTCATTTTTTTTCCACAAAGTAAAAATTAAGAAAAGAGCCTAAAAATATGGAATACACCTTGGAGTTTTAATGGAGAGAGCATGAAAATCATCTGATACATCTAAAAGCAGTTTCTGCAGTTCAGGGAAAGGCTCAGTGAATATGGTGTAGGATCTTAGCTAATCTCCCACTTTTTTTCTGTGGTTTTAATAATCTTGACATGAAGATCATATTTCTTTACCGTGAAGGACTTGGCAAACCTCACACAAGGTTTAGAATTAGAAATACAGATGATGTCAATCAGAAATTATTACTTCACTGTAATTGCTGACTCTTCTTTAGATTAAAGCTATGGTATAAATTAGTGACCAATAAAGCTGCTGAACAGTTTTTATTCTTTTATATCACAACAAGTAATTTCTAGTAAATGGACAATAGCAGAGCTGTTCTTCTCTCCCTATCTATGGCTCCCTGCCTGTGAACCAGCAGCCCAACCTATCTGTACCAGTCACAGGCAGATGTGACAGTAACAGATGCCAATAAACAATGGAACCAGCAAAGCCAAGGGAGGGCAGAAGGAGGAAGAGAGAAAGCAATTATTGGGTTTTGTTAAGCCACTCATGAGTTTGAATAATTAAGGCTAATTCACTACAACGCAGACATGTTGCAACCTCCTCGCTGTGCAACCTCCCAGCTGCCATGTCAGGTCCACGTACAAGCTACTTTCTGTTTTTTATGTAAAAATAAAGTTACTGAAACAAGACTCAGAGCAGAAGTGGGTTGTCAGTAATTTCAGATTGTATACATCATTTTTTAAAATCACCCGTGATGCTTTGTATTTGTAATGCAATGTTGTTGTAGCTTGTGATGCTCCAAGGATATAAACAAGACAATGTTTATAAAGGCAAATTTGATTGGTAGAGCTGGAAGAAAATTATAAGCTTTCAAGCGCATAAGCCCTTTTTCAGTTCTAAATCTCCAAGCTAAACCAGGAGCATGAATCATTGCTCTGATTTTAATTTAATTGAATTAGTCCTTTTCAGGGAAAAGGACAGTTGGTACCAAGGGAGCAGAGAGAATGTTAGCAGAAACAGAGGTGATAATACTTTAGGCACTGTGGGATCAGAAATCAGTAATTACTGTCTACAGAACAGTGAGCTCTTAATAGAGGATATGGTGTGGAGGAAACACTACCAACCAGTTTTTCTATTGGGTTAATGATTTTTAGTATCCATTAAATTTGTGAATTTTAGTTCCCAGGCTAATTTCCCGAAGCATTTTTCATCTCTCACTTAAGGATCCAGAGTAAGAGATCAAACTGTGGCATTTGTGAGTTACATTTTAATTTTCCATGGACTTTTCTGGATTTTTTTTAGATTTATCCGCATGAATTCATTCTGGTGCTTAATTCTTGTTTCGTTTCATTTCATTCCTACAATCTTCCTTTGGCACTCTGGATTAAAGTGTATCATCACATCCTGGGACACAAGATCCATACATCCAAGGCTGGGAAGAGGTGGTGGGAAGCTCTGTTGCAGGGTACGATCTTCTTCCAAGACCAAGTGTTGGCATACAGTAAGATGGGATGCCAATGTGGGTGCAGTCAGTAAGAAGTGGGAGGAGAGCAATTTTGAGCTACATTAAGTCTGTACGTACTATTATCTAATGATCCCAGATTCAGATCTTTTATTGGAGTAAGGAGGAGGTAATTTTTTTATATACACCATACCTAATCAGCTACCGATGAGCTGCAAGAATTAGGGTCACTGTAGCAACACTAATCTATTATCCCCCCAGCAGTGCAGAAGCTGACCTGCCAGGCACCAGACCCAAGCAAGCATGCATTTTCCTTATTAGCCTTTAAAGAAGTCTAACTTAACACTCGTGCAAGCTTTTCTGATATGAAAAGTATTTTAGCCACAGGAGAGAAGATGCTAAAAAGTTTAAAGGATGCTATTCAAAAGTGCACTCTCCATACAAAACAAGCAGGTTGATTTAAAATGCTAACAAGATTAGGCCTGTGAATCACCATATCTTTTGCTCCAGCCTTTACCAACTTATATTTGCCTGTGGTGTACAAGGTACATGTGCTGCAGAAAGATAACCACCATCCCTCTTTATACATTCTTTTTTATAAAATCAAAACTCAGATGCAAGAAATTCTGACTATCCACTTCATGTCCTATTGGTTTCTTTATCGACATCAGTTGCGACATGTCTAGGTAATACGACAGAGGCGCTGCCTGTTCCCATTGCTGTGATGGATTTTCCTTTTGAAAGTAGTATCTGTTTTGCCATGTGTTGGAGGGGGCAGAGAAGGGGCAAGGGCCCAGCAACGAATGTCATATGAGCTCCGGTCACATTTACTCACATCAAACTGCTCATATGACCTCAATCAACCTTGATGCTCTCTGCATGCAAGAGAACGTTTATGTAACAAGCTGAGCATGCAGTCCATGACCTGCTCATGGACCATAAGTGTGTTAAATAAGCACACCAGGACTTTTCTGGCACAGTAAAGCACCAAGCGCTTTGCACCACTAGGCATATTTCCCAAGCTAACACATAGCTAGATCCATCTTTTAAAAGACAAGCTGTTTTCCAGGATGTCCATGACACCCCCAGCTCTCCCCTGAAGCAGGAGGAATGTGCTGCCTTTCTCCTGAGCCACTCAGCGCAGAGACCTGCCACGTCCCCTCCTGAGGCCAGGGTGAGGAGGCCATGGGTGGCCGGCTTTGCAGGAGTGAGGTCCCCAGGCAGCTAGGCCCCTGCCTCCACAGCCATTGCCCCACCACCCCTGCCTGTGCGCCAGCAGGGTGCTGGGTCCACAGAGGAGCTCAACACCCCGGTTCTCATCCCCGCGCCTGTGGGAAGCCTGACATTGAGCAGAAACCACTGTGGCAGAGTACTCTGTATAAAGTTTTTTAAACACTAAAAGCTCTGAATGGGTATCTTTTAATCTAAATTAATTTTATTAAACTAATTGTAAATTCTGTTGTAGCTAAAGTCTGTTATTGCATGCCAATTTTATATTTCAGATTAGCCAAGATGCTAGGGACTGGGTTAGAAATCTCTAGTGCTGCAGTGTATCTCTGTGGCATGCAATATAGCAGGTAAAGGTATAACAGATATAAAGCCTTCATTTACAGCAACACCAGCGGACTATACAAAAACTAAATGGAGGAGAAGCCCATTAATGCAATGAGAATTGTGTGCATGAACCAGCATTGCTCAGTGGGGCTCACGGCACTGAAAATCCTTCTGAGGCAGGACAGGAGCAAACAAAACACGTTTTGGACCAGCTGAGTATTGACTGCTTTGGAGATCATTAGTGCCTGTATGTATCAGTAGGGAATGTGGCTTTGTTTTCTTTCATAAGAGAATAATAGCTCTAATAACAGCACACATCACTCTCTGTTTGGTGTTTAACACCTTTGAGGAATGGAAAATCATATTTTAGTCAGGTAAAAATAAACTTTATTTCTCTTTCCTTCTTTTTTTCCATTTAAAATATTCAGAAAAAGAGTTTTTTAAGTTACTCATAATTGAGATTACTTAGAATTCTGCTTCTATATCAGTAATAAACTGAAACTAGTTCTTTCAGCTACTTGATATTCAAACTACTTCAACACTACAACAATACTATTTCCCCTAACACTTCAATACAGATTCAAATTGTAAATAATACATCTGAACACACAATCTGAAAATTGCTTGTAGTCAGTAGTCTGCTCAAAAGGTTTAAATCTTCATATCTGTACAGACAGTTAAGTGCAAAGGAGTTGTGACCAAGCAAATGAAAATAATAATTTGATTTTCAAATATTTATGGAAAAAAAAAATCTTCTGTTAGTCTCTCATACATTGATGCTGATTGTTCAAAGATGGCATGAAGCCTTATTTTTTGCTGAAACAAGAGGAGGAACATTCAATGTATAATTAGTGTGCTGCAGAGATATCACTGCTTATGATAAACCAAGAGAATTCAAAGAAAATTATACCAATTTTCTTTGCAAGAAAAATCTCCAATGCATTTTTTTTTGTCCACCTGATTATTTCTCAACCACATTTATTTCATGCACACAAGTGAAGAGAAGAAAAACATGCAAATGTTAGGCTTTAATATGCAAGACATTGAGTGGAAATACCACCTGACTTTCACTCTCCTGGAATCAGGAGAACAAAAAAAGGCCACCCTTAAGTTTGTCACCTGATTTGAAATTTTTAAAAATCAACCTCACAAATGCTGTGATATGTAATATTTACATAGAAAAACTTCCCATGGCACTTGGACAGGAAATGAAAACCAAAGTTTTTATTGGCTTATCCAAGAATTACTGCAAAATATAATTTATCAGCCAAATGAAAAGCGGAAGGTGGCAATAAATACTCATGTATTGTTCTCTGGATTTGCAGAAGTCAGTAGCAAAACTCCCATTGATTCAAGCACCCATCATTTCACTAGGAAGGGAGGGAATGTAGAGTTGGAAGAGGAGCTTTCTCCTTTTGAATTTTAGCTAGATAATTAGTTAAGCTTCAATAATTTTCAATACAGGTCATAATTGCTTGAAAGTGCTATACTCACGTGATCAGTGTCTTTTGCAGACAATGTTGCACCACAGGGAATAGCCAACATAATTATATGGCACAGTTTGGCTCGAATTAATAGTTCTGAGAGTTCAGGTTAAGAGAGATTAGATTTCAGTCATCTAAATCAGGTGCCTAGAAATGCCCCTTTTTGTCTTAGCTTTTTGTAAAACAAAATAATAACCCACAAAACGATTTTTGCACATACAGGGCTGCAGACTTTCCTGCACTGCTTGGAGTTAAGTGCCCTCTGATTAACACTGCTCTGAGACGTTTCAATATGAGTAGCAATGGCAAGAGGAGTTCTCACATGAGTATCCTTTACTCTATGGAAGTTCTGTATTTGACTGCACTTGTTGGAGTAGCTGAAACAATACTTTTTACCATAGGCAAGAGAAATGAAGCTGGCAGCTAGAACTGATATCGTATGATACTTCCTATTCTGGGAGCCTGTTTCCAGGTCTTTGGTGTTTGCCAGATGTCAACCGCTGAGTTGGAGAGCTCCTGCACAGAACGTCTTCCTCCAGCTGAATTTTTTAGTGGGAAGTTTTAATCAAAGCAGTTCAGGGTTTTTTTTGAACTAAGATTATGGAAAATTACAGTCTTCTCAAGATCTCTTGTTAAGAATCTCTAGCAGCACTTTCCTTGAGACACAGACTTGAACTTTGGTTTTAGTGAATTGCCTGGCCCCAGGTGTAGGCTTTTGTTATTGTACCAGAAGCAAGGATGCTCTCTCCTGTGTTCTTACAACTTACTTTACCGATGAGCTGGAAAAAAAATGGATTTGAGCACAGAGTGGTAAGAAAAGCATGGAGAATTACAGGAACAGAATAAAAGCAGGTGCGTGAAGGTGGCAGAGGGGGCCGAACAGCCAAAGAAAAAAAAGGGCCTATATGCCCAGGATAGAAAGAAGCAAGCAGGAGAGAAAGGAGGGAAGTTCCAGGTAAAAGCATCTGCAACTGCTAGAAAACTCTAAATTACAGGACTTAGAGCTGATCCTAGGTTTCCCTATCAGTGGAACAACTGTTTTACACATTAATAAGCATCCCTTGTTTTAAAAGCTATTCAACAAGAGGTAGCAACATACTACCAGCATCATTTACTCCACAAACTCTAGAGGTGGAGGTCTGTGGTGCAGTGTTGGTAGTATCAAAGTTTAAACCACAATGATCACTGAATCAGAATACAAGTAGCTCTCCAAAGGATAAATTAACAAAAAACCCAGAAATCCATGCATTCCTTCTGCATGAGTGAGTTCCTATTTAAAAGAACAGGAATATAGTAAAGAGGGAAATTTTTAAAGTTGAGAAATGAGGGATTAAATTTTGACCATGCAACTTTTTTTTTGGCACAACAGGCTCCTGAGCTGTATTGCTGACACAGAGGAAGGGAACACCAAGTCCAGCATCTGGATCGAGTCCTCCCTTTTCAGATCTTCCACTTTACTTTTCCCACTCTAACACTGCTGAAACAACTGCTCAGTCATCTTCTTTCCCTAAGCTGAAGACTTCTAGCAGTGTAGTTTACCAAAGAAATCAGGGAACTTTCTGTAGGGATTTTTGTCTTCCTATTGTGGATTTAAGGTTATTAGTTCAAATTTTGGGCATTGCTCAAATCCTCAAAGCCATCAAGGATTTCCTGTCAGATTTTTTCCATTCCCTACTGTCCTTTGAGCTGCCTAGTTTTCCTGGTTGTCTACTTTTTATTGGTAAAATCTTCATGTCACTGACACATCTGCTGTTGGATATGCACCATATGTTTCTCCTTCTTTCCAGGCAAAACAGTTACCTGAGTTTAAGCTGTGAAGTTATCCAGTGCAGGATAATTTCATGAGTCTTTTGCATCATGAAAATGTTGCTTCTAACTGTTTTCTTTACAGAATCCTAATAATTATCCTAATAGGCCTATTTCTAGCAGTAAATTAAGTCCAGTGAAAACATATAATACATGCATGACTAGAGAGATCTCAATTAACTTTCAGATGATTAAACCCCTTTCAGATGATTAACCCAGTTTTGAGATTTATATGGACAGTGTATCAAAATATGCCAGAAGGTAACAAAAACATTATGAATATTCATTCCTAAATGGTCCACCACAAACAACTACAGAGCCCAGGAGACATCCCACACTCAGTCTTCTGCGAGGACTTGTATGATTAAGCTTGCTGAAAATATCCTTATTAGACAATACTGAAAAAACAGCCTTTTATGGGGAAAACCCAATATTATTGTTATTCATACCAGCTTCTATCTTTTTGTACTGAAGCTGTTCTTATCTTAAAAGTGTACCTTTTGCTAAATTTACTAAATCTAATTCAGTTCTGATGTCATTCCCCACCCCACTGGCCAGTGTAATTAGTGACTGTCATTTTTATATACAAATACTGTAGCAGACGGTACACTTTGGATCCCTGTACTTTAAACTAGAAGGAAGTATTTCACTAAACATTTTTAAAATGAAAGTGTGATTTCTATCAAAAGAACCCTGGCATAATAGATCTTATTCTTGGGTGGGAAGTTGATGGATGGGACATGTTTACGTCACCAATAGTATTCCAATATTGCTTGACAGCAATTTGTTTTTAAGTCTTTTCTCTGAAGTAAACCAAAAGTGAGTATTTCCCCTAGACAGAGATCTTCTCTATAAGATAGTGAACACATGAAAATTGATTCAGTTCTATTCAGGATTCACAACACAAGCTAATGAAATTCAGTGCAATAACAGGACCACTAATACTAGGCAACCTCCTTTCCTGCAGCCTCTGTGTCTGCTCAAAGCACTGTCATCCCTGACTTTAGGCATATAAACAGAGGAAATACAAGAATAGGTCTGGCCAAGTCAGGTTTCAATGGCCTCTACTGCTACAATTCATTTTTACAGTCCCCTGCCCCTTTTTTAAAAAAATTTTTTATTAACTACAGCACTAAGACAAACAGGCACTAAAACCATTCAAGATCTCATGCAGTTCTCCACCTAAAGAGTGATACATTTCCAGACCAGACAAACTGAAAACATCACCCCAGAACTAAACTAATTTCAGACGAGTGAGAAAGCAAACATTGCTGTTACCAGTGAAAAACAATGAGACATAAGTTCTCTGCAGCATGAAAAAGTTACTATGAGAGACAGCCAGAGCAGAACTCAACTGCAGGTCTTGCAATTCTACTGAAGCAAGGTATACCAACAATATCAGCAAACAAACAGAGCTGTTTGGCAACATTAGTTAATAGGAAATCTGTGTTAACGTATGAAGGGTATTTATTTTCAGCAGAAGCCTAGTCTAAGCTAAATATCGGGTAGCTAAGAAGCTGGATGTACAAGGATTTCCTTTGATCAGAAACAGAATCGTCGACATATGAGACCTTTCTAGCATGTTTCTAGCATGCCCATGTTATTTTAATCTCCCTAACCTCTCTAAAAATATAAATTAAAAAAACCCCACTAAACCACAAAACTCTCAAAATAAACTCGAGGCTATTATAAGGACAACGTGTCAAATTGCTACCCAAGGAGTATTTCAGCAACTATTGAGTAGCACTATGGCACCAGACTGTAGTTTGGCAACAAGAGAGACAGTTATCCAAGAGTTAATCAGCTGTTGTTATGTGGTTATGCTGTTCTTTGCCTCTGAGAAGTGCTCCTTCCCAGCACACTGCCAAGTAGTGTGGGAAGCTCATTCCTCACTTCCATCAAACCCTCTTCTCCTGACCAGCAGAGGACAGTTCCAGCATTGCCAACATGAGCATTAAATTGTCTTAACTTTATTTGAAACAGATTATTTTTATTATTTTCACTGCTAACTTCCTCTGTTTGTATAGGAAAACTGATCAGAAGCCCATATGCCAGGGTTTAACAGCTAAATGGAGTGAGAAAATCTTCAATTATCTGAAAGTGATTTCAGCCTGGCAGGCTGTGAAATGTCAGTCTACTGATGAGAACCTGCAAAAGCTAATTTAGCAGTCATTATATTTTCTAATTATTAAACTCTAGCTGAACATCAAATATTTAGTACCGTTAATTGAAAAAAAAAAAACACCACCACAACACAAATACAGCCAGTTATTTAAATATTGGAATTGTTTTGGATAGTACAAGCACCAGGTTTGCTGAGAAAGTGGGAATGAGTCACTGTACTAAATCAAAAAAACTGGGCAGCTTACAACATCAAATAACTGCTTGTATTTTGGGCATATTAAAAGAAATACTCTTATTCTCAGTGATCAGTAACAAGCCAGTTTCACAGTCTTTGCAAAGTTACTTTGACATTATTGGAAAAAAGAGAGAGAACAGAGTAGCGAATTTTAGATTCATTTAGATGGACTATTAACTGATAGTTTTTTCCAAAACACAAATACTCCTCCCCTATATGGTTTATTATTATTTCTGTTGCAGTAGGGTTTTGAGATTTAGTCCTGGCACAGATTCCCTTTGTACTATATGCTGTATAGGGAACAAAAAGATAATCCTTGTCTTGAAAAACTTACAGGCGAACACATGCTTATTTGCTAGACAAGGCATTTTAGATCGTAATGACTCAATTTGTTCTAACCCTGATCATCTCTCCTCTTTCTTAATGGAATCAAGTTATTGACATCACAGTTGCTGGCTACAGAGCGTGGACTTATACAAGACCATAGGCACAGTTAGTATGAGAAGGTTGCAAAGTTATTGTTGAATTCCTTATTTAGAAAGCATATAATTTGTTTGGCTTTGATATACTAAGTAGTAACTGACAAGTCAGGTATTCTCTGAAAATATTTAATCAGACAAAGCTAATTCAGCTTTGCTGTTCATGAGCATCTGTGCACTAACCCATTTGTTTTTATGGGGGAATGGGAGAGAAAAACAAGCAGGTCAGTTGTCAGTAAAAAGAAGTTAAATAAAACTCAGTTTGATTAAGTAGAATGTCAAAATACAAGTTAATTGAGACATAAGCAAATTAAAATCATTGCCTACTGTCACTTCTGAGACATTATGGCTTATCATTTATGAGCACCATGTCTGTGCAAAAGCACCTTCAATCCCTGCCAGCAATAGCTGCAAATTGTAATTTTCATTATTGCCTCATGGGCTTTCTAAAACCTGTCCTCAAAAAAGCAGCAGAATTTCAACAACATTATGTCTAATCACAGTTATTAACCCCAGTCAAAGATTAATTTGTCCTGCCCTGTTTATCAATGCAGAAGATACAAATTTGGCCTCTCAGTTCCTGGTTTCTTTTGTTCTACCAGATTCTAGATTCAAATGACATTGTTTTCTTCAACATAAATTGAAAGATCTTTGTTTCCACCATAGTCAAGAGGAGTTTTACAATCAGTTTCACAGAAGTCAGAATTTTCTTGTGGGATTTAAATATTTTTTGGTTATTCCTTTATTCCCTAAATCCTTTACAGTGGAAGACAAAGCTTGTTTCAACCAATCTTAGTTAAAGAGAGCACGTATTTCAAAAGCTGACGCCCTCCTTCAGGATATATTTACTTTACCAAGGAAATTCTCCCTTTTGTCAGTACAGAAAATACTACTCACCACTGCTCATCTTCCTCTGCTTCACTCTATTCTTCATCAAATCATACTGTCAAATGGAAATGTCTGTACTGGCACCCTCCTGAGTAATCCTTCACCTCTTGTCCTTAAAATTCGCTACCCTTGCACTTAACTGTGGAGAAGAATAAGGTCACAGCAACCTAGGTTTTATGTGATATCAGTTAAAAAAAAAAGAAAAGAAAAAAAGAAAAGAAAAGCAAACCCCACAACATTAGTCTACATTGTTAGACTTCTAAGCCAGTTTCTGTTAGAAAAAAACTGCTCTTTTATTGGCTTTGCAAAAAGAATTAGCATGCAACAGAACGTCATCATCTTTGCCAAGCAAATAGCTGTAGATATGTATTAAACACTCCTAAGTCTCTTCAATCCCATTTACTCTCCACCTGTCTCTCAAACGAAGCATCCCATCCAGGCAGAAGCACAAATACCACACTGAGTAATACAGAGTACAAATCTGTGTATTTTAAACACACGCAAGTTCTTGCCCTGCTGTTCCCAATGTTTGCATGAAAAGTATAAAGTATATAAAAGTATAAAGATAGTCAAGAGATGGTAAAACATACAACCAGTCAAACAGAACAGCATTTAGCTTAAGAAATCTGTGGTATTTAAATGTTTTCTGTGAGTTGTCCTCATTTTAGAGGCTCAGCCATATGGACAAAGCAAATGTTGACTGGTTCTGAATAAAAGTAATTATATGTATTATTATGTATATATCACTGTATATACATATATATATTGTTGCATGCCAGACAACTTTAAGAGCAGCAAAATACAATGTTCAGTACTCAATGTGGTGTTGATCTTCTTTTGAACCAAAAGTGGGTTTTGAATCTCAGTCACCAATTATAAATATATTCACAAACATATGCGATGTAGCTGCTGCTTGTACAACAAATATTCTGCCTGAACAACAGAAGTCAGAATAACAGCAATAGGACTGTTCATAAATTGTTTATTATTTTACAGAAATTTTACTGTAGGTTAATTCCCCCCCAACAACACACACCACCTTTTTCACATATTTTCATATTGCAGAACACATCTGAACACTTAAATTTTTGAAAGTTCTTACTGAAACATGTTTCACAGGACTTACAATCATTCAAAGTCATGAAAAAACAACACTGCATGAAGTAGCAAAAGAGCAGTTTTCGTCTTGCTATCTAAGGACTCTTCCGTTACCTGGGTTTTGCAGACAGAGCCTACAACATTGCCGACCACTGATTTTCAGGACTCCATTTCTGCGTCAGCCACACCAGGACAACAGGGCACCAGGCATTCTGCTCCTTCTCTCCACCAATGCACAATGGCATTTTTCCAGTGTTGAAATTAATGGACTCAATTAATGGAGAGCTCTGTTATCAGAGCTTCTTCTCACCTTTGTTATTTTCTACACACTAAACAAGAGATGCTACGGTTTCAACAACACGCTGTTAAAAAAACATGATTAAAAAAAAGCATACCAAACACCACCCAAAAGTACTGCTATTTATGACTGATTCTTTGCTTTACACTAGCTTTACATTAATGTGTCAGGGAACCTGAGGGCACCAATAGGCCCTGCTGGGACCCCCAGGGCCTCCATCCACCTTCCCAAAGCTCAG
Source organism: Pluvialis apricaria (assembly GCA_017639485.1). Taxonomy (NCBI): domain Eukaryota; kingdom Metazoa; phylum Chordata; class Aves; order Charadriiformes; family Charadriidae; genus Pluvialis; species Pluvialis apricaria. Next base: position 22,495,741 of record CM030007.1, read on the forward strand.
GGCGCCATTTCAGCCCCCAGGGCCATCAGTCGCCTCCCCAGCAGGACCGGTCTCCAGTTCCCCACAGCCCTGTCCTGCCCAGCCATGGTCCCCACCGAGCCAGGCCCACCAATGGGCTAATGGCCCAGCCTGGTCTTGGCCCAGCCCTTTCCCCATGGAGGTGTGTGGTGCCCCGGGGTGTCCCCACCGCTGCCAGCCCCCGGGGGGCCCCTGGCCCCCATGATGTCCCAACGTACTGCTCCAGATTGTCAGGAAGTTGTTCGGCTCAGCCCAAACTGTGGGAAAGCCAAAAGCTTTATGCTATATAGAAAATGTTTTGAACAGTATAATTTTTTTAAAAATGTGACCCATAGATCTTACAGTTCAAGCTTTTCTATGCTTTTAGTTCCAGAAATCATTGGTTTGCTGCCATCCCCAGTGATGATTGTCACGGAGTCTTGAAAAGCAAAATATGTAGAGAGGACTTTCATTCCTCAAAGCCTGAAGCCAAAGCAAGATATCTCCTAGCAATTCCCACAGCTTTCCACAGAGCCCCCGGGTGCTGGCATGCCCATCAATCACCCGATCAAGACACCAATCGACGTTTTCACCTCAGGACCAGAAAGAAAGCAGCACCTCACTTGCATATACATCCATATCAATCAAATCTATAGCAAAAATTACACATTTAGGACATCATCTCTGGCAGGAACACCTTTCTTTCTCTTACTCTGAGACACAAATGATCACCAAAGAAATATTTCTTGCTACTTTTTTACCTACATTGTAAAACTGCTAGCTAATTTTAGTGTTACTTTGCATTTTCCTTTTATCCCTCAGATCATGCTGCTTCCTTATCAGTAAAGAGGTGAAGATAAAAGAAAGCAAAAACTCCTTGGCTAGTTATTTTCATGCCTGAACTGCAGAATGCTTAATTATTTTCAATATCATGTTGCCATAATAAGGTGGTTCCTACCCAGTTTTCAAAATTAAAATGTTCTCACAAAAATATGAAGTTTTCAGGTTTTGAGCTATTTGAGGTATCAAGCTTTCTATGCTTTTTTGATCAAGAATGATATAAAATGAATCATGTACATTTTCTGTTGGAGCGATGACAGGTCTTGACCCACATGCTTTCTATTTATCAAACAATCTTTTAAATAGCTATGTTTCTCAGGAACACAGTTAGAGGTAATTATTATTATTGCTGTTTCGGGCACGTTTCTTCCAACAATGGCAATATTTATTAATAGTTAACATGCTATTTTTCTGAATCTAGTAAGAATGTCTCTTACAGGCATTAGAGTAAATATATTTCCTGCATTGACAGCGTTGCAAAAATGACCTTTTGATTGCTATAGTCAATTTTTCATCTTTTACTCTAATAAAATTAAAATTTAATCAAAACTTCAAGATTTTAAACAACCTGGCAAGAACTTGTTTTCCAGAAGTCTCATTAATAAGCAACAGAATATCGTACCTCTCACAATTACAGGATTGGGGTTTTCTTGCTTTAAAAAAAGGACAACTCCACTTAATTATTTTTAAAATCCTTTGTTGTGGCAAGTAATGAGAATTATATTGATCCTTTTACTTGTCTAGCAGATGAAGGTGTCTTTGATCATATAAATATCATGAATTCCCATGGCAATATTTAAATATTCACTTTCCTATCCCTGATCCCAAAGTACAAACAGCTGCTATAGGGGAATAAGAGTGATATTTTAGATTAAGGTGATCATTAGATATTGGTTCTTAAGAGCAGTTTCCTTTAAAAAAGAATACAGAAAACATTTTTTAAAATATCTGTGACATGAGTTACAGGGAAACCACTTGTACAAAGGAAAGACAATCATCCTATAAATTATAAGCTCTGCAACAAATTGATTTCCTATTTTTCCGTAGGCAAGACAATGCTTAGTAATACACTGATTTTGTAAAACTTAAGATCCTACACCAGTAAGAAGCAAAACTTCAGCATTTCGTTTAAGCCAAAAGTAAGCATCCAAGGTAAGACTGGAAAACAATACTTCAGCCTCATGCCTTTGATGACTATTATTCTCAAAACGGAAAGATATCCCTGTTTGTCTATAGACTATATGGTTAGATTCACCTGACCTTCTTTCAGGTGTCTAAAGGTTAACTGTCTAAATCTAAGCTAGTCATCTACACTCATAGAAGCACAAATATCTCTCAAGTTGGAAGGTACCCATAAGGATCATCGTCTCCAACTCCCTGCTTTTCACAGGATTACCTAAAACTAAACCACATGACTAAGAGTGTTGTCCAGACGCTCCTTGAACTCCGAGAGATATGTTGCCATGATCACTTCCCTGGGGAGCTTGTTCAGTGACTAGCCACCCTCTCAGTGACTCCTCGGATAGCTAATGGAGAAAAACAGGTACCAACAGAAGGTGAATCACCACCTCTTCCATTTTTATTATTTATTTTGCTCAACTTGCACACTTACATGGCTAATCACAGCTAGCCATCCCTATCAACAGGGCAACAGGCACTCTCAGAAACATCTAAAAAGATAAAAATTCAAGAAAGGAAGTAACTCTATTTCTAAAAGTACAGCAGCTACCTTCTGGGAAGCTAAAGTAAAGAAAAGAAAGATTCAATTCATTCCGTACGTCAGTCTCCTGATTTTTGAAGGTAATACAAGGACATATTTTATCCAAAACTTGCATAGCCTTGGTTCTCCTTAAAAGCCACGTATATAGGACTCAGAACCCAGTTTCCTACATGATGACAGACAAACTGAAGGACCAAAGGATGCTAAACACAGAGGGGAACAAATATGTAGAAAAAGCAATTTTCTTAAGGAATGTGGATGTGTGTAAAAAGGTAAAAAGTTTTAAGTAGGGCACCTAGTGTCACTTTCCAGCTCTTTAAATGGCTTGTTTCAGAAAGAAGGCTTCACTATTCACTGTATATGATGTTCTAAGCAATAGTCAAAAGCTGCAGGGATTATGGACATACTCTGAAACTGCTGCTTGGAGACCGCTATAGCAGGCTACAGCAGAGTAGCCAAAACTGACAAAGAACATTAGAGAAAGAGCTTTAGCATTCAAAAATATTCCTAAAAGTAAACTCTTAATTTTTATTATCTACTGAAGTAAGAAAGACTCACATCTCTGATAAGACCAGGAAGGTACAAAACCAAGTCACTGCTTAAAAAGAAATAAAAAGATTTTTGCAAATCAGTCAAAGCCACATGAATATTTATACCCATAACAGACAGTACAGTCATTTTCCAATTACCATGTAGGTAGAACAACAGTTCATACCGAATTTCTGAATGAAAATGCACACCATGCAATTTCTCTAGTTTCTCTTTCTATATGGCCAATAGAACACCTGGCGGGAAATTGCTCATTGAAGTTAATTAGCCTTCAATTATCACCAGTTACATTTCCAGCTGTTCTGTTTCATCCTAGACTTCTTCATTTATTCATCTGGGACATTCAGATCTGTTTCCTCCATACACATGTGTTCATAACAAGAAGAATGAAGAAACCCTGTTTCTGGGGGATTAATCCCTCATCTGTCACATTCCTGATTGCAACTTCATCAGTAATCGAGTGCTGGTAAGCATGCAATTTACAGTAATTATATTTCTATATGGAATCAAGCCAGCCCTTTACTTAGTTGTTTAGGGATATATATTCCAATAAAACTCACAAAAATGAACCTGTATCGTTTGGGGAGCCTAAGGTATACATTCTTACCATTGCTTTTACAGTGAAGGTCAGATAAAACCTGATATACTCCAAGGCTGTAAAATTAAGTTATTAAGTAAAAGGCTAAGAGCTCACTAGTCTGCACCATAAACATATTAATAAAGTGAATACTATTCATGGCCCTTTGCAGCTAAAAAAAAGAAAAAATAGAACGGATTTTTTTTATATGGCCCAGAATGATACACCAGATATTTAAAAAAAATCAGAAGAGAAAATTAAGTAGTCCTCTCACTTCATGAAATATATCCAATTAACATTAATTTCCTCAAATATAGTAATTATTCCAACTTGCTTTGTGCATATAATTTTAATTTTTTCCTTATTGATCTTGAATATTGAAAATTTGAGTCATATTATTCAAGGCAATTAATTACACAAGCCACTTGTTGTTTCTGTCCCTTAATTGGATGGCAATTTAATCATTATTTCAAGTGCAAATTCAGAATTAGGGTTTGTGAAACACTACTTATTTGCATAATTAAAATTAACTTTCCGTGAGTGTTTGTGCAAACAAAACGCTATGGCTCAGATGTCACCCAAAAAAATGAACATGAGAGCAGCACGATGAGAGGAATCATATGTAAATTGCATGAACTCTACTGCGTTTGTCAGTAGTGCACCCACTCCCCCAAGGGAAATTCCCACACAGCCCTTCTTCCTTCGTGCTCCATGCACAGCATTGTTGCCAGCAGCTCTGGTATTACTTTTTGCTGAAAGAAGGGGAAGGTCAACCCTCTTTATACCCCTGGATTCCCACAGCTTCCTCCTGGACAACCTGGCAAGATACAGACTAGAAGGGTGTTCTGCAAGGTTGGTAGGAAATTGACTCACAGACCACACTCGGAGGGTGGTGATCAACGGTTTTTACTCAGGCTAGCAGCCTGTCACACGATCGACTGATTCCCCCAATGATTCATACTGAGCCACACACTGTTCAGCATCTTATTAAATTTGACAATGAGATTGAAAGCACACTCACCAAGTTTTCTGATGACACTAAGCTGGCTGGTGAGATGGACACGTCAGAAGGGTGAGCCATCTTACAGACAGACCTGGACAGGCTGGAAAAGTGGGCTAGCAAGAAGTGTGTGAAGCTTAACAAAGTCAAGTGCAAGGTTCAACACCTGGGATGACATAACCAAAGAGCTCAGTACAGGCTAGGATCCGTGTGGCCAGGCAGCAGCCTTGCTGAAGGGGACGTGGGGTCCTGGTGGACAACAAGCTGAACATGAGTCAGCAGCATGCCACAGCAGCAACAAAGGCAAATTGGGTCCTGGGTGGCATCTGCAGGGGCATTACTAGCAGAGATAGAGATGTGATCATCCCACTCTACTCAGCGCTTGCCAGGCCACACCTGGAGTACCATGTCCAGGTCTGGTCAGAATTCTGTTCCAGAATTCAAAAAAGATGTGAACAGACTGGAGAGGGTCTAAAGGAGAGCCACGAAATTGATCAAAAGGCTGGAGAACCTGCCCTATGAGGAAAGACTGAAGGAGTTAGGTCTTTTCACCCTAGAGAAGAAAAGGCTCGGGGGACTTCATCACAGTATTCCGGTACTTGAAGGGCAGCTACAAAGAGGATGGAGGCTCCGCTCACAAGGAGCCACATGGAGAGGGCCTGGGGCAATGGGCACAAGTTGCACTGGAGGAGGCTTCATCTGGATATAACAGAGAAATTTTTTACAGTGAGAACGATCAATCACTGGAACAATCTCCTCAGGGATGTGGTAGAGTCCCCATCAATGGAGGTTTTCAGGACGCGACTCATAGGGTTCTAGATAATCTCAACTAGGCTCCTTTTTCCACAAAATGTTGGACCAGCTGATCTTTCAAGGTCCCTTCCAACCTGGGCTGTTCTATGAATATTTGTATAATGAAGCCCAATACCTGCTTTGTTACATATATATAAAACACCTTTCATCTTATGTTGTCAGAATTATAGAAGCGGGTATTTTTGTTGTTTTATATTGTTTCCAGGTGCTGAATTAACAAACAAGTCCTGGTAAGACATTCCCTTCTGAAGCAAATCTCTGCTTGATGCCAATTTCTGCCAAGGTTGAAATTTTGTCTGAGTAAGAAATATGGATTTAGGCTGAGATTAATATATGCCTCTATTAGGTGTATAGTTCAGATGCCCAATATAGACTCCTCTTCCCACTACATGCTTTCATACAGGCAACGGACAGATCTGAAGTGCCATCTGAAAGTATAGTCTTTCCATTGACTACAGAGGAAGTGGAGGACAGCTGCAGATCTTAATTCACTTGTTTATCCAATATACCTAGTTTAAATAGGAATATAAAAGCCTCAGTCAACAATGAGTAGTTGGCAGTTAAGATCAGAAGTTGTATCCACGTTTTCCTTTTCCTGGTTGTGACAAGAGGTCCTGTTTTATAAAACTGGGTTTTAGTCACCTAGATAGTTACTTGCGAATGCCCACTCTGTAGTCTTGGTTGTGTTTTGTTGAGTTGATAGAAATGAATTACTAACATATTTTTGTAACTGTTATTTAGAATTTCTTTCATGTTGAAGAACTAAAATATGTATCTATAGCTATGCAAGATTGTCAAATGTGTTTTCTAAGCGTACAACACTTGACTAACCTATAAGTGGCAATTACATTTCTAATATAATGTGCCTAACTAAGCCTTTCTTCCCCCTTCTTAGCTGACAGCACACAAAACTTAATAAGCAGTTCAGTTTTCCAGCACTGGTAGTGTAACATTTATCAGAAGTAGCTTTCTGGGGTCTGCACATAAGACCGGTCATATTGGGTGGCACCTTGGTGCCTCTCCTGCCACCAACAACCATTACAAACAGCTTGGCAGCTGGTTCATGGGAGATTGGCATCTTCTTAGCTTTTGCTTTCCCCTGTGACTCCTGCCCTCTTTTCTCAGGATAGAAAGGAGCAAGAAAGCTGCAATAAACTTACCTGGCCAAGTCTCCAAAAAGTTGCAGAGGAGGCCAGGTAGCTGCTCCACAAAGGCAGAGGAATGGAAAGGAAGTAACAGGCCACCCCTCGTCTTTCCAAAAGAAGCTGAAAGAAGCAGTGAAGGTGAAAAGTCATGATATAGACCAGAGACTATGCCAATTTTCTTCCCTTGTTGCCTTCTGTTGCATGAGAATTGCTCTTTGTTCACCTCAGAGTGTTCAGACAGGAAAATGAGAGGTTTATTTATAACTTTCCTGCCTGTGGGAGGAAGCTGGCAAGACTTTTTCCTCCATTCGCCTTCATATCCGATGAGAGTTGGAGTCTTGTAGGTCTGTCTGTGCAGCCAAGGAGAATGATGTGGAAGAATACTGTTATGTTCCCAAAGGAAAGAAGACATCTGCAGACACCGTAATACGGAACATATAATTTTGCCTAAATGTAGAAAGTGTTCACATCAAGGCAGAGTTGCAAGACGTAGCCGAGACAAGGAAGGGCAGTACACGTGGTTCAGGTTAACTGAGGGCAACCTCAAGGTTGATCCCAAATATTAGTGGACATCAGAATTGCTGGAAGTGAGCAAGAGCAAAATCTAGTTCTGCCCATAGACTGGGCACATCAGAGACAGCTACCCTTAATTTCAGAATGGATAACCAAATAATTCAGTCACGCAGTATCAGTCGGTGATTTTTAGATACATCTGTCATGAATATTGGTCATACAAATCTAAAAAAAGATTCCCTGTGTTTTATGTGAATGTATTAGAAGTTTATTCACCCCCCTTTGGATTACTTCACACTAAACAAACCATATTACACAAATGTTGACACATTAAGATATGGAGTAAAAGGAGTGTGTAGCAACAGGGAATTTAGATTCCTCAGAATTAGGGACAAAAAATCATTACCGGTATTAGATGATAAATGTGCACAGAAAGCCAAATAATTGTGCCTGTTAGTGAGAGAGCAGTCTGATAGTGATATGTATTCATTCCTTGTAATCAAACCAACATTAATGTATTCCAAAGTAAAGGATTACAGACATCCCATCAGAGACTGCTGTCATTCAATCTTGTGAATCTTATTTACACCTGGATTACAGATATTAAAATTCATAACAAAAACTGTGTGAACATTTGCTTGTTTAATTAAAATTACAGATATGATTCTGTGCTCCAAGCTACCAGTGTGTGGTATGCGTTACATGAATGTTACAAAACTGAAAAAAAGAAAACTAAATTCTTAAGTTAACAGCAACTGACCTAATTGTCATAGGTCAGATCCTGATCTCACTAGCTGAATCTCTCTTCTGACATCTGTGCAGATAGACATCAATGAAAATGTTAGTTAATGTTTCTTAAAAAAAGAACTTTGAAGATTAAAAGATGAGCATATCCCATTAAAAGCATATCATATTTTCCCTGAAAAAATCATATATGAAATATGTTATATTAAAATATTAAATTCTTTCCAATATTACGTATAAATGCTATCATTATATTTTAAAATGGCATATGTTTAATTTATAGCTAATGTGTTTAATATAAAGCACGTTAAACAATAAAATTCAGAACAACTAAGTACCTAGAAGGCAATAAAATTATTATTATCCTGATAGACACCACGTTTTAATGTCCTTCTTTAATAGGTAGCTGGTTTAACTGGATAAGAAGAAAGCAGGAGCTGTAATATGACTTGGCTTTAGTTAAGTTTCAGTTACTGGGCTGTGTTCCGGGGACCCACAATGTTTGACTACAGGACTTGTCTGACAAACTAAGCACATAACTTCAGGAAAGCAATTTAAACCACATACTAGCAATGGGTGCTGAACCCTGAAGGCCCCTAAACCTACAGTTGGATTACAAAGTTCCCTGTATTCCTAAATGCAGGCTTTCAGACAAGATCTGAAATTCCTTGCTTAAGATTGTAGATGCCAAAAATCCCCTGTGATTCAAAGACAAACAGGGAGGCTCTCCACCACCTAAGAGGTCCCAAGATCTATGTCTGCTCAGCCCTCTTTGGTTAAGCAGTGGTCCTGCCACCCTGCCCGATTCCCCAGAAATTCACTGGGAATGGGGTTCCAGGTGTTCCCAGGCCTGAGGGCGCTGAAGTCATAGCTCCTCATTCCCAGCGCTAGTTTGCCCTGGCCCCTACCTTTCCCATTGGGTTAAAGCAAAGCTGTGGAGCCAGAGCACCATCAAACTGGGAGCTGTTTGGCCAAAATACTGTAGTTCAGCCTTTCCCTGCCTAGAGTAAGAGACTGCAGCATGTTCGTGCTATGACTAACTGGTGCTGAGCAGTGACAGTATAAAAAGGTGCTTATAAAAAGACTTCACTAGACAGACTAATCTGTTTTTATATTGTCGCATGTAATTTCTACACCATATTTCTGATAAGTGGTCTGCATCAAAGACGTGTTGCAATCCCAAGAGAAGTTAGCAAATTGTAATAAGGAGATATCCATGAAGAGGTCTAGTGACACACAGTTCATGGGTTCCTATAGCACCCATCACTGTGAAACCAGGGAAAAGGCACAGGCACCTCCAGAGCAAGAATGGAACCAAGAGACCTGGAGCATATACTTAGCTTTGCAAAAGACTTTAGGCAAAAGACTTTTTGCAAAAGACTTTTAGGTATTAGCTTACCTGCTGTAGGTGACCCTGCTGTGGCAGGGGGGTTGGACTAGATGATATCCAGAGGTCCCTTCCAACCCTGACCATTCTGTGATTCTGTGATTATCACCTAATCTCCCTGTGCTTCTGTCACCCATCTATAAAATTGAACAACTGCTTCAGTACCTCTCATGAGTGTGTTGTGAAGAAAAACCCATTTAGAGTTTACAAAGCTTCACATATTATGGGAATGAGCACACCAGAAAAGATTATGAATTAATGAGGAAGGACTGGTTCTGTTGATGCCATTATGTGCTCCTGCCTACAGTACCTGTCAAATGTAGTTAGCATCATTAAGGCACTCTCTGTTGTAATATGACACAGAAACGAGACCTAATGAAATTCATAGAAAAGTAATAATGTTCCTCTTCACAGCAGCTGCTCAACCAGAAACTCAGGTAAAGTGAACTAATGTACCTTTCTATTTTTACTTTTGAATTTTAAAAGGTAGAGTGTTACAGATCACTACCTACTTGCACCACTGCATTTCTCATTTGCTAATAGCAACATTTCTCCTTACTGAATCCAGGATCAACTATTGTAGTTAAGTAAGGAAAATAAAGTTGATAATTTACTTGTGATATTTAATTAACTTTGCATGAGCTATTTATGAGCAAAAGGTAAATGCGAGTATTACCAATTTCTGTGTGCATGACCACTATGAGAAACTGGAACTGTTTGCTTATCTACTCATACTTGGTACAATTACATTAGAAAATTGGATTTTTACAAAGGCAATAGTCTAGCATCTCTCTGTCTTCCGCAGTAATTGCATATGTAAATCCATCTGTTCCTACATATGCTAAATGTGGAGATTTACCCTGAACCTTTACATCAACTATTGTGCTTATTATTTGGTAAGAACCCAGTTGTCACAGATCAAGACACAGAAGCCCTTGTCTCCACCTCATGCAGTCTACAGAAAAATTAAAATGCACTAGGAGCCCCAGTTCTGTCAAAGGACAATTCTTTCTTGAGTAGCTTGTTTGATTTCAAATTCTCTTTAATGCCAGGCTTAGGTGATGGGAGATTCATGGAAGTGGTTTAGGATGAAATAAAATAAAGCTTCTATTAAATGACAATTAGAATGATGCTTCTGTGATGTCAGCCCCAATAGCCTACCAAATAGGCCAATAAAACAACATGTTCTCAGAAAATGGCAACAGAAAACCTTTGTTTAAGGGAATTCCTGCACTTGCTTTCAAGCTTATTTTTAAAATAACTGCCTCTGGCATCCATCCCATGTTAATTAAGGATTTGTTACTCCTGAAAACTGTCACGCTTTAATTCACAGGGAACCTTTCACTTCCGAACCTCCTTGCCAGATTTAATGCCTCCTCAGAAAGCCATTTTAATCAGCAAAAAAGATACTTCTGGTTTTCTTCTGGAAAACAACACACTGACCACTTTTGACATTACAGTTCTTTTTCCCAAGAGTTAATACCCAATCAGTGGTTGTTTTATTGTGTGCTTTATGAATGTTCTAAAAGATCAGCATATTGCTTGCAGTAACCTGCAAAAGCTTCTACTCTTTGGTTTATTACATCTACATTACACTTGTTTTTAACAAATATTAATTGCTCATTGATCCTTTATTAAAAACATTGCTATAATTGCAAGCATGGAATAGATACTGCAGCCAAAGTCACCTCAGAAACTTGCAAAAGCGTAAGTTAAACAGGTAAATGTCTGGAGGGCCTTGCATCTTCAAAAGCCAGAGGTTCTCTCCAGCCAGTGGCAGATATGGAAGTTGTTTTCTGCTCATTCATTCTGCTAGTGGTCTAAGAAAGGGGAAAAAATCCAAACCCGACCTGAGTCCCTCCTTGATTATCTTAACTCCATTTCACACCCCTGAGTGCTGTGCTTTGTACCCCTGAGATCTAGCTGTGAAGATCCTTCTTTAATCATATAAGGTGAGAATGGAAGTTCACCTGAGCACATGTCCACCCCTAAGCTGGTGTTGAACCAGTTTCTCCACCAAGCAGGATGTTATGGTGGCATCTCTGCACTGCCGCTGAATTGCAAAGCACGTGGTAGTAGAAGCCTAAGCGAATCCCTGACTTTAATGTTGACAACCAAATCTAATGCCATGTGCATGTGACTTCTTTGCTTTTTGCAAACTGCACACTGAGGCCATGCAAACTATTCCACAATTTGGCTTTAGTTTCGTAATTTTAAATCTTTTTAAATCAGTGGGGAAACTCCTACTTATTTCTGTAGCAGTAGAATTAGGCCCTATAGCTCACCTAATAGCAAACATAAAAATAAGAAGACACAGTATGTAATTAGATATATTTCTCTAGGAAAAAAACAGTCCTGAGATAACAGTATGTGCAGCTGTGCCACCCTTCTCCTGCATGAAAAGGTTAAAATCAGTCCAGTGCATGCTCAGTGAGATGTTTCCATCTTAGAACTTCAATCACTTATTTTTCAAGTAACTTCAGCCACAAAGTGTGCTGAAGTGAACTATATGAACTAAAGCCATGCTATTATTAAGGAATTGGAATAGGTACAATGTACCAGGAACAGCACAGACCTGTACATAATGAAACCTGAATTTCTTTACTGATCTGCTGGATCATCTCAGGCAAGTCATTTCATTTCTCTGTATCTGTTTTATCATCTACACTTCACCTGCTGAGATATGTAGGCTCTTACAACAGGGACCAGGTACAAATTGTCTCTCATGCTGTGCCTTTGAGCACAAGAAGACACTAGCATAGCTCGGTTTTCTCTGAGGCCTCTAAGCGCTATGACATAAATATGTAATAATGATGTGGTCCCTATTAGGAATGTAGAATATTTATTCGGTTTTAGGAACTGCTTAAAAAATAGGTGGATACTTTTAATTAAGTTCAAACAAGGTGATTTTAGCATGTTTCCAGTAGTGGCAAAAGGCTGATTAGGTTGGGAGCTGGTCTTGGTTAGCCAAATGCTGAACTGATTCTCTTGATTTCACGTATCCTTTCTGGGCATCAGAATAAATAACAACGACAAGTTTTATTTTTAATCACTGAAACTCACACTAACTGTACAGAGTGAACCTTCATTAGTTCTGCTGCAATTTGTGAAGAAAAGGCCTAAACCAGAGTAACCTCAAGCAAGGAACTGGAAATAAGAATAATTATCTTCTGAATAAAATGTCCTGAAGAAAAAAAAGATTAAAAGACTGGAAGAAAAAGATCAGGGCTGGTATTGACAGTGGTGTTTGAACAGGGAGAGAACTGGGTTTATATCCAGTCCTTAATATGTCATTCAAACTCAAAGCAAGAAAAGTTTGGAAGAGTGTGTGTATCCACAAGACAGTCTCTTATTTTAAGGGTTGTGCTGACCGCTTGAGAAGAGAGGTCACCTCCACCCTTGACAGACAGGTGGTCTACATCCTTTCCTTTGCTAGCAGATGTTTTGACATCTCCTGGAGCACAGAGTTATCACTTAAGTTTTATGTTACACCAAACGCCTTAAAATCCTGATTCATGCTTCACTCCTTATACTGGATATCATTTCCTCAAAAATCCTTCTGATTTCGAAGTTGTTTTGCATAAGATTGGGAAGACGAAGGCCAATTAGTTCCACTTTGTCAAGCTTGAGTTATTCCAAGGCAGTTTAACAAAGGCTTTTCAAACAGAAGAAATATCCTCATTTCACAGAGGAGCACAGCAACATTTCTCTGGGTTCCTCGGTGTTTAGAGACCTGCCTGTTAACTGCTAACATCTACCGTGGGACATCCAGCCTGCACCGCAGTAACACCCAGCCAAGAAAAGCCTTTCCCCCTCCTCCCACCATGAGTCCTTTAGCGTTTCCTAATTAGCACCCTGGAAAGGAGCTGGGCCATTTTAAACCCAAGGTCAAGGGAAACTCTGTTAAATGAGAAAATCACGGGGCTGTTTTGGGGCTTTTTCTCAGCAGGATCAAGCTAGACAGAGGGATAGAGCAGCCCGGCCAGCCATGGACCTCTGGGCAGGACTTGGGGCCTCCTTCTTGCTGCCGCCCCCCCAGTAACCCCAGCAACCTGCCGGCGGGCCCCAGCCATGCGGCAGGGTTTCTGGCTGGCAGTCGTGCCGAAGGGGTTTCCATGGCCACCCGCTCCATGGCCACCCGCTCCATGGCCACCGCTGGGCTCCGTGGCCGAGCCGCTGGGCGGGCAGGCTTTGTGCAGCAGCCTCCGGGATGGCAGGGACGGCAGCTCCCCGGGTGCCTGCCTGCCCCCCCACCTCTCTGTGGTGGGCTCCCTCCCCACCTGTGCCTCATAACTTCTGCCACTGCATGCACAAAGTTACCTCTTTCTCCCCCCTCTTCTTTTTTTTTTTTTTTTTTTCTCTTTCCACAGGTTTTTAAAAATTTGGCTTAAAAGAAGAAGGCAACATCTTACCTCTCCCAGCATTCCCAATGCAGGCTGCAAGGCCGGTCCCTGGAGCAGCTAAGCCATCCCACAAAGAGTTAAAAAACCTACCACCGCAGCCAAGAAAACAAACCCGATAAAAGACACTGTTTTGTGGCTGAAGTGAACTCTTTGGAGTTGTCGTTGTCCCTGTGGACAGCCGGATCCCCAGCCCTTGCTGTCTGTGTGATGAGAGGATGGGATGCGGAGGGCACGGTCCCCACAGACGTGCCCCTCTGAGCTCTGGCAGCCCCGGACCCTGAGCTCCAGCCTTCACTCAGGGCTGGACACGCGGGAAGGGTATTCCACAACGGGCATCTGCCACATGCCCCTAGTCAAGGGGACACACCAAGGACTACTGAGAAGCAGGTTGAAAGTCTGATCTTTCGCCCTCTCCTTATTTCCAGGGTTGATACATAATGCATCAAAAGATGGAGCCAGGCTCTATCCCTATTAATCCCTTAGGGATGGAAAATTGGAGAGTACTTTTGCATTGGAAATGGTGCTGACAGTCTTTTTAGGAGTGAATCTATACTGAGCAAACACATAGAAAGGGAAAGCTTTTTTTCCATCCTGCCAAGGGCCTAGCTTCAAGGAAGTTTCATTCTAGCTGTGCTCCATTCACAAAATTGCAGTTTTCAGTGGAATACCTCTTTTTGGAAGGATTTATATGGCAAAAAAATCACGTTTGTTTTGTATATTTCCCTTTCATACAGGGGAAGAAACTTCTTTCTGCAATTTCTCCAGCTAGCAGTACTCTTTCTATACCACTTGCTATTTAAGTGCATGTCAAGACCCATAAAAAATAACCCATTTATTCCAACTTTTGACAAACTTGTTCCCTCATTTCTAAGTATATGTGGCCCCAGGCTTGCAAACTACTCTTTGTGGATATAGAGATCTGTGCAAAGCAGCTTTCAAGTTCACCGATTACTCTGGAAATCTGCTGCCACATGGTGAACCACATTATAAGACTGATGGATCCTAAAGTATATTTTCCATTGTCATTGCTATTACTACTGACAAGTGCTCACAGGAGTGCCATAAATAAGGAATTTAAACTTAAGCCTTCGTCTGTATAGCAGCTTTCATTTTAGGAACTCAGTCCTTTAAGCATTCACAAATTCTTTCCTGCAATCATAAATGAGGAAACTGAGCCACAGAGAACTGAAGCCTCTTCCACAAACGTTACAAAAGGGCTCTGCAGGGCTGCCTTCAGGAAGCCTGGGTCCTAGGCACACAGGTGCTGCTACTGCTTGGGAAGAACAGAGTCCAGCATGTTAGCAGTGCACAGCACAACCCTGTGTGGCAACCCACTGAGACCCCAGGCCATGGGGCAGCAAACACTGCCTTTCAAACCCTGTTCAGGCTGGGGAGTCATGCTTTTGTGCCTCCCTGCCAGACTCAAAGGACCTCCAGATCCTGCACACCTCAGCAAGCCCTGGACAGCTCTAGTGTCCAGAAACCTTCTGGAAGGCACTGGAGCAAATTCCCCTGCAGCCTGTGGAGAAGACCATGGTGAAACAGGTTGTCCCCCTGCAGCCAATGGAGGACCACAGTGGAGAAGATATTCACGCTGCAGCCCATGGAGAACCCATGCTGCAGCAGGCTCCTGGCAGAACCTGTGGCCCCTTGGGGGACCGACGCTGGAGCAGTTCTTGAAGAGCTGCCAGTTCCAAAACTGTTCTGATACTGATCCATCAGCTGCCCTATCATACAATGCAAACAGAATATTGAGCACTATATACATAAATCTATCTGCACTATAGCTCCTGAACTGTGAAAAATATGTGGGTGGAGAAGGAATCCTTCTGATCTGTGTGAGCCATACTCAGTAAATTCACTCTTGGTGAGTCCTAGAAGCTTTGGTCAATGTATGCACTCTTGCAGTTCTTTTCTCTTTCTGCACGTGTGTTCTCTGAAGGAAAGCCTTTCCATACAATGCACTCAATGTCATAGGGCAAACCAAGCATCTTTAAAGCACCAGAACGGTAAGATTTATATTTGATTCTTGAGGGGCGCACAAAAGCTTTTGTTAGCCTCCCACTGGCATTTCCACACCTACACAAAGCCAGGAGCATGGGCTGCTGTGCAGGCACTTACTCAGTTTCAGACTGCCTCTTCCAAACCTGCCTCTGTGCACCAGAACACTCCTTATATTCTCTCTGACTCAGAAACATAAGAATTTTCTGAATGTGGGGCTGAAATTTGCAAGTCTCTGGACCTATATTGTGTTAAAACTGCCACTTTCCAAAGTGGTCTTACATTTCCCGTGTATTCTTACTTTACCACCTCAGAAAACAAGAAAAATCTGGGACCTTTCATCTGGGGGCCTTGTTCCAAAAAGAACTTGCTATCAAAGCTCTCTGAACAAGTTTCACAAGTCTAAGTTATAAATAACATTGCTTGATGTGATCTTAACAAGTAAAAAGAAAGAACATCTATAAACTGAAAGGAAGCACAGTGTGTCTCTGCAAGCTGTTCCCAAACAGAACAGCGCACAGCAACTTCTTCCTGCAGCCTTGTGAGAACATGAAGGTGAAGGTCATGGATACCAGAAGTCCTGGTTAAGAAACGCATAGGCATCATGCAATGACGATATAGACTCATTCTATGTCTGCAGAACACAGGCTTAAAAGGCAGCTTCTGAGACACTGTCCAGTTCACAATTGTCACAGGAAACCATGACGCTATGAGACTTTTTCATAAGTATATGAAGTTCAGTCTTAGAACTTGTTTGGTTTTTTGCCCACATGACTCTTAGAAGAAGGTTCCTCTAGAGTTAGCAGTTAAAAATTATTTTATCATTTCCTGCAGTTAATACTCTCTTTCTTTTTTGCCAGCATTATCCCTCAGCTCAGATAGCTCTCCCCTCTCCTGTCAGGTTTATAGAAAGCAGTTATATCTTGCTGCAATTCAGAAGGAAGCTGCTTCTCTCCCCTTCTCCTTCTCTTTCTCCTGCTCCTGCTCCATCAGTGAGTGCAGATTAGAGACAAAAAAGTCAAGGCCACATCAAGCATCCCATCTTCTTTCCTCTCCTAATCATAGATTCATCACAAACAGTTGGCATGTGTACGAGGCAGAAGCGTACTCCGCTCATAGACCTACTAACTTCCCTGAAGGAATGACAGCCGTGCTAGGGTCAGCTGAAATATCACCCCACAGAGCAGATGTTTGTTATCAAAATAAGAGGGCCAACAACTGACGACTAAACTGTATGGATGGTCACAGGGCAGTGCTCAAGCTAGTTTCCAGGCACTGTTAACTTTGTTAATACAGACGGCATCTGGGATATAGTAGAAGTTCATGCCTTAAAATTAACCATCTTTCTTGGGCTGTTATTCTTTATCAATAGAAATGTGTTTTTACAAGAATTACAGAGGGTACATTTCCTGCTTCATGTCTACTTCTGCTCTGACTATATTTGTGTAAATCCAGAGCAATGGGGACATTTACTGCTTACTGCTGATTGCAGCTGAAGACCTCTCTGAATGGAAGAGAGAAGGCTCTGCTAAAGAGTGGAGTGCAGCCTAGGTAGTATATGGGTGCGTGGGACTGTAGCAGTGCGTGTCAGCCATCATCTACATAGAAGTATCAAAGTATGCGGCTCTTAAGAGAAAGCTGTCCGCATCTGACTCTCAGCTCTTTGGCTTGAAAAATGTGAGCCTCTGATCAATAGTATTGATGAATAGATTCATTATTTCAACTAATAGAGAAAGCTGCTACAGCCCATGTGAGCAGGACGATATTTTGCACCTGGTAAGTGGAAAAAAAAAAAAACTAAAAACTTTTAGAAGTGGTTGAATAAAAAATGAAATTTATACTACTTTGGCATCTGTGTAGTACTTTTTCTTTTAGTACTTTTGTTTCTAAGAGAATTTAGTGCTTATAAAAGAGAGAGGTTGACAGTCAAGGAAAGATACCTGTTCTCTTCATTCACAGACCAGGTACATTGGGACCATCTGGCTTGTTCTGAGCTTTTGAAGATGACTATCTGCTTTGAAGTTAGTCTTTTCTGTCAATGAAGCCAGCAGTTTTTCATTTGTCAGTGGAAATCATGAAGTACTTTGAAGTTTTCGTTTTCTGACATTATTAGCAGTGCTTTAAATCTACATATTATAAAACACACTTTTTTGGGAAACATTCTCATGATTCTCTATGAGAATATTCAGTGTGGGTGTTTATTTTATTTCTGTGTTTCAGAGTAATGGCCCATTTTTCCTGTAAAGCATGGTCTGAAAGATAGATACAGTCTGACAACTCATTTTAGTCTTACCTGTTGGAATGCAAACACCACTTTAAATCTATGTAAGAGACTAAAAAATGAATTAATTATAACAATTAGCAAAGGAATAAAAGGAACATTAATGAGTATTAAGATTGTAAGTAAATAGAACATCTTATCATGTTTTTATACATAAATTCCCACATATGTTATGAAAATTGAGAGAATGGTGTTGTATGAGTGCATTGATCTAAATTAGATAAAGCAGACAGCCATGTCAATGTCTAAACCTAAGGTATCGAGGCATCTGAGAATAAACTAAAAAAACAAATAGTAAAAAAAGAGAACACAAATCTCTAAATAATTTTACTAGTTCAAACGTTGCATATTGCTGAACTTCAAGATGATGACTATCAGATCCCTCTGTTTAATCTAAGCCTCTTTATTTAACGGCAGTACATCAGATTACTGCCATGTATTCAGTCTTAACATGGATTTCTTGAGGACAGGAACACAGAAGTTTATCTCGGCTTCTAATGATATTTAAAAGATCATTGAAATGCATTTTAGCTAAGTCAAAGGGAAAGCTGTTCATCTAAGAACAAACAGTTCATGTAAAAGACGAGAGATGAGAATGCAAGAAATTTCATTTAAACATGCGAAAACCCTTTTTTAACTGAGGGTGGTTAAACACTGGAACTAGTTGCCCAAGAAACTGAGGAGTCTCTGTCATTGGAGATATTCAAAACCCTGGACACGGCCCTGAACAACCTGCTGCAGTTGACCTTGCTTTAATCAGGGGGGTTGGACAAGGCAGTGTCCAGACATGCCTTCCAACCACAGCTTTTCTGTGATTCTGTGAACAGTGGTGACTTACTACCTTACAATAGGTCCCAGTGTGATGCTGTTGCTAACGTAATGTGGCTGGACACCAATGCAGTAAAATACCATGAATGAGTAGGGAAACATGTAGGGCACTGATGAGCTAAGTTCTTGAATTCTTAGCTCTGTTCTGATTTCCCACCTCAAAAACAGTGTTCAAAAACCAGAGAGAATTCAGAAAGAGGTACACAGATGATTAGTCACCTGAAAAAAAAGTGTTTCATAATCAGAACTCTTTCTTCTTGGTTTACTGACAAGATGGCTTGCTCACAGTCCTACAAGTTTATGCAGCAAAGTTTTCCAGCAGTGGAGAGCTTTATAATGTAACATCAAAAAAAAAGAAGACTGAATAGCTGGCTCAAAAAAGTCAGAGTAGTGATAAGCTACAGTTTTAAACAGAAAGAATGACAGCATTTGAATAAGTTAAATCCTGCTAGAGTGCTAGTTTGTTTAATGCAGAAGATAATCTTGAATGACCATTTCTGTTCTTAGAATATGCTGTATCAAACAGCGTACACTGACACTGAAAAGGCCTGGACTGTTTCCTTCTTAGCATATGTACCCAAATCGTTGAGAATCATGGCTCTGCTTCTTTGGGAAATCTGTACTGCAGAAGTAAATTAGAAGTATTGGATGGTAGAACTACAGGTAGATGGTATTTGGAATATAGATGGTCTATAGACTATAGGTAGGCTATAGACAGACAGTCTTTGTATCTTTAAAAGAAAATACCGAACCTCTGAGGGTACTGCAGGCTCAGAGCAGTGTATGTCTGACTACACGTGTGATCACATTACAGTATGCTCCATTTCAAAAGCTGTGATTGTTATTCCCAGATCACGTTTGCTTTGTATTATGACTTACACACAAAATTAGCCCAGGAATATTACAGGGTGTTGATCTGTCTGTGGAGGAGAAAAATGGGATGACCAGTAATGCCAAGACATGAATAAAAACGGAAGGAATAGTTCAGTGCATAGGGACCCAAATTTAATGGCATATCAGAGTCACTCAAATTCTTTAGATAAGATCATAGCAGGAAATGAATGCAAGGCTTATGCCTGCACAAAGAGCCCATTCTTTGCAGAGATACAAGTATTACACAAAGTGAGTGGGCAAAGTTTGCCTCCTACGTTTCTTTCATTACTCATACCTAACACTTGCTAGTTAACTAACATCCATTTTTCATACTGGCCTGCTCCAGTTCCACTGAACATTAATGTCAGTAAAATAAACTCTCACTTCATGTTACCTTGCACAAACAAAAACGGTAGTGCTGCCAAAGCCACGCAACCTGAATTCAGAGGTACTTCTTGAGTTTTAAAGCAGGATGTAGCCTATTCTCAACCCCTGATGTTGCCATCAAATTAGGGCAAAAAGAAAACAGCTGTCTAACTGACATGTTATGACCTGGATGAAGGGATAGAGTGTACCATCAGCAAGTTTACTGACGATACAAAACTGGGAAGGGTGGCTGACACGCCGGAAGGCTGTGCCGCCATTACGTGACCTGGACAGGCTGGAGAGTTGGGCAGAAAAAAACCTGATGAAATTCAACAAAGGCAAGTGTAGGGTACTGCATCTGGAGAGGAATAACCCCATGCATCAGTACAGGTTGGGGACTGACCTCCTGGAGAGCAGCTCTGTGGAAAGGGACCTGGGAGTCCTGGTGGACAACAGGATGACCATGAGCCAGCAATGTGCCCTGGTGGCCAAGAAGGCCAATGGCATCCTGGGGTGTATCAAGAAGAGTGTGGCCAGCAGGTCGAGGGAGGTCATCCTCCCCCTCTACTCTGCCCTGGTGAGGCCGCATCTGGAGTCCTGTGTCCAGTTCTGGGCTCCCCGGTTCAAGAAGGACAGGGAACTGCTGGAGAGGGTCCAGCAAAGGGCTACAAAGATGATTAGGGGACTGGAGCATCTTTCTTATGAGGAAAGGCTCAGGGACTTGGGGCTTTTTAGTCTAGAGAAAAGAAGACTGAGGGGGGATCTTATCAATACTTACAAATACTTAAAGGGAGGGTGCCAGGTAGGTGAGAAGAGTCTTTTTTCAGTGGTGCCCAGTGATAGGACAAGAGGTAACAGGCACAAACTTGAGCACAGGAAGTTCCATCTTAACATGAAGAGGAACTTCTTTACTTTGAGGGTGGCAGAGCACTGGCACAGGCTGCCCAGAGAGGTTGTGGAGTCTCCCACACTGGAGACATTCAAAACCCGTCTGGACGCTGTCCTGTGCAATGTGCTGTAGGTGTCCCTGCTGTGGCAGGGGGGTTGGACTAGATGATCTCCAGAGGTCCCTTCCAACCCTGACGATACTGTCATACTGTGATAACTACACCCAGTAACAATGTGTGACTGTGTAAGGCTCAAAAAGCACTGTGCACTGTACGTAAACAAATTTTCAAACAGGCAGAGCAGCAATTTTCCAGTTTGGGATGTAAGTAGGACAATGGACTTCATTAGCATTACACTTCCTCATGGAACAGTTATTGTAAATGCAAAATCACAGTTTTATGTCTTGCCTGGAAAACATCGTATATAGCACCTGAGCACGCCTCTGCACTGAAATGACTCTTGATGGAGCAGTGACTCAGAGGGACTGTTGTCTAGTTAATTATCACCACTGGTATCTATAGCAGAAGAATATTCTCAAAATCACCTGCACGGTTATCGAACCAGCTTACAAGTGCTTGGAAGATTGCAGCACAGCTGCATGTGGCTTTGGTCTGGAAGCCTAACACTCTAAACCAACACTACTCTGATGACTTCAGGGAGGCTGTAGTGATTCACACTGTCTGAAAGTATAAATGCATCAATTTAGAGGGCCAGAAAATGGATCAATTGCTATCTTTCACTATACAGTATGGCATCATGTACTATACAGCAGAGAGGAAGTTGCTTATGAGGTGGAGAAAAGGCATCTGGTGAATAGAAAAAAATGGAGGATATCCTCATAACCTTTGCTTTCTAGTGTGGCCAAACAAAATGCATTTAGACACATTTATTCTGTAGTCTCTAACCATACTGACAAGACTCTGATGAATGAGAACTGCCCCAAGCACAATATTCTCTTCTTTTCGTTGTCAGTGACTCTCCACATAAGCTGTCTTTCATGCCCTAATTCTTTATGCCGGTCTGTATGCATTCTGGGCTGTGGTGCTTTGACATGCTAATGAATTTTGCTGTGCTGTTAATAACTCAAAGCTCCAGGACACCCGGTGATATCATCATTACCAGCCTGTGTATGATTGTTTTGTCTTCTTGCCAAGTTTTAGTCTAGCATTTTCAGCTGGGAAAAAATAATGTGCCCATCTGGGAGGACAGGTAAGGGGTATTTGGCATGGTCCCTGCATTACACTGATCTGCGTTGCTTGTGAGAGCTGAGGCACATGGCCTGCATGTTGGGAGTACAAGTTTAGCAACGGTATTCACTTGCAGGGAAGGGACTTTCCATTGACTATTTTTTACTGTTTTCCAAGTGAACTTTGTGCTGGGAAGAAGGGAGTGGAAGAAACCTGTGTTTGTTGCATGTGGGTAAAGCAGCCACATTTAACACAGGTATTCCCAGGTAACACCCTGCCCCTGACCTGATGGGGAGTTGAAGGAATAGGGCAGCTTTCATGACAATATATGCCTTTCCTTCAGAAACTGCCAGTGGCTCCTGGGTAAGTTTTTATTGTTCCCCTCTGGCAGTGAGACTGAGAGCCTAATTTCATTTCATATGGGCCCAGACCCCCATATCAGTACTTTCATAGCAAGTCTGAACTTTCAAAACAGTGGATAATCATTAACATCAAACCCTGCCATAGCCCACTGAGATGTTATCACCACAGTTTTCTAATAAGAAGGACATGCAAGAGGCTGTGCCTGGTGCCACGCAGTGACTTTGGCAGTATACATTATAAATTACATACTGTAATATATTTTATATTATTCCAAAGTCGCAGTCAACCATAAAGTTAATGCATTAAGAATACAGTGTGGGAGCTGTGACTTTGAAGACACTTGGATGACATAGTCATTCCTAATAGAGATACCTTTCCTTTGATCTCTTCTGCTTCCCTTCCTTGACTTCCATATCCTTGTTGTGACAGAGGGGCTTGAAGAACCTCCAGTGTTCAAGGTGTAGTTGCATTGTGGATTTATTTGCAATGTAATGATGCTTTTTCTGTTGTTTTCTATTTCTTTCATAAGCATCCGTAATTTTCAACAGTTTCTCTACCTTTCTGCAAAAGAAAAAAAAGGAGTGTTTTGGGAGTCTCCAAGAACTCTGCTATGGTGAACACTTACACAAATAACACATTACAATAATACCATCTTGACGGATGGTGGGATGATACGCTGTCTGAACTAATGATTAGAAGAGTTGCGTTTCCCAATTTAATGAGACACAATGATGTAAGCAGATTTGACAGTTCTTTCCTGAGAGGCTGCCTGCCCCTTGTTGAAAGGCTTCCTTGCCTAATGTTTTAGACTAGAGAGACGTCATTTACGTGGGTGTTTTCTTGCTCTGCAGGCAGCCAATTATTGCCTATCACATCTCACACAGCTGCTATTTTGCACACACAAGCCCAGGCAGATGTCACATCCTATTTTCACAACTGCAACCAACCAATCAAGGCAAACATGGAAAATGCAATATGCTGGGCCTTGCAAGTGGAGTCTGCGTTACCACCAATTATAATATTCTCCCCTATGTTATGGAGAAGTCTGACCATTAATAGTAATGTAAGTGTGCAGCTAATGTCCTACTGAGCAACGAGGTAAGGATTACATTTGCAACTTCTTATCACTTTGAAGTTTTAGCCATTTGTGGAGAAATGGGGTTTATTTCCAAATACTAAATGTAGAAATGGGCTCAGATTAATATTTTAAACTGTTCTTAAAGCTTAAAAAGTACCAATTCAGATTTCTGATCTGGGGGTACCTTGGCTTGTAATCACTGCACTGTACTCTGTAATCAAGTGCCTGCCACAGATACTTTCTTAAGGCCTTGATTACATATCATCAGATGCTCTCCAGCTTTGACTGTGGGTGGTGAAGTTCTTCCCACGTGTGCAGTGCCAGCAAATAAAGTTTCTGCAATAGTGTCTCTCAGTGCTAAAGACATTTTTCCTAAAGTTTGTAGAAATAAAGAACCAGTTGCACTGCTAAAATTCTGCAATAACTGATAATTGACAAGAATCTCAAATCCCTTTCTTTTCCAGTGAGTAGTTCAACCTGAAACGAATGCCCAAAGCTCAATTTTTGTTGCCAGACTTCCTAAGCAGCTCTCTGAGGGTTCTTCTAGCTCAGCATTTGTGTGGCTCCAAGAGAGCTGATCCCACTGTGCCTCAAAGACAGCCCCTGCCTCACCAGACCTGCACTTGCACATAGGTTTGTAGGTGTTTCCAGGTGTAGCATTCTGCTGGAACAAGCACTGGCATGCTCTGTGGAAATGGGAGGAATTGGGGAAATCAAAATAGCAGCCTGCTGTGTGTACCCTGTCCCACACAGTCAGATGGGAAACACTGACTCGAGACCAGCACTTGCAGATACAGGGGCTCAGCACCCGAAGGGAGTTGGATGGATCAAGGCCTTACAGACTGAGTGCACGCACATTAAGAAGCCAATTTGTCCATGAACTTGAACTTTTGATTGTTCCACAGGGACAATCAGTACAAACAAGAGTGGTTTAAACTGTTGTAATATACCCCAGCTTGTACTGAATAAAGTACTCTCTCTGGAGAGCACTGGGATCCATTTAATACATGGGAACATCTGCCATACCTCAGATGGGCAGGCTTGAGAGATGGGCCTATGCGAACCTCATGAAATTCAACAAGGCCAAGTGCAAGGTCCTGCACATGGGTCAGGGCAATCCCAAGCACAAATACAGGCTGGGTGGAGAATGGATCGAGAGCAGCCCTGAGGAGAGGGACTTGGGGGTGTTGGTTGATGAGAAGCTCAACATGACCCGGCAATGAGTGCTCACATCACAGAAGGCCAATCGCACCAAAAGAAGCATGGCCAGCAGGTAAAGGGAGGTGATTCTGCCCCTCTGTTCTGCTCTCGTGAGACCCCACCCAGAGTACTGCATGCACCTCTGGGGCCTCCAACATAAGAAGGACATGGACCTGTTGGAGCGGGTCCAGAGGAGGGCTACGAAGATGATCAGAGGGCTGGAGCACGTCTCCTATGAAGACAGGCTGAGAGTTGGGGTTGTTCAGCCTGGAGAAAAGAAGGCTCCAGGGAGACCTTATAGCAGCCTTCCAGTACCTGAAGGGGGCCTACAGGAAAGATGGGGAGGGACACCTTACCAGGGAGTAGAGCAATAGGACAAGGGGTAATGGCTTCAAACTGGAAGATGGTAGATTTAGATTAGATATCAGGAAGAAATTCTTTACTCTGAAGGTGGCAAGACACTGGAACAGATTGCCCAGGGAAGCTGTGGATGCCCCATCCCTGGAGGTGTTCAAGGCCAGGTTGGTTGGGGCTTTGAGTAACCTCAACTAGTGGAAGGTGTCCCTGCTCATGGCAGGGGGGCTGGAACTAGATGATCTTTAAGGTCCCTTCCAACCCAAACCATTCTATGATTCTGTGATTCTATGATTCTGATTCTATGATTCTGTGGAGTAGCTAAATCATGTTCTGTTTTGAACCTCAATGGAAGTAGCTATAGTGAAGAAAATCACTTTGTGATTGGATGCATAGGAAAAGTTCATTAATATCTTTCCTTAGTGTCATAAGTGACTGAGTGGTTTTCCCAGGCAAAACTCAGAATATTTCTATCAAAGTTTTTGCAGACTTTTTTATAGGTAATGTTCACATATTCTGCTTTGATCAGGAAATGAAAGTTGGCACATAGATGGATTTTTAGGCATTATCAAGATAGCATCAGCATGCAGGGATTTTGTTTTGTTTTTTTCAACAATATATATTCCTTCTATGCAAGGAGGAATCCTACTTTGCCAAGTAGCACAAATGATTCCCAGGGCAAAATTGAATTAAAAGGGAGACAGATTACTTTCTTGTCTGGCCCCACTGGGCTGACTGGAATAAAGAAGGCATTAGTTCAATTGTTATTACTGATAACAATCATGTATTACATAAAAGCTCTGTCTGCTAAGAAAATGTGATTTGAAGCTGGTTTTTAAATATAGCAAAACAGGGAATATCCTGTAGTCAATCCTACCTGTAGTCATGTGCAGAGCCAATGTATCTGAGGAGGATGTGTGACTGAATTATATTTGTAGTGCTGTCTACTCTGATTTCTTAAACTCCCCTCTCCCCAACTCTAAGGGGATATATGCGTTCATTACCTTTAGATGTTTTTGTTCTATAAAAATTTGTTTTGCAGGATTACAGCACTTAGGGTTGTAAAATATACCCTGTAAATAATACAGGGTGAAAATCTCCACATCTCTGACCTAACTTGTCTTTTTGATTACAAACCTTTTTTTTCTTAAATACTTGCTCGGGATACTTCTAAAAATCATCTGAAAATCCAGGTGATTTTCAGGACTTGGGATGGTACCAGCTTTTGAACAGCCTTTTCTCTCTCTCGCATCGTCTACTCAAACCATGCTGGTAATTTTTATAGCTTGTGTCATCATGATCTATTACATCTTCATTAAAGCAAGTAATAGGCAGATCTTTGTAAAATTAGTTGAATCATGTTGTTATAACTCTGGAGTAACTCAGTGATGAATCAGGTTACATGTTTGTGTTATACAGGATGAATAACTGCACAGCAGTGACTTATAACTGTCCTCTGAAGCAGCTGCGTGCAGTGGGAAGGTGCAGCTCTGATCATTAGGAGCCCTGAGACCGGGGAAGGCAGAAGAATCACAGATGTTCTTCTCCTTTTCTGACAACTGACAGACACCTCACAAATTATTATTTTGACTAGATTACTTAGGTATTATATGGATTACTGGAGGTATACAGGGTAAGACCATATTAGCTGTGGTTATTGTCCCAGTTAATCACATGGCATTTGATCTTCAACTGGTGTCAATCTGCCCAGGCTCATTGAAGAAATTAAGAAACACCCATTGATAGCAGCTGAAGAGTAGAAGTGTGTTGTACAAGATAAATAATTTCTTGTAGAAACTATTACATGACTATCCCAAGCTATTTCCATGCGACAGGCATGAATAAAGTTGGAAGAAATGAATGTCACAAATAAAGGCAACATTGGCATGCTTTGCATTACATACGATTTTTTTTTACATACAGTGAGAAAAAGAAATTATTTGGACTCCTGAAACTGTTACCTGAAGACACATGAATCGTGTCTGTTGGACAAAAGCATATAACTTGGCCCAGGGAGAAGAAACTGTCCAGAGTTCATCATTCTCAAGGAAAGGGCACACTGTAATGACACATTGCACAACCAGAAAAAGGCACCTGGTTCTTCAGTAGTAGTTACAGAAAGATGTCCTGGAGCAAGTCATCCCCATTGAAGCAAAGAGTGTGAGGTACATGGCTGAGGGGATAAAAACTGTCATCTATAGACATACTGCACTGGTTTTATACCACAAACAATATCACACACTGTCAAAACCAGCATCTGGTTTGCATCACACAGGAGTGTTTCCAGGACTGTCCCCTTAAAGTGATGGAAAAGAGTAAATGGAACTGCTTCAAATCTCTCTGAAGTGAGAGTGAAATGCAATGACATTTGTGAGGCTGCAGCAAAGTAAGACAACTGGTTAGGTCAGAACTTGAAGAAGGGCAGGACTTGTCATGCCAAAGCTCAGCAAGCGTATTGACAGTCATGTCAGACAGTAAACCCTGAGAATATGGTCTAGTAACCATGTGAAGCTATTATTGCAGAAGGGGACACAGACTAAGTGACAATGCCTCATTTCTTGGCTTTTCTTTCTGTGATAACAGACTCAATCAAACACACTTTGTCTCTTGGCATCACTGTGTCCTTTGATAGCTGACACCCTGCTAAGCTATGGGTGAAGCTGACAGACTCGCAGCCAAAGACCTTCAAGGTGGAGTGAAACTGTTGAACATTCATCAGCTGGTGAATATTCCCACTGCAGACTTTCTCTGCTTTTCCTCAGCTTTAAAATGTAGTCCTCGCTGTGTGAAATGCTCACAATACAAATAGATTTTATTTTATTATTTAAAAGAAATGATCCTTGAAATGCAGTAAATGTTCACCCTATTGGATAATTATATATCTGGAAATTTACAGGAATATGTTATCTCTTCTTATGGATGAGATGGAACACTAGTTTTCTGAAGATAATAGAGCACCCTGGTTTTTCTAAAAGTGTCCTTGCATATGATAAGGTATATTCTGCTCTTGATACCGCTTTCCATTAGGATGAAAGGCAGTCCTGCATTCACATTTACTGGAAAGACGCCTGTCATACTTGATGCCACTGCTAAAAATGACACCTTTTAAAGAATCTGCCTCTTTTTGGAACAAAAACAGTTTGAAACAAAAGCCTGTGGACAAAAAAAGGTCCTACTTGTGCTTTACTGCTGCCATCTTCTGACAGACAGGTGAAAATGCAGGTTTTTGAAAGAATGAAGTTAGCCCAGACTATTTTTTCCTAATGTGCTTTCCAGTAAATGTCATTACATCGGTGATAAAACAGAGTAGGATTACAGATATGTGCCTTTGACTTGCACAGAATGTTTAGCAAAGGGAACTGTGGCTGCACGAAGTACACTCGTACGCTCCAGAGACTCCAAGATGGGAAAGGCAGGACCTGAATTTCATTCTGAATCTTGTTTAGATTCACTCCAATAGGAGCATGAAGCTGCAAAGAAAGAGAGAGTTTAATGCCGTCTTTTTTTATTCTTTTTATTAATCATTGTGATCTAAAGGTACCTTCTTGGTGAAAGGTTGGGCTGTTGAACACACTTCTAAAAGAAACTGTGAATTCTGATTGCTGGTCATCAACCACACTCAAAAGCTTTTTCTCCATTGGGAGCATAACTGCACAGTAAAACCAGCTCATCAAACAGAGTAGGATTTAAAAGAGGAGAAGAAAAAAGCAGAAAAACTGAAGCCCTCCTAGCACAGGGAGGGCAAAAGTCCATGGATTTTTACACATATTTACTAGAGTTTCCTAGTAGTATTGACTGTGTAGGGCTCAGATACCATGACAAGGGATGATACGAAATCTTAAGATAGGTATAGTTGGTGTGAACTTCATATGAACGGCATAACATTGAAATATCCTTCACAATTAGACACTGCAGCAATACAGATGCAGGCTTTCACAGTGGCCATTTCCCATGTCCTACTCGGACATTTGGATTCCTGGCACTTTGGCTCTAAGAAGAAATCAGGCAATGAATTCAGCAAAAATCTGGGCCAGAGGCTGTGGCATGTTTTGCAAACTGCCAGATTTGGGTCATGACCCACTCTCACCCCAGAATACTCACATTGCGCTCCTGAAGAGATGCTTGACTTGCAGCCACTTCATATATGCCTGCCTTGCAGCGAGCTCAATTAGTGCAAGGTTCAATGCAGTCCGCACTAACAGTTTCCTTTGAATTCATTTGTGCTGGAGCCTTGGAAAGAGTAGCATGGGATTAATCTGGGCTTCTCAGCAAAGGAAAGCCCAAGGCACATTCAACCACAGCTGTGACCAGAAACTTGGAGAGCAGCTGATTTCCTAATAACCTCTAAAACATAATGTTTGCCGTTGCAAAGGTGGATGGAGATAAGTGGGGATGGTTTAGTTTTCATTTTTAAAAGAGTTACTTCCAGTTCTCAATAAAGTTATTCCAGTCTCAGCAATGAGACAAGGCAGCACATCAGACATCCAGCAGGCTCCAGTCAGCCCTCTCACCGATGTGGAGGGAGACAGTACTGGTCCTCTTCTAATTGCTCTTCAGTCCTGTTCTCCATGACAAAACCCAGTCTTCCCGCTGATTTGATGCTGTTGGGGATCATGATGTGTTTACTGGGAGTTTGGCTTGCATAAATCCGTTGCTTGGAGGATGCTGGTAAACATCTGTTGTCCTGTGGTAGCAGCTATGGGCTGTGGCTGGTTTCTAGCAATCAGTCCAGCCTGGAGCTTCCTGGGGAATGCATTTAAAAGGGGATGCTTCATCTGGACACCTGATTACAGCAAGCACTAGTTCTGCATAACTCATCATAGCCATCAGCCAGGTTATTTTAGGGACTGTTCTGACACTTCTGCTTCAGTGTATTTTTAAGGCTCTCTTTTCTATCCTATTTTTTTACCATGTGTTCCTTCCTCCTCACCTCTTTTGCCTT
This sequence comes from Pluvialis apricaria, assembly GCA_017639485.1. Lineage (NCBI taxonomy): Eukaryota > Metazoa > Chordata > Aves > Charadriiformes > Charadriidae > Pluvialis > Pluvialis apricaria. Next base: position 22,525,790 of record CM030007.1, read on the forward strand.
TCTCCTCTGACATACCAAATGCTTGCTCTCCTTTGTGTTCACATTTAGCATCTGTATGAACAGAAAAGGACATTTTGTAGATAAGTCTGCGCACATTTGATTATTTCCCACCCTTTGTATGTCATATTATAAACTGCATGGAGGAAATAATTCCTTATGAATTGGTGCAGCCCTTGTCAGACCCCAGTCCTGTTTGGAAACAGTGGGTTTAGAGTTTCATATGTTGTTAAATTGAGGGTTAAGAACTGGGTAGAGATTTTGCAGGACGAGGGCTTAGTTTTGCTTGAGAGTCCTCTTAAATGCTTTGTTTACCAGAAATCAGTGTCTACTTTCTTTTCTTTCCACACCAGTGAAATCTCTAGCGAAGTAATAATCCCACGTGATTTACTGGTACTTTGGACTGATGCCAGCTTTGTTTTAATCCCAGCTGCTGTTTTATCCTCCGGGTATTTCAGTTTGTAGTAAAGTGCACGGCACAGTCCCCAGAATCACGTGTGAGAACAGATTTTAATATTTGCATACAGTCCCTTTGTTTTGTCCCTCATGGCAGAGCTCTGCTGGTCCTCAAACTTGACCAATTTGGTTACATTTAAACTATATTTAAACAGATGCATCCCCTGGGTGAAACTTCTTCCCTGATTAGTCTGGATGGGAAGCATCTGTTTTCCCTCTGGTAATGAGACTTCCTAAAATCAAAGCACAAAGACAGGCACTGGTCATGTTGCGTGGCGTTGGCTGAAGTCCAGCGAGCGTGTGGTTGAGCAGTGGAACTTGAATTTGGGCAGGTTGACCTAAAGACATTAGCACAACCATCCTAAAAATGCAAAAAACCCCACACAGGGTAACACACCTACAAACACAGTGATCTCAAGCTGCAGCAATGCTTTTGTCCTTAGTGATGGGGAATGTATCAGCACTGTGGTAAATGTCACAATCCTAAACACATAAAATGTGTAAAACCAACAGTATTACTAGCTGAGAGCTACTGCCGCTGTATCTGCAGCAGCCTTGTCCTCCCTTCTGTTCCCTTCCCTGCCCAGGGTCTGACCCTCCTTTCAGGTCTCAGGATCCAATCCCTCCCCTTGTAGTGCCGAAATGTGCCCAGCCTCTCAGCCCTGCAGTGGGGATGGGGATGGGGAGGGGATGCAGCCAGGAGAAGAGTAGAGGTGACGTGTCCTAGAGCCATGGGAAAAGAGGGAAGGGGAGAATTAGGGGTGCCCTGTCCTCCAACAAGGGGGATGTAGATGAGGAAAAGAGGATCCTGATGCCTGGGTACTGCCCTGTGCTAGGTTTGCCACCCTGGGGTGATATTGCCCAGGGGCAGGCCTTCTGCTGAAGGAAGTGGATGAGTTGAGCAAGAAGAATGCCAACCCTTGGCTGTGGGTTTCATCTTGGAGGCAACCGGTTAGCTTACTCTGGAGACACATCTGGGATTAAAATTATATCTATGTGATGTGAACTGGGGTCTGTCATGGGGCTGTGCAGATGTACTCTGAACCTACACAATCCACTGAAGACAGCACTGGACTGTATACACTTCTCCTTTTGACTCCAATCTGTCCTTTCAAAATCACGTTTCCTCTTCACTTCTGGAAACAGGCCAGTCTTCTCTCTTGCAGTGATTTTGTGACCCACAAAATCGGCTCCTTCTTCCTCAAACCCTCCTGCTGTCAGGTGTGCAGCCAGACCAGACAGGCCAATTACCTCAAATCATCCCAGTTAATTGATAAGCCAGTGCGCTCCAAGCTGGTCCCTGAGGTTGTGGGGAGGGAGAGAGGTAGCCCTGCTGCTGTCCACCAGCAGCTCCGTTGCTTATGAGGCACATGAGGCAAGCAGTCCACATCTTGATGCCCTAGTGACATCCTAAGGGCATGGACACCATGTGGCCTCACGTGCATGGCTCAAGCATCAGGAGGGAGGTTCTGGAGGTGTCAGGGCAGTGTTTCCCTGTCACCAAGAAAAACTCAAAGATTTATGGATAAAAAAAGTCTTGCAAACTGTAGGCTTCATTATAAACCTAATCCCCTGCTGGATCTCATAGCTAGGAAACTGTGAGCTGGGGATTCTCCAGGGCAGATGGCTTCAAGGGCTGATTGCTCCCAGGAGGGGTAGGCATCAGGAGAAGAACCCCCAACATGAAATTTCACCTGGCTTTCATTTTCCTTAATTGCCAGGTGTGTTTTGCTCTTGTTACTTAGTTCAAGCAGACCTACACCCATGTCCCTGGGATTCCTCAGAGGCCTTCTTCACTTACAAGCTATTATTTCCCAGTATTTGTTTCCTGTCCTAGTTCTTTTGGTCTCCTCTCACATCCATTTCCCTGCAGTGTTGAAGCAGTCAGTGAAGAGACAAGGTTAGCACAGACCTCAATAATGCACAAACCCGGGAACAAACCAGTAATGCCTGCTCTGGCAGGAGAGTGAGTTGCAGGGGAATTTTCAACACAAAACTGTCATTTCAATAACACAAAACTGTCATTTCAATAACACAGAACAACTCCAGAGTGACTCCCGAGCAAAGACTTCAAAGCTCTTTTACTGAGGCAGCATCATGCTCACTTGAGGAGCGAGAGAGCCTGAGGGCAAGGAGGTGAGCTGTTTGCAGGCATTTGGTACACAGCTCAGCCTCGGAGTCCTTCCCGTCTCCTCAAAATACGAGATTGCGAAACTCTGGGTTATGCCTGCTGGCTCAAGCACAGTGTGCTGGAGACAAACAATTTTGGGAAAAAAAAAACCCCATGTTTCATTCTTGCTGGAAGAGTTTTAAAGCAGCAGCAACCGCCATAAAATGATAACAGGAAGCAAAAACAGTTTTAGTCAACTTGTAAGTGAACACATCCTCTCTCTCTTTGGCCGGATTGCTGTTTACAGAGTACCCCTGTGGGTTGCATATTAGCAGCAGAAGCTTTAAGCTTGCCCAACAGGCATAATTGTACTGGGCATCTTTGTGCATCTTTCCCTAAGATCCAACATGCTGGATGCTCTCGTATTTTGCTTGTCTTGCCATCAGCCTTCTGTCCTGCTACAGCCATGCCTACCTGAATGAAAAAGTCCAAAAATAAAAAAAAAATCCAACTATTTTGGATTTTAAAAAAAGTAAAATAATCCAGCAGCACCAGGCTCTGAGGAACATGGGGACAGTTACCACTGTGCAAACACATCCACGGACACAAACACTATACGCATCTGATTAAATGCCTGCCACAAGTAGGCCAGAACCAGATGTTGCTGTGGTAGTGACGGCAGATATCAGCTCCTCTAGCCCATCTGGATCAGATACCACAGATTTTTGCAGATTCTAAGTAAATCAAGACTATTTGGGAGAAAAAAGTAATAAACTGTACCTAAAGCAAGCCATACCACAACCATAATTTTCTCCGGAATTTAAGTGGAGATCTGATGCGAAAATCTGAGTGGGGAGTCAGACCCGTGAAGCAGAGCAGATCTGCTGGAGATTGCCAGTGCTCCCGTAACCACGACACTGAGGGCCAGATCCAGGAAGGTGGCATCAGTGCCCCTGCCTGCAGCATCCCCACACGCAGGACTGTCTGCCTTGGAGGTCTCCCTGTCTGAGTCGATGGTTCCCTCTGGTTTAGATGCTGCTAAAGTTGTCAGGATGCAGAAACTAGGTGGACTGGCACCCATGGGCCAGACCCCACCCCATGACCAGGGGCACAGAGGCACTGCATGTGGGTTTTGGCCACACCAAGGAACTATCACACTACTTCAGCTGAAATCCTGAGACGAACCAAGCACCTGTAACTCCATTTACTGATATCCATCACCTCTCAGAAACAGGCGCCACGACTGAGAAGCCGTACATAAAACAGACACCCATTACATGACTCATGCACAGAATCACATTAATTTAATCAGATGCTAAGAAGAAAAGCCAGAAATTGTGCAAGGTTATTGTCCATGGCTTTCTGAGCGGCACACTGAGCCCATGGTCTCTGGCACCTAGGGCTGCACACAGCTCTCAGATCAGGGGACAGATGGATTATGTAGATGAGGACAAATCAAATACTGTGTAGCTGCAGGAAGACGCAGATAGAATTTACCCTGGAGCTGCTAGAATTAACGGCCCAATGACAACCATCATGGAAAACGCACCAAGCAAGGTTTTGAGCTTCCAAAATGTATGGGGAAAAGAGCATAGGGCTGCAGGCATGTCATCTGTTTGCTGTAAACAGACCCAGAGTTTGAAATTATTGTGATTCCTTTAAATCATCTTCCCTTTTATGGCACTAAAATATTATTCTGATACTGAGTACATGATGACTTGTGGAAACCCCTGTTCAAGTATATGCTTATGTATGTATTTACCTTTATGTGAGAATGAATCAGTAGAGTGTGAGCATCTTCTGAAATGCTCTTCAAGGCTGCTGCCCTGGATCAGGCATTAGGACAGAAGAGCCAGCAGTGCTTATACAAAAGGGAATGTGGATCTCCATCACATCCTGGGAGGAATGAATGTTTACATGTAATCTTTGACAGATGGGGATATTAATGCTTTCATTTTATGGATAAAGAACACAGATATTAGATGATCGCTGTGTATTATTACACAGTAGTAAAAGCTCTGTGATGAGGATAAAACTCTGGTCTTTCAGGGAGGGAATTTTTTTTCTAGTTCAAGTGGAGAGCCTTTGTGAAAGGGCTGATTTGCAGAGGGGAGGCAGTAACAGCACTGGCAGCCCTCACTTCTGAGGAAGGACCCAGGAGTGAATTACAGGAGGAATGGCAGAGAGAGCAGATCATAGGATACTGATATTTTAGTGAGATGCATTGTTTTTTTTTAAAAACATTACTCTGGGGTTAGAGACAAAGGTTGGGAAGAGCAATAAAACTCCATCAGTGTCCCAGAACTACTTGAGATGGGGTTTTTTTGATGCAACATAATCCTGAAACACATCCACACAAGCACATGCTGTTAAATGAATCACTTGTCATGACCTGTACCTTGGTCATCCTTCTTCCTCCCTCTCCATCATTCCCAGCTTCCTATCTGCTTGCCTTCCTACAGCTTGCCTCATGTCTGAACAACAAACTCTGCAGAAAATGGAATATGTATGTGAGGGGAGTTTATAGCCAGGATGTTTATTACTGTATTCAGCATCAATTTATTTGTCCATTCTGACCTCCTCTCCCGGAGTTATCGATCCTGCCAGAATGACTGACAACAAGTAGGTCTGGAGCCCTCCTGTGATGTGGAAGAAAGACAGCAAATTTGCTGCCTCTGTAGCAAAAGGGAAGCCCTTTCCCAGGGCTTTTTAAAGAGCTTCAATCCCCCTTGAAATAACAGGCAAGAATGTGCAGAGAGGAAACAAATACTAGGGAAGGTCAGTGCTGCAGGCACTAAAGGCGCACATGGATATTGAAAAGAGGAATTTTAAGGAAATGCTAAGAGGGAAAGAGGGGAAAAAGTGCTTCTGGAGGTCAGTGTTCATGTACAGCAATTGCTACTGCCACGGCCAACACGCCAGCAATCCCAGGAAGTTTATAGGATTTGATGCTGCTGCTCCAGAATAATAAAGTATTCTTGAAAGCAACGCTGCTAGCTGATCGGTTTGGTGGTGCTTCTCCTGCCCCTGTGGCGGTCCCAGTTGAGATAAATGAAGGCAAGCCAGTCTCTGAGCTCAGCTTTGTCAACCTGGTTTTATTTGTGTGCTTTGAAAAGACTCCAAATCAGGTCAGGATTAGTAGCAGTTGCTGGGATTTCAAAAAACGTTCTGTTAGCAGTGACGTACCAAGGAAAACAAAAAAATTGGCTTGTGCTCTTGCTTGTGCTTTTATTTCTATATAAAAATAAAGCGTAAGAGGATTTGGACTGCTTTTTATGGCTTTAAAAGAAAAATATATGTAAAATGTCGACTTTGGCTATCCCTATTTTTGCTAAAGAATTTGCAGGATGTCTCAGGTAGTGGTTGTCCATTTCTTAGCTAAGATGACAGAATTATTCAATCATTTAACAAGAGTGTATTTTCTCCTACATATTTTTAGGCATTTCAATGAAACAGAATAAAAATCCCCAAAGGACATTAATAGTCTTAATGAAAAATCATTACTCCTCTTAGCAAAGCAGTTTTCATATATATCTGTATTACTGCAGTTATCCAGCAAGTCTATTAGGACAAGCCCTGGAGTTATTATAAAAAGAAAGCAAGAGAATATTATTGGATAAAGATGGGAAAACCTTTTAGGCCTGCTCCATGCAGCATAAACAAGAGAAGAAAGCAAACATAATTCTCTTTTCCCCTTGACAGGACACCCTTAGATGGAGCTCAAGACATTTACTAGATATGAGATATGGGGGAAAAAATGGGTCAGAGCATGAGATAAGAAGGAAAGGAAAAACAAGGTAATTTCCATTATTGTCTGTATTTAGATCTCTGTTGTCTTCACACTTATACACGACTGAAACAGACCGTCTTATGGCCTATTTGCAACTATTGATGAAACGAGACGTGGACCCATAACTGACACGCTAAGTTTGCTCCAAGTGAAATTCAACAGGATGTTGATTTTGCTGACAAATGGCAAGTAAGGCTGAATATTAAGTGAAACATTCATTAAAAAACTCCCAAAGCAAACAATAAATGCTCTATACATCTAGGCTGGATGTGATCAGAGCACGACAGCTGAAAGGACCACTACACAAAAGACACACCATAAAATGCTGTGTAGCAATTAACTAACAAAAGCTCGCATGCAGAAGGCACAAAAGAAGAAAATTCGGAGGAAATCATAGATTTCAGTGTAAAATCTCTGTTCATGCATTTTGACTTTGAGAATTATATCCCAAAACATCAAGTTAATGCACACACCCTGATAGATCTACTTCCTCTACCTCCTGTGCCAGGACACAGAGGGCCAAATTCTGCCTGTGGGTACGGGGCTGGGTTACATCACTGAAATACTACCATGGTCTGTGGTGCTCCTTTATAATGGAAATCAGCAGATAATGGCCAGGGTACCCTTATTTCTCCACTTCTTTTTGTTTTTCAGGCAAGTCTACAGCCCCTGAGCCCAGCACAGGGCAGTCTGTCCGCAGCAGGCTCTTTCCAGCTCTTCACTGCTCCAAAACCAAATGACCCAGGACATGACAAGCAAAAGAAAAATCCCAGACAAGTACAGCACTTCTCAGAAGCCTGCAGAGATGATAGGAAAAAAAAAAGAGAGAGAGAATGTGGTCTGGGGAATAATTGGAGACAAGAATGAGTTAAGCTGAGAGAAGAATTTGCCCCTGCAGGGATATTAGGTAAAATCTGCACTGCTGCAAGCCAAGGAGGGGTAGTGCCTGAGGTCCCACCAGAGAGCTGCATTCTGTTGCATTTGCATGACGATTGATTCCTAAGCATAACCCACTGATTCAGGCAGACTCTTCTTGGAAGGACATAGCACTTGGCCAGACTTACCAGCATAGAAGAGGTAAATAGTTGTATTTCCCCCACCAAACAGCTTCCCCTTCCCACCTCCCACCACCAAACAGCTGCCTATGGCATGGCCAGGCAGTGTCCCCCCACAAGATGGGAGAAGCCACAGCTCTGCACAGCAGCCAGGCAGAGAGATCAGTACGTTGGCGACCATCACTTGGCCACCCTCCCCTCCCCCAGCAAAGCCTTTCCTACCCGTGAGGTGCTCTTGACAGAGGGGTGGGCACAAAGTGGGAGCTGCCCCTGGGAGAAGGGGCTTAGCCCCCTCTGCGCATCTGGGCTACCTATTTCTCTGCATGGCTTGCGAAACGCAAACAGCCAGGCAGGATCGTGGCAAATCATCCCACCCGCTTCAGGCCAGACATCGCAAGGGTCAACTGGAGAGTGTCAGGACTCTGGTCCAGATTGTTCTTTAACAGCAGCTGGAAGATAATGGCAGATACACTGATTTAAAAAAAAAATAATGAGGAAAGACTCAGCTTGGAGGACTCAGCCACTTCCCAGGCCTATGTTCAATACTGGGAGAAAACAGTAATTCCTGATCCTAAACACAAAACACACTGCGGTGGGACTGCTACCTGTGTACAAGCTGCAGGAGTGGGAATTTAGTCACCAAGCAGGCAGAAGAGCTCCAAACTGAGAAGGGTTTAGCTAGATGAGCATTTTCTTCCCCCCAATTCAAAAATTCTTTTTCACCATTGCGAAATCTACTATTAATTCCCCACCATGCCTCTTCCTGCAGCCTCTGCCCAACCAGCCTTTGAACTGCCTCTCCCCCCACCCTCCTGGGGTTTCTTCCCCTGCGTTCGCCCCTTGGAGCCGCCGAGGGAATGGAGCGCACCAGGGTGCAGGATCGGTGCGGGGCTCTGGCCGCAGCAGCAGAAGGCAGGGGCATTGCCAGGCCCCCGGGAGGAGCGTGCATCGGGGAGCCGACCAGCTTAGCGAGGCGAGGAGACGGCAGCTTGCATGCAGAAGTCGGTCTGCCCATGTCTGCCGTCCCTCCTGCCGCGCCGGCTGCCGAGGGTCAGCTCCTGGGGTTCTGCTCCTGGGGCTCACCGGCTGCAGGGGAGGAAGGCAACGCTGCCAAAACCGTTCCCCGGCTTCTCCTCTTGGGCTAGGGGTGCAGCCTGCGCTCTGCGGGGACACGTGTTAAACAATCCTTGCAGTGATTGAACGCTTTGGCCACAAGTCAGAACAGTTTTATACGAAGGGATATTTTTTGGCCTTTGACAAGCGGGAGACGTTGTGGCTTGTGTGCTCTTCTTCCTCAGCTCAGAGGCAGGAGCAGGAGCATAGCTCAGCTCCCGAGCGGCCAGCGGGTGCCAGCAGCATGACAGGGCAGTGTGACAGGACAGAGTAACAGGGCAGTGTGGCAGGGCAGGGTGACAGGACAGAGTGACCAGGCAGTGTGGCAGGGCAGTGTGACGGGACAGAGTAACAGGGCAGTGTGGCAGGGCAGTGTGAAAGCACAGAGCGACAGGGCAGTGTGACAGGGCAGCATGGCAGGGCAGCGTGGCAGGGCAGCGTGGCAGGGCAGCGTGGCAGGGCATTGTGACAGGGTAGCGTGGCAGGGCAGTGTGGCAGGGCAGTGTGACAGGGCAGTGTGACAGGGCAGCATGGCAGGGCAGCGTGGCAGGGCAGCGTGGCAGGGCAGTGTGACAGGGCAGCGTGACAGGGCAGTGTGACAGGGCAGCATGGAAGGGCAGCGTGGAAGGGCAGTGTGACATGGCAGTGTGACAGGGCAGCGTGGCAGGGCAGTGTGACGGGGTAGCAGCACATTTCACCTGCACGGCATCAGTGTGCAGCCGGGTGAACCTGCTCTGCCAGGAGGAAGGAGGCAGCAAAAAGATGGTGTCAGAGCTGCAAAATGCCCCTGACTCCCAAAGGCCCTGGCAAAGCCCCGGAATGGTGGTTTCACAGGGGGCAGAGTGGAAACAACACCGACTGCAGTAGAAATCCCCACTGTAATCCTCTGAGCTATACGAGTTTTCAAGAATAATCTGAATTTCTTTCACAAATGCACTTGAAATGCATCATAATTTGAAAATGGACGGGAGCTCCAGTAGATGCATAGATGTAGGACAAACTAGAGTTGTGCAGGTGCAGGTCTAAGGGTCACCACTCCAAGTGGTTACATGAGCCATGGCTCATGAGCCATGAGCCAGGGGCTACAGAGTCACCTCCCTCAGGTTGTCCAAGCTGGGACCTCTTGTGCAGGTCCCGTGCCCAGCAAGGATTCTCCATAGGCCACCTCCAGCCTCATTTCTAATGCTGGTAAAGCACCTTTATCATACAATGGGGTCCTAATACCTCTTTTTTGTAGTCTTTACATCTAATGCTGCTCTTCAATGACTTGCAAGTTTGGTGAAAGGAAACTTTAAGGAAAAGGGGAAAACAAGTTAGTTTGGCGAGAATGAGAAATGAAAGTCATGGCTGACAAGCAAAGCAAGCAGGAGATACCTCAGTTCTCAGGGTCCCTGCTGGGGCAGGTAGTATGAGGTTTAATGGGGATGTGCATTTTTATGCGATACCATCAACCTTTTAGACCCAGGGTATGTAGATTTGGGCTTTTCCCAGATGATATTTTCAAGGCCTTCCACATGTTTTGTGGGGGGTTTCTGGGGCGTTCAGGAGTCCTAATGCTTCGGATGGTTGCTGGCAGCTGCCTTGCGACGTGCAGCCCATGTGCTGGGAACTGCTCGGACAGACAGTGCTACCTTGTAAAACCAGCCATGAAACCTGTAACTCAAGCTCATATCTCTCAAACTGCACCTAATTCAATCACAGACCCAATTTTCAGCAGCAGTGGAAGCTGTCTACATTTCCCCTCGTTTGTGGGGTATAGATGTGACTGCAACTAATGTATCATGCCCATGCACATATTTGGCCAAACCACCTGTGAAGGGTGAGAGCGAAGTGAGACATTGGAGGAGACACTGGTCAGCGTGGGACGCCCGGCTGCTTCCTCACAGATGAGTTGGCCCGTGACAGCGGCACGAGCTGACAGGACAGCACGGCATTGGAGATTAATTGCTTCTAATGAGCAGCAGTGCAGCCCCCAGAAAAGGATGAACTCAGGACTGCCTCAGAAATTACAGCACTTTAACCCTCTGTGGTGTGAGTCCCCTCACTGGAAGCCTTTTGGGCACCACATTGCCACGCCTGAAAGGGAGAGAGGATTTTCGCGGAGGTCTGTTGCCCACAGCAAAGTGAGAGGCGGGATCCCAGCCCGGCTCGCTCGGGAGGAACGGCCACGGCACCATGCAAAACACTGGTCCCGTCACGAGCTCCCAAACCCAGCGGGAATTTGTATAAATCCCCCCTTTCAGGCCAGCCTTATTTTCTAATCCTGGTGCAACCTCCTTGTTCCCTGAGCACTTATCCCACACTATTGCAGCAGCTCTGCCAGCCAGGGCTGCTCACACACCAGCGTAAATCAAGGGTAGCTCCATGGACCGAAAGAAGTCCATGCTGGATTTACACCTCCGTGAGGGAGCCTGGGCTTGGGTATCTGCCATCTGGAAGAGCTGTATGAAGTGACTCTCTCTTTCCTCCCTTTTTTCTTTTCCCTTTCTGTAGCTCTTTCTTTGTCAGTACAACTTTCATAAAAAAAAAAAAAACCAAAAAAAACCAAAACAAAACCCAGAAATGGAGCGTTCCCACGCCGGGGCAGCTATCTGGGGTAGACATGAAAATAGCAGCAAACGCTGAGTAGATCGGGGTTTAGATCAGGTCAGTGGCTCAAGGTCAGCCACCGTTTCTCTTTTAGGCGATTTCTGCAGGGTTCATCAGGTTTGCCACCAGGTCCATCGGGGTTCATCAGGTCAGTGCACAAAAGCGTACACACTACTCCTGTGCCATTGTCCCATTGGAAAGTCTCCTTTAAGCTTCCAGTGAAAGCAGGGAGAGGAGACAGGACAACTTCATACACACAGGAAGAAACCTGCAGACCAGCAGGTATCAGATCCATCTGCAGGACCCCCACCCCTGTCACATGTCCTCAGGCTGGGCTTGGCTGCCCACAGGCTGCTGCCCCACCGCTGTGCCGAGCAGAGCCGGGGGGAGAGCCCCTCTGGGGGCCACAGGCTCCCAGGCTGGGAGGACCAGACCTTTCAGTGGCTGGCCGCACTGGGGTGAAACGGAGGGAGAGAAGCAAATGAGCTGTAAACTTTCACAAAATGAATCCTTGTAGTTTCAGCGAGCAAAGGAAGACCCAAGTGACTTGATCATTTGAGTTAAACCCAGGGAACTGTCTTTGCTGGAAAAAGAAACTGGAGAAGAAAAAAGTCAGCCATTGAGTTGTGACTGTTTGGTGGAAAATCACTGCAGCTTTTCCGGGCTGTTTTCATGTCAGAACTGACCTACTTTTTTAAATGCTAAAGAGGTGGGGGTGTTACTGAGCTGCAGAAGAACCAAGCTATCCCAGGCTGAGCAGAACCATAACTTGGGGGAATTTTTCTTAAGTCAACCCAGACTGAACTTGTTGGGAAAGTGTAGTCGGTGAATCTTGCTTTGTCTTTAGGGATATGGGCAGAGGATCTTTTCTGGAGAGCAGAGCACGAATGGGGGATGATAGGGAGCCCTGCGGAGGGACGCGAGGTGCTACGTGAGCCACCCGACAGCTGGTTCTGGGCAGATGTCGGTCACTTAGAGACTGGTGACAACAGAGCCCACTAATTAGGGCACCAAATCACTAACCATAGAAAGGAGATCAATCCGCTTTGTGACATGAAAAACACTGAAGGTTTGTGCTGTGCTGTTTATTTGGACACATTCACCTTTCTCTCTGAGCAAAGACACAAGGCTAAGAAATGCTTTTCTAGAAACTCTCAAGCCACAACCATTGCAAACAACCCTGCCCAGTTCAACAGTTGCTCCATAAATCTTTCCTAAGGATTTTGATCTTGGATAAGAGACTTGGGATGGTTGTTAATGTTTTTCTGAAAACAGGAGAGGATGCTTTATTCCACCTGGTTGTTTTTGTACTCTGGTACATGGCCATGGTCCATGGAATGACAGGAACTATAGTTTAGCTATTCCTTAAGGGAACATACTGAACATACCCTAAATCATATAAGATAAAAAAGTATTCCATTTGGAACATTTATTGTTAAAGTAATTTAAATTGCATTTAAATAATGAAACATGTAAAAATACATATTTTACTTATTTCACATAATTTTTAAACAAATATACTAATCATGTTCATACATAGATCAGAACAATATTTTAATCAATTTCAATGCTTTGGTGTTGAAGTAATTCAACTCCAAGCTGTAATATATATTTTTATAAAGTAATATAATTTACAATAATTCTTTATTCAAATAAAATTCTTTATAAAGATAGTCTTTAAAAAATAGTTGAAGTCCTTCCTCTAATGATAAAAGCTGCATGTCTTTGACTACATCAGTTTACATGGTGGTGTCTTTTTGTGTAAGAAAAAGCTGCTCCAGAGCATCCTAAGCTCATCCTTATTTTAGAAGGTGGTAGTAAAAATAAAACAGACTATTGCATACCCTAAGTTTCCTTAAATAATGTATCTTATAATACAGTCTCCACAGAAAAAAAAAAACCAAACAACACACAAAAAACCAGGAAAACCTTAAATGCAAGAGGAGCTCTGTAATCAAGATTTGCTTGTTTTGGTTTGTTCTTTTTTCTCCACATATTACTGATAAAGAATGAAAGAATGTGCTTTTAAGAAACAACAGGCTATTGCGTGGACACGGGAAAATGTCCTCCTACAATAAATGAGAAGTCTCACATTAGCAAACTGCTTGAGTGCTACTATAAGGCATTAGTGCAGCTGGCACAGTTCCTGAGAATAGAATTATTCATTGCCATGGTTACCCATGCTAGAAATATTACCCTCTGCAATCATTGTAAACAAAGATCCTTTCACAACGGTGTAAAAATTAGAGCGCTTTAAGCAATTAAAGAAATTATAAATTGTACAGAAGTTGAAGTTGTGCCTTGTAAGCACTGTAGCTTTTCTAATACCAGAGGGGTTTGAAAACCCTGTGCAAAGATCTGATCCTCTCCCAGCCTAAACGACTGGCGAATCTCTTATCCACCACCATCGAGAGCGGGGTCAGAGCCTAATGAGAGCCAGAGCACCTTGGCACCATGCAAGCCCTTCTGCGGGTGGTAGGTCCGCAGCAGAAGTACGCTGTTAAAACCACACAGGAGGGTCTGATAATAGCTGCAGCAGAGGAAGATAAAAGGTAGGAAGTTATCACACGTGTCACTGATGGACGTCTCCCGATGAAGAGTATCGTGGAGTTAACTTGCATCAGACCTTCAAGCTGTAGGGGAGAATAGTCCCTGGAGCTAACGCAAGCTTGGAGAGAAAGAGCAGTCACAAACTGGGCGCCTCTCCTGCACCCACACTGGATAGCTGGAGCAGAAAATACTCTAGTGAGTGACATTTGCGCTGTGCGAACGCCCAGCAAAGAGGTGTGCTGGTTCACAGGCAGGCAGGCAGCAAGTTAGTGGGAAAAGCAGGACTAAAACACAGGTGTCCTTTGGTCCTGCAAGTGCCTTTTCCACTTGAACACATTTCCTCAGGGTGGTCTCAGTTTCTCCAGATGTCTATGCCTTCTGTCTGGTCTATTGGTGCTGTAAAACTACAGGCGCTGTGGTTCCAGCACAGCACCAGCCTGGAGAGGCTCTCATCCACCTGAGGGTCCACAGCAGAGTACAAAGATATCTTAAATAAATCATGTGCTTTTCACAGTTGAGAGCTTGCTGGGCTGGCGCCTCACCTTTCATAAAGGAAATTACCTCTTCGTGGGAGTATCTAACAGAAATAAGAAGGGTGAGCTGGGACTTGGAGAAAAGCAACAGCACTTATGCGGTGCCAGCAGCAGCAGCTTCACCATACCTACTGTGAGGAGGTGCATAGAGCTCGTTCAGGCCATTATGCAGCAGTTTGTGGCAAAACAAGCTGGCGCTGCTGCTTAGAAAGAAACCCCTCTACCTCTGCCACCACCCCTCCATCACCGCTCAGCCCCAAGCCACCACATGGGCTTGCATGTCCCTTCTCTCCCTGTTGGGACAGCACGCGGTCCTAAAAGTTCTCCAGGGTCACTGTGCTCCAGGCAGGCACCAATGCATGTGGTGCAAAGCATGATATGAGCCTGAGGAGGACCAGGCCCCAACCCGGGCACATTTCTCCAATGTGGTTCTGGCAGTGCTGCAACCTGTGACACTTCTAGAAAGCATCTCTCTTGTTCAGGCTGGAGAAGAGGAGGCTTAGGGGGCTCTCATCAGTGGATATAAATACCTGAAGGGAGGACAGAGCCAGGCTCTTCTCAGTGGTGCCCAGCAACAGGACCAGAGGCAACGGGCACAAACTGAAACACAAGAGGCTCCCTCTGAACATCAGGAAACACTTTTCTACTGTGAGGGTGACCGAGCACTAGAACAGGTTGCCCGGGGAGGTCTCCCACCTCAAAAGCCATCTGGACATGGTCCTGAGCAACTGGCTCTAGGTGGCCCTGTTTGAGCAAGGGAGTTGGACCAGATGACCTCCAGAGGTGCCTTCCCACCTCAACCTCTCTGCGATTCTGTGGCTCTGTAAGGGTCAGCCCAAGGAGACCCAAGAGGAGGTCTTGCTGAGGCAGAGGCCACACTCAGGCAGACATGGGCTGGGCTGGGGAGCCTTCAGGACACTGCTCTGGGACCAAAACCAGTCACTGAAACAGAGCCCACAGCAAAATCTTGTTAAATTAACTAACATGTCTCCCATGGGATATAATACCTAATAAGCAGACCTTGGCACAGGGCAATTTACCAGAGAGTTAAGGTGGCAGCTTTCCCCTGCCAAGACACTGCCAGAGGTGGCTGCTCAACTCCCTGGCTGCAGCAGCACCAAGCTCTCTGACGCTGACCCTTGAAGCGCAGGAAGAGAATAAACCCAGCCAGGAGCTGGTTAAAAACTACCAGAGCACGAAGCACCGTGTGATTTGGAAACAAATGCTTTCTGAATTATGTTTCCCAGTACCTCCATTTCATAATGCCACGCTCCTGCTGCCGGTCGGGAAGGAATGGAAGGCAAAAGCCATGGCGGCACAGCCCAGCCAGCTCTGCCCAGTGCTTGAGGGAAGCTGTGTTGGGTCAGCATCATCCCCAGTCCTGGCTGCTGACTGGAGGCCTGGAGATCGCTTTCTGTCTCCAGGCCGATATCCCTAAAAAAATGGACTTTTTCCTTTGTAAATGCATGAGTCATGCATGAGTAATGAGGCCGTTTCAAACAACCTCATGGCAATATAATACACCTCATCGGGATGTTCTCTTTCTCTTACCTTTCTTTCTTTTTGAGCCTGCCCAATTAAAAATTGATTATCTAGCGCCTCAGATTTCCTCGGCATTACGCTTACATCTCATAAGGTGGGTTTTTTTTCTTTCTCTCTTTTAGTGAAGCATAATGAATGTGTGGAACTCATAGCCACAGGATATTACTGAAGCAAAGAACCTCAAAAGATTCACTAAAACTGAATATTTATGCAAGTGGGAATCATTTCCTCAGTGGTAACAAGCCATACAAACAATTTTCATCAAAACAGAGACATATCACTACCTAAAGTTACAAAGGTACCTCTTCTGCCAAACAGACACTCCATAGTTATCCACAATAGCATCTTCATATGTCTTTGTAAAATATCTCCTCTGCTGGCAGCTGTGGAACTCAATAGACTGCTTGATCAGGTGGGTCACCAGTTGACCCAATATATCAGTTCCCTCACTGCCCTCTTTCAGAGTCATGGCACTGTGAGCCATTGCTCTGTGAGGCTCAACACCTGGCTCATCAAATCCCAAGGACGGCTGCCTTCTGGCTGCATAGTGGGAGCAATGAATAACTACTGCTGCCATCCCTAGTGGAAAACTGGAAGTGAGGGAAGAAGCAGAACATCCCTTTATGACTGGTATTACTTCCTACTCTGGTGTTTCTTCAATTAGTTTCATGAAAGTGGAGAGTCTATGGCCGTCAGCAGATCAAAGCTGTGCAGGACACTGCAGAAAGGCTGTCTGGTGGCAAGACCATCTGTAGCCAGGTCTAAGGACAGATATATCAAGAAGCTCTGGACATTTTAGCCCCCACATCTCTCTTTCTCCTGCCCCTGGCAGGGGAAGGATTCCCACTGTGGGGCTTCAGCTGAGGAAAGACTATAACACCCTTCTCCCTCTGCTCCATGATGCTGCTGATTCCTCTTGGCTCCCTTCCTCTCCAGCTCTTTAATCCCACATTTGCAGAGCCCCAGGGGCACCGGCACCATAGCCAGGGGGAGGAAAAGGCAGCTCCATGGCCCCTCTTCAGCCAAGTCCTTACCCTGGATACTTACCGCTGCCATCCCATGCAAAAAATATGGGAAAGTGTATTAGTATATAGTATTCCTCCCCTCTTCTCATTCAGGTTATGGCCACATCTGTCCCTGGTGAATCTGGGCCAGATGGGGGTAATGAGAGTGCTGCCATTGCACCATGCCCCTGCCCACGTCTCAAATCGCTTCACAGGGAGTGGGGTAAAATTTGAAGGATTTGGCCACATAAAACCTTTCCTGTAGAAGCATCACGGTCCCCATTTAGAGCTGGAAAAAACAAAGAAGTGGAGTTTTGCACTGAAGGTCACAGAGGATATTTGTGAAAGGATATCACAGCCTGACTCCAATTCCCTGCCCTGTTCTGCAGCCGTTCTCCTCCTTCCCGAGCCATGTCAAACAGCCCCGTAACAGCACCAGGGGGCCTCGAGAAGCCCTGCAGAAAAGCCCTAGGGAGGAAAGAGTAAGTTCAGTGATGCAGAACAAGACAAGGAAACAAGCAGCCTGCAAACCTCAACAAAGTGGTCCTTACCTCTGCTCGGCAGCTGGGGCAGGGGCTGGTACTGGCACAGCAGAGCATTAGTGATCCTGGCTGCACGGGGACACTTCTGCAGCGGGGAGGTCCAAAACGGCCACGGGAGCTGCAGGTTGGTGACCTCTCTTACATCTCTTGCTCCTGCACATCATCCAACTGGAGAGAAACAGATGTGACAAGATAACACTGAAATAAAATCCCAAGGTGGGGAAGAGAAATCGGGGAGCTTGTTGAGAAGCCCGCTGCCATCTGGAAGGCAGGAAGAGGCACGCATCTGGGAGAAAGCGGCATCTCTGGGGAAAGCCTGGGTGCTTGCAGCTGGCACAGCGAGGTGAAAGGATGGGGACTAGCTGATGGGGCTGCCCTGCCCTGGAAATCGCATCAGAGGGTGAAGGGAGGGTTGGTTTTCATTTTCACGAGACTTCAGGGTATGTAGCAGAATCTAAAATAATCACCTCATGCTGATTGTTGTCCTTGGCAGGCACAGTAACTTTGTGGCCCAAAGGGTTTAATTGAAGATACAAGGGGGGAAATGAGAGCACATTGGGCTCTTGATTTGCTAATAGGAATCTTTTGTGCTGTTTATTGGTTCAGAGCCATCTCCTCGGTCTTAACCCTTTCTTCACTCCTTAGTTGCCATGAAAACATGTGGTCTTCCTTGACTATGCATTTTATTTTTCAGAGGTAAGAACCGTTCTTTTTGAGCTTTTACTAAGCTGCCACCATTGGTGCTAAATCTGGGGCATGGAGAGGGAAGAGGAGACCTATGCCATGGTAACAGATGCCTTTGAATTAGTAACTGGTTTTCTAGTAACTGATATTTTCTGTAATTCAGCCCAGTGAACACCAGCTTCACACTGGCCTTCTCTTATGGAAACCAAGTACAAAAGGCTTTTGCTTTTGGTGAGTCATGTAAATCCTCCGATGAAGCCTATTCTAACAGAAGGGTAGTAAAAGGCTGTGCTATAAATAGTGCTGGGTGTTTGCCTGCGCTGAGGCAGAAATGCAAGGTTTCATAGCTCGGATTGAGGGTCCCGGTCGTTTCAGAGCCAGGGGCTGACATTTGCCTTTATGCTTGTGCTCTGATGTCTGTTTTGTTTTCCAATACAGTCACTTATTTTAAATCGGTCTGCATACATGTTACATCTTGAGAGAGAATTAAGATCCAGCACAGACAAGTTAACTGAACTGTGTAATCTGGTCCAACTGTTTTTTCGTAAAACTCACGGATTTATAGGGTTTTCTATCAGATCCTAGGAAAAAAAATACAGGCAAATTCAACATCTTGTAGTGATGATAGACATAAATATTCTAAGCCCCTGAGAAAGCAGCAATAGGCGGCTCTGCGAAGGATGCAGGCACCATTTCTGCAGTCACTGCATATGAGCATTTCTTACTGATTTGAATGAAGCTGTTCAGACGCAGCAGCTGCGTAATCAGACCCTAAATGTGGCATGATAATGACTGGATATGGTCTAATTGGAAGGATCAAAAGCTTAATTTGTTAACACGGGAGAAAAAAAAAAGACATCTGTAAGCAAAAGGGTAGCAGGACTGATTTCTTCACTGTAAGTACTGCATTTTTGTACGACTTCTTATCAATCAGTAAACAAAATCTATTAGTGAAGAATGTGAAGAGTAGAAACTCAGAGAAAGACAGATGTAGATGTAACATACCCCTACTGTAAAGATAGACCAAGACGAGTTGAATTCTTATCTCTCTATTTTTCCTTAAGAAATACTCAGAACAATCCATTTCATTTTTGTTACCATCATTTTTCTGATCCTCTACATCATTTTAGGAGAACAAATGTTTTTTTCATGTCCACTTTAGATTGCAGATAGTATCTTCACAGCCATAATCAAGAGCAGGTTTTTCACTACTCACATTTACTAAGACACATTTGCCTTTATTTATTCAAGCCTATTTTCTTGCAAAATAATGTTGTGTTTTCATCTTTGCAGGTGAACAAATGGAGCTGGGTAGGAACAGAACAGATTTGCTTTACATGACATACAGATTTAGCATAATTTTTGTCCTTAAAATACTATTCGGTCATAGGATTTTTGTTTATTTTGCATTCTGCATGTCACCCTGCACGTTCCCAGCTCTGTGCAAGGAGCTTGGCACCATTTGTTCCCACACTCTGGTAGCCTACAGCTGAATACGTTCTTGAAGCACCTTGAGCCACACAGATGCCCTGAAGGCAAACATCTCCCTGTGAAGCAGGAGAGGACACTGCTGCCCGCAAGGCTTGTGGCTGCCCTAGGTTTAGATGCCCCAACCTCTCCCACCACCTCCACAATGCTGCTGCATTTCTACCCAGTCAACCTCTGCTCATTCAGGACCTTCACCCAGAGGATCTTCACTCAAGTCTCTTCTCTGCACAAGGGACCTATGAATTTCAAGTGACACCAACAGAGAAGGCTGATGGGGCTGGAGAAAGAGTCTGTCTGTGACTCCCACCATGACATATGGGAGAGCAAATACCGCCATGCAGTGCTTTTGAGCGTGCCCGGTGCTGGTGCTTCAGTGATAGCGAAATTTTATCATAAACGTCAGATCACGAGTTCTGAGCAACACCACAGCTAGGTGCAGCTGATTTTGTGGATCAGACTTTGAAATGTAGTACCTGCAGCCTTCTGTAAATCAGGTCACAGCTGCCTGGAAAGGAAGCAGTGGAAGAGGGACTCGGACCTCCCTGGTCTGGACCAGCGCTTTGTCGAAAGGCACAAACCCTCCCTCCCTTCCGGTGGCAACCCTTGGCTTTAGGTCATCTCACCTGGGAGTCTTGTGGGAGTGCTGCATAAAGGCACTTTGTGAAGAGTCTTTGCATAAGGATGCAGCATCAGCATGGGCTGTTTGTTAGTCTTTGGAGTTGCCGTGGGGAGTTGTACTTCAAGAGACTGCTTGCATTTGTGTTGTTCTATTTAGTATAGCAGCTATGAGACTTCAGCTGTATCTTTTTCAAAATACTCATTTAGGCTGGAAAAAATACACTTATTGGTCAAGGACAAGTCTCCTTCATTAGTCAGAACAGGGGACCTCCTGTTCCCAGGGTCTAACTGAATATCTGAGCCAAGTGCTAAGGGTCTTTGCAGAGCAAAAGGAGTGATGTGTCATCAGAGATGAAGCAGGTTCTCAGTCCTCAGCTGCCACAGCGGCATCCATGGCTGCTGAAATCACCCTTTGCAGAGAGCCTTTGAGCCTCCTTCCCTTCCCCCTCAGGGCACTGCAGAATGGTTTTAATTGGAAGCAGATGTGCAACGTGGTAGGTAGGAGCAGGCGTCTGCTCAATGTGAGCTCCTAGTAAATAACTAACTCCTGTATGATCACTTTGAAAGGAAAAAATACTGTGATTCAAGGGAAAGGATTTAAAATGAGACCAGTATTCAGCCATAGTCAGTTCACTGGTCCATTAATCTCGCCAATAATCCCTACCAATTATTAGGAGTCAAGAATATTCTCTTCTCTTTCTTGCTTGATAGATCTGCAAATTGGGTGGAGCATTCATCTTCAACGAATGGGTCACAGGGAGATTTCCAGGTCATCACTCCCACTGCAAATACTTTTCCAATAAGGAAAATCATAGAGCTGTACTGTTGAGGATGACCAATCTTGGTTTTAACAGGGAAGAGACTTTTAGCTCAATAGTAGAAACTCAGCCTTTTCATCTTGATTTCAAAAAGAATATTTGGGCCAAGTCTCCTGGTTTCAGGAGACTTTTCAATTTTTTCTGTCACAGTGGATCTGCCAGGCTACCATAGTCTGATTTTGTGGAAGGTGTTTACAGCTGCATCACACAGATCTACAGTTATCAAGATTCAGGAGGCTGCTGTACTTTTGCCTTGCACTTCATGGCAACCCTTTTGCCCCAAAAAATCCCAGTAGCTATACTTGGACGCAGCAAAGGTAATCACTAGGTAATCTTCTGCGGCAGGGAATAATTTAAACCACAACTCACCTGCTTCCAGATGCATGGGATAAAGGACAAGAACATGCAATAGGGGCCATAGTCTGAGAAGGCGTGAATGTAAAATTGCTTGTGCATTAAATCACCAGTAAAACATTTCTTCAGCCTCATTCCAGCTACTGGAAAGAGGAGTTATGCTTTTGTGAACATGGGATCAATTTATACTGTGTCACCACGTCCTGCTCCTTACTTGCATAATAAGCTTTCCATACCTTTTGTTTTGTTGTTCCCTGAAAACTTTTGAGCAGACTTTATTCCAGTTCTTATTCTGGCTGGTTCAGTATCTTCCATGGACAAGTAGTAACATGGAAGAACCCCTAGCAAGGCGGTGCTACATAGCTAAGTGAAGTAAATAAATGTAAGGATTAAAACTAGACTGATGCAAATGCTTTATGCATCTTCTAGATGCAAGAAATCTAGAGAAAGTTGCAAAACAGAGATTCTAGTAAATGTCGCTTCATAGTCATAGGAGTCAAGTCCCAGTTTTAAAGGTAGGAAATGCAGCTTACAGCAGACTGCATTTTCTAGCTGTCACAACAAAACTGCAACTCCAAAGTCAATTTGTGCCAAGAGAACCAGCTTCCCTGCTGGCTTCCCAACCAGGAGAACCAGGAAGCAAAACTGATTTGAAAAACAGAATGAAACAGTCCATTTCCATTGTCTAAGTGGTTTAAGGGGGGGAGGGGCGGGGGGCAGACACAAACAAACCAACCAAAGATGCTGAAGAAACAGAAGACCAAAACACTTATTTATGAAAGCCCTCCCTTAAGTAATGAATTTAGTCTAGTTATTCTGTGATGTTATTAGTAAAACTGCTAAAGGCATTTCTACATAAAGAATGAAAGTGCACACATGCCCAAGTATTCTCTTTTATGCTATTTTGAGGACATAATTTCCTCATGTCTTGCTTTCAAAAGCCTAGTATTTTCCAGTGCACTGAATAGATGGGCTCTATCTCTAGCTCGAACATCAAAAAGTAACCTTCACGTTCATCAATGAAAAGTGACAACTGATTTTATTAACTGTATTCATTATAACACATAATATAACAGTGGGAATATTTTTCACTGTAAGATTTTTGAATGGAAGAAAAGTGCAGTTAGTCTGAGTTCCTTACATTCATTAGAAGCAAGACTATTGAAACCATCAACATTTACAATGACACATAAGCAAACACCAGAATCAGTGCCAATAAATACACAGAGTACCAAAATAAATATTTACAGAATTAAAAATATAATAAACACTGATTAGTATACCCTTGTGAACTGCCAGGGAAGAAAGACATCTATTGCTATCAGTTAGGTTGTAAATACCTTAAGAATACAGTGATTCAAAGAGACACATACTCATCGAAGTTTGTAGACGTGGAAAGGAGCAGAGTGTGTCTAACAGTCTGTTATAAAAACACCCCCCGGAGTGTTGTGAGCTTTCAGTAAGAAAAAGTTGGTGCACACAGACTGGTCAGATTATTAGCAAACCGTTTAGATAAGAGCGAGGAGTTCTCGCTCTTTATCTCGCTCATTATCTTGAATCGGTCGTATGCTACCTTACTGGAGGTGGCTGACACAAAAAATACGTGGGAAAATTTGTAATTAACAGTGATCTGTCAGCTATAACACATCTTATAGAAACAGGTTAAGTGACTTCTAACAGGACACATCTGCCCTTTCAGCACATGGGAAACCCCGAGAGCATCAGTTTGTCAGATGCAGTGTGGAGCAGTCCCTGCTACATTTTCCTCAGGCACACCGTGATATTTAAGCAGAGTTGGGCTGTGATAAAAGACTAAAGCCATGCTGTGTATTCTGGACTTACTGAATCTGTATTTCCCACCAACCACATTCATACCTCATCCCCCCTTTCAACAGGGCCACAAGCCTCAACACTAGAGCTTTTCCGAGACAGACTCTGCTGACAAACATAGCACGGCAAATTCAGATGGGGCGAAATTATGGGATCTTCGCTCAATAACAACCAACACCACTAATAGAGCCACTGATTTCAGAGGGTACACTGGTGGACTTAGATATTGTCCGGCCATTGCGATCTGTCCCGTGGCAGAGGATTTACTTCAATTCTACACAAAGGCAACAGCTTCAGTCTTGCTCCCTCTTTTGAAAAGCACGATGACATTGCTTTTATCAAGCCACATGCTACAGAAAGTTACTCGCACTCTACCTAGGACTTAGTGGTGCTGCTGCACGACGTGTCTTATACTCCCTCCCCACTTGCCCTTGGGCTGCGAGGGCACAGCCAGTGCTTACCGCCCTGCCAAGGGTCTGGGTCTCCACAGACCCCTGGCAAAATGAGGATCAAAGAGTAGCGAGATGCTACGGGTCAGGAGCTGGGCTACAGGGGATCTGGGGAAGTCTCTGTGCTAAAACTGCCTTCAGAAATGGAAGGCACTGGGCACCGCTCGGGTGTCAATGAGAGCGGTCACACTAGTCCACCGGCAGGAGCACTGGGCTTCAGCACACCCAGACTCACAGCCTGGCTCCTAACTCGGTGTAACACAACCACCCCAGCATCAGTGCAAGAAAAAAAGGAGCCGGAACTTACAGGCATATGTTTAACTCTCATTTTCCACAAGGACCAGAGGTCCAGCCCTTGCTTTCATCCCATCTCCCAGCCACCCCATGAACCCGCCCAGCCCAGCCCAGCCCCACCACCCTGGCTTTTCCTGCTGCCGCCCAATCTGGTGGATACCTCCACGTGGTGACACCCCACACACCTCTGCCAGGACCACATGGCAGGGCCGGACAGCAAATTCTCCCACTGACAGTGCCTTGCTCCCCCAGTTCGTGGGGTGCAGGTGAGCTGGAACAGACCTTCCCCTTTGCTGCCATTAACCAAGAAACATCACCAGATGTGTAGCTTTTACATTTTTAAGGTCAGGCTTAATTCAAAGCAGATGTAGCCAATTTTCTTTTATGAGCACATTATGTTCAAAGCTTCCAATGCATCTGCATAAAAAGCCCATGGAAACAACCTGATACTGAAATAGCAACTGTTTTGATGCAACATCATCCAAAATAATAAAAATCTGTTAAAGTTCTTACCACTCAGTCCCTACATGCTGTTCTCCCTAAAAACAGGTTTAAGATGTGGCTGTGAAACAATTAAAGAGAGGCATCATTAGTTACCATATCAATAAACAAGAACAATGACACAATAAGCAGGGGGTTTAGCGCTCTGGAAAGGATCTGGTCCTGGTTTTGCCATCACAAGTTAAATTAAGGAAGGCAGTGATTGTGTTAGCTGTAATTTAAACATGCTGAGCACTGGAGTTATGTGTGGGAGTGGCTGCTTGTTAAGATGGAAAAACAATGGAAAGACATGTTTTGCATTCAGATCAGTGAAAATACTACTACAGTAATATAAAAGACTGCACAATCACCAGAATAATGTTCATCTTTAAAAAAAGGGAAGACTTGTTTAAGAAACACTTCCAATTTCCTTCAAGATTAAGAGATTAAGGACCTTCTCCAGTTCTTACTGGAGTCAGTGGAAGCTTTGCCACAGCACAAACTGGGGCCTTGGAAAGAGATTGTCACATCTTCTCGGCGTTTTCTAGCTATGTGGCCACAGCTGGATTAGCTTCTACTTTAGAGCATTGCTTGGATGTGATGTTACAGTAGGCAAAGCAATCTTCTTTTAGCCACCGCTACAAGAAACCTTTAATCCTAACAGTTTAAATTCCTTGCCCTGTGAAGTATATAACCTTTTCCTCTCTCCACTACAACTTTGGTTCTATGTATTTAAACACATACAGAAAGGAAAAAGAAAAGCAGTTCTTACCAAAGCTAAAGAAAATCTGGGCACAGTCTCCACAACAAGCAGCTTCTGAGCTTTCCCAGAAGAGTGACCTGCTACCCTGCTAGATTTGCTAGATGGTCCACAATAGGAAAGTGGAGGGATATATGCAAAATATCACTCAACATCCTCACCCACATGTATGAGATCACACCACAGAGATCTCCATTTTAAATATCTTTGCAGCTTGTTCTGAAGGTAAATTCATTTTTTCCAGACCGAGAAGCAGGAGCAAAGTCCCCTTGAAGAGCACACTGGCAGCAGCTCTTCTTTTCTAGTGCTGGAGGGCTGGGTCAAAAATCTCAGTTTCCCAAGTTACTGCAGTATGGCTGAGAAGGAGCGAGAGACAGAGAGAAAAAAAAAAAAAAAGTGGTCCCAGGCAACAGTACTCACTGTTTTGGATGGAGAAGCCCTCTAAGGCAGGAAGAGCTTTTAACAACCTGCTTTTGCAGGAATAAAGCCCCCCCAGGATGTGGCTTGAGTGGTTATAGCTCTTATTCTTTTGCGTATGGCAATTTGTTCCATTTCTCTCTACAAGAAATGGACCTAGGAAACACCAAATCAATGCTGACCGTTCCTAGCCCAGATGCTCACAGGGAAGACATGTGAGCTAATGATGAGCTAAAAAATTCCTGTGAGTCAGACTAAAAATAAACTGTCCCCTGAACACAAACAGCAAGACAGATTCAGATACATTCTGCTCACAGTAAACAGCACATGGACTCATGGCAAGGGAATCCCATCATCCCATCCCTCCCCATTCCTCAATGGAAGGGAGAGATGTTCAGTGGGGACCAGTCCCAGGCCACTGAAAGCAACCAACAGTGAATTCTCAGCATCGAATCTCAGAAGAGTCAGTTGTTGTGCAATTCTGCCTGGACACGTGGGGTTATGTCATCGTAATGAAAACATAAACAAAGCAAAAACAACAAAAAAGGAAAAGCCACCCCCACCCCCCCCAAAAAAAACAAAACAAAACAACAAAAAAAAAGCCTGTAGAATCTGTCACGTGTAAACTCTGCCAAGACTCATTTCTGCAGCATCTTTGAGTCGGTGTCAATTTGTTTTTCCAAGACAGAAGCCTCAGCCTTTCACATCAATAACTATGAAAATACATCTTCAGGACACCTTGCTTAGAGTCCCCCATTGTGGCTGTTAGATAACCATCTGCCTTGTAAGTGGCTATTGTTACTGTGAACTGTCTCTTTCATACCATTATCTTGCTGAAAAGCCTTTTCTGAAAGTAGTCCATTAGAACAGGGGGAAAAAACCTCCGAGCATGGCCATGTAGCAGAATCAATGGTTCCCTTTGATCTGCAAGCTCAGTCAGTACTACAAATTTAAGAAACAACAAGGTTTTGCTTTGCTAAGCAAAGCCTGTTAATTTGGCTCATCTGCACTTACAGCATCTTACTGAAAATGCCATCTGTATCAGACGTTTTGAAGACTTTGGTGCAATATTCGCTTAGCTTAGATAAATAATTTAGTAAGATTCATTAAAAAATAATCAGTGAATTAATTTTCATAGCGTACATCTATGCATGTAATTTTTAAAATTCAGTCCTCTACTACCCTGAACGGCGGTGAGGATATTCACAGTGGATGAGGAAAATGCTGGTGATTGATGGATTAAGACTGAACATAGATTTTTCTTATTCTAGTCATGGAATTTCTTCTGAAATCTACTACGTGTGCTTGAGTCCTATTACTGGTAAGAGCAAAATGCATATGCACTACAGGGAAAAGAAGACCCTTTAAGTCTGTTGCAGGCCACACATATAGTACAGGGAACTTAACTCCTACCATGACAAAAGAAGTCCACAAAAACATCATTTCATGCTACCGAAAGGAAATCTTTTGTGCTGATATCTAGGACAGGAATGTATACCACCGAAATCACTGTAGATAGCTATAAAACACTACGCAATATATAGAAATATCCTAAGAACATACAAAATTTACCAGTAGTGACCTGAAAGTGCAAAGAGTACATGTAACTAAATGCCAAGTCCTGATCTATAAAATCCTTTATGAATGACATACAAGCTGATAATTACAAAGCATCATTCAGACCACAAAATAACAAATAAAACAAAGAAAGAAAAGTATTCTTTAAGAAAATCAAAACGACGACAGCATTGGGAATGTTATCTTTGGGACTCAGAACACCATTTCTACCTCAACACCTACCAAAGCCAAGGAAAATATATGCTCAAACAGGGTAACATAAATAAGAATGCAAACCACCACAGAATGCCTCAGGACTATTACCTCTTTTTGTCTCAGCCTTTAAATCCAGCAAGCCATTAACTGTTTGTTCTTAGGCATCTCACAGTATTTTACAGGGATCTTTCAAGGATTAAATGTAGGTCTAAAGAAAGCCTTTGAACCTCCTTGCAATGATTGTTTTAGGCATTGTGTGGAGTTATACAAATATATTTCTATGAAAATTGAAAGCCCTAGCAAATATTAAATTTTCTATTACCTTTTGAAATAAAAAACATAGATGGCTTAAAGACAAAAGTGAGTTTTATAAATACAAAGTTAATTTGAGCATTAAATTGTATTTTTACTCTCACACAACCATTACCCTGAATCAACGTCAGTATGTCGCAAGGATTCAAAATACTGACGCCCTACTACGAGCTACTTTCCCATTTTCCTTTTAAGGATATGATTGTCCTTAAAACATGTACATAGCAAGCAGCCAAACAAACCGCCAAGAGATTTGCAAAATGTACTTACACTGGGTATGCGATAGAAAGCTTGAGAGAGCGACTGGGGAGCACTTGGCCTTGGCAGGCACCCCGGCCGCCCTCCCACCCCGCTGCCAGCCCAGGGCTCCCCGCTCCGCACCGGGGGCTCGCTCCGAGGAGGAAGCTGCCCGCCAGCATGCAGAGGACGGAGGAAAAATGGGGCAGAAAACAAAGGAGAGAGAGAAAAATGAAGGGAAGGCAAAGCATTTTAATGATGATTCGTGTTAGTCATTAGGTGAGAGGGAGCTAGTCTAGCATCACTCTATTGGTTTCTCAATACAGACATGCCACAATGCAAACAAAATGCATAAGATGAATAATTTGCCACACACAAGTCCCGTAGAGATGGCAGCTGATATCTTCTAATGGTTTTAAAGATGCACCACTCCTACTACCTGTACTCAGTGCTTCCAGTTTTTATGGTACCACCCCAAGCTCACCACGTCCTCCCTCCCTCTCAACGTCCAGTACCCTACAGAATCTCTCTGCACAATTTGTCCTTACAACAAAATGGGGAATTATGATTTTTCTGCAGAGTTGGCATGCAAGGAAAGATGCGTCCCTTACAGTCAAATGAAAACGGAAGAACAGAAAAAGGAATGTTAGGTTGAGGGCTGAGGACCAGGATAATATTCCATGCTCTGTACATTCATCCTTTTGAGGGTATTTCAGCTTGAACTTTCTAAAATGCACAAGCAGAGTCAGGCCAAATGCAAATCCCTTTCTCAGGCGAAGGAAATCACCGCCAGCATGTTTGGAGACAGATCTACAGCACATGCCCTCAGCCTGCGCATAGGAGCGTGCACGCGTGGCTGTGTTCACGTGAGCGTGAGCGTGCACGGGTGTGCGCCTTCGCCCGGGTGCGCGTACCCTAGGAGGTGGTGTGTTCTGACCACACATGCATATGTACAACACGTCTGTGTGAGTAGGCATGTAGAAAACCACACACATATACGTTAGAAAGAAAAGATATAAAATAATCTCCTTTGAAGCGTATTAAGGTTCTTGCTCAAACCATGAAAACAGGGACTGTTTTCTAACTAACGCTTGCTCCCTATTCACTGGGGCATTGCAGTTCGGTATTAAATCCTGCAGTAATTTCAGAACTAGATGCCAATTTTACCCTTGCGACTATAAGGTCATTTCCCCAGTGAACCACGCATCTACATATGTACAATTATTACTGTGGCATTTCCTGGCTTTTTATGGTTTATCTATAACCTTAATATCCTTCAAATGTATATTCTGTATATTTATATTCCTTTTTTTCTTTCAATTTAAGAGACAATAAAACCAACTGCTATGTAAGATCAGACCCATTAGCTTCAATGATGTGAATTCAGGATTCTCTGCATAATATAGACAAGTATATTTTTAAAATGTATATTATTTTTCAGATACACTGGAGCATATATTTTATATTAACTGTGGTCTGATGATTAAATACTTATATCAAAATATTTTGTAAATAGATAACATTTACCTTTAGACTTCAGTGATTTTTGGAGCTTTTTCAGTGTATCATAAAAATATGTCCTCAGGCACATTAAAACCCTATTAAATTTCTTTGAAATGTTGTCAATGCCCATGTACAGTAGCCACTATTCAAAAATGCCCTGGCCATTAATACATTTCTCATAAGATCCAAGCTCATCAGACCATTTTATGTACCACTAGCTTACCATATTTCTTTTTCTCTCTTAAAGTAAAATTATTCTGACATTATTAAGAATGAAAATAAAAAGCAACGAGAACCCAAACTTTCTTTAAATAGTCAAAAACTAATTTTATATATTTTAAAAAATAATAATTAAAAAACACGTTTCTTTCCTGGGTTCCTTCTCTGTAAGGTTTAAGCCCAGAGCAACTTTGTCTAAACCCCTGAAAATAGAGGTTTGCAGTGGCAATGCTGTCAGAACTTCAGCTCTGACCCATGGAATGTGCCACTGGAATAAAATCAGCACTTCAGACTTACTTATCTGGGGATGCATGAGCCCATACAAAACAGAGTTTCGCTCTAATTTAAGGTACTTACACGAAGTTCTATCATTTTAGAACTCTAAAATTATCTACCTATAAAAACTAACTCTTGCTTAAACTCTAG
This sequence comes from Pluvialis apricaria, assembly GCA_017639485.1. Classification (NCBI taxonomy): domain Eukaryota; kingdom Metazoa; phylum Chordata; class Aves; order Charadriiformes; family Charadriidae; genus Pluvialis; species Pluvialis apricaria. The sequence continues at coordinate 22,555,733 of CM030007.1, forward strand.
ATAATACAGACGGGTGATTTTTTTTTTTTTTAATAAAAAATCTGTAGCATTGAGTAAACCTGCTAAAATATGTATATATTTACACATGGCGAGCAAGTTATTGTATAAATGTGAACAGTGTGTATATATTGGCATTTAGTAAAACTTCCCTGAACCTGATTGTATGCATTATTGGACAAGTATTGATGTAAACATCTGAACCTACGTCAGGTGTCTGTTACCCATTTACATTAGACCAGATCAAAACCAACCAGACAGAGAGACAAACAAAAATATGTTTTCCTGTTAGACAAGTCCACCTAACTCCTTAGTTGGCTACTGCACACAAGTCAATCAAGTCTGCTGCTGAGCAGTGCTTTCGTTCCTACAGCAGGTAAAATACCTGTTAGGTTGGTTGTTTTTTGCTTGGCATTTTTTCCAACATCTTGTAGAGCAAACACCATTTTCGGAGCCAGGCGCCCACCCTCCACTCCTCCCCCAGAAAGGATTAAAAGATAAGTGTATTGGAGAACCTCTCATGTCTTCCTTTTGTAACTCTGTTCCCTTGAAGAACTCATGGCACTGCTTTGCATGAGGAAGGATGCTCATTTAGGTTCAAATTCCAAGTCCTGCTTCCAAAAAGGCATGTAAAAATGAACCTCCCCAGTGTTTAGTGCTGCAGAAAAAAGATACAAATGTAAAAAAAAGTGCTCAAAAAGACATCGACTTTTTATATTCAGCCATACAGTCTAGTAAGAAGGGATTCAGAAGTGCAGGCCCTTGGAGTACAGTGAAGTAAGCCTTTTAGGTGCCTTTTGTCAGGTGATGTAAAACTAATTCATTATCTGTGGTCTCCTATGCAGACTTTCACACGCTGACCTTGCTGTCCATCTTTGTCTCCACCTCTTACTCAACTACTTTTTGGCACTGTCCTGGTACGTGGCAGCTTTCACTGTTGTCCCTGCTAAGCCCCTGTTACTGACCCGGCGTACCAGTACTTTAGAGACAGGGATTTTTGTTCTGTGCATCTCACTTTTGGCCAGGTGATGGTGTGCGACATGATGGCTGTTACTGGCATCTGCTCCATGGCTGGCAGGATGCGATGAAAGGTGTTTAATGCTGATGGGTATCTTGGAGTCTTTCAATGTGCTTGAAGGTGTTTTCAGTGAGCACGTGGTTGTTATTGGAGACACGGGCTTGGAGCGTGGCACGCAAGTGACCTGTTCGTCTGCAGGTCCCGCTGGTGGGTTCTCATCCGGCTCGGCATAGAGGTCGTAGAGAGCATCCCCACTGTAGCTGTCCCTGGGAATGGTCTCCTTCTGGATGCTTGCGGAACCATCTTCCTCAGGACCAGGGGTGGTAGAATCCCAGTAGCCCTCGTCACTGTTTGGGACGCCTTCATGCTGCTCCTTCTCCCTGCCCTTCTGCTCCTCTTTGTGGTTGAGGTGAATGGGGATCTGGTGGAGGCCACCACGTTTCACCGCCACCCTGTTCTGGGGCCCCTCGGTACCTCGGTTCTCCTTCAACCCCTCGGGCTTCTTTGTCCCTCCTCCACCTCCTCCTCCTTCTGTCTGGGTCTCCTCTGTCTGCGACAGCATATCCCAGAACTCCTGCAGGTAGGTGTCATCCACCTGGTCCGGGCTGGCCATCTCCTCCCCTCCTCCCTGGTAGGCCACCATGGGGGGGTGCTTCTTGGAGGCACCCAGCTTGCTGGCCCCGGGGGTGCTCTTCTCGCAGCCGCCACTCCCGCCGCCCACATCCTCCTCATGGTCCGCAATAATATCTCCGCAGCCTGTAAGAGAGTCAAAGCTTTTCAGTGAAGTCACGTCAGCAAACATCAAACAAATACGATCAATCGATTGCTCTGAGGGTGGATCAACAGAGGAAGGGTCAGGGGCGGCTGCCGTCTCTTGACCGCTATCACAGTGAGGTTCAACAGGGGGAATAGTCGTTATTGGAATGTCACCTGTTATGGCCGCATCCTTCGCAGTCCCAACCTCTCCGGCGCCCGGGTCCGGTCGCTCGTGGCTGAGCTCCTCGGGTCGCCTTCCAGCGGCGGTAGGGTCCTCCCCGGGGGGGACACGGCTGTCCCGCGACTCCCCACCTCCCGCTTCGGGCTCCTCGGCCGAGGCGTGCGCCTCGCCGCTGCCCTTCTCCCGCGGCTCTCCCGGCCCCACGTCTCCCGCGCCGCTCGGAGTTTCAGACAAAGGTTTCGGCGTCTCCTCTTTGATGCACTCCAGGCTGGCAGTCAAAGACCCCGGCATGATAAGGCCGGTCTGGATCTCCGAGCTTTCCCCCCTCTCCTCCTTGCCGTTTTTGTCCTTTTTATGCCACCGCATGCTGCTGAAGATCCCTTTCAGCCCCTTCTTTTGTCTGCCGCCGGCCCGCTGGTCCCCGCTCTCCGCCCTGCCGTTCTCCGGCCGGCCGTTCTTCCTCAGCAGGGAGAAGAAGCTGTGCGACTTGGCCACGGCGCTGCCGGGGGAGAGCCCGAGCCCGCCGCCCGGCCGGCCCTGCGCCTCCTTGCTCTGCGGCTCTCCGCCGCCGCCGCCGCCGCCCGGTTCCTCCTTCTTGCCGCTCTCCAGCACGGCGTCGGCCAAGCCGTCGTGCGTCCGGCTCCGCACCATCCCCGCTTTGCCGGCGCCCTTCCCTTCCCCGCCTTTGCTCCTCACCCCGAAGATGCTCGGCATGGTGCCCCCGGATTTCCTCCTCTTGAACAGTTTGAAGGCGGTTTTGTTAATCTTCCCCGACGGCTGCTCGGCGGCCGGAGGCTCGGCACAGTCGCAGTGCGAGTCCATGTCTGCCGCCGCCGCCGCCGCCGCTGCCGCCGCCGCCGTTGCCGCCGCCGCCGCCGCGGCCTCCGCTCCGCCGCCGCCCCCGCTGCCCGGTGCGATCCCTCACTGACAGCCCCGCCGCCGCCGCCGCCGCCCGCCCGTCTCCATGGCAACCCGGAGGTGGTGGTGGTGATGATGGAGGGGGGAGGAAGGGGATAAGCCGCTTTTCCTCCGCCGCCGGCCTGCGCCAGGGCCGCCCTCGCCCACTCGGAATCAACCTGAGCCGCCGCAGCTCCGCCGGCAGCGCCCCTGCCGCCACCCCTCCCCAAAACGGCTTATATAACTTAACCCCTTCCCCTCCCGCCGCCTCCCACCCGCCACGCGTGGGCAGGGCGGCGCTGGCTGCCGCACGGCGCCGGGGGATGGGCACCCCACGGTGCGGGGGGGGAGGGCCACGCCGTCCCCACACCCGCCGGGTGTCCCCCGCGGGGGGGGGCGGCGGCAGCGAGCGAGCCCGGTCGCCCCGCCGGGCTGCAGCCCCGTCGCCCCCTCCACGCCGCTTCTTCTTCCCCTCTCCCACCCAAAACCGGTCCCTCGCGGGGCCCGGGAGGGGGTCGCGGCTCCCCAGGCGGGCGGGCACAGCTCAGCTTTTATTTACGAGAGCGTTTTGCGTCGCCTCTGTGGAGGCTTTGGAGCGCGGGCGCTGCGATGTGAAGTGCAGCGGAGCGCCAGCAGCGCCCAGAGGCGGCGGCGGACGGTGGGGGGGGGGGACACACAGACACACACACGGCGACGACACGGTCTGTAGGTGACAATGCGCCACACGGCAGGGATGGACGTGCGGACACACGGGACACCCAGACCGAACCCGCGAGGTACAGACCCCCGGGGCGGAGGCGGAGGATGCCGACATCGCTCCCCTCCCTTGCTCCCCCCTCTCGCACCGTCCCCGTGTCTCTGTTTCCTCCCAGTGCCCGAGGCCACACGTCCCCACCGCCGGTGACCAGAGGGGAGCAGTGGCAGAAGCTGGGGCACAGCCCAGCCCGCGCTCCGCTCGCCTCCCCTGCCGGGGGGGGGAGCACGGCAGCCGCCCCCACGCAAGCCTTTTCCCAGACCCCGCATCCACTGCGCGCAGTGAGGGCACCCATAGCGCATTGCCACCAGCAATGATGGCCAGAAGCACAGCCACATCGGGGTGGCTGGTGGCACCCTGGTCACAAACCCCCTCACTGGCTGCAAGTCTATCCCAGATGCAAAGTAAACTGGAATGGAATGGAATGGAATGGAATGGAATGGGAGAGGAGAGGAGAGGAGAGGAGAGGAGAGGAGAGGAGAGGAGAGGAGAGGAGAGGAGAGGAGAGGAGAGGAGAGGAGAGGAGAGGAGAGGAGAGGAGAGGAGAGGAGAGGAGAGAAGAGAAGAGAAGAGAAGAGAAGAGAAGAGAGCAGTTGGAAGGGCCCTACAATGATCATCCAGTCCAACTGCCTGACCAATTCAGGGGTGATCAAAAGTTAAAGCATGTTATTAAGGGCACCGTCCAAACGCCTCTTAAACAGTTTTGGGGCACCGACCACCTCTCTAGGAAGCCTGTTCCAGTGTTTGACCACCCTCTTGGTAAAGAAATGCTTCCTAATGTCCAGTCTAAACCTCCCTCAGCACAGCTTTGAGCCATTCCCATGCGTCCTGTCACTAGATAGCAGGGAGAAGAGCTCAGCACCTCCCTCTCCACTTCCCCTCCCCAGGAAGCTGCAGAGTGCAATGAGGTCACCCCTCAGCCTCCTTTTCTCCGAACTAGACCAACCTGGCCAAATTAACCTGCCCGGAGCTCCAAACTTGCTAAACACCACCTCTACCTTGTCTCTCTCTTGAGGCGGGGTTATTTGGGCTTGGGGGCAGTGCTCTGCGCCAGGGCTGACCTGCTTTCACCCGGAGCTGTAATAACGCGCGTGCCCTGGCAGCCTGACTCTGCTGTACAGCATTAGTCTGGGCTCCTCCAAACATAAACGCTTGTCTGGGTTTTAGCTCTAAATGCAAGTGAGAACCACTAAAGAGAAGTCGTATGTGGGCTCTCTGGCTTGGGGCTAGGTTCTGCTCCCTTTGAAGTCAGTAAAAGGTTTTGCCATTGACTTCACTGGTTGGAAGAATTAGTTGTGGGATTTTTATTTTTTTTTTAACATCATCAGACATTCATTGCACTCTCCCACGAGAGCAGGTTGAATTATCTGTTGTGAATAATTTATCCAGTGAATTTAGTCCTTTTTTTTTTCTGTTCATGTATAAGAAGTGCCATTTGCATTCACAAGTGTTCAATAAGAGCAATATGAGCACATCATTCAACTTACAGGTCTCTCCTGCCTTCTGCAAGAGACAGACGGAAGGGCAGACGAGACAGAAGCCAAGATTGTGGCTGGAGGAGGAAGAGTGAGTTCCATTTTACAGAGTGCAGTTCATAAACATGGCCAGCACCCGGAGAGACATGGAGACAGGAGGTCGGACCAGAACCTTCACCCATAGACGTAAGTTGCTCACCTTGACTGTGCCTCAATCAATTGTGCCACGTCGTGAGTTCCTCCATCACTTGGTAATATTTCTGCTCTTTAGATAGATGAACGGAACTTGATAAAAAAGAGAAAATACAAAATGCTCTTGTGCAAATGCAAATACACAGAACCAGGCATCCTTTGGAAATTTGAAAGATCAAAACCTGGTCATATGTCTTGGGAAAATGTGCACAAAAATGCTAATAAGTAAGACTTGGCCACACAGCGGAACTTGCAATTTTTGCACTTTCGTACTGGCACTCTGCTACATGTCACCAATCCCTTACATTTCACCATTTCTTCTCACAAGCCTTGAGTCCAAAGGAAGGAGATACAGAGATGCAAAAGGCAGAGGACAGATGACAATGCGTCACAGCTGTATGGAACAGACAAGTTATTGTGCTCTCTTTCTTTTTGTGTGAATATCTGCCGCCATGATGGAAAGGGTGGACTTTCACCCTGTTTTTCAGTCAACTTAAAATCCAAGTGTTAATGGGGGAAAGTGACTTGAGGTCAACCTGAAATTACTACTTTAGAAATGTTTTGACAAGTTTAATTTTTTTTTTTTACACATTTGGTTTCAATTTTTGCACATTTAAAAATATGATTTAGCCTTCAAGGTTTTTTAACCTTGAAGTACCTCTGGAAATGGGTAGTCATTCTAAAATGAAATATGAAAGCATTGAATTTTGAAAGTGATAAGTGAAACATTCCCATTTTTTCTTCTCTTTTTTATTTTATTATTTTGTTTTAACCTGAAGACATCTATGGATCCATCATGAACTCATGACATGCTTTGGTCAACCTGCCCTTGCAGGGCTCAATAGGAAAAGCTTTAGACAAAGTGTTCACTGACTTCTAACCGAAGAAGAATAATGCTGAAAGGTGGTTATATTCATGCAAAATAGCTCTTCCATCTAGAGATGCTTGGACATCTGAGTGCTGTACGATCGAGGAGGTTGGGACAAAATGTTCTCTGCTACATCTGTTGTGCCCATGTCCTCATGTGGAATGGGGACTTTGCACAGAGAGGTGAGTGGCGTTCCCTTGCCCTTTTGGTTCCCCCTGCTTTTGGCTGGGATTTCCACTGGAAGCAAATGGCATGGTGTCATTTTTGCAAAACTGTAAAGGGATGCAGGATCATCTGTGTGAACGGCCTTCCAAGGTGAAAAAAGGTGGTTTCTGGAAAAGGATGGTGAGGAGCTGGATGAAATGGAGCCAGAGACATTCTCTTCCATGTGGTCCTTTTTTATTCTTTCTGGTTTTACATTATAGGAAGCTTGTGCAAAGCCTATGGAAGCAATACTTACTACTTACTGGGGTTTTCTCAGAGGTTTAAAACTCAGCCCCCTGAATTGTGGTAGGGAGTCCTTTATGGCTTCCCTTCATCTCTGTAGGTCTGACATGAAAGTCCACTTCTGATGGTGAAAAATGTCATAACTCTGTCTTCCTGGCAAGGGGGAGGAAAGACTGACGGACACCATGCAAAGGGAAAACAAATGAGGAGCTGTAATTTAAAAGCACAGAGAGACTCCACAGTCAGCTGGGAGCTCCTGATGACCTGCAGAAAAGGGGCAGCTGAGCAGCTGTGGTGGGAGAGCTGTTTCTACTGCATCCCCCTGACCTGGCTTAGTCTGGGGGGCATCTGACACGGTGGAAGATATCCCATGCTGAGCAGCACGGCACTGTCACAGCAGCGGGTTTGTTCCAGCTGAAGAGGATATTGAAAAGGGTCTGTGGAAGAAATGCTTTCAAAGGTGGATTTTTTTTTTTTCAATCTTTAGAATTAATATTACTGAAGAAAAACAGACAAGAAACACTATATAACAAAATTACTCAGAAAAGGTCATTTAAAAAACATGTAGTGTTTACAAGTATACACTTTTTTACAGAAATTAAGGACTTTGAGGCGAAGGCTATCCTCTCCTTGTCCCCTGGACATACCCTATATCTTTTTTGGGCTGCTTGCTGAAGGTTACTGTCACAGACTGCTGGTCCAGCTCCCAGCCTTGGTTCCACCACTGACCTGTGCTGTGATCCTCAGGAAGCCACTGCTTCGCATCAGTTCAGCCGAGGACGCCTTCTCCAGCGACCCTTAGGCACCACAGTCCTGGTCCCAGCATCACTCCCTACGGAGTGCTGGAGCCACGGGGGCAGCCCCACAGCTGGAGCCATCAGGTGAAACAGCAGCAGCAATAATTACAACCCAGCCTCACCCTGCTTTTCCCCAGTGATTACACCAGGCAGATGCTCACAGTTCCCCCCAGAGACTGCAGTATATGGCACAGAATGAATACCAAATAAAAGACCTAGGATTCACCGAGTATGAATTAGTGATGGAAGTGACAGCTAGCAAACCATCTTGGCCCTCATTTTGACAGAAGCCCCAGAGTTTTTTGGTGTTTCGAGGCTGCCTCACATGCTGAATGGGAGCACCGAGCACAGGGTGACAGGACAGAGGTGTCTGAAAATCTCTGCAGGAATTTTTCACTTCATGCTTCATTTCTAAGTAACTTCAGTGACTCCAGAGAGTCAGGAGCAGCCCTCTCAACATAGTACCCAGCATATGCTCAGTTTTAAGCCAGAGTTCACCCATTTTCTGCTGAAGTTCTTTACCTTTTTTTTTGTTCGTCTGTTTTGTTAGCATTCTCTACAGCGTTTCTACCATCACATACACTATAGTGTATATATAATTCATAGGGCTCAAAGATGCTACATCAATTTAAAAATAGCAGGTCTTCCTAATGATAAGCAGTGAATCTAAATTGCAGAAAGTGAATTGCAAGACTTTGGCTAGCACAGTGCCTGCATCTAGACCCCAGCTGGTGATGGGAGAAAGTCATCAGGCTTTTAAAAAGCCATAGATAATTACCATGGGTCTATAATTTAAGGATGAGTACAGGGAAATCCAAAGCAATAACATGTTCATCGGGAAAATAGGCCCACTACCTGAAAAGTTACTTCAAATACCGGAATTTCTTCTTACGTGGTTAGGTGTGCTACTGCACAAGTAAACTCTGCAATACATTACAGTATCAGGAAATGGAAGTGATGCTGTTTGTTGGATTACAAAATCAATGGGCTCATTAATGAAGACATAAGTAATGTCAGATCTCTGCTGATACCTTAAGATCTGCTTAGGGAACCACTGTGACTTTAAGTTCCCAGAGAACAGCTGAAAACAGCAAAATAAAATTTCAGAAAAAGAAATGGGGGTTAAAGAATCCCTCTTGTTTTCTATATGAGCCTTCTTGCTGTAACACATATCAGCGGTAAGGGTCTGCTCATACAGGTACAGAGGAAAAGTGTCTGGATTTCTAACGTTTGCTACTTCTTTGCATTTGCCTTCCAACAGATCCATGTCCTCCAATATTGCATATTTCCTTCTTCCCTCTCCAACCTGTATGGCAGCAGCTACAACCTCCTCAGGGCTATTTGCTTTGTTACTCTTCTCTCCGTTTTCCCAGGTCAGACCACTTTCCACATCCTTTTCTGCAAACCAAACTCTCCCCAGCTGCAGAGGCATAAGTGTTACCTGGAAAAGAGGTCTAAGTCTTGATTCTCCCGAAACACAGAGACTAACTAACTTTAATGCTAGCAAAACTGGCTAAGATTCTAACTATAAGACAACACAAAGACCATAAATGTGCAGTTCAGCATGTCCATGGCTGACCCTCACTCTCAGGCAGCTCGAACTTGGGGATATCTCAGGGAAAAGGTTCTTAGAAGAATCTAAAAAAATGTGATATATGGAAAGAAGAAAGGGAGTGGCAAGTAGAAGATGAGGGATAAAGTGAGTTTCCTACACTCTATCAGAATGTCATCTCTGCACAGGCTTCATGCTCGTCAGACACTGCCCAATTAACACATGAAAAACTGTCACTGGAATAAACTGCTATCAGTGCAGTGTACAGATAGCAAAGATCATCATGACTGGGAGATGTGCATGGCCGTGTAAAGTATATCTCCAGTCTCCTGGGAAATAATAAACTGTCATTACTTTGTTTTATTGGCTGAAGAGCTGCAGTACTGGGAAGCGTACAGTGAGCAGAACAAGACCTGTTTCTCAAAATAGAGACCTGGACTCTGTTTTCAGAAAATTGTGTCTGAAGCCCACAGGCTTATAGAATTTGGAAGTGCCTGCTGTAGAACTGTGCAATTTGAGTAACCAAAATGTCCTCTAAATCTCCAAGAAATCACAGCAAATGAGAGTTGAGATACAGATTATTGAATAGGTAAATGATCGTGCCCTTCTGCAGAATAAGTGTGGAAGAAAGAAAAATCAGTCACTGACTTTCCATGTATTTAAACACCAGCCCAGTCTAGCCAAAATGGGAAGAAGTCCCATTTCGTGAGCCTGGAAGATTGCATATTAGACCAGGGACCTGCTACTGAGGACTTCACGAGGAGGAATACTTCTTGTTCTCACTGATAATATCCTTGCAGCAAAGGCAAACACTACCTTTGCATGTGAAAGGAATCCTGTGGCTACTGTGAGGTTTTCTTTTATTACTGTCACTCAGCCCCAGCATCCATTCTGGGTGCAATTTTGTAGGAAAAAAATGTCCAGCAAGAAATGGATGCTCAGGTTGAGCAAACCAGTCATGGGGTTTCTGAAATCAAGTAAACAATCTGAGCTGAGAAAGAATGAAGTTACAGTATTTCATTCAAGATTTTTGTAGGGTTTTTTGCTGTTGAAACATCATTTCTATATAAATGGCTTATGTTTTGCTGTTTTGCAGGGCAAAACAGGAAAATAACAGTAGCTCTCCCAAAATGAAGCAAAACACAAGTTCGACCCAAAAGAAAATTATTGAATGCTTTCCAGTTCAGCCAACAGACTGAAAAAATCGATTGTCTGCATATGATCTCTGTGTTATCCAGCTGTTCTTCCCAATGCAAAACAAAAGGATTACAGAGAAATAAGGAAGCAGCTGAGAAACTGAAAGGGGGAAAATATCCCTCATTTGTTTTAAAGCTAAATGCGAGTTAAAAATGCACACAGTGCATGTAGTCCCCCAAGGGACAGATTTACTTCTAATTAATAATATGTTAGTGTCCTAGCCCTCTGCATTAAAAAAAAAAAAACAACTCTAGATTAATCCTGCTGTAACATTGTAGCTAGAACCTCTAAGAATTAACCCAGCCCAATCCCAGATTTACTTGCACTGTAATTACTGGAAATGTGGAGAGTTTATTTTCTTTCATATACTGAACTGAAAAGAGAAATGTTAAAAAAAAAATCCCATAAATATGAGGTTTTTACATGAATATACAGCCATTCACTTTCTTCTTTGAATGTCTGCAATAACCCAGACATTATAATTTTATTTTTTTTTTAATTTCTGATTGTGCTAGTTACGTTTTTCTACTTCAAAAATACACAAAAATAAAATCCTGGCTGTGCAGTCCCAGCAGACCTGACAGACAATAGTACCACAGGAGGGATGGGTCTTCCCCACTACCTTTAATTAAAAGCCCAAACAGCAGTGTAAGCAGATTAGGGGGATGGTGGGGAATACTGGGTCAGAATGTGTTTTTCAGTTTTTGGAGGATGAGGACATTTTTACTGAGAGGCAAGCATTCAAAAAACTTTCATCACATTGGGGCTGCCTGAGTTTTTCCTTCACCCTTGTACTATGTCGGTCCTTTCCATTGACTTCAGCAGAAATACTTCTTATTAGTGTTAGTAGATGTAAAAGAACCAGGCTTTTAATTAAAGATTCAGCCTCCCTAAATAGGATGCCTAGATAGACATGATCATATTACTTGTGCTTTTTTTAAAAATAAGTAATACATCTCCAACTCACCAGCAAGACTACTGCTACTTTCAGCTGCTGCAGATAAAAAAACCCCAACCAACAAAACAACTCATTTAATTACAATTACTGACAGATATATTATTAGTTTGATTTCAGGAGTGCTCCGTCTCACTTTCCTTCTTTCCCCTCGTTTCACTGTGTATAAACCAGCCCGTGGGCGGAACATCAGTCGGAGCAGTTGGGTGCCAGCACCATGGTAGCACGTGGAAGTCTTTGGGCTCAGGAGAAAGGACACAGAGGCCGAATGTGAAATAGGCAAAAGAAATCTGAGCACGTGTGAAACACACAGGCTACGAGGGAATTACTGAAGAGCTTTGGGACTAAACCTGGGCCTTGGAACAAGGTGGAAGAGGAGAGAAATTATTGTGCTTTTTGTTATGACTAGTTTCCAAAACTAGTAAAAGAATTCACGGTCAGGATTTTTTTTTTCAGGAGCCTTAAAACTGCAACTACTCCTACATGAGCTGCTCTTCAGCAGATAGACACTATATGTTTTGTATTTGAAGCAGGGTATGTCTCAGCAGCTTCCAAAAGGGCTGAATATAAGACGCTATGCAAAACTAGGCCATGCCTTGCAACCTCAAGAGCGTTTGGCAATTTACTGCATTTCTGGAAAAGTCTTTTTGCTTTGTCATAGAAGATACAGGTAAGAATCTTAACCAGTGAATCCATGGATGTGAAGGATATATATTTCACTTCATACATCCCATCAGTTATACTATACTTATGAATGTTGTCTAGGTTTACCTCTGCTAGAATTAAAAAGTGTGACATGTTGAAATGAGATATCAAGCTTTCAGAAAGTGAAAAGAAACTGTAGAGCTCTAACCCAGCTTCTCATCAGTTAACAACACCCCTTCTAAATCCAATAAGAGGGCTCAAAGAAAGTACAGACTGAAATTAAATTGAAGCATTTAGAAAACTTTTTTATTTGCATTTATGTTTTCTCCTTCTCATACAAAATAGAAGAGTCCCCATAGTGTAATAACAGTTAAAATCCCAAAGCTCTCATTTGGAACCGCCGGTTTCCATCTGTTTCAAACCAAAGGGTAGGTTTTGTCTTCTTATGCTTTAACCAGCTGCAGGGTAAACAGCCGCATCTCAACTAGTTAGCTTAAATCCCCTTTCTCTAATGTGGCAAAAGACAGGTATTCTTAGGGTGCGGTTTATTTGACCTGTTCTACATGTCAACTTAATGCTGGATGAGGTAAATCTTACTCGAAAAGCTCTGAGCCCAAGTTAAATGTTCAGAGAAAAACACGTAAGTTTGCTCAAATCAGCCCCTCTCCAAATGTTTCAGCATTTGTGGATTTTAAGTTATTTCCTCCCTTTCCCAAAAATATCAGCCAACATTTTTCATCTTTCAGTTTTTCCATTTGGGGAAAACATTGATACACAGAAGTAAAATATTTTCCATCATCTCTAGTGCAAGCGTGTGCATTGCTTAATGCACGTGCACGTGGCGATGCCTATTTCTTGCAGCAGGGGAGCTACTAAGACGGTCTGGACTGCGACTCTGGTCAAAGTTAGGCCATGGGAAAGGCTTGGTGCAGCCTGGAATTTGGTTGTATCAGTCCCTCAGAGCTGTGAGAGTTTCTAAAGAAATCCAAAACTTCTTATTCTTTCTAAAAATGATACCTTGATACACATCGGTGAACTCGTTAGTTGGAGGCGGTCATAGGGACACTGGTAGCTTGTAGAGAAGCAGACGATTCGTTTCCCACATGGCACTTTCACTGATCTCTTTTTAATATTGGTCTCTGTTGCCCTGCTCTCACTAAAGAGCATTGTGTGGTACACACAATACAAATAACACCAGAGGTTTTTTTCCAAAGGGCTATTTTTGACAAGAGCTGTTGCTCTGACAGCAGATCGCTTGATCAATTCCAACTGAATGTCAGCTAAAGGACAGCTTTTCAGTTTTCTCTTTTTCCTTTTTTTTCATCACTGAGAAAAATGAAGCAGTGGGTGTTGATTTATGACAGTTTTACTAAAATATCTAAAGAGTACAGTTCAGTTTAAGAATAGATTAGTACCAAGAGGAATAATCACTGGGGCTTCCACTCCTGCTCTTCTTCTTGCTCGGACAAATCAGGCTTCCAGAGAAGCACCATTTGCACAAGGAGCACATAAGAAATGTAGGATTAGGCCCTTTGAGTTGGCTGGTAGGGTACCCAGGATGCAGGGCAAGCATCCCCCAGCCCCCTGGGACCTGGGGGGCTCTTGTCAGTGGTGTTTCCATACATGATGATAGCTGAATTCAGCACCTTGCCAAGGCCAGCTGCAAAACTCCCACCAAGCTCCACGGCGCTGGATCCGGGCCAGAGGCGGGCAAACTGGAAACCAGCAGCAGAGGTTTGCCTGGTGTCATGGGCTGGTTGGGGGAAGCCCATTTCTCTTGGCTCCTGGCCAGGGTGTATCATCATCCCCTGCTTCCAGCAAAACCCGATGGGAAAACCATGTACCAATCTGAAAGATGTCATATCTATCAAATAGGACAGTCAAGATCATCCAGTCCTTTTTGTGGAGTTTTTCCATGGAGCTTCACGAAAATAGGCTGACAGGTGGTCGCAGAGCTTTGCCTGAACTCGTGGATTACCAGGCCAGAAGGAAGCATCCCATGACTGTCAGATCTGCAGTCTTGGAAGATACAAGCTGAAGAAAATGACCTGTTTTTTTTTTCAAAAACACATGCCTATGGCCAGTCTCTCTTTTTATTTGCTCACTTCATGACACACGTGCGCATACATACGTACATATTTAAACACACAGAAGTCCCAAAGCATTTTTTTCAGGGAGATTCTTCTCCTTTTCACACTCTGGTCTCATTTAAACATGCCTAAGAGTTTACTGTCTCTCAAAATAACTCTCTGCGTTTGTTTTTTGAAGTGCAATTGTATCTATGAAATAGTAAAGGGAATAAATGGACAACAAACTGCATCCTTCACTAACACTTATCTCAGATCAATTGATAATCCCTTGTCAGGCTGATTGCTGTCAAAACCAGGACAAGCAAAGGCATTTTTCATTCCCACCATTGCAGCTGTTGTCTTTTTCTGTTAGCCCAATTAAGCAAAACGAAAAGGAGTAGCACCATATCAGAGCCAGTTTGCCTTAGGATATAAATTGTCGTCTTGTATTTGTCCATAGCCAGCCCCGCAAGAACAACAAAGCGATGCCATAAAACTCAACCACTGTGCTGAAAACACAAAGGAGCCATTTTTTCCCCTCCAACTCAACATGGCATCCAGCCATGATGCCCCATGACAGGCGCCGGCCCTCCCTCAGCCCGGCGGATAGCCGGGCTGTGCACAGCCACCCTGTGTCGCCGTCGGCCAGCCCCGTGCCTGTGCTGCCGGGGGCCGGGGCTCAGCCTGGCTCAGCCTGAGCCCAGCAGATCGGACGCCTTCCCCCCACCACTCCAGAGCCAAGGGGGTTTGCTGGGTGCCGTCATGAAAGCTGTTTTCCCTCCTCCATACTTGGCAGGAGAGAGCCCTTACACCTTTCAGCTTGGAAAACAAGAGGGAATCAGTAATTTTCTCTGGCGCTGTTAGCCAAAGCTCTCGTGGAAATGAGCTGACACTGTTATTGTAGAAGTGTAGCTGACTCCTGGCAATAAATGCCAAAGAAGTGCATCACCCTTGTGGCTTGTTGTCTACATGGCAGGACACCCTGTTGTGTGCTGGATTGTCACATGTAATCTATGCAAATGCAGTCATTAGCTTTAGCAGATGTTTTTTTATCGTGCTGCTTCAAAACTGAAAAGGGATCAGCGGGGATTTTTGTTTTCTTATCTAGATTTTGAGGAATAGAATAAATTGCAACAACCTCTTGTTAATGTGAACACAGCCTTCCTGGTACATAAGGCTGTGCACCTACTTCCACTCTACATAAGAACATTTTATTTACTGCTTTGCATTTTCTTGATCTAAATTTTAACAAAAATCCTCATAACAGCCTTAGGAAAGTGCCTGTGACACATTGAGCCAAACAGATACCTTATCGGTGTACCAAAGAGAACAATCAATGTTAGCAGCAGATTTAAGTTCTTCATTCCTGGTCTTTGCTACCAGACAGTGCCCCTCATGACAAAATGCCCTTTTTGCACTCCTTAGGCTAATTCATCTCGATTAGGTGCCTACGATAGATATCAGAGGAGTGGGCAAGGTAGTTTGGATGCAGCCACTTGGTTTTGGGGGGCAAGAGGGTTTAATGGCGTGAATGCAGGCCGTTTTGTGCCTTTTGTTCCATCACCAGGCAGGACCCTGCGCAGAGAGCAGCTATAACCTCAGCGTCCCATCCCTGAGCCGTGGTGGGGCCATGAGAGCTCCAGGGTCACAACCGCCGTCTGACCGCGAGAGCTTGCGGTGGGAATTGAGACTGGAGCAGGGACCAAGGCAAGACCGACATCAAAGAGGCGAGAAAGAGGGTGAAGCTGAACTAAGAGGATTTGCTGGGGGCTGTGCCAGGGAGCCCCTGGAGCAGCCATATGGCTGCAGGCAGTGCCGGGCACCACCAGCCTCCGCTGCCCCTGTGACCATACAAGCAGCTACTCCTCAGCAGCACAGCAGTGGCCCTGCTGGGGTGGCACTGGGCTCCCCACCTGCCATCCCTACGCTCTGCAGCTGCTCGCCCGGGGCCGCCGAGCCTCAGCAAGGTGCGGAGAGAGGGCAGGGAGGGCTCGGAAGCGGCGGATGAGGGGAGAAGAGAGCGGAGCAGCCCGGCACAGCTCCGCACCCCATGGCCCCCGAGCATGAGCCCAGCACCCGTGGGCACGGAAGAGGGCATTAGGCTGTACAACAGTAATTAAGTGTGGATCGTGCGTGTATCTCCTGGATGTTTAAATGTGAACCAGTTTAACTGAGTTTTAATTAAAGCTGTTGTGAATCGGCTTAAATCTGTGCTCCTTCAGTTCTCTAGGAATATTATAAGCGCAGAGGAAAGATGCTATCTCATGGAGGCAGGAGGGTTTGAGCTGGTTAATTGTTAGAGGCATGTGAAAACCTAAGTATTCTGACCCAAATGCAGCTCTCGGAAAGGGCTCAACCCAGTGTCCTTGGAAATCAGTGAGCCCAATTGCTCCGGGAGTGGAGTCCCCCAGGGACTGGGGACATTCAGCCTTACAACTGTTTCTCCCAAGTGCAAGGTGCACTTTCCCTCTCTGTTTTCTCCAATGTAAATAAATAGTTTCATGTATCCTGAAGAAAACGAACCCTACCAAAATATTCCATTGCACAAATAAAAAGGAAAGGGTAAGAAGATGACCAAATCACATCAATTAGCTCCCTTATGGAACAATTGGAAAGCACTTAAACAGTGATAGGAGGGCATATAAAATAAGATAGAGCAGAACACAGGAGCACAGAGCACTAATGTAAATTTGGTGTGACTCCAGCATCTGACTCGCCATTTGCACTGCAAATATGGTGAAGCATTTTAAGAGAATGATGCTTTTCCATTAATCATTTATAGTATTGATAGGGTATTTCTTGTAAGAGTCTTTTTTTTTTTTGTACACTGAATGGATGTTCAATTATAATAAAGCATTACAAAGTCTTTGCTTCTAGCTAGGAAGAAAGATTTCCAGAGAAGTTTCTCCTGACATCAAAAGTGAAAAGTCACTTACCCTAAGGAAATGTATTAACCTGCTACCAGTTAAGAGAGTATAATGTTCTCCTGAGATTTCTGAAAATTTAAGACTCTTACCATCAGGTGGTAAATTATTATCTTGTAATAAGGTGTTTGTGCGTAGTTTGTCATATTTCTTTTATATTTAATAAGAATTAAAGAGAAAAAGAATGGCACAGGATACTCTCAAGACGGCAGGAAGCCATAATCAAACACTTCCATCCACCTTAATTTCAAACTGGTTTTCACTCTCCTTGCTTGAGAGAGAGAAGACTAGAGCATGGCACTATGAATCTCTGTTCAGTGTGCTTCTATGTATTGAGGGTTTCCTGCTGTAAGCCATAGCTGGACAATCATACTACTGGGCTAAATTACAAAGGCAGAGCTTGAAAATGTAGTTATTTTTATACCACATCTGTAACACCAGGATCATGCAGAACCCCGGGGACCTGGTTGTGTAAGACAGTGCTATCAGAGATGTAGAAAGCTGCACTTGCCAGTAATTTAGATCAACACATTTTCAAGTGAGAAGTACAGATCTAGACAGTGTATAAACCATAACTTGAGTGCCTACATTTGCATTTAAGCACCTTAATAAACAGCTAAATGGAAGCACCAAAAATCAAAGTTGTAATACAAAAATACCAGCTGACTTAACTCGGAGCTCAGCCAGGCCCTGCAAAGTCTGAGCTAAAGACCGAGCAGAGCAGTGAGGCTACACATGCTGGTGTGAGGATGCTGGAGACGGCGGCTGGATGCACTGTGGCCAGCCCTGGGCTGACTCAAGAGACGGTTCCCAAAATCCTGGTTCCCCGCTGCTCCCATTCCCCGTGGCTGGAGACCCCTGAGGAACACCAAAGATATTCCTCTTGCACAGTCGGGGAAATATGGTGTTGGAGATGCCACACAGAGCCAGGAGAGGATTTCCCTTTCCTGTAGGTCTCATGAGGACTGCAGAAGAAGCAAACACCTCTAATCCCATCCCCTTAGCTCTCTCCAAGGGTAGACAAGCACCTTCTGAGGAAGCAGCCAAGGGAAAAGGAGAGCTGTGGACAGCATGGAGGGAGATGACAAATGCATCCTTCCTAGTAAGTCACATTGTGCCCAAATTACACATGACGCCTCTGGGAGCCTCCTGGGCCATGTTTGATACACCTCACACTTACCAGTTTTGGGTCGTTGCCCCAGGCTGATACTTTCTGTCAGTAATGTAGAGAAAAAAATGAGTTTATCTTACACGTAAAAAAACCAAAGTATATTACTGAATTATAGAAAGTACTGACCTCGTATGTATCTGTCATGGTTTAACCCCAGCCAGCAACTGGGACCATGCCGCCACTCGCTGCGGGATGGGGAAGAGAATCAGAAGGGTAAAAGTGAGAACACACGTGGGTTCAGACAAAGACAGTTTAATAAATAAAGCAAAAACTATGCACACAAGCAAAGCAAAACAAGGAATTTACTCACCACTTCCCACCGGCAGGCAGGTGTTCAGCCATCTCCAGGAACACAGGGCTCCATCACGCATAATGGTTACTTGGGAAGGCAAACGCCGTAACTCTGAATGTCCCCCCCTTTCCTTCTTCTTCCCCCGGCTTTATATACTGAGCATTACATCACATGGTATGGAATATCCCTTTGGTCAGTTGGGGTCGGCTGTCCCAACTTTTTGTGCACCCCCAGCCTACTTGCTGGTGGGGTGGTGTGAGGGCAGAAAAGGCCTTGACTGCTCAGCACCAACCGAAAACACCAGTGGACTATCAATAGTGCTCTCATCCCAAATCTAAAACACAGCACCACACAAGCTGCTAGCAAGAAAGTTAACTCTGTCCCAGCTGAAACCGTGACAGTATCACATCATTTTTTTACCTTAACATGTGCAAAGACATCACTGTTAGAGTTATACAGGCTCCATATAACAAACAGTGATTGCTGAAAAGGTGCTTTTCCTGTCTGTGCTCATTTAAGCAGTTTTCTGTAAAAACTCAGCTGGGAATTTCCTAAACAGACTAAAACTACCAGACCAGTTTAATCCCTGCTTGCTTTATCTGCATTTCTAATTCTCAAAATGATTTAATTAATATTACAGCACATGTGGATTACTGTCCTATTAAGACAAAAATTTTTTTAGCAGGATTAGAAAAAGAAATTTGCAAAACTCCTTTGCTCAGGCCCAGCCCCCAGCCACTCAGCTGCACAAATGGGGGCTCATGTCTTTGTGAAACAGTCTTATTTCTGAGCACATTTCTTGAGTTTTTGCACCAGGGAACCACAGACTTTTGAAACTCTTTCTGCTGCTCCTCTAGAACACAAAGTGTATCCTGAACCACTGTTATCCAAATAGAAATGGCTGATTTTTTTTTTCTGTTTCCATAAATATATGAATAACTTTATTGAACCCCGGGACAGAAACAGTAATCTCTCCTGACATCTTGCAAAGCACCAGGAGCTGGTGTATGCTGGGGTTGGTCCGTGTGACTGGACACAGCTCCACACTCCCAGAGGCTCTGCAGGACCCACCTTGCCCTCAACATTTTCACTTTTGTAGATCTTAGCCATTAATTTTATTTGCAGTAAACGACACAAGACTCAGTCAGTTCTGCTCTGGGGAGAAACAACTCTCTCAGACTGCTCTCATTTTTAGCATGATAACTTTTCAATTTTTTTTCCACATTCCCCTTGAAAGCTGAACAAAGCCATAGATTTTAGCATGAAAGATAACAGCAGTAGCTGTCCCCATTTCAGTAACAGAGTGGTCACTGGTCACCTTGGAGTGGCTACACATACATTAAGTGCACTGGTTTATGCCAGTCTTACTGGCCTTGCTGCAAAGGAACACGTGTGCCTGATTCTGCAAAATTTTGCTATTGAAATTAAAAATGCATAAACTGCTTGATTAGGAAGGTACTTGGTCATCGGATTCATTGAAAGTGTGACAAGAATGGTGATGGCTTTGTAGTCCAACTCACCAGTTACTGATCTTCTGGCCCTTCCAGAACTTTATCTGATAGTTTCCTCTTGCTGTCAAAAGGCAACACCATCATGAGAGGAGTTTGGCAGCGTGGGAAGTGCCTGAGCTTCACAAGAAGCCCCAGGTAAAACCCCTTTGTCTGATTTCTGTTTCTGATCACTCCCTTATTTACAGCCATTTCTCAGCTTTGTCCTTTAAAAATTCCTTGAGGAAAAAAATATACCCTGTAAAATTAGAGTTATCCCTGATACTCTTCAAAGGTTGAGTGTAACACAGGTCATTTGTTCACTTATTTTCTTCCCACACATGCAGATGGACATCATTGTGTTCAACATTATTTTCAAACAGACACTTCATATTCTTGTCCTCAAAAGTAGCTCACACCTTTATTTCTTTATTTCTTTGAGGCAGTAAAGAAAAAACAGGAAAGGACAAGGCTTTTTTAGGGCCACCTCCAGGAGCAGAGGATAAAATGCGGTGCCCAAAATGGGTCAGTTATAACAAAGGAACAAGAGCAAGAGAAAATGAGCAGTAACAAGCGAAGGGCAAGGGAGAACAACCTGGTGTGCAACAGAAGTCTGACTAATGGCTGGGCCTGACGAAAGATGCAGACATCAAACAGACGGGCTGGAAAGCCAAGGAAAAGGCCAAAACGGCGGCACTGCAGTGCTGCATCCCGAGACAGTCCCCCCGTACCCGGGGCGACTCAAAGAAGAGGAGCGGGGACACCTGTAACCAAAGGCAGCAGCTTCTCCAGCACGCACACTGATGGAAAAATCATCACCACCATGCCCATACTGCAAAGGTAGCCACACTATTTCTCTCTGGAGATGAAAAGGGCATCAGAAACACTTTGAAATAAATAGCAAATGTGTAACACACACACACACATATATGTATGTGTATATCCCTTGCTTAAGGATATGACTGATTCAATGGCCACGTGTGATTTGAGTAACTGCAGAATTCAGAGAGCCAAACTGATGTGTCTGTGACAGGCAATTTTATTAAAAAAAATAAAAAATACAGAATTGCCAGTTTTTCTAAGTGGCAAAGATTTGGAGAGTCAACAAGGAATTCACAAGAGCTCAGTGAAAAACAAAACCTCAAACCCAGGAGCTGCCAGCTGACAAGAGCAGCCTGGCATTATTTGTCTCAATTAGTTAAATTTGTGATTTTGCTTCCCCTAGGATGGGGTTTTGTATGTTTACAAAGAAACATCCTTAAATCTTGACAGAACAGCTGAGTGTCAAGACTCTCAATTTATATTAGTTTTTCTTTCACCAATTTTGTGGGAGAACACAGGCACATCATTTCAGTACTCAAATTTCTGTTTCTCCAGCTATTCAACAGATTAGTAACAAGGCAAATTAATGTTTTTATGTCAATTTAGGTTCTTTAAATTGATTATGCTGTGCAAGTGGAAAAGTAATTAGTATGAGACCTCCTGGTACCCACAAAACTCACTGCAACTGTGGCTATGGAAGGTCATTAGTTTTTCTTTAATGTAGAATTTGTAGGTTAATGTATTGGGACCTTTTTTTCTTGCTGTTATTGGTTTCACCTACGTGAGAGCTGTAAGAAGCTGTGGCTGTTTCTCACTTTCCGAGTACAGAAATACAATCTGTTCCAGCACAACAATTTTTATATTTCTGTTAGTTGGTGTAAGGCTGTGCCTATTTGCCCTCAATTATGTGTTTAATTAGGTCTACAATATTCCATAATTAATCTCTTAAACAAGATCTGAAATGGAGATTAGTTCTTGTTAGGATTCTCAGCTTACTCATCTCTTTTTACTACATGAGAGAACCAATGAATTTATCTCAGAAACTCTGTTAACTCTTCATGCTGTTACCCTAGTCCAAATATCAATATTCAATCAATATGTACTAAAAAAGTTTGGCAATCAGAAACAAACAAACCAGCAGCTAACAGCATTCTGAGCTGGGCTGGATTTTCTCCCAAGCCAGGCTCACACCTATAAAATGTCTTCTGCCAGCAGGTCTCCTGCATGCCCTTCACTCCCATTGAAGCAAAAGAAAAAACAGCCTGCATGATCGCTCTGCTGTGAATTTTCCCTCTTTCCACCCCAGCTCCCAGCCTGAATGTGCTTTGTCTGGGCTGCTGCTTTGATGTTGCATCAGGCAGCTTTGAAACAATAACTTGAAGACAGCATTAAAGCCAGCCAAGGGTAAAACATCCAGCTGCTACTGTGCAATTGTGCAGATACATGCCATGGCTTTGCGGGGAGGCTGGAGATGGCCACATAAGCCCTCAAATTCGAGACCATGGGCTGCCTGGCTGCTTCTCGCAAGAAGCTCTGTGAAAGCTGGGCAAGAGCAAAGCTCCGTCCTCCCATTTTGAACCATTCCCTACTTTGAGTGTGAAGAGGATGGATACAGCCCTGCTAGACCTGTTGTCATATGTTGGTTTTGAACAATAGAGGATTGAGAAAGGGGGAAAAAAAAGTTGTTTGTGTGTGTGCATCTGTTAATAAGGGAGCTTAAGTTGGGGATGAGAGACGAGTGCTGGAGAGGTACTCAGGGAGATTAATCGTAGCAGATTTATAGGTGAAATCTGGTTAGTGTTGATGCAAAAGGTTGTGGGGGAGATTTTTAAAAGCACATGTGGGAGGAGACTGCTTGCATATTATTGATTTTCTATTTTGGTGCCTAGCTCTCATCTCCGTATGACAGCCTTGTGAAGCACTGGAGCTCCTGGAGGTAGTAGAAGATGCCCATGAAGCAAGTAGGTTGATGAGTCAACGCTGACACCATCATCCACTGAAGAAAGGGAGGGGGAGGGAACCATGGGAAAGACACCTCCATTCTCCTCATATTGCAAAGTAAACACAATGCATTGGTCCCTACTCCCCACGCGTTTTCTAAATAAGCAACAGCTCAGGTGGAGGTCCAAGAGGAGGTCTATCGTTCAAGAGCTGTTGGCATGTTTGCAGCTTTGCAAGCAGGAGTCATCGCTGCATCAGGGAGCACTGCCAGAGGGGATTGCAGCCCCTGAGTCCACTTTTCCCTGTAATTAACTCATCCTCACCTGCAGGCAATCCCTTCTTCTCCTCTGTTTTGTCCAGACTTGGGTGATGGCACCCAAGCACCACCAGCAGAGATAGGGCTGCACCGAGTGCCCACACACATGGAGGGGGAAGAGGGAGACATAAAAGCAGGAACAGCTTTATCAGAGCTCTGAACCAGGGACACTACTGCTCTTTGCTTGCTGTCAGGAAACAGCAGCTGCTGCATGCCGCATGCACTTCGTGTTGGGGTTTTTTTTTTCTGAAGGCAGAAAAATAAAGTAGGTCACTATTCTATTTGCCAGAAGCAGAGATTAAGGATATTAGGAAAGGGCACAGTATACTGTAAGCTGCTGATGGAAACACTGGAGATCCAACCTGCATGGGTTTATACATGACATGAATGAGGAACTCAGTTGCTGACATGAAAAACAGAGATCATGTTTAGATACTACAAGAAGAGATGTCAGGTGTGCTAGCAATAGAGGAAAACGTGCATTAATTAGAGGCTATTAAAGCAAAGATGTAAGGTTTCTGGCTCTTGAAAAAACAGTAGACAAAGTAGAAAAATATCAGCTGTCACATAGGTTGAAGAGCGCTAATCAAGTCCTTGCTTATTTTCCTAAAGAGGTCTCAGTTTCTAAAGCACTGCACACCTACAAAGCCTCTTCAAGCTGGTGAGAGCTGTGGGTAACCAACAGCATTTTAGATGACTAAACTAGTGCAGGGAGAGCAGGATATCATCTGTAGGACCATCACTATAACTCCATAGCCATTAGGTACATCAAGCATCGTTGCATGCAAAGGACTCGGATGTTTTGCTGTTAAATCTTCACATACTGGGATAATTGTTCACGCTCCCCGTTCAGGCATGTCCCGTCCAGCAAGAAACAGAGAACGCTATATCTAAGACAAGTCCAATTACAAACAATTGGCAAATTCTAGCCAAATGAGACAACAGAAAAAGCCTTTTTATATTTTAATAAGAAAAAACAATACAGATTCACTGAGGAACTGCAGGAGATCATATGCACAAATTATACAATGCAACAAGAATTTGTACACAATTCTCATAAGTATGAATTATACATTTCAGTGAAGTGTATAGTTTGAAACTTTGAAGTTCTCTCTCCCTTGTCCCTCTTGTGACTATGTCCACACGGACTTATCCTTACACAAGCAAGGAGGCAGTTAAAACCAGTGAAGATGTTCAGAAAACACCCCACAAGCATTGCACTAGTGGGACCCCTCCTGAGCAGGCGTGTCAAAGAGGAACCAAAGCTTTTGCAAGTGGTCAGAAGGCTGCAAGACCACCACACTCATTTTCATTTGTTAAGAAGCAAGGATTTTAAGATTAGACATTTTAAAATGTGCAATGTCTTGGAAACAGAAGACAACCCCCCAAAGGAAATGAGGGCAGAGACTAGGAAGACTTATTTGTAAGTCATTATTTCAGGTTTGGGGTTTTTTAATTTCTACACCCCCTTTCTTTCACTATTTGAGGAAGGGCTGCTGGGAAACAGCCAGCCCTGCAGTCTCAGCCTGTGTCCCTGTGGATGTTCCTGCCTAAACCCTCCAGTTACAGTTACAGGCTCATTTGCTGTGTGAACCCAAACCAGGGCTTTCACATTGTCCAGGGCTCACCTGCACAGCAGTGAGGATCCAGAGCTGGTGCCCCAAAAGCTGAGAGCCCCCTTGCCCTTCCCACAAACACCCAGGGAGTCCCGGGACATGCCAGTAAGGGCAGGGTTGGGGGGTGCCCCTACGTTCACACAGGCGGCTGCAGGGAGAGCAAAGGCAGAATAATGCACATGTGGCTTTGCTGAGGGAACCGGTAAAGGCAGGCACCAACCCAAGGTACATCCCGGACATGGGCTTTGTGCTGCCCCTCTGTGTCCCAGCAGAAGACCCTGGAGGTGGTTTAGCCCCTGGGGGACCAACAGTGTCACACTTATCCTACAGAAGGGAAGAAAAGTTGTTTCAGGCAGGATTCATCCTTCATAGTCAGCCAAGAGAAATCTGAAGTGAGGCAGAGGTTTAAAATGGGTTACATGGATGGCTACCTAGAAACATGTCTTTCTCTCAATTGCCTACAAGGGAATCCAGAGGACTTTCAAATACTGTCACCTAACATCTGGACCTAAGCACTTAGATACATACTCCACACCCTTGTCCTGTCTACCCGGTGCCACAGGAGAGCCATTACTAAAGCCATGCTGCAGATGGGCTATGCAAGCTGGGGAAGGCTCTGTGGCAGGAGACCAGGCCTGAGGACTTTCAACATTACAACCCACCAGGAGAAGCTGGCAGCTCCCATTAGCAGGGTAATCAGAGCTCAGAGTTTTGGTACCTGCATCACTACAGGCAGAGAAATCTGGCTCCTTGATGTTTTTTATCTGATTCTGAACAGCTTTGTGGAAAACTTTGTATTATTCTCATCTTCATTAACTACCGCTTAATTTTGTACTTTCCACTTTCTTCAAGGTCTCTAGATATAGCAATTTCAATTCTTCTGTTTGCAAAGGAAAGCTAATGTGTTAAAACTATGTATTGACCTTCCATTCACCTTAGAATTTTGTTTTGTGTGAAGTTGTTCTTATTCTTCCTCAGTTTTGCCTCACAATCTAATGGAAGAGTATGATTTCATACCTTGATTTTCATTTTAGTGTTTTTTCTTACCTGATAGATCTGTTGGAACTGGTAATGAGGGGGAATGCTACTGTCTAGCTTCTGCAAAACTTACTTTTTCTCCTTTACAAGCTTTCTAAGACACCATGTTAAGACATAACAAATAGCAGCCATCTTAGAGTAAAAAAAGCACTTTAGCATAAAATATTCAGACTGTGCCAACATCGGGGACCTTCATCTGCCAGCTGTATGCTGTTCTTCTAATCATCTAGATATGATATTGCTATTCTGCAATTTGACAGAAATTTTAAGCAGTTTGGGAGGAATTGTTCTTCATTGTGATTTTAGTACCTCTTCATGGATTAATTGTAGATATTTTCCAGATAATACTATTAGAAAATAGAATTATCTATAGATCAAGCTTCAGGGCATCAGTGAAATTGGTCCATATAAATGCCATGTAAAATAAGACTAAATCTTTGACCTGAATAGATTACAATCTAAGCAAACCAAAGGGAGAACTGATGAAAAGAGGATATTATCTCAGTTCTCCACAGGCAAACAGGAGTAACACGGAGATTAAAAGACTTATCTGAGGTCAGAGACAGCCTGCAGCAGACCCTGCCATCCAACTCACATCTCCCAAAGTTCCACATTTAACTATGAAGCCATCTTCCTACTGTCATAAAATCATAAGAGATAATTAAAAAAGCTAGAGAATTAACCCTCAGTTTATTACAGTCTGGAAATTATTACAATATCTCTAAGAGAAATGAAATAACTTTCTCTGAGTCATGTATCTGCTAGTAATTTAACAGTTTTTCCAGAGAGCTGGGGTGCAATAAATTTTTTTGCTTTCTCTGCCTAAAGAATCTGGCATATAGGAATATTTACAAACTACTTAAGATGCTTTGGTGAAAGGAAGTCACATAATTCATGTCATCTCTTTTGTTAGATTTGCCACTTAAAAAGGAAACATTGTGCTCTCTACCAATTGCTACATTATTCCACACTTACCTTGAAGTGAATCTCATTCACAGAGACGGAAACTAATAGGTAACAAATTAATATCTTCGGTGTACAGCACAATTGCTGGCCATGGCACAGGGACAGTTTATATCTGTTTCAGACTCTGCATTTCGAGAGAGAAGGGAGAGGAGGATTTCCTACCTGCCCAAGGGAATAAAAGCCTCACCTCTACACAACACGCGAGGCTTCGTCACCAGTGAGGAGCACCTCAATGGAGTCCACACTACAGATGCTGCTCTTCCACCTCCCAGTTCAATGTATTCAGCTATTGGCATCACTTCTTGCCCTCAGACCTTGGTACACCTATGGTATCGTGGCACATCTGGAAGGTGCCTTGGAAACACTGAGGATCTAAAACCAGTATCTTTGAGCCCTTTGGGAAACACAGTTGTGTGTGGGAGCAATATTCCTTGGGGACATCACAGGTTAAACACACCAAGTACATCTCCTTCTAGCATTGAAAAGCTCTGCAGAAACCTGCTTTTCAGTTCTAGCCCGGCTTTCCCAGCAACACACTTGCAGCACAGACCACTTCAGATTTCAGAGCCAACTCATCTATTTAGATTACTCTCCTCTGGCCCATTAGGCTCAAATCTCCCTATCTGGGGTAGGGACTGTGGTTCAAACTCTTCCCCTTATCCAAGCTGGTCTCACTGCATCCCCTGAGCCCCAAGGAGTCTCAGAGCACTTGGCCAGGCAGATGAAGACCAGGGTTTTACAGTGATCTTAGCCCAAGTGCCCTCAGAGCTGTGCTCCTTCTTATGTCCCTTTCCTTTTCTTTGTGTATCTTGGTTAGTTGTCTGGAAGCCACCTTTGCTTCCCTGGGGGGATGGAAAGTACCATGGTGCAGATGATGTCCAGAGGTCCCTTCCAACCCTGACCATTCTGTGATTCTGTGCTCCGTGGCAAGCTTCAGTCATCACGGAGAGGCCCAAGGAGAGACCCAAGATGACAGCACGAGCTCTCTCATGCTTTCTGCTGCACTGCAACCCTGCCCAGCCCAGTGTGCAGGCTGAGTGCCAGGACAGCCCTGCCGGAGGGGTGTCTGCCCGAACCCATCCAGGTCCATCAGGAAAATGAACTGGGCCCTCCCCTTTCATGTGCAGCTCTTAACCGGTACATTATGGCAGCAGAGAAGAGGCAGGATTTGGCACCTGACCTCCTTGCATCTTCCACCAAGCACCAGCATATCTTGCTGGCAGTCTCTAACCAGCTCCCTGCTCAGCACACCCATTTTCGGAATCCTGTACTTCAGTTTCTCTTGCCAACCAGGCAAACCCATCTCCGGGCTGCAGACCACGCTCTGCTACCAGTGGGATGAGACATCAGTCTCTGGTGTCTGTGAATAGTGTCCTGTGAGTCCCGCAGCTCTCCATGAACAGCACAGGCTGTTCACGTACCTTGCAACGCTCCCCAGTGCTTCTCTGGAGGCCACTGCCACCAAGCGCTTGGTCAAATAACCACTGCAACGCTGAACACCCAGGTACCTTGCTCTTTCATCAGCCCTTCCTTTCCCAGGCATGTTTTTGAGCTACTCCGAATTCTAGACTTCTGACCTGTAAAAGCAGCGGGGACGTGACTCGCAGTGCCTGGTTTCACACGTGACTGAGTGGGTCACCCAAGGCTGCCTGCACAGTCAAGTGACAGAAACAGACATTTTCAGCATGTGGTCGGTATGGCCTATTTCAGACGTGCACCTTCGCCTAAGGGCAGCTGTGCACCAGAAGCAGCTGTTCATCTGCACAAGGAGCCAAGGGTGACCAGCTCAGAGGTGGATATCTGCACAGAAGTGAGTACATAAGGCTGGAGATGAATCCCACCGGGTGACACTGGGACCTGGGTACATGCTGGCAGCTTGTGATTCCTCCTTCGGGCTTGCTGGAAAGAGTGCTCAAGGGTTTTAGTAATTTACACGGATACTGGCTCCAATGGGCAGAGTAATTTCATCTCTCTTTCCATTGCTTTTCTATGATTTACAGCTTTGACACGTATTCATGCATTGCCTCTGTTTCATTCAATTAGTGCTAGGATCTCTTGAGGCAACTTTAAAATACTTTGCACAAGCAACCTAACATTACTTGCTTGCTCAAGTTCTCATATGAAATGTACTTGTATTCCACACACTTCTTCCAGCCAGTACAAATCTATTATTCTGGAAATGACTGAGAATTTCAGGATTGATGAACTGTTCAGTAACCTCATTGTTATTCTGCAGATTTTCAGTCCTATTTGTAGCCTCACAGTAGTTGATAAAAAAAAAATAAAAAAAATCAGTGAGCATTTCCCTAAGAAGTTATATAGCTGTCTTTCCCTGCCATATTTGTGGCTTTCAGTTTTAAATAGAATCTGTTTTTCAGAAATCAACTTATCCAACTAAATAGAGTCCGATAAAACATGACCAGCTACATATTAAAGTCTACAAAAATGGCAGGAAGAAGGTACGAGGGCAGTTGCTATTATCTTTGTATTACAGAAAGGAAAAAAGTAATTTGATTTATTGGTACTTTAAGCATTACAGCTGAAAATGATAATGTAACAGCAGCATAACTGCATTACGTAAGTAGCCTCAGGCTCTTTCCGTAGTTCTAACTCAGTCTAGATGGCGCATAAAAGCTCATCGGACAAGGACAACAGTGGGTGCGTGCCTCCAATTACACTGTTGTTTGAATGGCAGTAAAACCAAGGAACTAAAGGCAGTGTTGAAAGCTGCCTCTAACTTAGATGAACAGTAGCTAATATTTCAATTTTCAAGTCACCTTAAAGACCAATTTCAAGTATTTTATGTTCTAGTAACAAGATATAGTTAACTTTGTCAGAGGTTTTTCTGTAGAAGCTGTCTTCTCCCCACCCATCCCCATTCTGCTTAGCTTTAAGTCCAGAGCACCAGGGTCCCTAAAGAAGAGTAAGCACCTGGATGAGATGTCATTAATGAATTTCTGTGCTGAGCCCTTCACCCTCAGTGAAGGTTTAAAAGTGAAATGAGGCTTTGTTTAATTTGTTACTATGAACCAGAGTATAAAGGCTTGACAGCTCCCCATCCTAAACTTCAGTATATTTGAAGACTTAGACTCCAGAATGGGCAATTAAAGCATTGTGGAGCACATGTCATTATCATAGATTACATTATTTGATGGGTATTAATAAAAATATTTCACAGCAAAGTAAAAAATAATTGGAAAAAAGCAAGAGATTGTTAATACATCACTTCCTTCACCCAAAACAAGTCACTGCCTCTGCAGAACATCTTCAAGAAAATGGATCATTTTGAAACAATCCTTGTATGCAGGAAACCATCCTGTCCCTAACAATGTGGCATATATTGAGGTCACAGTGTTCATTACATTGTCTTCAGAGAAGCATTACTTACCCACTTCAGGGAATGTGAATCCACTGTAAAGAGAAGTATTAAAAAATTTACACCAAATACGTAGTATTATTTTCAGATTAAGCCAAAAAGATGTCTTTATTGGGATTTTTTCTTTCTTAAAACTATATGGATTAAAAAGAAAATGTTTTCCACAAAGTGGAAATTCCACAAAGTTTTTAATTGCTACATTTAATTCAAGAACTATTCAACAGACACAGGAACATCTTGGATTTTTTTTTTCTCCTGTGAAGCATACCATAATTTGGAGCTGAACACAGAATATCTTTTTAGCCAAAGTGGAAAACTCAGTTTAGCTCAACCTCTACCAGAGCACTGGGAAGGGAGTTTTTTCTTAATTTGGAAACTGGAATTAAAATGAAAAGTTATGGAAAAGGAAAACATGATTTAATAATGGGCCCAAAAGTCTATCCGGAGTTGGTAGAGACTCACTCAGTGCTTTAGCTGTAGTTCTGTTTAATGGCCCAAACGCTGCCAGAAAACAGAGTTCCCTTGACCTTGTAAGGCCTGAGGTGCCTTAGCTCTTTCTAGGCTGTGATTACTGATTTCTAAAAGCTCCCCCGGGGAAAGAGCATGTCCTCAGCACACACGCTGCCTGTTTAACTAACACTAAAGCCACCCCATTATCTGTTACACTAGTAAGCCTACAAAGCAACAGACTGAGCATGAGCAGCACAATTTCAGAATGCCTTTTAATTTCGCTACATCAGGGCAGCTCTCCTTAATCCTCACAATGACAGAGCACCACGCTCTTCACATCCTCGAGAGCTGCTCAGAAGTGCTCCTCTTCCAGCACTTGCCTAATGGTCCTTTTCAGAACGGGGTCAGGTCATTAGCTCTTCTGCAGACTTGCCGTAATACCGGTTTCCAAATTACTGCACTGTTCTGCAGCTCAGACCAAGCAGGGTATACTGTTGCTACAAGTCCCAAATGGTGGAGTTCTACCTTGCTGACTTGGATAGCTGTTGCTGAAGACAAGCAGCTCAGTAGTAAACCACTGTCCCTTGGCTGACCTCTGCAGCTACATAGGAACAGCTCTTCTCAGCCTCAGTTGCCTTGGAGTCTGACTGAATATAGGCAGATAAGAGAGAAAAAGCAAGAAAATAGCAGAAGTGACCAGAAACTGAATAGCCACAAGAGCACTAACCACAACAGAGCATATAGGAGTCAATGCAAATCTGCAGATAAGACAACGTTCTCTGCCAAGTTATGCTCTTTAAATAAACTTTTGGCAAAGCTTTAGGATAGCAAAGCAGAATTTTACATATAGATTCTCATCTTGAAATAGAACAAGCCAAATTGAGACCCAGGAATTTCAATATTTAGGACTATATATAACTCAGTTATAGAGTTATATATATAGCTCGATTCCTCCATACATCACAATACTTCAAACACCAATAAGTTTAAGTAATTCTTATTGCTAACCCTAATCCTTTCCCCACTGCTGACCTCAAGCTGACCGGCCTTTCTCCTGCAATGGCCTTAAGTAGAAATTCATTCTCTTACAACCTCGTGACCTGCCCTTGGTATGCAATCTCTTCCATGTGATCTCGACTTGGGAACCAGCTCTCCTTTCCTTTTCTTGGTTTGTATCAGCAAATAGCCAGATACCAGTTATCTCTCTTCTTCCAGGCTGTCCTTTGGCACTGTGGATGGACCTGTGTGCTATGGGATATAAGCAGCAGCAAAAGAATTGGAGTGCAGATCAGCCTCATTTTTTTTTTTTTTAAAGCTTCCAAAGCGTCAGTGCTCTCCTCTGCACCATATTTCACAAAATTCATAGAGATGGTTACATCCAGCTATGCTCCATGTTCCCCCTTTATGCTTTCCTGACCCAAAATGCATTCACCATCCAAAGTCAACTCACCATAAACTGTTAGACAGAACCACTAGATTAATATTTACAAAGCTTTGTCTTGATAAAGCACCAGGCACTAAGAGTGCTTACGCTTCTCTTTTGAGACAGTGCTAACCACACACCTCTATCATTCTAGCTGCATTCACACTGGGATTTAAGTCACTTATGAAGTAGAGTTACAAAACAAAACCCTCCTTAAATGTAGATTTAACATATGCATAAACATTCATCCTTTTTCTTCCACTAATCATTCTTTTTTGGTATGCTTCATAATAGCTGACAGTAGTCTCCTCTGACACTCCCTGCACCCACAACGAGCATTTATAAGCCATTCAAATAAATGATATAATGGCAATTGGAACATCTTTCCTGCTCATGTGCTGTCCTTATCACATTCAAGAGAAAAAAAGTAATCAAAGTTATTCTATCATGGTAGTCACACTTTAACCTCTCAAATATATTGTGGGCTAACGGGACACTTGCATGTCACCAAATAACCTGGAAAGCCAGTGCACATGCAAAGTCCAGCAACTGAACAGAAGAGTAAACATTTGGTTTATTAAGAATCATTTCTTCCACCAGCATACTACTGAAAACAAGTTTACTAAAAGCTTAAAATGGGATTAGAAATTAAAAAAGGATCCAATCGCTGAGAGCATTTCCCCCACTAAAGCATTCTCACGTGAATCTCAAACAGAGCACTAAGCTGCTGCGCTCTCCAGCTTTCACCGAGGGACTCAGCTGGAGCAGCTAGGATCACAGCTGAGGAACACATCTGAACAACATCCCTATATTCAGAGAACAGCCCTGTCCTCTGCCAAGCCATATTCTTGCAAGAACGCAGCAGTCTTTAGCGTTTTACCCAGGGCAGCTTCAAGTAATGGAAAAAATAAACACAAAGCAGACAGCAACATTTTTAGGAGCACTCAGCCTTGCATCAAATTCTGGAACTAGCTCAGCCAGCATGGAAGCTCTCAGGCCACTGCAATATTAGACCTTCCTCCCGCAGCCCAGTGTGGCCACCACAGAGGTCAAGAGCAACATATCCATCTCCATTTTCGCCTTTATATAGTTTTTATGTCCCACTTACTTCTCTTCAACCATCCTGTGCAGCAGCCAGCTAATTCTCACACGTGCTGTCTATTCTCAGTTTAAACATGCACACTCCAAGTAACGCCTAAGCTTAGGCAGGTTGTAGTTATATATAATGCTCCCTGGACTAAGGCAGTAAAATACTATAGCCTGGAGGCTGGTTAATTTAAGAGCTGAGGTCAAACTTAGCTTTTCCCTCCACTTGAATATGCATGTATGAAACTCAGCACTTTCACTACATCCAGTAGCATCTACACAACCAGAAGCACTTGTGGATGAAAATGTTGAAAAGTGCATGTGGATGAACACAGAGAGGTGGGGATCAACTCATCTCCCAAACAACAAGTGATAGGACAAGAGGAAATGGCCTCAAGCTATGCCACAGAAGGTTTAGGGTGGATATTAGGAAAACGTTTATTCACTGAAAGGGTTATCAGACATTGGAACAGGCTGGCCAGGGAAGTGGTGGAGTCACCATCCCTAGAAGTATTTAAAAGATGGATAGACGTGATGCTTACAGACATGGTTTAGTGGTGGTTTTGGCAGTGTTGATGGTTGGACTCGATCTTAAATATCCCTTCCAACCTAGACCATTCTATGTTCATGCTCTTCATGTAGCAGCTACTGCCACTGGATACAGAACCCAGCTGACAGATGTTATGATTGTTGCAGCACATGGTTAAAACATACTGCTATGACTCAGGAGGAGTTTTGACATATTCCCCTAACAGTACTAACTGGATTCACCCAAAGCGTATTCCAGCATCCAGCCTGCCTACCTGAAAGGAAGCCACTCAAATAAAGCCTCCAACGGATTGAAGAGAGCCCTTTAAGTTGCATCTACCTACAGCAGGAGGGTCCCATTCTGTAAGAACGTTCACAACATGGCATAGTCCAGTGCTCCAGTATGTTAGTTTCCATTTGTACTATGAACAGAAACCATATTCTCAGTGCGGGTCAAGATGGAGCTGGATGTGGGTGAAGTAAGTATGAGCAAAATGCTACTGGCAGAAGTTTGAGCATTGCGTAGCAAGTAGTAGTTAGGGAGAGCTTTATTAATGTAACAAAACCTAATTCCTACCTTTATTAAATGATCAACACAGCTGTATAGCCCCAAGAAGCCACAGAACTAAGAATTAAAGAAAACAGTGCTTAATAGTTAGTGGAAAAGTCACCGAGAAGAGAAGCCAGTGTTTTCAGAAAGTTGTTCCAATTTCCTAACCAGATTTGTTGGAGCTGTTGAAAATGCTAATCTGGATTACCAAGTATGAAGTAACAGTAATGCTAAGTAAACACAGAGCTCTCTTCACCTGACACTTAACTCTTCAGTTAAGCACAGACTAGTGTTTGTAATTGACAGACGAGCAGTCTAGAGTCAGTAACACAAAGCTGAGCCAGTCTCCCATATCTGAAAGTTACAGAATCATTCAAGAAACTAATAAATAGGCCAAGTCATTTCTGTACTCTATAGCCTGTATCAGATGATTCATCCATAAAATGAAAATTTTATTCAATATGTTCAATGTTCATACACTGCTATTATAAATGGACTATTTAATGCCCAGTTAGATTGGCAATATTAAGATCATTTTATTTTAAGCTTTATGGATTTTCAAAACACGTACAAATAAAATACTTATTACAAAATTCCATTTGCTAAAGTTTCTTCAGGAATATACATCAAGCATGATCCCAGCACACAGATAAATGACTTTTACAGAGCGTTACATAGAGCAGTAAATGCTAGTGAAACAGCCAGTCTTTCCAGATACATTACAACAAAAACCGTTTTCTTTCCCTTTGCCACATCCAACATTTGAATAATTTTTATTTTTTTAATAGCCAGGTCTGAAGTTAAAAATGTGTAAGTAAACTGACTGTGGAAGTCAACAGGCACTCAGAAGCCCTGAAAGGGAGAATAAGCAGTATTTTTTCAAGTTCACTAGTTCAGGGGTAAAAATCCCTGAGACACAGCAAAACAACAAACCCGTTTCCTTTGATGGAAAGATGTTTGTCAAGGGACACTGCTGACAGACAGCCATAAAGATAAACTATAAGATTGAAGAGAACAGTAAGACAGAGCAAGGAAGCCAGTCTGTAACGCTAGGTAATTAGGAATGCCTGTGTGGGGCAGCATGGCACTTCACCAAGGCTGCCTACTTGCAAGAAAAGTGTTCAGCAGAAATATATGCAGAAGTACAAAGCACAAGATATGTACATGCTAACCTTGTCATTAAGATAGGAAACGCTTTTTTAGTATGTGTCAAGAACTATGACCTCAATTATAAACAGTTTACAATTGACCTCAAGAGCTAAACTATAAACAAGAATAAACAAAATATTGCACCCCAATTTCAGAGTCACCACCAAGACATTTATTACTTGAAGCCAGTAGACTAAGAAACAGATCCATATAAATATTTTCTGTTGCTTGATGCCACTGCAGAATTGCTCTGCTACAAATGTTTAACAGACCAGGTCATTGAATTCTCTGGGACCTGGAAACTGATCTCAGAAGCAGCATGCCTCTGACCTTCCTCCTCAAGTCCCTGAGCTCCTGCAGAACATCAGAACAGCTCTACCGCTTCTGCTTTTTCTGAGTCATACCCCAGCAGGGTCCTGTTCCTTGCTACATGCTGTGACAAGGGTCCCCAACTACGTCCTTTTCCTTAAGCCTATTGTGCATACAGAAGTGGCACCACTGAACTACAGCCCCGTGCTGATTTTCACTGCTATTTAACATGTAGGCAGGTCAAGCTTCGCTAGATCAAACAGCAGCTCACCCATACTGTTCACCAAGGCTGATCCGAGCCTTCAGGATAGTGGAAGAAAGTTGCAGTACTTCCAGATTTTTGAAACATCCAAAGCATTACAAAGCCTGTTACATCTGACAGGTATCAAGCACCATGATAAGCAACGCTCGGAGGAAAGTGTGGCATAAATGGTGAAAGCGAGTCAAAGCAGACTTCAGTCTAATCTAAAGATCTAATCCTAAAGGTTAATATAGGTTTCATGACCAGTATACTTAGCCTATGATCAGCTACAGGTTTAGAGCTATTGGCAACTAAACAAGAGTTTGAAGAGCAACATTTAGGTTCTGACCTAAAGATCTATGAATTGCCACCATGGAGGGATGATCTAGTTTGAAATCAGATTATCTTTAAACTAACTAGAAAGCCATCATTATGCTTCTGCGAGGCCCTCATGCTAGCCACGCTTGCCCAAGAGCAGGGCAGGACTCTAAAGAACAGACATTGATCGCATGTGCCCTGTGCTATTTTAACATCGCATTTCTTTATATTATTTCTGTCACTTCCTTAAGAGGACAGTAGTTAAGCCAAGCTACCCCAGACCCACTTCAGCCCAACTGTGCACCCAAACGTGCTTAGTTTACTGGACCAGGAGTAGCAAGTTCTCAGAGATCTGCTGATGTGTTATCAAAAGGCCTTAAGAAAACAGCAGCGACAGAGGAAGAACATACCACCTCTCCCAGCAAGGCTTACCCAGCGTGCTTATCCTGAGGGAGAGACACATCAAACTGTCACAGCTCGATTTGTGATAGCTTTCTCTCTAACACAACATTATATTAGGGCATTTGTTCCACACAGGGATGTGTGGTTTTATAGAAAAACTGCTGTTCCAGTTCTCTAAATGGACTCTCCAGACTTCAGGCTTTTGCCCTAGATTTAGGTCACCAGTAATTGGACACGTGTGGAAAATGCACAGGCTCAGTTCAGCGTTGCTTAATTAATTTCTTAGTCTGTTGATTTGGCAGACATCCTACAAAACAGAACAGTTGGATATTTAAACTTGTATTGAAGACTACATTATGACAATAGCAAGCTTCCCAAAAATAAGCCCAACTCTTTTGGTACTAGTGAAATAAATATTTTAAATTGCCTGGAGTACAAAGTGAAATCAGTTTTAGTTGCTCAGGTGAGACTATCAGCTTGGTTAACTAAAAGGAATTATTTCTCTTTTCTAGCGTTCAGATTGGAAAAAAGATCAAGCACAGAACATAAAAACCCAAAGACTTTACAGAGACCTCCTCAAGATGAAGCACAGAATTGACAGGTGCCAAAGTCTTGTGGCTCATGGAACAGAATCAACTATAGCCACTTGCTATCTGGGACACTATACTCCCAAGCAACTGGTGAGTGTACCAACTACACGTTAATGCCGCAGCACGAAAGAGTTCTGTGCATTATTTTGATCTGTACCAGGCACCCTTCAGTATTGTAACTGCTCTTCGAGCAGCATGTTCATAGTGAAGAAAAGCTCACCCACTGAAATAATCAAAATTCTTCCTGCTCCCAGAAGGCTTCTGCCAGTTTTTTAGTCAACTTGCTTCATGTTTTTTAAACCCTTCTTGAAGGACACAGAACAGCCCCACTGTGCTACGTCCTGGCCATCCTGCCAAGCTTTCTGTTGGAGCTCACTTCACTACCATCTATTTACTTCACCACGGGTCCCATGTGCTTTAGGTAGTTTTGGCTTAAGCCTAAACAGCAAATGAGAAGAGACAGCTGCCTCTCTGCAGGAACTTTTCTCACCGGTGACCCTGGGGGCTGAGTTGGCAGAGCTGTCTGGACTTTATAGGAAGGCTGCGCTACAAAACAGCCTCATAAAACTCAATTCACATATTAAATGGAGTAAAATATATACTACAGATCAGGAAGTATTGTATTTTTTGATGAAGAAACAGGTTCTGTGCCTGAGCAGATAGTTTTATGGCATTTTAAAGCTGACCCAACATGCCTACCTTGATTTAAAATAAAAAGACATCCTGCTTCCTTTTGCTAAGAAGTGAACTCCGGCAATAAGAAGGGACTGAAGACAGAAATAAACTCACTTTAACAGTACTGAAAGGGAACAGATCTTTTCTTCAAAAGCCTTGTACACAGGGGCACTCAGTTGTTGAAGTAAAAACAACATACAACAATATTTGCAAAAAAGCTTAATATAATCTTTTGAGTCTATAAACTCTAAACAATAAATATAAAACATGTACATGGCACACCAGAGCAGCTAAATATTAAAAAAACAAGTGCAAATTGATAACACTTACCTATATTGTCAGCGATAAATTTGTTTCACTACTGTGATACAATACAAGCTTAATATAGAAGATGTTTTTTCAATGGAAAACCACAGAACCGAGTTGATACAGAAGGTGAGGGAGAAGGGGAGACAATAAATAACAAGGCACAAAAACCTCTCTTGCTGCAACCCTGTAAGGCACCACTGTGCAAATGTGAAACTATCAAAGCCTGTAGTGGAGAAATTCTAAGCCTTTTAAATGACTGGATAACGTATTTTAAAGATGACACTATGCTCATATCTTTAGGAATACAAATATTTACGAACCTTTATTTACACTTATAGGCTTTTAAAAACAAATTAGTGAAATGGGTGAATTAATACTCAAATACAGGAGTCGCAGTTAATTTCTCCCAGACAGCTTCACAAGTGCAACTTGATCACGACCTATACTGGCCTTGTTAAGAGAGTCCTGGATCCAATATGGTGCAGAGGAAAATGCTGCCAATTATGTCAAATTGCGTGTGACACACCAGCAATTTTAACAAAACAGACTTCAGGGATTAGGATGAGAATAAATTAATTTTCACTTGTAACCAAAAGTGATTTAAATCTAGAGATAAAAGGTTAGTAGCATTAATCTAACATCATACCTAGGGATCTTAATACCCAAAGTTATAATTTATACCACTATTTAAGAGCAGGGCACCAGCATTTTTCTTTCCTCATTATCTGCTCAGAAAATCCATCATGAGACAAACTTCAGCAAAAACCTCCTCCATTACTATAAGGTTACAGATACATAATTAAGCTTACAAATGATGTTTCCCCCTTTTTTCTCATGTCCCATGATCTCTACTGTATCCCGCTAGAAGTTTTTGTCTTTTCACCAATTACATCAAAATCTCCAGATTGCACTGAAATTACTTAAGAGATGCACAGCTTGGACAAGTTTTTACAAGGGGGTTTCACCAATAACTAAAATTTTCTTCTAATGAAAGATTTAGGAGGCACTCAGTCTCTCATGAGCTTCGGACGAATGAATGACTTTTTTACTTGGGGAACAGTGTCAGTAGACTACACTTCCAAAACTTCTGCTTCCATTCTTGCAACTTGAGCTACTGCACAGCACATAGTAAACAATCTCAATTAACTCCACTATTCAGTTATTGGCTAAGTTTTGTTTTCTTACATGGCATGTTTTATTCTACACCTAAATAACTTGCCACAAATCAAAACATTTAAGGTCAGACAACCTGTAGCTTCAATGATGCTCAATCTACTGAGCTGCCAGAGAGGGGAAAAAAAAAAAAAATCACGCCAACCTAATTTTTTTAAACAACAGAGGAAATGGAAGTGAGAACAGTCTTCTCTGATAAGTTAACATTCATACAGCTATTTGCTGAAAGGCTGCGCCAGCTTAAGCATGCTTCATTCCTTATATTCAGTCCTGTTTTATGGAAATAACAATTTGAGCAAATACAATGTAAACAGAGCCAGGTAGACTGCAGTAGTAAAGGACAACATTGTTGATCTGACAGGTTTAAGGCCAACTATTTATGATTTGAAATATATCGTACTTTTGCATGGCACTTAATATACTGAAAGTTAGTACTGGGTGACATTAAACAAGGGTATACATATTCACATAATATGTGATATATACACGTAGCTTCAGTTCCTAAAATAGAAAGTTCAAGTTTTCTTGCCCCAATAAAATCAATTCGTGAAAGACCACCTGTGTTTTCCTACACTGAATAAAGTAATATTACTATTTTGATCAATTTAGTGCAAACTGACTTAAGTCCAAAGACATACCATTCCTTGATTTTTAGTCACTACTCACCAAATGCCCCTATTTCATTTAAGAGACAGCTACACTTTTTCCCCCCCCTTAAAAGAACAGCAAACACTTGACAACTAGCATGCTGTTCTAATCTACATTAACGAAACTTGCCGATATACAAATCATGTTTTGGTCATGCAAGCAGACCCATCCTCAAAATAATCCATCTCTTAATTCAGTCAGGCTAGAAGAGGAGCACAGTGCCACGTTTTAATTAGCAGGTCATCCTGGCCACTCCATACTCCAAGCTGACAACAGCAGGCTCAGCTTTTGAGAACTCTTCCACAAATTCACTGTAGCGATTGTCTGCTGTGTTGCTGCCCTCTATAGTTCTCACAGCATCATTCACAGGAATCAGTGGCTGCTCCTTCTTGAAGCATGGCGGGGTTTTCAGTGCCGTGGGTGCAGGATGAGCAGACTGCTGATGTTCCTTCACAAGGACTGCATCTGACTGCCCATTTCTCCGCTTTATCTTCTGAAAATCAGAAAATAGTTACTAACAGCAAGCATCGCTGCTTTACTGATAATATTCTGCTTTAAAAGGAAGTGAATCCACTTCTTTTGCTGGCCAACTCAGCATCTGCAGAACCCTCTATTACATACCCTAGGTTAGATGTGTAACAGTATTATTATATTTAGACCACTGGATAAGATGATATTTTTCCCCCACAGCTGACAGCAGATGCTACAAGCACTGTATGCTTAAAATTTGCGGCTGAGCAAAAGGCAGAAAGGTTGCCTGTCGATGTCTGGAAGGAACCTCTCTTTCTCTACAGGCTTACCCCTTGTTTGTTCGCTATCAAGATGGGAAAACTTTCTGAAGTATAGGCAAAGGAAGACAGGCCTTGATACTATTAGGAAGCAGTGAGCTTGTGGTAGACCACAAGTCTCAAAGTAATTTTGTACCTAAGACTTTATATCCTTCCCAAAAGCCTTCTAAAAGACTTTTCCTCTATATCTGAAAAACGCTAATAGTTTCTTCAAATGCAGCAATACACTAAAAAATGTCAAGTAGAAAGCAAGACTGGAAGAAAGGACCTATCCTAGAAGCACTGAGCAAGAGAAGAAGGTTTGGATTAAGGTGTTTCACTTTTTTTTTAAATTCAAACAAATCTCACCCAGTAACTGTGAGCTTGAACTAGTTAACTGAACTGATATTTGCTGCTGATGTGTTTGTGCTCTATCAGAACCTAGACTGAGCCCAGAAGACTTTAGTGTCTCCTGACACCAACTTTTTGAAGACGGTAACAGCAGTAGGAAAGTCTACATCAAGATTTCAGACAACACCATCTCTTCATCACTCAACTTCACCTGAGCCCGCATTTCTCACTTAACACCATGGAACAAGGTTCTAGTAAAGTGAAGTCTTAGTTTTGAATTTTCATCTTGCTTATTCTTCCACTTGCTTCATCTTCAGTTTTCATCTTGCTTCTTCAGTTGTATAAGAACTTTTAAATATACAATTAAGATTTGAAACAGTTTAAGATTAAGTGACCTGAATTCATTACGTTATGGTAGGATCGGTTTAATAAAATCTTTCCTATTGGAACAGCTGTACTACTCTCTCCCATACCCCAAAATAACGCCCAGGAGTTAAGTGTTACCGTTTCTAGCCACACAAAAAAAGTAAAACTGATAATTAGAGAACTTTAACTTTTAAAAAAAGTTCTGAAGTTTCAGCATCTTAACTGACCATAATGAAGTATCAATTAAATGCTGCTCATTAAGCCATACTAGAATAAAGTGAGATACACTGCTCAGTCTTTCCTGGTTGTTTACTGTGGCAACCTATTAGAAGTCATTTATAGAAAACTGATCTCTAGATTTACCCATCTTCAAATAAGCAGTACAACATATATGCCCCATAATTACAGTGACTTACAACAGCATGCACCTGCATATGAATTTAGGAGAAGGACAATACTTACTGCTTCCATTTCAGTAGCTATAATGGAAATAAAACATTTTCAGTCTCCTTGGTTTAGCAACACAGCTGTAGCTACCATGGGTACCTTGTCATCTAAGATAAGTTTAACATAAATTTAACCTATATTAAGCCATCTTCAGTAATGCTTTAGTAGTAGGAGCACTTTTACATAATATAGTTCATCAATAAGGCACAATAAATTGTGTTTAAGAGCAGAACATTGGCTGCATAGTCTGGCATTCAGCATAGAACCATACAGTGAAAGTCAAAGTCAGCATTACATAGAACAAGCCCTAGGACATACAGTAGTGACACTCATATGAAAGCTAGCAGCATTATTAGACTGTAAGTGTGAATTTGAAGAACAAGTCACCAGTAAGTACGCTTTTTGCAATACTTACAGCTTCCAGTTCTTTAATTTCTTCCTCCAGTTGTTTATTCTGTTCACTCATGTTCATTATAAGATTGAACACAGATTGCCTGGGATGCATACTTCGGTCAAACTGATGGTACATATTTCTCCAAAACCTGCAGGTAACAGACAGTTAACTATGCAGGATAAAGAATCAAAGAAAAGAGACTGTATATAATTCAAACTTACTTAAAATTGAATGATACTGTATTAGGCTCTAAAAGAGTTAGTCCTGGAGAAAAGTCTGGATTATAAAGAGGATTCTGATATTTCTTTTGTTCATCCAGAAGAAACGGCCACAAGGAATATGTCTTCTCTTTTAATCTTAAGGCAAGAAGAGATCACGGTCAAGACACTGATTGCAAGCAAAAAACAGAAGCTGCTCAACTCAATATAATAAATACATCTTCACTTTTTAAAAATAAGTTACTAGAAATACTTATAAATCTTAAATTAAAAGCTTTTAGTAAAGTCAACTTCTCCCTGGCATATGCTAATGTTGAACAGAACTATCAGTTTTAGAAGTACTAGTGCTTATGCTGTGCACGTTTATCCTAGTTGCAATAAATGCTTTTAAAGTACAGTTTAAGACAAAGATGAACTGATGAAAACTTTAAAAGTTTTCCAATTGAAAGCATTAGGAGACATTCTATTAATACCTCTGACAGTAATTAGTCTTGAACAGGCAAAATTTTAAGGTTACCTAAAAACAGATTGGAAGAGGGAATGGGATGATGCCTCCAAACTTAAGCTTTCCCTTTTCTTTTTTTGGGGGGAGGTGGGGGGACAGAAGAGGGAAAAAGAAGCTTTAACTTTCCCTATTTAAAACAAGCATGGGATTTTCTCCCAGAATTAGAAAGACTATCTTCAGTGTGCAAAAGCATGAGAAGCACTGCTGTTCCCTGATGCAGGTCAACATAATTTTCAGTACTCCCAGTCCTGTCTCTATTTCTATTCAGGGTGTAAAATGAAGAATATTCACAGGAGTTCTTAGTCTGCCAGAATAAATAAAAGACATGTTACAATATATCTGCTTACTTTAGTTCTTCTCGCTCTTTTTGGCAGTTTCCAAGGAAGTTACCAAACTGGCAGGAATGGACATGTTCATGGATCTGAAGGAGGAAAGCTTCATTGTACTCAAAGGCTTGCGGAAACTGCTCAGTCAGATTCCACACACTTTCTAAGAACTGGGTGAATACTGGCGAGATCTCTTTTGGATCACCATCCAACTGACCACACCTGAAAAAGATTCCATAAACAGATTAAAATTGGTTTAAGTTAGAAACCAAAAGAGTCATAGTTACACTTATTTTTAAACAGCAGCACATTAATTTGACACTAGCTTTGGTTTGGAGATTAAGCACCTAACTTTGAGAACTGGGGCAGTTTCTGAATAGAAATAAGTCTATATTTAACCTATTTTTCTGACTTGTAAGTAATCACATCTGCATTCAGCACAGAAGAGCAAAATATGACAGTTAAGTTCCTTTGTGTCGATTACTTCCATAGCCAACATTTGAAATACACCAGCTAAAAGCAAATTAATAAGCAATAAATTGCAGCAAGGCTATTACCATAGCTGATAGGCAGATCAAGGGAAAAACAGAACTCTTAACACACAGGACTTCTAAAGGTAGGCTGACTTCATCATTAGAAGTAAACACAAATGCAAACTTATTTTTAACAATTTCAAACCAAGTGTTTTACACTGCCTAAATAGCTAGGACGTAGCTTTATATTGGTTTTGCACTGTTTGTGCATACATGCAGATCTAGCTGCAATTATCAGTATCTGAGTGAGGCACCAGCAGTACTAGAAATTTATGTCTATAATATCCAAATACCTATTGGATAATTGATTTATAAATAGCAATACACAAAGTGCATTTTCTACTGAAAATAGCTTACTCGTTGCAAAATTTCTAGCAACACTGCAGCAGTTTAACATTCACAAGTTGTCTTTTGTTTTCAAGAATACTTAGTTCAGTTCACTGTATACATTTTACTAGATTAGAAGAGTGAACTACCTGTCAGAGAACTTGTGCCCAAAAGAGATCCAGTCTTTCTCTATCAAGACCTAAGGATAAAAACAAACAGAATCTCATGTAAAATGTTACTCAATCTTACATCTATAGTATTAACCCCACAGGTTATCAATATATTGTATTCTAAATTTGAGTCAAATAAACTACAGTAGGAGCAACTACTTGTCACTTTCTAGTTCCTTTATTTTCTTGGAAGTCTTTCACAAGGGATTCTCAAAGCACATTTCTAAAACTAGTAAAAAAAAGTTTAGCAGTTTAGTTAACTGCTGTTAAGCCAGGCTAGCTTTAAGCATACTAATATTGTATGACTTCACAAACAGATTATCAAC
The DNA here is from genome assembly GCA_017639485.1 of Pluvialis apricaria. Classification (NCBI taxonomy): domain Eukaryota; kingdom Metazoa; phylum Chordata; class Aves; order Charadriiformes; family Charadriidae; genus Pluvialis; species Pluvialis apricaria. The sequence goes on from CM030007.1 coordinate 22,600,063, forward strand.
CAACCAACTTGCAAAAAAATTGCAAAGCATAGGAAAAAAATGTAGTATTGAACTCCTGATATAGTTTACATAAAGCCACACAACATAATCTTTGTAACATTTTATAGCAATGAGCTTAATATCAACACTAGCTTGTTTTATCACTTCAGTCACAGTATCAAGCACCAAAAGGTGTTCTGCCCATTGCAGAAGTTTTCCCAGAAGTCTAATTGACAGTGAAGACAAAAAACCAAAGATGAAATTACTTCCCTAAAGATTACACACATTCTCACTATTCACAAGAAATTAATCCTCTTCTAATTCCTTCTCAACTTCACTTTTGTTGCTTGTAATAGTTGTGGCAGTTAGTTCTAACCAATACATGGAACTAATTTTATGTACTATTTTTCAGGAGTTCCCATAGCACCTTGTATTGCCACTGCAGAACATTCTTGATTTTTCTATTCTAAAATTTACAATAACCATACTGAAATTCTTCTTCCTCTCTATAGCAAGATGAAGAAGTTTAGATTGCTTAAATATCTTCAGGTCTCTGCCACTGGGGGAGTTGTCATTTTTAGATTTTAATAATGTTGATTTTGGGACAAGTGATAAAAGCACAAAGCTGCTGTAATTTCATACATCTATCTCCCATAAACACTTTGGAGTCCTTATCTTTCATCGGCAAGGGGTTTTTTTGGATGCAAAAGGCAATCATTGCAATATTTCTGCAGGGTGCCTGAAGCAATCCACTATTCGTATTCCAGTGTTTTAGATTTTAACTAAATGGTTCTTCCCAGTAGCAAAGTATTTCTAAAAGAAACATGTATCAGTATACTGCAAATCTTTTATTTGTAACTACAAAAATCAAGCATCAGTATGTTTACACTGCTCACTTTCACACTCAAACACCAAGGAACAACTCAGCAATGCAACAGGTAGCTTACCATGAATCCTTTGATTGTTCTGTAATACGAATCTAGTAAGAGAGCTCCAAGGGAACAAACTTGGGAAGTCCTATCCCAGCCATCTGAGCAGTGCACCAAAACGCTCGCGCTCTCAACCGCTATTGCCTGTGAAACACAGTTGTTTCTTAGTGAATGTTCTATTCTGGACAGAAGTCAAAATTTAGTATATAAATACAAAAGCCACGTTTATCCCAAACACAGCATAGACTGTTTTATTTAACAAAGCCAGAAAAGTGTTTATTGTGAGGAAAGGATTTGATACTACCAGAAAGCTAGGAATTTCTCCCCATGGAAGCATAAGAAATTTCTTACCAAGAAAAGAAATTCCACTACCACCTTTGCACAAGGCAACAAGAACATCTACAGAGGTTCCCAGCTCTCTTTCTATCCCTTATAAAACTAAACTTATAAAAACCCCTTGCAACGCACACTAACAAAGAAGTAGACTACATATTACAGGCTAAACAGGTTAAAAAACCCCAACATAAACACACTATTAAAAGATACCTACTTGCTTATCATTATACTACACAAAAGTTAAGGGCTAGGAAATGCTTATTAGCTTCAGCTAAGAATTAAATCCTGTTAGTCCAAATATTTTTGAGGGTCACCTTCAGGAGAATCATCTGCTTTTACCTAAAGTTAACTCCTTGTTATTTCACCTAGTAAAAACAAAGATCCAGGCTTTTTCTTCACCCAGCCCCCCTCAGGTCAAGCCCTTGGCTTCATAAGTGCCTGGCAAAGGCAATTGTTCCTCTGAATTCTTCACAAAGAGCCACATTTCCTTGCCAGATGAAGTCAGCATAGTCAATTTGGTTTCTCTGCAATTAGTGCCCCAGGAATTCTGTTTTTCAGGATACAACAAATAATTTGTTCCATCCACCTCCAAACTGGTTACACCTTTCATAAATACCTAAAAGAACCAGGGAGCATAAGAATCCCTTCATCTCTCAATATGGTGACCAAACAGAATTCAAGAAATCCCCAAACATTATCTAGCATATTTAATATCTCCAGTCAGAGAAGCACATAATACTTAAAACAGCATATCAGATGTATCGGTGTATATTAAGCATCTACTTCAAAAAAGGTCGATTGCAGAATTTTACACATTACATAATATTAAGTATAATCTTGCCTGGTAGCAAGTCAACTTGCCATCAAACAAATAAGCAGCATCCAAGTTACCTTGACTAGGAAGACAGCAGCATCCAACACAGCTTTGATATGACGCAGCCATCCAGAATTCTCCAAACCAGACAAAAAGTCATTGACAGACAAACCCTTCGTGCCACTGACTGAAAGAAACCAAGAGTTAGAAAGCCGTAAACAGTTGCAGCTACCTATACCCTGCAACTGAGAAAGAAGAATAATTGTATGTTGTTTCTAATGCCCTATGCTGTAAATTGACTAGAAATCTTTCAGGAAATCACCACTGAAATGGTCAAGAAATGGGTACTACAAAGTGTGCTCCATCCAAAATTCACCTCTGTAGATCTACAGTAACCATGAATGACAAAAGTAAGACCTTTGTGTAAATACACTCATTATCTCCAAGGAGGAGCCTTACCAAGGAAAACAATGCAAGTGCCAAAAGCTTAACACAAATACTTAAAAACTACAACTACTAGTAGAAAGTAGCTGCATCCAGGCAGTCTATACAGTTCAGAGTAGTCAGACTGCCAGAGTTTCATCACCTTCTCCGCTTTGCTTAGGAGAATAAAGTGAATGTAGTACAAGGACATAGTGATGAACTGAAAACCATCGAGATTGTCTACCTCCAGAACTGACATACTACAATTCTGACTCTGATCTCTACTATTCTTCCCTAGTATACTTTGGTCCTGTAACAATAATGCCAACTGAGAGGGCAGGGAAGAACTCCAGTTAAAGGAAAGCTGTATTGCAGCATAACAGCAAGAGGTGTAGAGGTCAACTGAAAGTTTCTCACACAAACGCTTACCAGTTCATAAGTGAGACAGATAACCTGGTTCTTGTATGATTTTGATTAGCAACTCACACAGTTACATAACTGTCCAAACACAAACTTCTGGCAATAAGAAAAAGAATATTCATATGCTGATACAGCGTCAGTTATGCATGATTCTAACAGAGAATACCCGAGGTTGTCATCTACAAGAATACCTGCCCCTGCCACAGAGGAAGCCTACTTTCTACCAAGCTAGTGGGTCCCAAATGAAAATAAAAAGGCTCTATAGCCGGAAGCTATCAGTGGGGATATTCACACAGCAGCTGCAAAATAATCTTTACCTTTGAGTATGGGAGGAAGAGAGTCAATAGGGAAAACAGAGAACAAAATTCACTAAGTCATTCTGTGATGCAGTTTCCTGTTCAGTCAAGTCCCCTGATGTAACGAAGGCTATAAACTCTTAAACCACTGCCACACAGACCTCTTCTGGATCTGCACGTTTCTCAGCTTTCAGCCATATAAGTTTTTGTATGCTCCCCATGGCTCTTCATAGGAAGAGTCATAATGCCAGTTGCTGCTGAATCCTGTGACAAAGACAGGCTTCCAAATAAGTACCACAGCACCTCTTCTAAAGTCTATACATCTTTGTCATCTAGAAAAAGAGCTAGCAAACCATGGCACAACAAGGTAACAAAACATCAAGAAACCCCTGGATACAAGACCTAATTTTAAAGGTTAGCCTGTAAACATCAGTAAAAGCAGCAAAAGCTGTTAATTTTCCCTGGTCTTTGGAAGAAATAGCACTGTTAGGCAGGAGTTCTGCTTCTGCAAGGACTACCACATGGAGGAAATCAGCTGAGAACTACTTGATCCTTTCAGCTAGCTCACACCGTCTCTAGACCAGTGGTCCCACACACCTGGTCAATCACAACAGTGCAGAAACAGGTCCAGCACTCTACGGTAAAGGAAAAACTAAAAATATTTGAATGTCTGGGAAGTCTTCAGGGAAGGGACTGGACAGACAAGTCAATGTCTCGAGGCACTATTCATGGCTGCTCACCCCTACATTCTGTATCGTACGGTTTAAAGCCCAAACTTTTAGCTAGAAAGTAAACAGGCTTGCAGCCCTCAGTTTGTTTTCACCCAGATACTGCTGTCAAAATCTGCTTTTGATCAGAATTTTCAGCTTGGTAGAAATATCTCACCGCTGGTATTTCCTTCTCCTAGCTGGATTCTGATATTTTTATAAAACAAGGCAGAGATAAGAACACATATGTTGAGCCCAAAGAATTACTTTCCATTTATGTGAATTAGGACAGACATTTTTATACTACTTGGTGATGAAATAAAGAAATTGCATCGACACTGTTTTGACACTTATATGCTGAAAAAAAAATAATTTCCAGTTCCTCATGGTCCCTAAAAGGGTCAAATATGATTTAATGGTACCACTAAGATGTTTAGCTACTTCATAGTAACTATCATTCAAGATAGTTTTGCCTCTAAGGATCCCATCATAAACGTATGACCTGCACGCATGTGAGCCCCAAAACCTCAGTGTTCCATTGCTTGACTGTCCTTGAACTGCTGCCTGAGGCATTGCTAGTAGCATGCATAAGAGGTGACTAGAACCTGCAGACTGAAGCACAGTGTGCTGGGAGCAGAGGTTGCTTTTAACAGCTAAACAAAAAAACCTGAACAAACCCATCCCCCCCCTACACACATTCCACATAACCCACAAAAAAATCCCTTAACGCACTTCCATCATCAAAATATATGCAGCAGACCACAGCAGCTATTATCGAGCTTTTTCCTCAAATATTTCCTGCAGAAATGCTGTTTCTTGACATATGCAAAACCTCTTTGCTTATCAGTCTTTTCTGACATGTAATACTGTCTTTTTGAATACTAAAAACTGAACTTTGTATTTAATAACACAGCCACAAATTTAGTTTATGTGAAGATTCTTCCATTGGTGTTGTATAGATGGGCAGTCTGCCCATCAGGGGAGCAGAGTCATCATGTTCACATGAAAGAAAACTATTTCAGGAAAGTTTTGTTTCACTGTGTGCAAGATATTTAAAAAACAGTTGAATCCAAGATGAAGAATAGATTGTAAATCCCCCTAGCGTGCTCCATGGTGTAGTCCCATTACAAAAGGATGTTGGGAAGGATTACTTCTTACATTCCGCTTGCAAATGGAATTGTTAGATTCTGAAGGAAATCAGGAAGATAGACAGAGAGCCTAGGAGGAGGATACACAATGAAGAATGAATAACAGTTGTTTGTTATAAGTAAAACTGAGGACAGTCCCAGTTACAATGGCTCTTGAAAGAACAGGGTCATCAGTATCACATTCCTGATTTGAGAACATTTAGTTCAGCACATCCAGAGGAAGCTGGTGCGCAGAAGTTAAATAGCATTTTCCTCATTTTAAGCTTTAACCCATTTTCACAGCATTTCCTCCCTGATCACCCCACTGATGGCACATATCTACAGGGGTCTAAGAGTAGAGTAAATTATTGCATACCTCCCTAAATTTTAGGGGTCCTTCCTATCCCTAAAGATACTTCTATTCCTAGACTGGCATTCAGCAAAACTCTAGTGAATTATACAGACTGAACAGAGGTAGAACTGTGTTCATTTACCCCAAAACCTGATCTAGAGAACAACTATAGAAATTACTCACCATTTTGTTTCAATCGAGTTTAAATAAACCAATCCTCCACATAAGGAGAAACTAAGACATATTCCATCCTTAAGGAAAGCTTCAGAAAGATATTTGATAAGTACTGTTGGTGGGATGCTAAGTCAAATGGAAGGAATATGAAGTCTGAAGTTTAACTGCGATGCACACACTTCTGCATCAGACATTATTATACAGGAGCAGGCCTCTTAAATCTTGATTATTTTTTTTATTTTTTTTTTATTAGCTAGTTTTCTGGAACTGAAGATATTAACAAAAGAAAGAGGGATTATGCCAGACAAACTGAAGTTCAGGCTCACACTTCTCATCTTTCCCTTCAATAAAATATGTGCAGAAATAACTACAGAAATATGTATTACCAAAGCTCAGTAGTATTTCATACAGAGCGCCTGAAAAATAGGTTAGCAGCAGGTACAGGCCCAATGAGAGTGAAGTGAGCCTACACCACTAGTCTGTAAGATTTCTTGACCAATGTAACCAGAATGTCTTCATCAAAATAGGCTTCCATACAAGTGTAAGCCTTCTCCAAGACTGGAAATATTTGCCTAATTCTAGAAGGCAAGCACTTAATATAGGTATTGTTTGTCAGGTGTGGAAGCCTGACTTCTGCCACTGTACTCTAACCTCAGTATTAATACTCCACAAAGTGTCTTAAATTTGTTTACAGCTGTTTACTTAAACTATTGAGGCGCTGCAGCGTGTCGAGAGAAGCTGGTGAGGGGTCTGGAGCAAAAGTCTTATGAGGAGCAGCTGAGGAAACTGGTGTTGTTTAGCCTGGAGAAAAGAGGCTGAGGGGAGACCTTATCGCACTCTATAGCCACCTGAAAGGAGGTTGTAGCAAGGTGGGGGTCGATCTCTTCTCCCAAGTAATAAGCGATAGGACAAGAAGAAATGGCTTCGAGTTGTGCCAGGGGAGGTTTAAATTGGATATTAGGAAAAATTTCTTCACAGAAAGGATTATTAAACATTGGAACAGGCTGCCCAGGGAAGTGGTGAAGTCACCATCCCTGGAGGTATTTAAAAGACGTGCGGATGTGATGCTTAGGGACACGGTTTAGTGGTGGACTTGGCAGCGTTAGGTTGATGGTTGAACTCAGTGATCTTAAAAGGTCCCTTCCAACCTAGACGATTCCACGATTTTCACCACCAGGTGGCAGGCAGTGGTATGGTGAAGTAGTTCACTTTTCCTCTGCCCCCCTCTCAACAAACACTAAAAGGTGCACCTACCAGCAGAGAAGTGGCTCACCAGGCCAAAGAGCTTAAGCTTTGTACAGACAATATGCTTACTGTGAGTTCGGTGGAACTAAGTGATCCTTGAAGAATCAGTATTCTATACATGAAAATGCATGTACAAACACACACTATTTTGTGTATTTATATTACACATGCATGTATACTTGGAAAACACAGAAGTCTTTCCCACAAGCCACTGACACACTAATCAAGTTTACCCATGATGTATGTGCCACTCAGTTAAACTTTCTTCAAAATAACTCCATTCATTGGGTTTACAGCTTAAAGGTAAAGGTTTAAGGTAACTCATTATCACAGACCACAACTGGTACTAAACATAGAGCTGGGATAAAATATAGAAATATCGATACAGTTTGTATAAGTTATTATTGAAGACTTCAGAAAAATATTTATCTTATTTTCATATATGCTATTATAGTACAATTAGAACATACCTTCCAGAAGTTTTTGCAAGCTGGATCTCATTACATGAATATTTTCAATGCCAACAAACTGGAACCTAATGTTAGAGTAGTTGTCTTCATTCTCATAGCCCTTCCCAGCAGCTCTGTTCGCCATTGCATTAAGCTTAAAAGAGCAAAATAAAAATACTGAAAACCAGTACTTGAAATAAAAAAATGTCAAAGAAATGAAAGTAATGCATTTTCAATGAAATACACTAGGAAAAACACAACACATGAGCACATACTATAAACAGATGACATATCTGAATAATGCATTTAATAATTTCCTATTCTCTCCTCTATATTACCACCAACAAACCTTCACTTATTTCCAAACATTTCTGAGCAAAGACACTACAAAACAATTAACCTAAAGAGGAAAGAATAGGACCCAGACTTAACCATAAAAAAGCTTTCTAGACATATTAAAAATGTCAATTTTGGGGTTAAGAAGCTACTAAGTTGCTGCAGCTATAAAAATTACAACTATAAAAACACCCCACAGTTGGCTCAGTTTCAGTCTGTCAGACTGAACTACTGCTGAACCCTGCTCAAAATAGGCGCAGATCCTGCAGCGTAAGATTTTCACTTTACATCCTTGTTTTCCAGCTCCTGCGTTCAGAGATTTGAGTGAAGCGAATATCAATTTAAATGCTGTTCCAATACAGGTCAAAAACCCAACATAATTCAATTTAATTAGACAGTGATGAAGTATGACCTCAGAATGCTACAGCAGAATTTCCCCTACTTCTTCCTGGCTAGGAAGAGAGAACAATAGCAGTTTTCACAGAACATTTACACAAAATACAGTACTCTCCCATTCTAAAAGAAACCCCAACACAGCTCACTATTTCACAGATTTAATTGCAAACAGTTACAATTACTTTGATCCCACTCAATTGTTCATGTCTTAACTCCTTTTTAAGTCTATTTTTAAACGCACCTCCCCAAAAGTTCACTGGCATGTTCACTGAATTCTAGCTGAGTCCTGAGAGGGGTGCAACTACTTTAAGAAAACAAGTAATTAAACGCCTGAATAGAAAGGCCAAACCTTACCTTTAAAGAACATTTTTGCCCACAATGAAGTCATAATTTTTTTCAGAATTACACTGTAACCCTGTACTCTAATGTTCAGGAAGAGAGGCTAGTCTGTAGAACCTGAAGTACATACCTTCGGCCTGGTGTCCATGACATACATGTAGCGATTTGAAGGATTTGCTTTACTGATGGCTTGCAACATGTGTTCATCTTCCAGGCACCTGGCACTGAAACCTGAGAGAGGTTGACTGCATCTGCAAATTGCAGCCTATCACAGAAAACAAAGAACAAATTAGCATCAGTTTAATACTTGTAGTTGAAATGCTTTGCATAATTCTAAAAAGGCACTGAACCAAAATGTTTCATTTGGCAGGCAAAAGTTTAGGTGTTCCAACTTTAAGCACATCACTTGTAGAACTTCAAACACACTACCTAAAACTTAAATCTAAAGGTTTATCAAAACATTTTTTCAGGCTCATCTACATGGGCAAGATACCATTTACATAGTGGACTTTCACCAAGTTTAAAAATTCCAAGAAAGAATAGGGTGGTAAAAATACACTTCAGGAAAGCCAGTAACTCTCTTGGTATGAGGAGAGTTATGCTTGTTTTTACTACTGCAAGTAGTTTATGTTATTGTCTAACATAATGTAGTTTTCATCATGTGATTTTCAATGATACCTTTTGAAATACAGTGTATCAGGTGCACCTTCTGAATGGTAGTTATCTTCAAATGCATCTAGTAGCTTAACACCCATCCTTCATAAATGCTTCAACTCAGCAAGATGACAATCCTTCTCTCCCTTCAAAGACACTCCCTAGCCAAGACAGGCAGATGCTGCTTCACACCGCTCTCTACCGAAGCCTGCGAAATCTTTTTCTCAGCCTCTAGTTTTTTACCTTGCGAATTCCTCCTTAAAGAACCAGTTCTCTTCTTTTGGTGTTTTGTTTTGGGTTTTTTAACTCCCATTTTGACCTAACACATTTTATTCTTGATATATCAAGGAAGACAGATAACCAAAGACAGCTTTTTTTATCAAGTGATCTTGAGGTCAGTTTCTCTTTACCTACCCCAAACTACTGCCAAGTGTTGAAAAATAATTTTCAGTACATTTGCATTAAGAGAAAACACAATATACCTCTTTATTTTTATGATAATATGACAACACTGGGAATCTTCCTTTGCTTCTGAACTTGGAGCTACCAACAATTATGGGCTTGCTTGCAGTTCTGGGAACATAGAGTTCTCTAGGATAGGTTTCACAAATCTGAAAGACAGAGATACACAAAAAGAATTTTATGTACAAGGCAGAAAGCCTATACTAGTTTTATTGCATCCAATTTGAGTTATCTTATGAGAAATAAGAGAAAGGACAAACGCTAACATGTTTCTCTATATACACTGAAATAGCTCAGAAGAGGAGACAAGCCATGGATAAAAGTACAAATTGGTATCCAAATTATACAACCAAGCACTGCAAGAAAGCACTGCTATGCTAGCATTCACCTCTCAAGAACACAACTCCACAGTAGAAATGCTAAGAGCGTGTTTCAAATAAAATACTGAAATTATTTTCCTCATTTTTTGTACTTGCAGACTACAAAGCAAGATGAAATCTAATCTGGGAATCAGCTGCACCACCACAGCCATTGTCTCCCACAGCCAACATGGCAAATGCTAAAGTAGAATCCTTATCAGTTAAGAGAGATAACGAAGCTACAGAGCACCAGAATTGCTGGGGCTGTGCTTCGAACAGGTAAGTGTATTCTAGAAACAATCCCAAAGAACACATGCATCCATGCACACATACTCTCTCAATGACACCTTGAAAAAAACTTCAATTAGGAAGTTGTGATATTGCACACTGATTAAGGGGTTAACTCTCTCACCTGCAAGTTTTTGCTTATGCTGCAAGCCAAGTGATTTCATAGTATTAGACTGTTTTCTATAGGATTAGAGTCAGAGTAGAAGGCACAAACAGATGCAGAGCAAAACATGCTTCCATTACAACACTTACCTTATAATCACGATTAGCATCAGACAACTGCCAGTTAGCATTTGGCACTCCCATTCTCTTATATTCTTCTGCTAGATCAATAAGCTGCCAACCTTTGACTTGCTCAGATTCATTTTGTTTTGGATTATAGGAGAAGGCATACAGTTCTTCATAATTTGCTAAAAGGTAAAGAACAGCACTATGTAATGAGTTGTTCCCAAGAATGTCTGAGTGGAGAAAGGTAGCACAGTTGACAAGTCTTGAAATTGCTCAAGTTCCAGAGAAAACTTCAGGCTTCAAGATTCTCAGAAGCAAGACTAAATAGGTACTTAACACTCCTGAAATATTTATTCTGCAACTATCATACTGTTAACTGACATAATTACAGATATTTAGTTAAAGCTAGGTTATGAGAGCTTTCTCGAGTGCCCTTGACCTATTTCGGCCAAGACATTTCTAAAGCCAGAAGGGCAAAGCAGAAGTCATAAAACAAAGACTGACAGAATTAAATAAGACAAAAAGCAGAATTATTAGAAGACTTCACAAGCGCTAAAAGAACAAAAAAAAATTCTGGAGATAAGAACAGAAATTCACATCTACCGACCTTTAAAAGCAATGTTTTAAACTTCCCTTCAAGCAAAAAAAGCTTTCAAAAATATTTTGTTTTTTCTAATACACTATTCACATATCACAGGTGACAACATTTTACATTGTTTTAAACACAAAGCAGAAAATGCTAAAGACTATACCAGGTGACAGAATTCTTGTAAAGCTGATTTGGTAGTGCTATTTTAGCATCAAAACTTCGGCTTTATTTTTGAAACTGCACAAAATCACTAACAAGTTAGTATTTGCTTAGTAGCATTTTAGCTATGGAACACACCAATAAAGAAAGACTATACACATTTATATTTCAGGGATAACATTAGAAATGCAAAAAAAAACCAACCCAGGAATCTCAGATTCTGCTAGTGAACACCAGTGACCTACAAGAGCCAGACAACACACATTCTGAATTTGTATGTAGATTAATACTTAATCATTAAAATCCTTTTACACACCAAATCAATTTAAAAGACTATTACATAACGCACATTTAAAAAAAAAAAGCAGCCATGGATTGCCCCCCCCCCTTGCTATACAGGCATATAGTGCAAATTCTTTTACAGTTAGAAGTATTACCTGTTCTTGACAGCTGAAGCAGAGAATTATAAATGTCATGACAATCTCTCTCTCTGGGAACAACAAAGTGAACTATCCTGAAGTTCTTGCACTGGATGACAAGGGGGCAGCCAGAAGTAGTCAAGGGTAATTTTTCCACTGCAGCAATGTGATGATGTAGTATCTGTAGTATACAAGAACTCACAGCATAAGCACGCTGATGAAAAATGAGAACAGCATACTATTTACAAGAGCAGATACTAAGCAATGCTGAATATGACTTTTGACTAATTCTGTCAATCATTCAGTTATAAAAATAAATTTAGAAGAAGAAATCCAAGACTGTCATTTTGGTCAGGATACCATAATTTGTCAAAATGTAGTTATTCTCTTCCCTCATATTGAGGTGTTACCTAATGTTTGTAAAGGACAGTAAATACCTTTCTAAATGCAAAGGAAAATAAAGTCAAGTAGTAAAACTCCTCTGGGGTTGTTCAGTCCTCTTCTATAGCTTTGCTAACTGACACGGTTACATCTAATTAGGCAGGGTCGAAATAGGCTACCTGCTTGCCTTCTTTAAAGCAAATCAACATATAAAAGATACAGAAGATGCTGATGATTTTAGAATTCCAATATTCAAAATCCATAGAATGAACAGGGAATAACATGTCTCCTGTATTACCTATTACACTATTAGACATGAAAACCTCTCAGCTAAATGCCTTTCAACCACTTTAACAGACAATTGCCACAGCAATGGATACACAAAAGCCCTCCATAGATTCATCTGTGTGGCAGATCTACACAGAATTTAAAAAAATGCATGGGAAAGTAACATCTGTTCAACCATGGGAAGAAAGCCACAGATACATTACTTCAACTGAACAAGACGCTCTTGATAGCATTTCAATTACCTCACTGAAGCAATCATCTCCTCTTAAATATTGATCAGAATTAGACAGGCACCTGAAAACTATGCTGCCAAATATGCATTTACAAAGAAATTATATCTTTGAGACATTATCATAATTATACTTGATACTTGCATTATCATCACAGAAATGCAATATTCTGATTATATGTTCGATTTCCCCAAAATGAAACCTTTTAACGTAGTGCACAGGGAGATGCAAGTCATGCTTCTGAATCACCAATAACCCATTTTATATGAAAGGATAACAGTTTGGTTTGTACAAAATTATATATTGTACCCAAGAACAAAAACTTTTCTTGAAAGCACCACGAGGCATCTAGTCAGCTAACCAGGATACAGGATTAAGGGTAATCCAGAAAAATACACCTACAGGTAACACACCTACAGAAAAAAAAATAATTAACCACATGCTGGGGAGTGGGATTTCATTCTGGAGGATGACAGACTTAAGGCACTGAACTCAGTCAGGTAGCTGGGCTACAGTGGAAGCCAGAACTTGATGTCCACATGTGTGTCGTGCCACCAGAGCCCTGAGCAGCAAAACTAATGGGAATTACTGTACTAGCCAACTTTGACTGTACAACATCAGTAGTGGTCACCAAGAAACTGCAGCCTCTTCTGAATTCTTTTACTCCAGAGGTGAACACTTGGGAAGAAACAGCTGCTTACCACTCTAAAAAAGGGCATGGGATCTTCAATATTTCGCCAAAGCCTAGATCTTTGGATTTTGCTGTCTCATTTAACCTAGGCAGGATCTAAATACAAGGTAAGTTAATGCAGAAATTTTAAACCTGATGCTTAAATTACCTAGCAGTCTCCCACTCCTGCCTCTGAATTGCAGTGCAAGTCAGTTGTTTAAAGAAAACCACCACACATTCACTCAGGAATACAAGTGAAGGGTAGAGAAGAAATCAGAGCAGCTTGAAGAGAAGTGAACATTTTCAATACTACCTGATTTCAACCGCAGCAGCATAATGCAAGAGTACAATCTGCAAATCATTAATTTATCATACCATGAACAATGAGAGCATGGGGAATAACTTATACCTTTGATGAACATTTTAGTAAACAAATTCAACCTTTGATCAGGAAGGACAAATGCATCTTGGAGAGCCTATGCTTTGGAGCCGCAAGCATTCATTATCCTTACCCATGTCTCTCTCTGGCTTGAGTCTATGAATAACAGATGAGTTGCTGTAAGGTACAGAGTTCCGGTCAGTGACTTATTGCTCGTGCTGAACCTATCTAGTAATTTCACTTGCTCTACCTGTAAGAAAAGAGGGGAGAGGGAGCAAAACTTAATTTTTGCTTTCTGCAAAAAGCAAAATCCCAACTTTGCAAAAGCTCTGTCAGTTTGTGCAATAATTTTGCAAGTGGTAGACAGTGTAACACAGCACACACAAGGCTATTTGGGCCAAACTATTAAGAACACAGTAGTGGTCACATAAGCTTTGAGAAGACTGACTAGTTAAAATATCCTGTTTCAATACAAGAGCACATAATGAAGGCACAATGCTAGGCTCATCAAAATACTTACTCCATACACATAACTACTATGGTTATTTACTAGTAAAAGAGGCCAGGATACCAAGTTTTTTTAAAAAATTATTAAGAATGATTAATTACTAAGTTTTTAGACTGCTTCCCCAAAGTAGAGCAAACACATACTAACAGCTTCCTGTTACCAAGATGCCAGCACTGAATTAACAGCTGATCTCAGCAATGTGCTTCATTGGCTGTCTGCAGACTCAAAGCCATGAAGATTATGGCCTCCTGACTTCAATTTTAGGTATCTACTCTCTTTTATGTCATCCCTACTCTAAAAAAATCTAGATCATCATAACCTTGCTTCATAGTCAAAATAAATACTAATTAAATGCAAGCATTATACTAATAGTTATAACAATATCCTAGAAATTCAAACACTGTACTGGCATTTGAAGCAGATATTTCAAGCTTGAGCCTTGCAAGGGCAAATTTCTGCTCCTGGTATCCCGTCAACATTGTTATCTAAATCCTTCGGAAAACATTTCAAAAGAAAGTGATTTCTAGATAGCCTGCATTTTATCTGCTGCTTATGAAGTTACGAGCTCTACAGTTTGCTTTATTTGAAGCAAACGTTACATGACTGCGTGCAACAACAGGAAAGGAGTGTGGCAAATAGCTTATCTCCGTGCATTCCTCTCTTTCTTGGCAGCACTGTCTCGTTAATGCCAAGTTAAAGCTCCTATGCTTAAGGCTTGCTGCTATTGCCATTAAATGCATGGCAGAACTCCAAAAACTTCCACACCAACAAGACCAGCACCCAGACAAAGTGACTAGGAGAACCCACATCTACTGTGCTGATGTTGAGCTGCTTTAAATAAGCTTGTACATGTGAATTCATCTCCTAAAAGCACATATAGAACACTAGAAAAGTCTTTTCAATTCAGGTATTTCCCATAATCTAGCAAGGCCTAATTTTGTTTTTGAAAGTTAGAAAAGCAACTTAATGCATACAAAACAGGATGTAGGAAATACAAATATCTAATAAAAGCCAGTGCTACTATGATATTCTAGATTTCAGTTTAGAAAGCAAAAAATTTTGAAGCTACATGCATCAGTACCTCAAAATACATTATGCTGTAACCAGCAAGGTATCAGTGCTCAGATACAGAGTAGCATAAATCCATATAGCACAGCCAAAACACAGAATTCATTTTGGGCAGTTCTGCAGCAGTAGCTGCGCAGGTACCTGGCACTGCACCTCCCCAGCAAATTGAGAAGTGCACAGAAACTGCTCCAGTAACACAACCCACAAAATCCTGGCATGCGAAGTTCCATGCTCCTCCACGTAAGAAGGCAGCTATTCTCAAAGCTGTATTTCTATGTTAGATGAGGACAGGCATTAGTGCTCCAGCTTCCTCTTACATAGGCAAGATCTTCAAGAATTCAAGCGCTAGATACACTTTTCTTAAAGATAACTGAAATGCAATTTAGATTCAGCCTCTATAGGTGACATGCTCATTTAAACTTGACCCAAGCCAGCTTTAATGGGGACTCAACTAGATAGACACCTTTTTTTTTTTTGCTTTTTAATTATTAAGTTTGTTGAATCCTTAGTTACGGAAAAACAAGTCAGTTGTCAGTTTTGAAGAGAACAGGTTCACAAGATTAAGAGATTGAAGACTGTTACTGAGGTTTAGCATATCTGTAAGCAGAGATCATTTAAGTAGTCAGAAGTGATATTCTGACAGTAGATAGCACTAACAAATTAGTGAGTTTTTAAACCAGTAAGAATTTGAACACCTACCTCAATAATATAGAGTATTTACAGTGAAAGAGTCACCGTACAATTTACTGGGACTAGGAGTTACAGATTAAAGGCAAGAAAACCCACAAAGAAGTGTTTCAATATAGGAGACAAGTTGGAACAGAACTTCAGGCTGAAACTATGCTTCTTAAATCTTGCATTAAAAAAGCTGAAGGATTAAATTAGAACAATTAAACGAAGACAAAAACAAATTACAGTATATCATTCTAAGATTCTTTTATTACAGCTTTGTATGACCTTCACTGAAATTTAAAGGAGTTTTCCCTTCCCCATTTGTCTCAGGCTTGCAAACATAAGCTTAGGATGCTAACTAAAATTTTCCATCTCCAGTAGAAAACCCATCAGTATTTTCACTAAAACAGATTTGACTTCAAATATACAAACAGACTTAGCTGAAGAAATTCCAGTCTTTTCTACTACGTTTTGCTTTAAAATATTTTTAAGGACACTTTAGTTCTAAAGCTTCATTGCAAAAATCACAATATCCTTATTTGTAATTTCCCCACCACTGATGACATACTGTGAACTGGTTTTCATCATTTGTTGCTATTTAAGTACGTATTCTCAGACAGAAGTGATTTTTAAGTTGACCTCACTTCTTTATTCAACAAAAATCTGTTGGACAGTTTAATTTCACAAAAAGCTAAACTTTATTTCCAATAGCCGTGCTGACAACTCTAGGAAGTTTAACTTCAACATGTCCAGCAAACTGAAATTTGAGGAGGAATAAAACCTACTTCATCACTTTGTCCTAGGGATGACAGCTTCCCTGCACAGCAGTTAATTTGTGCAAGACTGCACTGTTATTTGAAGCTTATTTTACTATTACTTTAATAAAACAAATTGAAAAAGAACTGTGAAGCGGTCAGATTATAAAATGTAGAAGTGTCTCAGAACAATTAGAATGAGATCCAACTTGAATCCACACACGCACTGAACTTTTAAGGCCCACAGTGCAGGCTGCACTTTAGTTTTCTTGCTTCCTATAACTGTAATACTCATAATAATAACCATATAGCCTATATGCATTTTAATCCACCTGGATATTCAATAAACCAATAGATTACAAAAAGCTAAGCAAGCATCACAATTATAACCAAAACCTCATGCTATTTCTAGCCATAAAATTGGTACTTCTAGAACTGATAATTTTTTTGTGTTAATTATAAAGTAATTGCTTCAAGTAGTAAGTCTTAGTCTTATAAACTGTGCTCAGAGCTTGTTTCTCTCTTCAGTTATATTGCTACATGAAGTATTTTTTCTCCCAGCAGGGGCCCCAAAATATGCAGAAACAGCCACTTGCAGATGCAAAGACGACAGTGACCTGTAGCCTCTCTAGTTGTAGTTTCAGGTTTGAAACTTAAACAGCTACTCAGATCATCAAGAGACTTTTGTTTAGTCTAGTTTTTATTTTGAAATTAGCTATTGACTGTAACAATACAATACTAAGTTCCCAAACAAGGAGTTTCAGGTTTATAAGTAAATAGGTTGACAAAGAAACCTTATCTCCAATCTGCCAATTTGGTGCAAGATTATTACATCCAGTAAAACTGAAGCATCACTAACAGGAGCTTCATCAGACACTTTCCTCCTGTTTCATATATACATGTACAAGTATATACAAAAAATAAAACTAGCTATACACATTTTAAATAAAATTTATATAAGCTATTACACACAAAAATTAAAAACCTGATCCTATATGTAATTATTGGTTATAAATCTACTATGTGGAGCTGAAATACAACCACTCCTTTTCTCCACACGTCTATAAGTCTAATTTAAGCTCAGACTGCCAGGTCAGGGAACCGTGACAGCTTCCAGGACCCAACAGAGAGGGACAGTCTTTTCAGCAGCCCTTACAGCCAGGGCTGATGAGCAAGAAAAGGAAAATACCGTCAGAAAAATAACCCTATAAACGCTGACTTAAAAAAAAAAAAAAAAAACCAACAAAAAACAAACCCCACCACTTACATAAAAAATACTTAGGGAAAAAAAAAAAGAAAAAAAATGGTATAAGCCTTTATTACGTATTCATTATAGAGGAAAACCAAACTAATAAACTAGGCGCGGGGGGAAGCACCGGAGCCAGGCACCCCCGCTGCCGGCTGCGCCCCCCGGGGCCTGGGGCCACCCCGAACGGCACGGGCCGCCCCACAGCCCCTCACGGGAAGGCACCGGCTACAAAATGGAAGGAGGAGAAGGACAACAACGCCCTCGCCCACAGCTGACAACGGCGGGGCCGGGACTCGCCGGGCCGAACAGGCCCTCCCCACCCCACAGTTACCGACAACGCCGCCGCTACCCTGCCGACCGCCTCCCCCCCTCCCCCAGCTGCCGAAGGGGCGCCCCACCCGGCGGCGGGAGGCCGGGGCGGGGGTACCTTGGTGGTGCGGATGTGCTCCATAGCGGTGCCCGCTCAGCCGCGGCCGCCGCCCGCCGTGCTGCAGCCGGGCCGGGGCGGCCGTCACCTAGAAACGCTTCCGGGGCGGGGCGGGGCGGGGCAGAGGCCGGGCGCAGTCCCCGCAGCGCCCCCTGGCGGCGGGCGGGGGGTACGGCGTCTCTGGCAGTGAGGCGGCGCCACGGCCGGGGCGGGGGTGGCTGAGGGGGGCGGGGGATGTGAGGTGTCGAGCGGGCGGGTGGTGTCAGGGAGGGTACGGAGCGGGCCACCGCTGTGTCCCCTGTGAGAAGAAGGGGTGGCGGTGCCGGGAGCTGCGGAGCTCAGTGCTGGCCACGAAACCTTGCCCGGCAGCCGGCCCTGAGGAGAAAGTGGTCCTGGGCCCCGCAGTGGGCTGGCAGGAGGTGTGTGGAAAACAGGAGCCATGCCCTGGGTACCCAAGCCTCTGTTCATGGCACAGGGAGTTTCAGTCTTTTAGTCTCACGAATGGGGAAATTCCTGGAGGATGGTGCTTTTTCTTGGGGTATCACTGAATCACAGAGGGGTTGAGGTGGGAAGGGACCTCCGGGGGCATCTAGACCAGGGACACCTACAGCTGGTTGCCCAGGACCATGTCTAGACAGCTTTTGAATATCGCCAGAGACTCCCCCACCTCTATAGGCAATCTGTGCCAGTGCTCGGTCACCATCACAGGGAAAATGTGTCCAGAGGGAACCTCCTGTGTTTCAGTTTGTGCCCATTGCCTCTGGTCCTGTCACTGGGCAGCAGTGGGAAGAGCCTGGCTCCATCCTCTTTGGACCCTCTCTTTATTTATACGCATTAATAAGATCCCCCTGAGCCTTCTCCAGGCTGGACAGTCCCAGCTCTCTCAGCCTTTCATGATAGGAGAGATGCTCCAGTCCCTTCATTGTCTTCGTGGCCCTTTGCTGGACTCCCTCCAGTATGTCCATGTCTCTCTTGTACTGAGGAGCCCAGTGCTGGGCACAGCGCTCCAGGTGTGCCCTCACCAGTGCTGCATAGGGGGGAAGTCCCTCCATCTGCTGGCAATACTTTGCCTAATGCAGCCCAGGATGTCGTTTGCTGTCTTTGCTGCCTTCATTGCTGGCTCATGTTCAACTTGGTGTCAACTAGGACCCCCAGGTCCTTTTTGGCCAAATGGCTTTCTACCTGGCTGGTCCCCTGCACGTACTGGTGCCTGGGGTCATTCCTCCCCAGGTATTGTACTTCTCGTTGAACTTCGTGAGGTTCCTGTCGGCCCATTTCTCCAGCCTGTCAGGGTCCCTATGGTTAGCAGCACGACCCACTGGTGGATCAGCCACTCCTACCAGTTTGGTGTCATCAGCAAACACGCTGAGGGCACACTCAGACCCATCATCCAGGTCGCTAATGAAGATGCTAAACAGGTCTGGATCCGGTATTGACCCCTGGGACACTACTGGCCTCCAACTAGACTTTGTGCCACTGATCACCTCCCTGTGGGCCCGACCATTCTGACAGGTTTCAACCCACCTCACTGCTCATCCAGCCCACACATCGACAGCTTCTCTGTGGGGATCATATGGGAGACAGTGTCAAACGCCTTACTGAATTAACTTGCTGGTAAAAGCGTGTTGGTGGGGGTTAAAGTTTTGGGCTGTACAAAAACAAAGTGACAAGCTGCAGAGTGCAGTGACTCACCCATGTGGTAGTTGTGTGGGTGCCGGTGCACAAAAATCTTGCGTGTGCTGCACGGTAGTTAGGAGGCATGATAAAACTTAGCTTAAGGGTTCCAGAATGGGCAATGTGTGTCTTGCTGTTTTCATGATCATTATCTAGATTAGCAATGGTTCAGTAGGACAGGTTTTATACAAAATTAACCTATTTTACTAACATACAGAATTCATGGTATTGAACTTTGAGCCGTGACATTCATAGACCGTCATGAGTTATTAAAATCATAGTATGAAGGCATCGCTCCTTCCTTGATGGGTCCCCTTTTCCTGTTATGCCAACGTATCTTGTCACTTCATGGCCTGTCAGATCAGAAGAACTTGTTGAAAAATGACTCTATAGAAATCACTCTATACGTGCCCTTTAACATTTCCACAGTTTTGGGGCTTCCATTTTTTTTAAGATGCTCAAAGCCGTGCATGTGCATGCAGTATAGAAGTAAAGACGGACTAAACATCACGAATTACACTTCACTGTATGCCCGAAGCTCTGCCTTGTGTAAAGGACAGCAATCCAGTCACCCATAAATAATCTCAAAGATCTTTTCAGTAAATACTCAGCCACCCCGTAGCCTTCAGCAGCCACAGCGCTGAGCAGCAGACCAGGGAGGCACGTGCGTTCTTTGGGGTGCTTTGAGAAACTCTGGAGGTCATCACGTAGAACCTTTCACAGCCCTGCGGTTCATCTGGACTGTCAGGCAGGTTTAAAAGAAAAGTCTCGTCATGCCTTCTCCTGAGCAAAGGTGGTCTGTGGGACACTCTGAGAAAACTCCCCCGCGTTTCAGCAGCGGATTCTTACAGTTCCCCAGTTTTACGTGAAAAACGTGTCGTGACGCTGCGGCCGGACGGGGCCGGGATGGAGCCACGAACGCAACTTTGCGTGGTGCCCCGTGGCCTGCGCGTCCGCGGGACGGCCTGGCCGGGAAAGCCGGGGCAGTAATTCGGGCGGGAAACGTGGGCAGTAATTAGCGATGGAGCTGGTGATGCTGAGGTGCTGTAGTTTGTGCAACAGCGTTAAAAACCGGCGGGTGCTCAGAGAGGCGGAGGAGAGCCATGTGCTGCTCTGCCGGCTGCGAGCCCCGGTTCAGCCCCAAATTAAGCGGGTTTGGGGGTTTTCAGGCAATCTGAGTTGGAGGCTTCGGGGTGCCTGCCCCTGCCCCTCTCTCCCCCCTCCCCGAGTGGGACATCCCCGCCCGTTGGCACCAGCAGCCCCGGCCGCAGCAGGCGGTACCCTCCGCCCGGCCGCCGCTGCGGCCCCGCGCGTTACTGTCGCTTTAAGGGCCGGCGGGCGGCGCGGCGGCCGCGCTGTCCCGAGGTGCATTGCGGCGGGCGCGCACGGAGAGCGTGGCTGGTGCCCGCGCGCTCGCTGCCGCCGCTGGGTTCGAAGTTGGCGCCGGGCGCGATGCGGCGCTGAGGAGGCCGCCGCAGAGGCCGCCGCTACCGCAGCCGTCCCCGGATCCCGTCGCCGGAGCCCGCTGCCGTCTCCCAGCCCCGCTCTCCGGCCGTTCCCCCCGCTGCCGCCATGTCTGCGGGCTTCTCCTTCGGCGCGGGGACTCTGGGCTCCGCGGCGGCCGCCGCCGCCGGAGCGGGAGGAGGAGGCGGAGGCGGGGGCTTTTCCTTCGGAGTCGCCACGCCGAGGTAACGCCGCCACCCCGCTTGGCTCGGCCCTGCTCGCAGGCCCCAGCCCCTGGCTCCCGCGGCCCGGGCCGCCACCGAGGCCGCCGTCGCTCCGCGGGCCTGGCCTGGGCCCGGGCGGCACATGCGTGTGTGAGTGAGCGAGTGGGTGAGTGGTGGTGGTGGTAGGGGGGAGGCGGCGCAGCCCCCGTGCTGCGTGTATCGGCGCCTCTGCTGCCGCGCCCGGAGGTCCGGCACTCTTGGCCCACAGGGCCCTTGGTGCGCGGGTGAAGCGGCTTCACCGCGGCTGCCCCGGCGCGCAGGGGTGGGGGTGCCCTTCCTGCCCCGTCTGCCTCACGGCCGGCTTCGTAAATACAGACGTAGGGATCAAGCTGTTCAGCAGCTAATAACAAAGGGAGGGGCTTTTCTAATTTTGGTTTATTTTAGCGTTGTCGGAGCAGGGTATCTCCCTTCACGGTTCTCTCTGACGTTCTGAATGCAGAGTGTGAATCGTATGCGTATCTAGGTTTCAGCAATCAGCCTGAGCGTGTGTGTGCGGCATGGAGCTCGTTGATGCCAAAGCCCAAATATTTAATGTTCAAACGTGAAATACCTCTTTTTTGTTTTCCCCCCGAAGGTGGGTGCAACCTTACCCTTTCCAACACAGATAACTTTGCATTTGGTGTATAGTGTCTTGGGGTAAAAGGAGAACTTTGCTGTGCATTAATGTGCATGTGACATACAGCAGGCTCTGTACTAAAGGCATTATTAAGTATTTAGGTTTCTCAGAATAATAGGTAAGCCTTGGTTGTTGCTGGTTTTTTTTTTTCCTTTCTTTCTTTGCACACAACTGTACTAGCAGAGATTGTTTTTTCTGACCTGCTTGCTATTATGACTGTTGAAGATTAGGGCTATTGTAGTGGAGCTTTGTGTCAAGAGTTTTTCCCAAATATGCTCAAGCAAAATTGATCACTGTAATATAAACTAAATGGGCAGGATGAGTTACTGAAGGGAACTTCCCCTGAAGCAGATATATTTGAAAATACTTATCTGTTAGAATTGTCAGGAGTTGGCAGTGTGAGGGGAAGGGAACAGAACACGTGAATCTGAAAGTATCTCTGGATTAAATGGCATTATTGCTTTTTAGAAGCCCCTATGAGAGGGAACAAGTTTTCCGAGTCTCTTCTAATACTCTTAATTGTGTAGTTATGACAGATTGATGACATTCTTGTGTTACCTGTGCTTCGTTTTGCTTTTTGGTTTGGTTTGGTTTTTTTTACACCCACAGTGAAGCTTATATGGAGTTTATAAAGAACTTAAGCTCCTTTTGCTTCATGCCTGTTTAACGCAGGTTTATTGTGATTAAGATGAGCAAGTTAAAATAACGTTAATTTATTCAAAAACGGTTTTCTAAATGTACTGCCTGAAACAAGGGAGACTCTTTTGTTGATCTGCACTTGTTAAAAACTGCCTGTTGAACTTAAATATTTTTGTTTGGTGTTTTTTTGCTGTTCTAGGTGGCTTGTTAATCTGTTAAAAATAGTAAGTAGAAGTTTAACAGGTGCTAATTAATAGCAGTATGGCACTCTGCATTTTTATTCATGTATTTATTCTTACAAGCAGGACGAGTCTTCAGGGCTATTGGTCAAGGAGTGTCACAGAGGAAGAGGCCTTTATACTGCTGGATGATTGATGAAAGAATCTTGAGCATTCCTGTGGGATAGTTTGCTTGGGAACGTTTGAGACTGTAAGAAGAAGTTGTTCTTCTTCTGAGCTGGGTCTAAGGCAGTATTGCCAGGTGTTGGGAGAAAAGGGGGTTTATTGTGTAGTCCAAGCACAAGTGTTATTCATCAGTGTGACCAGTCCAAAGATTATATTCCCGTGGCCCATATGTGATATGTCAGCCTACCTAATTTCTACATTGCACCAGTAGCTGTTCGGATACTTAGGCTTTTCTTGTTAAATGATGTTCTCTGTAGTATGCTTTAGCCAGGTGCAATGTTTTGTTCTAGTTCTAAAATTAGAGTTAAGATCTGACTTCAGTGACCTGAGCTCTTCTTCCTTCCATCTGTGGGGAGTAGACAGTCCTTCTGGCACAAGCTTTCTCCTGCTGGTGAGAACACTGCCATTGCTTTATTTCTACATTTTGGTTTCTTTCTATCTTAAACAAACAAACAAGATGGCACTTCATTTTATTTGGGGTTGGGGGTTTTTGTCCTATAGTGCTGAATTGCGTATTTTGTACCTTTGCTTTCTTCTGCTGGAATGCTGAAACATGAAAAAATTTTCACAGAAGAATCATCTTTATACTGGATGAGAAACATAAACTCTTGACTAGTGAGGGAAGCACTGTGTTGTGTCTTTAAGTTTACAAGCAGTTAGGTCATGGTGCTGTAGTTTGGTATATTGAAATTTTGGGAGTAAAGTGAGCTGAAATGCTTTGGCTGCTGCTCTGCTTCCTGAATTACTTCTTTAAGAATAACTTGCACCTAGATTTTGAACTTGCAATCAACTTTTGCTGTACTTGCCATGATTGGTTTTGTAGATATTTTGAAAACTTACAATGTTAGAAGCTAACTATAGCCTTTTTTTTTTTTTTAGGAATTTACTCTTGTGTTTAATTTGTTATACCTAGGAGGTGCTTTCATACAAAAAGTGAGAGATGAGATGAGGGAACAATGAGAGAATACTGAACACCTGAAACATAGACTATTTCTTGACAGTTGTTACTCTTAAGTCTAAATTGCATTTCATTTCATTGCTACTGTTGCACATAGGCAAAATATTGTCTAAGTTAGAGAAAACTTATCTAGTTTCTAAAAAGGCTCACAAATGGAAGTGGAAAGTTACTACAAATAAATTATTGACCTGATACATTGTCAGTTTAAGAACAAAATCTTTAAAATTGTAGACTCATCTCGCTTCTAGTACCTGTCATTTTATTGGTTAGAGATTATGATCACGATTATTGTATTCCCCCAGTGTTTTGTACAACACCTTAATGCATTCTCTACTAAATGTAAAGCTTGCTCTATATTTGCCATGAAATTTCTAAAATGTGTAGTTGCCCTAAATAAATAAAGGCTTGATTTTCCTGGTGGTGACTGATCTCTGATTTTCTCCTACCTCTCTCTTCCCCTTCATCTGTGAAAATAGCTCTGTAAGTTTATTTCTGTAACCTTCTGACAAGTATGCAGTCAGAAAAGAAAGTATGGTAGGCGTGGGTCCTCTGTGGTTTGCACCTGTGGGGAAGGGTAGCATTTTGGTTAGAAAATGAATTCATGGATCGGTGTGTTTTGGTGGTAAGATATGGCAAAGCTGTGCTATTGATGTGAATGATTGTGTGTCTGTGCTTACCGCTTTAGAATGAAACAAACTAACATTGGTTGAGGCTTCTGGTCAGTGGTATCTAACTGGACTTGCAACCTGCTTTGCAAAGATGTCCTTGCAGGTTTGTTGTCATCTTTGTACTGCCTCTAGCATTTGTTCTCCATTTTCAGTAGTTCAGGGAGAATAATTAGGCAGAGCTGATGGGATGATCCAACAGAAAAATTCAAATTTGCCACTGATCTAGCAAGATGTATTAGCTCAGCAAGGAGTTGAACAAATGCTGGAGTTGGCATCAGGGAAGCAGTGGGAATTATGGAGCTGTAGAAGGAAAGCGGGAGATAGGTTTCCTCTTTCTCTTTGGTTGTAGGGAGCTTGGGCTCTGTCTTGTCCAGCTGTGTTGTGTGTGGTTTGGGAAAATGAATGATGGTGTGGGAAAGAAACTGAAGTAAAGGGGGGGTGTGGATTTTTTTTATTTTGAAAAAAAAAATAAAAATCCTGCTAATAGTCTTATTTTGTAATAGCTCAACAGGAGGACTTAGTTTTGGAACTCTGGGCTCTTCCACTGCTACAGCAACTACATCAGCTCCTTCAGTGGGCTTTGGGAGTGGACTTTTTGGATCAAAATCAACCACTGGCTTTACACTAGGAGGCACCAGTACAGGTAGAAAAATTTCTTTTACAGCAAAAATTTGGACCAACAGTGAAGGAATAGATCATCTGTACACAAAAACTGGGTTGTCATAATGTGCTTGCCTTTTTTACAGTAGTTTTGTAGCTTAGAATATTACTTATGTAGTTTTGTGAAAAGGCTTCATTGAACAGTTTAAAAGGTCATTTATTGATAATTATGCAGTATCAATGCTGCAGAAACACAGATGCCATTACCAGAAAACTCTGCCTGGGCCTATGTGTAAATTGTTCCATAATTTGAATCCTGATGTTTTCTAGAAATCTAACTCTTCATCCAGGATGCTTAAACTTATGATTTACGATTGAGGTATATTTTGATCTGGAAAATATTTTAAAACATTGTGAGATTGTTAGTATTTGTGATGTGATATTCGTAACCCTGCAATAGTAAACACTTCTGGTTTTGTTGTTTGAGGTTTTTTTTAATGTCAGCAATATACATGAAGAAATTTATTAATATTTTCTTGGGTCTCTAATTCGGCCTGTGAACGTACAGATTCTCACAGGAGTATTGGGGTGCAAAAGAATAAAACTTATCTGACTGGAGGGGTTTTTTTGAGCCATCACGCAGATATAACTTATTGAATTTTACTTTGGCTCCAATATTGTTAGACAAAA
This sequence comes from Pluvialis apricaria, assembly GCA_017639485.1. Lineage (NCBI taxonomy): Eukaryota > Metazoa > Chordata > Aves > Charadriiformes > Charadriidae > Pluvialis > Pluvialis apricaria. Next base: position 22,626,146 of record CM030007.1, read on the forward strand.
TGGTTTTTTTTCTTGTACACTTGTATGAGAAGATACGGGAAGTTCTAAGAACCAATCTACTAGAAATAAATTTAACAGTAGACTGAAAGCCTGTATTACTGTGTTTGGCTACATTGGGGTAGTTTTCTTTTAGCTTTCAATAATTCTTTTGATCTTCTAATCAGATGTCTTTTAAAATACGAAATGGCATAGCACTGTGTCCAAAATAATCTCTTTAAATTGCCAGTGGGGCACAAACCCTAAACCAAGACATAGAATTTTACAAAGACTTTGGACTCTATAATCCTCTTCATTATACTGTAAATCTGCTGGCTTACATGCTAGTGTTACGTACTGCCATATGGCTGAGAAAACAAAACTTGATACTAGTTTCCATATTCTTGTTTACCTTCATTTATTTGGAATTTTAAAAAATGTGCTATACTGCTGTGTTAACATCAGCTTCATTGTTAGCAGATTCTTGTAAAGAAAAGTGATGGGTTTTGAAGTCAGTTATGCTTTGATTTGTGCTGCTGGTGCTTACAAATACCATTTTCTATGTTTAACGTCGTTTTGCTTTCAACATACTAGAGAAGAAACTTGTATAATAATCTACATATCATTCCACATTGCACTATTTCAGTGTTTTGTTTCATGTTGTTTACTACCATAACTGCTCTGTTGTCTTCAATTACTAATCTTACTCTGTTTTTATTCTTAAAGCAGGAACAGCTACAACTATTGCTACAGGACTGACACTAGGTAAGGACCTAATTTGGATTTTAATGTTATACGGGGAAAAAAAACCCAGATAGATCTTTCTTGTAACGTAGAAAGTCGGTGGTCATATGTGAGCTTTTCCCCATTACTAATTGCAGTCTCCTTTGCAGCCCAAATGTTACGGCTGCAAACTGGAGTGGAGCCCCCACAGTTCTGGGCACTGTTACTTGTTAAAGGGTTATTTCATTTCTGTACGACAGTGACAGTGGTCATAGTGAGAAGTTAGACTTCATTTTTATTTCCCCCTTATGAGTTTCATCCTTCAGCAGAGGGGAGGTGGAATACATTATCAAAAAATTCTTTGTACAGAATTTCTTGCTCTCATGACCTTTGTGTGAACAAGTCTGTTTGGTAATTACCTTTTAGAAGAATAAAGAGGGTTGAGCTGTGAAGGGACCTTAGGAATATTTTACTTTTGTTTCTCTGGTGCATTGTTAGTGACTATTTTTCGGCTTCAGTCATTGGAAATACAGGAATATGTGGGTGGTTGTGGTGGGGTTTTTTTCTTTCGAAACATCAGCAACTAAGATCTGAGGAGAAACTGAGCTTGAGTATGACATGTTGGGGGTGGGGGTGGTGCTATAAGATAGACTGCTGTCCAAGAGCTTAAGAAGATATGCTGTGAATACATAGGAAAAAATACTGTTGGATAAAGAAGCAGATGAAATGGGCAGAAGAAAGGAGGAGCAGCAGCTAGCCCAGAACAGACTGTGTGATGCATAATCATACATGGCAGTCAGTCCTATGCAGATGAACATTAATTCTTTTGAATAGCTGAAAGAAATTGTCATCCAAAACAGACGCAGAGCAGTTACTGAGAATACCAAATATGTGTTTCTTATGCTTGCTGTTGTGGTTTGTGTATGTATGTGCGCACCCCTCCTTTACTTTGGAATATGGATTCTGGAATATGGAATGTATTCTTATCATGAAAACAGAAGGAAGTGGAAACTTGATTTGCTTTACTTTAAAAGTGTTGAAAAGCAAAGTTTGAGGGAATAACATCTCAACATATTTTTCTTGTTTACAGATTGAAAGGACATGTGCATTCGTTTTAGTATGCATATCCAATTGCAAATTTTTAGTCTGTATTTTAGGCAGTATTGTTTATGGCTCCATCTACCAATACTTCACTGCTTCTATTAGATGCTCTCGGTGAAAGCTCTTATTTTCACAGGGTTTTTTTTTTAAGTTTATCATTAGATATCATCTCCAGTCCATGATCAAAGTCCAGTGGATCACTAGGAATTCTGGAGCAAAAATGCCTCTGCAATTAATGTAAACCTTTGAAATTTATCTGAAGGTGTTATGGGGATATTTTACTTGATGCAAGTGATCTTGCATGCAGTGGTGCTTGTGATGGTTAAATGGGAATAGTTCAGAAGAAAAGATAAATTGAGCATTTAATGTTGTAAGAGTGATAATTGTTTTTGGGTTTCTTCTAGGCACGCCCGCCACCACATCAGCAGCTACCACAGGCTTTAGTTTAGGTTTCAACAAACCTGCAGGTTCGGCCACGCCATTTGCTTTACCGGTTACTTCTACCTCAGCGGGTGGCCTATCATTGTCATCAGCTCTTACATCGACTCCCGCAGCAGGTAGGAAAATGTTTAGGGTTTGGGGTTTTTTTTAATTGATTAAAAACCCAAAACTTTATGGTAAAACAGTTCTACACTAAGTTTTTCTGGTATTTATGTAATTTTTTAATACTTCAATAAGAAGGTTCATTGGACTTCAGTAGTTCTAAATTTGGGTACCCTAACGCAGATAGATTTATGTTTATATTGAGGGCAGTATATAGACAGCATATAATCTAAGTCATTAGAAGTGTACCATCATGTAAAACCATTATTTTTCTTATTGTTAACCCCACTGAAGGTTGAGAGCTTCCTACTTGCACAACTGAAAAGTTTGGAAAGAGTCTACCTTTTGTAAATGGCTTGAAAAGGTTAACTAGTAGTGGAAACAAGATTTTTGCAGTGTAGTTCTCATACTGGGACACACTTGCCATCATATTTAACTCAGCTAAACTGCAGTGTGCATGATGGTAATTAAGACTAGAGTTCATTTTTTGTAACATTGAGTCTGCATTTGAGCTCAGCTACCTGTGCCCTCTGTGCACTGTCCCTTTATGCCCATGGTCTTTCTCTACTCAATTCCTCTCTCTTCTACCAAAAGCTGGGATGCTTAATTCCAGAAAAAGGCTGAAACTACCAATGAAATGTTCTCGTATCATCTGTCCTGTGTACAATGTTTTATGTTAAAATACTAACATTTCAGCATTTTAATATGAAAAGTCAGTAGCAGTTGTTAGATCCATTACACTGTAAAATAAATTCTGCCAGGTTATATGTTCTCTGGTGTTCTGGGGGACTCTCAAAATTTTTATATTGCAGGTAAATATGGACTAATCAGGATTATGATACTGTGGAACAAAATCGCATAATTCAAAAGTCTCTGGGGTGGCTTTGTTTGGAAAATCTGCAGGGAATAAAAACAACGATTGAGTTTATTATCCAATTATGATAAAGATGCTGTTTAGACCTTTCAGTTATTTCAGATTGTCTATGGATGTATTTGAATGCAGTGTCTGCATGAAGCTGGTTTGATTTTCTGTGCAGGAACTACTGGCTTTACGTTAAATTTGGGTGGTACAACTGCTCCAACTACAACTGCCTCCACAGGCCTTTCCTTAGGAGGAGCCTTAGCAGGTTTAGGAGGTTCACTCTTCCAGAATACAAGCACAGCAGCAACAGGTAAAGTTTTTTTATTTTTTTCCTCCTTCTGTTTCAAAACACTGAAATTTAATTGTGTGACTGCATAAATTCGTAATGTAAGATTTCTTTATATAAAATCTTAACACTGTGAAAGTATAATTTTTAACAGTGTTACAGTTAAGAACAGTGTTGGTATCCATGGACAATAAAAATGAAATCTGAAGTCATTGGCTTCTTGCTCGTTCTTAAATTCACTAGTACTTAACACTTTTTTTAAAAATGAAAACACAGGGCAATCTTTGCCATTACCATAATTGACTTAAGGAAGTTGATCGTAAATGGGAGAGGGCAGTAATACACATGTATCTCCTTTAACTGTGGAGAAGTTGAAAGATCCTTATTTTGGTGGCTTTTGGTCCAAATAAAATCTTTAACTGTTAGTATTGTTATTTCATGGTTTCCTGTCTTTTTCAGCTCTAGAGGAAAAATTGGTTGCTCTGTGTTGAAGTCGTGGTAACACTGCTCTTAAACTGTAAATGAAACAGAAAGATTCTTAAGATGCTGATAAGTTAGATATCTAATTAGCTACCTAATAATGTGAAGAAATTATGTAAAACGCTTGTGTCCAGTTGTATGAAACTTCATCCTATCTGTTTTCTTCTCTGTTTATTTTGCATATTTTTTTATCCAAATGTAGTAAATGGTTACTGAAACTGCAAGCAAGGTTATACGTGCTTTTAGTTTAAAATAAGCTTTAATTATCAACATTTTAAGTGCAGAAATTCAGTCTGGGTTTCTTGTAGGACTTGGGCAGAATGCTTTGGGTTTGACTCTGGGGACAACTGCAGCTCCTTCAACTGCTGCCAATGAAGGTCTTGGTGGTATTGATTTTAGTAGCTCTTCAGACAAAAAGAGTAAGTTTGTTTTAAAACATTCATAATTTTTTTTTTTTGAGAAAATTATTGGAGCACTGCAGCAGAGACACTTTTTCATTGAGTTAGGAGCGTGGAATTGAAGCTGACAACTTTTAACTCCCCCTGCTGCTTACAAGTCAATTTCATTTAATTTCAGTCTTAAATATTGTGTATATTCTTGCATAGAAAAACAAGATTTTGGTTGCAAATGTAATGTAAATTTATTTATTTAACATAAGTATAAGCCAATATCATACTAGAGAACCAAGATCTAAACTCTAGCCTTTTGGAAGTGAAGACTCGGGACCGTTTGCTGAAGAACCGCTGCAGATTTCTGAACAGTTGTATGTCAAATAGCCACTAGAGGGGGGAGCAGAGCTATGTTTAGTAATGCATTGCTAATACGAAAAGTACTCAAAACCAGCTTTCTCCAACCATAAGAGATCTTAAACTTAGTTTATTTTTTTGAAAGCCTGCATAATAAAAATGTCCTATTTTAAGCTGCTCTGCTTCAAAGCTGTGTTTCTGGTGGTGTGTACTTCTATCTGATACATTCTATCAGATTGTTAAAAACAGTTATAAAAGCTTTACCTCTGGGGTAGCTTTGAAGTACTTAAGTAAGGGAATATTGAGCATTGACATATGGACACTTACTAATTTGTCTTGCTTTTGTACTTCCAGAGTACACTTAACTAAAGCTGATTCTAAAATGTGCATTTTCTCTGGGAAATCAATACTGTTAACTTAATCTCTTCATGCCATTCAGGAGCAAAATTCTGAATTGGGTATACCAATAGCTAGAAGAGAAGGAAATACAGGAACTCTATGAAACCATTTTTGGAGTAACATAGGTTGTGGAGACATAGTTCTTGATACTTGTAGAAGAGATGGCATATTGACTGTCCAAACTGGAGTGCTCTGCATGATGGTGATTTGTTTTGGAGACGATTACTGAAACTGGGAGTGATGAGAAAGCTCCAATTCCTAGGTTCTTACAGGTTATTCATTACCGTAATATTACGGTGTCACAACACTTCTGTAATATACAAGTATCTTAAAAATGAGGACCAGACAACCACAGACTCAAAATCTACTTCAGTCTGACATCTCCCAGCATTGTTTTGCCCATCTCTTAGGGTGGAAACTTGAATGAGTACCTAAATTCCCCCATATGTTGCGTAGTAGAACTGGGTGCATGGGACTACCGCTGTCAGGACGATAAGCAGAGATCCCTTAGCTAAGCAGTGGGAACTGTCAAAGACGGCTGTTTTTTGAGTTTTCCCTTTTTTAAAATTTAGGTTTTAGTTTAGGAGTGTTTCCCATAATGGATAGTGCTGGCTAAGCAGCCCTGACAAATATCCCTACCTGGGTGCTGCTGCTCAGTTCTGTTAGTACAATTGTTCGTACTACTATATGAGGAACTGTGTTAAGGTTTGAGGGTGGTGATGGTTTTGAGGCTTTTATTTATTTTCCTTCCTGAAGAAAAGGAAGGAGGAGATGTGGCTGTAAAAGAAAAGTACCCTAGGAATCCCAGGACAGATAGAGACTAGCACTTTTGTGCTCCCTTCTGGAATTAGTTATGAAAGGTTTTCCTTCTGAAGACTGTCTGTCTAATATTTCTTTAAAATACGGCTGCAGGAAAAAAAGCTGTTCTTACACATATTTTCCTCATGTGTTACTAAAAAGAATGTGAAAACTGTAAAAACTGGAGCACTTGTCCAGAAAGTAGTAAAATCTGATTTCAAATCTGTATCTTCTACTTTGTAAGTACTGTTCTGATGTACAGCAAAAAAAAAAAAGTAGCTGCAGAGAGAAAGCAAAGTTTCTTAGTTTTCTGCCTAAGTTTTAGGTTATCAGCAGAGACAGGAGTCCTAAATTCTGGGGTTTATCTCTTTTTTTTTTTTTTTTTTTCTTTCTTTCCAGTTTTGTGTAGATTTCCCCCCCCCCCCTCCCTTAGCAAAAGGCATAGGGAATGGTTGTGAGACTCCAGGTACTCTGAATGTCCTGGTACTGGGTGACAGTGTCTGTAGACAATTTAAGTAATGTTGCTTTTAAAAGAAGTAGCTTCTCCTGGCAGAAGCACTGGCTTAAATGTTTAAAATAGTTGTGGCACTAGCATTAGCTACATAGCTGCTTTCTGCCTTGGTGTCACTAAGAGCAAAATGAGGATGTGAATTACATCCAGCTGAAGCAGATTAAGCTCACTTCTTGGGCTTTCCAAGTAAGTATTCTTCCTAGCAGTCTGCTACGGTGTGGATTGTGATTACTACCCAGTTAGCCACAATATTGTTTTCGGCTCCATTCTGTTAGTCAGAGGCATTTGGCATTTTGATCCACAGATTTATAGTTTGGAGTGTGTGGGTGGTAGGTAAGCAGTAACATCTTCAGTTCTGTGAAATTCATTACTCGATGCGCTAGCAGAATTCTTAGGGAAGTTCAATGGGCAAACCTTCATTACCCTCGTATTTGAGAGGAGACTGCTATTGCTGAATTTAGACCTGCACCAACAAAACACTCAAGTGTTTAAGTGAGTTGTGGTTGCATAAGCAGGAACATACTTCTTGCGCAACTGCAGTTGTTTATGCATTTGTAGTGACTTGTATAGTGACACAAGATGTTTTGCGTTCTTTGCCAAGAAACTAGCTCCTCAACTGTTGAACCATTGTTCTTGAAAGATATCTATCTGTGAAGGGGGAGTAAATGAAAACATTTTCTTTTATGGCTAGCCTAGTCTGTTCCTCTTACCAAGCGATATCAAGCAGATTGTAGTCATTAGTTCTTCCCTAAAAAATCTCGTTAAGGTTGTCTTGTTTGTTCTTCAAAGTTTTATTTCTGACCTACAGATTTTATTTTCTAGGTGACAAAACAGGAACCAGACCAGAGTAAGTGTTCAGATTTTCTTTGCGTTCCATGTCTTATTAGAAAACAGCTAAACTAAATATGTTGGCTTTTGTACTACTTCAATCCTGAAACAGGCGTAAATGTAAATAACCAGATTTTGCAACATGGACAACTTAGTAATGGTGCTTCATCATTTTAAACATTGTAATTTTCCCATCAAATGCAATGCCTACAGCTTATCTGGCATCTCCTGTAGACTGATCATGTGGTCTGAAAAATGGCTTCTGCAAATGTATATACTGCAAATATACAGTGCTTACACCACAGGCTTGGACCCTGGCATAGTATATGTGTGCATAAATCTAGATCAGTCCTAGTTGCAGCATACATGCAATGGGTGCAAAACTGTACAGTCACTTGAATGTTTTCATGATATTTGTAATCGTGCGAAAATGTTTGGGAGTATTAAAGCACCATCTAAACATGCATTATTTCTTGTAGAGATAGCAAAGCACTAAAGGATGAAAATCTACCTCCAGTAATCTGTCAAGATGTAGAAAATCTACAGTAAGTAGTGTTTTTTATTTGATAGTTGAATAGCTAAAGTATTGTATGCTGTCAATGCTCTGTGACAAAAACACCTTACTGCAGGCTGCATGCAGGATAACTTACTACCCCAAGGCCCTTTGGCAGGTTAACCCTGGGAACAGAGTAGGCGGATAGTTGCAGCAGCTGAAGTCTTAGACTGGTTTGCTTTTCTTTTTTCAGCCTCGTTTTTCCATGCATTTATACAAATGGGCATGCCCAACAAATATTGTCTTAGGATCTGATCCATCTCTCCCTGGGAGCATTAAGCCTATTGCGTATGCATAGTAAGGATTGAACCTTGTGTCCATATTGCATGTGCATTGTGGGTCTCTTCTGGAATAGAGAGAACTGCAAAAGAGCCTTCCCTCAGGCAGGAAGGAGGCGGGTTGTAGACTGAAGAGGCTGTATGTTGCTGTATTTGAGTTCAAAGTAGTAATCACTTGTACATAGACACTATACGTTATACTAAATATATGAAATAATTGATACATATCTTAGTTTGTCAGGGTTCAGAATAACATGGTAAACACTCGCTGTTCATGTTTGGGGGGGTTGGTGGTTTTGTTGTTTTGTGTTTTTTTTTACAGTATTAGCATGCTAGGAGTTGAGATAACGCTATGCTATACAGTAATTTTACTGCTCAGTACTTGATTTTGGAAAAAATAATGTAATAGCTATTTAAATAATGTAACCAAGAAGTGAACACTTGGGTACTTCAGGTTCAATATATTATGTTTCTTTCCTCCCCACTCCCTTCTTTTTCCCTTCCCCAGGAAATTTGTGAAAGAACAAAAACAAGTTCAGGAAGAAATTAGTAGAATGTCCTCTAAAGCAATGCTTAAAGTGCAAGAAGACATTAAAGCTTTGAAACAACTTCTGTCTGTAGTTGCCAGTGGATTACAGAGAAACACTCTTAATATTGACAAGCTGAAAGTGGAAACTGCACAGGTATAGTGAAATATAAATTTTGTTATAGAGTTTGTATGTTGATTATTTCATATAGGATAACTAGGCTTCTTTATCAGTCAAGTTAACATATGTGTCCAAACTAAAATTGTAAACAAAGTGAAAAATTGAATCCCCTATCTATTTGAAGTTACTGGAGGAGACTGATATCTGTAATGTCAGTATTTTCAGATAAGTACAACAGCAATAAAATTGCTTGTATTCAAGAAAGGCAACAGAAGGTAATGCGTGCCTACTTTTAGTTCGGTTTCAGTCATATATTCAGCTGCTAGTGAAGACATGTTTGTAACAATATGCTGGACTCTGGAGTAGCAGAAATTCAAGTATGTTTTCTTCTGGTGACATGAAAACAAAACAAAAAAACCCAAAAAACCCACCCCATAACTTTTCAGGGACCAAAATATCTCAACTAGCAGTAGTATTCATTTATTGAACTTGTTACAACTGTCCACGAGTCTGCATCTTAACTGCGCAATCAGTTTGAGCTCAAGTTTTGATGTAAGTGCTTTTCAAGTTAAGTTCTGTACTGCTTTTTCTTTCATCTGGCACGTCAAGGCTGCTTGCTATGTAAATAAGTGTATTTTATTCTAAAGAAAAAATGATGATTTTTTTCAAAATCTTGTGATAGCAAAAGGAAATACTCTATAGTTGTGCCTTGCCAACAGTTTTCTGTGAAAACAAAAACTTACTGCTGATATTCTTGTATTTCTGTAAATGATGCAGTTGAGGACAACTGCAGAACCAGGCACTGAGAAATTCTTAATGGTAGAGTTATTAGAAAATATTAAACAGAAGTGTATGCTGTAATTATGATGCATTAAAAGATCATTTTGATAGAAAAGGAGGCATTTCTTTAAACTAGTTATCTTTTTTTAAAAAGGCAAAATAATCCTTTTTGTTCGATTTCTTGTCTTTTAGGCGTGTTACTTCCTTGCATTTGACTATTGCTTCCCCCCCGCCCCCCAGTCGTCAATAATTGTAACAGGATTTCTGAAGTACAATAGAAATTAGGTCTTATCTCTATTGCACAGTTTAGTGCAATATTTTCCCAACTTCTGAGAGCTCAGTGTGCTTTCAGTATGTACTGTTGTTTGTTTGTCTGCAAACTTCTGGTGGGTTAACTTTCTAGCAGTCTGTTCTTGAATTTCTGGTCAGATCCTATTATGGTGTTAACTTAAATATATGAAGAAAATTATTTTACATGAATGAACAGTAGCTATTTTTCTTTTTGAACACTTCACACAGAACCTTATCTCTTATTAATTTTTCCCTATTTATTTAGGAGCTAAAGAATGCAGAAATAGCATTACGAACACAGAAAACTCCTCCTGGTCTTCAGCATGAAAATACAGCCCCAGCAGAGTGAGTTACTGTTACTCATAAAAAACAGTCAATAACATAACTTGGAAAAGAGAAGACTCCAGGGAGACCTTATTGCAGCCTTTTGATACTTAAAAGGGGCTTAAAGAAAAATGGGGACAGACTTCTTAGCAGGGCCTGTAGCAATAGGACAAGGGATGATGGTTTTAAACTGAGAGGTTAGGTTCAGACTAGATATAAGGAAGAAATTTTTTATGATGAGGGTGGGGAAACACCAGAACAGATTGCCCAGAGAGGTGGTAGGTGCCTCGTCCCTGGAAACATTCAAGGTCAGGTTGGACGGGGCTCTGAGCAACCTAATCTAGTTGAAGATGTCCCTGCACATTGCAGGGAGGCTTGAACTAGATGACCTTCAAAGGTCCCTCCCAACCCAAACCATTCTATGATTCTATGAACTTCATAATATGAATTTTTTTCTGCTTCTTGTAACATTTGTACTGAATGCTTCATAGAAGCAGTGTTTTATTTGTACACTTAATTTATCTTCATCTCATAGACATGAGAAATGGTCTTTACTCTCTTTCCACTAGTAGAGGGACATCAAGAATGTCATAGAACACAACTGTTGCAATTAATGAAATGAAAATTGGTGGCTAATATAGATCAGATTTTAAAAAAAATAGTGGCAAATTAGTGAAGATTAATCATATGATTTGTTTGATTCATCTAGCTACTTCAGAATCTTGGTTGAGCAGTTTGAAGTACAGCTGCAGCAATACAGGCAACAAATAGAAGAACTGGAAAATCATCTTGCTACTCAAGCAAATAATTCACACATAACTCCACAAGGTAAATGTTTCAATTTTTATGTTCCATACACAAAAAAAAAATCTTACACTTATAAGAAAAATTCAGTAATTAATCTCCCCCTCTGTTATTGTTGGCTTTTCTTATTTAATGTACAGAAGTAAGTGTTCAGATAGATTCTGCAGTTGTTCAATGTAAAGATGAAAGGAATTAAAGGTTAAATTCATAAATGATCTTGAGTTTTGTTAAGATGGATCCAGTTTCTGAGGTGTAATTTGTAAGCCTGGTTTTGTTTTGCATGGAAATTTTGATACCTAGGATGTAGAAGTCACAACTTCTGAAAAATAGGGTATAAGGAAGCGTGGTATGTTTTACACTCTTGTTTTGTCTGACTTAGGCACCATTTTGCAAAATAACTTGAGTCTTCTCTATATTTAGCTAGGACACTTGCATAGGAGCTGGAAATGGAAGTTCGGGGCTCATAACGGGGCTGGGGCACATCTGAGACATTATTTTGCAAATGCTTGAACTTCAGTTCTGCGCTGCCTTTTCTGACAGTGTTTATCTAATCCATTCGTATTTTGCTTCTTTACAATTCCTAGTGAGCTCATAAATGTCAGTGAAAGCTACCTACTCTTCAGTTTTTCATTGACTCAGCTCAGTATTGCTTGGTATATTGATTCAGTTCTGCTTCCAAACCACTTTTCTTTTGCCTTTGTTTGTCTGTTGTTCTTGTGGTTAACACAACAGAAAATCTGTTTTCCTTTCACTTTGGCTTCTGTCTTCCTTCCTCTATCTCCTTCCACTAATACAACTTTTCTGTCCACCTCCTATTTTAAGATGAGGTCTTTATACAGCAAAGGTGCTTATTTATGGAAGATACCGAAATGTCTTTGCCATTGTAGATGAGGGATTTCCCACCCACCACCACCCTGTAAACTCTGAGAAATTATGCAGTTGTGTGGGATGTAAGGTTCCTTTCAGAAGACTATCTTGCTGTCAAAAATGCAGGCATGGAGAAGATGCATTTTCTGGGAAAAGTGTTCTGTGGTCTTTCTTCTATAAAACTCCGAGCTGGGTGGACAATCCTAACAAAATATGAAAGTGAGAGCTTATACATCCACTATGTCCACCTCCTTCCCATCAGCATCTAGCTATATAAGGCTGAGGTCTGGGACCTTCTATCTTCCACCGGGCTGTCTGACCAGACAAATATGGGCGTCTGCTCTGCCAGCTCCAGATCAAAATGGGAACTTTTCCTTCGTTTGGAGCCTGTTGGCATTGCCTTCAGTTCTGACCAACTGAGAAAACTTAGTCTTGTTTGCTGATATGTAATTCAATCTTGGGAGAATCTCTCTGGTCAGAGAATACTAACTTCTGGATGGTAGTCTCCTGGTTGGTTGCCACTTCTTTGACCATAGAAATGTTTATCTTCTGGGCCATTTTAGGTATGGGTCCTCCAATAAGCAGTGATTTTTCAAGTTTGTGGCTTTTTGTGCCAAATGATACTAGAACATCTTGCCATCACAGGATGGTACTTATACTCTGCACTTTATATGTCAAAAACAAGAGAACTGTCTAGACCCAGCTTCCAGAATGGAAGATCTGCTGAATCCTGAGGGTCCTCTATCTTTCATATGTGATCTTCTTGTCTGTCCAGAGTACGAGAGGGATGCCTTCACAGATTTTCCTCAGGTTTTTCAGCAGTTTCTGCTATAATCTAGATGTTCCTTGCTGTGTGGGCAAGGCTCAATCTGTTGTGCCAGCATAGGCAGACTGGCAGCAAATGATCTAGTCAACACTATTGCATACGTAGCCTTTACCATACAGGAAAAACTTCCTTTATCATACAGGAGACCATGACTCAATGTCTTGAAAATTTTGAAATGTCTAGTATTCGGTATTGATAAATTGCCTCCAGACTCTTTGGAAACTTGTGGCCAGTTCTCCTAGATACCACTGCCTCCACAACCCTGCAGATTGGTGTGAGATTTATTCCCCAGCTTCTCTTTTTCAGAAAGAAATGCAAATCATAATGGAGAAATTCCCCTATGGAGAGGCAGACCTTTTCAGTTCACAAATCATTGCTAGACCTACACATCTTCAAGAACTTGATAGCTACTATTTGCATTTCAGTAGGTTATTTCCTCTGCATCCTTCAGAGGAAATGCAGAAGCTGATCTCTTCACAGTGAAAGACCACTTCAGCACTTTTCTCTCCTCCATTTTGGTATACTGTTTCAGTGCTTCTTTCAGAAAAGCATTTTTTGTCAGCAAGTGCCTCATTTTGCCAAAACTTTTGAGATTTTTCCTTTAATCATAAAGTTTTGCATTAGTTGGGTCAGTGCACTGAAAACACTTTCATATCTGTGTGCGAAGTAGGATATCCTAAATATAAGACTTTACATAGGCGAGAAGGCTCCCCATTGTGTTTTTCTGTTTGATATGCCTGTGGGCAGAGCTAGAATAAGGGTTGCTGTGGTGTCTTTAAAATGTAAGTAGAGCTTCCCTTCTACTACTCTTTGCAAAATCAACTGAACGCTTAACTGTGCTTTAAGTCAGAAAGAGTGGAAAATGTATACAAACACAAGAAAATCTGATTTAACTATATTTATGTAAAAAAACAATGAAAATATTCCTGAGTAATTAGATAAATAATATTTTTAGCTTTGCTAAATGATAGAATCATAAGAAACAAATTACCATGTATATAAAAATAAATCTGAGGAAAGAGTACTTTTCAAACTGAATTTTGAAGCCCTTTCAAAAAGTAGCCGTTGGGTGACTTATGTCACCCAGTTGCTCTCAAATTCTGTATTTCTTTAGACATAAACTCGTTGTCATGCAGTTGTTTTTGTGCTTTGTGCTCTATGGCTTTTGGGTGGGCTTTTTGCTGTGTTATAAACACTAAATCTTTTCTCCTGGTAGTAAAATTGTCACTTACCAATATTCTATATACCTCTTACAGATTTGTCTATGGCTATGCAGAAGATTTATCAAACATTTGTAGCTTTAGCTGCACAACTTCAATCAATACATGAAAATGTAAAGGTATGTTGTTTTCATGTGTTCCTGTGCATTTAGTGAAAGAACTACAAAGAGTCACTTCTTGAACATAATATATCTTCAGGTTTTCTTTTCTTTTTCTGTTAAATTAACTGCCTTTAAAAATTTTCAACCTGTCCTGGAGAATTTGTGATAGCAATTGACCACAATCATTTAGGTTATAAAATGTTTTCACCTAACTCCTTTTCCTTTTTAATTATTGATCAATTTTTGAAATGTCTGTCTTTGAGCTCGTGCTTGTATGTTTTGCTTTTTGCCTAATGACTTCTTGATTTCAAGCAAAGATGATCTATATCTGCTTTTACTCAAATAAGTAACGGGAAAAAAAAATCGGTATTCACATGTAAAATTTTTCAACATGTCAAAGAATTCTGGTGAAAATCATGTTCTGGCTGGCTTAATTTTTTTTCAATGTAGTTTTCATGGAAAGTCATATGTGTAGAAAAAATACTACTGTGAAAAAAATGTATCAAAGGTCCTAGATAGGCTTGATTTTTTTTTTTTTTTTTTTTCCCCAGCATGGACTCCATCTTAAATTTCCCATTAGTAGTTCTGGATGTATTGGCAGAATGTCCATGTCCTACAATCTGTAATTTTTCTTGATCGTCAGAACCCTTTTTGGTTACAAAAAAGCCCCTTGGAGTACAAGTGTTTGGCATTGTTTCTGCTAAGTGACTTCCTTAATAGAATAGCTCTGGTAAATCTGCTTGTTTCTTTCTCAAAGCTGCTTCTGCACATTATTGCTAGTTCTCTAAACATCTGAAACTTTTTACCTTTCCTGACTAAAGTTCAGGAATACTGAGGATCTTGTATGAACTGGGTTCTCTTGAATTGCATTGCTTCTGTCAGCATGGATATTCACTGGATTACAGCTACGTGCCATCAGATACTTGTGCTGCTCTTAGTTAACTCGGTTTTGGTACCAGATATAGAATATATCTTCCTCCATAATTTTGGCAGAGTTACACAAAAAGGATCCAAAATGTGTCCTGGGCTCTTCACTTCTGTCATCTGAGTGTAGACTGAACTCGTGCAGTGGTCTTTGACGGCACTGTTTTGTTGTTCTTCAGTATGAAGAGCTGGATTAGTAGACAGATATAAGCCATAGCATCTTCAGTACTGTGTCAGTGTGACTGAATTGGAAAAACTTCACTTCAGCTTGAGGAGAATTCTAGCGCCTAAGGGGTTGGTTTGAGGATTTTTATTTCTTTTGGGGAATTTTTTTGAGACTTAATCTAGTGGGTGGACATGAAGGCTGATACTTTGGAAGATGCAATTACAAATACAGCTTCAAAAATCAGAAAAAATGAATGTACTGCTTAAGTGGATCTGTCATTCTGACCATCTGTTTCAGTTTATCTGCTGGGAGATGCTAGGAGAGGAGAGCAGTTTTGAAACTACTCTCTCTCGCTCATTTGATGGTTGTGATACGGTTTGTGAAGACAGAGCTGTGACCACAATTCATTCCTTTGTCTGAAATAGGCTTTCTGGTTTGCACATACACTTTGCAAAGGTCTGAAGTTGTAGAAAAATACTGCCTGAAACATCTTTGTGCTGTGTTAGTTATTAAATACATTTATATCACATTTGAACATATAGATACATTCGGTATCCAAGGTCAGTGAACAGTAAAATATGCTTAGGCCCGATTCAGGTAGACAATGTCATTAAATCATTCCGCACAGAATAGCGTTAAGAACTGCTTTACAATGTCTAATGGCATTTCTCTCAGCTCCTATGGCAGTCAGTAGGGCATTGTGTTAAATCTCATCAGAGTTCAGAGACAGAGAATGTCTTATCTCTCCAAAGACTGATGTGATAATGAGGTCATTCTTTCTGTGTTTTTCATGCTGTTACTGATTGAACAGCTGTAAGCCTAAGTCTAATCCTGAGTCAGAATTTTTGAACTGTAAGCTCCTCTTCTCAGAAACAAACATATCCTTAGCCAAGAACACAGGACACAGTATGTCTTCCATAAAATTCAATTGAACTTACTGTGTTTTGGTAGCAACCAGGACCATGCAGCCGCTTGCTCACTCCCCTGGTTGTGATGGGGAGGAGAATCAATAGAGTAAAAGTGAGAAACCTTGTGGGTTGAAATAAAGACAGTTTAAGTAAAGCAGAAGCCACACGTAAGCAAAGCAAGACAAGGAATTCATTCACCACTTCCCACTGGCAGGCAGGTGTTCAGCCATCTCCAGGAAAGCAGGGCTCCATCACGTGGTTACTTGGGAGGACAAATGCTGTAACTCCAAACATCCGCCGTTCCTCAGCTTTATATACTGAGCATGATGTCATATGGTATGGAATATCCCTTTGGTCAGCTGGGGTCGGCTGTCCCGGCTGTGTCTCCTCCCAACTTTTTGTGCACCCCCAGCCCACTCGCTGGTGGGATGGTATGAGGCCTTTGCTGCTTAACAATAACTGAAAACATCAGTGTCTATCAACATTGCTTTCATCCCAAATCTAAAACATAGTACTGTACTAGCTGCTAATAAGAAAGTTAACTCTATCCCAACTGAAACCATGACAAAGCCATTTATTCTTTTTATGTTACCCAAGATATCTGTAGTTCCCTCATCTGTGACAGACAAAAATGGCTCGTGATGAACAGGCCAAGCCAGGTGTTGCCACAGAAGGTGGGGTTTTGATTGGGGAAGGGGCATAGGCAAGAGGAGGGGGGACACAACAGACTTAAAGTACGTGTTAGTCTGAAGCAGAATGATCTATTGCGTTTGCTCTGCATTACATTATTGATGAAATGCATCAGAAACAAGAGTGAATTCTAAAATTCTGGTAGCTTCTTTAGCTATGTGCTAAGACAGACATGTAAGAGTGAAAGGAAGGAGAGAAACACGGGTGAAGGCGATAGGGGCGCAAAAGCAGACTCCATGCAGAAAGGGTAGCACTTTGAAGAGTATGTTATGAGCTAGTAACATGGCTGTATTTTGCTTCTTAGGTCAGCTAGTACAGCAATACAGATGGAATTGTGCTGATTTAAAACAGCTTTGAAAGATTTTGATACCGTTCACTATGTTAGTCTGTTATGCTTGACTGCTTTGCAGAGTTTAAGGAAACTATTCTGGCTGTAGCTGATGCAAAACAACTCTCTCCACCTCATAGCCTGACTAGATCCTTTCAGGTTGTGGGGTGGGGTTTTTTTTGGGGTGGGGGGTTGGTTTGGGGGATTTTTTTTGTGTGTTTTTTGTTGGTTTTTGGGTGTTGTTGGTTGTTTTTTTTTTTTTTAAGGAAATGTTATTTATAGCTTAGTCTCTCTATATCCTTATTAAGTTAAAGTTTTATGTCAAATACACTGAACTAAAGTGGCTTCCCCCCACCCCCTTCAGATGCTCAAAGACCAATACCTTGGCTACAGGAAAACCTTTCTGGGAGATGCCATGGATGTGTTTGAGGCAAGACGAACAGAAGCTAAGAAGTGGCAGAGCGCGCCACGTGTTACCACTGGACCGACCCCTTTCAGCAACATACCAAACGCAGCAGCCGTTGCGATGGCTGCAACACTTACTCAGCAGCAACAGCCTGCTACAGGTCTGAGTGCATTCAAGTTATAGATTATTAGTGTTATGACAATAGTCAATTTGTGTAAAATTTTCTATGAAGTCTTCCTTTGTGTTAGACTAAAAATCTAAACGTTGTGATGAGCAAAGTTACTGA
Source organism: Pluvialis apricaria (assembly GCA_017639485.1). Classification (NCBI taxonomy): domain Eukaryota; kingdom Metazoa; phylum Chordata; class Aves; order Charadriiformes; family Charadriidae; genus Pluvialis; species Pluvialis apricaria. The sequence goes on from CM030007.1 coordinate 22,643,798, forward strand.
TACATAGCCAATAGAAAAATGCAGGGTAGACTTAGCAATAATTATGCAACAGATACTTAATCTTGTGAATTTACTTGTATTAGTGGTATTTACTGTATTGTTCTAACTTACCCCTTGGAATGTGAGTCTCCACTCTTAAGTAACATCTCTGAATACTCATAGCCTCTTTCTAGAATTGTATGGTTATAGTAAATTATTTCAAAGCAGTGAGGAGAGAATATCTAAATGCATATTACCTTTTTCTTATGTAAAATTAATAATGCATTTTTATATAGCACTTTGGAACTGTAAAATGAAAAATGCTGTAGAACAGGAAGGATAGTAGAGCAAAAATCTGTAGAATAGGAAGACAGATGCCTGGCTAATTATTTTATAGCCAACTCCTTTGTCAGGGTGATGTTGGAGCAGTTTTTGCTGCCCATTCTGCTGTTGCGAATAAATATTAGCAGAGTGAATCGGTGGTTCTGTGTGTGCATGTGTGTAAAAGGAAGACCAAAACAGAGAAAATGCATGACCCACTGCTAATGAAGAATGGGTATGTATGGCAAAGGAAATAAATTAAGACACCGTAGTTGACGCTGTTATGCTAACCAACACTTCTCAGAGAGGGATTCCTAAATGTAGAGAATTTAATTAATATTTAATCACTTAACAGAAATAAGATAAATCCCATCTAACTTTACTTGGACATGGATATGTCTATGTCAGCAAATTATGAAAAGCATAGTTAACGTTATTCTACCATTTATTTTCTAAAATGTTGTTTATCATAGGTGTACTGGAAGTCATATTAGCAGCTTTTCCTTTTCTTGTCTTAAACCATTCAAAATATGACTGCTGTTATTAGACCTATGCAACAACCACCCTGAGTTGGACAAATTATTAGATGGTGCTTGCCTTCTCCAAAATAAGAAAATACAATGTGCTTCCAGCCCTGGCCCTTATAAACAGCAAGGAGATGGATTTTACAAAACAAATATGCCACGATATTTTGAATGCAACAAAAAATGAAGTATTTATGAAATATTTCTCTGCTAAATTTCCATCATAGACCACAGTCATTCTGTTGCTGCTGTGTTAATCCATGGAAATTCTGTTGAAGTGACATCTGCAAAAGAGTCTGGTTTTAAACAGAAAACATGAGATAGCGTACTGTCACGCTTCAGGGTTTCTAATACACATAAAGTGTGGCTTGTGCAGCCTAATGTTGCCAAAGCAGTTGTCCGTTCATCTTTCTCCTTGTTTCATGGTTTTTTTAAAATACTGCCCATAGGCATTACAGGATTAGTTGTGTGTGAAAGTCGTGTACTTGGGATGTCATATTTAAAGTTATACCTGCATTTTCATGAATTGGGGTGAGGGATTTGAACTTCCTCTTCCTAGTCCAGATTCAAGAGAACTACTAGTCACTTCAGTAAATTGATGCCACTTATGGCATGACTTCATGAATATTCTCTTAAGAGTAGGAGTGAAGGGGGGGGGGGGGGGGAAGGGCAGAATTGACCTGTACCAACACAACCTGAGGTAAGGTGACGTTATACCTTAAGGAATTTTGTAACATTTTGTAGTGAAAGGAGCAAATGGGAGTGTAAGTTGTTTTTTGAGGGTTTTTTTGGTTGTTTTGGTGGGGTATCTCAAAAGCCAAAAGTGTGCCAATTACAAGAGTGATGCAGATAGAACAAAACCATTAACTTACATCAGACAGGCCAATAAAAGACAACAATTTGTTTGCTACTTATTCACTTGCAATATTGTCATCCTCCATACTACTCATTTGAGGACCTGGACAAATAGAGGTAGATCAATGTTTTGAGTGGTACTTCAAGAGTACTTAAAACTCAGAAAATAGGGTTAGATGGAACTTGAAGTCATCTTTTCTGTTCCTCTAGCTCAAAAGCAGGATTATTCAGGCCTGAACTATTCCAGAGAGGTCTTAAAGTCTTAAAAGGTTGCTAGAAAGGAAAACTTCACAGCTTTCCTAAATTACTGATTTTTCCCAACAACTTACCTGAAACTTCTTAGCTTCAGATTAAGGCTGCCACTTTTTGTCTTACTCTTAGTGGAAAAGGAGAAGAATCTATTCTTTCAGTTTTGCAGGAATCTAAATATTTAAAGACTGCCTCCTCTTAATTTCCTTTTCCTTGTTTGAGTTTTCGGATGGCCATTTGCTGCAGTAAAACTGCAAATGTTTGTGTTTTAACTTTTGTGTTATATTATGAATTTGATAAATATCTGCTAGAAGTTAAAATCAGGCATATTTGTTTGCAAGATCTAGATCCTGAGGAGTGGGATAGATGAGGGATGGTAGAAGGTTAGGAGAGAAAAGATTATGAAATGAGGTGTATGTAAGGGGGGGGGGGGGGGGGGGGGAGTATCTGTGTAATACCTGACCTGCTGTTGCTGTTCTTTAAGATAAGAATAAAACAAGAAAATTAAGCTAGGCTTTAAAGTTTTTTGACTAAAATCTAATATATGGTACTCCAGTATTGAGGGATCAGGATGGTTAGTCTCTTTTTTTAAAAAATATTTCATGTTTACATGGTTAAGTCTATTTCATAAGATTCAATTAGAGTTAGTTACTGTTCTTTCTCTGAAAAAGATAAATAATAATTTATTTTAAATTTGTGTTCAGAAGTCAAAGGTTTAGTAGCTACATCTAAGCTGTGGGATCAGGGAATGTTTCCCCAGTTTCTGGGTGTAGATATGCACCCTATTTATGTTCTGTCTGTATGCCAAGATGTCTGGCATCTATTGAAATAAATGAAGCCAGTGGATCCTGGCCATATGGAAGAAAGGGAGCAAAGATGCGGTCCACTGGTCTCCCGGGATGGATAATCGGGAAACCAGGACTGTGGCGTGCACACTGAAGCACAATTTCTGTGCAGTTCTTTTGAAGCTAGAGTTACTAAAATTATGCTTAAGTCTTGTCTGCACACAACCTTTCTCCCTAGTGTAGCACTTTTGCTCTGAGCACAGTTTTATTGGTAGGAGTGAGGCTGGTCGCGCTTTTGTGCAGTAGTAGCTAGAGTTTTAACCATTGCCTCACCTGCACCTTCCCTGAGCAATTTGAACAGCATGGAAGTTTTTAAAATCATGGTCGCTATTCTACCCAGTATTATTGATGGGACTAAAGTAAACGTTTTTAAAGGAAATTAAAGCTTAGTGAACTAAGAGCTGAAAATGCATGAGGCTGAAACTGATGTTTTTCTGATAAGACTGAAGTTGTCTTAAAAAAATGCTTTTCTTCAAGCTCACCTGTCCTCTAAAAAGAAATAAATATAGTAAGCAGCCCCCCGCCAACAACCTAGTTACTCTCTCTATCTGGTGAAGTGCAGAGTTAGTCAAAGCATTATCAAGCTATTAGCACACTTCATTATGTTTTGACTTGGTATGAGATTGAAGTGCTAATGGGAAAGGATACTGAAACCTTTGATGCACTTAACATTGTTATTGTGTAATTTGATATTAACCTTGGTCAAAATTAGTCAGTGTATTACTTTGTCAGAATAAAATCTTAAGTTGTGACACTAAATTTGTTCACTGTTAGGACCAGCTGTGATTTTAAAAATTGCAGAATGTCACTTCAGGAAATCTGGCTGACCTGTCCGGACTCCTTGTAGTGGGCCCTATTCATTAAACTGAAATGCTCTACAGGGCAAATATATCACCTTTTAAAATGTTAAAAAACTTGTTGTAACGAATTTGTCTCATACCTATAATAGCCAGAAGTGCCAATTTTTTGCTAGTACTTTTGGCATCGAAGAATTTTTATTACTAGGTTTTTTGCTATTGAAAATTATGTTTACTTACAAGAACTATAAATAGTGCTGATACCTTCAGAACATTATGGTACAAAATCAACGAATATCATGTGCTGTTGCTCAATTAAAAGCTTATTAGGCTAAGGCTTAAGATCCTGTTTTATATAATCTGAGGTGTTTTAGAGTAATGTTTTTTACTGGCTCTAAAAAGCATGTTACATTTGGAAAAAAGCTTGGGCTGGAGGACTGTAGTGTTTTGTTTTAAGGTCTTCCACTAACAGTGCCTCCTACTGGGATAGAAACCTGTGCACTTGAGAAGGAACTGGATATGTGTGTTTAGGTTTTCTTTTAGTTTATTAGGTAACTGACTTGTGTAGGGTCTTTTGTTTCTCTTTATTGATAACAATTGTCGTCTTATTTTTAAAGAGCTGCTAGGTAGATGTATCAGTATTTAAACTGGATGTAAACAAGTTTAGTTTGAAAATTATGTGAAAATTTGTAATGACAACATCTGATATACTTTTTTAGTTGAAAAAAATAGCTTGGGTTTCCCAGCTATTCCCTGCTAAGCAGAGACTGAAAGCTAACAACTTTAGTTGCCCTTAAAATTTAGTTTAACACTACTTTGAGTATACAGATGTTATTCAGCTTGGATCACGTAAGAATTTTGTGTTCCTAGCAAAAAAATGTTACTTTTCAATATACAGTGCCTTTCACTTGATTCAAAATTATTTTCCATTTCAATCTTTGAATACTGAAATGATTTTGAAAGCTTGAAATAGCTGCATTTTAAAACTCTAGACAAATATTAGTAACAGGAAACTTTGTAATATGAAGGAAGAAATTTTGAATTAAAATAAGGCCAAATGTGATAATGGTTTAGGAAAAATACTGAAATCATTTGAGCTTGATAGTAATATTTGAATAAATCATCACTTTCACAGAAAAAGTATGTTCAAAGATGGAGAAAGCTATCTTGAGGAAAGGTGTGAATGTCTGGATTGAGAGTTTGGCACTGTATTTTGTCTTCAATGGTTAAACTTTAACTAGTGCACTGAAAACTGTTTGAAAAAGACAGGAATTTAAGATTGTACTGTGAAAACTGTCAAAATATATTAATTATTTATCAGAATTAATTATTTTAAAATGTGTTAGTAATGGGCTAGCAAGTTGATTCTTTATTCCCCAAGGTTAAGAAAAAAAAAAGGAACTGAGGCTATAAATTTAGTCTTGTCAGACTGAAAGTGTTTTTTGACAGTCCTGCATCCTAGTGTGAATATGCAGGGAAAGTACTGTCAACTTTTTAAATTATGGGACAAACTCTTGACTCTGAAATTTTGAATGTATCTAATTCTTTAAGGTACACAGAACTGTGCCTTTTGTAAATGTTTATTTAAACAGGTGGTTTGACTAGTTTACCTTATTGAATGGTGTTATGTAGCAGAGCTTAACAGAACTCAGTTATCACTTGTGTGGAAAAGAATTGAATTGTCATGTTACTGTGTAATTGACTTGCTTAAAAATGAACAATAAATTTAATAAAATAAAGTCATTGTCTTGTTTTTTATCTTAGTGTTCTGTTTAAATTTGGATGGAGTACTTGAGTAGTTTTGAAGATTCCTGTTTATTAAATAAATTAATTTTGGTAATATAGTTTTAGGTACATTAGTGACAGTTCTTATGTTTTTAATTTGAAGGTTTTTACCTTACTCTGATTCCATTAATACTGGTGGCAAAATGTTGTTACCTATAAGTTCTCTCAAGGTTTAGATTAATGTTTTAAAGTTTAAGGTGAGACTGGTTAACTTTCAAACATACTAAATGATGATGTTATCGTGTTATTAGCCTTGACTAGTTTCACCTTATTACAATCAGATTTTCTTAGATTTTTACCAGGTAGACATAAAGGCAGACAGTTAAGTGAGGAGTTTTGATGAGGTAAAGTTTGGGATCTTAATGGGATTTGTTGAAAGCAATGATGTTCACATTATCAAATACTTGAATAAATAAAGGACCTCTTTACTATGAAAGAGTAAGGCAAGTTTGTTCTCATTTTTTTTATACCAGGGCCACAGCCATCTCTGGGAGTTAGTTTTGGAACGCCATTCGGCTCAGGTATTGGCACTGGCTTGCAATCAAGTGGCTTAGGTTCTTCAAGCCTTGGAGGTACACTTTAACTTTTCTAATCTTTCATTGAATTATTATACCGCACATCTGAATCTCTTGCAAACCTTTAACTCCACTAAAAGGATCTGTTTCAGGGAAAGACCTTACAATTTGGCAGTCTATGCTTTCCAAACTCTTCATGTCTTGCAGAAGGAGTGCTAAGGCTAATAATACTAAGGCTAATAAGCCATTGTAGTGAAAACCTAGGATGAACGGGATGAAGTAATTGCGTAGAAGTTCTGTTCTTGAAGCTAGGGAAGTACATCAAGTACATCTTTTTGTAACTACAGCTTGACGTAATTTACATATACGGAAGTTAGGCACCTGAGACATTGGATCATGCTGTAGCTAACCCATAGAAGTTTTTCACCTGTCTGTACAACTGTTAACTATAGGGACCCACTTCTGCTTGGATTAAGATAAGAATAAATGCTAAAAAACTACTACCATTCTGGGATCCTGCTTGCTGAAACACATTTGCTTTAGCTGTCACTCTGTCCCTCAGTGCTGAGATGGAAAAAAAAAAAAAATCCCTCCTCAAGCTGAAAAAGCAACCTTTAAAAGTGAGGGAAAAATACTTACCAACATGTTAGTAGTGCTGGTGGGGTATATATTCCAAGAGGACACATGACTCTGAAAGAGTAGGTGGTAATAAAAAAAATATAATATTCATGTAAACCTCTTCATTTAAATGTAACGAATTCTCAGTTGTAGAACTGCAAGTAGAATCTAATCTGCATGTAAATTTCCCATCTGTATAGGTCAGGTGTTCCTACAGTGCAAGTCAAAAGACAGTAGTGTCCTCTGAAGCTTTTGTATGAGATCTGCAAAGAAAATTGTTGCATCTGCTGAGCACAAACATAATGTGCTGTGGTTTTTCTTGTTACATCTTCTCTCTCCAACCTCAGTCCGCATCCCTGCATTTAGCTTCTTACGAATTGAACATGTGAATCGGTGTTGTAATGTGTTTGAAATAATTAAACATAACTTGGTATTGGAAAGATGATGTAACTTGAACGTTACATCAGTTTTACCTTAAATTATCATCTTGAAATTGTATTTAAATCTACCACTGTCCTTTCTCATCAGATTTTAAGCTTTTTCAGATAAAAGAAAGCCTGTACACCAAACAGGAAAAATAGCTGAGAATAGTGGGCTAAGAAGAAAGTACTTCTGAATTACCAGGTCATTTCCACAGTGTTTTAAATGCCTTAAAAAAAAAAAAAACAAACAAACAACAAAAGACAAACCATAAAATTCTTCCTCTTCAACCAAAGAGATTGTTTATATATGTTCACCAGTCTTGCCAATGTAAATTAAAGAACACTTTCTTTTAAGTTGATGGACGTCTGCTTCCAGTTTTGTCTTGGAGACCTAACTTGTGTTCTTTTTTTGCTAGTTTTCTGCTTAGGAAGGCATTTGCTTGCACTTCATCTATTCTGTATTAATTTGCAAAACTTTCATCTTTTGACAAATCAAGATGACTATCTGATAGAAGCAAATGTGGAAAAATAAATACATGCAAAATATCCTGCAGTTATACTCTTGGAAACAAATTAAGAGAATGAATACTTAAGATTTTTTTTTTATCTTGGGTTTGGGTTTTTTTGAACAGGACAATTTTTAGTGTATACTCTTGAAACATTTGAATTGGGGACATTTGCTCTTTTTCCATGATAAATACTCTGTGAATTTTGTCAGGGATAAACAGAGAGGCTTTTGCATGTAAGTATATAAGGTGTGTAGCGTATAGATCCTATGCTTCATTAAATATTTGCAGACACCTTGCCTGACCATTGGTAATTAATTTCAAACTAGATAGGACAAAAGAGTGTATCATGTAAATAAACTGTCTTACATTCAAATGATACTTGCCATTATATACCCTTAAAACTTACTTGATTTTAAAATTGTAGAAGACTAGAGAACATGCTTCGGATTGTGTGTTCAATCCTTAATAGTTTTAAAATCTAAAAATTATTTCTGTAAAGGAATGGTAAAAGCTCAATTTCCAGTAAAATACAAGCATTTTCCCTGATGCTTGAAACTTAAGATGAGGTCATAATTTCCTCAAATACAAATACTGCTCTCTTTGAAAACCTCTTAAGACAGCCAAAATCGGAGAAAATATTTCTATTGCTGTTCCTTTTGTCTGGCCTCTCTCTCAAACTGTGAATATCAACTTACTTTTCCTTTGAAATGATCTCTTATTAATAACATAATTTGAAATCTTGAAATACTTATATCATGAAATTATAAATGTCAATTACAAAATTAACAGAATGAGTTTTATTATAGCTATGTGTTTATGGCTGCCCTGTATATGATGATAAATATTGTGAAATTCTGTTTCTATTCTGTATTTAACCTATTTTGTGGTTTCCTAGGTAAAGCTGATCCCCCAATAACCTGGGGGGGACAGCTCTAAAATAAGCCAAATGTAAACTCAAGAAAATGTTTACTCCGTTTTAAGCGTAGAGAATTTTTCTTTTAGAGTTGTGGATGAAGATTACGACTTTCTGTAGTACAAATTTTATAACTTGTGTCTGAATTTTCTTAGTTTTGTTCCATTTGGTTACCATTTTCTTGCTAATTTAACAGGAATTCAATAGCAATTTTGTAAACTCTGATGGTTTACTTCACCTGTTTTTATAGCTTTTCCTTTATTCGGCTTGTATTTTGAAGGAAGTATTTTTCTCCAATGCTTTCCTGTTTGCACTGTTTTCTTAATGCAATGCTGTGTTGAGAACAAAATACTCTTGAGGCAATAATCTTAGGAATATTTGTTTACCAAATAATGTTTAGAATTATGTTTGGTTTTAGAATACTCGCCCAAAACCTATGTGTCTTTAATTGCTGTGTCTGTAATTTTTTTGTTATATGTCTTTGCTATTATTTTACTAGGATTTGGAAGTAGCTCTGCCTTTGGAAGTAGTGCCACAGGAGCATCATCATTTGGGTTTGGAACTACAAGTAAACCATCAGGAAGTTTAAGCGCAGGTTGGTTTGTTTCTCTTGAATTCAAGTTTATCTTAAAGCAAAAGTATTATAATCAAACTGCTGCACTCAGTCTAAGAAAGCTATTGAAACAAATGTGGTTAAAGTTGCATGTGTATATAAGCATTAAATTAACTATTTTCTTGCTAAATGCACGTTTTCAGAAAGTTTTTAGCTTCTGTTAAAGGTCTCCTAGGCAGTCAGTATTGAGTGAGCATTCATGTTTTTGGTTTGATTGTGTTTATCTAATTAGGAGTGGAAGAAGGAGATCAGATGCATCAAATTGGATCAGATGCAGTCTGAGGCACAGAAATGCAGTTACTACTTGAATGCATAGGCTATACAGTTACTGAGCTATTGAAATTAGTCTATAAATTTGTGACAAATATACCAGTAATTTGATTTCCTGTATTTACTTGTAAAGTTAAAATTACTTTTTAGAAGCCCGGAAGGTTTCCTTAAAACTGTTTATCTGCTTATCCTTTCTATTTGAATAGTAAGTTATAGGTATTGCATCTTTGTATATATCTATAATTCATTGCGTTAACTACTTTGAAGACATTTATGTGGCAGTTGAACTACTCAGTACTCATTACGCTTTTTTGGTTTAATTTTGTTGGTGGTGAGAAAATTAAAATATTGATGCAATTGCTCCTTAATTTAGATGTCTGAAATCTTAAGTCACTTCTATAGCTGGCATCTCTAATTACTTTTTAAATAGGATTTTGTTTTTGAGGCAAATAGCTTACTGTAGTCTGTCTTACAGTCTTTCTTCAATGACAGATTGAAGGAGTATCATGTCTCCTGGGATTGGCTTTGGGTAGCATGTTTCTTTTTCAAAAGCAACATTTATTTTAACTGCTATAAATACAAACATAGCAAGTGACTAGTATTTGTCAATAAGTACATTAGCTTAGACCAGTGTCTCACTAGTTGCCATGCTTTTTGTTTATTTTTTCCTTGGTTAGTGATGGGTTATGCTGTGAAATTAGGCCTGTAAAGTATCATAAGCTTTGTATTATAAGGTGGAAATAGCTCACTAAGCTGGCTGTGTAACATTCATGAATGTGTAACACCCTAGTAAATTCTTGATAAACATTTCTGATTTTGCAATATGCAGTGTGTAAGCATTAACATTGTTTTGCTTAGTTTTTAATATCAGAAACAAGTGGAAAGCTTACAGTGCTTACATTTTTATCCTGTATCTTATTTTTCCTGAGCCTGTATTAAATTACCTATTATTAATATTTATATAAATAGTATTGCAGTATTTCAAGCTGCTAAGTTAAAAAGTACCTCATTTAGTTTTTAGTATATTAAAAAATATAATTAGAAAACTAGTTGTATGGATCAGTTGTCCACCACTAATAAGGTATCAAACTAAAGTAAACAGCAAGTCTGTCTTGTCTCTGCACACCACCAACATAGCTAATTTAATGTCATTTCGCTGTATTCCTTAAACCAGGCTTTGTCATGGTGGCAGTGCCCCCATTCTCTATTTAGCAGTGAGGGAGCTGGACCCGATAACTGAAAACAATCATCTTATCTCAAGAGTCTCAGCTACAGAAGGTGGTAACCAGGAATATAAAAGATTAAATGTAATTCCTGTCATTTTGTGCTTATAAAATAAAGTGGTCATGAAATCCTGATCTAGACTGGGATTGCAGAATAGAAACAGTCATAAAAATTTGGTAGCCCAGAAGCACATTAACTTTTATATCCAAAATCTTTTGCCATAAAGCTTCTGGATTGCATATGATCTTTAGTTTAATTTTATTGAGGGTGTGTAAATGGGTTTGAGTGATGCCTTGAGCCTAGCCAGGTTCTATATACTTTTTTTAATTTTAATGTGTCCTGTTTCTTACAATAAGATTTACAGGATCCTGAAACAATATTCTGGTTTATATTATGATAAGATAGTTGTATCTTGTTTCTGAATCTTTTTCTTTTGCAAAAGCTAGGAAAATGGGGTGAATACGGGTTATGGGATATACTGTTGTTCCTGCTTGTGTTTAGATGTGAGCGCTTAAGTATTTTCCCAAACTGATGTCTAGTAAGTGTTCCATCATCCAGTCCTTCTAGGCTCCTTAGGTAACGCCCCACGTCTCCTCCAGGTGTTTTCCATCACTTTGTTCTTATTCTAGAATGAAAATGATAGATCCCCAAATCGCTTCTGTCAAGTGTTTCTAAGTTACGAGTTAGATTTAATTGCCTTAAAAGATTTGAAAATGTTTCTAGTAGTATTACTGCTCTTCTCAATTTCAGTTTGTACGTTTGAAGAGAAAATTCTGAGTCCTCTGAAACGATTTGAGCATCTTCTAATAGTAAATTGGGCTTAGTCGAGGAGTAGTCGTTGTGTCCACTGTGTCAGTAGATGAAAAGCAGAGCAACTGCAGTCTTCTCTCGATTCCTTTAGTGCACACAGTTGTGAGATGGAACGAGTGTCTCAGACTTCCCTCTGAAACGCACACAGACACTGCGGAAAGCTGATTCCAAATCAAGTCCCAATTAATTCCTACTCTTAGTCATTTGATGGCAACTGAAAAGGCTGATGTGAGTGAGATGTTGTAAAGAGCACAAAGACTCCCAAAGTGATGGGAAAAGGGGAAAAAAAAAATAAATCACCGTTGAATTTATAGATACAATGTTAAGGGAGAGGGGAGTGTACACATACGCTATTTTTGTGAAAACTGAGATGCTGAACATGCTTTGAAGAGCTGAGTTGAGAATTTTGTGTTGGAGACTTATTTTTATTGAATAACAGCCTCAGTACAGAGGGTAAGAGATAATCAAGTGTGATCATGGCTGGACATACTGCTGAAAAACAGACATTAATATAATCCGTGTGTAACTATGAGCAGCTTTTAGATACAGAGGCTATAGTACGTCAGTCAAAGCTGTGCTGGAAATCCTTTTTGATCTAGAGCACCTATTGTGGCATGAGGGATGAGGGCAGGAATAGATTGCCTTTGAGATCTGCTGAACTGCTGTTTTTCCCTGTAGTGTTAAAATTAAAAAAATACTGTTACAGGGAGGTGTGTACCTCATGTTTGGCTTACTTGTCTAAAGGGCTGGCTGAGGCAGGGATGCAAAAGCCCAATGAATAAAGTGTTCTCTAAGGTCCTTCAGGGAGATGCTAAATCTATGCCCTCGAAGGGCAGATTGTCATTTATTTTCTGAAAATAATTGTTTACACATAGGTGATACTAATCATTGATCACATTGTAGCTGTGGTTCAAGACTTTGTGACTCTTCCCTCTGGAACTGAGCTATTCTGTGATTGTTTCTCTTTCCTTGCAACAGGAATAAGATTGAACGTATACCTTGTTAAAGGCTTTTTCCTGAAGATTTTTCATTTGAGTATTCTGCTTTAGGGTTGGGTTTACTTTTAAGAAAAGAAATTCATACCTTGTTACGCTGCCATGATGGGACAAAGCCATTTAGCTGAATTTCCCTTCTGCCTTTCTACACTTTTGTGGATGCTCTAAATGGCACCTCTAACATAACAGCTATTATTTTCCAAGTGATATCTAAGTTAACAAGCGTGTTCTCAGTCTTCTATCACACTGTTCATGCATCTCTCTTTTATTCTAACATTACTCAAATAAAGCTCAGACTGCCTTCCCTGCATGCTTCAAAATAATCCCTGCATCTAGAAAGCAGCTTGGTGGAGGTACTTCATGAACACTTTACCCTTGCCTACTGAGCTCCTGACCCTGTAGATCACATACAGTTTTATTATGAATGGCATTCATGATGTTTTCTATAGGAGACAATGCTTACCTGTAATTTCAGATACATATTTAAAGTGAAAAGGTAACTTACAAAAACAGTTTTGGTTAGTAAAGATATTTTTCATTCATGAGAATCCCTGGTGAAGAACAAGTTTATTCTACTAAAAATCTTACTTGGGATTTGGAGTTAGCAGGGAAACAGAGGAATAGTTGCATCTGCTTCACCCCTTACATCCTAGGGTGAGAGAAAAATTAGTCCACGAAACTAAGACCAAATGAACAATATCATTAGTCACACACTAGATCTGCATGCTCACTACATTGACAATGAGTTCTACACAGGCAACTGCATGTTGAAGGACTGCAGTTACTGGAATGTAGATAATGGGGCATTTTCTTGACAAGATGATGTAGTGTATAACTCCAGTCCAGACACTGCAGGAAGAAGAGTTTCACGTTATGTTTTGAAATAGTTCTTGATGCAAAGCATCAGTAACAAGTGAGAGAACAGAAGACATCAGGCTTGCGAGGGCCACCTTGGGATTCTTATGAGACAACCAGTTGGGTTTTTATTTGTGTGCTTTAAAAATATTGGGGCATTGAGTTGAAGGTACTGATGTGACCAAAGGATTGCTTTAGCTGTCTACTAGAGAAGTAATGAAACTACGTTAAGTAATCTGTATTGAGAATATACCCTTTTTTTGCTTGTGAACCAGTCCCATTTTTTCTTAATATTTTAATTGTTTCCAGGTTTCCATGTGCAACTTGTATGAAACTATTTGTTAAAATCTTAACTTGTTCATGTCATACTTGTTATTTTGTATGATTGGTTACCTTATTCAGTTTCTTGAGAGAACGAAAAGTGGAGTTAGGAAGTTCTGTTTCCTATTAACTAATATTTGAGAAATTTCTAGTGCTCTCTAATATTAGTTTCAATTATTATCCAAGTTGGTTGTGCATAACTGATACAAATGCACAAAAGAAAGTAAAATGAGTTTGTATTACTGTTGCTGAAAACTGTAGGCAGATTTTCTTCAACTGACCTTGTTTTATAGCGGAACCAAATGCTCAATTTGTTTACCTTGATAGAAGAGGGTGGAGGGGTTAAAATAGCACAACTCACCTAGTCATTCAGTTTTTCCAAAGCTTTGTTTTCAGCGCTGCTTTTTGGTTTAAGTCATTAAGGGTGTTTCTAAATACCAAGAAGTTGGCAAAGATTTTGAGCCTTTTCTGCCTCTCATTTAAGGTGTGGTCTGTGCCACGTACATTATAAAGACAGGCAAAGGTACCCTAGTCAGTAGGGCACGAGGCCGGGAGCTCCAACTCCAGCTTTGCCGTGTACCTGCTGTGAGCGAAGCGAGCGGGCCGTGGTCCCTGTGTACTTCTGCCTTCCCTCCCACCCTACGTATGCATTACGTGTTTACACTGAGAACTTGAGGAGTTAGGGTTCTTCGATTGTACAATTTCAGCGGGAGTTTTGGGTGCTACTGTTGTATGGATGAGGGTATAATAGACTTGAGATATAGGATATAATTGTTTACAATCGCTGAGGTAGACTTAGCGCTGTAAGGTCCAAGTTGTCATAGCAAGTCCAAGTGTTAGCAATGTGGCATACTGCTGTAGATCCACATGTGTAAAGTATTGCAAACATTGGTAATAAAGTGGCTGGTGTTCATAACTCCAAGGAGAACAAACTTGCAATCCTGGTATAACTTATGTTTTAAAATATTTTTCCCTCCCTCATAAGGCTTTGGCAGCTCGACTACGTCTGGGTTTAACTTCAGCAATCCCGGCATCACAGCATCAGCTGGCCTGACGTTCGGGGTGTCTAATCCTGCATCTGCAGGCTTTGGGACAGGAGGGCAACTTCTTCAGCTGAAGAAACCTCCCGCTGGAAACAAGCGAGGGAAAAGATAGGCACCCCTTTTAGGGAAAGGGAAGTGAATCAACTTTGTTCATCTGAAAAGTCTATTTTTCTAGATTGATGCGTTAATTAAATTGCATCGCAGGAGATTTATAAAAATTTTGCTACTTTTCCCTAGTCTGAAGTACAAAATGAAATCATATTGAACAGCTATTTTCTTGTGAATAGAAACCTGTTTATGTATTTTTATTTTTGGCCCTAGTTTTAGAAATGTTCTATACTGCATTATTATTAAAGAATCTTGTAAAACCATCTATTTAACCTAATGTTAGTAGCAGAATATTTTTTGTTAATAAGCTTTATACCATATGAATATATGCATATTTGTTTTTTTGTACAGATAAAATATATTCTAGTACAAATACTAGAGTTCATATCTTCTGTTCCTGGATATGGCCTTTAAATCTACTTCAGGGTGTTTTTGTGTATATGGATGTAAATATATACAGTACAGTGCACACATCTGTGTGTATGTATGTGTATATATATATGTATAAAATACAGATGTGCAAAGCTTGCCCCATAGGTCTCCTTTTCTTTGTGTGTTCTGTTTCTCCATGTTGCCCTGTGGTCCCATATCTTTATGTTCCGAGGAGTTTCAAATAGTGGGTCCCAGGCTATGTCATCATTGCTTCTTGTGTTTTGTTGTTTAAGACCAGCTGAAATACAATGTTTACTATTTCATGAAGATTGGTAAATAGTGGTTGTTAGCTGGATTTTTTTTTAAAACTTTTTTCTTGACCCATTTAGCAGCCAACTCTAAAGAAGAATCTGAGATTTTGACACAGACATTTCATGGGTAATGTTCCCCAACCATTGGGTTTGGGGTTTTTTTTCCTCCCGAACTGAACAGTAGGGCATTGCAGGTTTTCAGCTGAAAGCTCAGGATGCCACAAGGTCTCTGTGCAAGCGGAGAGTTGTCGGGCTGGATGAGCTTTCCCTGCAACTGGGGGAGATAGGATGTGCTATTCTAATGAAAACCCGAATTAGCTGTTACAAAACAGAGTTGATTCACTAGGTTCTCATCAGCGCTACTAGCATTGACTTAAAAGCAGTTGTGTATCTGCTTTCAATACGAGGTATATGGTACAAGAAGTTGCTGCTAAAGAGTGGAGGAGGAAAATTATGTAATTTGAAGGTTAAAGCTATTGCAACAGTAGTTAACGAATCTTGCGTATTACGACAGCATAGCTTGTTGTGCTGCATTTCCAGCCTGGTGTGCACTAGAAATAGCTGGGAAAATATCTTAAGGAGATGAGATAAATGATGGATCGATTGAATCTTAGCAAATAAAGATACAGCTTGAAGTGTGAACGTGGAACTTTGGAGCTGAGTTGCTTTTTATGTCGAAGATGTTTTGTATATAACACACATCAAATGAATATTCACAATCATTTTCACAAAAGCACCTTTTTTTCTAAAACAGTTACAGTGCATAAGATTTTTTTCTATTACCAGGTCATTTGCTTTTTATTGTTAAAGTGTTATTACCATTTTGTATGTTTTGGAAATGTGTGCATTCGACGGTGATTGCTCCTTGACAAATGTTCGGTTTGTCACTTGATCCGATATAATTAAGGGAAACTGAGCACAGAATTCTTCACTTTTGTACTTGTATGTTATTGCATCCTTGTGAGCAGTCTCTTATGAAGGGATATAATGTGGTTTTTTATGTCTCAGAAAAATAAAGCTTACCATTTATTTTGATTTCAACCTTTTTTTAAACTTTTATTGGGCTGCAGTCAGAACCGTAATGTTTGTATTCCTTTGTTATTGCTTTTTTTTAATAGTTAATATGTTAAACCACTGGACTCTCTTGTAATGTATTAATTTGTGAAACTAATTCTAAATGTGTACTGTTTGTCCATATGTGCAACTTACCATTGTGCAAACAATAAAACAATATGCTGTGATCCTTGTAATACATATTTGCCTATTTGAAAGATCATTTCCTGTTGTTCTCCTATGTTATAGGAGAAACAAAAATGTCATCGGCTAATATGTAGAACTGTTTTTCCTAGCATTTATGTAGTGTAAAATTGTTCTTGCGGAAGTTAGGGCCTTGGTCTCTGGTTTGAAAGTGGGGGTGGGGAAGGGAGGTACCGTATTGTGGGCTTGTCTGGAATCTCTTCGCAGGGCCCTATATAAACCTGGATCATGCTGTAGTGTAGCACAGCACTGGTTTTGTAAATTTGAAAGCAGTCTGAGCCTCCTGGGCACCTGTGTTCTGTTTCTCTTCACACTGAGGCAAGGGTTATGCCCTTAATTTAGACTAAGTGAAAAAGTGATTATGTAATAGAATAATCACATGCTGGAGTACCAACTAAAGTCAAAATGGAATTTGAAATAATTATGTTCCCAGAATATTACTCGGGTGGTTGAATTTAGCTGTGATTTTTCAGGGATCAGCATTGCATACTGTTTCAAATGATTTTTTTAGTATAATTAGAGGGCAAACTACAAGTACGTTCAAGGTGTGGCCTCTACAAGGCATGTTAAGAAGCTGACCTGTGCTTAAGCACCCTGAGGTTAAATCAAGTCTGGATTATTTGCTCTGTAAAGAAAGAAAAGTACGTACCGGAGGAAGGTTGAAGTCATGTGTGAAGGATGTGATTCTCTTCATTAGTTTGCACCTTGTTGTACAGCTGCGGTTTAAACTTATTTATGTGACCTCTTTTGCCAGAAGTAACTCCCCCCCCACACCCTTCTCACTACAATGAACGCAGCAGGAGGTGCAACAGTTATGCCTTAGATTGATTGCTTTATGAACCCCTTCCTGGTCCCGCATCCCAAAACTTCACGCTCACATTTGTCTCTGCTCCTGACAAGTTGGCTAGCTAGATACTGCCACGCTTACTTACTGCTTTCTTGCAGAAGGGGAGGGAGGAGGTTAAAATAAAGTCGAGCAGGATAGAATTTGTGCATCTTCCTCACCACAGGCCTCTGAAATCCAAATCTAGCTGTACCCCCTCCATCTATGTATTCCGAACAACTGCATTTTGAACCTCAATTGGTTTTATAGCATCATTTTTAAAATGAAAATAAAGTTTAGGAATACAGGTTTAGTGGCCTGTTTTTCCTCTTTGACATCGGTGGTAATTCTTTGTTTTTTTCCCAGTCTTCTACTCGTGTTAATAGTAGAAATAAACCAGAGTCAGTCATGTCAGCGCTTGCCTGTTACTGTTTCTAATACCTGGAATGTCACACGAGAAGATATGAAAGAAGCACCTTGTAGGTTCTTAGCGAGAAATTAAGAGTAACTGTATAGAAAAATCTGTCTGCACTGTAAAGCGTAAATGCCTTATGCTCTATAAAAGTCTTATTCCCTAAAACTCTTATTCAAGTTCATAAGAACAAAGAGCTGGCTATGCACAAAAACTTCCAGCAATAAATTATGCAGGTCTGGGGCTAATTGCTAGCATTGTGGTGTCAGGCTGTTTCCCTCTTCCCTCTCATTTGGTACCTTTCCACCCTGTGGCTGTTATCTCCAGGCGCTGACGGACGGTCAAAGCATCACAGTAGTAGACTTGTACAGCTTCTCATGAACATCGGCAGCTGGGTTTGGGGAGGGGAGTGACCGCGAGTGGGTGCTCGCAGCTGCTCTGGGAGGCAGGGGTTACCCACTGCCACAGCGCCCATGGAGCGTCAGCCCAGCTATAAACACAGCCTCCCACCCAACCGCACAGGTACGTCGCTGGAAAGGAGGATGGAGGTGGTGAGGGGGAGGGGATGTAGAGCACGAGGCTTCCTACTGTGAAGGGGACAACTGGCTTCAGTTCTGTTTGGGTCTATTTCTTGTGAACTCAGTGTTGAATGTTTACATGCTTGTGTTTTTGTAGTCCCAAATCAACTGAATTTGTAATGTAAATTTTTGGTATTGGTTCAATGTTTAGTAGGTAGAAATAGATGATCGTAGCAGTTTAATTTTCTAGGTGGGTGACATTTCTTACTCATGGGGAGGGAAATTATAAGCTTCATAACCAAAGGAATAAAAAAAATATAAAATTAAGGGATTCCCATGAGGATTCCAATAGCTCTCTTGGAGACTGCTGCCTTCACCACGTGGCGGGAGGCGGCCAGTTACATACTGCCACTGCAAAGCCCTTGCAGGCACAGTCCTCCTACAGCGTCACCTTTTGTGTCCCGGTCATTTGCGTTTTCTTACACTTCTTTTTAAGGTAGTAGGACTTTGCTAATCTTCACCAATATTTGAACGATTCTTCTGGCCAATTTGACTCCTGTTGTTATGAGGTTTATTACTTAATGCTTTTTTACTCAGCCTCAGGACTTTAATCTTTATAGCCCATCGCTGCAGCTGAGGCACCACAGTGAGGAGGTGAGTATGCTACCTGATAACTTTAGCTTTAATAACTTTTCCAAAGAACAGTTTCTTTCTGTTTTCTCACCTTTTAGAAGTAAGGCACTTCTAGCTTACTATGAACAGGTTATGATTAAGTTTAGAAACTTCTGCAAACTTGTAGAAAAGGTTCTGGGTTGATTTTATTTGTGTTTGGTATAGATCTACCCCTACCAGGGTATCGGGTTAATTCTGCTGAACGCTTGCATGGAAAGCTTGAAATACATAGTCCTGTCCTAAACAGGTCAATAGCCAAGCAAGTGAAAAATATTTTACTTATTTATTCAACTAATGTCTCACAAACTGATGGATTTCCCTCTTTTTTTCTTTTTTCCTCTTCAATGCAGGTGTCACTCTACGGCGCATGCTTGGGCAGCAGCAGGACAGCAGCTCTCTAGAACAGGATGTTCTAGACGTAATTGTTTCCAAAATCCGATTCTGATTCGAGGCTGCTATATACCTCCCAGGCAAGAAATTCCTCGCTGGCTCTGTGTATTTGATGCGGCACATTGTGGTAACAGGATATGCTTCAGGGGTGATGATCCCAGTCAGAAAAGCAAGCTAGGATGGTGGGGTTTTGATCGGATCCTACAGTGTAGTAAAAAGGGAAAGAAGCACAGACTTGACAAGTATTCAAAATCAAACTGTTTATTATATGAAACTTGAAATTCTGAAAAATACCATGAACTCTTATGGTAAGTTCTGATGGGGGAAAAAATTGTGACAGGCAACTAGCGTAGACTTTCAGTTGGGTGAAACCTTGGGGAAAAAAATATGCACCAACTCTGTACAGTTGGGTAGCTAAAACTCGTCTATTAAATCCACGATTAGGTACCTGAGTAGAAGCTACTCTAAACTGAAAAAAAGACCAAAAACCTCTAATCCTGTTAACAGTGTTAGCATTTCTTGGCTGTTTGGATCACCTTTATTTCTTTATCAACATACACATAAAGGAATCAAACCTTCGGGCATAAACACTTTTGCTGCTGTTCTATCCAGGGGTAAGGTAGGGTACACGAGGTAAAGGAGTTCATACTGAAAAAAAGCCCACCTTTCAAAAACAGGCCAGGAATGGGTGGGCCAAAATGCTAAACGGATGCAACAGCAATAAGCATTTAAGCCAGCAGCGCCCTAGTCCTTAGTAGCATGGGGACACCTCTCCATCTCTGCTGGAGATGCGTGGAGGCGTGATGGCGAGCATACCAGTATCTTACCAGCCTTGGTTCCTTCCTGCAGCTGTGCTTGGCACAGCTCTCCAGTGCGGTGCTTCCGTTATCCTTAACAGTGATGCCGAAGGCATCTATGGTGCTTCTGATTTAGCATCAGGTCAGGCAAAGTGAACCAACAGAAGTGACAGCAAAAGGAAGGTGCGCGCCTTAATGCCATGGAAATGAGTCTTAGCAAAGCACGTTGTATCAGTTTCAAATAGGGATAGTCTTTTTTTTTTCCTTTTACCTTTACTTTTGCCTGCTGACTAAGGAAATTGGTGGCTGGCTGCAGGAGCTCACTGCAGCTAACATCACCATTGCTTACCCCCATGGTGGCAGCGTAATGCTTAAACTCTAAGAACGGCTTTCAGTGAGGAGGCAGGTGTTCGCATGCCTCCAGCAGCCAAGCCAGAAGCAAGCCTTACCCCCGGGGAGGGCGAGACCTGCTTTGGCCATTAGCTAAGCTTATGCAGTACAGACCACAAGGGCAAAGCTCCTACTTGATCCCACAGTAGCAAAGTGAAGTTGATGCCGAGCTCTGCTCCAAGGGTAAAGAGGGAAGGCTTTTAACATTGTTTATGTTGGCTTTGGGCATGGTAATGCTCTGTCAGTGCCAACAACAGCCTGTGCAGGAGATGTGCAGAAGTGGCTGGAAGAACAGGGAGGCTGTGGCAGCTTGTCCAGGTTGCCTTGCTCAGAGCAAGAATCGCTGCCCTGAAGGTGTAGGTGTAATGCAAATGCCTATTGGCTTAAATGTTTACTTAATTACAGAATCACAGAGAATCACAGAATATCCTAGACTGGAAAAGACCTGTAAGATCATCCAGTCCAATCATTAACCTAACACTGACAAACCCACCACTAAACCATGTCCCTGAGCACTGTATCTACACCACCCTCATATACCTCCAGGGATGGGGACTCCACTACTGCCCTGGGTAACGCATTCCAATGCCTGATGACCCTTTCAGTAAAGAAATTCCCTTGGTGCAACTTGAATCCATTTCCTCTGTTCTATCACCTGTTACTTGACAGAACAGGTTGACTCCCACCTCTCTGCAACCTCCTTTCAGGCATTTGTAGAGAGAGATAAGGTCTCCCCTGAGCTTCCTTTTCTCCAGGCTAAACAACCCCAGTTCCCTCAGCCACTCCTCATAAGACATGTGCACCAGTTTCATTGCCCTTCTTTGGACACGCTCCAACACCTCAATGTCCTTCTTGTGGTGAGGGGCCCAAAACTGAACACAGTACTCAAGATGCGGTCTCACCAGGGACGAGGACAGGGGTAAAATCACCTCCCTGGTCCTGCTGGCTGCACTGTTCCTGATACAGGCCAGGATGCCGTTGGCCTTCTTGGCCGCCTGGGCACACTGCTGGCTCATGTTCAGCCAGCTCTCAGTCAACACCCCCAGGTCTCTCTCTGCCGAGCAGCTTTCCAGCCACTCCTCCCCAAGGCTGTAGCGTTGGCGGGGGTTGTTGTGGCCAAAGTGTAAGACCCGGCATTTGGCCTTATTGAAACTCATACGGTTTGCCTTGGCCCATGGATCAAGTCTGTCTAAATCCCGCTGCAGAACCTCCCTGCCCCCAGGCAGATCAACACTTCCACCCAGCTTGGTGTCCTCTGCAAACTTACTGAGGGTGCGCTCCATCCCCTCATCCAGAGCATTGATAAAGATGTTAAACAGGACTGGCCCCAGTACCGAGCCCTGGGGGACACCACTCGTGACCGACCACCAACTGGAATTAACTCCATTCACCACCGCTCTCTGGGCCCGGCCTTCCAGCCAGTTTTTTACCCAGCAAAGCGTATGCGCATCCAAGCCATGAGCAGCCAGTTTCTCCAGGAGAATGCTGTGGGAAATGGTGTCAAAGGCTTTGCTAAAGTCCAGACAGACAACACGCACAGCTTTTCCCTCATCCACTAAGCGGGTGACCATGTTGTAGAAGGAGATCAGGTTAGTCAAGCAGGACTTGCCTTTCATAAACCCATGTTGACTGGGCCGGATCATCTGGTTGTCCCGTGCATACTGCGTGATGGTACTCAGGATGATCTGCTCCATCACTGGATGGAGCACTTCCCCGGCACTGAAGTCAAACTGACAGGCCTGTAGCTTCCCAGATCCTCCTTCTGCCCTTCTTGTAGATGGCTGTCACACTGGCTAGCTTCCAGTCTGCTGGGACCTCCCCAGTCAGCCAGGACTGTTGGACAATGATGGAAAGTGGCTTGGTGAGCACCTTTGCCAGCTGTCTCAGAACTCTTGGGTGGATTCTATCCGGTGATGGAATTAGTAACAATATTTAGCTAGAAATGCTTTTCTGAGTAATTTGTCGCTTTACACTTGAGAAGTGTTACCCTCCTCGTCACCCCTCCCTGTGCTTTATCTCTGGCGCTGCGGCAGCCCGTACAACTGTTATTTGTTGCTCTGTCACAATGATCCCCGTGCTGTGGTGGTGCCGGGGTTTGCCGGGCTTCGGAGCGGCTGAGAAGCACTGGGGCAAAAGGGATGCTTGGGTAGGATTGTGGGCTCAGGCAGACAGATGGTGATGGCATTCCAGCAGCGACAGAAATAGTAACATTAAAAACCAGACACCATTGCACAATGGTGGAGGTATCGCTTACAGTTGGCCCTAAGAATGGGTGGGGAGGGGGAAAATTCGAACGCCTCATTGCTAGGTTATATCATGCTTCAGGTAAGTCGTATTGAAGCTATGCTATTGATGTCACGTAAAATAGCAATGATGCAAGCGGATACTGGTTTTTTTACTTCTTTTGTAAGCAGTATACAAAAATGTCCTGATCCATAAAATATTCTGATAAATATTGTTAATTTTCTGCACCAAGTTGCTGCTTCTTGCTCATCTGCACTAATAATCCCTATGTAAAATTGAAAACTGCAGGTGAAGTTGTAGTTTAAGTCCTGTTGAACCATATCAAGAAGAGAATCACCTTTTTCTTGTCTGAAGCTCATTAATCTTACTGTACAGGCAGCAATCTGGGCTGCAGCTGCACAGTGATGCTGTTTTCACTCTATTGTGCCTAAATCCTTGTCTTGCGCTCTGGCATTAGGAGGTGAGCAACAGTAAAATTCTGTTTCTCTTCCCGTGTTCAATAAAATATTCATGCTTTATGCTCCGTGCAGCATAAACTGGAGTGTGAATGTGGAAAACTCCTGTACCTTGGGGTTTTTCTTTTTTCAGTTGAAATAACTGTGTAAGAACGACGCCTTGTCAAATTGACCAGTCCCACTGCGAGAGCAGGCTGTGGGAAGATGGATTTAGTCCATCAAAAGTAATTCTTCCTCGCTTCTTGTCTGAGAAGGAGGAAAAAAAGCTAAAATTCCTTCCTTTTTGCTAGTGGCTTGAGTGGTTGGTTACAGCAGAAATAACAATTCTATTAGGAAACGGCACCTCTTTCAATCTGAAGATGTGCACATCAGCTTTTTGTCTTTTATACTGTAGCAGCAATCTGTTGTGTCTGCAGTAAGCAGGAGCTCCAAAAATCAATGTAGTAAGACTCCCGGGAGAAAAGCATGTCAGTTGTATTGATCACGGCCGAGCAGTGGGAGGGTGCTAACAAACTCCCTAAAGCCCCGGTCTGAAGGGGCTCAGTGTTGAAACTGGGGGATGTTTTGTGAGAAACAGCCTCCTCCTTAACTTGTTGCAATCTTGCCCTGGTGAATTTGGAGGGACATGTCCCGCAGCACTTACAGATGCTGTTATGCGGGCACCTCCCTTTAGCCTGCATCCCCTAACCCCCTTATCGAGACAGCGGTGCATTTTGGAGCCAGACGTGCGATACTGGAGGTGTCTGCCGTGGCTGTGATAACGTGGTGCCAGCGCTGATGTCTGCTGTCACTGCTGCCTACGCTGAGCACCGATAGCAGAAGCGGAGCGTTGCGTACTGATGTGCCTGGTGCCGCTGCAGCCGCTGCAGCTTCACAGCCCAGCCTGTGAGGAGCATGCTAACTTCCTATTGCTTCATTCAAAGTTATTTTTACAGTCCTTTGACTCCTTCTGTGAGCTTTTTTTTTTTTTTCCTTGGGTCATCTTGTTCTAATTATTTTCCAGGAAATGAGAGCCAATAAAAGAAAGCTTTTCTGTTATGAATACACATGTATTTTAAAATGTAGTTATTAAATATGTTCCCTAAGCAGAAATAAAACCCAGTCCAGCTTACACAAGTAATGCCACAATTGGAGTAGCAGTTTGGGCTTTTAAATATATGGATGGCGTTTAAATAATACTTACCATAGGTATAGCTACGCTAGCGTAAAAGACAGCTAATAACCAGGGCAGGAAGAGAAAGGAACCCCTACTAAGTTAAGCTCATATATTCTGGTAACTATCCTCACTTTGGGAATTACGGTAGTATGACCTGTCAGTAAGAGCGGCACTATTGCTTACAACAGTTCTCTGTACAAAAATCGTAGTGATGGTGTTTTAATAGCGCTACCCTTCCCACTAACTTCACATGGGGGCAGCAAGGCATTGCTTTATCAGCAGGGAAATACAGTTTTACCTGAGAAGCGACTTTGCCAGGAGAAATGTACAAAACGCAGCAATTTCTGACTCCAAGGTAATTTGTTTATAAGTTTAAAAAACAAACAAACATAAAACAGTTTTTTAAATAACTAAACCCTTACAGCTTGGCTTTCAGATGGGAGTTGATTCCATTATTTTATATTACCAGGAAGAGGAATCTCTGCCGATGAAGTGTTAAGCTGCAATATGTAAGTGTACAAACTGCAATAAAATCCAGCTCTTGCAGTAAGCACGGCCTGGCTTTTACATGCCGAGTGATCTAAACGATAGCTCTGTGACAGTAAATTCTAGCTTTTCTCTGGGAGAAGGAGGGCTAAGACTTCAGGTTACGAGCTTTAACTTGCAATCCTCATTTACAATGTTGTGGACACAACTGCAGAGCCAAAGTGATTCCTGAATCCAGATTTTCGAGGTTTCTGATGAGGTTTCAAAATTGTTTAAAAGTAATGATGTAATGGTGGATACGCTAGCTAAATATAACGAGACAAGCACATAAATGCCTGTTTGGCATCCAGGGCTGGGCAATGAAAAACAGGTAATCTCACTTGTTCCCAAGTGGATAAAATCCATTTACTGTTGTCCAGGCTACCAAGAATGGAACCAAATATCCCACAGGGGAAGAGAAGAAAGCATCCATCCGCTGTCTAAAGTTTATCTCCAATGGGTCAAAAGGAAAAGGGGAGAGGAGTCGCTGCCAGTTTTGTGTCTCTCTTACCATCAAGGGAATGTGGCAAGTTGCAGAGCACAGGTTGGAAATACAGTAAGGAAAGCAAAACATCCCTAACAGCAGGGGCTGCTCGCACCCCCACTGAAGCTCATGGCAGCTCGGAGAGTCCCATCACAGGGTTTTCCTTTCCATAGCTCTAAAGAGGTTCCAACCAAAATAGATGGAGATACAGAATAAGGTGACAGGTCTGTGTTCCTGCTTTATCCTGGAGAATCTGTAAAATGGACACCCAAGGGGGAGGGAGAGGGACTGTTGTTACAGCTTCCTCTAAATTGTCCTTTCTCTTCTTTCCCTCCTGTCCAACGCGTGCTGGCACAGCCAGCCCCAACAAGCATTCCTGGTACCTCACTGTGACCGGTTCAGCAGCTCAGGCTCAAGGTGGGCTGTCCTTGGTTTTACCCCAGTTGAACTGGGAGCTGCTTTTGTGTTATACCTCTTCATGCCCTTCCTATTTCTGATGATGGTTTTGTTGGGTTTTTTTTGGAAGTGGCAACAGTTGTATTTGCAAGGGGCTTTAAGCACGAGGCCTGCAAACCTAAGGGAAGCAAAGCACCGTGCTCTGAAGGCACATAGCCACTTCTGAAAAATTCCCATCGGTAGAGGGGTGGTAGTAGTCAACCGCCTCAAATGCCTTTGTTATAACAAGGAGACTCTTTGTCAGTGCAGTCGCTGAGTGAATTTACACGGCGAGAAGATACCAGTCTTACACAGTCAGTGACCATGATCCCCAGGGAGCTTTGCCTGCAAGGATGAGCATCCCGCTCCGGCACCGCGTTACCGCTCTCGCAGGGCCAGCGCAACAGCCGCACGCTGCACCCTATCAAACCCGCAACGCGCCGTAAGCGTCCTCATCCCCCTATTCCGCTGCTGCAACTTCAACAACTCTTTTATTTACCCCGTGCTCTGAGCCAAAACGTTGTGCAGGAAAACCCCCAACAGCTCCTTCCCCCCCTCCCTCCCCCGCCCCGGAGACTACCTGGCATTTGCGCTTCCCGGGCGGCCGCGCTTTTGGCTTGAGAAGGGCAAAAAGACCCCCAAAGGCCTCAGAATTTTCGCTGGGAAACGGGCGAGGCTACGGGGCAAACGCTCCCGGTCCCCGTCGGGGCGGCCCCGCGTCCTTCCCCCCCCCCCCCCCCCCGCCCGCCGTCGGGGACCGGGGCGTGGCGGGCGCATGCGCACTCGCCCCCTCGCGCCGCTGCCTATAAGGGCGGGGCGCGGCGCTGCCCTCACCTCAGCGGCGGTGGCGGGAGCGGCGCCGGACGGGGCGCACGGCGGCGGCGGCGGCTCGGCGCCCGCCGGGCGGGCGGAGGATCGCCCCCCGCCTGCCTTATCCCATGGGCGCCGCGCAAAGCATGAGGAGGAGGAGGCGGAGGAGGCGGCGAGAGACCCCGCAACGCGGCGGCGGCGGCTGCTGCGTGCCCCGGGGGGTCTGTCGGCGGTGCCCCGGAGAAGGGGGGCTCTGACCCGCCCGCCCGCCCGCCGCCGAGGCGGCGCCATGCGGGGCGGGCGGTGCTGGCTGCTGCTGGCGGCGCTGGGCTGGTTGTTGGCGGCGGGGGCCGCGGCCAGCGGCGAGTACTGCCACGGTTGGCTGGACGGGCAGGGCGGCTGGCGGGACGGCTTCCAGTGCCCCGAACGCTTCGACGGCGGCGACGCCACCATCTGCTGCGGCAGCTGCGCCCTCCGCTACTGCTGCTCCAGCCCCGAGGCGCGCCTCGACCAGGGCGCCTGCGACAACGACCGGCGGCAGGGAGGCGGCGGCGAGGCGGGCCGAGGCGGCAAGGACGGCCCCGACGGCGCGGCAGGTGAGGCGGCAGCGGCACCGGGGGCGGTGGGGTGTTTCACCCGAGGCACGGTGGTTGCGGGAGAGCCGCCGCGGGTTTGCGGCAAACTTTTCGCCCGCTCCTCCTTCCCCATGTCGCCGGTTCCTTCTTCCACCGACGGGTCGTGGGGCGAAGGGAACGGAGGTGGGGGCAGCCAAGCCCTGCTGCAGCTGTTGAATGGGGGAAAAAAGTACCCACGCGTGGATGCTGCTGTCTTTGGAAGTCCAGCCCTGTCTTCTTTAGAAGCGGGTGACACCGCCGAGCGACAGCCTCGGACAAGCTGTGTGTCCTGTGCGGCTCTGCCGCCGCTCAGCCCCCTTTGTGCTCCCAATTAAAAAGGGAAGGAAAAACCGAATCAACCCATATAAACGACAAAAAGTAACACGGCATTTCAAAACCACTTCTGGCTGCTCCCCGCTCTAATTGTGTATGCTCCTCCAGCTCAAATACCCCCGCTTAAGACTGGTTTTTACAAGATTGAGTTTCAAGGATAAACTCAAGTCTTTCTACTGCTGTTTAAAAAAAAGCCTCGGTGGCTTCCCAGCACCCTTGCTGCCATCCCCAACACGCTGAACACACCAGAAGTAGCCTGAAGTGATGTTATAATTAGGACAGATTTACTCTCGGAAAACTTGTCTGTTTCAATCTGTAGCAAGTGTGTGCACCTGTTAAGGAGCTACTGTAGCACCAAGCGCAGAAAGTAGAGATAATTTTTTTGGAAGCCTTTTGTCTAAAAAGTGCAGAAATCGTGGAAGAAATGAGAGAAATGTGGCCTTTTGGTTAATAACTTGCTCAGTGTAATCAGCTGCACAAGGAGGTATTCTGACTTTAGCACACAGATAACCCCCTTTGCGGTTCAGAGAACAAGGCATTTTTCTTAACAGCTAATATTTACAGCTCATTGGGTTTGGGAGCCATCGCCCTGCGCTGGTGCTGGTTAACTCTCAGGAGGGGCAACCACGTCCCCTGCCCCTGCGCCCAGGGCACGCTGTCAGCAGTGGCTGCGTTGGCCCCGGTCGGGCAGCGGAGTCTCAGGGCTGCCGGGTTTCAGTGGAAATGGTGAAGCCCAGCTGTGTTGTTGGGAGCCTTTGCAAGCACTGAAGGGAGGCACCCTCCCCCTTGCTATTCCTGGATATAACTGTGCAGATTTCTTACTGAGGCAGAGAAAACAGCTTTTTCCCCAGAGTGCAGAGCAACCGGAGCCCAGGTCCTCCCAAGGATGGTGTTTGCCATCCAACTCACCAGGCTCCCAACCCCGCGACTGAAGCATCACCTGTACTTTCTGCTCCCACCCCTCGCCCACCCTCACTCCTGCCCTGATGTCCCTTTAAGCCTTGCAGGGAGTGATGCTGCCGCTCTGCTGGTAGTGGTGCTTTGGAGCATGGTGCTGTCGCCCCACGACCCACCCCGTGGTTTCTCCCCAAACCCAAGGCTGAAGCACCGAGCAGCCAGACACTCATCGCTGGGGCTGCAGGGTGGCAGAGCCCCTGCAGCTGCTGCCTGGTCACTGCCTGGCTGTCCCCCTGCCCCAAGGGTGAGAGCAGCCCAAGAGGGCTGGCGATGGGGAGGGACGTGATGCTGCACCGGTGTTTCACCACCCTGTGCTCCCACGCCCTGAGCAGGGATCCTGCCCCCAAAGTATCTCCCTATGGCGCTGTTCAAATCCAGTGTTCTCTTGCCTGATTTTCTAGTGGGGTGTATCGGAGACAAGATCTGGTGAGGTGTAGAGCCGTGGTTGATGTGGACTGGACCACAGTCAACAGGAGCAAGCTGTCCTCCTGTGAGGCGTGAGCTGTGGGCTTTCCTCCCTGCTAATAACTTTAGAGATGCCTTTTGAAACTCCAGCTATTGGTTTTCAGCATCCCTTTTCATCTTCCCTGTGCAAAATGCTCGGCTGCACACACACAGCTTCTAGTGCTCACCCTGCACTGACCTGCGCTGGGGGGAGGTGGGCTCCGCTTGGGGGCATGGGACCTTCTGCCGGAGCCGCTGAGGTTTGTCCTTGTCCCCCAGTGACGACATTTTCCTTGCTGTTTGCAGTGCCCATCTACGTGCCATTCCTTATTGTCGGATCTGTATTTGTCGCCTTCATCATCTTGGGGTCGCTGGTGGCGGCTTGCTGCTGCAGATGCCTGCGGCCCAAGCAGGAGCCCCAGCAGAGCCGAGCCCCCGGGGGCACCCGCCTGATGGAGACTATCCCCATGATCCCAAGTGCCAGCACCTCCCGGGGCTCCTCCTCCCGCCAGTCGAGCACGGCCGCCAGCTCCAGCTCCAGTGCCAACTCGGGGGCCAGAGCCCCCCCGACCAGGTCCCAGACCAACTGCTGTTTGCCAGAAGGGACCATGAATAACGTCTATGTCAACATGCCGACGAACTTCTCGGTGCTGAACTGCCAGCAGGCTACCCAGATCGTGCCGCACCAGGGCCAGTACCTGCACCCCCAGTACGTGGGCTACGCTGTGCAGCACGACTCCATGCCCCTCACCCCGGTGCCCCCCTTCCTCGACGGTTTGCAGAGCGGCTACAGGCAGATCCAGTCTCCCTACCCGCACGCCAACAGTGAACAGAAGATGTACCCAGCTGTGACTGTGTAGCGCCGACGCCTTCCTCCCCCTCCCCAGCCGACGGATTTTAATACCTAAACTGAACAGAGGAGAAATACTTCCTCGGAACGAAGCTCCCAGAACATCACTTGTAAATAATTTTGAAAGGCTCATGCATGTCAGACAGTGTTTATAAACCATTTATTTTCATCGGGGTCTGTTGCCAGAAACTGTAGGATGATATCTCTGAATTAACGTTGCCAGATACGCTCTCATTCCAGTGCATGATTTACAGCGGCAAAGGATTATGCTGAAAATGCATATGCATTTCAGATCACTGTACTGGTGAGATAAATGCCGGAGCCATTAAGTGCCCTTCAGGTATGACATGGTCAGAAGTATTTGCCTAATTAATTCGTAGAAAGAGTTTTGTTACACTGTACAAGACCACAGTACTTAAGAAACCTCCTTTCTCCTCTACCAGCTCCTTAATGACGTTTCCCATTGCTTTACAGACAATCACAACCGAGAGCCGAACAGTGCAATCCCTGCGTGCCGGGTGCTGGTACCAGCCCCCAGGGTTTCTTACACACCCCCGGGCTGGGGTGAAATGCCACGAAAGGCTGAGTCTTGCAAAGACCAATTTTCCTTGTCCCTGGTATTTATGTAGGAATTAGAAGAGTGTGAATTATTTTTGGCTCTTCCTTCCAGTGCACTTGAACCCCTTATTGATTCGGTTTTGCCTCAAGATCAGGACCCAGTAGTGGTTTGCACAGACTTTGTTTATCTTTGTGAACTTTTTACTAAAAACAGGGTACGAGGTGCTTGTTCTTCCTGACGCTCAGCAAAGCTTTTTTTTTGCTAACAGCATCTGAGCTGAAACTGCCTTCGCAGAGAAAGGCCGTACTGTGACTCCAAACGCACCTGATTTAACCTCACTTCCCATGAAACAGTAAACCCGTGTGAATGTGCACAACGTTGTCAGCCCCAAACCCGGCATGCGATCGAGTCTGACCGTAGGAAAACGGGCTTTGTCCCCTGGCCAGCCCGCACGGCGTCCCCAGCCCTCCTCCCTGGGGGTCACACAAAGCCACCCCAACCTGGGCATGGCAGGGCTGGCAGAGGTTTGAAACCCATCCCCTTTTCTTCTTTACCTGTGGGGCAGAGGAGCAGGAAGGCACAGCTGTATGTAAAAACAAGGTTAAAAGGCCCAACCAAAGGATGAAGGTGCTTGCGGCTCCCTGTGATGCTGGGATGTGATGTCAGGGAGGAGGCGCGGTGCTGGGGGGGGACACTTTGCACTGGAGCTGCTGGCTCTGTCTTGCTTTGCTTCATCTGGGGAAAAATACCTCTCCAGGTTGAAGAGGCAGCAGCGTGCTGGGAGTGATCAGACGGTGCTAATTGTAACAGAGCATCCCAGATGCAACAAACTTTTAGGCTGGTGTTGTCTCTTAGAAACCATAGTCTCTGCATTTCCATCCATTTGTTCTTCAGCCAAACCCCTGCAACAGAGGACTGAGGGCACATACCAAAACTGGGCAATTACTGTAACCAGACCAGAGCTGATAAAAGGTTTCTTATTGCCTGATACTGTATCAGTATGTAGCAATAACTGTGATACTACTATTTTTTTTTTGTATGTCTGTTTTTAAATTCCACATACGTGTGGAAGCGTTGCCAAACCCAATGGTTTACTCGTAAACATGCCCCACACAGGCAGTCTGCAGCGGGCAGAAATGGTCTGACCACTGATACAGGAAAATGAATAGGTAATTTATCCCAGATCGGCCGTTCCTGGCGGCGGTTGCCCATTCAGCGTGTAGGACCTGGACAGCAAGATTGACTTACGCGCCGCGGCTGCCCCTGGCTCCAAGCCAGGCTGGGCAGCTTCAGCAAGGCAGCGACCGGCTGCTGGCGAGGCATTGGGGGACTGCTCTGCCTGCACAGCTCGGTGCTCGGGGGGATCTATAATGGCAGTAGGTGCACCGGAGCTGGGTGCTGCCAGGCTTTTGAAGGACCCAGCGTGCACTCGGGTCTCATGGGGCTTTAAGTTTCTACCTGCCCGTGCTGCAGCTTGGTCGTGCTGACCTCCCAAAGCTGACTTGGCATCAGGCGCGGGGGTTTGGATGCCTCCAGCTGCTGGCGGCTTCAGCAGGAGCAGGAGGTGCTTGGCCCCAGGTGAGACCCAGCCTGGTACGGACAATGAGCCCACCCATACCTTCGGGATCTTTCCCAGCTGTGACCCGAGCCAGCTCTCGCCCCCGCCAGCGCGCACTGCCTGCCTCGCACGTGCCCTGGCAAGGACACCGCCTCTGACCGATGAAATTCAGGTGAATCTCTTTGTATATTGTTTACTTGTTTAAAAAAATAAAAAAAAGAATAAGTTAAATTTAAGTCTGTAGAAATTAATTTACAACTGAAGGCAGAGAAACCTGAGTTGTAATAAAAGGAAGTTTGTGAGATGTGGTGTTTTTTTAATGTCATGTACAATAATGTAAAACCAATGTTACCATTTGATATAGCTTTTAAATCTCTGAAAGGGCACTTGCTTTAAAGTGTTTCTTACAAATGAAGAAAAAAAGCCCCCTTTGTTTCTTAATAAATACTTTATTGTGTGACTTTGGTTTTGTTTGCTTTGTTATAGTTCTTTTTTTCTTCAGTTAATGCTTTACTTTACCCACAAGAGCACATCTGACCAGCCCAGTTCTCCAGACCCTGGCAAAAACAAAGTTCGGATTCTTGGCTGCGTTTCTGAAGAACAACAGTAAAACCAACAGCCGATGTGGCTGAACGCTGTGCCCTGGTGGAGCCCGTCTGGGGGGCTTGTTTGGAGGGAAGGGGAGCAGGGAGAGGGTGTCAGAGCTTCAGGTGAGCTGGGACCCCTCGTGTCCCAGTGGCCGCAGGGGTGGTTGGGGAGCAGGATGGGCATAACTCGGTCTGGGACAAGGCCACTTCACTTCCCTGGTGTTTGCTCCCTCCTGGCGCTGGTGGTGCCGGCACCGGTGCTGCCAATGCTGCGCTGTGAGGCCAAGCAGGCGGGTGGCTGGGGGAGCAGAAAGGGCACGGGTAGGAAATTGGGCCTTGCCGGAGCTGCATGGCTATGACTCCAATAAATAGGAAAAAACCAGTATGGAAAAAATGCAGCCCTGGTCAGTCTGTACACAGCACATCCCAAAATGCCACGGCTTCTGGCGTCCGGGGAGGTGAAGGAGCAGAGCTGGAAGCAGAAAGCCGGCAGGGAAGGAGGGGGTCAGCCATGGCTTAGAGCAGATGTGCTGAGGTGAGGAGGAGGAGAGGCCAACAGTTTGTGTCAAAGCTTTTGCTTGTATTTTTTAATATGTTGTTGGTTTGTGGGTGGTTTTTTCCCCCTTGGCAGTTTTTTTGTTCCTTGGTTGAGAGTGGCACTGTTTTTCCTGCTACACATAGTGACTGCGGATGGCATGGGAAAAGCCAGTGTGGAAACTTGCTGATAAACGCTGAGCAAGCACAAGTGGGGGTTAGGAAAGATGCAGTTATTTACTTTCTATAGGCTACAGTGCTAGTCGAGCCCAGGGTCTCTGTGGGTGCAACTCGGAAGGAATAGTCCCACATGTAATACAGTAACAGGAAAACCCCAGCGCAGAGCCGCTGCCTAGCGCTGCCCCGCGGCAGCCAGGGGTGGGCTGGGACCAGGGACCAGCATGGCCACGGTGGCTCTCAGGTCCCGCCAATGAACATCCGTTCCATAGGAGAGCTGCTCTTCCCCTTTTCTATGTAATGCAAGCGCCTAAAATCTGAGGATTAAAAAAAAAATCACAGCCACACTCCTAAACCTGCTGCGTGGCCCATAAACGCGTGTTTGGCCTTATATGGCTGTGAGAAAGGATGGAAACGCTCCTGCAGTCGCTTCACCCACCCTGCAGCCCCGGCCGAGTGCTCCCCGCAGGGCTCTCCACCGCAGGTCGTGCAGCTCGGTGTGGGATGACTCACAGCTCAAGAAACCCGCCCTGAGAGGCCGTACGCCTTTCTGCCTGCTCCGTTTCATCCCATTACTCAGCCCCATCTTTCCAGAATGCCCTAAACAATTCCCCTTTTTTCCTGCTCTTTACACCCCTTAAAATTAAGTTGTCGCTCACTTGCAGCTTAAAGTGCACGGTGTACTTTTTCAGTGCCTGTTTCTGAATACGTTGGTGCCTATTTAAGGCACTGAAACAGTCCTCTGCCATGCCAGAGGTGCAGCAACAGTAAGCAGCAATGATGGCGGTGGTGGGGGAGCCAGCGAAACGCATCCAGGCTGGGCTGGCGCTGGTGTGCCCATGGCACACACCCCACCGACCCAAGGCCATCCCCGCGCCCGCCAACGCTGGCTCAGAGCAAGACTGGAGCTCAGCCGACCCACCATGCCCAAACCACAGGGGAATAGCACGGAACCCTCACCAGCGACACGACCCCCTCACAACATGGACAGGAAGAAACGCTTTGCAACGTCTGGCCTGTTTGCTGGGCACGATCAGAGGACAAAGCCCGGTCGTCCCCATTAGCAGGAGGGTTGCGTGCCCCCGTACAGCTGTTACCAGCCATCGCCACAATTATTAGGGGAAAGTGGAGCCTGGTGCAATTAGAGCCTGTTGCTTAAATGCGGCCCAAATGCCAGAGGAGAGCGAGCTGGGATTTGGGTCCCAGCTCAGCACATTAACGTCAGCACCTCCCTTTCAAAATACCCAATTTGCTGTTCACTTTGGGTCTTGCCGGAGCTCTTCTTTCCCCTCTAGCTTTTCTGCCTTCCCCTTCTTTTCCTCCCACTGAAGTTGTTACTAAATATTATTCCCCACATGTATTCCCTTGCATTTTTCCAAGCTGAATCTCATTTTATTGTTTCCTGCTCATATTTCTTGCTTCTCTGTAGGTCCCTTTGTATTATTTCTCTGTCCTCAGTGGGGTTTGCAACATTTTCCTCCCCAGGATTACTTGCAAATGCACTGAACAAGTCACTTAAGCCTGTGCCATCCTTTCTCCCCTTCCCCATCTGTAATGAATAGCGCCGGTTCAGTCAGTCCCTGCCCTCCCTGGGATCTCAGTGTCCCCTGTCCTGTAGCAGAGCTGTCCCCATGACAGCATTTCTGTGCAACGTGAACAGCCAAATAACACCCGTCACTGGTGTTGAAACAGCCTCCTGAGCCTCAGCAGTGGGAGATGCCCACCACGCCGGCCCACATGGCACAACATATTAGTGTGGGCCTCACCCACATTTGTGTGAACCCACACCCCAGCGTGGCTGCTTTGCACCAGCCAAATACTATCAATCAGCATTGGCCCATCTGCGCAAGCCCGGGAGGTGTGGTTGGCCTGGGTGATGTCTTCCCTCAGCGCCCCGGGATGTGCCAGTGCTCCCCCGTCCTGGGCTGGACCCGGCCCTGGACCCCGCGGGAAGGCACTACAGCCCGGCAGAGGACTGCCTTCTCTCCCTGCTGCAGGGATACCCCTTCCCGTCCTGACACTTACCCGTCTTGAAATTTGCCCACAGGAATGCTGTCATATTTACTTGGCTTAATTTGTTCCTTATAATTGGGAAATCTCAGCACACTGACCCCAGGCTTTTTTCACCTGGCTCATGACCTGACACTTCTCACCTCCTCCAGCTCTGCTTGTTCATAATGTTTTTCCCTGGGCCTCGTGTCTTCTCCAGCTCTTGCTTGCCCCCAAGCCAGCCCTGCACCCCACAGGGAGCCGGGCATCGCACTGTCGCGGCTGCTGAGCTGGACCTCTCACGGGGGCTGCTGTGCTGGATGGGGACATCTGGGGCGGCTGATTAATGAGTGGAGGCACAGCTTTATTATGAGGCAACGTGCCCATTTAACGAAGGTGATGCCGTCCTGGTTTTCCAAATACAGAGAGCAAGGTGGCTAACACATCACTAGACACAGCTGAAAAGCTCCAGGTGTGTCGGAGGCTGAGTATCCACTTACTCCCTGATGGTCATTAGAAGAGGGGAGAAAAACCTCTCTGGAGTGTAATGTGAATCACAGCTCTCAGACTGCAAGTGCCTCCAGTATTGTACTGGCCCCTGGCTTTAGGAAAAGGCGGCTAATTTACTTTTTCTTAATATTTATCAATTTTGGTGGTTATTTCCGATGAGATGAACCCACACAGGTGGGTACATGCAGCTCAACCAAGGACACACATCATTTCCTCACCTTAAACTTTGAAAACAGAATCTTGTCTGTCATCACAGGCTCTTTTCTCCCACTCGGTAGGCTTACAATAGCAAAACTAGAATCCAAATAGTCAAGAAAGAGTAGGAATAACATCCTTTCTCCTAAACATGATAAACCTTTGATTTCAGGTAAGCAATCCCTTTTTCACGGTTATCATCAGTCTTTCAGAAAACCTCCAGTAAGATCAAGGCAAAAAATGATATATCAAACTGAAAAATGTTGTTTAATTCAAAAGATGAGTCACTTTTTCCATCAAGCCTTCCTGGAGTTTAACGCTGAAGCAGCTCAGGGCACAGCCCAAACTGGTTTGGCTTTGTAGGTTAACTTGAAAACAAACCCAAAAAGGAGGAAGGCACCACTTTGGATCCCATCAATGCCAGTTAAGCCGGGGCAAGAGAATATCATGTCAGACAGCAGTATTCATACAGTAGTTTGGGTTGGAAGGGACCTTTAAAGGTCACCTACTCCAACCCCCCTGCAATGTGCAGGGACATCTTCAACCAGATCAGGTTGCTCAGAGCCCCGTCCAACCTGACCTTGGATGGTTCCAGGGATGGGACATCTACCACCTCTCTGGGCAACCTGGGCCAGTGTTTCACCACCCTCAGTGTAACAACTTTCTTCCATATATCTAGTCTGAATCTACTCTCTTTTAGTTTAAAACCATTACCCCTCGGCCTATCGCTACAGGCCCCGCTAAAACGCAGCAATAAAATAAAATTACTTATCTATCTACCTATCTCCCTTCCAAGATAGTGAGAAACTCCCTTCAATCAGGTTTGGGAAGCACATTGAAAGCTGCCGGGGGCGTCAGAGCTTTTGATGCCACTGGGCACAGAGCTGAGCTGAGCTGGGCCACAAACTTCACCCAGAGCTCGCCAGCACCAGGGCAAGCCCGACCCCTGACAGGACATTGCTCCTCCCAGACGGGGACACCAGCGTGTTGTGCAGTCTCTGCTATGATTCATTACCTGAATGGTAAATATTGGCTTACGCAGCTGCTATTTCCCTCAGTATTTGCTTTTGAGAGAAAGAATCCTATTGACTCCCCGCACCAGACAGTCTGCGCATGACGGTAAATGTCTCGTTATGGGGGAAAAAGTGATTCGCAGTTCACATCGCTGCAAACCAAAAGCAACTGCTGCAGACCCGCTGTGCAGTCAGAATCCGGCTCTCGGTTTGAAAGCTCAACCACCACCATCACTACACGTGGGTAAATCCATATAGTCATTATACAGGATTTAATTAACGTGTATGATACAGGTATGCAGCTCAAGCCCTGACCCCAGGCACATCCAAAGGCGCTGGCACAAGGCCCACATTGCCCTTCATTCCAGACCGAAGCCGTTCTAGCGTGCTTGCAGGCACTTCCTTCCACAGCATGGACAACAGAAGGGGGGAGACGGACCAGCACAGCTACAAAACCAGTGCATTACACAAACCCAACCCATGGCCCCCTTCTTCCAGTCGTCTTTCTCCTGAAGGACCGGGAGGTGCTCCTGCTGTCTGTACTGGTTACCAGCAAGTACCACCAGCTCCATGATGTCCGTCAAGACCAACAAACCAGTCCTGCTTGTTTTACTGTGACAACTGTGTCGGACCTTTGGTGATCAGGCTGTAGGTCAGTGCCAGCCAAGCTGTCAGACACAAGGTGGTGTGAGTGCTGAGGCTCCCGGGCACTTCACTGCAGCATTTAAGTGCCAAAACGCCTTGAAAGCTTGCAGCTTCATCACTCGAGGGCCTGCTTCATGTGACCCAGCAAGCTCAGAGTCCCCACCACTCCAATTAACGCAACACCCTTGGGGCAGCACCCCAATACCACGGGAAATGCAGAGGTGAACCAGGCCCACCTCTTCCACCATCACCCCACCGTCCATCATATCAGTCATGGCACGAAAAATACAACAGGAGCTCCCTCATGGCACGTGTCCTGGCGGAGCGTGGCCGCTGCAGGAAGGGCTCCCCAGCTTGGTTCACCATTCCCCACCTCGGCCACAGCCCCCTCACCATCTGCCCTAGAGCTGCCTCAGCACCCACAGCCAAGAACCAGCGCTGGCTTTCAGTGACATCTCAAGCCTCCTTTCTCTGCAGCCCCCTATTTCTGCCGAGGAGGAAGCAGGAGGAAACCCGCTCCTTCCGAGTTTCTGAGGGCCTGCGGCACCCCAAAATGCTGGGGGAGCTCGAAGGGGCTCGGGGCTGTGCTGGAGGGAGGGCCGGTGGTAGGTGGCTGGGTGCTGCCACAGCAGCGCTCACAGAAAGGGATCACATTTCCAAAATCTTCTTGCTTAACATTCCTCAACCGGACCTTTCTCAGTTACCCTTTTATTTTTTAATGTTCCCATTTCAGACTCGCACATTAATCTATGGGTTTAGGGACTTTGATTCTCCTTTGGTCTGGTATGAGGCACTGAAGACTGCGGCAACGCACTTAACAGCTGCTCCGGCAAATATTTGGCCCTGAGACCTGAGCACTAGACGCTCTCACAGCCTTGCCTGTCAAACTGTTAGAAGGAAAGTCTCTGAGGTGATTAGTCAACTAATATATCTAATAAGGGGTTTAAGCAGCAATCCATTATATTTAACAATTCTGAGAATTGTTTCCCTTTTAGTGCGCTGCACAAGAGACGACAGTGCAGGGAGCAGCCAGCTAAGCATCCAGTTCTCCCACCACCAACCCAATAAAGCTTATTCAAGTTGATCATCAATTTTCCTTTGGCGTAATTGATTGCCCAGATGTGCGAGAAGCTTTTACACACAGCAAAGTTCCCGCTGCCTCACGCTCGCGGGCTGAGCTGCTGCTGTGGAGGCCCAGGGAAGGCGCAGACGTTCACCGCGGCACAACAGGGACACACGAGGAGTTCATCGTGGGCTTTTTATTTCTGTGCAAAGGGGAAGCAGGTACTAGGTCTGGCTTCTGGGATAAAAGTGTTTTGAAACGTGCTCAAGCAATGCCTCGTAAAGGGAAGAGGGGAAATTTGGCTTACACCTCCTTTTTGTTTCCCAATTTAAAAAAACCCAGAAGTAATTTGTTGTTTTAAAAAAGTCTCTCTATGCTCTTAAAAGGGGTTCTGTCGGCAATCTATAAGAAGAAAAAAACCCCATTCATCAATTTATAGCACTCTAAGGAGGAAAAGCTTTAACCAGACTATATATAAATATGCATTTTGTTCCTGATAAAATCTGTTTAATTCCAGTATCTAATAATATTTGGACAAAAAGATCTCTTTGTTAAAGCTCATACACCTCTTTACTTTCTATAGCGATCTCATAATGTGTGTTCCCCATGGTCACCGAAAATCGAGCAAGGCCAATCTTTCCCGCAAAGTTAACTTCAGCCGTGACTCGAGTGCCCCTCCCGACCCCGTGCACGCACGATGGTTCTGTGCCGGGGGGACGGTGCTGCTGCCCGGAGGTGGCTGTGCCCTGAGGTCCCAACGCCCGGGCTCACCCGGCCGAGCTGCCGAGGCCCTCCGCTGTGCCACCCCCTCAGCCTCCCAGCAGGCCCAGCGTGAGGGACGAGGCGGTTCACAGCTCACTACAAAAAAAAAATAATAATAATTCATTAAGTGGAAGGAACACGTTGTAGCAGAGAGGATCACAGCATGCGTCCCCCAGGGCATATGGATGCAGAGCTACTGGGGACACGAGAGCCTTTGTGTGGTGCTTCACGCTGTGGGTCTTGTTTGAGGCAGGTGAGCTTGAGAGGTACCTCTCTCCGGGCAAGGCAACACGAGAGCTCTGCAGCATCAGCTGAGCACCAGCAGTGGAGAGTGGACGTGACGTTCCTGATCAGGCAGAAGCAGGAGAGGGCCTGCTGCTACGCTCAGGATGGTCTGGAGAAAGGATTCTCTCCCGGTCTTGCACCACCTCACACCTCAATGCACCATCAGACCGCTCTCCCCCTACAAACACAAGAGCCTGCAGGCCCCATGTTAAAAAAGCCTCTTGCAAATTTAGCTGCAAGAAGGAAGCAAAGGAGATTTTCGGGCTTCATTTTTCCCTGCTGCGTCTACGTGACTTAGCTGGGACAAAAGATTTTCAAGGTTTATTTTGGCGAAGCCTTGGTGAGATCAACGGTATAATTTGTAGGAGAATATCTGTCCATCTAATTTGTACCAAAAAAAAATGGCTTTCCCCCTGGAGACACTATTCAAACATCAGGTACCCGCTGTAAGCTCACCAGTGCCATTCTTACTGTGCCATACCAGTCTTGTGTTTGGGGCCCGATTCCAGACCCACTAAAGGAACCCAAGCCTTGTCCTTGGCACTAATAGAAGGAGGTCCTTAAAACACACCCAAAAGGTCATGAAAAAAATTCAAAATAATCCACTCACCAGCTTTGCAGGCTACATCTCAAATACATTTAACATCGAACTCTTGCTGCAAAACTCACGGGGGGACAATTAAACAAACAAGCCTGGGTCCGTCAGATTGCTTTAATAAAAGGTTTATTGGAAATATTTTTGTGCAGACATACAACAGTCAACAACGCTGTTCAAAGCTACAAATTTGCTAAGTTTTCCGAACCTTCTAAAAATACAAGTAAATGACCTTCATTTGTATTCAGTCTGGGAGGGAAACAAACTCCACTGTAATGCGATGCTGTATTTAAACTACCAGAGGACATTAATAGGACGTGAAAATGGTAACACTTCTAGAGGAAAAAACCCACACACCACTGCTGCTCTGCTGGGAGCCAATTAAACATCCCCCCACAGCATTACTCCTCTCTGCATACCCAGATTAAAACCTCCCCATCTGAAACAATATTTAAGCAATTCGAGTACAGATATGACAGACAAGCGGGCACATGACTTGGCTCGCTGATGAAAAAGATGCTGTTAAAGATCCTGTCACTCAAACCGCTGAATATTTGACCTCCCAGCGCAACGGGCTGCACTTCGGGGGCAGAAGGAGGGACAGCGGGAGGTTTTCAAGTTGGACGACTCTTCCAACACACACGTGCCCACACAGTCCCAGAGGGCTCGGCTGCCTCATTTCTTTATATTAGCTGGAGCCACCCCCCTTTTTTTTTTTAAAAAAAAAAAAAAGAAAAAAGAGTTGAGCAACAACTTTGAACAACTTTCCAGTCTAAGAGCTCGTGATGGTACGAGCAGCAAGTGGCTGCATTCCTTTCCTGAATCAAAGTATCAACCAGAAGGGCAAAGGAGAGCATATGCACTGTCTGTTAAATTCCATGTTTTCTAAGAAACCCTGCAGATGTTTTGAAATTGATTAATTTATGCCAAGACGACATCTGGAACATCTTCGCAGGGAAGCCACCCAGTGAGGTGGTCAGAATTTAAAACAATCACGTCTTTCTGTTAATGTTGGCTTTTTCCCTTGGCTTCATCACTCCGTAATTACAAGGGTGCTGACCTCCCAGCTATGCGCAGTGACAGTTTGGCAATATATTAGTCTTTTCTTCATCGTTAGACTTCTGCATGACTGCCTAGAGCTGGGCTTGCCCACACAGAATTTGCCATTTACCCACTTCTATTTCTCTTTAGTAGCTACAAAGATGCTGAGGGAGAACAATCCCCTCATGGCAGATTTCAGGAGAACTTGTCTCACCTTCTTCGCATGTAAAGGAAGGCTTTGGAGACACACCAGCACTCAGCTATTTTACCTTCTGTGCACACCACAAACAAGCCACGAATCCCACTGCAACAACCCCTCGGCTTCACGCTCTATCACAGAAAGACCCAGGTCCCCAGATTAACAAGCCCCTTCCACCAGCCTGAGGGACAGGAACCTGCCCAGGAGCAACACCCAAGGAGAAGTCCCATTAATTCTCTGTGAAAGACATTCCCTGTCAGGACTGAAATCATTTCAATGCTCAATTCCTGTGGGTCCACGAGGCAAACAGCAGCCAGTGAACAATTCAGCCATCTGTCATAACCCAGAAAACAACCTGCTAGAGCCGAGGGACACCAAACAGGGGGGCTTCTGGCAGGGACGCGTTCCCTTTCTCCAAGCCCAGGACTCGGCTTGGTGTCAGAGAAAGCTCAGCTTCAAGACATAATGGAGCTTTGCAAGCTCAGAACACAGCTCTCTTCCTCCCTTCCCACAGCAAGGAACCAGAGAAGAAAGTTTTATCACAGGTCTTTGGGGAAGACCAAGCGATCCCTCGCCTCCCCTGTCTCTAACAGCGGCAGTGGTCTCAGCCCAGCTATCTTGTTTCCCAGCGCCTTCACCCCTCCAGACAGCCCATCCGAGAGCACGCTCCCGGCCAGATAAACCCGGCCAGGCTGCAGGTCACTGAGAAGCGATCACCTTTGGGATTCACTTGTGTGGCTTACGCAGCACAGGGCGCTTTCTGGTTTTCATTTGCAAAGAAAAGCTCAAAGCCTCCATTAATCCTGCTGCTTGGTATGAAAAGGTATGGAAAGAGTTATGCTCTGCACCCATGTGGATTTCTTTACTTGTCATCTATTGTACTGACCTGTCCTGTGGTCTTCTCTCCAAACACACAGCTCTGGTCACAAGCGCTAAAGGGTAGTGGAGGCTCTCTTGGGTGTCTGGGGGATAACAAAGCTTTCAGGTAAGAGGACCTGAGCGCTCTCCCTCCTGAAGCTATTCAGTTCTGAGAAGTCAGTGTAAACAATAACATAAGACTAGTGAAAGTAAAATGGAAACAGGGCTGCGTTAACTATGTAATCAAACCAAGGAGACTTGCCCCAATGCCACACAGGAGGAGACAGCTGTAAGAAAACAATGCGTATGGTTTCAGCAAGCAAAGTGCTGAGCCTTTCATGTGTGGTACAGAACATGGGTAAAAACATGCTTCACTCTACTCTAACCAGAACTGCTTACAGTCAACCCAGAAGGTCAGCACCAGGAAGAATAAGGTCTAGAAACCATTCATCTGAAAGCTCAGGTCATGTCAAAGGCCTGACCTCATCAGCACTAACAGGTCATTTCCAAAGAAGCAGAGGCTGCGCTCCTGGAGCAGCTTGTTTTACCCCTGCTGCTGCTCAGAGAGTCCCACTGGCCATCGTCTACGACACACAGACAACCATGCCACCATGTTCCAAAACTCAGGGGCAGCTCCTTTGGGGCTGTCCCTCTCAGCCTGGCTGGAGAGCCGCCCTTCAGAGTGGGGTCTGGGACACAGCTCCTGCACAGAGGGCTTCTGAGGAACAGTGACATGGCTGCAAATAAGCAACATGCTAAAGAGAACTGTCACTGCCTGTTCACTCGCTCTCCAAGGGACACAGTTGCTCACACAGGGCCTGACCGGTCGGATGGGAATGGGCTGCGTACAAGTCCAGTCATCAGATTCACAACCTGTCGAGTCTTCATCTCTTGTACACCTCTTTACGCTGTCTGCTGTGACAACTATGAGCTATGGCAAGGGACAACACTTGGATTTGAACTCAAAACTCTCCCTGTTTGATATGTATTTTGGCTGTGCCTCTAACAGCTGCTTGTGGGAGAGCCCCAGGGCTGTGCCCAGGGCACCCTGAAGGTACAAGGTTGGGAGGAAGGTCTGGATCCACTTGGTGCTCGAGGTGTGGAGCTGCAGCATAGACAGACTCTGGAAGAGACATGTAAAATGGTCCTTCCTGATAGGACAGAAGGAGCACAACTGTCTGGAGGCCAAGGAACACGCGTGGTCAGTGCCATGTTTCAGAAGCAAACTGCTATGCAGATG
The DNA here is from genome assembly GCA_017639485.1 of Pluvialis apricaria. Taxonomy (NCBI): domain Eukaryota; kingdom Metazoa; phylum Chordata; class Aves; order Charadriiformes; family Charadriidae; genus Pluvialis; species Pluvialis apricaria. The sequence continues at coordinate 22,687,428 of CM030007.1, forward strand.
CATCAGGTACAGCACAGCCAAATTCTCCTCCAACCCATCAGATATTTCATATCGTTACCATTTATTGTGAGACTCAACAAGACACAAAGAGCTCTCCCTGCAAACTGACTGAAGTTTAAGGCATTGATACTGTGTGATGATCCAAAACTAAGGTAAAATATCCTCGGTGCCTTAAAACTAGGGAGAGATCTGACAAATCCAAAGCGCTTCTCAGGGGTGAACACCCACTCAAGGGCTGCTCTGCTTCAAACTTGAGCTGTGAGGCATAACAGCAAAAGTACAGTCCTCAGAGTATTTAAAAATGAAATTAAGTCATTATTTATAAAACCAGAGAATGTAAATAGGGCATCACTAGTCTGCACTGATGACTGGAGGCAATGCAAAGCAGTCGCTTTGGTGAGTTAGCCCTAAAAGGCAAAATAAGCCTGCAGGACAGGGACAGCGTAAGGACCATACACCTCTCAAGCTCTTGGGGTTGTCCATAGAGGGCCAAGTTGCACCCAGTGTGGCCACTGACTATGTCTTAGTCCTTGCATTTCACTTATTCTGGTCCACCTGAACTTTCTCTTATTTATGAGCGTTGACTGTCCCCCAGCAAACACACTCCAGTAGATGCCATAAAAATAATGTAATCTCGGTAACAGGAGACTTCCCTGCAGCATCTGCTATTAGCTGCCGGCTGAGGCAGGGGAAGAGACTGCGCAGTTCTGGCGTGCACGAAGAGGCGTGTGGTCTAGTGAAGTGCAGATTAGCGAGGCTTGACTGTTATCTTAATTTACAGCCCATATAGTTCATGTTAACTCCACGCACATTTTTAGATACATTAGCAGCTTAGTTTGACTCAAATACTTTTATTGGTTATTCGCCATTTCTCCTTGACAAGTTATTACCGACTTCCCAGGCTAGCTCCCTACAGCAAGACCTGAAGCCCCATCAAGGAAAAGAAAATGTCAACAGACTTCTCAGCAGTGCTCAGCTCAGGCTCCCGCTCACCAGCTTTCATTTGCTACTAGGCAATTGTTAAAGGAACAGCAGCTCCTATGCAAGCAGTGATTATGGCGTAACAAAAAGGAGCATCCAGGTTTAATTCAGGCAGATCACCACTTCCTTCTGAATATTCAAAGCGCCCACCACCACTCTGGTCAGTGCAGAGAGCTGCCCAAGGAAACCTTCTCTGAGCAACCCCAGGTAGTTAAGTCTGGACAGTCAAGCAGAAATCCCCCATTCCTTCTGCTCCGATACCCCGTCTAGTTGATAACACTTTCACCTAGCGCTTTCAAAGCTTGCTGTTATGCTACACCCGTTTGCGTTAATGAACAAGGAATTCTCTTGACTCAGAGCAGCTGTCCTTCTCCTTTTGCTAACACACCACCGGAACACACCTCACCATTGTTCACCACGACAAGCAACTCCAACAGCCAGGCCACAGCATATTACAATACATTAATTCCTGTAATGACTCCAAAGAACAAGAAGAATGCCAGGTCCTGACCTGGGTGGGCTCTACAGGATTAACTCAGCTAGAGATTAAGGCCTTACAGTGATGATAAAGTCTGACCCGCCAGCCCTAGTGTCACATACTGTATAGCCCTGTGACAAACCCCATGTGTAATTCCCATTGAGCTGACATCCAACACACGCACCTCAATCTAAGCCACTATTCACTCTAGGGAGGTTTTGTGTTTGTGACACACACTGACCTCAATTTACAGAGAGGTCAAAATGATACAGCCCATAGTCTGCACTAATAAAATAAATCACATTAGATGACAGCTGCTCCTCCCCAGCATCTCTCATTATGCTCTGTAAAACTTTGCTGCACTAACTTAAGAACAGAAAAGACTCCAGGATCCTCTCCATTCTCTGCTAAACACACTTACTTGCCTTTCTTCATTATTCAGAGGATTTTTTTCGGTATCCTCATGAAAAGCCTCCAAATTGTTTACATGCCAATGTTTAATGTGTGGCTTAGAGTACAAAGACTAAGCTGATCTTGCTTTGTCTCAGTGGGAAGTTAATTTTCCTTGTGTTGTTACAAAAGGAAGAAACAGTTAGCAGCTCTGAGGACAGGCTTACACCACACATTTCCTAAACAGATTTTGTTTCTAAATAAAAGAAAGTGTTTAACAGGTTAGATCAGCATTAAGGTTTAAAAGCTCCTGGGATCAGGTTTAGCCTCCCCTTATTTATTCTCTCCACTAGTATTCATGCCTTTAAATAAAATTCATCTCCCAGAAAATATATACACCCACACTTGGCCCCTTGACATTCATGCCTATGGCAAAATTATTTGCACGTTCCCCTTATTGCATAATTGTCTCATTAGCACTGCAGAAAGAAGGTGATGACTTTTCCCTCTGTGCCATCAGCCCAATCCAAGAGCAATCCTGCCTGGTGCTACAGAAGCGAAAGTTGCTTTTTAACATGGTGGGGGACTCTGAGCCTCCGAGGTGGCACTGGGAATTGAACTGCCACACTTGAGTGCTGGCATTTACTCACAACCCTTAAGGAAGATTAAGCCAGTGGGCCAGGCTGGCGTTTTCCTTTTCCTTGCTAAACATAAATATTCATACTCAAATTGCTTTCGGATATATTTAAAAATCAAGAAAAAGTTCTGGATGACGGTCAATAGGGCAAAAAACAGTGCCAACTTTTTAAATGCACAGATATAGTATATACATTAACCATGAAACCTGGCTAAAACACAGCGGTATTTACTTTATGCTATTCAGAAACGTGGCTTGGCGACTAAAATTAATAGAACTTGTCTGGAGGACAGCATAAGCTTTCTAAGAGCTCTTTCAGCTTTAACTTATGCCCCAGTTTTTGCTTTTTTTTCAAAATTCCAATCTATGCAGCAGCACGCCTGTCCTACTGGCAGAGCGAGGCCGTGGAGCCAGCATTCCTTCCAAGGCTCACGGGTCCGAGTGTGTCGGGAAGCCTGGTGATGGATCAGATCTAGAAGAGGGGCTGGTTTAGCTGAACAAACAAACAGCAGGTCTCCTCTTCACAATGACCAGCTCTGTGTGTGTACGTGTGTGTGCACGCACGTGTGTAAACCCTTCCTAACTCTCCTTTGCAAGCGTATCCTACCGGGTCTGGGGAATGCTTCTTTTGGGTTACAGTATCAGCCTCCTGTGCAGATGCACATCCTCTTTCTCAACATCTGACAAGCTTGTACCTTTTAAGTTCTCGCTGTTTTGTTCTATCGTTAAAGTGGGAATGGGATCATGGAGGGGAATCCCAGGCTACATTTGAAGTGCACGTCCAAATACAATCTGCAGAGTTATCGGGAGGCACCTACTTGAGTTCATCTTTGTGCGCAATGCCATGCACTCAGGACAGCTGCCCTGCTGAGTTCTCCGACTTCCACATCCTGGCTTTGCGAGTCAGCTATTAACTGGGTTTTAGAAAGCTAAGATACAGCCCTAATAAATCCTGTAAGAGGGCAAGAAGTATTCTAAGTAATTCATTGCTATCTTGTGTTATTCTGTCATAAGAAGGCAAATAAGCATTTTTAGCTACAGACTGTGTTGCAATCAAAAGTTTTATGCCAAATTGCCTGTTAAAAATTTCAGCCAAATTAGTAAACAGCAAATATTAGAGGGAGTAAGGTCTGCATGCAGCCGTGTGCACTTGGTCTGTGTGTAACAAAACAGGAAGTCTCAGCACCCCGTTCCAATTAAGCAAAGGCTGATTTCTCATGGAACATAAATTTTCTACTTTTCTCCCAGAACAACCTTATGCTGATGTTTTAAATAGTGGTAAAACATTGTTTTTAATTTCACACCTCACATAGCACAGTCAAATGCTTCATAACAACATAAACAAAACTTTAGGCAGAGCTTTGCGACTGAATTCAAACAATGATTTCCCCCCACAATATGTACTCAAGGTTTGCAGGGAGAATACAGAAACTTGTTGGCTAAGGCCACAGAAAATGAGTTCTCTGGTGTTTTGGCTACTGCTGCCAACCCTAGTCAAAAATGTGTTAACAGTGGATGCATTGATCCAAATCCCATTATTCCCACCACCCATCAAGTAAAGAACCATTTATTCTATTTCTGCTCTCCTCTTGGTTGTATCGTAGGATCGAACAACTTGCGACTGGGAAACAACACCGTGTTCTTCTTGAGAAAATGCATACCCATCTGAAAAAGCAAAGGAAGAAAAAAATAAATCACTGGAGTTCAGCTCAAGGGCACAGCCCGTTTTTAGGAACAGTTTTAGGCATCACTAAAGTTACACGACTGAGACTGCAACAATCTTCATTTCTACGCTGCGCTTGTGTCATTTACAGCTGTGTACTACCTCGCACACGTGGCACAGAAAGGATGTCTGCTGCCAGCTCTTTCTTACTGCTCCCTTCCCCAGGCCACACCGTCAACACTGCCCTCTGAGTTAGCCTGACCGATAAACCACAGATGGATTTGGACACCATGTTTACTCCCACAGTGGCAGAGCTTCTTTAAAGACCTAACAGACAGGTCGAGATTTGCATTTTGGCTCGACTCCTCTATAGTCTGCTTGATACCAGCAGTTTCCCTGGAGGAACATAGAAATGTCTAAACCACAACTGGATCCGAGTCACATATTCCTCTTAACTCCATTCAGGAATTTTTTGGTACAAGTTTCCAGGTGGCATCTGACAAATCACACTGAGCAGCTCTTGATTCTCTTGGCCTGTCACCCGTATCTTGAATAGAGCAAACAAACATCTTCTGGAGGTCCCTATTTTGCACAAGTTAATCCTGTTAGCTAGCACAATCCTCTGGTCTCCCTAGAAATTACTCATATGAAGATAACCACGTGTCTGATTTCTTTTAAAGTATTGTGGACAAGGCAAGTGACATTTTTGACGTCATCTGCAAAACAGCACGTTACTGGTAAAACAGTCACAACAACTAAGAGGCCAGCGTGGTGAAATACGAATCAATATTTAAAGCAGACATGACCCTACAGAAAATTCTGAACGGAAAACTATAGCAAAGGACAGTAGACTCCATGACACCAAGGAAAGGTGATTTTCAGGTGAAAATGGGCAACCAGAAACAAAAAGAGGGGCAGATTAGCATAGATACAAAACAGAGAAATGGGAAAGTCACAGGCTATACAGAACCAGATAACGCCCTGTAGTAGGAAAGTAAGCAAGAGCCAGGAAACACGAACTCTGCCCAGCAGAACCCATGAACAGTATCACGGCTAACTCTCCACGGGCAACTCTCCATCTCCCCCAAACAGCTCTGGAAGAAGGAGCTTGTGAATTCTGAATCCTGCCCCAGATCTACCCAAGCTCAAAGATGCAGCATTAGACAAGGACAGATGTCTCAAGTACTACCCAGAGACCTAGCAAATGCTTTTCAGGAGTCTTCCCTTACCAGGCTCAAGCCATATTCACAAAATGCAAACTCTCTTTTGGAAAAAGTATGCGTATGCTGGATAACTGCAAAGGAAATATGATTTACAAAACATGCCTTCATTTAAAAAAGGACAAGTTCACACTTAAACAAATACCTCCAGTGTGTTTGTTCCATGCTAAGGGCCAGCATACTATTAGCTTTTTTTAGCCAAATTCTCAATGCAAAGTCAATTTGACCAAAGACTGCAAGCTAAAACCCTAAAAGACTGAAGTCCACGCCCCATAACCTGGCCTGCATCAAGATGGCTTTGCTGTATTTAGTTATCCAGTAAGATCGTTCAGCCCAGTAGATTCTTCAACTGCTGTAACTACTACAAATCCAGCAGTGACCCCACAAGCATGTGGAGCCCGTCAGCCCCAGGTATCTTCCATGACCTGCTTATTTCCAGTGCTAGCACAGGCCTGTGAACAGCCCGGCAGCCCAAGCACTCTGCAAAGCCAATGCAAAATGCAATCAAAGAAATACATTCACTACCCTTACACCAGCAAAAAACACCTTAACAGGACAAAAAATTGCAGGCTAAGACGATCAATGGTTAAGAATACCAGTAGTACCCTTACATCCTCATGTTCTTGATCCATTCTGAAATATCAGCAATGAGAGTTTTGTGCGTACACCACGGGAAAGGCTGTGACCCCCATACATGCACATTGCCCTACTTAACTGAGCTCAACATTTGGCAGTTTATTTAAAACTTTTCCTGTTGATCTCTATACAGGAAGATGAGTTCATATTACATTTTTTTTTTATTCATATTACAATTAAAATTGAGCTTCAAGCTGTTCAGACAGCTGACAATGCCTTATAGAGTCAGAACACTGTGAAAGCTCAAGTCTCATCCGCACTCTCCAAGCAGCTCTACATTCCCACTATTTTGAGACCTCATCCAAAAACAATGAAAGTTTCCATCTGCCAGTTACCAGGGAACTTTTCGGAAGTTTGAACTTTTCCCCCAACACCGGTTTAAAAACCACACCTATGAGCCGGCCCTGGGAACAAGGCCCTCATTGTTTGGCTGTCCCGCAGCAGCCCAGGGAAGGAGCACATTTCTTTGGGGCTTTCTGGGCACGACCCACTCACGGCTGTGGCAGAAGGAAGGACCTTTGTACTCAGCGACTTTCCCTTAATGGAGGAAAGGAGCACTTTTGACTATCTGTCAGTTGGCTCATTTGTTAAGAGATTATTCACGTTCTCATCAAATCTAAGGTTTCATTCCTACCAGATATTATCAGGGAACCTACTGAATTTTAAAAGCATCCTGTTGGGGTTTTTTTTGTCTTTTTTTTTTTTTAAAGCTTTGCTATTCTATTAGCAGATCAAAAACTAGTCTCTGATTAGGTTTCTAATTTAACACACTCTTTCTGTTCACTGCAATGACTATTCTGGTTTGTGCAATGCTGGATTAGAGGAACCATCTCCACACATGCGTCTTGAACACAGACAGTAACGCCGCGCAAGCTCAACAGCCCACTCACACAACAGCTTCCAAGACCAGGACCAGAAAGGGTTTAGAACGCTTCTTTTATTCCAGAAAAACTGTTCATGGAAGGACTGCATACAGTTTTAGTCACTTCAGGGATTTATTTTACAGAATCACAGAATCTGTGATTCTGTAAAAGAGGCCGTCGACTCCTTGCGCTCTCCTCCGGACACACCTGAACTGTCTGTCCTGGGTTTTTTAGCCCAACAAGCAAGAGGGCAGCTCTGACTGGAAGCCTGGCAGAAACCTTGCCTTCTGCAGCATTTCACTATTTCATACGCACAGCGGTATTACGGTTTAGTGTAGTCCAAAGTATAAAATGCATTTTACCATCATGTTGTTTGCCTTTGGAGAAAAATGCCCAGATTCAAATCCACTAAAATGAAGTTCTAGTGTTTGGGGGGATGGGAAGTGCTATTTTTTTTTTTTCCAAAATATCTTTTAGGAAATGTTGCTTCTTAGACATCAAAAATCTCTGACATAATAAAAATCAATGTTAGGGTATTACTTGGCCAGCCAAATTCCCTCTCAGGCCAAATATCTGGTTCTGCGCAGTTTTGAAGGAGATTTGCTATGATGTCGCAGTTCACATTTACCAATTAAACAGCAAATGCTAACTCAGCTTTGACTTCTCCAGCAGCCCTCTTCCACTTATCCTGGGAAAGTGAGAGCTGCTTTAAATCTTGAATATTTTCACTAATGCTTACAGAGATCATTCATTTCTCTGCTGATAAACTATGCCTGTGTTTTCTAAAGGACCCAGGAGGAATTCCTGACAAATGGTTCCATCTCCTTCATCCCAGATACTAACCTACCGGTATTTGCATGTAGAAAACAGAGCGAGATGCCACAGCATCAATTCTAAACTAATTATTCTTATTTCTTTTTCTTAAGTTGATCTTAAAAGATTGCAACTGTACATGACAGTCAACAAATATGTAACTTTGAAATATAATATACATTCTCTGTTTTTTCCAACAGATGCAAGACAAGGGGAAATGGAGTTTAAAAAGCATCTCAAGTAGCTACCCCCTTGTTTTTCAAATCAAAATGCACCAGCAGAAAAGTGAGAGGAAGAAGGTGTCTGCTAGTGGAGAATAAATGGTGGGATTAGAGCCTTCAGCATGAACACATTATTATTATTTATTATTCGCCAGCCCCCATACTGTGAAATGAACCTCGGATGACAGATGCTTTTTCTCCGTTGATTAATAAGGTGCAAACCATGCGCTCTGCGTTCAGATTTACTCTACGCAATCACCATATTCTGTCAAACGAAGAGGGATTTTCTTTGCTAGCATAGGAAATCTGGGCCAAGTGCAGTAATCCTCATTCAGGCATGGCTCTCTGCATTTCAGGGGGAATTCTGCCGGAGTAGTGCTTAACGAGAGTGGGACTCAGCTGTTTTTAAGAACATGCTGTGACAAATGACAACTGAACAGTAGCAGGGAGTATTCTGAATTACAGGAGGGAAACCGCACTAGAGGGATAGTATGGGACCTTCCTTAAAGACAGACAGGTCTGAGGGTACCTGAGCAAGTGGGGAGCATCACCCTTCCCATCCTGCTGGTGAGGCTCTGGGGGCACAGGTGGTACAGGTCAGTCATGCAGCAAAAAAGCAGAGGTCAAGAACCACCTTTTGCATCTACATAGCTTGTCTAAAGGCGATGCTACTTCCACACAGTCACAGCAAAAAAAGGACATAAACTTGGATGGAGACTTGGAGAAAGTTCACCTGGGAAAAACCTCATTGCTAGCACCCCCTCTGAGAGGGAAAGCTTTTGGGAGTCATTGTTGCTCCTTCCTTAGAGTGCGAGCCCCACAGCACACTAAAGAGAACAGTCCGAAGACATGTCTGAGAGGAGCCTGGTGGCATTTCCTGCTCACTCTTAAGAGGCTTTAGAAAGTAGATGGCAACGGGCCATCTGGTACCGATTTCACCAGGTGCTACACCAAGCCCAGAGGCCAGCGCCATCATCACCACCTGCAAAATTCCACTGAGGTGGTTTTATGTCAGCACATGGGCTTGAAACCATATAAAACTCTTCCACTGAAGTCTCATGACAATGGCATCCAACAGGAATGTAACTTTTTTTTTTTCTTTTAAAGTTTTCATAAAGCTTCCCCAAAGTTCTACTGGTAGGAAGGAACCACATGATCTTTGACAGTACAGTTAGTACCTAAATTTCTTTTACGCTTTTGACAGCTCTACATGATTCAGGAACACAAAACCAAAGCCAGAGCCACTAAAAAAAAGCCATAAAGGTCTTACATGCTTTAAGGGCATACCCTTCTAGATGGACAGGGGCTACTCTTCAAAGCAGCCACCCTGAGCCAGTTTTTTTACTGGGAAGAGGCATTTAAGAGACCAGTCCTGGCTGGCACTCCCGTATGGCACTGACATGGCACTGGCTGTGTGGCTCTGCCCCTTACTTCAGGGGCTGGATCTGACAGAGCCTGGTGCTGTATGGGAGCACGCCAGCCATGCAACCTGCCTGAAGGTCTTGTGTTGTGCTAATGCTTTTGGAGAGGGGCTGGCTCACCAACAGAAAGCTAAGGAAACACACAGACTGACCTTCTGCCTTTTGATACAGGGCTCTAGAGACTTACCTCCATCATCTTTTTTTCCTCTCACCCTGGACCACTAATAGTAGCCCTGAAACTCCCCATGAGATTTTTCGCTTTTCCCTGTGATTGGAAACAAAGCTATTTAAGCACTGTTTCCTCTCCAAAAGTTCGGAAACAGTTGTTGTCAAAAATAAAGTGACTCTCAAACCAATACTGCCTCTTCACCTTCTTTGCTATGAAACTTAATCCCATTTTCCTTCCTTGTTGGGACCAAGAAAATTGATTTGCTTAAGCCTTTGTCAGCTCTAACTAAACAAACCATTTTCCTGCTTTATAAGCAAGTGTCAGATTCTGAATTGAAGTCACACAAGCAATTTTTGAAAGAAGTGGCCTTCACAGGCTAGGAACTTGGGGCCTGGTGGAAACATATGAAGAGTTCAAGACTTCAAACAGAGTGCTTGTAGTGTGATTTAAGATATTGGCCCAGCATGTCAAGGCTACTGCCCTATTCATCAACTCTTTGCTTTGAAGATTTCTAGCATTTAGTAAACAGTTGTACAATTTAGGGTTGTGAAAACAGCACATATGTTCCCTGCATTTCACATGGCCTTGTACGTACAGCAGCTATGCAACATTGGAAAATAACATTTGACAAGAGATGACAGAAGTTTTAAAGAGTCATGGATACACCATAAAAAGCGTCTTTCAATCCTAACAGCTTCACAATCAGAATTTACGTTCATGTGAAAAACAGACGGCTGATTGTAACATGTCCTGACTGGCCTGACTCATTTAGCAGGTAATCATTTGCATTTACAGGGAAGCTGGTTATCCAAATTAGGGTTTATTTTGATATCTCATTTTTCTTTCCCAATAGCTATTCACCTACTAACAATCTGACGATGTGTTCTACGAGACTAAAAGCATATATCAAGTCTGACTGGTCACCACTGGTGTATCTCCGTTCTGCACTGTGGTAAGTCTCTACAGCAGACTACTTTGACAGCAATTTATTTATGCATTTTATGGATTTCTTCTGCCAATCATCACCTTTGGAATCTCCTCAAAGAACGTGTTTGCATGCCCAAAGCTGTGCTGCCATCAGCATCCCTGGCTCCTTGACATAATGGATTAAATCCATGCAGATGCACATGGTCCACAGGACTGCTCTGTGCACTGGCCTCTTTTCCCAGGAGCAATGGGATTGATCGCTAAAGACCCTATGCCCCTTGACAGTGACGGCCTTGCAACAGCTCTATGAAGGACAAAGACTAGCAGATCCGCCACTGTCCCACCCCTTCTAGTCAAATTCCCTGTGGAAAAATAGGCATACCTCAGGCATTTGGGTTCTCAAATCCCAGCCCTGCCTCCATGGCCTGAACCACAACAGTTCCACTACAGAAGACGACACGGCCAGCCATGAGATTTGACTTCCCTGGGATTCTTAAACAGTCAGGTGTGTCACTTCTCACTGCAATGGCAATACGAAACCCAAATCCTGAGCGCCTGCCCCTTGCCCTGTGCGCAGCAGTACTGCATGCTGGGGGGCTATTTTCTTTAGTAAGCTGAGTACGTTTTGACCACCAGTTTAATCACAAGAGAGGCTGCATTCTACCACTAGAAGGGGTTGACTAGACTCCCTGGTCCCTTGAGACAGCATCATCCGTCACTGTGTATCTGGCCTACAGAGCTCTTAAGATTATTTTTAACACTGTGGAAGCCTTTCTAACGCTGACAAAAAAGTCAGGTCCAGCAGATCAAGGCCTGTCACACGTTCCTCTAAGACGATGAATAAATGGATGACCTCTACACCAACAAGAAATGCATTTTATTCCAAATTGCAGCAGTAGCGAGGTGTGACATTGCTTCTCTTCTCTCAGCAGAGGACAAAGAGGGAGAGGAGAGATGCAGCTCTGCACGCAATGGCTTTCCTCATCAGAAACACACAGAACCCCTAAGTGGCATCGCTGTATTCTCAGCTAGCCACAGCTAATGCATCTTTTCATAAAGAAACCATTTCTATTTAAGCTAGGCTCTATCACAACATTTATTTTATCCTGCAGAGTTTTTGATTTTACAGTATTCTTGAGACTATCAGGATTTTACATTTAGAGAACCCGCGTATTGGGATTTTGTCATTTGGGCCTGTTGATTGGATCCTAGGGAATTATCTACATTTGAGCTCCACTTGCCTAGGGCCAAATACACTAATTCCACTTCCAAGTGTATGTGTCTTGCTTGGCAGCTCAGCCTTTGCGCTAGATTATCTCTACCTACAATTTAATTAAAAAATAATCACCCTTTGCTTCACTCATCTGGGACTGACTGCTGTGAAACACACATGCATACATGATCTGCTACTTACGTGATACACTTTGCTGGACAGAATGAGCACGGAAAAGGCTCGGAGGAGTTTTCCTGCCAAGCCTTTTTAACAAATGATCACGTTCGTTCACGCTGAGGGAGAGAAAAAAAAAATATACCAGTGAGTAGCCAGATAATTTCAAGGTAAAAGTCAACTGTATTTAAAGTACTTGGCAGCTTTGACTTTGTCGGTATTTAAGATGGTTGTAGCATGAAAAAAAATTTTGTCTTTCTTTAAACTGCACATTATCAAGAGAACTCTTTAATAATGGAAACTCCTCCTTTCTAAGGCCACTTTGTATAAGTTTACATTTAGTTAATCCATCCATAATACTACCATCATCGTGATTTCTGAATGCCCGATGCCTATAAAATACTACAAACCGTATCAGAAGTCTGACATCAAGTGATATGGAACATTAAAAAGGAGATTTCCCTTTAGTATTACGTACATGAATCATGGCACTTGCAAACTGCCTTAGAGAGAAGGAGCAAAGCATTGTGGCTTAGCACATGGTAAAAGGCTTCTATCACACCTGCAAAACAGCCTGAAGCAACCAAAGGTGGGACCCATAGTTAATACTGTCTATGGAAAAGCACACTAATTTTCACCTCCCACACTGGAAATAAAACTTTCTATCCAGTTTTTGATTAAAAATCCCTTTGGTTTACACAGTCCCTGTCAAAGCCCTGAAAAATTATTACTGAATTTACAGAAAGTGAAAGTACAAACTTAAGGTGAAAAATACAGTATGCTTACAATGGGTTTAACACATGTACACAAATCATTAGAGACACTCTCCACTCTGATTTTTATTAAAAACGTGACTCATTTAAAAAATTTATGCCCAGAATAAACAAATGATGGCTAAGATCCTGAACTTTTAAAGCACTTAATGACATATACAAGTTACGCTAAGTTCAATGGGGTTTTAAAATAATGTAGGTGTCCAAATCTCATTGCACTGGAGCCTCAAATAACTGTTATATATTAGATTATTTTGAAAAAGACATTACGGTCTATTTTAGTTCAAAGTTCCTGTGCGATTGGGTTGTTTTTTTTCCATTTCACCCTTGTTCCTAACACTGAGATGGAGCCAGTGCACAGAAGGGATCCGCCTGCTAGCACAGCTCCTTGCAGTGTCTTTATCCCATTTGCACCACATTGACACCGCGTTTCCATTTTCACAGTCTGCTTGTTCTTTCACATCTTTATTCACAAGCAGTAATTCCACTGGTTATGCTGCAAACATGGACACACATCTGAATGCCAACGTTGATATCTTTTTTGGATTAGATTACAAATTCACATACATTTGGTATATGGAATGGAAATCCCAGCAAGCACAGCTGCTGCTGTCAACAAGCTTACAACAGCTTTAAGCAAACAACTCCCTTTCATTGAAGCGGTTTTCTAACTTCAAACAAGAAAGTAACCAAAGAATCTCTGAGATGCCTATAATACGTAATCCAGCCATGCAGGCTTATATTCCACTTAATAGTCCATTAGGGTAATATCCATGCTGAGAGTCCTCTGTTCAGTGCATAATGAGATGTCCACAAAAGAAAGGGAGGAATCCTTCTCTTTTTCCTGTGGTCTCTAAGCTCAGACACCTGAACTAGAAAATTTTTCAGTCTATCGACCTCACCTTAAAATCTTTACAAACTGTCAGAGTTTTCAGACACTTGGTCTCTTCCCCTCCTTCCCTTGGCACCGCAGAATCACAGCTGCAACAGATATACCAGTTTGCTTTCCCTGCCTGCACTCAGTAGCATTCCCTCACTATAAAATAAAAGCTCATAACAGATTTGGAAGCAAAACTATAGATAACAACCAAGAGAGTCAATCAATCTTTAAGGGTTCTCAGGTCATGAGATCTGCACGCGTTCTAAGAAGAAAGGGTCACAGGTTTCCACTAAAACCAGAGTTATGGCATAGAAGCTTCTAAAAATCTTAGAAAAATCCAACTAGTTAAAAAAACCAAAGACCATCTGGCTGTAAGAAAATCAAGTACGTACACAAAGAAATGCCCAACTGCTCAAAGCAGAGAGCATAATAGAAAGCATGTACTACAAAGGATCACCAAGTAAGGATATACCAGGCACAAAGCAAGACAGACATGAGATTTCTCTAGCCTTTAACAGGCTTATGAAATTGGCAGCCTGCAGAATCAACCATTACCAGTGCACGCACAAACTAGCGATGCTGTGTTGTGCAACCTCTGCTGATTGCGGAGGGTTCCTTTTAACTTGTAAGTCCACTGACTGGTAAATGGTGCAAAACACTGTCTGAATCTACTGCTGTCCTGTGAATGACAGACGTAGAATATGGTTCATCTTCTGCAGGTAAAGAACATCATACAGGTAAGGGTCTTTCCCATCTCGGTAGGAGAACTGGAGGGTGGTTTTGGATAGATGGCTTAAAAAAGGAATCTTAAAGCCTACCACAAATATTTCTTCTAAGGGACAAAAAAGCAACACTTGCCACAAGATTCTGACACTGAGGGTGGAATTAACCACAGCAGCAAACAGCACGAGGAACAAGTTCTTCATCTGCCTACCACACAGCAACAGATGAAGGGCAGGATGGTATCCGCTGCAGGCCAATAATGGTTAGCTCCTCAGGCTTCCACACGCAATGTGCGGAGGAAAGTGTGCTGTCAAGGGACTTCTGAACACGAGTGACACATTGTAGCTCTAAGGAAGCCAAAGCCAGACTATCTTTGATAGTGCTAATTATAATCAACAATTTCAAAATCTGAAGTCACATCTGATTTTCCCATTCAGGAAATGATATTGGATCGCATCTATGCAGAGAAAGAAAAAATCATGGCAGAATTAGAACATTTGTGGTTTAAGTACAAGGGATGATGAAATAGACTGCAAGTCAAGACCAGTCAAGTACTATACAATGAGCTCTTAATACACAGAGGTAAATGCAACACAGCTCTTCTGAAATGGATGAGTATTTGATTTACTATCAGATATTAGGTCTTCCAGTACAAGCCCTGAAAGGAAAGAAATGCGAAGTTAAGTGGGTTTTTTAACTAAAGTGTTTGCACTGATACCAACTGAGTCCCTGCTTTCAGAAAAGGTTTTTGTCTGCTACAAACAGATAACAAAGTGAAGACTTCTCAGTTTCCCTCGCACTTTGATGCAAAACTAATGATGACATCAGGCACCAGGTTAGGCCTTGCTCACAGAAATACTGGTTGTAAATCAATCATCTCGAGTATAGCCATGATTTTAAGTGTTAATTCTGCTTTCCAGTGACTCAGAGCCAGTGTCTAAACCCTCCCATGAGGCCTAAGGATGGCATCTTGAGATGCATAAGATGCACTGAGGCAAAAGGATACAAGATCGTAAGATCATACTCTGAATATTGGATACAGTTGTGTTCATACTCAGGACCTCAAAATTGGTGTCAGAATGGAAGAAATCACAAACCCAGACATTCTTATGGGAGTCAGTGACCTGGAAAGTGACAGTGAATTATGTTTAAGTTGGTTAGTTAGTGACCTCAGAAGGGGTAAGAGAGAGAGAGACCATCTATCTGTAATTATATGAAGGACAAAGGACACAGACAAAATGCTTTGAACTAAACAAAACAAATACCAGCTTAGAACAAAAACTATAAAAAGTGTCCCAATTTGGACGGTTACTATGAAAAAACAGATTAAAAGAAGTCATTACTCAAGTAATCTGAAACCAGATTCAGTTACTATCAATAATTAATACCTTGTGCAAGGAATACTTTTGCAATGGCTTCCTAAGAGGGTCAAGATGATTTCTGTCTCCCTGGAAGTCTGTGCTAACAACATTACACAAATTCATTAAGTGAATGACAAATCAAAAGGTAAACTAAAGGCAACATGTTATTTCATAACAGCGTTTCCCATTCCATGAATAAAATGACTTTTCCATTTTCGGATCTGAATTGCTCTAAGGTGTCAAGAGACCTTAATTTTATTTTTCTGTGTTCCTTTCTCATCCCTCACAAAAGCAAACAGCCCTTAAATCTAGGCAACAAACATCTGGCTTTACACATTCAAATGAGGTGCATCAAAACAAACAGAATAATTCAAAGCTGACCACAAGGTCCCACTGGCTCATTTGCTCAAGTAATTAAAAAAAGATGAGCTTCACCACCAATTAACCTACTGAGCACTAATTAGCGTTAATGAGGACTTGCGGTACTTGGTATAGCTTGACCCAGAATGTCCTCCCGAGCCCGCTAATTGGCTGGTGGCAAAAGCAGGGCTCACAAAGAAAGGAAGGTTAAAGTGGATGCAGGTGTCTCTTAAAATTGGATCTTCCCTGAGAAAACACACACATAGCCCAGCTAAAAGAAAGTAAATCAGAACCCCCCTTCTCTACAAGAATTTAAGAAATGAGTTTGTGTTTTGTTATTATTTACTAGAAGAAATAGAGAGCAGAGGCAAACCAAACGGGCAAAGACACTTAGTTGCCGTTGGTTTTAACTCACTGCCCTTCTGGATTATTCAGAATTCAGTCACATACACACATATGAAATGATTTGGGTTTGTTTCTGCTTTTCCACTTTCTAGAAGGAATAACTGAGCTACTAGTGAAGCCTTACCAGGGCTGCTAAAGATGGCACAAATAAAACACAGAAAGGCGTATCCCAGCTGCTATCCCTCTGCCTTAAAAACACACAAAGAACCCATGGCAGAGGCATGGCTCTTCCATGCAAGATACCCAGCATCCATGGGTAAGCCCCGAGGGCAAGATACGTATTTCCGTGGGTAAGCCCAGAGGCCAAGGAACCATGCAGCTGTTTTTCCTGTCATCTGAATAGCTGTGAACCCCCTCGCACTACTGCCTGCAGATGCAGTGTCACTGTTTCTTCTATCCTACAGCGCTGCTGCAGCATTTAGCAACAGGTAAATCACTGTACAGCTTGGTTTAAAACAAAAACCCTCCAAAGCTTAGGCTGAAAAGTTCTGCCTGAAACTCCACAGCCTCCCTCCTACCCATATACATTTTCAAATGGAGCAGCAGACAAACCCTCATTCAGCCTCTTTCTTTCCACTGTCACATACTCTGTTAAACACCTTGTTGCCAGAGAAGCCCTGGCTGGCCTGCATTCCTCTCCTCTTGGACAAAACATCTTGCAATGCGTTGTCCTCGCACTGCGACAATGGGGAGAAAGGAAAGGAGAAAAAGAAATTTTTGCAAAATATCCAGCGTGGTTAAACACAAGGTAAAAGACCAGGATGTTTCTGTCCCTGTCGTCTTTAGCTCTGGATTAGATTTTGAGGGGAGAAGATGATACTCTTCTCTTCCCTTTTAAAATTTAGAATGAAAACATAATTGATTTCCTCCATACCTTCCAAACAGTAACTTACATGAAAGTTTGCTGTTTCTTTGTTGACATGTTTCTGTTACCAGAAGTTACATCAACATAAAATATGAATAAAAAAACAGGTCTGAAACAGACAGACTTCTCAACTTTGATCAGTCCTAGTCACCAAACCACTTACAAGCAGATCATCAATTTTCATTTCAGTCCCTTGGTTCTCAAACTCCATTAAGTTTCTTCTAAAGAAGAACCAGAGGTTCAAGAACTATGACTTCTCCCCAGGTACCACCTGGCAGAGGGGACTCAGATCCCTCTCTGGCTGCTAGCACATATCCAATATTCCTGAGGATTTATTGACATGGTCCTGGTGAGCAAAGAGCAAGTACCATAATCCAGGCAGAGTCTGTGGCCACACCTTTTTAACTGGCCAGAGGCAACCTATTTGTCTTCCTCAGATACTCCCCACTGGCTGAGTGCACTCCCTCAGCACAGCCGCAGGCCTCGGTTTTAACGTTTCTTGTAGTTTAGACTCAAGTGCATTACTTGAATTCACATAAGGGAGTTGTTAGAGTTATGCAGCGGGCAGAGAGATGACAACTAACAGAGACTTGGCGTAAGGAGAACATAAAAACAACATTCTTACAGACCAGGAATTTGAAATTAAAGCATGCAAATCATCTCAAATGCAAGTCACGCTAATGCTGAGGGTTCACTAAAACTCTGTATGCTCAAATACTTAGAACAACCCAAGGCTGGGGAAGAAAGGCCCGACTGGCTAAGTGAGCAAATATACCTCCCACATCTGGGCCTCGGAGACAGCACAGAGAGGAATCACCCTCCTAAAGAATAGCAAAAGTAGCAACTATAGGCTTCTGCTGGTTTCTCTTCTTTTGGTCCACAAAGAGGAAATGTTATTTTTGGTTATCTAGCACTGGATTGCAGGAATGTTTTACTATGAGGTCAATCAGGGTAGGAGGTCTTCTTAATTTAAAAGGCAAACAGGCATTACTGATAATGAAGCTGCAGTGTAATCAAAGGAAATCTCCAGAGCATTTCACAAGGAAGTGTCTGAGGCATATAAACAGTAAAACAAAAATCAGCATTTTCTTTGCAGAGTCAGCGTCTACACGCACTGCTCCTTAATCACTCAGCATCCAGTTGAAATAAAGAGACATCCAAATCCATGCTCCTTTTTCATTTTGCTGTAAATACTCAGCAAGCCATCAACAAAACCCCACACCATGGCTAGAAGACCAAAGGGTCACCAGGCACAAACCACAAGGAAATGAAGACAGAAGTGTGGCCTGTGCCGCTTGCAGGGTGAGAGGTACAAGAAGTTACCTATCAGAGATGACTCCTGCATTGAGACAACCTGGCTTTAGGGAGTACCGAGTCCTTGCTGAGGGTTCAGCAACAGTCAACTCTGCAGAGAAGCTGGAGACCTTATGCCCTGCCATAGTATAACATCTCCAGGCCTTGTTAATACAGCAGCTCCCCTCCAGCTGCTTCCCAAATACGTCACGGCCACAGAGGAGAAATTCCCTTTCCCTAGACAGGAGGGAACTATTTAAGGAACTTTCCCTCTTTATGACTTATATTTGACATTATACAGCCAAACACTTGTCTGTTAAGCATCAAATGTGTCTGGATGTGTGGCCCCTCAAGACCAACTTGGAGCATACTTAAAGCAGTCGTGTAGTGGCAAGCTCTCCAGGCCTGCAACACGCAGTACCGAGCTCCACTCACAGATGGCTGCAAGTTGTTTATCCCGCCTGGATGTGAAAAGGTTGAGAGTCACACAACTTCAGGGGCAGCTCCACGGATGTCAGTTGCGATGACTAATGACTAAAGTGGTTCCTGCCCTTACCAGTCAGTTGGAGAACCTGACAGTGCTCCCCACACCATCCCACTTACTCCAGCTCATTTATCACATGGCCTCACAAACAGTTGAGCTGATCCAGCTGAGGTAGGGCAAAGATGTGCCCATACAATCATGGCTGGTAAGGAATGGTCTGGGAAACTCTAAAGCCAGCCCTGCAGCCACATCAACAAAACCCCACGGTCCTCACTGATGCCCTGGAGAAACACCGTTACAGCTTGTGATTTGGCCTGGTAGTGTGCTACTTCACCAAAACAGCAGCTCTCCTTTCCCATTACATCTCAGAGGCTTGAACACAGGACCCCAGCATGGAGAGCCTGCAGCCAGCGTGCAGCAGCAGACCCCATGTCAGGTGGACACAAGTCTACCTGTGTTGCCACATCACCTTGTGCCAGTGGCAGAACCACCCTGAGACAGCAGAGGCCAAGGCATGTCATGAGCTTTAGCCAGCCCCCATGTGCAGCACTTCTGGGACCAAATTCTCCACTCTTAAGACGACAAAATCCTCTTCTAGTTGGTCCTTAAAGTTGTATGGCTAAAAGCAGGACAAAGCTCTTCCTTCTGGTGACAAGTAAGGATGATTTACATTTTCTTTTGTCATTAATGATGTCTTAAAGCAGAAAAGCCAAATGGACCTCTCCCTTGACTCCTAAAATGACTTGGACAATCCGTTCTAGCCTTCATTTTTGAGACTGTTATTCCTAAACCTCCTTCTAAGACTACTTCTTTGAACAGAAGACTATTACTGAGCAGCTTTTAAAAATACCATCTAAAAAGGGCAGACACTAAACATCACATGCCTCTCTGAAAAACAACCACCCCAAGAAAATAATAAATGTGATGTCTCTCTGCTTAGAGTGCCTTCCATTTCTAAGCACTGCAAACATTAAGCATGTGTTTATGCGTTTCACTGGGGAGGCAGAGGGGGGAGCATCACTGTCAGCTGGCCCACGGCCAGCTAACTTAACACAAAGCTGAAGTTGCCCAGTTTTCCCTTCAGCCTTTCCAAAATGTGGGAATTGACTCAATTTAAAGGTCTGACAAGCAGAAAAGGCTAAGTGTGGCTTGCTGCTTTTCAGCTATCCTCCTTTTGGTATCAGTGCTGTTTACTTCTTGTCCGTAAGTGCCTCACTTTGCACTTACTCTAGTGGGTGCTTGGTCACATCCTCTACAGATAAGGTGGCAATACAGTTGCAATTATAACATTCTTTTCCTAATCACTCATTTTTTTCAGAAGTGGTCACCTCGGAGGTTGAAGTTTTCCATGCTTGGTCTCTATGTAAAGGTGGGGTTTTTTGGGTGTGGGGTTTTGTTTTTTTTCTTTTTTAGATCCAAACTTTCTGGTTTTAAAAAAAGTCCACTTACATACTTTGACTAAAGTGAGAATGGCTTCTGTGTCCAAGAACTCTGAACTCCTCCTATCAGGTTTTTTTCTTCCTTTTCTTAAGGAACAGCTCAGGGCAACAACAAAAACTGATTATCTTTGAAAGTGTCTGGATACAATTTAGAGCAAAATCCAGGACATTTGCTTTTCTCTAAAAAATTAGTTTTCTCTAAGCTTTTAAGTATTTTGTAATTGTCTGCTAAAAATTGAATATCTAGTACAACTTTGGTTTTCTTGTCCTTGCTACATGTAACTTAGTACTTTATTCTTTGCCACGAATCGGAAGCACAAATGTAGGCTGTCCTGCGTCTCTTCTGAGACGGGGTTAGCCAGCGGAGAAGCCCAGACAGACTGCTGAAGCCATTAGGCTGGAATAGTTGTTATGGAGCAGTTCTCCTGCTGTGCAGCCTGGAGGGAAGATTTCTTCTTCTCTCCCCTGTGGAGATCCCCGGTACCCAACCTAGTAACTCAGGATTAGGCATCAGAGAGATTGGCCCCTTAATCAGTTTTAACTCTCATCTTGTTATGTTCTCTTTTTTCTAATCTTTGCTTTCAATTTACAGCTCCATTTTGGCCTTTGTGCTCATACTGTACCTCCGTCAACTTTGACTTTGCTCCCAGATTTGATCACAGCTCTAAATCCTTCTCCAGGTCACCAGGTTTTAACCCTATTTGTGCACTGGATCTCCCTCAAGATTACGTGATAGGCATAATCAAGATGTGAAATAATTAATTGCACCGGAGAAGGGGCATGTCAGCTCCAAGTGGTTTGCGCTAGCAGCTGGTCACTTGGGTCCCCAGTGCCAGTGGGAGCATGACAACTCCCCCTTCATCCCTCTGGGCAGCTTCTGAAACTCTGCCCTCTGCTCCTTCCCACCTCTGCCCCATGGCCTCCCCACTGCTCAACTCAGAGCAGAGCCAAACCTAGTAATTTCAAGTGCCTCACACACAGGGGTTCGAAATGCCGGAAATTAACAGTACATATTAAAATGAGAAAATAATGTGATGATTCCTTATTGATATGGGAAAGGAGGGAGAGCGAAAGGGACAAGTGTAAAATAAAACAAAATTATGCATTTTCCACCTACCATACGTGAATGTTTACCATATGGAATCAAAGAACTTTTTCTAAAAAACACTGATATCATTTTATGTGTTTTTTGCTAGTAAAAAGAGTCTAATATCTTTTTACTAGAAAAGTTGCAAGGAAAAATCGTAAATATGCCAGTCACTTTGTTATGTATGCTGGTGGAGAAATCTCGCCTTTCCTTCCCAGAAATGGTGTGAAGAACATCTGGAAAAATTGATAAAAAGGTTCTGAAACCTCAAAACCAAAATACACCTCTCCCCTCTTCAACCTCATTTTACACTCAGCTGCACTGGATAGGTCGGATTCAGATCATAGTCATGCATACCCTGAGTAAATACGCTCAAGTCAACACATTCATGAAACAAGAATTTGGCTCCAAACATCCAATGCCGTTTAACCAGTTGAACATACAAGACAGTTTGTTTCAGATAAGATTCATTGTACCTGCTGATGTGAAGGGGGCCTTACTGGCACAGTCTCCCTATTCAAGCGGATGTAATTTGAAATGCATCAATAAAGGAGACAAAGTGCCTTGAAATATAATGAGCCCAAGCCTTGTTTCTCTTGATCTCAATGAAAAAGCTTGCCTCTTCCTTGGGAACCATGAGATCAGGTCCTCGGCTCATTCCGGGGTTTGTTAAGAGAAAAGTTAAGTCTGTTTGACCATTTCTGTTTCTGCCAGTGCAAGGCTGAGGGTTCTGCCGCTCTCAGCTCCGTGCACAGCCCCAAGCCTGAGTCAGGTTTCCCACATTCTCCTTTTGCTCCTCCCCAGGGACCTGTGGAATGGGTAAGTCTCCACACGTACCTGTGTCAGCTCACCGATTACCCACCGGGTCACGCAGCTATTGAAATGAGGTAGACATCTGCCCTTACTGACCAAATAAAATTGAGGCTAAGATAAATAAGATGGCTCACTCTCAGGGTGAGAGCTGGTCACGCGTGTTTCACTAAGGCAACCGAGTTAGATTGGTGAGAAGTACTGAAATGAAAGAGAATCTCCACGAGCGGGTCTCCTTGTTGAAGACAGCAGTTCCCCTCAGTCTCTCCACTCTCTGTTTTAGGTACACTGAAAAACAGTATTTGCTCTATGAAACGGAGATGAAAGAAAGAGGCGGAAGCGGGCATCTGACAGCAGCAAGAGTAAAAAGGCATACTTTAAAATTCTGCGCAAAATCACACTGCAGTGTTTCCTTGTTGCTCGCAGCTATACCTCGCTAGTTCTGTAGTCACTTCCTTTCTTCTTTGTTAAAGAAAAGACACTGCCTTCCAGATTTCTGAATAATTTGAAGAAATTATTCCCAATACTTCAGTGATGCAGGCACTTTTCTGCCGCACCCCAGACAGAACCTTCAGCTCCTTGTAAAGTACATAAATCATGAAAGCTACATTGTTCTTCAGTATCAAATAATCTTCTAATCCCAGCCACCAACCAACTAAAAACGGAACAGAAAAACAACCCAAAAAGCTACTTTCAAAGGGAGCTCTCTGGCAATTCCAAGACAGAGAAACCCACTGAAACAGGAAATCTACTGTCGCAAAGAGGGTGCAGCACAGCTTTGCTTGCTCTCCGTTAGCTGGCCAGTGGAGCAATAAGGTGACATAGGTTTCCAAAGTAAAGTTTGCTTTGGTCCCTAATCAGGCTTTACTCCACCTGAACTCCTGCTGACTTCAATGAGAGGTTAGATGGAGTGAAAAGTGAATGAGGACTTGAAGATTTGGCCCTTTATGAGCCAAGATTTAGTTGTAAACTTATTTAAAGACACAAAAAAAATCTCTGCAGCTGAACTCAATGCCACTTTTGAACACAAACCTGTAGAAAACCTGTTTGTTTTCTTTGTGTAAATCCTGCATGTTAACATGATTAGGTCTGCTGGGCAGGTGTCTCCACATGTCCCTGTTTGGTTTGGCACAAGAGCTGCTCCTCTCACCTCTCAAAATTCATGTAAATTTAGTGTTAAATCCTGCCCTTTGTTACATGAGAGAGCCAGTGAGCCCCTCTCCCTTCCCGCACCAAGGCTTGCTCACATCGCAGCTGGGCTGGAGTCCAGCCCAGCACCGCCGGTGCCAGCCTGGGGAGGGCAAGCACAGGTACTCATCTTCCACGAGCAGGCAGGCGAGCGCGGCATGGGATCCATCACCAGCCCCTTACTGCACACTCCCTCCCTCTGCTTCTCAACCTATTTCTGGAGTTGCCAGTTTTCCAGATACTTGTTTCCCCTGACGAAACCCCCTGCTCCTGGAATCATCTGATTTTGTGATCATCCCAGCTTCCATGAAAAGTAAGTTCTTTTAGCTGTCCAGATGAGATATACAGAGAAATGAAAACATGACCCTTTACAGCTCAAAACGATACACTTGATATAGTCTCCAAGCACCACTCTAGTGTTACTTGCAAGGTTTTTGGGACCCAGCTGTAGTGCTGAGGGTGCCGACACTCCCCCCTGCGCAAACCAGACACTCCTTGGTCTACCACTTGCCTTGCTGTTTGCTCCCTGCCACGGGAAAGGCAAAAATTTGCGCCTGCCTTTTTAGATCAGTACAAGCAATTTCAATTTTAGAAAATGCTCAGAGGGGCTAAGATCCAGAGGATGTAACTAACACTAGTGAAGACATTTTTTATTAACTGGGAAAACCATGTCTGGAAAGAACAGTTGGCAGGGTGAAGATCCTCTTAAGACAGAATATGCATATTTAGGTATGAAGTGGCACATGCAGATCTCCCAGAACTCCTTCCTCAAGTGCAGTGAGAACCCAGGTGCTATCCTGTTCACGTTTTACAGAAATTCAGCTGAGCCACAGCAAACTGTAGGCACCCTGTTGTGCAAGCCTAGATGTGCTCACTGCTCTGCTTTATGGGCTTTGTGAATTGCTTTTTGTTTAGCAGATTAATCCTAAACATCCAGATCTTGCACCTCATTTTTTGTCTAAGGTCTAGACAATGATAAAAGCAATTAGCTCCCTAAATCCTTCTCTTATCTGTAATTGGGTGTGATTTTTTGTTGTTTGTTTGTAAAAAACACTGAACAAAAATAGCATCCACGCTGTGGGCCAGGAAAATAGACCCTGATGACAGCCAGCTTATCTTCCCCAGCTGCCTGCACAAACCAACACCTAATGGGCACGTTTTCAGGAACACTTCCAACCAAGAACTAACACTGTTACTTGGAGGTAATGGACAGACCCATACAGTTTTAATGCAGCTCTCCGCTTTCCATGAGAAATGAGGAGACTCTGGCTACTTCCCCTTCCTGCATAGCGTCACATTGCCGGACACGGCTGCGGGCAGGAGGGGAGAGCAGGGCATGCGCCTCAGCACTCGCTTCCACCAGCTTCAAGAAAATTTTTAAAAATAAAGAACGTGAACCAGAGAGGCTGTAACCGCAGAAAGTTCCCACTCTGCCTCTTTCCCACCCTCACTTTTCCCTTTGGACAAGCGCACGATTTCTAGCAGGTGTGAAAGAGCCAGGAGACAAACAAAAGAGATAAAAGACAGAACAACTCTGAAGAGCACTCAGGAGGCCACATCACAAGCACAGCACACCAGCTCCTAGCAGGCAGAGGCACTCTACCATTATCTAGTTCACAGATGGACCACCCAGAAAATCTGGGAGCAATTAGGAAGGAGAACAAACAAATGCATGGAAAGAAGGGGGGAGGGAGAATGGGAAGGAGGGCCAGAAGGGATTCCTTACATCATCTCCATGCAAGCGTTTCGAGAATGAAGTGAAGCTATATGGAGGAGGAATGCAGATGAAAGTTTGCAGTGAGAATGCAGTAAAATAAAAGGCTATGAAAACATGTAGCGTATGAATGAGTTACAACATGGCCATTAAATTTACAGAAAGTCAGGACACTGTAAACAGAGAAAAAACCCATCAAGTTCTTGGAGACACAGACACACACACACAAACAGATCAAACCCTAACTGTTTCTCTCACTATTGTGTGTCAACCCGCCTTGCAACCCAGGGATTCATCAGGCAAAAAGCTGACTCACTCTCCTTTACTGCTGTCCATAACCGGCACTCAATACCGGCAGGAAAACATAAACGCTACAAACCAACACCAATGCAACTTCACACCCTATGCATGGATGAGAACCACAGCAACAGCCAAGGGGCTCACACAACCAGAGCTGCGGGCCCGGGAACGGCCAGTTATCTGCTGGCCTGGATTCCACTTGCCTGGCATCTAATCAGCCTATCAGTCAGCACCTCACAACACCGAGTTACACCTTTCTTGCCTGGGAGGTTGACCTGATTTTGGTACCAAGTGCTTTGGCTCCAACTGACTTCAAGGTGACTGCTCAGCCCTCTAAAAACAAGGCCCATTTTTAAGCAAATGTCTGATTTCAGGCATCTTTGTTGGTCTTAATTGTGGCATAGAAAGTTGCTTTTGTTGACCAGTGCTGCAAAGTTTGCTTTTCCTTTTTAAATGATTTGATGTGCAGTTTGTGGCTTTTGCAAGTGAGCACAATTTACAAACTGTGTTTTGTAGGATCCAAAAGTCACAGCAGAAAAATGATTCAAAATAAAAACTGAACATACCAAGTGTTTTGAGCTGATCTTAATCAATAACACTGTGTTTACTTTGTCTTGGCCTCTGAGAAGCAAACTCTGGTCACTAAGGACATCTTATAAACACATTAAAGTTCACACAAGCATTTTTTTAAAGCTTTTCAGTTTACTATAATCTTGGTGAACTCACTCCCTGACAGTTTTCCCTAGAAATAGTGCTTATTAACTCACAAGTTCAGTTGAAAAATCCACTATCCGCTTGTCTTAGCAGCAGCTACAATATGGCAATTAGTTTACCTTAGAATACACATCAAAGGCTCAAAGGATGACCCTGCCCCAGAAGAACAAAATCTTTTAAAAGCCCCATTCCACTCAGTTTGCTAGTTTATAAGGTTTGCTGAAACCCAGTTTAATGATCATGTAGTTTCTTAGCAAGTCATGTGGTGCCATATTGTGTAAGGAACAGAAGAGTTAGTTCTAAAACCTTTTTGAACTTGGGGAGCTTTTCCGACCAGCTGATGCAGAACCACATTCTGAGATGGTAAATGAAACTGTTGGATGCAAAAGCCTCACTATGATTTTCTTTAGCTTCTTTCAGAAGAGACAAAAGTTCCCACACAACACATACTCTCCCATTACAATGAAAGATTCAATAATAGCAATATGTTCAAGTCCATATGGTGTGGATATAAGGGACAGGCACAATGAGAAACTGAGAATCCTGAAAGCAGGGGCCTGTAAGCTGCAGTGGAAAAAAGCAAAAGCATAAAAAACTCTTAAGGTGAGACTGAACGAAGTTGTAGGGCACATTGGATTAGCCAGTTCTCCTTTTAGTTGCAGTCTTCATATCCTGACTCGCAGACAGTTCCCTCCCCTGACGTGGTTATCAGATTGATTTTTTTTTATTATTTTTTTTTAAAATGGCTTACAACAACTTCCTTTCAAAAACAGTCTGTCCCAGTGGCCAGGTAATAGCACTACATGTTACCAAGCAGGAGACTGAGCAGCAAGTTTCTAATACAGCCTCGCAGCAATAACGCAAGAGAAATTAAACTGGAAAGGCTGAGTTCAGTGGGGGCAACAGACATATATGAAAAGGAACAACAATAAATGAATAATACAGGATAGAAGCCTTCTTACCCTGTCTGGAATCAGATTTGAATGGTGAACGAGAAATAGGGAGGGGAAAGGACAAGAAGGGTCTGTTTCAAACATTAGCATAGACTTGTCCCACCTCTTTCCATTACTATCACGAAGCATGGCTTTTCCCAGCTCTCTCGTCTTCGTCTCCAACTCCTGAACTTGCTCCAACAAAGTTTTATGGTAGGTATGCTTGGCCCTGTACCACAAAGAAAAGACAAACAAACAAAAAAACACAAAACAAAAAAGCCACATCAACATTTGTTTTGCTACAAAGCCCCAATTTTACCTCTCAGATGAGAGGCACAGGGCTTTCCCTTGAATGATTTGGGAAATAAGGCACAGTGTATGCATGTCAACCCAGGTTCACAATACCTGGGAAATATGACATAAGAAATGAGAAATCAGAATTCAAATTGAGCAGAGCTCGGCTGCTTCAATACAACACTCAAAATCTAACCAAGCAGCAAAGCTACGGGACTGTGGAGACCTGACACTGCTGCCGTGGGACTGCTCAGGACCCGGGCATTCAGACAAAAGAGCTGGGATTCATTGAATATTCATGGCAGTAAAACATGATTCCACTCTGTCTTTTGAGCTATGCGTGGCACTGCTCTGAAAACCTGAGGAGAGTCTCAGATAATAATTGCCATTCAAGCTCCTTTATTTTCATTTATCAGTCTCACATGACTTGGAAAGGCACTTCTCTCCCCACTGAGCTTTCAAAGTGACAGGAACAAGACTGGCTGTGTCCTATTTTCTTGGCTTGGGGATTCAAAGAGCAATCCATGTACCACACACGCAACCAAAATTTGGAGAGCAGTGTCCCTCATGAAGAGACTTGGGCCTTTTTTTCCCCAGTTTCACCTACTGCTCCGGTGCTATTATAACTAAATTACATTGATATAAGGAGAGAATCTAGTCCCCTCTGTCTTGACATGTGCAAAGCAATAACACAAAAAGCAGGGATCTTTCTCCAACGGGCAGTTTTTGATCAGCAACCTCTCTTGTCTCACTTAAAGGAGCACAAGTGTCCCATGAGATAATATTGATTTGCATGTGACTGCACAATAAGCCTGAAAACAAGATGGAGCCAAGTCGGCTGAGACACTACTTGCTTCACGGCATTAAAATAATATTCTTCAGCTCTACAGATGGCAAAAAATGCTTTACAAGTTTTATAAAAATCTTACATACAGATACTACAATCTTTAACCAATGATGTAAAACAATGTCAAACTCCCTCTAGCAGAAAAATAACAACTGGTGTATACGTAATTAAAATATAATGAAGATACATTTATTTTTAAAAAGCATGATTCTTATTACTCCTTCCAAGGGGAATAAGAAACAAAGATCACAAAATCTTTTCTGATGCTATTTTAGATGACAGTGCCTTGATATTAATTCTAATTTATCCAAGTCCTCTGGTCTTTGTGTTGCTGAATTAGGCCCCAAATGTCTCAAAATGAGAAGCTAAAACAAAAACTAATTTTAAAAACACATCTACATTTAAGGGCGGGAGGGAGAGAACAACAAAAGAGGAAGCATAGCAAAATCTGGAGGTAAATAACTATCAGGATGTACTTAGAAGAATACCCTATTTAAGCAAACCACCAAAGGTATATGATTTGCAAGGGAACACCAATGTTCTGTGATGGAAGAAATTGGTAGCAAGGGTATTTTTAAAAGGCATAATGTTTCAACAATGTAAGATTACCAATAGCTGCACAGAAATTAATTAGATTAAAGTTCCTGTAACTAGTTAGGCTAATGATTAGACTGGTCTCCTCTTTGAGGAAGGAAAACTATAGTGATTAAAATGAGAAAGCTTTGAGCTATTAATTCTTATAATCTTTACAGTTGACTTCACTATCTCATTCCAATTTGAGTAAATGCATTGAAATTTTGACCTTGACCTCATCTCTTACCTTTTAAAGAGACCATACCCATGGCAGCAAACTTGAAGACTGAGCATGTTTCAAACTTTTAAAAACCTTTATAACCAGGTTTCCACAGACAAGAAGAGAGAAATCTACAAGTTATTCAGTCTCTCCCAGGGTTGTGTGTTTATCTTGCTATACACCATAAGAGATTAGATGTTTTTCTTTCCCCTTTAGAGTGAATACTGAATTAAAAATTTAACAGAATAGAGCCTGAGCAACAAAGTCCAATTAGTGCAGCACAGCACAAGGAGGCATTACACTGACATTTCACTATATGGAAAAAATAACGTTATCCTGAAGTTGGGGGTACTGAAGTGTTTTGTAAGTACTGTGAAATAATGAAATATATGTGCTCTGCTGTGGTTGGGTATCTATAAAGCATCGATAAGCTCTCAGGTTAATTGTTATGCATTGAGTCACTCCTTCACTTGGAAGCAAGAACATCCATGGAAGAGTCAGTAATTAAGTATTTATAAAGAGGGCCTGAGCTAACTTACCCATGCGTTTCTCTAAAATACGGTATACCAAATATTGTATTACAATTGCCTCATAGTCTGGGGTTGCTCCCATCAAAGTCATTGATTGCTGGCAACAGGACTGGATACTTCATATTTTTTTCACAACAGCACATTATTAACTTCTGACACACAAAAATACAGGTAGAAGGTCTTAGCTTTTACCTGTACTTTACAAGTGGCCCTAGATGTGCGATCAGTCCTCAATAAATTATGAGATCTTGTGTTCGATGTTACTGTTCAGTTGAAATTTGATACATTACACGAAGACAAACTCACTTTTTCCCTCACACACTGGGATATCAAGATCATGGACCATAAGAACAGGCAAAGGGTTATCTTTGTATTCTGGTTGGCCCTTCCCCTTCTGAGCCAGGGAAGTACACGGCTTCACCTCACTGCCCTAGGAGGATATTTAGGGGGTTTGGGAGGCCAGAATCTGCCAGGGAGAAATGTGGTTACATTCATAAACTTTTGTCAAACATGATGACATCTCTACTCTCGCTCATTATCCTCAACACCGTTTTAGGAATCTTGTGCTCCAGGGACTGCAAGGATGGGAAGAGCTCCTCACACCTTCTCTCTTACTTACACGGTGGAGCTGGCAAGTGCACCATGGTTCTCCCTCCATGAGAAAAAAAAGTACATGAACATTTTGGTAATGACTGGAAGGCTCAGGAAATTTTTCACTGTAACACCAAGTATTGAGACACGAATTATTAATAAATTCTTGCCCTCTTGCCTAATTTTGCTGGAAAGCACTCTGTTTTCATGATTCCTACACAGCTTTGTGGCTCAGCTATTTTGAGACTTCCTAGCACCAGTGACATGTATTCAAGTGACATGTGCCAACTGTGAGGAAGTGCTCACCTTATAAAGCTCTGTTGATTTCAACGGTAGCACAACTGGGACTTTTATAAGGCAAAAACCAAATCCAAACCAAGCCACTGAATTCAGGGTAGTGGATCAAAGTTAACAATGTGGTATTGCAGCCAAGTATTAATAATTAGCTTCCTTCTCTTTTAAAAAAGAGTTTTCCACATTTCCTTGATTCACTTAAAAAGGAAAAAAAAAAAGTAAATACAAAAGCCTAGAGCTGCAGAGAACATGGGAGATAAGAGGTGTGTTGACAGCTGCAGCCCATGTAACAAAGGGAACATGTAAAACTAGCTCTTGCTTCCAGCATTACAAGTTTTGATAGTGGAACAGTCAAAGTTTGATAGCACAGCAGTTTAGAACAAAGATTTTTATGGGTTTGAAACACACCTTCCTACCCCTTTTAACCTTCTTCCAGACAAAAAACTGTACCGCATTTATATTTTTCTGGCAGTATTTTGTACTGGAATTAGACATGTACCTTTTGGGTCACATGGATGCTCTTTCTGCGGACATATGCTTCATGTCCAAAAGAAACTGAAAGGGATAAATTCCATGACCATGAGAAGTCAGAGCTGCTGCAATTTTATGGCCCAAACCAGATTCTGCTGAATTACAGACAGCAATGTGGTGTAACCACTGCTGTGGAAATCCGCCGGCTGATTTCCAGAGGCCTTGGGCTCAAGTTTTGAATGGCAAGCCTCTTGGAAAGGAAACAGACCTTTACTCCTTCCATATGGCAGTGCTGATAGCTGTGTCATTTCATTTATCCTAGTTAAAATGTTAATGGTGTTAATTTTTCAGTGATGGGCTAAAAAAAAAAAAATTTAGCCCCGCTTGGAGAACAGATTGTTTTGCTTAATGTTGATAGGAGCCTCCTGTTTAAAATCTGTTGGGAAAATATCCAGTGTATCAATCATACACGTTTGTCTTGAGAGCTTCACAATCTCTGTACATTCTTGGTCTGAACCGCTGAAAGGATTATGTTGCTGAGATTTCTCTAAGAAACATTAAAGAACAGGATGAGTCAGTAACAGAGTTTTAAATGAGTAATAGCTGAGGATGAGCCTGCCTTGGTCTGGCCCATTTTACAATTCTTGAATCATTTATGCCAAGAACTGATAAGAACAGAGGACAACTTTGGGACATTCAACCATCACAAAAACATTTCAAAAACCAAAGCGTAATCTTGGACACCTAAACATATATTTGATCCCTGATGCTGCAAACAGTTCAGCTCCTATTTAGCTTTAATCACAAAAGTAGTCCCACTGACTTCTAAGCAGGTAATTTTAAATAATGCCTAACACAGGAGCATGGCCTGTTATGCTAAATGAATTCCAAGATTTTTTTTCAGGGCTTTAAAAAGCAGGTCATAGACACGGCTAAGTATCTAAATTTAAACATTCTGGCCTCGGCTTTAGAATTTTAAAATAATTTTCAATTGGAGAAGTTTAACGAGTGTAACGAAAACCCCTCTAGTGCGCTAGACTATTAAATCATAGTTTGGCCTGAACAGAAGTTTTACATTATGATACCTAGTTTTAATTTTAGCAGTGTAGCTTGTGAAAGTTAAGCTGAGGAAGAAAACAGGAAAACATTTAAGTACGTACTTATTGGTAGATTTGCCTACTACCAGTTTAATTTAGCTGTGCTATGAACCCCGTAGGAAGAAAGAAACATTTTCAGCATGTGTATGACCTGATTTATCCTTTTAAGCCGGTATTTGAAATGTGCCTGGTGTTTGAAATGAGCCTTGTGTTTGGGGAAGCTTTCTGCTTTTTCCAGCATTTTCTGCATTTCTCAGTAAAGAAGATTGGTGGACTAGGCAGTGCTAGGTTTATGGTTGGACTCAATGATCTTAAAGGTCTTTTCCCATCTAAATGTTCTATGATTCTAAGACTCTTCCTTGGCTGACAGACTGCTCATTCCTGGAACAAAGTGTTACAATGCTTTCACTTCAAGTCTTTGTGACAAGTGACAAGCTAACCTATATTATTCTCTTCGCTCCAGCTAGGATCTGCCTTTTTGCCCTAGAGTTGGAGTGCCCTGGGCCCTCCTTGCATGAAGTTACTACATGTCGATGTAATAAAACCTTCTTGGTTGTAACTCAGCTTTCTAAGGGAAAGGATGAAAGCTTTGGTGCTGGAGACACTTAAAAGCAAGCTGAACAAAACCCCAGAAATTCTAAATGAAAACAACACTTCTGCATTTCAAATTGCATACTACCTAGAGAAGGTAAGTTGCTTTTGTGTCCTGGTTTCAGCTGGGATAGAGTTAATTTTCTTTCTAGTAGCTGCTGTGTTTTGGGTTTGGCTAGAATGATGCCTATAATGCATGTTGTTTTAGTTGTTGCCAGGTAATGTTTTACATTAGTCAAGGACTTTTTCAGCTTCCCATAGAAGCCGAGGAGCACAGACAGAACAAGTTGGCCAATGGAATATTCCATACCATAGACGTCATGCTCAGTATATAAATGGGGGTTGGCTGGGGGGCAGGGGTCACTGCTCTGGACAGGCTGGGCAATCAATTACCAAGTGGTGAGAGTGACTTGTGTTGTGTTACTTTATTTTGTATATTCTTTTACCATTATTATTATTTTCTTTTTCTGTTATTGTTCTATTAAATTGCCTTTATCTCAACCCACGAGTTGGGTGGTTGGGTTTTTTCCTCCTTTCCCTCCTTTTCTCCCTACCCTTCTGGGGAGAAGGGGGAGAAGTGAGCCGGCAGCTGTGTGGTCCTACTTGTCGCCTGGGGTTAAACCACAACAGTCTCTTTAAGTCAAAGTTCTTGAAATCGCTTGCCTTTCCACAATGCTTTGAAACCACAGTTTTAAGAGAAAGGGATTGCACAGGTTTGTATTTCACAAGGGTTGTTCCTCTTGTCTGGGCAGGGAAGGAATCATTAAGACTTTACTTCAACCATAGAGTGCAGAGCATTGTTCTTCTCTCAGTTAAGTCTTGGAAGACCCACTGTTGAAAGAGAACCTGAAAAACAGCTGACAAAGAACTGGGAGCTTTCTGGTATAGATTAGAGTGCCACATCTTTACGTTTTACCAAACTTTAGTCAAACTGAATGAATTATTTGCTCCTTTTTAGGAACAGGAAATCCTGATGCCCGATTTAAGTTTGCCTTTAACTAAAGCGTATATAACAAATAATCATAAGATGACACACCGTCATTACTCAGGCAAGGCTGCCCTCTTTCAGATTCAGGACTAACTATTCATTCTCTCACAATGCTGGTTGCATTGGCAGGTGAGAAATGGCTCCCATTTCACCTTGCTCAGAGGTCTTCCAAACCAGTATCACCATTTTGCATTCACTGAAAGGCTTTGTAGTTCCTTACAGAACAATACTGGACTAGACGACTTGTGCGTACAGAATAATTCCTATAACACCGAGAGGACTGGTTGAGTACTTACGCTGTCCATGCCACGTCTTTAACAAGGCACGCAGTGGGCACAAGAAACAAGCCAAACCAGAAGTATCCACATCTTAACACCATTCCAGCCTGTGAAGAAAACAAATCATGAATATTTTCAAGCCATAACATGTCAAGTGGTTGTTTACAAGGAAAAGGCAGAGTGATGGCATCAAACAGGTACTGTATCCATGGATCTGGGCGATGCTGAAATTTGGTGGTGGTGGTAAGTCTCATCAACTCTTAACAGAAGATAGGCCTATAATTAACAAACAGCAATGGCATTTCTCATTGTGATTATTCCTTATGATTTCAAATTCCTTACAAATTTTTTTTTAAAAGAAAGAAGTATTTTGACCAAATCCTCCACTGATATTAACTTGTGGATCCAGGCAGACACATTTTTCACTCATGGAGAAGTGCACCAGAAGTATATTTAGCTTGCACTTTTGACTATCTTTTGTGCCCTTTGCTTACTCTTTACCCACTGTTCTAGATATGAGCAGCATCAAACTGACAAGAAAAAAGCCCACATTTCTCACTAAAATGTTCCAGTCATATTCCACTTAAATACAGCACTTCCTGCTCAAACTACTGCTCCCTGAAACTCAGGGTGGGAAAGATTCACTCCTGTCCTGCAAATGGCTTTTTTTACAAACAAAGAGCTCAAAAGTTTATATTTGCGTTTTTCTCATTGTTGCAATGCTTGAAGAAAAAGCTCGGTAGGATTTGAGAAGGAAGATATCTGGAAACCCTGCAAGTCCCAGCATACACATGCAGTTATGGAACAAAGTTGAAATATAGCACTATTTACAGAAATGCTAGTTTAGGTCATTAGACTCTTTTACAGATAAATTAATGGTGAGCGAGGCCTCGGGGTGTGCTACATGGAAGACTTGAGACAACCTCACCACCTCCTGCATGCACACACACACACAGTTCCCATAAGAATCATTTAAGTTCTCTAGCACATTAGAAACACAAAAGTGTTTTTTTCTGTAATGACTCACCTACAGCACACAGCTAAAACAGGGGCTGAAAGTGTCAACAGCGTTTCCAGTGGCTCACTGCATTTTGCTGTCTTGCCAGTTATGGACGCTGCCATATCCCTTCCCCAAAAGCTTTACTTCTCAATATTTTGTATGCCACATACAACACACACACACGCATCTACCAATATCTGTGTGCAATGCCGCTAAAGGCAGGGAGGTCTGTACCCATGGACACCCAACTAAAGCAGCTGCCTCACCAATGTAACCCAGGCTTGGCTGGCTCAGCCGTGCCTCCCAGTTGTACTACACAAGAGCAGCAGCCCGCAATGCTGAAGTGTCAGGGCATTTTACAGACAAAGTTGAGCTATGGAACATGGAACCAAACAAAATGTCTACTAGCCTTTGAAATACATTGTGAGAAGAAAAAATTTGTAATTACACCCTTTGTAAGACAAATGTGGTTGACCACAACAGAAGGAACTTCCACCACTCACTACAGCAAAGCTTTAAAACTGAGAAAATCCACCACATTGCATTGCCAGGACGTCCGCCAGTAGCACCCAGCATCTTCTCCTGGTGTTGATCTCTGTTTAAAGTTGTCCACCTCGCAACTTGGTCATATATAACAGCAGCTTGCCGTTGGATTGCCAAGTAGCGAGTACTTCCAAAAGCATTTTTCACTTTTGAATGTTAAATCCTCCATGCCGTTGCCGGAGTGACAGATCAGTGGTAAATCTTGTACTGAAACCAAGAGCGAGCTAGACTGTGCTAAAACATTTACGGACACTTTGCCACCCACGCAGACAGTAAGCAAACACATTCCAGTCCCAGAATCAGCTCTCAGTTATTTGTGAGCCCTCATCCCTACTTTCGCATGAGAATGCCAGAAACATACAGGCAGTTTTGATCTATGCTTATTTAAGGAAAAGGATGTGCAGGAATAAGAGGGAAATCTTAATTTTATTGTTAGCCAAAGAGCTGAACTGTAATAACACAGTGGCAGAACATAGTGAGGTTTATGCTCATGCTTCGTTCTTCTTTGACTGTGACCCTGCAAGTGCTAGCATTCTAATCACATCAGCATTTCCACTGACCATACTTCTATCGCCTGTGCTAACAAAAGCTAAAAAAGGGCCATAGTATTCTATACATATTTTCTGCTATTTTTTCTTCAAATATTTTATGTTCCACTTTTTGCTTTTCTAGCCAAAAGCAACTGAACACACTTTCAAAGTGCAGAAAAATCTGAGTATGTGTTCAACAGAAGTTTAAATACTGTTATTGTTATAAATGTTGACATCTCAATCAATGGCTATGAGAATTTGGACATCTCGCATATTAAGCTCAACAACAAAAAAAGTGTCAAGCCAAATACTTTTTGCCTGCAATTATACATTTTGCTCAAACATTATCCTGTCCAAAACCTCCATCGTAACAGTAAAACTATTCATCGCATCTGAATCCTGTCAGATGCTCACTTTACTACTGGCAAGCCTTTTTCCCGTACAACCCTCTCCAAGATTTTACTCCATTTTGGAGCTGATCTGGAAGGTTTCTTCCCTGCTCATCTCTAGTTTCCTCTTGGCGTTACATGACTGCTATGCTGCATGATAGTGGACTGGTTTGTCTCGCATGTACAGCTCTGTCTCGAACTCTGCCTTCTCTCCAGCAGGCTTACACCATCTGCTCACAGAACAGGAGTTCCTCAGCAGAGGATTCACTGGAAACCACCTAACATGTTCTGGGGACATCCACAGACAGCATTTTTAGGATATTCTTCAACTAATTTAGGTCCCAATACATTTAATCTCTTGTAAACTGGTTTTGTAAGGGTGGGTACTTTTTTTTCTTTAAACACAGCAAAAAAAGTGATAGTACTGGCCAGTCAGAACCACTATGAAGATCTGCTCTGTACTATTACTTTAGAACATCTAGGTTAAGGGTTTTTTTTTGGTTTTGCTTGGGGGTTTTTGTTTGTTGGGGTTTTTTTGTTTGTTTGTTTTAAATCAAGGAAATGTTCTACACAAGCATACCAAATCAGAAATACATTGTTTCAAAAAAATCTTAAATTGCAATATGGAATACATTTCAAACTTTCTTCTCCATTTTACTGTTCTTTCTTAGTATGCAAATAAGCATAATTCATAGTTTTACTATTCCACCAATAGGTGGTGCCACTATTTTCAACAACAACTTCCAAGGAGAACAACAAGGCCAGAAGTGCTCAGGGATAAGAATACCAAAACAGTCTGGTTATCTGTCTTCCTATCACAGCATGGTTAGACAACAACTGGGGACCAGTAAATGATACAGACAAACCAAACAAGGGTCTCAATCATGTTAGATCATTCAAGAGAAGTGCAACAAAACTTAAATTCATATTTTGAATAATTAAAGCTTTTTATTACTTCATTTCCTCCTATAACCATGCATCCTAACTCTGATAAAAAATGGGCAGCAAAGGCATAAGATCACGATGAGAACAGGTAGCTCTATCCAGCGTGACAAAAGTTACTACTGGAAGTATGGCTGGATCCTGGTCATAGCTTTCTCCACAAGGCATGGATAAGCTGCTCAATTATGGTTTCATATTCATTCAAATTCCAGCTTTCTACACTACAGATCCAAGTAATACCTGCAGTCAAGCAACCACAGTCCGATTACTTTTGTCCTTACTAGTCAAACGTGGATGATAGCATGGCATTGCTTTTGGCAGCACTTCAGAAAGGAGACAGGGAGAGGATGACCACATGATTATTGTGAGGGATTCACATACAACAACAGCACAAGAGACATTTCACTGCCATCACTGAGATATTGATCTATGACACTGAAGGATCCAGCTAACGATAGGCACATGGCTGGAGCTGCAGCTGCAACTCTAGGAAGCCCTTGGCCCTGCTGCTCCATCTGCATTGCCCCAATAACAAAAGCAGAAAGCAGTGCGTCACCAGCAGCCAGTTAACCCCACCTTAAGGCAGTCAACTGAGGTGCACTGGGTAGGTATCTCTGCCAGTACCTCTCCTCCATCAGTTCTAGACCAGTGGCTTGGTCTGAGCATGCCACCTGAGAAGGGCTAAAGCTGGGGCAGGGGAATCCCAGATGGTCACTCTGCTCCCATCCCACGCTAGGCAAGTCACTTGGATGCATGTTTGTTATTCAGTCGATGAGGACAGTCTTCTTCAAAGCCTGCCTCTGCCTCAGCCCACCGCTCTGAGGTGCCACTCTCAGGGTCTCGGTCTCAGCCATTTTCCCACCGCTGACACAGTGCTGCTAGCTTGGGCAAACAATCCCACTCCATCTACCTCGAAGTCCCAGTGCCTCACCTGATGGCATGGTGAGATAAAACATTCTCCATGAGAAGCTCAGACATTAACACTGCGACACATCACCCCAATGCTCCTACTTTACTCTGGATACTCCCAGATTCCTGGGAAAGGTTGTTTTTCACTTGCTCTGCAGTAATAGGGTTGATTCAGAAACTGCTTTGAAGGTCCAGGAAACACGCTACCCCAGTCTTGAAACTGTTGCATTTTTAGTGATGTTACAGCCTAGACATCTTTCCTGCAGGTTTGTTTTTTGTTTTTTTTTAATGCTTTCCATGAGTACATTTGAAGCCTAAATTCAGTAGGAAGAGGAACAGAATCCATGCATGAAATAAATATAACAGATTATGAACAATACCACTGTGCAAACTCCCCTGCAAATATCCGATGCATTTATACAGTCTGCAGACCATTTCCCAGCCCTCTTTTCCTTTAGAGAACGGCACTGTGTACCCTCTGCGTGTTCTGCATCCTCTTAAGACCAGACCTTTCAGTCCAGCACTGGGTAGTTTTCTTGTTTCAAAAGACCTGGACGTTTAAACTTGAAAGAGGAAAAATATTAAGTCCTTAGCCAAGTGGCTGACTAGATCTTAAGGAGACGTAGGACTTGCCACATACTAACACTGTAAGCACATGCCATGCAACAACTGGAAGATATTGTGTCATATAGCAATCTATTTTTCATAAGTTATTCTGAAGGCATCAACTAGCAATGGCTTTCTCCCACTTTAAATGATAAAACACCATTGGCTAGATTCAGTCAAAACCTCCTACTATTTCTATTAGCTTACTTAGAATGATCAGTATCTCCACCCCATGCTGTTATATTGTACAAAATACACAAGTTCTGTTATAATTACTGTATTATACGAGATCCTTAAAGTGCTACAAATATCAGACCTGCCTTAAAGACCAAATATATTAAAACCCAAGTACAGAGAGATGACAGGGCTTGCTCACGGTCACACAAATCAATTGCAGAGCTGGGCAGACTGCCCAAGTCCCTCAATTAAATCATACTACACAGAGACTGAGCCTAGTGGAGCCCGAGTATGAAATATAATCAATATCCAAGAATGCAGTCTCAAGGATTTTCCCTGTGCATGCTGGAACATAATCTAGCCTCAACATGAGTCGGTGCTTAAGAACTTTTTCCCCCCAATATAACTGTAGCCAGCTCCAGGCTGGACAGATTTACTAGATTCAGGGCTGACAGGTGTGATCAACAGATTTACCAGCTCCCTCTTCGACAAGTATCTTGCCTGGAAATGTGCCTAAAGAATAATCCCTTTGGGTTAGTGGCAAAGTGTTAAAAAATGAGGCAAAAGAATTTGATTTCCCCTCCTGCTTACACCACTGGGAGTCAGGAGTACCTCAAATGAAATCAGCGGACCTCTACCACTGAAAGGTTGGCTGGATATTTCCATGTCTGAAATAAAGATGTGCAATGTTTTCCATAATGTAAGAGCTTTCATTCTAAAATGACTCAGATGAAAACAATGACCTCACTGGCTGGCTGGATTTAACACAATGACACATTGGTCCAGTCTCAAACCTATTTCCTCCCTCTCCCAAGTCTCCATTCGTACAGCTATATTCCCCTTGAGAGCAGCAAAAGGAGGAAAGAAAAAAAAAATCAGATACCTCAACTTGGATATTTTACCCCTTGTTCTCAGTTTTGCCAGTCATACTTAAAACCATATGGAAGCCTAGAGTAAGAAATCTATCCACTGTCTAGCTTCCATGACATAGTTATCAAGCTTATTGGTAATTTTAATGTAATAACTGCATATAAACATAGGGAAGGATGACAGGGAGCAGTACTTGGAGTAAAAAGAAAAAGGCCAACACAATATCATAAAGGCATATAGTCAGCATTCCTAGTAAAGCCCAGGGTATTTTGAGGTATAGGTCTCCGGCAAAAAGCTTTTCATTAAAGAAGTTGCTAGTTATGATGGTTAAAAGAATGCGTGAAAATACAAACTGAAGTCCAGAAAACCCAGAAAAATATAATGGCAACTCAAAAAAGATAAATCACTCGAAGTTCTTTCATGATCAGAAAATTCCAGGAATTGGCAATGCAAAGCTACAAAACCAAAAATCAGAATCTTGAAGGGGAAAAAGAAACCCAAACCAACACAATTTCACATACATTGCCAGGAGTTTTGAGAAACTAGTTACAGCTATAACACCACAGGAGCACAGTGAAATCCTCAGATCTTCTACTCCCTTTCATCTTCTTGTTTGGAACTATTTTTCCATAATGGAGGAATACACCAAGTTAGCAACTTATTTTTATTCTATTTCTTAATGTTATTTACAGAAATTAATATTTGATACATCAATGAATACATCATTGGTCAAATGTGTCCCAAAGGGGGTTAATAAGCTCTGTTTTGTGTTAACTAAAAACATTCTACATATGCAGCCTTGCCTGAGAAAAAATTACTGTATCTCGTTACTTAATTAGTATACAACACTACCAATTAAACAAGGAGCCTGCCCATTTTACTCTCCATTATTAGTCTGATAGCAGAGAATTAAGAAAATTAATCAGATGGTGTTTTAATTTGATTTTATGGTTCACTAGCAGTGTAAACTTTGATGCAATTTCATACAGCCTACGATTTCTTTTTCATTATTGGTTACATTAAGCTCAACAAAAAAATGTAAATTAATGTTTCTTCAAAGCCATTTGGAGAAGACTATTGGTTAAAAATTAGTAGTAAAATCATGCTCCATGCAAATAGACGCAAGTGGATTCCTGAAATGTTAGAGATCACAGATCTCATTAACCAAAGAACCTTTTCCTTAAGTGGATGCAATCAGTAAATCTTTAGGTAAATAGCACCAGGTGCTAATTATTCTTACTAGTTAAAACAATCTAAAAATACCATTCTGTATTAGTCTGAGTTCCCCTAACACAAATTAAAATGACTGAATAAAAGTCATTCCTTCCTTTACACACATTCTTGTGGACCATGAATACCTTGGAAAAAAAAAACCCTGAAAAAAACCCCAACTTGAAAACCTGATGCAGAAGACAC
This sequence comes from Pluvialis apricaria, assembly GCA_017639485.1. Lineage (NCBI taxonomy): Eukaryota > Metazoa > Chordata > Aves > Charadriiformes > Charadriidae > Pluvialis > Pluvialis apricaria. The sequence goes on from CM030007.1 coordinate 22,728,718, forward strand.
TGTTCATGGCATCCCAGATCTATTTTTCCTCACTTGAGTCAGGCTTGATACTACTCTGAATCACAAGATAGTCTGAGTTTTCTGAGATGTCTCCAATTAGATGGTTGTGCAACACTATAATCTTCTTTTATTGCACTTTAAGATTAACTCACACTTGAGGATGTGGGAGAGTAGGTCCATAGGTATCTACCTGCTGATGGGTGGTGACCTCCCATGGTGCTGTAACTTCACTGAGCCCAAGTAAAATGTGTATGAAAGTGTGCTGTGTGAAAGCAAAGTCACTCCTATAGACATTTTTTTAGAACCTTTGCAGTTTTTCTTTCCTTCCCCCTCAAACTGAACCAACACAGGCATGAATAGAAACAACAAAGTAAATCTGAAGCAGTAACTTTGATAAACCTGACCATGAAACAGTTTATCTTGTTCACTGTTTCATGCACTTTAGTATAAACATCTACTCTACATATAAAAAGAAATTTACTCTTTACATTATGTTTCTCCTTTTGAAGTCACGTTCAGTACATAACCACTCTTTTTTGGTGCCTATAACTTTTCCTGTGCAGGTTTTAATAGTAACCACTCTTGTATAGTAGCTGCCCTTAGTTAATAACTGTGCCTTTATCATGAAAGCTGCAGGGGAAAAAAATTAAATTTTACAGAACCTACGTTTGAATTTAAAACCCCAAGGGAGTAATTATGTTTAGCAGAAGCCGTTCCTTTCCAGTGAAGATATAAGATATTTGTACAACCTGCCAAGTTATACCTACACAGAGTCAGAACCTTCAGATTTCCTGGCTTTGTGTGTTGAAATTTTCCAAATGTGCTACTGTAACAGCACTGGCTTCCTCACACAACACACATTTGTTTCAAGATACTCCCTCCACCCAAGTATTGGCAAAGTAGCATCCCTGAGTAAAAGGTGGTCTACCAAGAGCAGAAAGATCACTTTCAGGCACCCTGGTCTTATTCCATCTCTGCCACGGTTTCATGGTATGAATTTGGGTATATGTCCTAACCTCAGACAAAACACAAAATACGGTCAACCTCACTGGAGTGATTTGAAAATAATTTTTAGAACAACCATTTAAGTAGTATATCGAAAAAGTTTTTTTTTTTTTTATATTAGTACTCAATTACACTTCCCATGATTGTTTTACTATTTAAAAAAAAAAAATCACCTTTGAAGTCTGCATTTATACCTTCTCTATTTGTTTTGTCACTGAGTGTATCTTTGTGCCAAACATTTTTGTACTTTTATGGACCATCTTAAGAGGGTGGATTAAAAAAGAAAAACAAACCACACTAACTAAGCTGCGATATTAAATATTTCAGGTAAGTATAATTAGATATCTATCCACTTACCTGAACTGTCTAAACAATTCTGTCTACTGATTGAAGCTGCTGAGCAAAACTCAAGTTCTACAGCACATACAAAGATCTGTAATAGCCAGTGGCAAAACTTTCATCAATATTAGTTCAAATTAGATTCTGCACGTTGTCCCTACATTTGCCAAATAAGTTGACTACCAAGACTGCTGCTCTCCAGAGCCCTGATGTAGCAATTTAGATGGCAATGCAGACCCCTGTCAGAAAGTACTGACTCTGCATGTGGTTTGCTGCTGGCAGTGAGGTACAGCATTAGGACCCACAAATGGAAAGCGCTGTGGCTTTTGATATTTTGCTTATAAACTTATTTCCTGATATGGTTTGACATTAAGTTTACCGGGATAACACTATTCCCTGTGCCTTACATCTTGGAGATTCCTTAGTAGCTCAAGAATTCCAGAAAATGGCTGATAACGATATAGCATGAATCAGGTCTAGCCACTGCAAGACTCTCAGAAGTAGACCTTTTCAAACTGGGGTCTGGGCTTATAAAATGATGGGCAGGTTGAATTCTTACAGAGGTCAACAGCAGCTGAAAGTACATCACTTCCACAGAGAGGAAGTTCTGCATTCTGCAGAACTACGTCCTCTAAACTCAATTTTATACATCTTCATCTGTTTTCAATCTGTTATAGCAATGGTTGACTTGAATCAGGTAACAGTCATTACTTACCCATGTCACATTTATCCAGAAAGAGTAGCTTGCTAGCTCAGTCACTGCATGTTCACTGGGAATTTTATCTTCACTCAGCTATTACACTCAATGGTTATGTTCTTCAAGCACATTCTGAATGCAGTTCACTCAAAGTTTTCTTTACCATTGCATTGTCTCTCTTGAATGCCCTAAAGACTTTAGGTTATTTCAGCATGACTGCAGTTTGACTCCGATCAGTGGACTCTTACCACAAATGGGTACTTTTTCCAAATAAAACTTTGGCTCTTTCCTTCATTTCCATTCCCAGAGCAATTTGTTTCATTGCTTGAGCACATACAATCTCTTGATACAACCACATTTTTGTGCCTTGTATTACCATGTACGAGGTACATCATTCCCACCACATCCTCTTGCCAAAACCTGGAGATGCATCCTGTCCCTCCCTTCTTCCTTTCACCCTTTACCAAAATCTTTGTAACAACAGCGCAATGGATGATAGTGAAGATTTACCTAAAATTCTCTTTTGCACATCCCAAGTCATAGCTACAAATGCCTGCTCTGACTCTACAAAAAAACTGAACTGCAGCCACAAGTTAGTTTCCTGGCCCACAGAGATGCCTGACAAGCCTCATGGGTATATGGTGCCGTATTTGGTGTCTGTAGGGGACATCTCATGCCATGGCAGACCTTCATCACAGCTCAGTCTTGCTCACCTTGTGCCACCCCTATTTTTCCCTGCATGGTTGATTTCTGAGCATACGACACTCAAAACACATGAGCCAGAGATAAACCTACCAGGCTGAAGACAAACAGTCCCAAAGGATGTGTTCCCTTCATCATAAACATCGACAAAATGACAAAACAACCACAAGTGCTAGTCCAAGGTGAAGAGGCTCTCCTGGACGCCCAGGGTTGGAAGGGACCTCTGGAGATCATCTAGTCCAACCCCCCTGCCACATCAGGGACACTTACAGCATGTTGCACAGAATGGCGTCCAGGCGGGTTTTGAATGTCTCCAGTGTGGGAGACTCCACAGCCTCTCTGGGCAGCCTGTGCCAGTGCTCTGCAACCCTCAAAGGAAAGAAGTTCCTCCTCATGTTAAGATGGAACTTCCTATGCTCAAGTTTGTGCCCGTTACTTCTTGTCCTATCACTGGGCACCACTGAAAAAAGACTCTTCTCATCCTCCTGGCACCCTCCCTTTAAGTATTTGTAAGTATTGATAAGATCCCTCCTCAGTCGTCTTTTCTCTAGGCTAAAAAGACCCAAGTCCCTGAGCCTTTCCTCATAAGAGATGCTCCAATCCCCTAATCATTTGTGTAGCCCTTTGTAGAACCATACTGCCAGTTTTTTTGTTGGGAAGAATACTGTAGAAGTATGATACCTTTTGGTGCACTAACTTTATTTTATTATATAGATTTATGCTTTCCCTTTAATTAAAAGGTACCAGGAAAACATTTGTTTTTGATTCGGATACTCAAACCCACCGAGACCCATTTCAGCCAACTCTTGAGTGCAGGTCCAGCCGGCCCTGTCCGCGTCTCCACAATGAATTACTTCCGCGAACGCGCAAACCGAAAGCCTCCCCGAATCCTTCCCCCTAATCCCCGACATCTGTTCTGCGTCCCAGCCGGGCCGCGGCGGGTCCCGCCAGCGCCTGCTGTCAGCGTGGCCGCAGATGAGTAAACACACCCGCGCCCGTGTCAGGCCGCCGTGTGATTTCAGCTGAGAACTCCGGACGTGGAGCACGGTTCTCATTTAAAGCATTCGTAACGTCAAGGAAACACCTGTTAAGAAACTATCCAAAATAAATTTACCATGAGTCTTTCAAGAAAGAGAAAAACCGTGATTGACAGCAGCAGTACAAGATCCGACAGCAGGAGAATTCAAAGCCCCATTACAAACCCTGACCAATTAAATACATAAACAGCACCATTTTTCATTTCAGGGTAACAGTTACTATTTCATTTCTCATCTTCCACTTAAAATAGATGCTCTTCACACTGGAAGACTGAAGTTTGACCTATTTTGACCCAGTTTATTTTCATCTGTGTGCAAAAATCCTACAATGCCACATTGTGTGTAGTTTTAAAAGAAACACTCCTATATGGTTACTCTTCAAAATCATGTCAGCAGTGTATCATCATGAACAGTTCTAAAATAGTTTCTGCACAGCTAGTGAAAAAGGTGGATGGTGATATTCTGCTTAAAGCACGCAAGGTAGAGTAAACGAAAAGCAGCAATTTTAGAATTAACATTAAAATAGTAAAGGTATTGAGATTTTCCAAAGCTGTACCAGTGACATCGGAAAGTAACCCCCAAAGTCTTTCAAGTCTTTGAGTATCAGAGACAAATGGCATTTTTAAAAAGCTTGCCAACAGTCTTTTCATGTAAAGCACTGTTTTCCCCCTTCACGGACTCTGGAGGTTTACCTAGGCCGATGGTGGGGACCTTCCCTGCCTCCCTGTGTACACACCCGATCAACGATCACACTGCAGGCCACTTACTAATGGTGGCGGTATTTTTCAAGAACAGTTAAACAACTTTGGAGCACGGGTCACACTGATGTTCAAGTAGAACTAGATCAAATATTTGCAATATTTTGCATTTCCCAGCTTCTTTCTATCCAGGGCTCTCGAGCAAGAGCTATGCTGCTTACTAATTTGAGCACTACACCATGCCTGTGAGATAGCATATTTTATTTCTCATACTGTAGGTAGGGAAAACCAACATTCACAGCAATTAAGTCAGCTTTCCCTACATCACACAGCAGTTTTGGGCCAAGGGCAGGTGAAGCCAGCTCCATCAGTAATGGTCTTGGCAGGCAGAATGCCAGGGGCACAAAGTGCTTGCAAGGGGGCTGTCCTCATTTGAGGACACCAGCCTGTTGCTGTGCCTACACCAGAGGGGAACAAGAAAAACTTTGGGCATGGCCCAGCAGGCTGCGCAATCTTTGCCCAAGTCACACTTCCTCACCACATAGAAATCTGAATAAGCAGAGGTTAAGTTCTGCATGGTCCAGCTTGATCGAGCCTTTTATCAGAGCTTCAGAAAATAAGGCACCGCAGAATAAGTGGGAAAGGTCCTTGCACAGCAGAGTAACCAGTTATCTAACACAAAACCAACAGCAGGACTACAAATGCAGTGTTCTTAATGGAGAGAGATCATCAGGGGAGTCCTACAGATACCTGTGCTGCGATTTGTGCCAGCCAAGATATTCATAGATGGTCTAGGGAGAGGCCTGAACAGCAAGGCAACAGTTTGAGAGCATACCATCTCCCTTAGTGTATAAAATAATAAAAACTAACCAGAAAGAATGGAAAAAAGCACTTTTTGTGCAATAAAATAAAATTCAATGTCTTTAAGTGAAAAGTGATAGACATGGGGAAAGTGATAGCAGTAAGTCAGCTGAATGCCTAAGGATGCAATCCTGTTAGCCAGCAGTGCAAAAAAGTAAATTGAGTGTTAGGACTTATTAGGAATGTGACAGAAGAAACCTGAACGTTTTGCTGCTATCAGAAATACAGTGCTTCATCTACATGCTCCCTCCATTCCAGAAAGGATATTGTACAATTAGAAAACATCTAGAGGAAAGGCAACAAAAATAATCACATACGGCATGGCTTCAGTATGAGCAATGACTAATCATAGAATCACAGAATGGGTAAAGTTGGAAGGGACCTTAAAGGTCATGTGATGACTTTCCTTTTTAGGAACACGGAGGAGAGAGAGACTACATAAAGGCCTGTAAAGACAAGAATGGCAGAAAGCAGGTAAACAGAATAATTGCTCCTTTCTTCTTCTGCTACATGAACTGGGGACACCAGATCAGAGAGCCAGTGGCAGCTTCAAAACCAGTTATAGGTAATATGCTTTTACATATATAGTGTAGGATTCCTGCAGGTTGTTGTGTACCAGAGAGTGATCACATCACTTGAAAAGCTTAACTTGAACTTAAAAATGACACTGCTTCCTGGAAGAAAAACCCACTGAGGTTTAATAAATAAATGTATTGTTTCTGGGTGTTGAAATCCCTGAGCTACTTAGAGCTGGGAGACTATGCCACAGAAGTACCATTATAACCTTTTCTATTCGTATACTCTTCCTAATCATCTGCCACTGGGCATTGTCACAGCCAAGATGGTAGGTTAGATACCTACACTGGGACCAAATACGCTTTATTCAGATTGCATTGGCTGGAGGCTGCAGATAAAGAAAACAGAACACCTGGGAGAAAACATTTTTTTCCTCTGTCATGAAATGAAATCAATTGGGCAAGACTGAGAGCTCATTTAACAGTGAGGAGCCCCATCCCCTTGACACTGCACTGACCCCTACCCATCTTCTTACTTTTACATCTCCTAGATCCTCCCTCTGCTTCCTCTACCTTCTAGAACCCAATCCTCAATTGCTCTCACATTAAATTTTGTAGTGTCATAATTTTGTGTTCAAAAAACTGAGTGGTGAGACCCAGCCTGCTAGAAAGCCTGACTTGAGAAGACAAACAGAGTTGATAGCTCTCTGGGACAGACACCAGCCATTATCAGGGACGCTGGTTTCCAAATCCAGACGCTGATGAAAAGCATCTCATCCATTTCTTCTAACCCACCGAGCACGCCTAAGGTCTTCTGCATGGGTACCTAACAGACATTCTAGTGCCTAACCTGTTGTCTCAAAATGGTGACCATGCGGCATAATTACACACTACTCCTGCCTCCCTCACACTCAGGTGGAAGAAATTAAGTAGCTATGGACATAAGAGCTGGGATTTGACTAACTCCTCTCACAGTGAGGCAAAGTAGCTGCTGGTCTCAGTGATACATAAATCCATCACAGTTCATCAAGGCTTTTCGTTTTGCTTAGCAGACAAGTCAAGTAAACTAAACTGATGATAAAGCAATGTGCATTTCAATCAAGAAGTGAAAGGGAGAAAGGCAACTCAACGCAGACATGTGTTATGTGGAGCTCCTTAAAGAACATTTTAGCAGAGCAAAACCAACACCACAGTGCCAGGCTCTAGTATTCAGCTCCTTCAAAAGTGACAAGCTTTCAGCCCACAAAACCACACGCTGGGGCCAGCTTGCATCTTCCTATTGAACTTGTACTGCAAAGTGAGGCTTCCCCATCCCTCCCAGAGAACTATTCCCTTTTCCAAAGCACAGAGGTGAGCACAGCTGCAGAGATACAGTCTGGGATAAATATGCAAGAGAGTAGCATTGTTTCACCTTCTCCTTACAAACACACTTTCCAGCATGTCTGGAGCCAGCCTGATATGAAAAGGGATGACCTGGAGCACATTCGGAGCCCCCAAATCGACACCTGAAGTCCCTTCCTCTCCTCCTTCAGAGACAGCAACACACACAGAGGAAGAGAAGGATGCTGAGAATCTGGGCTACGCAGAAAAATGCTCACAAAACAAATCCCACAACCATACCTAATTGAGTAATCCAGATTTTGGCTTACTCAGGTTTATGAGAACCAAAACAGCATTTTAAATGCTTATTTTTGCTCTCCTTTAAGTATAGTTAAGCTTGCCTTAGGCTCACAAGCCTATTGAATTTGGGACTTACTTTTAAAGATAACTGACCTGAAGAATTTTCCTACCTGCTCTGCCCTTAAAGTATGCCCCAAGTTCGTTCACTCTCTTTTACCGTTTTCCCACAGGCTTGACAGCAACATGGAAATCATATCAGAGGAAGAGATTGCTTTTTTTTGACTAGCTGATAAACATTAGCCACACCAAATAGTTTCAACCTCGCTTGCAGACTCAAGGGGTCCTCCTGTGAGGCTCAAGATTAGGTGAGATAGGAGTCTTCACTTATAGGTTGTGCTCTCCTGTTTCTCTCTCAGCTCTGAAATTGGGGCTTTCTGAAAGGGCTCCTGGCTCCCACAATAAGCCCATTTGCTACAGGCAGCAGAAGCATTATCAAAGACCTCATTACAGCCATCAAAAGCTGGAGCTATTCTGCAACTGACAGGAAAAATGTGGGTTTGCAACGCCAACAAATGCATCCAATAATTTCTCGAGTCTCCAAACAGGCCAGGAATTTGCCAGGAAAAAAATAATCCAGAATATTTATGTTAAACCTCTCCCTCCCCCTTCCAAAACCCCTTAAATCAGCAGGGAATTACTGTTGAAGCAGAAAAGATTGCTAAACTCAGTATAGCAACAAGGTAGCACCACGCTAATGAAGTCATTCGGCTTTTGCACAGGCAAAAAGGTTTATAAACCTGTGCAGCAGGAAAAAAAAAAAAGATTCAAACACAGCTTGGAAGCCAAATATTTCAAAGAGGGAAGAATCGAAAACTTTTTTTGTGCTGTTATTACATTCTACATCATTAATGAAACAATCCAAGAGAAAAAAAAAATAAATATAAAGGCAGTGCAATGTGGAGAGGAAGATATAGCTGGAGGAAGATTTAGAGCGCCAATTCCCTGTTAATGGTTCAGATTCATTCAGATGGGATATGGTCATAAAGCTCTAGGGATTCACACATCCCTGCCTCAATTCAAGGCACTAATAACCAATCAGTAGTTTAGATAAGACTCTATAAATATTTAAAATTTTTAATCTTTCGAGTGCCAAGAATAACATTTCCCATCGTGTCCTTGCCTTTCCCACAGCAACAATGATGAGATTTCTCATCTGGCATTGCTGGCACAAGCACGACGTCAGGTGGTTTTAGTAGTGGCAGTCAATTAACTTAAAAAGTTACATCTAATTGATCCATTTCCTGCTCTGATAAACAATTGTAAACAAATACTTTTCTTCAAAGGAAGAGCTTTGTTCACAAATTAAAAAAGGAAAGGGGCCATCTGAATCATGCTAGCCATGGCTGTGTCAGGGGTTTTATTATAAACACTATTTTTAGGGCTCTAAATGAGTGATGTGACATTAAATATAACGAGCTAAATTCTTCCCCAGTTGAACATGACAGTGGTGCTTCCTCATATAACAATCTTTGCCTTTTTTTAACCTTTTCTATGTTACTGACAGCAGTGTGTGTGTTTACATTGTTTTGATTTCCCTAACCTGTATTTAGCCTTTCTACTTCATGCTAATATTTGGCACAGAAAGCTCACTCCCTCCCACCTTCACTGATGATTCAATCAGGTTCAGGGTCCGATTCCTGCATCTCAGCAGAACAGCCCTAGCAGAAAAACAAAAGCCAAATCACTTCTGTTTCTCTTTGCAATTCCCATTACAGACACACACACCCCAGTTTTGACAACTATGCATTTTGTGGTCCTTTTCCAAGCCTTTCAAAATGTAACCAGGGAAAAATTTGAGAGTAAAGTTTAGGTTTTTATGCTGATTTCAAAAAGGTCACAACAGAGCTACTTGCAGTACGTCAACTCCTCCATAACCTTTACTGAAAAGCCATGCTACTAGCTACACTTCACCATGCCCATTCCCCCCATCTGTCCTTTTGTTCCCTTACCCACAGAATGGAAATTGTGATACAACAATCATGAAGATACTTGCTTGTTTCTAGATTATTTCAGAGCCAATGATAAAGCATGCTATAGAAATGCTTAATTATTTTTGCTACTACTATACTCTCCTCTGGCACAGAGCCAGACATTCCTAAATTTAGGGGATTAAAATTGCCACTGTCTTTTCATCAGCAAAAGCATTTGTTATACTAATTAGGAAAGGGTGGTCTGTTATATTTTTAATTTTGATGCGGTCACATATCTTAGTTCAGGAGTTCAAGCCTACTTTTATTAAAACGCACAATTCACACATCATTTGAGCAAAGAGACCAAGTGATTGATTTCTACACACTGTCAGCTGCTATGTCTGTTTTGACAGATTCAGGGTGTTTCCACATCCAATTGCCCTGACTAACATGGCTACAGTCTAAGACAGCTATCACCATGCCAATAAAGCTTCTGAAAGTGATCCTAGCACCATATATTGATTATGCATTTTCAGGAGTTAGGTACCTTCCGTTAATTTTACAGTCCAGAAATCCTGTGTTTTACCGGACAGTTTTAAAGACAGGAAATCAAACCCAAATGCAAATTGGCAAACTAAACAATATAACCTGACCCTGTGTGCCATTTGACAGTCAAGTTCCAGGGCATTCTCATAGGAACAAGGTATTTCTTATAAGCCTGAAAAGACCACACCCAAGCTATTTTACCAAAATAAAAGCAGCATCTTATTTACTAACCCAAGAGCTCAAGTATGATAGTCCAGGACTAACACAAACTGGATGTTCTAGACATTCAATACTCAAAAGTTGGAGAACCAAAACAAAATAGCTGCTTACGAAAGAAGTGATTCTTTGCAAAGGGAATTCAAACCAGCAGAATAAAGGTGTACTTCTATATATATCCACACACAGAGAATCAATTATGAAGCATAACTGGTCATCACAAAAGAAAGCACTGAAAATAAGCAAAAAAAGAGAAACATTAAAATAATTCGCAGACATCCATCAACTCCAGGAAAATAACCTAGTAACATGACTCAGGGCCCTTCACTCAACTGACATTTTTAGTCAACTGCAAATAAGAGGACTCACTGTCAGGCCAGAAGAAGGTAGGATAGTATCATCACGTCATTACAATAGCAACGCTCCCTGGAGGAAAAACAGGGAAGTGTAGTGTAGGGGAGCTCACGTGCTGAAAGGAACTGGCAAGTGAAAGCGAAGCGAGCCTGGTGCTCTCAAACGCAAAAACAAATATAAAATGTCCAGAAGACCGCTGCTTTACCTCCTTCAGAGATATCACTGCTCTCAAGCCCTGACAAAGCTTCTGCCATTGAAAACGTATCTGTCTTGAGTTTAGTCCCACTGACAGAATCCAGGTTTTCTTAACCTTTCCTTACTTGGGGCAGATTCCAGCTCTTGCTTAGATGTCATCTTGACCCTGGTAGGCTTCCTGGTTAGGCCTGTCTACAACACAGCTATTAGCTTTGCATAGAAAGGCTCAAAACAAGATGTAAATTAGCACATTTCAGCAGTAGAAGCTGATCAACTAAGCGTTCATGTGTTCAGTAAGTTTGATGTACCTGAAGAGTAGGAGAAATCCCAAGAAACTGTTGCCTACGGAAGCCAGACTGCCCAGGCTCTTTTCTGCCATATTCACAGTTCAGCAATCTAGAAGCAAGTTCCCCCTCTGACATGCCTTTCTCCAGAGTTCCGCTCCAACTGATGACATGTATGTCATTATTCTCCCAGGACCAGCTTAATTCTTACAGCATTCAGAGAACAACTTCTTATATGTATGGGAATTAAAAGATAAACACGTTTCCACATTTTTATTTTAAAGTTATAAATGGAAACAAATACAAAACAGAACAGTCCCATTTTCAGCTAAGAGTATTCTCTTCCTTCTGACTCAAGACACAAGAACTTGTAGATCATTTGTATGAGATTGAATAGAAAGCGGCAGACCTCTACAAATGAAAACCCAAGTGAGAATCAGTGTGTGCATCTGAATGCTGATGCAGGGACACCATTAAGTTTGAGGGTGTGTCTGGGCCACGTTCCAAGTTCATACAGGGACAAGACACAAACGTGCAGGTGACATTTCCCACATTTTAGTTTTCATGAAAAAGAAATGCTGGTGCATGGACTGGAAGAGAGCCATAGCTTATTTCAACATGTTCCTGACCTGGACAGTCAGGGTTCCCGGCAGAGAACTCCCAAGAGTCCGTTCAGACACAGTCAGTGAAGTCAAAGAATAGTGGAAAGTCACACGGCTATATTCCATTCCAACTGGCGTACCTCTTGCTCTTTTTGCTCTTGGATCAGCGCTTTGGATTTTACGTAACAGATACAGTGAGACCGAAAAGCTTCCTAATGTAGGATTAAAGTTAATTTGGATGCGAAAATACGTTCTATTTTGACTGTCATGATAAAGATTGAAATTAAAAAACACTGCCTAGGATACATACAAGAATTACAGTACAGAAAAGTAATTAATCTTAGTAACCCAGAGGGGAAAAAAATAAAAGGAAACAATAAAAGAAATTAACACAGGCGATCAAATAACTGGAAGTGCTGCAGAAAAGAACCGGTCTAGAAGGATATTTATAAGTTACTCCCCTTTCTCAGAGGGCAACTAAATACCATGCTTCTGAAAGAAATGAAAAAGCAGTCAGATGCTGGAACAGATGTATTATGAAGAGAGCTAAGACTAATAAACTCCTCATCTACAGCTTAAGGGAACAGAAGGAAGTGAATTAGAGGTCTTAAAAATGCAAAATCAGAAGTTCAGTACAAAAACTAGAGAAGCTGCTGGATATAACTGGACAGCAGGGCTGGGGGAGTTCCTGGCAAGCCTGGATGCTTCCTGGTACAAAGATCCTGTGGAGAGATATCAGTGAGGCTAAGAGCCCACAGAGCTTGAAAGGCCAACAGAGGAAGAGGGGTCAGAGAGGCAATTAAACTAATGCAAACACAAAAAGCCCCAAGACCACACAGGTTTTCAGTAGAGCTTTATAGCAGAAGACCCGGTATACAAGGTACACAATCTCTTCCCACTCTATCTGACACATCTAGACAGTACAGCGGTTCCCAAACCCAAAAGTGAGGCCAGTCTAGCAGCGCAAAAATAAACAGACTGTTACGAGTCTTGCACAGGCCAATCTTGTCTCTAAGGGCAAAAAAAAAAATCCTCTAAAAAATAAAAAAGTCGTCCCCAGAAGAACAATAACCATCCTTCCTCGGTCTATATGGTTTAAGTAATAAAGCATCCTATGGAACAAACCAGTGAGGCTCAGGCATGGGAAGACAGAAGCTGTGTAAGCACAGATGCAAACCGGTAGCAAGGCACATGTAGTATGGAACTAAACAGGGTAGCACATGTAGTCTGCTCCCAAACTGGGGCTGGCTTCTAACCCTACACTTAGCTGTTAACCCCACAGCTGCTCTACCCAACTGCACATACCCAGGGTAAGTGAGGACACTGCACAAACCACAGTAATGACAACATGTGGTTGCTATCTGTCAAAGGTTTCTTGATCCTTACAGAGTGACCTTTTCTGACAAACTCTGTTCTTGAAGATGAGGTTTAGAAACAAAGATTTGTGTAACCATACTAGACACCCACCATCTACATCCCCCAAAATTAGCAGAGTGAACTCCACAATAGCTCAACTACAAACAAAGAGGGAGAAGACACAAGTGTTCCTGATTTCCTCTTTTATTATTCACCTTAAATGAATTCCTGTTCAAAAAAAAACCCTTAACAAGAACAACCCACCCCCCCAAAACGCCTGTTACAATGCAGCAGAATGTACGACTAATGAAATGACACATAAGCTTGCGTTCTACTCACATAATCTGATACTCACGTTAAGCACCTTCTCTGAATTGTATTATGAAAAATATGGACAGATTTTAGTAACACATTAAGCTGTAAGGTTTCCAGTTCTACTATAATTTTAAGTATAGGGCTGAAAGAATTTGTAATTAAACAGCTCCAAGACAGACTAGAGTTTGTGTGGTCTGAACTAATCAAGTATGTACTGCTCCTAACCTCAGTCAGCTACATGAAATTAGTTTTCCTCATATTATTTTGAAAAGATTTGTAGGATAAAAAAAGTCTGCATTTTTCTTGGCTATGCACTACAGCAGTGGTTAAAGTGAAAGGATTGCTAAAAATTGCTCTTTGATTTGGTATATATCACTACAGTTACCAAAAAGCATTCTAGACATTACTCAAAACAGAATAATCAGATTCTGCTCTAAGAGCAAATAAACTCCTAAGAACAATTATGTCTCCTGACAGCTTCCTTTGGAGAGACAGGATAATACCACCTACCAAAAGGCAACTGACTGGCACAACTTTGATTACTACCTCCCTGGGAATCTTGCTGACCATGAGTTTTGAAGCAGAGGTTGAACAACAGGATATAACATACATATGTATTTCATTGTTTATTCCATCCCAAAGTATCTGAGTTGATGCAAAAAGTGAATTACCAGAAAAATACACATCCTTCACATGTGGGATGTGTTACAGAGAAGTGTGTCTTCTGTCTACTAAATCCAGAAGACTTCACTCTTGTCATCACACTGCTTGGGCATATAATGCACAGGAGAAAGGGTAGAACCCTATGCCAACTCTTCTGAAGTGATAAAACATTAAAAATAAATACCAAAGATATCATAATATTAAAACGCCAAACTATCTTATCTATAACTGAAAATTTATGACAGATTAATGGGCACTTCCAACTGGGAGCTATCTTGCTGCTCACTGAACTCGCATCAGCAGCAAAGTGTCATTTCCAGTACACATTTAGAAAGCCTTCTCCAGGAGCTGCAAAGTGCTCTGCTCTGACTCCTGTGGCTCCTACTGCACCACTTCAAGTGCAGACATTTTCTGGTTTTTTTCAATATGAAATTACTGTCAGTTTGTCACCTCATGAAAATATTAATCTCCTCCTTCCAAAGCCGTTTTTTTCTCCCCCCCCCCGGCTCTACTACTGCTACTATTACTGGAAAGCTGTCCTGGAATTTCCTCACCCTAGAAAGCCTTCACAAGTACTCTTCAGCTGAAGTTTATACAGGGCTTGTTTAGGTCCCTTTGCATCAATACTGTACTTCAGCATTAACATGTTTCCTTATTTTGTGCCCCATCTCCAGATATATAACTGAAGTAGAACTACATTTTAAGTAGTATTTCCCCCCCATGTTTACTCTCTTGCAATGTACAAGGGAAATTCTTAGTGTCTTCTCCTTTCCCTAAGCATTTGAGTAGTAACCCTTTGCAGCCTTTGAATTAACTTTTCTTTCATGAGACCACGCAGAACCATGAACAGCATTATAAACCAAAAAAGCTGATACTTTCTTCTGAATAACTTTCTGCTCTGATTTTTCAAACTTAGAGTTAACTGGATGATGACAGCATTGGATGCGGTATTTTCATTCAACGGCAACAGGCTTATTAGACAGTTTGTTTTATCATAAAGGAATAAATCTGTAGCAAAAACAACCACATCTTTTAGTGGAAATCTACAGTTCCAAAACCAGCTTTACTCCCTGTATTTCCCCTGTCATCTTGATTGAAAACCCACCAAGAGCAGCACTTCCACAGAAAGGTTAAGGAGAATGCAAGTGGTGATGTTCAGCAGATGGGCACATCAGGTATATTAGCACTGGGTTAAGATCTCACAGAGAAGGAATAGAGAGGAAACATTTAGGGGCTCAGTAAGCATCAACCTGGCAGGCTGGCAGAAAACCGAGACCTTCCTCTCTGTGGATGCAATGCAGACAGAGACACTAATGCACTCTGAGCTTACCTGAGAAACAAAAATCTCTAACTCCAGTGAAAGGTGTTAAATAAAAAGCAGTGTGAAAATCCAGCCCACTCAGCTGCATAAATGTACCCAGTAGAGCCCTTTCAGCTACTAATTGGAATATTCTCGATTGACAGAAATCCTGGAACTTTCCATCTTGACAGCCATACAGCTGTCAACTGTATGACGAGGTAAATGGAGATGAGGCTGAAGTAATGGGCCCGGATGTGAATTCATCATCTTTAGAGGGTCTGAGAACACAAGCAGGATCCTTGTACTTTGCAACACTTCCCAGGCGTCCGAAACCAGAACTCATCACCAACCGGCAAAATCCCCAGCCTGCCTCACATTTCCCATTGCTAATCACCCTTGGCAGGAGGAAAGGACAAGGTGATGTTTCAAGTCAAGGAGGGAGCAGGTTTAAAAGCGGAAATCCTTACCGCAGAGCCTGAAGAACGCGTTGCAACAAGATCTCTTTGAAGCCAACAACCTACCAAACCATGGAAGAACCCTCCTCCCCCCACGGGCTCTTCCATAGCATGAGCAAACCCTCAGATTTCCTACTGGAATGCACTGTGTAATTAGAGGGACTGCTTAAAGGGGGCAGCTCCTCCCATTTGCAGCTCTGTGATGACTTTCTACAACTACCCAGTTGCTTTCATGGCAGCGTAGTATTAGGAAAATATTTGATATATTTTTAGCTTTCTTTTATTGTAGCTTAGCAGCTGGATTCCAAGAGAGCCAACACTGTGTGATCAAGCTGACCTGTGTATGGATCAGTAACATATGCTCTACCAACCAGCCATGAGCACTCTAAAACATGACAAAAAAAGGCCAAGTCAGGGACTACAGTTTTTAGGGTATAAATCCTCATGGATCAGGGCATAAGGTGCTCCCCACTGCCAGCCAGATTACTATGGTTAATCAGCAGCTTTTCATGTTTCAGTCAATCCTTGATGGTCCAATTCCTGTTTTTTGAAAAATACTACTACTACGTGTAACCTGAGAGAAGATAGAGGACTAACTGGATTAGCGACCTGATACAGCAACAATTTGTATGGCTTGGCTTGCCATAAATCCTGCTTAAACACTATCCTCTTGCTTAAAGCTGGATAGTCAGTGACCCTCAGCCCGCCTGGCCTGTTATGGAAGTGACCAGAGCAAACCACTTCTGAGTAAACCAAATCCCTGCCTGCTGAAGAGGCATGCCTTCACTTGGCAAGGTTGAGAAGGGCAGTGAAGAACATGGTCGTGCTTTAGGTGGAAATTTAATCTGTGCTGGGGATATTACCAACTGTGGAAACATTTGACTTAAAGAGTTATGCGTTTCCATATATTAACATACTTCCCACACTTGCTCACATCTGCCCAAATAAGCTATGAAATAAATATTTTCCACACTGTAAATATAGCACATATTTCTAATGCTCAGTGATACATCACTTAATCAATCCAGAACGGTGTAAGCCAGCTTTTGCAACTAAGCCTTTCATGGTACAGCTCAGCAGGCAAGTAAACAAGTTTAAAAAAATTTTGCAGACAGTTTCTTTACCTTTTAGTTTGCACTTCTCTTGTACACAGAATTTTCATTTTAAAAAAATAACTAGTATCAACAGCTTAACAGAGTAACAACCAGCACTCCTAAAGGAATACCTGTGACAAGAGCAACCTCCTTATGTTCATCTGCTTTCTCAATACTGGCCGAATGTCTGATGCACAGAACTAGTGAGATAGAATATTAGTATAAAAGGTGAGTTGCAAAGCAATTGGCCTCCTCATTTCATTGTGTTGTATTTTAAAGATCTTTATTTATCCCATTAAATAACGCCTTTCTGTCATCCTAGGAATCTAACCGTTGCTAAGTGCAGTCTCCTTGACTTTTGATAAGTTACCATCTCAGAGATACTTGACAAAAATGTCAATTTTTAACAGAGATATCCTTTCTCCAAAGTGTTTTGTTAAATTTTAATCAAACTCATCAATTTGTGGGTTTTCTTTTTTAAATTTTTTTTTTAACCTGAGAAATACTAGGTGTACCACATGCATGTTCCTCTAGTTTTAGAAATTATTTGCATAACTACAGAACATTAAAGATTCAGTGAATGAAAAAGACATCCCTTCTCCAAAAGGTTTCATCAGGCAACATAATAAAATAGGTGTTAATAAATGCTAGATGTTAGAACCACTATGATTATAAAAACCTATCCATTCCTACTTTCCGAGCTCTCCTGTATTGCCAAGACTTCACAAGCCAACATCCCAACCAAGGTAGTCAAATAATGAAATTACCATTTGAAGGAAAAATAAAAAAAATATATATAGAAACCCTTCAAACCTTTTTACATGGCAGAAAACTTAAATGGTGCATTGTAAAGACGTAGTATGGACTCCCTGCCCCAAAAACAATGTCAAGCAAATGATACCTACATTAAGACAGCCATAATAAGGAACAACTAATTCTGAGTAATTTTCCGGCATTTTCAGCTTTATACAATATTAAAGTGAAAAATGTATTTGCGAAAAAATGAACTATTTGTAGAAAGCTGAAACAAGATCTCCCACACTTTGCAAAGTTGTGACTGAATGAGAACTACATGCCCTATGTTTAAAAAAAAATTCTAATTATACTTTTCTGAAGACAGCTACCACAAAAATTGCTGAAATTGGAAGTCCGTTCAGGATATTGTCTAAAATAATTACTGGAGTATTTGCGCAGCTTGTATGGAAGGAAAAGGAAAGACTGAGGTAACTGCTGCTTGGAAACTGGTCAAAGACTGTGAAAGGACTGATGGTTGGAGAATTCCTCTGCTTGCTTAGGCTAGTAGAACTGAAGTACAGAAATCCTGGACTACCACTGGAAACTTGACCATAATACGTGTTATCACAATTGCCATACTATAACTACAGCGTAACTGCCTTTGTTTACAAAGGAAGCAACAGAACAAACAGTGAGCTCCTTCTCTAGATTATGAAATACATTCTTGAAACTTTTTTTACAGACAAATATTCATCCTCACAAGAATTCACAGGCTGACCATACTTTCTCAGCGAGGGTTAGTAAATACTCCATTTTACTAATACCAATTCACTAGAAGTTTCATTGCAGTAGGATAAAATTCTAATTAACCAGCCTCCAAAAAAAAAATCAACAAAATTTATATTTCCTCAGCAGCGAAGCAGTGACAACTGCAGAGCTACATTCTATTATCCACGCTAATCAGAAATCTAAAGAGCAGCAAGAACTGCGCGTTCCAGTAGTATCACTTTTAACATTTGAGGAAGCAATGCTACACTTGGGCCACCCATCCCAGTAGAAGGCTCTCAGCGATGGCCAGCATTAGGCCGCGCTGCAGCAGAAGCGCAGTGACCCAGACACAGTGGAGCAGCAATCAGCACTGTACAAGAGTTGCAAAGAGAAGAGACACTGGTAATTCTTGTAGAAGTCTGAAGGGAACTGCAATGTTACTCTAAGCGGAATGAACTACATGCATTTTCACAACTTACATTGCAGTACTGCTTAGATGCACTATTATTGAAGGCTGGTTTATTTTACTTATTTATAACAGTGCAGCACATGATTTGGGGTAGTTTCATCACTTCACGGGAAAAGGGATCTTTTACTAGCATTCTAACCTCACCAAACAACCCCATATTTTTGCAGAGTAAGATAGGCAGCAGACTGGTCAGTTTTCCTCATGCTACACAAAGAGTGGTATTTATTTGCCAAATGCTCTTAAAAGCTTTTTTTCTAGGTCAAAGCATCTTAATTCTCTGAGCAATTTCCAATTCCTTGATTCAGATACTATTTTATGCTTCAATATTCAAGCTATATCTACCTGGAACCTGCCTGCTATTTCTAACCACACACCAGTGTCTGCCAGCCTGACAGTTCCTCCTCAGCAGCCCTTGACAAATTACTGCTCACTTTTCTCTCCCATTCCTCAGTTTCTCTGTCACAGAGGCTTATAAGGCCTGTGAAATCTCTCCTGCCCCACCCCCCGTCAATCCCTCACTCATTTTTTCTGCCTCTGCACCAGTCTCAAGAACAGGTGATTTCTATTCTAGGATCTCCTTCATCAGCCTCCCCCCTGGATAAACTTGACAGAAGCTTCCTCCCCTCTTTTTACATCCTCCATCATCTTTGCCTTAAAGCACTGCTGTGTTTAGGTCACTTCAGTGACCTTGTCTCAATCCTGCTTCCTATGTACACACCTGCCTGAACAGTTTTTAATCCACACTAGCACTTTGCCCTGGATTACACGGCTATTTATTTTCCTCAATAGAATCTTAGGAGGGGCATTTTGGAAAGCTTTTAAGGAAACCCAAGTAATTTGTCACATCCAGGTTGCCTTTATCTTCCATCAACTTCTTCAATAATGCTGATAATTTAAAGAACTACATCTCCTCACCAAAGCCATGTCATTTTGACTTAAGTTACACTAACCCAATTTTCCCCTTATGCTCTTCACGTATGAAATCTCTGTGGGCTGAACTCCATATTCACTTACATAAAACTGTATCAGGAAAAATTTAAAAGATAATTGATGGAGTTATCCACGGCTATTGCTGTTCTAATAGGAAAATTCATTCCTTCATTTCATTTCCAAGAGCTGAAGTAAAATTAAGTTATATCTAATTCTTACGCTCTGCCTTGAAGACAGACTTCATTTGCATACCTTTAAGGTTTTCAGGAGCACTTGTTAAAAAAGAACAGGAAGGGATTTTGAAAGTGCTTACTATGTTCCATTCACACAATAACTATTTTATCAAGGAATTTACAGGGTACAGATTTATTGTTCTAGCTTGTCATTATCTCCACTACAGTATTTGAGTGATTTACTACACTCAAATTTTCAATAGATTTCCTAACTTTCTCCTAAAACATTAAGATTTGCTAAGGTCACACGCTGTTTTCCATAAAAAAATGCCCTTGGAATAATAATTTCCCCTTCATCTTCTACAATGAAAATAGATGTAAAATAATTCATAACTTCCCGGCTACCTCATCATCTACTTTAGCTATCACTCAAGTCTTGGTGCTTTAGAGTGACTAGCCCTACAGTCACAGATAAAAGGAGGACAATGATCAGCTGATATTTCTGCCTACAGAGCACATAGGAAGGAAGATAAAGCTTTATAATACTGATCTCCTTAACTCATCATGAGGGCCACCTCATTCGAACATCAGTGGGCACGTCCCAATCTCTCTCACTTCTTCAAGCCCCACTGAAAGTAAAAAAAAAAAAAGAAAAAAAGGAGCTTGAGAGAGGCAGGGGGAGGACACAGAAATCAAAGCAGCAAAGAAATCATGGTACAAAAGGGTGAAAATTGAGGCTTATCTTCAAACAGAGATTTCAAGAGTATCTGAAGCTGTTGCCCATCATAGACTTACCACTTGCAGCCAAACGTCCTCAATTTCTTGGAAGCTGCTCCTTGGAAAACACTATGAAAGCTATTTCACTCTCTGCCTTCACTATCCCACCTCAGAACTCCCCCTTCCAGCCAAATCTGTACACTCACCTCAGTAAGGTATAGATGACTCTCACGCTGTGCAACATTATGTGTTCTCTTTGATTCTCCCATTTCCTTGGTGCTGAATATACACAGCACACTGCAGGGACAGAGACTTTTCCTTAACAAGCCTAACAGCAGGACCATGAAGGCTCTCAGGAGTTTCAGTAAAGTGCATAGTTTAGAGAAAAAAAAAGTGGGAAAGGGCCAGGATACTCTCCAGAGTTCTCAGGTGTACTGTATCAGCTCAAACTCCCTATTGAGAGAACACGCAGCCCCAGCAGGAGCTGGATACATCCTAAAAGTACAGCTTGAATTTGGTTCACAGTTCAAGGAAATATTTATATCTGGTCACCACATGATGAAGTACAACTGGCTCTCAATAGCGCTACCGCTGCTGTGTTGCCATCCCATCTTGATCTGAACCCCTCTCCAGAGAAGACCAAGATCTTCAGAAGGATACGGTTGGGTTTACTGCACAAAATTTATCCTCAGGCCTGCTCCTCTCTCCTGCTCTGGCAATTTGAAAACATTGAGTCCGAGTGACACATAAGGACAGATTAGAATGAACAGTGAAAAGTACATTTAAATGGAAAGAGCTTAATATGACTTATGTATAATTAATCTATAACATTCATTTTCCATTCATACTCAGCTTATCAGTCCTCGACTGAAATATTTCTTCTGTTATGCTAAACCTCTGCTGGACATCCATGCTGTTAAGTTATGGAGTATGCAAAGTAAGAATTGTCTACTTAAAGGAGCATCACACTGGAAACCTCTTTGAACCAGAATATATTTTTTTCAGAATACTGATGTACTGTATATCACAAAAAAACATTCCCAAAGGACAACACGGTGGATAAACTGAAATGAAATTCAGCACAAGGAGGCAATTCCATCAGATCTTTCTGGTGACCTTATAAACACAACAAAAAGCGCTATTCATATATCACCTAGCCAAGTCAATATTTATTTTCTTGCCTTATGCATGCTTTGCAGGAGTGACCTTAATCATAAAAGCAAGGCACTAAAAAGCATGGTTTGGTCCGAAACTTGTTTTGGCAGGCACTATGCAGATTTCCCCAAGTAGCTCTGCCAACGTATCTCAAGCCAAACTTGCAATAGTCTGACCTAAAAGGACAAGAGCCCTGTCATAAATGAGACTACAAACATTTCCCCCAGGAGCATGCTGTGTGCACAGCCTCTTTCCATGTTTGCAAGGGGGAAGGGAAGGGACTTTCCACGTCTGTATGTGTTTTCCATACATATTTGCCAACAGTCGCTAGATTATCCCCAGAGCCTACTTTGAACACCGGGATAACTGCTCTACTGTAGACTGTATTTTCTTTATGAACATGGAGACTTCAGAATAGAAGGCCGGATCTTGATTTCTGAGTTATTCTGGGCACACCAACAAAATAAATGAACCCTGCTTTCACTTCAGTGTCGTTGAGAACAGATCTAACCCCTCCAGTCTGCAGCATCTCCTGGGATTCAGGAGTTGAAATGGAAGGCGAGTATAAGAACAGGAAAGCAGGCAAAACCACGTTGGATTTGTTTCTTCACATAAAAAACCATTAGCTAGCTGACATGTATCAGTTGCTTGCTTCAAATAATGCCATTTTATTCTCGTGCAAGCACAGTGAATATACACAGTGCCAAGGCAGAGATATAAATTAGGGTAAGGCAGTAAGCCCCCTCTCTCGTTATCCCCGACGAAAACATGCTCTTAAAAACCCCATAGCCCACAAGTAGCTGCGCAACGCTTGACTGTCTGCCTCATCAGCGAGAGATTCCCTCCACGTTAAGCTGCCAAACTACCAACCCAATCCTTTTTATTTCTTCCTTTGTCATCTGCAAGGATAAGTCTAAAAGCTTTCAGCGCATTTCCTCTCCGTTAAACTCAAATTAGTCCCCTCTGCTGGACTCCTACTGGGATGCCTTGGTCTATCCCAGAGCGCTTGCTGAGAAAAGCTCTTTTCAGCCCAGCAAATCACCTCAGTACCTGCTACTCTGACAAGGCCCACGCCATTAGTTATTACATAATAAGCTCTCCCTGTTGAGGGTCAATTATTCCATTGACTGGGCATTACAATAATTCTTGGTAATTAAAAAAAAAGAGGTACTTATGTGAATCTGGACGCATATTGAAAGAAACATTAGTCCTTTTGTTATCTTGGCAAGCCCTTGTTCCTAGCCCGGCCCAAGCAATTAGCATCTTTTGGCAATCCCTGTCAGCTGGGGTTTGGAAAGCCTGAAAAAAGGGTCACTCAGATGCTAATTTAGATACAATTGTGACAGCAGAGTTTAGAAGGAGCTGCTCCAAAGGCGCCATCAGGGTTTAATAAAGCAAACAGCTTGGGTCCCAGTGACCCTGCAGGGGTAATTAAAAAGACTGCTCTATGTTGCTGTGCCAAATGGAGAGTGGCATCATGAAGCCCGTCCACAAAACCCATTTTTAAAAGACATATAATCACCCATTTAATCTGCTCATTAAACAAGTCTCTCATGCGGACTTAACAAGAATTAGCACTTTCTAAAAGGCAAAAAATGACAGAAAGCAGACGGTTCAAATGATTCTAAAGGTCGTGATTCCTAAAGGTTTTCCCATTATAATTATAAGCTCATTTAATACTAATGTATAATATTTGGGGATACTGGTGTTTAAGACTATCCCTTTAATGCTGCCTTTACAGGAGAAATATGAACATCCACTTCTCAAAGGTAACATGGGCTATTGACATCAGCTTTAACAACAGTAGGAACCCCAGTCCTACAAACTGTGTGTAACTAACCCCACACTCAACCCACACCAAATTCTGCAGGAGTACCGCTGGCACTTTGTTTCCCAGGATGCATCCCAGTAAGAGGGCTCTTGCACACAACTGCAGGCTCAACCTCTAACACACAAGTAACATTACGTACCTTATTTATCCACCTCTTGGGTTCCCCAAAGCTGTTAAGAGTTAGAACTGTCACTGTTGACAGAGAAGCAAACCACCTCCCACTGCGTCAGAAAAAAAAAGGAATACAATGAAAAAAGTTCCTCCTCTTTCAGTCTGGAAACCAAAACTAAAGTTACAGAGGTTATAGGGCACAGGGTAAAGAGTAAGGAAAACATGTACTTTGGCTTGACAATAACCTAATGTAAATCACGGGCAAGCTATTCACCTTCATGCAGAACACAAGATTTTCATTTTTGGAAAGCCATCTTGCTTTGTGTTGGGGTAACCCTACAATAGCAAAGGAGAGAAAAGACAGTGTAATGCCAGCTGATTTTTTTTCAGTTTTAACTCAGTATTGAAAAAACTGATGTCTGTACAAGGTCTGGGAGAGGATACAGCCGGTAAGTCACCACAGAGGTTAAGCAATTATATTGTTCCCTGGATATTTCACATTTCACTATCCTGCATTCAAATACAGCCTCCCAAACGCCAGTCCTCTTCAACCTCCTACTAATGAGAGAGTAAAACATCAGGGAGGCCAACTTGGCCCCAGAGGGGAGAAAAAAAAAAAATCATTAGGCATTGCAGCACAAACAGCCCTGCTAATAAACTTTGTTGCACACTCATGAGGCTCAATACTAGATCTGAGCTCATCATTGACAAGCTGATGTTCTACCGAAAGCTGTTAATTAAAGACTGTAGAGATGGTGCCAGCACACTTCACATCTCTAGATACAACTGATACATGCACATCTTTCACAAGGCAGAGTGCCGAGCTGGAATGACAACCTCAGTTCCACACAAACTAAAAACAGTAGGATCTACTTGGCATGCCCACCTTATTTGGAAATGGAAGGCTAAAGTCGGTTTGAAGGCCTACGTACAGGTCATTTGCAAGATCCGTGTTTCTCATTTTGTGGTCTGTGGACTGCTAAACCGTGAGACAAATGCGTCATTTCTTTTACCTCTTGCTTAGCACATCACAAACAAGATCCCTGTTGTAGAAATAGACACTAATTTATGACTTCCTCCATGGTGACTACAGAACAGTGACTGATGGACAAGGCAAGGACTCTGCCATCACCGTTCATTCTCAGAAAGCTGACTCAGTTGAACAGCACAATCGCGAACACAAATTGCGTCCAATTCTCAAGATCACCAACACACTGCAGTTACGTGTTTGGCCACTATTATTGACCTGACAACACTTAATTGCACTATCTTTTTCTTCCCGATTCCTCAGCCCTAAAACATTCCAAAGCAGGAAAGAAAAAAAAAAGGTCATACATACACAAATATCCTCCTTGGCATTGTTAAGTGTCAGAGAATCGCTATATCATAGAATCAGTAGAGCTATGGACCAAAAACTTCAAGTTCTGCCTAAGAGAGGTAACAGCGGAAGCAACATCCCACCTTGGGAACATTATCTCTGTACAGAAATATGAAGGCCACAAAGGGGACTTATTTTCCTCCCTCCAAGAGGCAGCATACCGTATGGAACAGGACATGTTAGAAGTTTTGAAAGAAAGACCAGCCACCACCTACAGTTTGCAGCACTTGCTGCAGTACAGTGGTGTCCTGGTTTCAGCTGGGATAGAGTTAATTTTCTTTCTAGTGATCACTGTGTTTCAGATTTGGTATGAAAGGACTGTCAATAATACATATTGTTTTAGCTGTTGCTAGGTAATGTTTATAGTATTCAAGGACTTTTTTCCAGCTTCTGATAGAAGCTGAGAAGAAGCATAGACAGAACAATGGAACAGCCAATGGGATATTCTGTACCGCAGACACCATGCTGAGTATATAAATGGGGGTTGGCTGGGGGGCAGGAATCAGCAGTCACTGCTTGGGTTGGGTAACCAATTCATCAAGCGGTGAGAGTGACTTGCATCTTGTATATTCTTTTACCATTATTATTATTGTTATTTTCCTTTTCTGTTATTGTGCTATTAAACTGCCTTTATCTCAACCCACAAGCTTTTTTCTCCCCTCTTTCCCCTCCTTTTCTCCCTACCCTGGGGGGGGGGGGGGGGGGGGGGGGGGGGTGCGCGGGGAAGGAGGGAGCAAGCAGCTGCATGGTCCTAGGTGCTGGCTGGGATTAAACCATGACAAGTGGGAAAGACCATAACCTTGGAAAGGGAACTCTGATATCTTACCTGAATAACCGCACAAGGCCAGGGAATCACCTAACGAAAAACCAGCACATATTCTGTAGGAGTACACCCAAGTTAGTTAGGTCGAGGAACAATGATGATATAGGGGATGATTTTTATGCACATTCTACCTAGGTCTATTGATAGCCAATGATCAGAGCAGGCTACTTGCCCTAGGTTATTCCTAAAACAAACCACCCAATACCAAGAACAAAGCTCTTTCTTGCAAGTGAAAAGAACTTTTGCACCACAAAACAAAGCCTAAATGGGTAGGGGAAGAAACACTCTTTTACACCATGAAATAAAAACTGAAATGAGTGTGGGATGCGGTGCTTGGAAATAAATCAAGAACTATTGGTTTTCACAACAAAATGAACATTACTGGAGTCTAAAGTTCTTTTTCCTTAACTCAATATGGGGAAGAAGGGGGTGAAGAAGAGGATGATGATGTGAGAAGCATGAGGGAACACAAGGAACAGCAGGAGAAGAAAGAGGGAGAAGGAAATAAATCATTAAAACATTTATAACCCTAGACTGCCTCACAGGGAAGCAGAGGAAAAAAATTAGACCATTCGTCTACAGCATGTTTGCTTACTATCTCTTGGGAGAGCTTCGGATATAATAGTTGACACCATTATATGTATGTGCAGTTACCTTAACACATACCATTTCTTTGTACCTTTGCAGCCTTATGCATGCACACAAGTATCATCTTGTACTGTTAAGCCATGTCCAGTTTCCCTTAGTACTGTATAGAGAGCAATTCCTATACAAAATGCTTACAACTCTTTGCATTAAAGCACACTTTGGTACTGACATTTGGAAATAGCTCTGTCTAGCTCCAATAACTAGACTACAAACTCCCTCTGTATTCCCTACCATCAAATATATTTCCTAACACACTTGAGAAAGTAATTCAATAGCCGAGCTAACTACAACTACACTTTCAGGTCTATTTAAAACTGCAAAAACAATGTGTTCTTTCTCTTGGGAGAGCTACACCACCATTTGGTCAGACAGCAACACATTTTGGACTCGCTTCTAAAGTAGCTGCATGCATTGTGAAGATTTATGGTTGGAGAGGGATTGAGAGAGGGGTGCAACTCCCTGGAAAATACTGAAATCCATCCACAGATGCAGTTTTCTGATCAGTTTGGCTGTGCAGGGAGTTGGGGAAATCATGCAACTAAGTTTTTTCTCAAGATTAATCTTCATGTCACAAATGAACATGTTGCTTTGCTGCAATATATAATACCACTGGTAGTGTTTACCTCTGCTTCTCCACCAGCATGTGTGACACTCATTCCAGACATTCCTTCTGCAGCTTTTTGTTTTCTTGGGTAACGTTTTGAAGGCTTTTGTGTAAGTCATAAAAAAAAAAAATTTCCAATTTTATAAAAGCCCCAATAACTGTGGAGGAATCATCTATACAAGAGCTTCTGAAAGTATACATACAGCTGCATAATGAAGAGTAAGAAGTTACAGGAAAAAGCACTAGTAGGTGCCAGTCAAATTTTCTGATAAATCTTAAGGCTGAGGCTGTCCTTTGATTCTTTGGAGTTTTATTATTTTATCTAAACTGTATAGTTGTTTCTTTTTTTCCCCCCAAAGTTAGTTTAAATAATGATGAAAAGCCAACATTCCACTAGATGTTATTTGTAGTAATAAACATATAAACTACTAATACAAGTAAAAGCTGACTTATTAAAAACATACTTCAGAAAAGCAGCATTAGTTACGCTTAAAGCTCTCAAATGGAATTGAGAGATTGAAGACAATTAAGGAAGAAAAGCATACAGGTCAATTTATCCTCAACAATGAATATTCATTTATTTCTGGTCACTTGATAAATCTGCTTTTTAATTCCTTTATTCAACTGTCAGAGGTTATAAGGATATTAAACCAAGATTTTCGCATTATTAGACACATAGTTAAAACATAAAACAAATGCAACAGGGATATGACTACTTTAAAAACCTATGTTCTCAATGTTTATTTCTCTCTGGTTAAACAACAGTGTCAAGTGGAATTTGAAATGTTGTCTTTATTTAGATCTTGTAGGCCAAACAATAAAGCCCTGACAGCTCCGTCTCAGCCCTCTCAAGGCCTGTACCAAATGAAGCCTAACCTCACCATTCAGCAACTGCACCAGCCATGGGATGTCTGGAATTTGTTGTGTGCACTCATCCTTAAAATGGAACAGCTGTTGTGAAAGGCTGTTACAAGACACCTAAAGGGGCAAAAGGCTCCAGTGACACCCTTATCTACAACCTGATATGAACAGCATTTGCTGCTACCCTGCTCCCATCTCTAGGTGTAAAGTTACACGCTGTAAGGGCCCAGAATACTTCGCTTAGTAAGGTGGAAATCTGTATGGCCTCTGTTCCTTTTCATGCCATTAATTGTGCATGGGATTAAATCATCTATAAAATGTACTTATTTAGTGTAACACATTTGTATATCCACTTTAAAAACAGGCATTTTAGAAAACCGCATTTCGACCCCCCCCCCTCACGCTTTAGTAAAAGCAATAAGGCAGTCTTCTCTTTGGGCCACGCTGCGTTTGCCTTCCTCTCTGATTGACTATATAGCCTATAAGCCTGTAGACTCGTTTCATGAGGGGCTCAACCAGGATTCAGCCATTAAGGATCAGAAAGCAATAGCAATATAGCAAAAATAGCTCTCAGGGGAAATATATCTTATTACTGCCAGAAAGAATATTTTTGTAAGAGAAGCATTTGTGTAATTCTTATTAGCTAAATAAAAGAGTGGAAATAACCAGAAGCATAAAGACCCAAGGGTCTGAGCTCCCATCAGAGTCAATGGCAGATTTCCCACTGATTTCACTGGATACGCAATCAAGACCAAATGTGGAATACAAAGAGGAAACCATCAGAGGAAAGACTCTAATTCACAAATGTATTCTGCATCTGCAAAGTTTGTACCTGAGACTGAACTGTGTTCATAAATCAGACTAGTGTCTGCCCACCATACAAATGTGATGAGTTCTAGTTCTGGTGGGAAAATCATACGAACTACTTCTATTAAAAAAAAACAACAGAAGAGACAGCTTAATTTTTACAGATGCACAGCACTGGGCAAAACCCACTATCATCAGAAGGTGCACTTTTCCACAGACATCGCCCCCCCACCACAGCCTCTGCCCTTTCCTGTAGCTCGCTCAGGTAACCCAGGGACCTGCCAGGCTCTGTAGGTCTGCCTCTTCCTTCCACCAAAGGCAGGGACTATTTCTTGCTAAAGTTTCTTTGATACATCAAATCCTCTCTCTAAACTCTGTATTGCTGAGATTAAACAAATCTGTAACCAGACAGGAAACGCTTGCCTCTAAACGCTTTTATGCCTACATAAACATTGTTATAATTGCAACAGACCATCAGCCCCACTTCAGCCAAAGCTCAATACCGGCTTGTAGATGCTTCTTTCAACCAAACCACAACTTGTTATTTGGCCGTGTGAATGAAATCCCATTCCCTACCTCTAACACCTACCTTTGGGATTTTGGTTGGCCAAATTTCCTTCCACTGCTCTTCCTATGAGCTATGATTCTCAGCAGCATACAAACCCACCCTCTACCAATGTTCTGGCCTGGGGTTTATATCCTGAGATATGCTCTCTAGTGGGACACTATGGGTTAGCAGCCCTGTTTTCCCAAGCTCACAAATAACCTACTCTTGCAGGTGGAGTAAGAAATTTGAGTCCCTGAACAGTAAGAATATCTAAGGGAGTAAGGAAGAAAGGAGCAGGGGAAGATGAGACTAATGGACTAATATGGGGTAAAACACAGCCAGGAAGACATAACAGCAGTATTTGCTGCAACAGGGTTGAGGACAAAGTGGTCCTAATTTGGATCAACTACTCATCAACTACTACAGTATATATTGGTCATCTACCATCCAAACAGATATTGCCTGCTTCGGGCACATCTGGGAACAGATGGCTCTAAGACAGCTGAGTCAATTGTGTTGTCTTTCCCTGTCTGAGACCACCAAAGTAGTATATTAAATACTCACTCAGTATTAATAAACACATTTTCAGATGCCTAAAACCCAGTCTTCCATCTTAGGTTCACTGTATTAAAGTTATAGTTGACTAGGTTCTGTCTTATGGACTTGTCCAACTGTGCATTTGCTTCACACTTTCAGCTCTTGTTCCTTGATGCTCATGATGCTATCTGAACTTCCAATTCTTTAGGGCAAAGTGGTGTAGTTGGAAACCACGCTAAAAACGATCACAGTGAAAATCAGCACGTTAAACCTTCCCTGTTTGTCCCACAACACCCTTGAGTGTGAATCCTCTCTTTTAGTCCCTACTATTGAGCTTTGATTGCCTTGAGTATTTCTGCTGCTTACATTTTTGTTCTAAGCATTCTTCTCGATTCACTGTATTTCAGCTACCCTGTCACCCTGAGGAAACATCCTTTGGTATCCAGACACTTCAGCCTCTCATTTTCAGAGATCTCCTACAGTTTGTTGCATGGTTCAGAATTGTTAAGTCAAAGGTTCAAAACAGGGGAGAGAAAAAAAAAAAAAAGAAACCCACCACAAAAAAAAAACCTCCAAACCCAACTGCCTAGAGCTCTATCCCCTGGTTAACAAAAATGGATGACTTTGCCTCCAGCTGATCCTTCAGCCCTACCACACTGAAATCCCTACTGAAAAAAAGCCCCAGAGACAAATCCTGTGAGCTCACTCCTCAGTAACTGGATGTTTTTTTCAGTTCCGTTGGTGTCATCTGACTGAAATCTGTCCTGTGGAGCCCCACAGCCAGTTTCATCCTTTTCTGTGATCCAGCAGGGCATTGTATAATCACGACTGATTTGTACTGGATTTTCCTTTTTCCCCTCGATCTTAGTATTAATCCCCCCTCTTACTTTCTCCTGCACAGCTATACTGGGTTTGTATTTCCAGCTACATAGTTGAATGGCAAACCTCAATTTTGTGTCTGGTCAGTGAACTTCATGACTGTTCTGTTTAATATATACTGTTTTTTTTGTGGTGGCCGCTAGACTCATTGTTTTACATCTGTTTGCATTAAAGTGTGTTTTCCACTGAATGACTCAGACACTTAGAATATCTCAAATCTCTCTAAATAGGGTTGCATAAATTCTGAAGTGTTTGCTATTCCCTCCCTCTAACTTCGGTATCATCAGCTAACTTTTAGTATGATCTTACATTTGATATTCTCATTCAAATTATTTATAAATGTATTATTAAAAAGATCAGTCCCCTGGAGTATGCTACTAGTAACCTATTTCCAGCTAGAGAAATTATCATTTGCAGACACCGTATGTAACCCATTTTGAGACATTTTTCAAGCCAACAGGCTATTTTTGCTCCTCAGACCATGACTCCGTGGTTTAACCATTAAGTTCCTTTATGAAATCTTACCATTTGCTAAAGTGTCATTAATTCACACAGTTTCAGTTTTCACAGTATTATTTTCCTCATGAAAAAATAGAACATTATCATGGTGCACCTGGAAAGCCAGAATTCAGAGAACAGAATATGTTGTTATTTCTCAAGATTCCCAATATTCTGTTTATAACATTTTTTCTTCTGACAAACAAAAGCAAAAATACAAATAAGCTATTCAAGGGAATTTCAAACACAAACATTACAGTGCTAAATTTAGTTTTCCAGCCTTTTTTGCTCCAGTTGTCCTAAGTTAGGGTCTTATTAATTTTTTCTTTAAAATGATCAGCATTTCTGTATCTGACAGTTGGCAAGTATGAAGGGAAATGGTTTTAAAGATCAAATTAAGCAAACCTGATTGAATAATTCAGATTTGCCATGGACTCAATTATTTCTATTAGAAACCCTTATTTTTCATAGGAATAAGAAGTTATTTTCTTTGGCATCCAAATAATTATTTCTTTTACTCCTGGAAATGTTGAAGTAGTTGTTTCCTGAGGTTTTACCTGTTAACTCTTTCCTATTTTTCCTGAGGTTTTACCCATTAACTCTAGCCAGAAACAATGACAGACACTCCAAGAACAAGTACACACTAAAACAGGTAAGACATATTTTCCTCTTTGCTATGAAGAGCATAATACAAACAGATTTGCAAACTAAAACCACTACACTATTTAAATAAATCTGTCAAAAATTTGGATGGGTTATCTCAAAATAGAAATACGTCTCCCACTTAGTATAAGCGCATTTACGGATACAATCAGCGCTGCTGCACAAGGCCTACACAACTGCATGCAATGCCAATGTGTCAACTAGGTGGATGTCATCACTGTCCCCATACGTCCCTGGAGCAGAAGGTCAAGGTTAATAGTGACAATGTCAAACTGAGACAAGGCAGCATCACGCTTACCCACACAAACCCTAGGGCCACAGTAGAACAGAACCATCCCCTAGATGATGGGTGTACCCATCCACCACCAAGGAACTGCTCAGCCCTGCAGAAAGTGCTGAAATTCCTCAATTCTAGGCAGCCTGCAGAATCAAGTCAATCAGGCACTGGGACTATGCTGCCTTTTTCAGCTCCGATTCTATATACAGTAGCCCAGGAAAAGAAAGAGAAAAGCTATATTGTTGATGTCCAGGGCCTTATGCTGATGGAGGACATGCAATTAGAGAGGATGTCAATTGAAAGACCCTGTGAATAACTGAAGGCTTGTTACAAACCACAATTGACACTACACAATATGCAAACTGTTTGGAAGAGGATTCCCTGTATCAAAGTTCACTGTAAACCAACTGTATTAGACTTGATAGTTAATTTCCCAGGTAAAAAAAACCAAACACATAGATACACACCCCCCCACCCCTAACAAACAACACTCCCCCTGCCCCCCTTTTATTTAAAGCCACCTCTGAGGGAAGGTGCAGGAAATTTTCTGTGCAGAAACCTGCTCACAATGGTAGAGACACTTGGCTATTGCCTGCTTTCCTCACCCCACCTCTGATCTTAATTTCCCTCCTCTGCCTGGGAAAGATGTCAGCTAGATGATATGGAGTCTCTAGGAAGTTACAAAAAGCATAGAGTACGGAGCTGAAAGGGTTACCCACTTTGCACTCAATAGGTCTGTGTCCTCTCACAATAAGCCCGTTAAATCCTTTCATTCTCAGTTCTTTGCATTTATACAGAGGATTCTTTTTTTTGAACAAGAACTTTTAGATTACTTTAATTATATCTTGCCTGCAGAAGCATCAGCCAGAAATAAGGCCCTGAGAGTTTTAATTTTTGAAGCAGAAACGTTATCACTTTTTAAATACATTTGAAAGTATTCCCAGATTTTACACAAAATGATAAAACTAAGTATAAGATGCTTTTTCCAAAAAAGTCCTTCAAAATTAACATAGACTATCTTAGTTAAATATAGCTCAAAAAAGACAGCTGAAGCTAGAGTGAAGCCTATTGAAGAAACAGTGCCATTAAATCACTACATCTAACAATTGTCAGCAAAAACCTTACATGAAAAAAATCAAATGGCATGATAGGATTCAAGATCACGATAAATACCAGTAATGAACAAAAAGACATACTGCTCTGTACAGAGTGGTGCAGAAGGCATTTTCCTGAAGCAAATTAATCCTGTTGCTACCGGAGTAAGATCCTACTTACTGTGACTGTAGAAGTGCTCCAGAGATCTGGTTGCAAGTATTATACACTCCTCTGTACTGCACCGCTGTTACAGCTATTGAGAAAGAAGTACTTCCCCAACTTGGGGCACTATTAGCAGATTCAGTAACTAAGTTCTGTTACACTATTCTTATTCTGCAATATAGAGGAATGAACACCTCTACTTCAGGAGCAACTGAACTAAGTGAAATATGTGGAAGGGAACAGGTAGAATTACTCCTTCAAACTGAAGATACAGTACCACTCTTAAAGACCCTGTGACTTTCAAGAGCACCCCTATTTAAAGGTAATAGCTGTGTTTAAGCTGTACAGGAAGAACAGGCTCAGCAATTCACATAGGTTTGTTAAATTTGATGACCTGCTCGTTCTCCTTCTACACCAAAAGCTACTGACCTGTTTTTAAGCTTCTCCTCTGGATCACGCTGGAACTCATAGATTTCATGCACCTCCCAGGAGTTTGGGCTGCAATACATTCAGCCTGATCCAGAGTCCATGCAATAGTGACAGCTCAAGCTCACATAGCAACCATCCCTCTTTGGAGGGCTGTTAGTTCGGCCTAACTTCTCAACAGCACATTTATCTGTAAACAACATGAAGACTGATAGCAGGACCAGGACAAAAAAGGCCAAGAACCCCTCAAGGCACATACACTAAATGCAATTGCGCTTCTAAACCCATCAAAATATGGATAAAAGGATCTGGGACATGCAAAAGTCAGGTATTTATGTCCTTTGCAAACCATGGTCTAAAAAGATGATGAAAACAGTAACAACAAGGCATGCTGAGGCCAGCAGGATATCCTAGCAGGGGATGAAAGATGATTCATTTTCAGGGATGCAGTACTGTTCTTCTGGCAGACTCCTCACCGTACATAATACCATCCTGTTATAACAAAGTGACTCAAACTACTCTACCATCATAGTTCCAAATCATAAGAGCAAAATTTTGTGCTAAATAAGTAACAGAAGTGTCTTTTTCGCTTCTGTGTTAAGGACAAGGATTAGGTTATCATGCCTTGTTCTGTCTGACTCTTTGTGACCTTTGGAATATATTGGATAAATTCAAAGAAGTTTGGCAGAAGATCCTGTCTCAGTAGTAGTTTAAGTTCACCCAAATTTCACTGATTTAAGGCAGTGGATAGAAAAGAGATGTTCCAAGTGCCCCTTGAAGTGCCCTAAGAAGGAAATAGCTGCAGGGTGGATTCAGGTATCAGACAAATAACCCACAAGAGAAGACCCATGTACAAACTAGGGGTTTGGCCACAGTGGAAATTACATTGCAGCAGATGGCTGGCTCTCGTAGTCTCTGCTAAAGCTCCTGCTCAACCAAAGTAATAGCTCCAGGAACCTTTGTACATGAACAGTCTACTGCCTTTCTACCTTTGGCCAACAGCTGGCCTGTGCTGGGTGTTTTCTCCTTCTGCTCTGACTCGGTGCCTTTACAAAAACAGCACCACTGGGAGCTTCTGCTGGTCTCTTTGCAAAATGATGGTTTCAGCTTAGAGAAAAGGCTTCTTGCATTCTGTCGGCTCCATATTCCACTCACTCAATATGAGGTATAATGTTCTCCACGGTGAATTCAAGAAAAATGTTTAAAAATCTCATTTAAAAAACAGGAAGAAGTCCCATTCCATAAATATATTGCTTCAGGACATGACTATTTAAAAACACCTCATGCATATTGTGTACCATAACATACACCTTTGACTCCCAAAATATCCTTTTGAAAATAAAATCTTTGTAGTGCAGATTATTACTTGTTTTAAAAACGTTTAAGAATTGGCAACATGTTGAGAACACGCACTAGCCTTTTATTGCTGCAAAGAAAAGGTCCAATCTCACTTTGGTTTGACTTCCCAGGACCCTAGTCCTGATTACTGACACTCAAAGGTGCTTCTTTCTGAGTAAAAATTGTCCTGATTAAACATAATTTCAGTTACAGGCAGACTTTCAAATGTTTTGTGCAAGTTTACACCCAGCATCTAATAATGAAAAAAGATGAAAGAAAAAAACCTGACCAGTCAGAAGAAGTCAAAGATTGAAGAACATGCAATATTATTTGGGGTCAAGACAGAACTATAATGCTTGAGCAAGAGAGGAGCTTACCTGATGCCTGCATACACTGAAATTGCAACACACTTTAGGAGCACAGACAAAAGTAGAAATCCACATTCACGGCTGTATTTTATTAAAAGGTGGTTCAATTGGAAAGATATAGGGTGATACTAAAGAAAGATATCAGTAGTGTAATTAGACATTGCTGGGCTACTCACAAAGTCTTGTTTCCCCTGAACACAGCAGGAACAAGCATCACAAGTCTGCTTTGATGCTTGCTTTTCCAACAAATTTTTAGTGCAGCACTTGGCAAAGACAATCTTGCACAGAACAACGCAGGAAGTTGTCTTATATAGATGGGCACACACAACCACCACAATTTCTTCAGCCAGGCAGGGGTCACCAAGTGTTCAACTGTTTACTACAACCATCCTGAAAGAACGGAGCGGTAGATTCTGTCTATGACATACATTCCGCACAATATATTCTTTTCCTTTGTACAAAATTATTCTTAATACAAAATTAAGCCCCAGAAAGGTTAGGGAGGACTAGGATGGACTGACTATTCAGCTTCAGAAACTATAAAATGAAATATAAAATACTTACAACCTTGGTTGTGAGCAGCAAGAAATAAAAGGGTAGCAATACTATGAGATCAGTTATAAAATCATGAGTCAGTTCAAAGACAAATAAAATTTAAGTAAAGTCTGTGTTGTCATTTTGGACTCTCCTGGAGAAGCACAAATGACAACTAAAAATTATCACATACAGCAACCTGCGGTGCCCTGCTGCAGAACTGCTTAGGAGAAGACCTAACCAAAGCCAGGACTGCAAAATGCCAGAAGGTTAGCACCAAATATCCTACACTTCGAAGAAATGTCAGCCTTCCGCAACACAAAAAGAAGCTTAAGAAACTGGAAACAAGACCTAGCATGCTAATGGGCCTGCCATAGAAGGTGGGAGCAGATGGGAAAGTTTCATCTATGTTGCTAAATCAAGATGTCACTAAGCTTTAAGTACCTTCCTCCACCATTTCAGTTGCTTAATGTTACACCTCGGGTACACTGGCAGCGATTAACTCAGGGTGGACCAGCAGAGTATTCCATACTAACATTACTAGGCAACGAAACGAAACACAAAAGCATTTGCTGTGGGATATCGGAGAGGTAAAAGTGGTAAAAGTAAGAAGCAGAACTAAGCCTACGGTATAGTCTGTTTCTTCATTCTTCATGCCATACTGCCATCAGTATGGCGAAGAACATTTTTTCCTCTATCTCTGTACAAACAGGTTTTATTCCTAGCGTGGCTTGAAGCCACCCTTAAAAGCTTAATTATCTTTTGTGTTAAATGGGTTACCTGCTCAAAGTAACACCAAATAGTAGAAAAGGTTGAGAGAGTACATATGTACAGTGTCTATCACTAACAACTGAAGATACGGGATCCTTGCCTGAGGAAGAGAACGATTTCATTCATGCTATAGGTGGAGATTTACTAGCTTCCTGAAGCATATGAAAGCAGAAGGGTATAGTGCAAATATTCTCCCATTCCTACGGCCTCCTGACCAAAGGCCAGGCTCACGTTGCTTGTAATAAATTGGCAAGAGTTGGCAACACTAGAAACAGCACATGAGGAGCTTGAGGAGGAATTTGAAATGATGCACGGTCTGATTAATGGGCTAGAAAGAGAATTTTAGCTGCTGAAGCTTGGAAAGATTGAAAGTATGATTTGGGAATTGGGGATATCAAAACAGAGAAGTTTGGAGTAATCAGGGAAGAAGATAATTAGCATAGAAAGAGCACAGCTTTTAGCAACAGATAGAAGGGCATACAAAAAAATCCGCTTGTTAACTCTAACATGCATTTGCAAGTCTGAGTAAAAACCCTATTTTTCCTTGGGGAATGATTCCCTGAATCCCCTTTTAAAAGTAATCCCTTCCATTCTACTATTTTAAAAAGAATAGGTGTGGGAAGTTATTTAGAGTGGACAGGGGCAGCTGGGTGCTAGACTAGGTCCTTGCTCTTGACTTGGTGCGAGTCAGAATGAGACAAATTTTGGCACACAGGATGCCAGCAGAGTTCAGCCCACACATGTGGAGACCCACGATGGCTCCAGTCAGACCAGGCAGTTGCTCTTGTACCTGTACTGGAAAGGGAAAGGGACTCTGTCAGGGCAAGAAACACTTCAGGAGGAGGCTGGGACCTTAGACAAGAAGCACAGATTAGTGTTTTATAGGAGAGGAGGATGGTGTGAATGCCAGATCCCCTTTCACATCTCTGTTGAAGGTCCTTCAACTTGCTAGCAGTTCCCAATGTAGACCCTTAGTGCCACACCGGAATTAACAGATTCAGCATCAAGAAAACAATCTGCTGTTGACTCTTCTTAGGAAAGTGATATTGATCTAGTCAGTGTTACAGTCTGATCTATAATATACACTGGGGCAGTTTCAGCAAAACTATTAGGGCCTACCTAAAAGTACAAACTTGTTCTTAAATTCTTTACTCTGCACTACCGCTTCCCACTTTGCTGCATTAAGAGGCGGATCGTGATCCCCATGGAAGTTCAAGTGGGGCCTGCAAGCCTGAATAATGGGCTGGCCTCCGTCTTGCACTTCTTAAACTAGCTACTGTAATTCAAGCGTGATGGGAAACGGCAATCTGTTCCCTGATCTCTTCTGAGCAAAGGAATGCAGGCACCGAAAGATGCAGACAGTCACTGGGATGGACAGAGGGAAGATGAGAGGTGAAGGCAAAAATCAAGCGGAGGAGAAGTGATTTTCAAAAAGAAAGCGTAAACCCTTCAGGTATTCACACTCACCTACTTCTGTCCCTACCTACATCTCTCAGCTTAGCCCGGTATAACTGTGAGAAGACCAGCAACCATACAAACATCATATTCTGCATCTACTGCTATTGTGCTGAGTTTGCATGCCATCTGTAAGAGGTGTAATTCCATACGTCTGCTCGGTACAAGCCATGCAAAGGGAGATGCAGTGACACGGTACTAAAAAGATTAGCTTCCAAAAAAGAAAGCAAAGTGCTTCGTCAGAGCAGAAGTCTCTCCTCCAAAGTAATTTACTGTCTTCTGGACTGGAAGCTTATTCATAATAAAGCCCACAGCATTGTCCCTTCCCTATCCTTTCTCTACTCTTGTTCACCCTGTGGTTTGTAACAGTTTGGAAAACTTTAGGGGCATTCCTAAGTGGTTACAGATGTGTAAGGATGCACACTACAGGTCACTTCATCAAGAGGATGACATAACCCTGCATGCCAGCTTCCAAAGTAGCTCATTTAACGCTGAACTCGGAGACACAATTGTCCCAGACTCGCTGTGTGCCTGTTGAGAGTGATGGGATTATAATAGCAGCTGGCAGTGCTCTGTTCCAAGAAAGCTCACAGCATTATTCAGTCTTGAGTTCCCTCTTCCTCTGTGGAGCCATTTGATCCTTAATCTCTTCTATGGATTCTTAACCCTTTAGATGTACTTCTCCCCTCGACAAAGTTTTACACACACATCTTTATACCAAAATATGGGTGGAGACTGTTAGTAAGACGCACAGTTGCGCATCTATTTTGAACAGTAGTTGTAAGTACTTGTCAACCACGCAATTGCATGAAGAACTATCTAGCATATATTTTACAAAATTAAGTACAGCGAAATAGTATTTTAAAATCCATTGCACTGCTTTTCCTGAATCAGACTGTGTAACTGGAAAATGTTAGCACAATGCTGCAGGATACCTGTGACCATGGACTACTAATAAAACTAGTTCCCTGTATTGCATTAGCATCTGCCATGTGCTTTCCACACAGAACAAAACACCACTACTGCTTAAGACGACTTAAAAATCAGTAGTTGTTAAGAGACTATCCATTACTCTGTCGCTATTCTGCTGGGACACTCTGGTCAGGACCTACTTTGCTTTCTCTCAGCAGCATCTTGTACAATTAAAAGATAACCACAACTCGCTGGGTATGACAGCTTTCCCATAGGAACAGAGATGGTAAGACACTAACATGATAGCTTCGGACAAGAGATGGCTTCTACAAAGCAGACGATACCAGCATTGTCCAAACACAGAGACAAAAAAAGCCAGTAGCTTGAGAATTAGTCAAGAAGGCGTCAGCCTGTGATAAGGAGATGGAGGAACTGGACTGAAGACAGTCCTAGTTTAAGCGAAGTGGAAACTGCACAATGGGTCATCAGCGTCACAGTGACTAAAGAAACAACAGGAAAAAAGGATGTGGGGGACTATTTTGTGTGGCAGGTAGGGAAACCAGCATGATTTGCTAGCAACGTACACTCACAGCCCAGGACGCCAACTGCACCCTGGACTGCATCAAAAGAAGCGTGGCCAGCAGGTCGAGGGAGGCAATTCTCCCGCTCTACTCCACTCTTGTGAGACTCCATCTGGAGTACGACATCCAGCTCCAGAGCCCCCAACATAAGAAGGACACAGACCTGTTGGAGTGGGTCCAGAGGAGACTGTGAAGATGGTCAGAGGGCTGGAGCACCTCTCCTATGAATACAGGCTGAGAGTTGGGATTGTTCAGCCTGAAGAGAAGGCTCCATGGAGACCTTATAGTGGCCTTCCAGTACCTGAAGGGGGCCTATAGGAAAGATGAGGAGGGACTCTATCAGAAAGTGTAGCAATAGGATGAGGGGTAACGGTTTTAAACTGAAAGAAGGTAGATTTAGATTAGGTATCAGGAAGAAATTCTTTACTCTCAGGGTGGTGAGACGCTGGAACACGTTGTCCAGGGAAGCTGTGGATGCCCCATCCCTGGAAGTGTTCAAGGCCGGGCTGGATGGGGCTTTGAGCAACCTGGTCCATTTGAAGGTGTCCCGGCCCATGGCAGCAGGTTGGAACTCAATGATCTTTAAGGTCCCTTCCAATTCTAGCCATTCTACAATTCTATGTCAAAGGAAACCAATAGCTTACTGAATAGAAGGTGGTGAATGAATGCAAAGGAGTTTGAGATGCAGCAAACGATGTGTTTTTTTTGGGAGGGTGGAATTGCCGGAAGAAGCAGATGCAAACAATCCTGAATGCTGCTGATGGCAGAACAGGAGACAGAGCAGATGCATCAGATCTTGATTTCTCCTTCCCTTAAGGATCTTGCATAAAGTGGCAGGGAATGCCCAGAAATCAACACTGAGAAATAGGTAGACAACAGATGGATGGGAAAATAACTGGGAACTGAAGCAGTAGTTCAAGGCTGGGAAATGGCACAGCCAGGCAAAAAAAATGACCTTGAACTAGTGCACTGGTGAAGTTCCTGTATAGGAAAAGTATTATACAGCTGAAGTACAGTATTTCAATACTGTCATTAAAATGTTGCATACATATTTCTTAAATAGAAACATTATTCACCACCAGGGTTTCTTTTTAACCACTTGATCATTGGTATATAGCCCCTTGTAATTCTCCCCCCCCAATCTTTGTCTATTTACTCAGTTCTCACTATCAGAAAATCCAATAAATCTTTATTGAATTAGACGTATATATGAACATGTCTCTTCTCCAAGGAACACATTTTAATTATTTAGATGACAGCTCTGTACTGCATCATTTCTTTGATTTCAGGGGATGATGCACTAGGCTAGAAAGCTAATTTAGATGGGCTTAAAAATACCACATTTCCACAATTATCCTATGCTCTAGTATCCAGTTTGACTCATTTGGTGTGGACAAAGTGTTACCATATTTCCCCCCGCCAAAGATTTCAAGGAATACATCATCTTGCACGCAGCACAGTAAGTAGAACTATAAAACATGACACATGTACCCAAGTCATGAAAGAAATCACACCGCACTGCAAACTATTGTTTGAAGGCAAGTATACAATTATAGTAGCGGTCATGTTGTAAAGCACACGTATGATAACAGAATTAAAGTCACATTAAGACCCACCCAAGCCTTACAGGGACACTGCATTCTACAGAAAAGCTGACAGCCATTTGGAGTCTTTTCACCGTTAAGAATTCAACAATAGGAGATGCAGATCACCACAGAGGGAGAAATCACCAGCTTTCCAGTGAGAGGCAGAGAAAGGTCACAACCTATTAGTCTATAAAAATCACAGCAATAATTACTTTAACATACTAACATTCCCATCCTTGCAGCCTTCCAGCCTCAGGCTCCAACAACAAAAGCATCCACCTTCCCTGACAGATATGAAAACTATTCTTAATGGAATTAATTTGATTAAAAACACCCCTATCAAGTATTTTAAACAGTGTATCTGATAACACTATGTGGCAGAAAGCATTGGCTCACGCGTAAGATAAGAATCTCTTTCTTCTCCATTGCTATAAACTTCAGCTTCTTGCTTTGTGACCTTAAGACAGATTTCAAACCCATCACTGGCTCAAGGCTAAAAAAGTCACTTAATTTGAGATGCTGGCCAGTATAGATTGGAAGGAGGAAGTTCCACGTTTGGGGAAAAAAAAAATTGCACAAAGGAAACCTCTTTGGATGTCTGATTTAATAAATAAAAATCCCCAAAACAGGCAGACCATAGGAGGCTGAGTGGACTTAGAATGCTAAATCCTAACAGCAGTGCAGGTGTGGCAAAGAAGGGCTCTGCAG
The DNA here is from genome assembly GCA_017639485.1 of Pluvialis apricaria. NCBI lineage: Eukaryota > Metazoa > Chordata > Aves > Charadriiformes > Charadriidae > Pluvialis > Pluvialis apricaria. Next base: position 22,770,889 of record CM030007.1, read on the forward strand.
GTCACTGTGATGACCACAGCACAGCAAGGCAGCCACATTTTAGACTATCAAATTGATTTTTCAGCTTAAGATGGCACTAGCTGCTTTTTACGCTTCATAGCTGAGTTCTGGCACCAATGTTTAAAACTTTCCAAACTGTTTAACAGATTACACAAACGGCCAACAGTAGCTAAGCAGGGAGAAAGGGCTCTAACTCAGTAATGTATTCTACTGTGATAAATTCCCTTCTGGTGAGGCTGTGACTCCTGTCCTAGTTGAGTCCCTTTGGAAGAAAAAGGAAAATGGAAGCAATCAAATATAAAGCAAAGAACTCGCTGAAATGACTCTTCAGGGCCTTCCCTGCAGTGTTGGCACTCAAAGCTGTGGCTGGGCTCCAGTAAGTCTTTAGCCACAGCAACACTAATTAATTGAGGGCACTTTGGAAAATGCCCTTCAATCCCCTGCTGTGACTGCTGGACTGCTCACAAAATCTCTCCCTCAAGTCCTTTCTGATCTTTTGAAGCCCTACTGGAATATGCACTGCACAGTCTGGGGCAAGGGAGCAGCTTTCCCTGGATGGGACCTTCCCGGAGGTGGTTAATTGAACAGGTGCCGGGGGCCCAGGGAAGGAGCGGGAAGCGGGACTGCGGCTGCCGGCCCCACGCAGCTCAGGGGCCCTGCAAGGAGCCAACTGAAGAGAAAAGTAGCCCAACTCGAAGCTGCAAAAGCCACTCCTCAGCTGTCTCTGAGCAGCTAGGGAGAAAATGGTAAATCCCAGACGTATGAGAAATACACTGAAAATCTTACCTACAAAAAGATGCATGCGCATTAATAGAAATGATGTTTTGAAAGCTCTGTGTGCTTCTGGGTGTACACAAAAAACAGTGTGGGCAGCAGCCGTTGTGAACTGGAACGAAGGGTGCTGCGCCCAAGCGCACCTACGCGGGGATAACACATGTCAGGGTGCTGGCTGTAGGCATCTGGGCAGCAACGGGTAGAGAAGCTGGAGGGAAGCAACCGGGCCAGTGAGGGTGGGCTGTTGTGCACGTTTTAAACACTGGATGCCTCTCTCCGTACCACCAGGGAAGCCCACAAGAGACAATACAAATCACAACCGATTTTATTCCAGCCAAAGCTAGCAGCAGAGACTTCCCGGGGACTTACACACGTGTGCTCAGGCTCACTGTACTGAGGCTGGGCAAAGAGCCTTCCTTATGCTGCTCTTGACAGCAGCAAAATGATCAAAATTAAAGTTTCCCAAGAACGGCAAAGCCAGCCAGAGGCCACCAACCCAGAGGCAGCTATGGAAAAGACAGCAGGTGTGAGCAGATCGTGCTGCTCTTCTATTGCTAAATCTGACATTAGATGATGCTTGAAGCTAGCAGTGTCAATGGTGAGCTGGGCTGAAAGGGGCAAAGCCAACACTGTACGTAAACAACAGCTTAAGACAAGGGTGAGCATAAAATAACATACTAGAAGTCTCAGCAGTTTGCCCTGAGTTTTGGCCATCACGGCTCAGGCAGATACTTTCCATACTAAAAGAAACAGATTTATGACAAGCTTGTAATTAAACTGTCTGAAGGACCAGTAAACTTCTGCACGCTGTTGTTTTTACGCCACTTTGAACAAAATTGATGCAAGTGTTATGTGTGACTGGGTCTATCCTTGCTTGACTGCTGAGTTGCCTTTTCCCATTTCCCTCTTTTTATGGCCTACATTTCCAAACGTCTGTCAGTGCTCCAAATTCAATGGCACAAAAATCCCCGGTCTCTTCGTGTGTTCTCTCACAGAGCAATAAGAAAAACCGACGACACATTGGCCAACGTATTTAATGCAGCTCTGTTTCTGCTACTGAGACAGCTATTAAACAAAATAGCAGCTAGTTCAGAATTTGAACAATTAATCTGCTTGCTTGTGAAATTCCGAGTGCCTCCTAGTTTAACATGAGCCATACACAGGTGCCTGTGCTACATCCAACAGAAAGAGACAGTGCTAAAGTCAGTACACACATATTTCAGAAACTTACTTGAAAACTTGGAAGTGCTATTGACAAACTTGGTTACATTTAAAAAGTTAAATACATACACATCTTTGTATGCACTAATTTATCTATCTAGTGTGCAAAGCAAAGAAGCCACTCCAAAACCCAATGAACATCCAAATACTAACCATTATTACTGCTAATGTCAAGTTCTCCCATTTGCAGCTTTTACTTTATGGTTTTGACCTTACTAGATCTCATTTTCACACAGGCTCCCTTGCCACAACACTTTTAAGAAACGTTCAGACACGCAAATATTTCAAGACAATGGAATTGTGATAAAAAACAAAAATCTGTAGAATGGGGGACCTACGCTGAGGTTGGTTTTCATTTGAGGAAAAAACCCTTGCTTTTTCATATATCGGCAAAGTAACTATTAGATTTCAAGTGTCTGGTAAAATAGAATCAATTCATACTTAGCTCAAATACTGTTATTAAAATGTTTGTCTCGCTGCCTTTACAATTCAAACTGCTTTAGCTCTAGGTGACATTCTTATTTAAAATTCTAAATTAAAGCTAGCAAAACCAAAGATTCTTCTTCAGTCAGGGACAGTTAACTTTTTTTTAATATAACATTGATATATCAAGCTCAGACTCAGATCAGTTTCAGACAAATAGCAAGTCCTACTACTAAAAAACCACAACTGAAAAATCCACTGATGTGAGAATCCATCAGTCACTTGTTTACTGTTGTGAACTGCCCCTCTCCCACCCTCAGCTCTGCAGCACCCATTGAGATATCTGTCCTCTGAGTATTTGGGGGGAGGCAAATTCTAGGACTGTAGCTCTTACAGGCACTCATGAGGATCCAATATCAGGAAGAGGACAAAAGACTAAACTCCTCAGGACACAAGCCAGTTTACTTCATGTGGCCAGTATAGCTGACTTCCGTACACAGCACAAACAGCTACACTACCTATAGACAATTGCTTGTGAAAACCCAGACTCTGGTTACTCTGAAGACACTGAACAGTACAGCTACAATTCTCATGCTACGTTTTGAGGCTGGACATTTGGAACGCGAATAATGCCATTAACCCAGGAGAATTAGGTAAGCCCCATGGTTTTTCAATGACTTAAGTTTTTGTCTGCACTAATTTTACCTCCAAATCTGTAAGTCTGAAACTCCACACTCTTCAAGTCTGCTTAAAGTGATTATGTCTTTTCAGTAAATCTTGGATTGTTCTTTCTCCCGGCTGCAGAGCTGTCTGCCTGCAATTTCTCAAGAGCGCCAGGATTTCATGTCCATTGGCCCCTGCATTCCTGCCAAAGCCCTGCAGAAATGAGAGCTGCTGCAGCTGCCAGGGTTTATTTACACACATTCCTGCCTCAAATTGAATTAATGAGCATAATTTAACTCAGGCAATGTCCTCCACAGCTCTTGTTTCTCTTTGCCCCCCTCAACATTTCTTTCTCTCACACAACCCCTCTTGTAGTCTGTCTTAAAGCTGTATCTAAAGAGATTTTGGTGTAAAAAGCAATTGCAAATGCATCGTATCTCTCATTTGAGCTGATAAAATTGTACATATCTGCTTACAGTCTCCTTTATGGAAAGCCCAGGATCCCCTTAATGACTACCCAGAAGGTTAACCTGCAATTATTTATCCATTCAATTCAAGTTTGTCAGTTTAGCAAAGAGCTTCCACACTTGTAATCACTTACGAAAGACCCAACCTTGGAACGAGCTCTGACCCAACAGGTGAGAGCAGCTGATGCTTAAACATATTTACAGTTGTTAACATTCATGCACTATATTTAGCAAATCTTTTCTACGCAGGTCTCCAGCCCATTTCTGCCCTCAGAAATCTGAAATTCTGCATCCACAGCATAAGGGTTTCCAACTTCAACAAGCCCTGTGGGTACTGTATGGACACGTCACATGCAGAGACCTCCTGTTATGCCACTAAACAGACCGATGCAGTGTTTCCCACGTGTTACGTCAGAGATGGAGAACAAAAATATTTCTCCAAATATTCACACCCGTGCAGCTAACAAAGCCCATTCTCCCCTCTATTATCACTCTGTACGGTGTATCTCACTCACTGTGTATATCACACGAGGCTTGAAAGCCTTAGAACAAAAGCCATATACTTCTACTAGAAGAGCGTGGGAGAAAGGGAACTAAACCTTTAATAAATGTATTTGCTATGTCAGCACTTCACCAGCATCATGGACTAGAACATTTCAACAACACTTTAAACCCCTAGAGCCACAGGAAAAAACAGATTGCTTGGCAGACAGCAGTTTGGCTTTCTGGGAAGAGTATTCTCTTGTGAAGTTCCCACAACACCGTATCTATCCAGTTAGGCTGATTCATGGAAAGGATTTTCCTTCCCCTAAACAAGACCCTTCAGAATATTTCAACGAGAAATCAATGTATTCCAGGACTTGTGGTTGAAACCACAACAAATTCTATGGACCTGAGTTTGCAACGCCTACAAATAGAAACTATTCAAGTAGTTCCAGTAAAATCAGTAGAACTGACCGTGAGAGAGAGAGCTACTCACCACAATCACAGAACAGGCAGGCACTCTGGGATGGGAGAAGTTCAAAGGATCATCCCAGGATGAGCCTCTCCTGAAAAACTTACTCCTGCTGGAGAATGTAAGACCGATTTTGAGGCACATGTAAATTCTCTTCTGCATATGCAACATCAGAAGCCAATACATACAAACTGCTTGACACCTCATTGCAGAAAGCAGCTTAAAGCGTGAAGGCAGCAAACGACTGGGGGAGGGTATGTGCACATATATGAATGTCTAAAATTGAAATTTTGAACTCTCAAGCAGAAGCCTGCTCTAGCTGCAACTGATACAGGCTGGCTGCAAATTTTGGTAACATTTGGACTAAACGGAGGTGGCACGTCCTGAATCCTCTGACTAATAGAGAGATATGAGACATTACCCCCAATTACAAGGCTGATCATGTGTTGTCCTTCTGCATATAGACTATTCAGATGAGGAAAACCAGGGGCTTAGGGTTCCACACCAAAAACAAGGGTCCATGAAAAGAAGAGATTGCCTTGGAAAAAAATGAGGGCGGAGGTCTGGAAAGAAGGTGAAGATGCTGGCTGCAGAAAAGATCCTCAAAGTGGCAGAAGATCCCACAGAACAGGGACATGCGTAGAGATGAATACCAGGGAATGGCCAGGGACCTTGATGACTAACACTTGTGGGTGGTCAACACTGCCAGCAGTGGCACAGCAGGAACCAACCCAACTCTCTGCCCAGCTTTCCCAATCCAGCAGTGACCTCCCTGCAGGGAAGGGAAGTCAAGACCCAGGGGACATAATGCCATGGTAGGAGCAAGCAAGTGAGAACAAACAAGTAGGGTAAGAGTGCTAATCATTCTGGTTCTGAAATAAACCTCAGTATCCAGATCCACTGCAGGTTGTCATTTACTTTGTCTTGCCCGTGACAGCCCGCACTAGGCTAAATTTAAGTACTTGCAGGCCACTTTCATTGGAAGCTGATACAGACTATATACGGCTTTAAAACAATTCCGCTTGCTTACACAGGAAAAACATGATGAAACACTTGTCCTGACTACTAACATCAGAAGACCAGAACACACCTTTTCTTCACAGTCCCAGTTCTAAATCTAGCTAGTAATTTCACTTAAAAGCCCTCCTCCAGTCCCCTCTCTGGCTATTTCCAACTTTTCATTATAATTCCATGCCCCTCAGTAATACTTTCTCCCTTACAGTTGAAATCAAATACACTTGTCACTAATTGTTTATTGGATCCTTGGAAAACATTCTGGATTTTGTGGATGCCTTTCACACATCTTTTGGTCTGTGTGGAGATGCCAGAAGTTCAGGAGTTCAATTGCTCTTCACACATATTCCGAAAAAACAGCAGTGGTGAGACCCATCAGCTCAATGAAATTTTGCCTAACCCCAAATGACAACAGCACTTTTTAAAAGCACCTAAGGAAAACTATTTAACAGAGCCATATTTTTTGTTGTTCCCCTCCCCACCAGATACCTATCTTGCTACTCCATATGCTCACTTCTCCCTCTTCTATTTTTTTTAAAACTTTTCTTTTTCTTTTTATATTGGCATATAATTTTATGAAAGCACAATGAAAGTCAACTGTATAATGCTATCAAAGAAATTCACTCTCACTTCCTCTGACTTCTATATCATTAGAGTGAAGAACCTTCACCAGAATTTGGAAAGGCCTTCCCTGAACACAGCTGCTGTTGAAGCAAAGCTTCAAGTGGTTACTTTTCATGCTTCTCTGAAATAGAAAAAGCCCAAAAATATCCCTTTTTGGTACATCTCTCAAATTCTCCCAGAACCCTGTAACAAGAATATTTCTTCCACATGTGAATATGAAATGCCAAACATTAGCTGTTCTACTGTATGGACATACACTACTGGATAAAGCACTTCAAGCAACAGCTTACATAGATACAGGAACCATAGGACTAATAAAAGAAACACCAACATAAAACCCTTTAGACGTTTACCAAAACAGATACTTACTCCAAAATATTGCACAAGAGAAGTCCTTGCAAATGCGATAGCAATTTTTTGTAGAGCCTAAAATTATACTCTGCCAACAGCATTATCTTCTCTTTAGTCACTCGCACATTTTGCACACCCATGCAATGGCAAGCAATGAATTGAGTATGGTGTGGAAACTTTGAAAGCCAATGTTTCTTCATTCTACCCTTTATATTCCTTGCCCTCTTTCCAAGTAAGAATTCTATTCCCTCAGCATCTCCTTTGCTCAATACTGGGTGCAGCTCATGGACTATTACAAGTGGAACTGAGGGCTGGAAGGTGTTCATCCTCTTCCTTCCCAGAATCCTTCTGAAAATGAGAAATGCTCCAAACACATGATTTAAATCTAAATTAATCCCTCACTTTAGAGAATGAGATGAAGGAAATAAGTTTGCATATAATATCGTTCTGATTAATTTCTTTGAAATAAATTGGCATCTCCAAGTTACTGAACAACGCAAGAAACAGTAAGAAGGAACTTGGAGAAATGCTGTTTGAGATCATGGATTTGGGCTGATATATTGAAAACAAAAAAGCAATTTCAGGTCAACTACAACATTTATTCTACAGTTCAGCCACTATACTGAATCTTCTTTCTCCTCACCTATCATCCTCCAAAAAGCACTCCATGCTATAGAGAAAGAACATTTATACTCACTCCTGGGTTTTTGGTGTGTGACAACACTGCTGTCCAAGCTTTCTCTGCATTGGCCTGCTGACTCCACAGTATGCACCAGACTGCCTTCAGTCATATACCAGAGAAGGGAGATCTGTCCAGCGCTGCAAGACAGAGCCCTGCAAGATGCTTGGTGAGAGACTGCAGTTCTTTGTGGTGGAAGAAACTCATTTCCCAACATCAAGCTACTGAGAGGTGCCATTGTTGGGTTTTATGCTACAGAGACCAATGCTGGCACACCTAATCACAAGTGGCTCCTTCACACTTCAGGCATTACGTCATTGACAACACCTGTATTGTTTTCTGTCCTTGTTTCCCATCAATCCTACTGAATCATGTACTACTCTAAAGAAAATATAGCTTCCAGAGGGAAGTGGAAACGTATCTGCTTAGCACCACTGTTGTAACACCCTTATTCTTTTCCACAGTCTCCTTCCTATGCCTTCTGACAAGGTTAGTGGTATAGAAATACCAGCTCAGGTGATACACATACCCAAATGAGAAATCACACTCTACAAGCCAAATAAGTGGAGTTTGATTTTCCCGCACAGACACTCAAAGACACTCCGAAAACTTACAGCGTTGAGATTAGAATTGCTTTTTGTTGGCCACATCCACAGACAGAGAAGCAGCACAAGATACCATCACTGCTGCCAGCTGTCAAGTTAACAGGAAAGTCGTAGGGGACGGATTGCACCGGCTGACCCGCGGCAGCAGGCAGGGTACTTGGGAGGGCTGCGCTCTTTCCAGCCTCACTGCTCCTGAAGCCTGTGTACCCACGTTTGCCTTAGAACAATATAAGAGAGATCATTTCCACTCCTCAGGGCTTTTTGGATCCAATTTTGACATAATACAATTGGGTAAAAATGACCTCATGAAACATATACTGTAGGGAGGAAAGGGAATAAAGGTATGTTTCAAATTGATCTGGAAATATTTTCCCATATGAAATAGTTACGCTTCTTTCTTACAAAAATGCAATCCAACCAGGGCAGGCAAGAAACAACAGCATGGTGCACAAACTCAGCTAAACAAACAAAAATATTCCTCACAAACAAACCCCCTTTATAATAAGTAAATTCAAATAAAAACATAACATGACCCTCCCATCCCCAGGGAACTAAGGGAAAAACAACATCCCAACCAAACACTAAATACCTGCTATCTGGGCTTTTCTGCATCCATCAGAAAACAAAGTGACTTAAAGTGTTACCAAAGCAAGCTATAAAACCACTAATTCCAACTCACAGACAGTCACCTCCTGCCCTCTGGAACAGATCCCATCTGCCGCTCCTCTTATTTTCTAAAGGAACCACAACTTCATTGCTGTGAGCTTTAATGCTCTTTTAAAAAACATCTTACATACACAATTACCCTACCACCTTCCTTTCTTTGTGTCCTAGGGTTATAGGAACAACAACATTGATCTCTACCTTCATGTCCTTTCTCTCCTCCCTATCCTCATCACGCCAGACCATTTAAGCAATAAACTCCACATAGGAACAGGGTACTGCTCAATGCCTTCACACTGCCGAGAAACGTGGCTGGTTCCCACGTATGACAGCCACAGACAGGAGTGCCGAATAGCGAACGCGTGTGGAGGCAGACCCAGATCTCTTGGCTATAAGGCCTTTTTGCATTGCCCTCCAGCCCATCCTACCCAACCCCATGTAACACCCTTAGCCTACGAAGTTGATCTGCAAAAGATGCCACAGAGACCGACAGCTTCACAAGAGGCTTAAAAACTGTTTGGCTGCTCTCCAGTTATGCTATCTAACAGAAAAAAGAAGTTCTTTCTTCTACCGCGATGCACACAAACCCTTGTTATACATGACAAACCCATACTGCAAAGCTATTTGGTTTTCCTCCTTAAGTTTCTAATGCAGAACACAGCTTGCATCAGAAATGCTCTGATCCAGTATGGCAAGTCATACGTTCTTAGTTTGTCCTTGCTCGTCAATGCAGCTCAAAACACAGACTTTTTTTTGTAGACGTATTAGTACACACTGCCTCTGGTACAATACAGTAGCTGCTTTTCTAAATTTAAAGCCAGATGTTTCTAATTAAGAAAATACTGAATAGGATATCTTCCAAACATCTTTCCACGAGCATGCAACAAGGCTTCACTCCTTTTAAATATACGAAAAAGTGATTTGGGGAATTTTTGAAGGACATTGAGCAACCCTGGACTTCAAATTGAAAAAAGATGCAATTTTTGAAGCACAGTCCATTACCACAGAACGATAACTCTACCCTGAGTGAATGAGCTTGTTCCTGGACACCGCTCTACCCTACTCCCAAACCAGTAAATCTGGATAATCTGCCAATTACGCAGAAGTGCAAGTATTCTGTGTGCACACTGCATTTCTATTTAAGCTACTGAGCAGCGTTTAAACTTGTTAAGGCTACCTGATCTCCAAACGTCGGTCAGACAGCGTAGCTAGCAGCCAGGTTACACTGCAACACAGGAGGAAAACCAGCTGACACCCTACGCACCATCTGTCCAACCTGCAGGTAATCATTTAGCTCCACTCACTTTCCTATTGCTCCCGCCGTCTAACAGAGTAGCCTGCTAGCCACAGGTCTTTTGCAGGGCAGGAATAAAGACCAAAGCGAAGGTGGGCACATGAAGACGTCAGAGAAGTTTGAAGGCCAACTGACTGCTGTGCTCCACACTGCCAGCTCCCAAAACCAGAATGAGTTCTTATGCTCATGGCTTAACCCTATTTTCACATGGCTCTACATAGGAAGTGCCAGTACAGTGCTGCCTACAGCTGCATATACAAGTCCTGCTTTAAAGCCTTTATGAAATACTTCCAAAGGGAAGTAGGTTTGGGACACCTTTAAGAAATATTTAGGACAGATTCCCTGCAAAGTTGCTAAATAGATGAAGTGACATGTTTTTGGGGGGTTTGCCTCCAGAAAATAAGCTTGTTTAATCTACTAGTTTCACACTGAGACATTATTAAAATATTTATTTTCATTTATCTCATTTTTTAAATCTTTTTGGTGTATGATACAGAATACCACAATGCCAGGGATCGAAAAGTGACAGATTCATTTCTGAAAGCCATGTGTGGATCATAAAAACAACAAACCCACTCCTTCAACAGATGCTTAAAAATATATGCATGCTTCATTAGTCTAATTTGTCTGCTCAGAGCCTAGTCCAAAACTGCAGAAAAAGTTCCAAAACCACATCAAGTGCCATGGAGACCGCTGCGCATAATAATAAAAACAAACACGATCAGCAGGCATTAAGGACCTCAATCTGCAGGCAAAGTCTGATTTCTGCTTAACAGCTGGATGAAGCATTTCCACCGACCAAAACATTGACACCACAACATAATGTGCAACCTATTGCAGACAAACAAACCACAATCAGAGCAGCCAATTTTCTAACTAGCACCAAACTGCAGAAATATGAGAAGCCAGAAAGAACAACAACTGAGACCTCTGGAAAAAGATTCAAATGTAGAGAGAAAGGCAAAAATCTTCTGGAAAACAAAAAAGTGTACATTAAGCTGTCAGTATTTCAGTGTGGATTTGCAAGAGCAGTAATGTGAAACTGGTTTATTACATTACAATAATGATTATTATCTTGCCTCCAGGATTTTTTTGTTTTGTTTCCAAGTCTTCCAAACCATGCAGGTTTCTCACACATTTTGGCAATAACTGAACCCGCAAGATTTAAGAGATCTTTAGCCACAGGCCAGCTACTAAACTGGCCATACAACCAGCATCCATCAGACCTTCTAGACCACCTCCCACCGTCAAAAGCCAACAACCTCGTGCAATAGCTAAGGTGAGCCTGTCTTGCTTATAGCTTTCACAGAGAAGAATGGAAACCCTTGCTAAAAGAGGAACAGACGTTTTCTTGACAAGCCACTAATACAAGTACGTCCTGCTACTGTCACATTACATGGGATCAACCAGAGCTCTTGATCACTGGGATCTTTTAAAAACCACCCTTAATCCAGGTAAAGCTGATGCACAGCTTCCTTAAAGTCTTTATGTAAGTAGACAAATAACCTAGCAAAAATTTGACAGTTTAGCTGAAAAAAGAAAATAAAAATCTGTCAAGGACATGTGCAGCACTAGGAAAAAAAGCCCCAAGCCTGGCATTAGAGCTGTGAAAGCATGAGAGTGGCTCTTACATGTAGCTGCTTCCACTATGCAAAAGCAGAGCTGGTGGTAGTTATTTGGACCGTGATTTTGATGAATCTCCTCTCAACTGCAGTTGTACAAAGTAACTGGGAAGTACAGCAGCTCCAACTTCAACACCTCCAGCCATGAGGAAGCTGGAGGCCTCAGACGAGAAAGGGCTTCCTAACACCATCTTGACATCAGAAAAAGGGGTTCCCAAACTAAAGATTCTTAAACCCCAGTTCTGAGATATAACCACATACAGCACAACCCAAGAGTGTAAAAACCTTGAAATTACTAACCTGCACATTGGATTAACCACAATGCATGACCTCCCAAAACCAGATTAAAGCCCCCACTCTTTTACCCTCTCCCCTCCAAGCTGAAAAAATGAGACTGATGCCTATCTTCCTAAAGACATTTCCTTAATGGTAACAACAACTAATGAGGCAGAGACAAAACACAAAACTTACATTAAGGGAAACACTGAAAAAAAGAAAAAAGTCACAGCTCAACAGTAGTCCTTTCTTCATCCACAACCAATAACAGATGCTTCAGAGGGGTGATGGGAACACCCCTTCCCTGTCACCCCCACTCTCCCTTAAACACTAAAAATACAGTATTTTAGCTTGGGGTGGGGAAGGAAAATACCTGTTTTTCTTTATCCCAGATAATGTTTGGATCAAGACTCAACGCATGATCACCGTCATACACACGTATGTACATACACACCTTGTACATATACACTTGCTTGCGGGTACAGGTATGTGCATGGGTGGGAATACCTGCACAGAGGCTTCGATCCCATACAGTGTAATTTTATTCCCATAAACCTGAAGTATTCTACAATTCCTATGAAGAAACCCATACAAGAAAAGAACATGAGCAGCATTTCACTCACACCACCTGTATGACACATGCAAGAAATGGCCACAAATATTATTGCTCACTGTTCCCTTCGGCGAACCAAATCCTCATCCCCCAGGCAAACAGAATACCCAAGATTACATGAGGGCAGACTACAGCTAATGTGTTGGTCAACAAAATACCAGTGGGTTATGAGCCACAAGCCCCAAGAGTTCAGGAAAAGGATAATCAAAAAGGCACTCGCATCCTTAGAGCAGCACATTTCTCTACCACCTCTTAGTTAATGGGTATCAAAGTGGGTAGTGCTTTTTAAAAACATAGCATAGGCATCTACTTTTTCCAATAATCTGTGGTGGTAAATCCTAACTACTAGAAGGTGGGAAAGGATTTACATATTGTACAAAATGCTGTCATCTGGAACTGCTCATTCAAAAAAAGTCAGCTCCCGTACAAGCATCCTGGCTCCAAAGGCAAGACAAAAACAGACACTGACTTCTCAATGTCACTGTTCTCTGCAAATACAGAAAGAACTTCTCTTAAAAACATACAAATATTCCAGAAAGCCAAGAGAGCTATCAGAGGGCTTCCTTGGTCTTACATTATTGCTTCTGATACTATTAAAGGGAAATATTATTTGTGTGTCTGAAAAGGTTCCCCCAAACCAGCCAGAGAGTTTACTTCCAAAATACCAGATGTCATACTACTGGAAAAATTCTATTAACAACTATTGAGATTTTTGTCACAGCTTTGTCTTATTATGTTACCTGTATTATATTATGAATACTGTAGCGGAAACAGAAGAAATATATTGACTCTTTGACAGCAGAGAATAACTAAGTTGCTTCCCTTTGCCCTCAAGGAGGAAGAAAAAAGGTATTATTTTCCCTGTGCGAATGATCAAGATATAATGGGCAAGACAAAAATACTTAGTGAAAATGGTTTAATAAATCCCAGAAACAAAGCATCTTTTCACATACTTAAAAGTCTGCAAGGCTCCATGCTGACATTTGATGAATGGACAGAGTAAGTTATTTTGCACCTCCTATGCCTTCTACTGATGACACAAAGTCCTGGCTGGCACAGATGCCAGATGAGTATTACAGTCAAAACCAGTGTTATTGGATTTGCCTAGTATGAGGATCTAAAATACGCTGGACTTCAGTTTTGAAGATAAACACACTAGCAAGATTTAAAATCAAAACAAAGTAATCTTTTCACTGTCTCATTTTGTTTTTAAGATACCTTGATTACTCATAAATGCAGAAAAGGAGACGGGAGTAAAGGAATAGCTTAAGTCTGGGAAGCAGCGAGGCAATTCATTTTACTGACTAGAGCCTAGCACAATTCCAGCTCGTTTCACCATGAGCTGGTTTTATGACAGTAACTGATTACTCAAGAGACTTTCTAAAATCATGCAAGTGGTAAGCAAGTTCCCTTTACGTTGGGAGCTTTCCTTGATTGTACAAAAGGATAAAGGAAACAAAAAAATCCACTCTCCCCCACTGCTGCTACTTCTCTCAAAAATACAAGAAAATTGTGATAGAATGGTATTGTTACGCACACACTGAAAGCCATACAACAGATTATTTCTGAATGCTTGCATTCAGAAAGCATATTTCTAGAATGATGAACAATCCTTAACGTCTTTGATAGACAATTACGGAGACCCAGGGACACAGCTCCACAAGTCCTGGACTAGACAAAGTAAATGTGTTCTCCATAAAAAAAAGTACATTGGATTATTTTCACGTCAGCAAGATATTAGTATCACTTCTCAAGTCATAATGTCAGAAAACCAGAGCATAAAACCAAAGTTTAAATAAAAACACTTTCTAAAAACATAGTCAAGCAAAATTAAACCTTATTAATATGAAGCTTTTGTTCCGAGATCTGTGGTTTATGTCGGTGCAAATGTTGATGACTAACACAGCATGAACTTTATTGCAGTTGCAATTTAAAAAAAAAAGGGAGCTACGTTTGAAGGAAAAAAAAAGCACAACACAAAGCTAAAGCTGATAGTCTGACCCTTCTTGTATGAAGGAACAGCTCACCTTATTGTTTGTCTTTTAGAAGGCTGACATGTTAATGGTGTAAGTCTGCTGTGGAGGAGGAGTAGTTCATGGCTCTGCATGATACTCAAGTCAAATTTCTCCCTGATATATGAAAATGTGAATTAGAGCTACTGATGCCGCATGTGCTGTGAAACACACAAAGATCACCATGAAATACTATCAGAGGACTAAGGCTTTGTCTGTCAGTCACTTGCTTGCTGATTCCAGCCTGTCAGCTGTCACTCTCTGCTGTAAAAAGCTGTCCATGAAAGTCTATCATAGCCTCCATTATCCCCAGTGCTTTAGCACAAGGTAATAAAATATGTATTAGGCCAGAACAGTAACAAAACCATGCCCAACTGCTCTTGTTGAGTACAAACATGACAGTAACCTTGAAAAAAATCTCTAACTGGCTTGCCAACACTTAGCTTTTTTATTATCATTTTGTAGTACATGAGAGTGACATGAGCTAAATATGCTTAGATTCTTTGTTAAAATTAGTTCGCTCTTTCTGTATATCACAAACAGCATCTTTCCATTAAAGAAAAACTCTAAACTTATTACAAAATACCTTTTTCTGGTCATTTTGACAGCAGCTCCACTTCTACAAAACAACTTTTTACCATACATTTATTAAGTCCTTCATTGTTCATGGTAACCCCCTATTTTAAATACGCACAAGGCTCTGAGTGATTTTGACAGGCTCGTGACTCAATCTTCTCACCACGGTTTAAAATAATGATACTGAAGGGAAAATTTTACCACCTGGAACTCAGCTGACACTGAAGAAACAAATCCAAAATTCCTCTGGTATTATAAAGGGACCAGTAACATATCAGCTTCCCTTCTGCTTCTGACCATCTCATCCTACTCTCAAGTAAATTCTGGTTTGTTTTAAATGAATGCAGGAAAAAAAGAACAATACAAAAGCAAAAGGTATGGAAGAGAAAGAACCCACGATAAAAAAAACAAAATCCCAAACCAAATAAATTAAATTTCTACCTGGCATTTTGTCAAATACACAAAGTCTTACTAGGAAAGCACTAATGAAAGAGCCAGCCTCACTGCTATCCGAGTGAACTGAGAATTGTCATACAGTATCCACAGTGCATATAATCACATATGATGTCACTTTTGGGGAGCAAAAGAGCTCTTCTAACGAGGAGATTAAGCTAAATGAATGCAGGGATTAAAAAAAAGGTTAAAATGAAGTACAAGCGCTCTTAGTAGAGCACAATTCCTTTCCAAGCATTGTGTGAGTGTTGAGGAAGCGGTGAGCGGCAGCACTGGCGACAGCGGGGTGCTGTGCTGAGCAGCTTACCCTGCAGCCAAGCATTCGTACTGACCTGCCCCAGCATGTCCGGCGCGATGGGAAACGTGGGCCAGAAGACCGAGTAGACACCGAAGAACACCAGCCAGAGCAGCATGCTTCCCCAGACGGCCAGGTGACTGAACTGTCAAGGAGCAGGGAAAGAAGAAGAGTCAACACAGGCACTTCCTCCGTCCACCAAACCGATAGACATGTCTCTGTTCAGGTCTCTGTCAGTCTCACTCAGGCCTGGCTCCTGCACTTGGTTTCAGGCCAGTAGCACAGGTTCTTTAAACAGCATAAACCAGCTCTCCTCTTTAATCTTTGCCTCGCGACAGGGCAGACAGATAGTCTTCTCAGCCAATCCGTCTTACTTGGAGCTCAAAAAACTCTTCAGATTTTCCTTGGAACTCTGATTTCTCTCATCTAGCTCCTGCTTCCCATCGTGCACATGCCAGGTTCAACACATACATCAAGATAGAAATTTTCAAAGGCCTAGGTTAAAGTTCACCTGGACAAATCCCTTCTGGCAGGGTGTATGCGTACAAGCCATGTGCACCACTCGCACACCCTTCATAGCGGAAGGTTCAGTGCTGTGTAATACACTACCACAATCAACATCTACTGATCAGCTTCGCTTTCTTCATTTTACAAGTGTCCTAAGTGATTTACAGATATGCAATGCAGTTTGTATCATTACAGGTTCTTTAGTCTGCAGACTCACTAAGAGTAAATAAAAGCAGTATTAAAGTGACCAAGAATAAGTCCAGCACAAACTTTGTTTCAGTTGCATTAAAGAAAGTCATTTTTCCTACATGCCCAAACTATTTTGCTGTTCAGGATGATTTAAGCTGTTTTACTTTTACACAGCACTGGATGGAATCAGTAATTTCAGTTGTAACAAGCAACTGAGCTCATTATTGGCTCCAGCTTTTTTGGATGCCAACAACTCCTGTGGCTGATGACTTTGGCTCCAATTCAGAGAAGTACCTGCATAAATCTTAATTACTAATCACATATGGGTTTAGGAACATGGGAGTGAATTCACACACTGGTTGCTGTGGTGGATGCAGCGTGTTTGTTTAGTTCTCAGCTTTATACCTTCTATTTGATGATTATATTTGTTGACTTTTTGAACAGAATGTCTGAGTATTGTGTTCTACCCTCTGTGAGATAGACACAAACTTCTGCAAGGGGAAGACCGCTCCTCCTCTGGAAGCACTGAACATCCTTGGAAAGGAGAGCTTTCTCCATCACAGACAGTGAAACCAAACAAGCAAGGAGTCTGCAGCACCAGTGCAGACTGGCAGATAGCTGGGAGCCACTGGAAGCTGCCTTACAGTAGAAGCATTCATAAGGCAAAACGTCAGAGGTGATGGAAAGAATGTTATTCTAGGCACTTTTAGAAAGCCCAAATTTTGTTCAACCCTATAAGTTGCTGGGCTCATGAGCAGGACATCGGATAAGCCACTTTGTGGAGAGACACAGTGGGTAGGAAGATGCATCTTCAAATTTTATTTACTCTGTTTCACCCAGGACGCCTCACCAGCAACTGCTTTATTTAAAAAACCTTTATTTTTTTATTCAGTTTTAATGTGAATAAAACTAAGACTGAAGGGATTTTTTTTTTAAACACTTGGAGGAAGGGGGAGATTTCATCCTTTCAGTCTACTGGCTTTTCTAAAAAGTCGAGACATTTCCTGGGAAGATTTTGACTAAAATAAAGCCCTGTCACAGTGAGCAACTGTAGTGTCAGCTCCACAAAGAACAAGTACTGCAAGGCTACTGCAAAAATTTGTCGTTAAGAAAAGCCAGCCCCGTGCAATGCCAGAACAGCACCAGCACTGCTTTCCCAAAAGGACATGACACCTTCTCTCGAGCAACAGCCTTCCTTCCAAACAAGTGGACGGAAGGCTCAGGATAGCCTGAACTGACTCTTAAAAGCTGCAAACTCCTACAGACTTTATGATTAAAACCGGTAAAGATAAAAGCAAGCAGGGAAACCAATTTAAGACATACTCTTATTTTGTAGGAAGTGTATTTATGCTACTGAAA
The DNA here is from genome assembly GCA_017639485.1 of Pluvialis apricaria. Lineage (NCBI taxonomy): Eukaryota > Metazoa > Chordata > Aves > Charadriiformes > Charadriidae > Pluvialis > Pluvialis apricaria. The sequence goes on from CM030007.1 coordinate 22,788,524, forward strand.
TGACTTTTTTTAATTTTATCTCCCTCCTGTTTTTCTTTCCAGTCTGCTGGTAGGACAGTTTGAGTTTTTGCAGCTTTTCACCTTGCCCCTTCCAGTTCAGCAATTACTTTGCTCATTTTATGTTGTCTTTATTTTCTCTTCATGGTTGTCCCAATCATGTCTTCATCTCAGGCTTGTACCCACCTGAATTGCTTCTCTACTTTTAAAAGAGTTTCTGCTTTCAGGAAGAGCCCTCCTTGCCCTGCTTGAAAATGTTCCTTATACACACACCCCACCAACCTTCGCACTGTTGACTCTCCATTGATCTCTATCATTTACCCCTGTAGAATTCACACGCACAGCAGAAGTGAGTACATCAGATGTGTTAAATGAATGACAGCCAGAAAAAAGAAAATAAGGTGCTCTCAAATAGAAACTAGACACACTGTATGGCTATCCTGTGCATCCTGTTTACCTGAAGTAGTTCATATAGTGTGGTAAAACAGCGAAGAAAGCTGTAAGTGTTTGGGAAAAAGCCTACTGCAGTGTTCCAAATAGGTAACACGTAACATGAAGCTGCTCAACACAGCTCCAATGTGCCGATTTTGTCATGCATCATGTTACCACTTTTACCAAAGCCTTTCTTTCCACACTACCTACTAGATATACCAGGCCCCCAAACCACTTTGAATCTGCATTATGTAAAGCTTTCAGCTGAACCCATCATGTTCTCCCAAGTGGCAGCGTCCCTCACTCTCAAGAACAAATTGCATGTAACCAATCCACTTGATGATGGAGAAGAGGCTTAACTCAATGTTGTACATTTAATACTCCTCAAGTAACCTAAAGATTTTGTGTGTTGATTCACTCACAGCTGAAACAATAATTGTAACCAACATCAGATTCCAAGATGACACAAGTCATTGGTCCAAGCAGTGGGATAGGAATTAGAAGCGTATATAGAAAAAAGCTGAATCTAAACATGACTTTTCTGTGCATAACAATAATTTCTTTATAAAATACCAGTGTTAAAGATCACAGATCTACTAAACATTATGGTATCTTTTAAAATCAAATTTAGAAATGAGGGGATCGTGACTAACCCCAAGCAACTGAAAAGACACCAGTTACCCAGGGAAGGGGAAAGAGGGGGAAGGGGAGAGAGGAGAAAGCATCAAATAATTCACAACATAACAGGATCTAAACAGGCTCACATGCCTCCAATGCAGATTTGGATATATGTGCTTCTAGTTCATGAGGGATTAATTTGTTTAAGTATTCTTGCATTTTAAAATGTTGGTACACTACATAGAACTTGTGCATAAGCAACAGCAAAAAAAAGAACAGATCTTGCTTTCAGATGAGGCAGAGAATATTAGCAGATCCCTAATAACTAAATAGCCTTTATAGATAGCATTGCATCTTAAATTCAGAACAGACATCAGCTCATTAATCTTAATTCCTCTGTGAGGAAGGAAAGAAAACATTTTACAACTAACAGAAGCAATGAGGTTACCAGATTTAAGCCAAGCCCCTCCAAGAAACTGGTAAAATAAGTATATGAGAGTCCTGAAAAAAGCTTGGTCTTGAGGGCTTAGTATGTCATGAAAACTAGATTTCTGTAAGGTATCTCACAGGTGCAGAGAAACAGGGACTCCATCAAAGCCAAAAGAATAGTGCTTCAGAGGGACTGGGGGAAAGAAGGGGAGAAAGGTATTGAAGGTTCGTCAACACAGGAACCCTCCTATCCCCCAAATTCTTTGGAGGTCACTGCCCTGCCGGATTCTGACACCTACCAGTCAGTAACAGAACACTCCCTCATTGCAAGTAAATGACTCAAATCCAGGAATCAACAGAACCATTTGACTAACATCCTTTACACTAAGTTTCCAAACAAAAAATCTCATCCAATGTGAAGTCACTAGTGCTTTTTACTAGCTTCAAAGACATTTTCAAAGCCCAGTTTAGCTGTGTGCAGACACCTTTCATTCCCTATTGCATTAATTTTTAAAGGGGCTACAGAGTACAAAGATGATGTTTCTTGATCTATTTCCTTAAGCAATTACAGTAGTATGTTGATTTCATGAAAATTTCTCAATTTTAAATATTTGGAGATGTTGGCAATATACTTTTAGTGTTCTCTTCCCACTTCTGACAGGCTGTCCTTTTTCGTCACACACGTGTGATCTACGAGTTCATTTTCTTCTCACATCCTATAATTATGGAGCTTAGCAGTTTATCCTTACATGAGAGATCCAATTAAAACACTGAAGCCTCAAATGACTCTTAGTACTTTTCTTATTAATACTCATTAGGGAGAAAGGTGTGCTAATAAAATAAAAGATACTGAGAAGTACTTACTCTAGTCCACGCAGTTGTTTCCAAGCCAGCTTTCAGACAGACAGTGACTACAACATACTGCAAGGAAAAAAGAGAAAAGACAACTTCACTACTAACACTCTCAAATTCAAAGGTGTTCACGGCCCAATCTCCCCTTTACACCTAAAAAGTTACTACCATTTAGGTACCAACCCAGGGCCTTGGCAGTGTGGGATGGGGGAAGGACAGAGCAGAAGGTATTGTTGGTGCATGTCTGGAAAAAAAAAAGAAATGAAAAAAGAAGGGGGAAAATCATGCACACAGCATAAGTTTGATTTTTTTACTTGTATGCTTTCTTCTGGTTTACACCATTTTCTCATAGTATAAAAAAACTTTAAAGGAATTCTACCAATCAAAAATTGCTGGGACACACAAACTTACAGTGTAAACTATGTTTCCAACAAATAAATAGTCAATTCCCTGGCCATTTGTGAATACTGCATCTGAAAGAAAAAAAAAGTTAGCACGTTTGTTACCAGTTTATCAACAGAATGGATGAAATCATAGAATGTTTCCAGGGATGGCTCATCTACCACTTCTCTGGGCAACCTGTTCCAGTGTTTAAAAAAAAAAAAGGGGAGATTTTCAGGAAAAAATAACTGGTCCCAACCTTGCCTTTTAGAACATCTAAAAGCACTTTTAGAAACTGTGAGATAACGGTAATGCAGAAGTTTTGCTAAGCCAGGCCTTATCCACGATGCTTGGATAGAGCATATACCCACAGTCCTAGCTGCCAGAAGCCACCCTAGCTAAAGGGGGAGTGTTTGCCAGACTCCAACATGTAATTTGCCTATAAGAGCTGAGGTATGTCAGTGTCACCTTTTCTGTCGCTGTCTGTTCTGTACTACTTATTGACACTTCTAACAAATCCCACTAGTTGCTGTGCCTGCAAAGAAAAAGCCTGTAAAACACCAGCTGATTTGTGGTGAAATAACACTGAATTAAGAAAAACCACAAAAATTTCATCTATAAAGGACACATGTAACATCTAAAATATCTTACTGGAGGTTAATTCAGTAACTGAGCAGCCTCCATACACCCTTTCTCTAGTCAGTGTGCACAAGGGTAAGTACATGTTAATCTATCATTTGAAAGTGCCAACCTTGGCAATACCTCAAGTGTCTGTTTAGTCTTTCTTAGCCCTTGTTGAATAAAATCGGAACACCATGAAAGCACATTCGACAGCCACGCTAATGCCAAATGAACTCGTACTCACAGGGGCTTTCAAGCATTACTCAAGCATGGTAAGTATTGCTATTTTCACAGGTTTTAAGATAACTGCTAGAGAAATACACAAACAGCAGGGATGAAAAAGGCTTAAGATAAAACCTTGGACCCGTTCCTAAACACATACTGCCTAGCACAGTGCTTCTACTATGAGGGTACCATTTTGCTAGATTTATTTGCAAAACTGGATCTGACATTCTTAAACTAAGGTCATCTACTTAGTTAACTATGTTCCTATAACATAGGTCTCCAGGGTCAGCAAGTTTTTAAATCTAAAGAGAAGAGTCCCTGACACCCTCTAACCTGACACCACCTCGGTGGTGAAGACTCTGCCCAGCTTGCGCTTAAAAAGACTATATATTTAGTCAACGCAGTAACCCCAAGCTACTTGTTATGGCTTTCTTCTACAATGGCTGGAGGTGGTTGTCTCCTAAGAACTAACAGGTTGTGAATATTTTCCAGAAGTTGCTAGTTCTATATCCCTGCTTTCTTAACAAGAGATAAACAGGCACAAACTTGAACATAGGAAGTTCCATCTTAACATGAGGAGGAGCTTCTTTCCTTTGAGGGTGGCAGAGCACTGGCACAGGCTGCCCAGAGAGGTGGTGGAGTCTCCCACTCTGGAGACATTCAAAACCCGCCTGGACGCCGTCCTGTGCAACTGCTGTAGGTGTCCCCGCTGTGGCAGGGGGGTTGGACTAGATGATCTCCAGAGGTCCCTTCCAACCCTGACCAGTCTGTGATTCTCTTTTGAACCCCAACTACTAAGAAACAGCAGCAGACGGTCACTAACACTGCAACAGGAGCTAAAGCCTGAGACAGCTTGGTTAGGAACGGGTTTGGTTTCCAGCCAGTGGCATCTCTACCAGCCCAATTCCTCCCCTGCTACTCTGTGGCTTCAGGCATTTACCACATCATTCACAAATACACACCAAGTTTTAACAGTCACTTTGCTCTTTCCTCTAGCGTCAATGAGCTCTGCTGATGCCAGAAGTCTCAGTTTATTAAGAAAAAGTCATGCCTAAATACATAGCAGTTTTGATAGATCTAGAATAAACTGACCTGATGACTCTGCCAGTATATTGCTCTAGTGCAACATGACAGTGCACATTTAAGTAATTGAATAATTTTTTGGTCTAAGTCTCAATTTTTTTAAAGTTACATTTTAATGCAGTAAGTTAATGCCTTTTTTTTTTCCCAGTGATTTCCACGACATTCCACTTTGGGAGGCTAAGTGGTCCTGAAAGGAATGATATTTCTGTTAATGAGAACAGCAGGATGCTTACTGAACATTAATTTCTAAAGCTATACAAGTGTCCATTCATAAACTATATGCACTTCACATTCTAAGGAACCTGAGAGGTTAAAAAACATCCCAGTGTGAATGGCACATTTTTGTCTCTGGCACTGAAAACTCTTCTCCCTTGGAAACACAAAGAAACTTGAAAATTCAATATTCATTCCTCTTCAGAAAGCAAACTAAGCAACCTGTTCAAAGGAATTCAGAAAGTTACCATTTGAACAGGTGAGTATTCTAGTCTTATTTTAATTGTTGAAATTGGAAGTGCATTATCTATTTAGGAATTAGTTAGAAAACATTTGAGAGACTAAAAGCGTATTGTTCTTTAACTGTAACCACTACAGACATCAACCTAAAATTTCTGAAGGTGGATTTAAAGAACAGCTGTTTGAGATTAGTATTTCTCAGAAATAGTGAAACAAAACAACAAAACCCCTCAAATTAAAACAAAAAACAATCAACCATAAAAATCCCTCTCCCCTAAAACTGAACTGAGCTCCCAGCTCGCATACGGAGGAAAGGGAAGTCCCTTTTTGTATGGTCCATCAGACAGCGTGTGAAGCTGCCACTAAGGATACGATACTGGCGTTTTGCTCAGCCAGGAAGAGAAACATGAACCTGCCTCCCACAAGTATATATACCGTCATGCCTCTGATGTGAGCATTCATCTTCCCTCCCTTTGCATTTCCTTTCACCTTCCTCCCCAATTAATCTATCCTGGAACTGAGGTGGTTTTCTTGAAATTAGCGTTTTCCAAGAAAGAGTTTTAGTTTTGAAAAATTGATGGGTTTAATTAAATACTATTGCCCCCGCTGCCCCCCCCAAATCCCTCATCTGATCTAGTCCTATTTCTTACAACAGTAAAAGAGCAGATTTCCTGGGTTTTTTCCTGCCCACACAACTATATTGTAAAGCTAGGTAGGAACCATATGGGATTTACTGTTCCCTGAAACACTATGTAGTTGTATTACCTTTCATGGAAAGCAAGAGTTAATAAGCCTAATTTGTACAACAAAAAGTCTCATTTCGCCAATATCTCTAACTCTTGATCTGGTCTACTTCCATTCCAGCCAAATAATTTTTTCCACAGACTTTAATACTATTTTAACAGTAGTATTTTATCCTACATTTTACAGCACTGTTATGGAATGGGAAAGATCCAACAAGATATAAAGCAAATGGTTGTGATACAGCTGCTGTAAAAACATTACACTGTATAAAAAATGAGATCTCAACCCACTACAAAAAAGTCATCGTATAGACATTATTCAGAATTTGAGTACGAGCAAAGCAGCAATTTTATTTTTCAGGTATTAAAGTCACTATATGAACAATAATTATGCTAAATTAGAGTGAGTTCTGAAAGCCACTAGGTAACTAGCCAAGTTCAGCAGCTATAGCCTATTGAACTGTCAGTATTTTCTTGCGACTTGTCACGACCTCCCGTTCTACAAATACACTGGTCTCTGTAAGACTGAACATCAGTTACTGACGTAAGAAATAATGAAGCCCTTACCATGCTCCAGCACTTTCAGTGGAAACCAGAAGAGGATGATGGAATGGATCAGGGCATTGATGCAGTGACCCCAGAAAACCTGAGGGAAAACAAACCAAGTCATCAGTGAAGTCCAAAACTCTTGACCTCTCTCTAATTCCTAACAAACACTTCATTGTGTAGTTTAGAGTCAGACATTGTTTGTCCTGAAGTGAAATACCTAAACTTCTGCAGGATCTATTTCCTCCTACAATTTCTGCTCTTTCATAAGAAAACACTGGTCCAGTTGGATGGTTTTATTCTAACAACTTAAAATATAATAGGCAAGCACGCTTGCAATTTAAGTTCTTCATCAAAATACAGCAGTCACCCTTCTTTAATTACCTCAAAAAATGACTTTAAAAGACTAAATCAATACTGTGAAATGTTCCGTTTCTTTTAATGAGCAAATACTTTCTGCCCCACAACTTTTAACTTACAGACTAATGCTGTTTTGCACAAACTGGAGCTTTACGTATTCGACAATTTTATCTCTAAACAAAGCAATCATACAGCTTCCTTGATTCAGAAGTACATTTAGATGGGACTTACGCAATAAAGACAGAATTCCAAACGCTGGCATTTTCCAGTATTTAAATAGCAAAATGAAGTAGAATGTGTTCTTCAGAACTCAAAGTCCAAATAAACCAATTCAAAATTTTACTTTCTGAAGAGACTATGGGAATATAGCTATACTAATTGTGGAGAAGAAACCCTGGTAGAGGGCGTGATGACAACTTGTATATTAAATAAAATCAAGATGATGATATCTAGTTCCTATGAAGATGGTAAACTTGCCATTTATCAATAGCTGTGAATTGGAAAATCATACTCAGATACAAATCTTACTTTGAATCAAAGTTTACGGATATTTCAGGATCAGTTTCAGTTGCAGCTATATCACAAAATCCTTATTTAAAAGACAAGGACTTTTTTAAAAATAAAAAATATAATCCCTTGAAAAGAACTGGGAGGCAAAACAACCTCAGTCTCAGTGGCTAGCATGAAGCAGAAGTAACAGTAGGGAGTAAGTTATTTTCTGATGAGAAAGACTTGGAAATAAGAATGCTCGTGGTTATTTTTAAAGAAACAGACTTTCCCTTACCCTTGTGTTGAACCCATCTGCATTTTGAGTAATTTTATATAGCTGTGGAAATCTAAGCATGCTATCTTGAGTACACGATCGTTCAAAAATTCCCAGAGTAAAGGGTGGCAGCGCTGTGAAAATCTGAAAGGAAAGCAAATACTAATTAAAAGCAGCTATTAGTTTGAAGTGGATCTCAGATAATATATCAGTATCTAGACCAAAGCAAAGTTCCTGCAGACTTCAATGAAGACTTATTACCAACTAGCATTACCAACATAATTTTCAAGTGTCTGAACAAGTCCAAACATGAATTTCAGCAATTCATAACTCTCAAATATTGACTTACGAACAATAGAAGCGTGAAAGAAAATTCGTACTATTGACCAATTAGCTAAAACACAAGAAGTTAAGCATCAGTCGTTTCTGACGTACCAGCTAATCTAGTGAGGGTAAAACATATCAGACTGCAAAGGCAAGACATGTACTTTTTCAAAAAAGACTTGTGGAAATGGTTTCAAATATAGCTGCAATTGTAGCCATAATTAAATATGTAATATGCTTAACCAAAGCTAACTTTACAGACAAAGCAAATGTGGAAATCACATTAAAAAAAATCTACTGAAAAACAAAGGCCATTCTGTATTATGGTACTTTGGGGATTCTCCAGGCAGGCATGGACTGATAGGAACAAATTAACTGCAGTCTGTGTCTGTGCTATGGGCAGATGCTGAGATGACCAAGCCTCGGAAGCCTTCCAGGAGAGGCAGCAGGACGCTTTGCCAGAAGCAGAGTAAATGAGCCTCTGCTGAGTCCCACATCACTGCTCTTAAAGTGTTTCCAGGATCTGAGGCAGCTCATTTAAAACCAGCTTGGGTATCCATGTTTCTTGCAGTCTGCAGTGCAGGCACAGAGTGAAAATAATACCAGTGTGCATGTCTGAATACTAAACTTCATTCACTTCCTTTTACATTAACCATTTATATCAGAAAAATAATTTCTAATCCTATAGATACGTTATTTTTAACAGTGAGAAGAGTCCTTGAAGTTAAGAAGCAGCCTTGAAGTTATGAACTGTTCCTAGCCTGTGTGCATGCTTGCAAAAAAAGTTGGGCTGTGGTTCCCACCAGCAGCGAGCTGGCAATCAGGCAGCAGACAAAAAGCAACACAGAGGACTTGAGACTAGTGAGAATCAATAATTACATCCCTAGATCCAGCTGGGAATGTGCTGCTTTTGCTTATAAAGTGATAGACCAGACGGTCAAAATGGCAGCAGGCTGGGAGCGAGGAACTGAAACTAAGACCACTGGTCCACTATATTCCAAAAAAGAGCACGCTCTCTTACAGCTTTAAGGTACTTCCCCAAGTTTCCTGTGTTTATTGGGGCATTGACATTCTCACTTGACGTAAATCTTCTAGTGTTTTTGTTTATGAAGGTGAACCCCCAATGTGAACCAGTGCAAAAGGAGAAGTTACAATGCTACTATTATTTCCTACATGTAACATTTTAATGAGACTCCTCATGAGACAAAGGGTTAATCCGCACAGAAGAGAATAACAGAGCTAAAACCACTTTAAAAATCTAACCCCTTCAAATTGTGGAAGTCCCTAATATCCTACCAGGACTTGATTCTTCATGAGTCTATGTAACCAGTTATAATTTCAGAAAATACTGACTTACAAAACAAGGGTTAATTTCTACTTCACTGATTCTAGAAGACGAGTTTCATCTATGAGCTTTATGTAGGGTAGGTAGATCCATCACATCAGGTTTAAAGATAATAGATGCAAATATCTAAACACGAATGACAGACTGAGTAACAGTCAGGAAATTAGGGTGAAGAGAATCAAGGGAGTGGAAAATCCCTGAATAAATATCTTCCACGAAGAATATGAAATTTATGGAATATGAGGGTTTGTGCCATCATTTTTAAGATTAATGTGACAGAAGTTAAGTGTTTCCATTAATACTACTCAGCGATACAGATAATTTGCTGGCTTTTTCTATATTACCATATATTTGGAATGAGCCTGCTTAAAGAAAAAAAAATTAAATTTCCTCCCTCCAAAGAGAAACGCAAAGGATTTTTCAACACTGACAAAGTGTCCTAATGGTTTATAAATCCAGACACCAGGACACTCATCAGCAACATTACAAAGGTGACACTGTTGAAAATACCAGCACAGGTCTATGGTACGGTATGGAACTTGGTCCCAGAGATCCTCCAGACTTTAATCAATGTTATTGGGTAAATAATATTATTGATTAAAGTGATAAAGGCACATGGCACAGAGTGGCACCCTGCAGAGCACGGGAAGATTCAGCAATCACTCCTGGAATGACACATCCTGCTCTTGGGTCAAGTGAAAAATGCTAGTGACATGGCAATGCTACTTCCCATTCTGTACCTAATATAGCACGAGTCAACCCAAAACACCTGCATGACACTTTTCTGAGCATGCAACTGTTACATGGTCTGAGGAAAAAAAAAAATAAAAAATCACAACTCAAAGATTAAGACTATCTATTTTGAACATTAACAGCCAGCAAAATACAAAAGATTGAAGATGCCTTCAAAGAGGAAATTAAATTAGATCTAAAAGCTGCAGTTTTACGGAGATTATATGAGGCCAAACGTATATTTTCAAGGCATTTTCCCAAATTTATTTTTGTGATAAACACACCATCCAAAATGAATTTTTTATCCACCTCAGAGTGGATTCAAAATGACTCTTACAAATGAACTCACCTTTCCTGACATACATCCAAGACAGCTACCTGTGAGAAAAGGGATGCAACAAAATAACGTACAAATCCCAAGCACTATCAGGTCAAAACACGTAGCACTTACCACATTATACAGACCAATGCACCATCGCTCAAATAGGATCTGCCCAGAAAATCCATTAACGAAAGCAAACCAAAGCTGAAACAAAGACAAGTTACAAGAAGCTTTAGATTACTGCTGCAGTACATGCTTCCATTTACAGTAGAGAAGGATGTGGAACACAGACTACCATCTGGAGACAGCTGCTTGTCATGCTAAAAATAATTATCAACAGTGCCAGGCAGTTATTCTCTTCTAAAGTCTTACATCTTAAATACTGCCAGAGTACTGCTTATTTAAAATAAAATACTCAGGTGATAGAGCAGTTTGATGTATTTCCATTATTACTCTAAAAAAAGAAGAGGCCTCAAACTACTTCAAAATCCTTATTTCTGGCAAATTAACACGCTTGAAGCCAGAAGCCAACCTCATTTCCATCATGATCGGCAAAGACCAGAATTTAAGGTAAGTGCGTTTTGATGGAGGCTCTGCTTGTCTTCTGTGTCCTATTTTCACAGTCCCAGAGTTAGTGATACCAACTTATCACTTACATAATTATAATTACATTACAATTTTGTCTACATCATGTAAACATTACTATTTAATAAATTATCAACTTAGTAATTAAACATTGGAAGAGGCTGCCAAAAGAGGCTGCGGAGTCTCCATCCCTTTACAAGTTTACAATCCCCAAGTGGGCAAGCCCTTGAGCAACCTGGTTTGAATTCAGTGCTCCCCCTACTTTAAGCAAAGAGGTTGGACTAGAAGGCCGCCAAGTTGCCTTCCAACTGACAAGGACTCTGTAATGCCGCAATCCCAGAAGACTGCTGGAAGCAGCAGTGTAGAGGTAAACTCTTTTCAGCATTTCCTTGGACCTAGCTTCCTTGAACTTACTTATCTTGCTTAAGCAGCTTTTTGAAGCAAGAGCTGCTTTACCGAGTTGGAACAAAGTTTCTTTCTCAGTCAGCAGGCATTGAAAGAAGTTTAGGAAAGAAGTTAAGAAAAAAGGGAAAGAATTATCTCTTCCCAAGTAAATTTGAATCCAGAAGAATAATCCGCAGTTTAAGGGCACCCTGAAACAGTTTGCATGTGAATCACTGCACTTAACAGATACCAAAGGATTTCTGTGAATTTGTGACTGCAGTCCCTTTTAAAATCCACAGTGTGCTACGGTGCTTCGTTCAAAGTTAATTCAAAATTGTGTGTGGGAACACTCTCCCTCCCCGCCCCCTTTCAACGTGTTTTGTCTTGCATTTACTTTACAAGTTCACATTGCACTGGATGTAGTAGGTATTGCAGAGCAGTCAAGGGGTGCCCAGGCCCATACCCTTTTCACCACCTAAGAGCCCACAGCACTCGCTGCCGGGCATCTTTTCTGACACCATTCTGTCACACTCATGTGTAGCAGCACTATCAGCATCATTTATTCTCTGGTTCACTTGCACAATATTAGTGTCCCAGCAAAATACCTCAGCAATTAGTTAACTGTGTCTCATCTGGCCTGTTCCCACCCAAAATGCATATAGAATAATTAAGAAAGAGGACAAGAGAAGATAATAAGACTGCATCAAGACCTATAACTGCCTTCATGGGTGCTGTATCTGAACAGGCTAGGACTCTTTCACAGAATTATTTAGGGGAAGGTTAACACATTTACAAGATTGACAAGAATAAGGAAGAGCTGTTCAGATCAGCCCTGTGGCAAGAAATTAGATTAGCAGGCTATACAAGGTGACATGTTTTCAGACACAACACATGATTGATCTATGGAAGTGCCTGTAGATGCAAAAAGCAATCATGAAAAAATCATGGAAGAAAAGCTGAAGACCAGATGAGTCTGCCAGAGAACCACTGTCTACAGAAGATGAGAAACCAAGGTTAGCTGAACTTTTATTCTGACCCTCTACGGCTGTTTACGTCTGTTCTGCCACCATTCTTGTTTAAAATTAATCATCACTCTAACGTACTTTCACTGTTCAGTGAGAAGCAAGGACACTGATCGCAACTCATTTGCTTATAGATATGCCTTGCACAGTAGGCCAGCTATTTAGACTTATTTACTACTTTTTAAAAAGTTTTTTTTAACCTTCGGCTGCTCTTTCTAGCAGGGTCTGTCTATTGATTTCACCCTCCAGTATTCTAAAGTTTGCGCTTTTCTATACTTGCTGCCCTTTTTGGAGCCTGTCCTTTAGAAGTGCCCTTGTAAGTTTTCTTCAGGGCCAGCAGTTTCATTCCATCTCCAATTAGTTGAAATGCATCAACCTAGTATAAACTGCAAAATATTTCTCTAGTTTCCTAAAAAAAAAATTCATCTTTCTTTCACATTGGCAATCATACATTAAGTTAAATAAGCATGTAAGTGTTCATCTCTCCAGCTCTCTCCAGAAAAAGGACATAAGGAAGACACACTCTACATCCCAACTGTTTTCCATCACTACTTCTGTATTAATACCTTGAATGATCACTGCTAAATCTCACTCTAAGGACTCAATTAATGGCCCGAAGTAGCATACCAACTAGTATTACTCTCACACTTGGAGTGTTTCAACCAGTTGTGTACCTCAGCTCTTCAAATGAAAGATATTGAAGATCTTGGGTACAAAGTCTGAGGTCCCAAAAAGAAACCACAATTAATTTTGGGCTGTCAGGTAAGGAACTTGAGGGTTTCTTCTCCTTGGAAGCAACAGAGCTTTAAAAAAGCACACTCACAGATTTTTAGTGATGATAATCTAGGCATTTATCATCTCCAAGCTTCTTGCAATTAATTGCAGCCATGAACGAGGGCAGCAATCTTAGAAAACAAATAGCTCACAAATCAGAAGCCTGTCTGCCTAGCTGGCAGCCTCAGCCTGCGCTCTGCTCGGTTTTCTAGATTCCACTGGGCAAATGAAACTTCAGAGGTTTGGTAGCAAATGTTGAGGCTCATGCTATTTAAGAAACCATTACTTTCTGAAACCATAGCCTCCCACAACTAGTCTACCAGCAACAGGCATTTCTGATTTTCCACCAAGAGGGTAAAACAAAGCAGCCAGACTTTCTGTAGCTGGCCCACGGCTAGAAGAAAAGCCCCAAACCAGGCAAAGCTAACATCGTCGATTCAGATTTCCCAACAAAAATATTAGCAGTAATGAAATGAAGGTACTATCATGTAAAACTTGGAAAAAGGAAAGCTGTTAAAATGCATTACAAAGCAGCAGACAGTCACAGTACAAGCAAAAAATATCCTCAACAACCCACTTCTTTCTACTCAAAGTTCCAACCCTACCAAAATTGAGTGATGCAGAATTCATTAAAGACCCTGATAAAACCACCTTAAGATCCATCACTATAGGAGAATATTGAGATGGACGTGCCCGACTGTGTAAATAGATACCTAGCTGTCACCATCTTTAGCCTTCTGCAAGCATCTTTCAGCACTGAGAATCTTCTACAGAAAAGTTCTCTCCTTACTTCAAGGCTGCTGTGATTTATTTAGGTGGGCAAGAACTAACATTCAGAACATTCAATGTTCTGCTATTTCAAAAGCCAAATTTGAACTATTTTTCTTTTGATAGGATCCATACAGGTGAAAATTAGAAGTGAGCACATTCCCGACTCTTAACGCAAGTCGGTGTGCACCACACGCTTCAAACAGAGGGCAAAAGCTGTTACAGTTACGATGCACTGAAAAACAATGGCTATGCTTGTCTCTTCCAGAGATTCACATTATCAAATGCCAACAGACAGAAAGAATGTCGTCTACTTCCTCAATATCTTAATGTCAAGAGTAAATCAAGATACTCTGTGTAAAATACACATTTCTTTCAAACTTAACACAAGCCATGAAATGTCACGCATGGTTTAAGGACCAGCTGTTTGTAGAGAGAGTATGGTATTCTTTAAGGTCATCAAAGAAAAAAAAAAAACCAACCCTCCACCTCAACATTCCTGTTAACAAAATGTACTAAATATATTTGAAGTTGCAACAACCCATGCTTGACTCAGACTTGGGAAGCTGGTAGGAAAAGTTGCCAAGTCTGCCTGGCCTGCCAAGCTCCAGGGGTTTGCAGGGCTCAGCTCCAGTACTGCTATGAACAAATGGACCCGAAGTTATTAAACCACTTTTCTGGCTGGAAAAAAGAAATCTTTTCGCTTTAACTATTACCTGACTGCCAAAAAGCTGGAAAAGCTTATTTGTAACTCAGCTACAAAATAATATATTTTTCTCCCAAGGAACAAGAGGTCCAATTTAAATGTAAAGAAATTCAGACCTAAGGCTGAAATCTGGGTTGATATATTGCTGCGCTTTATTATAGCAGATATTGCAAAGATCTGAAACCAGTAGATATTGTGCACAATGATAGTGGAACATATTGCAAACTGAAAACTAGCCCGTTTCCTGCCTTGAAGTGTGGCTACATTCTTTAAATAAGAAACCCCACTGCTGAAACACTCGATGCCAGCTGTGATGTGGGCACTTCGCCACCAGAGAAGGGGGGGGGAAAAGAAAAAAATAAAATAAAATCAGACTGCTGCCTCCTTCCAGAGGTCAACAAAAGCCAACAGATGGTAATACTTGGTTAATATTGACTTGAGCTGCAGGCAAACTGAAGATCTCGAGGTAAAACAGTCCTGCACTGCTGTTTTGAGCCACACAGACCATCCACCTGCTCTAGAGTGTATTTTGAGAAAAAGATCAAGTATTATTTTCAAAAAATATTCCCACTTGAGCAAGTTGGAAGGCAATTTTAATTGCATTATTGCTTCATGCATAATTACAGCAACAGTAATGCCTGAAATAGTAGGAACTAATTTATTTAAGTGCTCTAAGGCACTGGGATAGCAAATCATCTATTCTAAACGTGTATATTTATGATGTCTTGATAATAGACAGCTTAACGAGTACTAAAAATGTTTTCCCAATTCTGCTAAAGGGCACAGAAAGCTAATGTAGTCAGGGTATCAACAATTGCCACAGGCACCAATTATAGCCAGACTGGATGCCTTTACTATTCAGAAATGAGCTAAATTCTCAAAATATCCTCTCTCAGCACACACATATTTTGCATGTTCTTACCAAATATGCTCATTTACAGTTTGCCTAATAAAGCAGGTTTGTGTGTCTCCTCTGCAGTTCATTAATAATGTATCCTGATTAAAAACCTCTCGTTACAGATGTCTGCCCAAATGCACACAGCCTAAAATAATCCCTTCATTAGAGAATGTACAACACCAATTTTATAATATAGGTAAAGAGCCTTATTAATAATATTTGACACGGTAGGCATGGCTGCCTGAGACTCACTTGATTTGCCAAGGAATATTTCCCTTGCTCCTTTTATACCCCCACCGTTTATTAACTCTTTGCTGAAACCAGATCGGTATTTTCCAATCAAAAAGCATTTCCTCTCGGCCTGTGCACCCCAAACCAGTGCCCATTTGAGCTTAAAATTAATCTCAAATCTTTTCTGCCAGTGTTAATTATTTTTAAAGTTTTGTGCTGCTTTTGTCTCATTAAAAAAACCCTATGCATTTACTGCAAAGCTTGGTCAGATATATAGATATGAAAGCAACCAACACAATAGAGACTTCCTGGCTTTAAACACTAATTTATCAGGTAAACCTGAACAGCTGTTATTTCTTGTATTGCCGACTACCAACACACAGTTTATATTTCAGCACACTAAAGTTTTATCAGCTTCATCTTCCTCTGCTTATAGAAGAGGCATATGCAGAAAATTTTATTTCTTCCTTATGCGTGTTGTTTCCGTGCTCCTCTTCTCCAACTGATCAACGGCCAACATCCTTCCTCCAAAGCACAGGTAACGTCCCACAGGAGAGGCAAGCACAGAGCAGGACAGAAGGGAGGGGGGCAGGAGGGGTAAGAGGAGCATCATCTCACAGCTACATAGGCTAGCAAATGAGTTTAAATCGTCACAATAATTTGGAAGACTTTCCAATTAAATAAGAATTAGCAAACCTCTGTTTTTTTCCTCAGTGGTTACCATTAGATAACAATCATGTTTCTTGCCGCAAGGAGTTTTGAGCATTATAGAAAGATAAGACATCTGCAGATGAGTACGCAGTGTACATCAAAGAACCGAGCCATTAAGAAACGAGAAGATTGCCTCTTCCAGCAACATTTGGCCCTGATATACTAATTAATGTGTTTAAAAAAAAAACAAAACACCAAACCCAAAAAACTTAGCAGGCCATGCAAACTCCTTTTTCCTTCACAGTGGGGTGGTGTTTTTCTTTTTTTTGTGTTGTGTTACATGAACATCTAATCAGTATGCCAAATTATGCATTTAATATTTACGTCACTGGTAAAATGAGCATGCAGCCCATTAGAACAAATTTAAGACAGCTGTAATCGTCTTTTTTTTTTAATCTCACAAAACCAAGTAGAGAGAGGGCAAGATACTTCTCCAGCTCTTATGGTGTGAAGTGTTCCAGGGACTTAATATTTTTCCAGCACACTAATTGCTGCAGAAGCAAGCCTACGATAACGTGATTAGAAATGGCCTGTGTTGCCAAAAAGCAGAGGTACTTGCCAAAAGATGTGGTTAAACTTAGCAGTTACTCAGAACGTTTCCCTTTTAAAATTAGAGCCAGCTCTATTCGGAATTTATTTTTCATCCTTCCTTAAGTTTTCTGGAATATCAAGAAAGCTGACACTGCTATACTAGGATTGTCTCATCATGTATACATGTGACACCCTAGAAGTGACAGGACTTTCCATACAGACTTTTTAAAAATCAAGTGAAAAACAACAAGGCTCAGGACAGTTCGGTCAAGCCCCATCAGGATGCAGCTTCGGCATGCCTGCATGGTCAAGGGGGTCCAAACCACAGCCAAAGCGAGACTATCAAAGACTGATGACGCTGGGAAGTGGCCTATCATTATACTACAAAGTCAGCAGAGGGTCCGCCCTTGCAGCAGTCAGGATGAGATGGCTGGAAGATGCCAGCTGAGAAGAAACAAGGCAGGAGCTTGCCTCCTCCCATCCCTGCTTGGGGAGCAAGGTGGGCTCAGCTGCTCGGTTTGCAAGCTGGAAACATCATGCCAGGCCACTGTCTGCTGCCAAGCAACGGCACCTCATGCTATGAACTCCCAATACTATCAGCCTTCATTTATAAAATAAACACTACTGTTGACACTCCTTTCTTTAGCAAAAAGAGAGTAAAGAAAGGTTTCCATTAATGTGGAAGATGTTATGGAATGCTTATCCACACACAGCAGTGACTGCAGTGCTGGAACGAATTCACTAATGTTAAATATTTTTGGGGTTGTTTTTTTTTTGGCCTCCCAGATTTGCCTAATCAACTTCTTTAACTGCCCTTGAGTACTAGCACATCACTGTGGAACTGAGAATTACAATACAACTATTAACAGCTTGGCATGTATTAATGAGAATTTATTGTATCTCCTCAGCATGTAATCACTCCAGACCAGTCTTGATACAACTTTCACAACTGTGTAATTGACCCACATCTCGGATAAAAAGATAAGGACATGCTATTACATGGTTTTAAATGTCCTGCTGGCTTTTCTGAAGCTAAGTGGTATCTTTAACCAATGATAAAGTAATAGAAATGCTTCGAGTTTGTTATTCTTAATTTGTTCTCTAGAGCTGAAATAAATGGATAAAACCAGACAGAAGTTTAACGATTTATATTAACAGGTTTGGAAATACCAACAGTTTCAGGTAAATTATCCACCTGAAATTTTGCTAAGCACTTAGAATCCAATAACAAAAAATTATATCAGAAAGCAAGGAAAGCAGTATTTGGAACAGAAGATTAGGGAACTGTGAGGAAAAAAATATGCTACTATTACTACCCAAGTAAAGGCAATGAAAGGGAAGGAAAGCACAGAAACAGCTACAGAGATCAACAGGCCAGCAAGACTGGTATCGAATGTACAAGCAGAAGGAACACCAACAAAACACAGCATTCCATGAGTGAAGCCTGATAATCCAAAGTCAAAAGTGAGGCTAAACCCACCAAGGCTCTTCACAGCTGGGATGTGCACTAGGTCACACTGCAGCCTGAATAAAGCACATCACCACAGACCTGTAACAAAAATATTTCAACACCTCTCACCAAAACAAGAACATACAGAGACCAGAAGCTTTAACACAGATCTGGCCCCAGAAACTAGCACACAAAACGCAAAAAAAAAGCCCCAGCACAGTGTGCATTTGGAAAGGGGAGAGTGGAAGTGTCAAAACACAGTACCTAAATACCCACATCGTGACCCTGTATCCTTGTGGAGCTGTATCTCTGTGGGACACTGGTGGAATACACCTGGTCCCACAAAAAGTGGAGCTGGCCTTATTCTAACATACATTTTTCTATCACTCACATGTATGTACACGCCCTGAAATGACTAACAAGAAGTCTATTTCTCTAAAGTCATAGCATCGCGTTTTCACATCCAGTTAATTGAAAGAAAACAAAACCCCAAACCCAGACTTCATTCATGCAGTACCCCAGCATGGCATCACAACATCACAGGAACACATAATAAAGATTTCTTTGAATCTCAAAGCACTAACTCTTTACGGATAGAGGTTATCAAGATGGAGGAAGACAGAATTGAATTTAAAAAAGGGCTGTACAGAATGGTGTAGTTCATTAAGGAAATGGTACTACTTTTGCTCTTAGTTTGCTTCTTCCCATTGCACTGTGAAGCTGGTGGTTTCCATTTAGCTTGTATGTAGTTTAATGAAGCAGAAAGTTCCCAATCCACATACAAATGCAGTCACTTATACCTGCATACAGTACAAAGGGCACCAGGATAAAAAGTGATGGGGACATCAATATTCATTTAATGCAGCTAAAATACAGTTGTGCATTCTTATTTCTTGGATATGAATCTAGGCAACGTCTTACAGTAATCAAAACTATCTTAAGATTTCCAAGGACCAAATGCATTTCCCAGTACTGACTGCATAAAGCTGATGGTGATCAAGACCCTGATTGCCACTATTCAGCTCCTGTTTTACAGGACATTTCACTTCAATCCTTTCCCTTCTTACTTTCATTTGCAGAAGTCTCTTATGTTACACTTATAAACACAGGTTCACAGATTTTGCCTTTCTTGTCACCGCATAAAGGAATCGTTCTGCAGAGCTGCTGAATTAAGTGTAATAGGAGCAGTTCTGTAGCAAGGTCATTTTAGGTCTGGAACCACAGTCCCCTCAGGATTCTGTATTATGGCTACATGAACTGCCAGGTTCTCCTTGCAAGTCTGTTTTCCCCCTCTCCTCCCTATGAGATAGAATTCAGTCTCTGTAAGCCCTCGCATTAAGCTACTTTTATCCAGGAAGTTTATATAAAGTTTCCTGACAGCTTGGAACCCAAGGAAAATAGCAAAATTAGCAACAGAAAAGCCAGACCACTACAGAAACTGCAGCTCATCTTTTGTCATACTGACAAGAGTAAACCTTTACAGCAGTAATCCCAGGAGCAGCCCGTGTTTCTCATTACCCACAGCTCTATTAGCATTGCAGCACAGAGACAATATTCTAGCAAAACTACCAGGACACACGATGCAATCTAAAAAGCTCCCTAGTACTTATCTTACATTTGTTCCTTTTTTTTTTTTATCCATACAACCGTTTTCTTGGTCAGTGGGACAATCTAAAAAGCAGACAGGACTTACCATTTTCTTTTTACACAGCTGCTTTTAAACATGCTACCCCATCCCTAAAGGCTTCAAGACTTGTTCACAAAAGGTCTCTCCCCTGCTTTCCTCGCCACTCCTCTCATGTGGAAAATACATGCAATATTGGTACTTTTAAATCTAAATTTATTTCTTTACATGCTGGCAAAAGCTGAAAGACTTAGGTCCTAAACATCTTCTGCCAAAATACGCAGCACATTGTAAGCACATGCAATCATTTCACTGGTAAATTATTTATTAATGTACTTCTCACTAAAGAAATAATGTTTGGATTTCTTTCGAAAAGTGACTAGCCTGCTTTCACTGCAATACATACAAAGAAATTCTTGGTGTGCCTTTAAAGCATTTGCTGTATCTTCTGATAGAGCTGTGTATAAAGAAAAATCAAAGTAGCTAGGAAAAATACCTTAGACGAGAAAAACCTGGAAGTTCATACACAGGAGCAATGTATTCACGTGACTCCTGAATTCATTCCAAGATTTCATTATGGGGCTTTGGGAGGGCATTGTACACTCCCTCACTACCATCAAGCTAGCAGCAGACACTGCTTCTTTTACGAATGACTCTCCTCAAAAGGCTGGGTAGTAAAGGAGAGACTATGGCAGACTGAAGACGTTTGCTACAAACCAGCTCTTCGTTTCACAGCACGTGGCAAACGAGTTTTTAACCAGAGCAAGCTAACTTGCACCATCACCTGCCTGCTGAGAAAACCCTTCATGACAAATGACCAGCAAATCGCCTCTGAACACAAGCTAGGGATATACCTCTGGTTTCTGTAGTTTTTACCAAGTTCCACAAAAACACAGTAAGGCTGGTTACACACAATCAAAATCTGAGATGGCACTTGAGGCAACACTCACCTGAATAAGGTCTACAAACGAGGTTTGAGCTTAGGCCATGCTGCAAGTAGCAACTCTGAGAATGAAGATGTATGTCATTTTTTATGCAACATAGAAAAAAGTTATGAAGAAAAACTAACCAAAGCTTACTTGAAAATTTGGCAAATACATATAAACTGTGAAAGCACTGTTTGTACAAGACCCCAAAGCTATTTCAGAAACAAAGTGAATTTATACCCTGAGTAGAATTTCCACAAACTACAGTAAAGGGCATGAGTGTTGCTAGCTTTTAATACAGCAGACAGTGGGAGGGAGGGAAATACGCACAGAAAGCATCCATACCATGCTTCACTTGATCTACACAAAACAGCATGACTCTAGCTGCTATACAAGTCCCTTCTAGTTCTCCAACAGCAGTTGTGCTTCAGGACTAGACTCAGGCGCAGAAAAGCACCTAAAGAGTGCAAGAGGGGAAAAACAGATGTTTTCCATTTGCAAACCGAATGAATTAAATGCAGAGGAGATGCAAATTTACTCCCTCTTAATGAATTCTTGGGACAGTGAGCTCTTCAGAACACAGCAGAGGCTCTGGAAAGATGTTCTTCTCTATCGAAACCATGTATGGTATGAAAATTCATAGTTATGTTTTTTCCCCTATTGTATTCTCCCCTCGTTCTAGATAAGAACGGTATACATCTTTAGAAAATAAGTTGTTCTTGATGCAGAACATAGCAGTTTAACACCTGAGTTGAGACACCTTTAAAAAAAAGGAAAAAAAAAGGAACCAGCACAGCACCTTATGTAAACAGAAGGCAACCAGGAAATAAGAATAGTAATCAGCTGTGTAGAGAGACTTCTGTTCAAGTCACATGCATTACCTTTTCTTGTCTCCTTGGAAGCATGTAGCAGCCCATGTAAGATGTTGGTTACTGGAGAAAGAGCTCAGCTCTCTGAAGGAACATCTCAATTCCAGAAAGAACTGCAGATGCTAACTTTGCATATGAGTATCAGGACAGTCATACCCATTCAGGCCAATGGCTCATCCCACCTAACTGCCCATGTTTAGCAGTGTGTGCATGCCAAGCCCTAGGGAAGAGTATGAACCACACAGTTTCCAGGTACTTACCCAGTACCTACAAATATCCAGTTTTGCGGATTTTTTCCAAGTCTCCTGTGCCTTGCCTATGTAGTAACCTGCAAGAGCTCTATTTTTTGGTGCTTCTCCCGTTTCTTTGTAAGCCCCTGTAAACATCCTGCAACACAACACCCTTTAACAAGGAGATTTAGGTAGGGTTCAAATCACTGAGCTCAAGCACAAGCCTTTACACAAGGCAGAAAGCTAGTGCAGCAGTTGACAGGTTTATTTTTTAGCACCTGACTAGCAACAGGAAGGAACATTACGAACAGGACAGCAGTGAATCAAGGTTGACGGAATGCGTCTCCTCAAATTTCAACAAGTCAACCAGCTGATTAATAAGCAATATTGAACACACTTTGGTAACAACAGATTTTTACCAACACTACCTAGAGAATAGGGCTGGTGACCAATATGTGTGAAACAGAGTGGTACCTCAGATCACCTACAGATGGTTTTGGGCTAGGATGTGGAAAAAATACTTTTTCTAAACAATACTGCTAAGAGGTAAGAGAAGTAGTCTTTTAATTTAGGCATCAGAAAGATTTCTTCAGTGGCAAAAGCATATAAGCTATGAAATATCTATCACTGCATATGGCCCACAGCTAGTCTGAAATCTGGCACCCTCACCCCATGCAGTCCTTCAGGCTATCTTAGCAGGCTTAGTACCCTCAAACGTCCTCTTATCTTGCCCTATATCCACGACATGAGACCTCACTCATGCTATAAACACAGACCTCACTCTTTCCAGCACTTAAAGTTCTAAAAAAGCCCACACAGTTGGCCTACTCAGACCAAGTACAAAGGGCCACAAGACACTCAACCCACTATTCCTCCAGGTGCTAACACTGAGCAACATAGACACAAGCCAGTCCACATCTATAAGCCTCGTAGTCAGGTCTCTGGAAGAACTGAAAAACACAGCATAGCTATTGCTCCCTCAAAAGACACTATTGCTCCCTCAAAAGACACTGGAGACCCATCTGGAATTAAACAAAGCAAACAGCCCTTACATTGCACGGGGTCTCCCAGCTTCCAGTCACCCAGGAGCACTTTCTCAGAAAGAGTCATTTCATCTCTGAATAGGATATCACAACAGACAGTGACTTAATGTTTCATTTAAGACTATGTCTTCCATACTGCAGCACAACAATCAACTCTTTAAAATGCAGGTTTTAAGTCTGCAGAACAAACTATCCAGACTATCATTTCAGTTCAAATCAGGCTTAGAGTGCTCACTAAACATTTGGAACCAATTTAAGTGGATTTACAATCACATCACAGTTAAACCACTGTAACTTCCTCGTGTAGGCAAGCCCGTATGGCAAGCAAGGGAACATTTGTTTATAGTTTGGATGACTGTATGAGGAGAAAGAGGATGTCAGGAATAGCTTTCACTTCACTGCTTGGGGATTTCAGCACCGAAGGTTGAAAGGTGGGGGAAAAAGCTTATTATTTTGCTTGCACTACTCACATATTAGAAGAAACCTTAAACCACTTTACACCGGGATCTGTCTCAGTCGCTCAATTCTAACAACACAGAACGTACCACCACATACAGCCATGTCCAACCATTTCTGGGGAAATATGTTCAGAATTTACACATCTGATTTTCTACCCTTCGTAACCTAGGGATTTTTCAGGTAAATTATTAAAATATAATTAATGTTTTTAACACTGGCACGGTTTGGGCCGAACTGGCCACTGAGGTGAAACAACACAAACGCCAAGCTTTTCTTTTAATCTTGCTCAGTTCCCAGAAACACTATTCAATCCATTTCCACTGCCATAGTGTTAGCTCTTCAGATAATTTTAAGATGACAAATAGTTACTTGCATCAGTCATCTTGCCATTCGGAGTTTTTTTTCCCCTGCCAGTGCCGAAAGTATACCTGCTGTATATATGATACAGCCCATTTCTGGGCTGCCCTATGCTGGAATCCCTTGTAAGGGGCCGACTTGCAAAGGTTTGGTCCTCGGTGCCTTCAGTCCTTCCCAGGGAGCTATTATCTATCTTGTTTGTCTTATTAGCATCAGGTTCTAGCATGAACACATGTGCCTTTTGCTCAGACACCAGAATGTCCTAGTTGAAGACTACTGAATAGTTTCTTCTTGAAGGGAAGAGGATTTGACGAGTTAGGAAATATTTTCTAAAGTAAAAGCTACAACAGATGGATTTTAATAATCTCAATTACCCCACAATCGACATACCCTCTTTGGGGTCAAAATATTTTTCATGCTGCTGAAACAGAGCACAAGTTATTTCAACCTTCAGCTGAAATCACCACCCTGTCCCCGGAACTACAGTGCAACCATTTTACACGTTTCCAGACTTCAAGCTCAGATACTGAGAAACAGACCACACGTGAGAAAAGAGGTTAATAATAATGCTATAAAAGCTTTTACCTTCTGCCTAGCATTAGAGATGCAACCAGAGATTTAAGAAGTGAGGAGTTGCCAGGGCTACTGTTGGGTATTTTTTCATATAACATGGCACTTCTCTAAAATAATTCAGTTTATATGCATATTTTGAGCATTGGGAACTCTGAATTTCCTATGATTAAAAAAAATGAAAAACAAAGCACCTGCACAGCAAACTAAGAGCATTCATTTTATCTGGCAAGTTCACAGTATGACATATGTATGCATACTACTGAACTGTAAAATCAACTCACATTCATTCTTATGGGTAAATCTGCAGGTTAAATCATATTTAAAACAAGATACTGTACTCAGAACTGCTGTGTTACTTTCCCCCCAAAATTACCAGAAGAGGAAAAAGAATATTGGTCATTACATTTTAATTGCACTCAGTGTCAAGGTCTCTCGGATAAGGTATAATGTGCAGCCCATGGAAAGCTTGCTTTGCTTTGTATGGAAATTTTAAAACCTTTCAAGGTTCTCTCTAATCCGCACAATGCTTCTTCTCAACACAGCACTAGATTCAGAGCCATAACCAACAACTGCAATGTCTTACAAAGATGAACCATATATCTTGAAGCAGATCCAGCGTTGTAAAATAATTTACACCTTGGCTAGTTTTAAAAAAAAAAAAAACAAAAACAAAACACAAAACAACCAGCACGTAAGTACGTCACAAAAGCATATTGCAAGCTATTTCTCATGACTGAGAGTGTTCCTGCTTGCCCATAGCCATTACAAAGTTAATTCTCTTAGCTTGCTCTGCATGCATTGCCATCAGCTTGCCAAAATTACAGATATTACAGGCAAGTTATTAGATTTTTATTAGACTCCAGTGTTCCAAAAAGCCACAGAGGACAGCTATGTAAAAGCAGAGCGAGTAGCTCATCTTTTCACTATTACATTTTTAGTAATTTCTCCCACACTTATACCAGCTTAAGACAAAACAGACCCCTTGTCAAACTGATAACACTGATGAAATGGTAACATACTTGAGACTACAGTATAGTAATGACTAAGTTACTTGCATTTCTGGACTTCTAAAAATAACCCGTTAACTGCACACAGCTTAGTTGTTGGTATTTAAAGGCAAAACCAAACCGCGCTCATGAAGACCTTCATCTACAAGAGTAGTTATTTAGATTATCCTCCTTGCTATTGAGATTTTTTTTTAATATTAAGCTCCTATGAGTCACTAACATCACTACCTTCCTGTCAGCATCAAAATACAACAGACAGGGAACCAGCAAAGCATCTTCACCTCTGAAAAGGTGTGTTTTTCCCATCCTGGCACCTGTACTATATACAACTTCACCTGAGATAAAGGAACTAGCAAAGAGAAGGCACTTTCTCTCTACTAGAAAAATTAGAAGCAGAACACAGACCTCAGATGGGTACCTTGTGAGAACTGCAAGGGAAAAGTCAAAAAGACAATTGAAAAGTGTGAGGGGAAAAAAGGTTAATGCACTTCAAAAGGAAAAGGGCCTTGAGGTTAGCAATCATTGCTGAAGAGAGCACAGTTTTCCGCCTTTTTTTCTTTGTTTTGTTTTTTAAATAAAACTGACTTATAAGCCTTCTGCAAAGAGTTCTACAGTTTAATAATTTAGTCCATGGATGATGCTTTATTAACGGCATGCATCAGAAGTTATCACCGGAAAACTGGATAGCAGCCCAGATGTTTAGTTTAAGGCCGTTTTTATTTCCTACATTTTCAAAACATTGCATGGGGCTTTAGCTGCATGACTCAGATGAACTTAATGAGAGTCATGCAGCTATGCCTGCATATGCCGCTTTGAAAACAGAGAAGTACTGGTTTGGGTTCTGTTTTTCTGAAGCTCTCCCTGGAGTGATTTAAAGCTGTTTTTTTCCTCTCAGTCTTTTCTCTAAAGGTCTTCTACACTTCACATCACCAAGTCTGACACAGATAAATAGCTGAAAACTTTGGACACCTCATTTTTCAAAGACTCCAGTGCTCAGAGCTTGTGTAGTACCATGAAAGCAAACAGTACACAGCCAGGCAATTAAATGCAGCCAATTGTGCATATGTGCTCAATTTAACTGCAATAGATTACTTTGAATCAGAAAAGTACTGTGGGCACTGAGCAGAGTGACAACTTGATATCAACACATGTCATTTATTATAATTGATTACTACTTACTGTAAACCATTTTAATACCCACACATGATCAAACTTAATATAGGTTATTCAGGTTCAAATCAAAACTTCAGTATATACATTGTATTTACACACCACACAAATCCCTACTGGAAAGCCATGCTGTAAATTGTAGATTAAGGAAAAAGAAAACTGTATATGATATGTATTATTTACACCCGATTTAAAAAAATCATTTTGCTATATTTCTGTTGATAACTATAAGAATAATTTTACTGTATTCTCATCTTTTCAAGTATTTTAAAATACAGATTTATTGGTTTTCTTTCATTTTCTTCAAGCAGGAGTGCTAATCTTCCCCTTTCCAAGCTTATGAATTGCCTGTTTAAACAGGAGCCTACCCCCCAAGTCAACTAGAAGTTTGCAACTCTGCCTTTAGGTCCAGAAAGACCAAGCCTGAAAAAGAATCAGGACTTCACTCTAACCTTTCAATTCTGCAGTGACATTGCAGCAGAAGACTTAAGAGGGGCATAAAGATTATTACCTTTCCTTTTTCAGTGCTCGTATTTTATAGAAATAAATGATACCAGACAGCACATAAATCCTTAACAACTTTATAACAAGTTCTGAGAGAAAGAGAAAGCAACACCAGCAAGATCACTTCAGGGAAGCCTATCTAGATCAGAAAACACATAAATAAAAAAGAAAGGATCACCTGTGGTAGGCCAGTAAGAATAACTTTAGAGAGAAATCAACTGCAGCACAAGGACATCTTTCCTTCACATAGGAAGGATGGACATGTGTACATCAATACTACTGATGCATAAGCTTCAGTTCTAAATCGTTTTCGTACTCATGTTTTGTGTAGCCATGACCTCCTGGAAAACACACTCCTGAAGTTTAGAGATCCTCTTGATTTTGACCAGGAGTAATGGGATAGACACTATCACAAATGAGACAGTGCGCTTGCCCTCCCACAGGGTTTAGCCAGGATGACAGTTGCTTCTGAAGTTTCCTGCATTTCTTAAGACCCCTGGGCTCTAGAGAGACTCATTCTAACTAAAAATACACAGCGCATCCTGTGTCACCCTGGTGACAATCTATCATCCTCCAGGCCTTCCCCAGCTGTCAGTTTTGAACAGTATTGGTTAAATGCTTTAGTGCACTGAAACACGTTATCAAGCAAGATCTTATATTCAGGTGTGTTAGGTTTTTATCTCCTTTGCTAAAGGGATTGGTTTTCGGTAAACACTTAAAAATAGGGCAGAAAGGCAGGCAGCTCTGAGACATACCATGTCACCAGTACACAGCAATTTGGAAGTAGTAGGGAATTTCCCTGGTTTTCCCCCAAACAATAAATATGGTATTTTCCTCCCAAATTCAGCATGCTCTCCTTCCTAACGTGGCTATTGCACTTCTAGACAGAGTCTGAGCAATGCTACAAGCAGCATCCTGCAGCTGTTCATTGTAGCCTCAGTAATTTATTATTTTCTCTAGAATGCAGATGGGTCTGACTGTCATATAAAGGAGTACTCTGCTAAATTTGGAATTTGAGGTTACAGCTTTGGGGCCAGATCAGAGCTGGAAGAGAAGCTTCCACACATTACTGGTGGCCACTTACATCTCATGTTCCAAGCTATTGACCTGAGAAATTAAGACAGTGATATCAAAAGTTAAGAAGCTTGGTAATTTCTGATAAATTCCTGTCAAAACAACCCGTACACTCAGAGCTGTATCATTGCCAGCTGTATCCCAGTAAGAAAAAAGACTGACACCTATCTTGTATTCCAGACACAGCCATCCATCCGAAAGGAATCCCTGTAACACCTCCCAAGAATATACTATTACTGCTGTGTGGATGCTGAGCCACATACACAGCAGTTCATCTCCAGGGCATCAGAGCACATACCTTTTGTTAACACACAGGGCAGGGCTAGTGAGCCGAGTACGCTCTGGGGCAAAGCAGACACCATTCAGGATTCCTTTAGGAAGCCAGAGCACACACTGGGAGGCTCCCGGACAGTCATGTATGCCATGACCAGAGCATCCCAGTGTTGTACACAGTGAATTTGCCTGGGTAAATGTGTAAGTCCAAACAGTCGAAATCTCAGCTCCTTAGTTCAAACTGGGTTCTTGGCCCCCAGTCATCCACACTACACAGGGTAGCTCAGCTGCCTTTTTTGAAAGAAGTATTTGTTCCCTTCACAGCAAAAAACAGGTTATCACTTCTGTGGACAACTTGCTTCAGCTCTTTATAGATTAATATAGGAAAAAAACATGCCAGGTTCAGTTTGCCTCCAACACAGACCCAGCAACAGCGGCACCATACACCTCATCTCACCGCTCTGCACGCAGCACATACCTACCATCAGGCTAAAATCACTATGCTGACAGCACTGACACAGCCATCAAGTCATTCCAGATATTTTTGTTAAAAATACCCTGAAAATAATTTGTCAAGACTTGCTAGATGCCTAGAATAGATGTGAGCACAGAACTACACACTGTGGATAGCGAGTCTCTCCTAAAGAGCTCCTATGAGTGTTGTGACAAACCATGCTGCATCCTTTGCCCAGGAGCCAGGCATTGCTCTTCATGGCAAAAACCTTTAAGAACACAGATATAATCAAAGCCTAGGAGTGTTGTGGTTTAGGCCAAACCGGCCATCAGGCAAGCAACAGATACTTCCCCCTACCTCTCTTCAATGAGAGGCAGGGGAGGGAAAAAGATATTTAGAAGGAACTAAACTACTTCAATGAAATATTAATAATAAAATAAAAATGAAATCATGAAATATATACAAAACCATATCAAGCTCCCAGGATGACGATCACGTCACCGACTGGCACTGGGGGAGTCCCAGACCAGACCCAGTGATGGACTAGAACTGGATTCCAGATCTGGATTCAGGATCAGGGTCAAAGGCAGACGAACAGACAGAGTCCCCTTCGGATGTCGGCCATTGAAGAAAGATGTCTGACCCTTTGATCCCTCAGCTTTTATACTGAGCATGAGGCAGATGGGATGGAATACCCCGTTGGTCAGTTTTGGGTCACCTGTCCTGTCCGCTCCGCCCCCCGCAGGTGGGACCCCTCTACACTTTTCCACTTCCAACCCTCCAATGGGGCACATCCAGAGTTCGCTGCCCTTGGGTGTTACAGCAATAAGTATAGGCAAGAGCCTCTCTGCATACCCATCCCTTGGCATCAACTATAGACATAGGTCTTACCACTTAGAGTGAACATTGTCTGCACAATATGCTGTTAATTTCAGTAGCTAGAAGAGGCCCAGCTAAGAAGCAAAGTTACTGAACAAAATTGGTCCTGTTTTACCTCAAACCAGGACATTCCACCCCTTATTCCATACCATTTGCATCTTGCTCAGATCACTATTACTTCTATCAAATCTATACACAAAGAGAGAGAGAGAAAATCGCAGGTATATTTTCAGTCACTCAGCATGAAGGGCCAAAGCATGATTAATGGCACTGAACAGAAATATCATCAGCAATACAGCTACAGAACCACTGCCTGTGCAGGTAAAATTTCAAGATTTATTTATTTATTTTAAACTTGTTATTGCTCCCTAGCCATTTTAGTTTCAGGGCATCAGTCGGAGGATAACTCCAACAAAACATGAATTATTTCAAAGAAACACTAATAGCAGAACCAAAAGCTGTTCCATGCACTAAGTAAATGACAGTCATGAGGGATGAACACACATTACAAGAACCACAGGAGTTAGCTGTTTGCTGTTTATGGTGCTGCTCCTTAAATTGGGAGGAGTGAGATAGAAATAAGACCACTCCAACCATACTGCCAGCTTTTCTGACTTGTGAGGGGTAAGAAATGATTGTTATTATAAAGGCGAAGTATGTCTGGAACTAACTGATGCCTGAAGCCACAGCTGACTGGTGTTGCCAGCATGTGTCCAACTAGGAGAAGAGAAAGAAAGAAAGGAAAAGAAAATATAGCGGGTTGAGCCCACAAGCTGGCATCTAACTCTGCAACAAAGAGCACCAACCTGCACAGGAGCCAAAAATGCCGCACTGCACCTCTAGATTGAGGGAGCTAAAAGGTGGCAGCTCACTAAGTGGTACCTTTTCAAGCTAGAGTTTTGTTCTGAATGTATTCGTTACCTGTAAGAGGGTACTCCCAGCAGAAAGTAAAAGACAGACCTGCTTATAGTGAAACTGGGTTGTATTAAGTTACCTTAGTCCATTATATTTTGTCTAGACAAACGCCTTGCTCCAGTGTAGACCCTGGGCTGTTAACGTTTGCCAATGACATTTCTGAATAGCTTCTACAACTGGTACTGAAGCTCAACCCACTTGACTTACTCTGGGCAGCAAGGCGGCGCCTACACTGATGCTGAAGACAGGTGCTTAAACTGTTTTATATAATACAAATCAAGGCAAGGCCAACCTTTTCTCTTAAAAGGATAGGGAGATTCCACACTTCTGTATGAAGTGGGCCATGGGAACATGATGATCTGAGTCCGGTTCAGATTTGCTATTTCATAGCAGCAGATCCACTGCTACTCCCACCCTTACTGACCCATAGGAGAGTTCTGTCTTCTCAGTCATGCTCAACAATAAGTCAGCCAAGGAGACCTTAATGCTAGAGGCAGAAATTGGAGCAGAAAAGAATGATGTAAACAACCTTGCTGTAAATTCTGACGTCTAAGCATAAGTTGCATACACTGCTGATTATCTTTAGGGCAGCTCCAAGGAAAGTTTAATAGTGATTACAAAAAACAACTGGAACTGAGGGCAGGTTTTCTTCTGTATAGCAGCAAGGTGGTCTTTCAACAGAACTTCGCCTTCCAACATTAAATCAATGTCACCTCACTCACATGCATATTGCCTAGAAAAAATGAAATGCAGTATTCTCCAAGCAGTCATTTTAAAAATGACAACAGTTTAAGGTAAACTTCATATTACTGCATGAAGCAGATATCAATACATTGGAGAAATGACCACAAATGACTTGTTGCTGCAAGAGAACTTGTCATTCAAGAAAAAAAAGGAAACAGTGAGATGATTTAATTTTTTACCCTTTCTTTTCAGCAGCACCAAGTGAGAACAATTTACATTCATGCCACAGAGACAATTGATTTGGCTCCACCAAATTAATTTTCCTAAGGCTACATATATTCTTAAAGATTTTATTCATATCAAAGTTCAAAGAATTAAATTCATGTTTCAGATTTTGGGAAACAGCCACCACAAATTCAAATACTGAAAATACTAATTGCAATACCCATGTTCCACTCTATTCCTTTTAAATTTTCGTTAGCAACTGATTTCTTTTAAAGATGAGGGATATTGGGAATTACCAAGTCTGACACACTGCAAATATACAGCCTCCTGCTGTACATACAATAGGGATTTCAAAATAGTTTGGGAAACAGGTTTAGGCAAGAGTAATGCAAACACAGAAATAGCTCCTTTTTGAGAAATACATCAAGAATACAAAGGGACATGTGCCTCCAAGTGAGTCAGTTTAAAATGCTTGTCAGGAGAATAGCTGAAACTCACTGATCATTAATAGATTATGTTAAGCTATTAATTTTCAAATGGAACTGTGCTGGACTTCCAGCTGTTTGAAATACTAAAGAGAAACCTGGAAGTCTGTTTTCATTTTGGTACTACAATTTTTATCTTTTTTTTTCCCCTACTTGTCTTCCCCAACATAGTCAAACAGCTGTGACTGACAACTTTTATAAAGGTACCCTTTCTGCTTTACAGCAGACAGTAAACATTTTTATGAATGGTAAAGCAAGACACCTTCAGGTGGTGCATACACAAACATGCACATTCAATTTAACCAGCAGATCAAGTCGTTAAGCCACTAGCCATCATATTTGAGAAGTCGTGGCGGTCTGGCGAGGTTCCTGCTGACTGTAAAAGGGGAAACATAAACCCTATTTTCAAAAAGGGAAATAAGGAAGACCCGGGGAACTACAGGCCAGTCAGTCTCACCTCTGTGCCTGGCAAGATCATGGAGCAGATCCTCCTGGAAACTCTGCTGAGGCACACAGAAAACAAGGAGGTGATTGGCGAGAGCCAACATGGCTTCACCAAGGGCAAGTCATGCCTGACAAATTTGGTGGCCTTCTATGAAGGGGTTACAGTGGCAGTGGACAAGGGAAGATCTACTGATGTCATCTACCTGGACTTGTGCAAAGCGTTTGACACTGTCCCACACGATATCCTGGTCTCTAAATTGAAGAGACATGGATTCGATAAATGGACCACTCGGTGGATAAAGAACTGGCTGGACGGTCGCACTCAAAGGGTTGCGGTCAACGGCTTGGTGTCAAAGTGGAGAGCAGTGATGAGTGGCGTTCCTCAGGGGTTGGTATTGGAACCTCTACTATTCAACATCTTTGTCAGCGACATGGACAGTGGGGTAGAGTGCACCCTCAGCAAGTTTGCTGATGATACCAAGCTGTTTGGCGAGGCAGACATGCTTGAGGGGAGGGATGCCATCCAGAGGGACCTGGACAGGCTGGAGAGGTGGGCCCAAGCCAACCTCATGCAGTTCAACAAGGCCAAGTGCAAGGTCCTACATCTGGGTCGGGGCAATCCCAAGCACAAATACAGGCTCGGCGGGGAATGGCTGGAGAGCAGCCCTGGGGAGAAGGACCTGGGGGTGCTGACTGACAAGAAGCTCAACATGAGCCAGCAATGTGTGATCGCAGCCCAGAAGGCCAACCGTATCCTGGGCTGCATCAAAAGAAGTGTGGCCAGCAGGTCAAGGGAGGTGATTCTGCCCCTCTACTCCGCTCTCGTGAGACCCCACCTGGAGTACTGCATCCAGCTCTGGAGTCCCCAGCATAAGAAGGACATGGACCTGCTGGAGCGCGTCCAGAGGAGAGCCACGAGGATGATCCGAGGGCTGGAGCACCTCTGCTATGAGGAGAGGCTGAGAGAGTTGGGGCTGCTCAGCCTGGAGAAGAGAAGGCTCTGGGGAGGCCTTATTGCGGCCTTCCAGTACCTAAAGGGGGCCTACAGGAGAGCTGGGGAAGGACTTTTTACTAGGGCGTGGAGTGATAAGACGAGGGGGAATGGCTTTAAGCTGGAAGAGGGCAGGTTTAGATTAAACATTAGGAAGAAGTTTTTCACTGTGAGGGTGGTGAGGCACTGGAACAGGTTGCCCAGGGAGGTTGTTGAAGCCCCGTCCCTGGAGGTGTTCAAGGCCAGGCTGGACGTGGCCTTGGGCCACCTGGTCTAGTGGGAGGTGTCCTTGCCCATGGCAGGGGGGGTGGAACTCCATGATCTTCAAAGTCCTTTCCAACCTAAACCATTCTATGATTCTATGAATTTAGAAGAAAGCCTTACATGGACTGGGAGGAGAAAAAATGATGAGTGCTACAGAACAACATGAGCATTTCTAGGAAAATCCCTTATAACCTTTACTTCTTCTCAGATTTAGTTGCAATTAGTCTCAGATGAGGCACTGGAAGATACTGCCCTGAATTATTTTTGGGTGTGGAACTCCCTAGAATAGTTTCGCAAAACCAGATAACTAATGATTTTTGAGAGCATATTCAAACAAAAACTTGGAATGTAAAAAGACGCTTTTACTTGCTATACTAAATGGTTTTCTGCTGATATAACTAATCAGTTAGAATATTTTCTGTCTATTGCTACAAACAAACCGAAAGAATCAAACATGAAATCCTGTAAGAAGATACATTACCACTCCCCTTACTGATATCAAAGCACAACTGCAAATAAAACAGCTTTTCTAAAACAAACATGTGACTTCACATCGTTTCCACAGCATGTAAAAATTTACTTTTTCCTTCTGCTGCTATTTTTCAAAGCTCAAAGACTCACTCATGAGGCAGAGCCATGGAGTAAGAAGGAATTCTGTATTTTACTGTATAAGCAGCGACTCGAGGTAAAAAGATTTAAGTGCTATACCCAGTATGGTGTTGCAGCTCCCAGCACAGGAGCCAGACATGTAACACTGCTGGCTTGGAACGTGCCTACATCTTCCAAAAGATGACACTGCTGCAGGATCCAGGCACCCAGTGAAGGGAATGGCCAACCCTCAAAATTTACACCAGCTCCAGAACTGCTGACAAGACTTGACAGTATTTTTTTAATTCCCCCCTCCAATGACACCTCAAAAGTTTGTTTTCTCAGTACCAAACTCCACAAGACAAGGCCAGGAGAACTTCATATTTGCAATGGAAGCAGCAGCTACTTAAATGCAATACAAAAGCAATTATTTTAGGGTATCATTCTTTGTATACCATTAAGCAGGCAGTCATCTGCCAAAATTGCTTTTTGAAACAGGATACATGCTCGCTGCAGGAGTTTACTGTGACTGATGCCGGTAGGGGGAGAAAATAACTGAAGCCAGGCAGGTGAAGGTCTGTTTCTCCCCATTTACTAGAATTATATAGTAATTACTTCTGTTCGAACAGAAGAGAGCAGACATTTCCTGCCCACCAGAGTGGCTTCCAGCTATAATGGAGAAATATGATAATTAGAGTTTCATCAATCTTCATTATTTTTAATGTGACAGTAGATGTGGGAGTATTGCTAGATTTTATACTGTAGAAGTGTATGTAGCAGCAACTTTCCTTGCAAATGAGAAATTTAACCAAGCGCTCAAGCACTGAGCGCTTTAGGTAGAGTTTATTGTACCCAGTGCTTGTATCATCTACTGCTGCTTTGGGACTGCAATAAAAACCTGTAGATTTGTTTCTTCCTAAGAAAGGAATAACAAATTTAGTGATGAATCTCAAGTGAATACCAGTGTGGTTAAAGGAAGCACTGGAAACTTCTCATGAGCGTGATTCCCCACTGACACACCAGTAAAGTAAGTAGGAAGACAGACTCAGTCAACACAACCAACAAAAATCCACCCAAAAAACCCCAGTCAATCACCAGCTCTCAGGTTACAATGCAGTCAGCTACGTGAAGAGTGACAGGCAATGACCAGAGGAATTGTGTTAAGTTTCTGAAGAGCAGAGCTCTCCAGAGACCATCATTTACTGATCCTACAACCTGCTCTATAGGGAACAACGTCAGACAGGAGGAAAAAATAGAATAAAAACAGTAACTTCTAGATCCATGTAAAAATCATGCTTCCAGACAGACACACCTTCATGCTCATCGG
The DNA here is from genome assembly GCA_017639485.1 of Pluvialis apricaria. Taxonomy (NCBI): domain Eukaryota; kingdom Metazoa; phylum Chordata; class Aves; order Charadriiformes; family Charadriidae; genus Pluvialis; species Pluvialis apricaria. Next base: position 22,824,175 of record CM030007.1, read on the forward strand.
CAGTTCTCGCTGAGTGTAGCTATCCTGACAGCAAGCAGAAGCAAGCCATAGAAATAAGTGTCACGCATTAGAAACCATATAGGTACCAGCAATATATCAAAATATTTTGATATTTTTGAATATCAAAATCAGCATGCTAGAAGTTGCATTATTTTGTGTGTTACACTTTTTAAAATGCAAACAAGGTAATGACTTCATTGCTGATGAGACACCAGACCTTCTCCTCAGGGAAAGAGGTAAGTTAAAAGGGGAGAGCTTCGTGTCTATCCAAATGCCACCTCTCCCCCAAGCGGGTTTTACAAACCCCCCAGAGACCCTTCGCAGACCACCAGCACACTCTCCCCACTTTCTTCACCAAGGCAAATAGTAGAGGACCTGCCAGGCTTACCTGTAACTTTTTAGGTAGTCAAAAGCCAAACACATAGATTTCCAATCCTAATCCATATTTTAAAGTGTTTTAGCTTTTCTCTCGTGCCTGCCCTAGGATGCTTCCTCAGCAATATCAGGCAGGTTGAAGAAAATGGTAATTTTCACGTCTCGCATCCCTTGAAGTACTATCCTGTTTTTAGGTAACATATTCCTGCTTCTTCCCCTAGATTTACTGCTCCCACCTTCTCTATTTCAACTCGGCATAAATTAGGAACTGTTTGAAAAATAGTAGTAACTACTTCCAGAGAAGCAAGTCTGCCAGGACTTTCAGTGCTATCATTTTATCACTCCTCTGTTGCAGGAATACCTTGTATTTTAGCAAAAGCCAACTCCTCCTTGCTGCCCAGATTGCCTAATGCACATTCTTAAAGATCCCCCCCATATACCACAAATCACACACCATAAAATCCAGCAATTGTACATACATTCTGTTATAACTATGGTCTCCAATGTATTCTCAGTTTTTGAAAGATCATAGCTTCTTTGTGCACATGAACAACATGTGACAGACATAGGGAAAGGGGTTTTTGTTCAGATGGGCCTTTGGGATCAACTACCACTTCTCAACTTCCTTCCCTCTTCCCCAGCTCTATGTTTGGGATGTCTTTGAGTAACAGATACCCAGACAGCCCAAAAGGGAGAAATTAGTTGATTGTAAATCCCCAAGCAGTTATGCTGTGAGATTAACATGAACACCAATTCACACCCTTCATCTGCTCTACCTCCACATTTTTTTTGGTCTTTTCTGCAGATACACAAGCAAAAGCTCCCACCTTAGCTTACTAAAATAACACATACACTTTAGCCTGGCAAAGGTCTACACTGCTATCAGAAGAGCTGATCCTACCTTTTGTCCAAGAACTCTTGTGTGCATCAGGAACGTGATCTGGCTGAACTCTAACCTTAAAGAGCTCATCCTGCAGCTGTGCAAACACCAGTGCCTTGGCAAGGAAGGGGGAAAAAGAACACGCTCCTAGGGAGAAATGAAGTTCAGACTGCCCCTTTTTAATGGCAGTGTGCATTTATGTCGGATTGAAGCGCAGCCCAGATGTGGAGTCAAGCAACGGTGGAAGTACAGCCCAGTGATGGGTATAGCGACGTGCATGGCACAGTTGGAGGGGCCTGCACTTCCTAAGAGAAGCAGCACCTGGAAGGTGAGCACCGCACAAAGCTCCCCGTGCAGAGAGCTGCTGGACCCCCCAGCACGGCATGGCGTGCCGCCGCCAAGGCAGACTGCAACAGGCAAACAAGGATTAACGATGGTATTATGGAAGTCACATCTTGTAATTTCCTAGATTTCATGCATTTATGTATTCAATCACAACACTAAAAAAGAAGTAGAAAAATGGGGGAAAGCAAAGCAAGTCAGTAGTCTATCTCTATCTTGTCCACGAAGCAGGATGCATTAATGGGCATAAACACATTGAGTTGTACAAAACCACATGTCTTTTCTAACACTAATGAATGCCAGCTGACACCAAGCACAGGCTGACTGTCATATTGCTTAGCTGCTCCAGACACCTGTCACTCCTTGGCAACAAAAGGGAGAAAAGGTCAAGACACTGTTAGTAAACCCAAAGGGGAGACTCATTTTTCTACCAAAATTGAACTTGACAGGAACCATCATCACAAATAATGTTGAGAGGTTCAGGTGTTACTGGTTACTGATGGTTTACACTGCTGCTGCTACTGAGCCATCCCCATATTTTAGTCCTTTAACGTTAATAAAATCAACCTGCACTGTCATATATTAATAAAGATAGCATTATTTGTTTTTGGATGAGAGCATACAGTATTAGATTTCTTTTCTTACACACTTTCACTGAATCCCTGCAGAATTTAGATACAGCTAAGGCTAATATATTCCATCTTCTCACTTTCCAAATCCTTAATTGCTTTTGCAGGAATGCAGAGAAATTCAGCAAGAAGAAAGTAAAATAACTTTGTCACGTTTAAAAGCTGGCAGACCAAATTTTGACCTCCTTCACTCTGACAGCATGAAGTCATCAGTAGTTATCCACGTCTTTTGTTTTGATGGGGCAGAACCGGGCTGGCAACACACACAAACATATATCAAGATCACTTCGCTCTTGCTTTTTCCACAGAATGGGCCCCTGTGCCTTTTGGGGTGTAGTTCTGGGGTTTTAGCTTAAAGCCCATGATTACTGGCTATGTAGATGTTTGTATTCAACGTGCAAGTATATGCACAAGCATACGTTAAGATTATGGCAGTCTCAGACTAAGTGCTGGTCCTTATTCTCCTCTCCCTTATCTGACACAGTTCCAGTGACCTGCTTCAGAAACACCAAAAAATACATTGGTCCCGGATGCCCATACATTCAAATTGCAATGGTTCAAGAAAAGAATTTAGTTCAAAGTAGCAGGGAAAAGGAGAACTAATGGGAAACATTATGGAATAGCAATAGAGTATCTGGGGGGAAAAAAGCTGCAACTGACTCATTTTTTACATCTTTTCAGAAAAATAGACCGTATAACTCAGAAGTAATACTATCCAATAGGTAGGATGATTTGCTATTTCTAGTGCATTTTAATATGTTCTAAACAATTTTGTTGAAAAGGGCAAGGAGATAAAGAGCAATGACATGCCCCCTAGAGCATATAAATAACCAAAAGCTTACAAATAGTCATAGCTATCTGCATTGTGCTCAGCATCTCAATATCGACTGAAAAAAAATAACGTGTTTTGGACAGGTTACTCCAAGCTGTTATGCTTACTGCATGCTGTCACACAGCCCAACGCATCCTAATACCGGTTCAACTGAGCAATGTGGGACTCCCCTCACAGTAAGGGAGACCCTCAAGGGCACCGAGTGACGATGACTCCTCCTCTCCTGTCCCCAGCCACAGAGCTGTAACAGAAGAGGCTGTAAAAACACATTTGAAAGCAATGCCTGTGCTGCTCCAGATTTGCACTGAGGACTGGATGGATCATGGAGGATATGGTGTATTTTTTACCTCTGACCCTGCTGTGCTAAAAAAATTTGGTTCAAGACCTTGAACTCACGCAAGCAAAAACTCCAAGCCTACATTTCTAGGTTCTTTCCTTCACAAACATAAGGTACATTTTATTCTAAATTCTGTACATGCACTTAAACTGGGTTACAGATGCCTTTTATGAATCCCAAAATAAAACAATCTCTAGTGGTTAATTAGTGAAACTGGATAGAGGTATTTTTATCATTAGTGCTCATCCAAGTTAAATGGCAAAATTATTTTCTAGCAGCATTTAAAAATGGAATCTGTATTCAGTGAAATTTGTTCTCTGCCCTAGCTTCTTTGGGTCATGATCCTAAAAAAACCAAGAAACTTCAAAATAATCAGAACCAGCTCAGTTCACAATTGTCCTGGTTTGAGCCTAAACCACAACAATGATGCAGATAAAATTTCTTTCTTTGCAGTATATTCAAAAATCTGGCAACGCCACATTTTTGGGGTATTGTTCAAAAGGTTTTTGTAGTTGATTCTGAAGCAGTATTAAGACAGGAAGAGTTATGAACCCGTCAATTGCATGCATCTGTATACTGTGGAACACACCAGAAAATGTGGCATTTAGAAATTTGTATACTCCAGTGGTGCCTCCAAATATGCCAGAGAAACGCCCATATCAACAACTAGAAACAAGAAGTTGACAGCCAGACTGCTGTCAGACAGGAGCTCAGGTACGGATACCTTTTCTGTTCGACCTCCCAGGGACTAAGAGACAAAGTACTAGTAAGATGCTTTGAGATGATAAAATTGAGCACCGAAACAAAAAGTTTCAGTGTTATCATCAAGTTACTCATGCTCAAGAAATATCAAGCCGTTATCGCCTGACCTTACTGCTGGGCAAGCAGCTGGCAGCCAGGCAGGCTTCTATTCAGTTCCGACAAGTGAAATGCAGCCCGCACAGACCAGCACGCTTTTTGTTCACCAGCACACAAACAATACCTTAGCACATGACTTGGAACAAATAAACTCATTTTATTCAAAGAACTGCCAGGAAAGTAGAAAACATCTTCAATAACTATTCAGTGACTTCAGCGGGACTGATCACAGGCAAGCCACCACACATTTCCAAAAGTGGTCTCCAAGTTAAATTTCTGAAGTACTTCAGGTTTAAACAAAAAGCAAAAGGATTTCGTGAAATTGAACAAAAGCATGACTCATGAATAGATACTGCACCTTGTGTGCCACACTTTCAAACTATTTTTCCCTACTTAAAAAATGCTTTGCAAAGAGCTGTGCAAAAGAACTGCAAGTCCCGCCTCACACCTCAGCTCAGTAGTGGTTTTAAATACCAGGGTAGCATCTGAGTTTAACTGCAGCAGATGAAGCTAATCAAGTAAAAGTAATTCTGCTCTTCTCTCCCCTGGAAGACTAAAGTCTTCCAAGTTGCATTAAGTTACAGGACATGCACACTTACAGGGTCATTTTAACATGAATGCCTCAAAGCTTCTAAATCAGCAAATTAAACTCATTGTTCCCATTTGCCAGTCAGTCACTGGGGCCAGGGTCTACCACCAAGGTGGCTCAGTGCCTTCCTGCCAACTTCAGCCTCAAACCCATCTTTTTTTCCGCTCTCCCCCGGGACAGGATTAAAAATACCAAACATCCAGCCATTGCTCCCACACCAAAGGGGCCAGCACCGAAAGCCGTGGCTTGTCCTCACTGCCTCTTTGCCAAAAAACACAGCCTCATTTGTAAGCATTTGTATTACCATTCTCAAAAGTAAGTTAATCGCTGTAAAATGCATTTTGAACATCGCTGTTTATAGCAATGAGGTACAGGTGAAAGAAGAAACCCTCACACCTTCAACACGCCACCCCCGTGGCTTCTGCCTAGTAAAAAGCAAAACAGACAAAACCCGCTTCATACGCCCAGACATGGGACCTTACTCTGCTATCAGTTATTCGCATACAAATCAGGAATGTCTCTACTAAAGGAAGTCTATTTCTAGGGGTATAGGCCAGAAAAGAAAACCAGTACATGCCCAAAGGATATATTTGTAAAGAGCTGTATTACCATATATAGGTCAACGTATATATGGTGCTGGATTTTAAAAAAGCGCTCTCAAAATTACCCCCATCAGTGCTGTAGAGCATACATTGCTAAATTCAGCATGAATGTGCTAAGCACAAGTTATTCCCTGATAACATTTATTTGCACTTTTTAAACATTGGTACAATTCTGAAATTTGGCCTTCCCTGTACCCACAAGTAATGCCATATGCATTGAATTGACCTAGGTGGATGGGAAAGTAGGATCCATTCCTCTTATTTTTATTAAAACAACTGGTTATCAGAGCAGTCAATACTCAAAGCCATAAGAGTTATTTGATATGAAAACTTTTAGCTTTTGGAAAGAAAGCAGACTTGAAATCAAGAATGATAAACCCTTGCATTCCAAAGCTGGTTTTGTTTGATGGAAGAAACCCTCGGTTTGGGTTTTCCTAACTTTCACAATACAGGTTTAGCTTCCCTCTTGAAAGTGTCCTCACATTAGGTTATCTCCCTTGTAAACATTAACTTGCATTTTCACTGGTGACATAGCTAAACTGAAAGAGCACATACTGATGACAGAATTCTGGCTTTGAAGAACACATTGCTCAGGATGGCTCGTGTTCCACATTTAATGGCATCACATTTAGAGAAGAGCATTTTTATTCCTTGTTATAAGCCCTCCAAATATGAAATTAAGATTTTTCACACCCAATTAAGCATATATTTTACAGAAAAAGAAAATCACCATGCCTGCCATATACACCTTATGTATATAAATATACCCAAAAATGAATCCAGGCAGTCTGAACATATCTTCCCAATAAAAGATCACAGTAGGTGTCTTCTTGAGACCTACTGCAGCGTGTATTGAACCTGGTAGGTTCCACCTGAAAAACCTAGAGATTTTGAGACCATGCTAAGTAACCTAATTTATCATTTATAATATTTGGAAAGTTGAAAAATTACAAGCTGTGTTAGTCGTAGGGTGTAATCAAGGCAATGTTCGTAAAAAGTCAGAACAATGCTGGTACTCATTCCATCACTTTTGAAATGGTTGGAAAAAATTCAAAACCAGCCATTTAATAGTTGAGTCAATTTGCTTTTCAGGGAAGATGGACTGCTCCCTAATGATTCACTGTGTAGTGCATAGCACTAAAAGAAAGGAAAATTAGCATGGATTTATCTTTGTGACTGATTCCTTGGAAACTCTAGGGATTAACATACTCAATTAGCAATCGAAAAAACAAGAAGTCAATCAAGGATTAAAGTTGGTGAGACCAGCCTATACGCAATTCTGAATTCCTTCAGACAACGGGGGGGTTGAAATATGGAATAAATTGTCAGTGGTAGCAATATAAACTAGGCACTGTAAATCAGCCGAGAAAGAATTAGGATATATTTTTAAGAATAAAAAGCAAAGCACTATCTGGACAGTTTTGGATTAGGTTGGCTAACTGCATTTTATGATATTCCAAGAAATTTTGGCAGGCTATTTGCAGGATCTGTTTTCTGTAACTATTGCTACTAAAGAATGCTTTCTTGAATTAGAGCCTACGATTAGCTTTTTTGGTGGATGGGAAGGGGATAACGTTCTGTGCTGCCCTAGGTCTTCTACTTCTGCACGTTAAACCTGTGTACGAGGCTGATACGGAACAGTGCAAGATAAAAATAAGCACATATTTAAGAACTGTTTTTCTAAAAATTATCAAGAGACAGTGCTGAGTCTCACAAGCTTTGCTCCTCACACTGTGTCCATTACTGTGTTTTTCAGGTCTGTGAGTTCTGTACTACAACTTTCATAAATATTCTGCACTTTTTAAACTGATTAACGTTACCCAAGATGGGGGATTTGGATTCCTTTCTTTTACATGTTTCAAAAACAAATGAACAACAAGAACAAGAAAAGTAAAAAAAAAGAAAAAAGATTCCTTCACTTTCTGGACAAGATTCAGTCACCTCAACATAGACCTCTTAGTAGTGATAATGCTGCTGCTGCTTCAGGCACATGAAAGTCTTCGGCAGGTCCTGTGACACACCCGCCAGTCCCATACAGCTCTCCATGACCCCAGAGCATCCACAGAGGCCATCTACATGGACACTACATAAGTTCCTTTCAGGCACCTAAATTTACAGGCAATACCAGTCTTAAGGACACTGAATACCACCATGCTTACCTGAAAGCACCTGTCCACACAGGAGAAGTTGCTTACTCTGGAGACACATGCACTTCTGAGACTTGAAAAGCCAGATTTCCAAGTTACATAAAATGGAAATCACACACACATTTCTACTTTGCTTCACCGTGACACAACATTGTTATAAGCTTACCACACCAGCTGAGTATATGCACACAGAAGTAATGACTACTAAATGACTACTGGCATTTGAAGTACTTGAACAGGCAACTGAATAATTTGAATACGTAAGAACGACAAGACAGCTTTGCTGCCTGTATTGTTGTTATCCCTGTTTGAGAATTTTGCAACCAGATGTTCTTATTCTTAGTTTAATTTAAATACTGCTCTTATCTTTTAACAAGGTTGCTTTTTATGACAACACTTCAGTCCGCGACTCTCTGCAAAAATCCCCACGCTTAAGGTTTTCTATTGCCTGGCTGTACCCTAAGAGTTGCAAAGTCAATTGGAAACAGAAGGCACAGGGATGTAGGTAAAAGTCAGATTACATACATCAGGGATAAGCACACAGAAGCATTAGAGCTGTATATTTTTTAGCATCATATCAGATAATCCAAATGGCATGCAGAATTGAGTGTAAGAGAGCTAAAATTCCCGTGTCTGCTTTCCGTATTTTGAAAAATACCTGTTGTATTTGACAGGAAAGCATGAAAACAAGAAAAACAAGTGAAAGGTCTCACGTAGCAATATTTCATGTGTGCATGCACAGCTTGTCCTATCAGCTAGTCTGAAGTGGGGACCACAAAGCATGTGGAGCACTTCACAGCTCTCATTGCCAGACTCACAAAATCACCACTTATTTAAAAGCATGTTTATCTAGGCATTGTGTTTACTCGGTGCTTTTAAGACTTGAAATTTCAGCTGTAAAAGAGAAACTATGATCCCAGTGTTTCGTTCTTTAGTACACTTATCTTGTTTGTTTAACACTGCTCACATAAGACTTCCCTAAATCTCCACAGAGAAATAGCTTTCCAGTCTGGGCTTACAACTTATCTCTGGATTCTTAAGGCAGAAAAGAATATGATGCAGCATCAGTGTACGTACACTATACTCTTCCCCTCCCACTTGCCATTCATTTCTCTGTTGTGGACCTGCACTGCCAGACCTTGACACAGGGACTATCTATTCCCCCCTCCCACACTCATTCTGCAACATATAATGCAACAGCGATTCATATTAAGTACATTTCAGATAAACAATGTGCTCCGGTGAAGCACTGGGCACATTCTTCCCGCACACTGTGTTGGCCTGAAAGCTATCTTCCATGCTTCTGTTTCCACACAACCATTCCCAAATGCCTTGAACTCTTACCTGATATTTCTGATACTGCCTTTGATCTTGCTGTGTTTCTACTTCTCCAAGCATGACTTGAAAGCAACATTCCTGTATTCTTTTACATTTGAAATCAGCTATATTTCAAAGCTCTGATGTCATCAGGACAACTTTATATCATCTCCAGTGAAATATATCTGCTCAACAGATGTGAAACAGATCTTTTGGTTCACTGCTCAGTTTAAAGCCAGCTACATAAATAATTGAATGAGATGGTGTTTTGTAGTAATGCCCACGTATTTGTCAGATCTTTAAAAGCCAAAATCCTGTCACCAACCTTCTGCTTCAGGATGGTCCTGAACGATTAGCTTTCCTCACTAACGGCTTTAGTGCTACTGCAGCCAGACATAGGAAATATAGGAATGGACACCAAAGAGGGGGCTTTATATTCACATTTCATCCCTGCAGGTACCGTGGTAGCTTTCTATGTAGATTTCCTTGCCACTGTTTGGACAGGGCCAGCAAGGCCAGTCAGAGTGGGGAAGCAGCAGCAATTTGTCTAATGGACCAGCTCTGTGGATGCAAAGACTTGATTCTGCACCCCTGCGCCAGTAAGTGAGGCCATAAGCGAGGGAACCCAGCTTTACACCCTGAAGCACCTTGGTAGCAGCAATATGCAAGGGCTCAAGAATCAGGCTTAGAATCACACTGAAAGGACTTGAATTCCCAGGACCCACTCCTCTTTCTGCTTTTGATTTATATTTCACTGAGTTTCATATTTTCAAAAATCAAGGGGGGAAATCAGGAGAATGGCAGGAGGACAATGATGAAGCAATGCAAAGGGAAAGAGAGATCAGGTCCAGATCAGAGAAAGGAGAGCAACATTGAGCTTCTGGCTCTTAGGCCAAACCAAAGTCTTCCCGGACTTCACCGAGCTTTATCACTTGTGATGACTTACAATTCACCTCAAAGTATTTGGAAGACCTAATAAAGGGAGAGAGAAAATGTACCCATATCTCCATTTCCCCTGCAATCGCTAGACTACAAGGCTTGCCTTCTGCTGTATTAGCTCTCTAGCTGCATGAAATTGTCCCAATGTGGGCACACATTTTAGTCGTCAAAGCAGCTGAGGACACAGTTGCTGGGCCCTTGTCTCTCCACAAAGAATCAACCACCACTGCAGGAAGGTGAGCACCAGCCTTAACCAAGCAGCACCTCTTAGCAGCAAAGCCCATGATGCCAGTCACCTGAGTACACTTTCCATCAAATCCCAAATCCTATATTTTAATTACCACTTTTCCCAGAAGCTGAAGGAAAGCTGATAAAATGTAATGTTCCAGAGATGCCACAGTTTGGATCCGCCTGGTATAAGAGTGATTGGTATCAAGATGAACCTCTAAGTGTTTTAGGGGTTTTAATATACCAATGTTGGGATGCTACAAAAGGAGACAGCAATATGTTCTCCTCAAGCATTTATCACTGTTTAATTAACTTGAGTTTAATCTTAATGTATGCCTCTGCAAGTTGCGTCTGGATGCTCTGTGTGCTCAGCCTAAGTACCATCCCTTATTTCTCTCTGATATTTGGAAAGTATCAGGGAATAAAAGTTTTGATGAGCCCCAGAGCTTCACTGCTGCAAAACTAATTTACATAAGGCTTACTTTAGTTATTCCTCAGGTGTTAAAGCTTCACTGAAATAAAACAGATACAGTAACAAAAGTATAACTGACAGTAATATTGACCGATGTGCTTTTTGATTCAACTCTATAAATATTTACTCAGTACAATCCTTTAGAAGATTAACTTAGAAAGTAGTTCAAGTTCAAATCCCCGTTTCATTACGATGCTAAAAGAATATTCCCCATACACCACACATCCAAGCAGGAAGTACAGGTAAATATCGAACTTGTCCAGAGCACTGGGAAACAATCAGGAACATACCATATGCACAAGCAACAGTGCAGGAGTGCTGTGCACTCAGCTACCGTTCTCTCAAGTTGAAGGATTTATTCCCTCATGGAGCTTCTCTTTCATGAGCGTCACTCCATACCAAAACCAGATCAGCGGTCAAGCCTCACAGCAGAAATACAAAACAACTCAGCTTGCTTTGTGTCAAGTTAAGAAGGGAATTAGAGACCTCTTCTCTCTCTCCCCTCCACCCCCAGGATACCAAAATTGGTGTTCTTTTGGTTTCCAGGCAATTTGGCTGGTTTCATACAGTTTTGGAGGGGAAGTTTCTTAAAGCCAGTAGTAAAGCAAAATCACCAGGGGAACTAAAACCAAATTGAGCTTTTCTTCCCAATGCTGCAGGTCTATATGATTTCTTCTATCACTGCATCTCCTTTAAGCCTTAAACTTTCTCCCAACTTCTACGCAGCGTGAGCACAGAGGGGTAACCGAGGCATGGGGCTGAAGCTTGTTACACATTTTTCAGTGCTCAGGCGTCAGAGATGGAACCAACTCCCACCCTTAGTCATGGACACCAGGACACAAAAAAGCTCATTTGCCTCAGTACAGTATGCAGAAAGAACAGAACACAGACGAACAGCGAAGAGAACATCTGACCTCACATTCTCGGAGCAGACTTGCATTTTATGTATCATAGTGATATTTCTGGCTAATAAAATTCCTCGCTATGGTAAGATGATTAAGCTACCACAGGCTGGAGGTCCCAGAGGCCTTCACCTGTCTTCAACCCCTTCCACAACTGCTCACAAGGGAAGGCATAATTCAGCCATACAACATTTGATGCAGAGCTTAATTTACTTGTCAGACTATGGTAAATGAAGCAAAGACACACTGCTACAATGGGCGAGAAGCAGGACTTTCAAAACTAATTTTCAAATGGAGAAAAGAATCCTAGAAGGCAATCATGAAACTGTTAAGCATTTTCTGAACAATTCAGGGAAAGCCCCAGTAATTCCCATGCTCAGTAAGAAACCCACTAGAAAAGTTCTTTTTAAAGTTTATTTCTTTTGCACAATAATAAATATTGTCATCTCCAACAACACTTAAAACCCCTTACTAAAAACATGAATTACGATCAGCCCAAGTCAAATTAAGGACTACTTCAGAACGTAAAACACGAACCAAATCCTAATTATCTCTGTGCACTAAATTAGTCTCAAAGCTGTGAAGGTGGCTTCTATACTAGGACAAGAACACCCCTGTGAAATCTCAGGAACTTGAATTTAAATTTTGCAGAGAGTCTGGTTAAAGAGTTGGAACACAGTCGAGATTTGGATGCTTAAAATTTGGAAAAAAATCAACTCGTATTATTTCCTAAATCTAGCTTACTGTATATCGCTGCTCTCAGCCACTACTGCAAAACACTGCCATTATTTTGATGGTTTAGTGTAAATCTTGCAGTAAAATGGACTAATCTGTGTTGAAATTGTAATGGCCAACAGCTAACTCAGAAATAGCACAGGAAAAATGGAGCGAGTTAGTGGAGAATGTTTGTTCTGGAAGAGCCTAACATCATGCATAAAAGATGATCAGACCCTGAGGGAGTCAGGTATACACACACACTATGATATGATTCACTGAATAGTAAAGCATTACTTATCCACTATCTCCTGTAATCAATATAACTAGCTGCGTAATATAAATAAATAAATACAAATTTTCTAATTGTCTTATCTGTTAACCTCAATCATGTCTGCTTAATTGTAGAGAGAAATAGAAAAACCTAATATATACACATAGACATATGTAAAACTGATGAACAACGTGGAAATTGCTGTACCAAGCGACCAATCCACTGAATTCAAGTTCCTCATGTGTTTCTAAATAGGCAACAGCACATGACAAACATCCGTTCCTGAACCTTCTTAAATTCCAGACTAGATACTGAAGCATGAGAACTACACTCCTACCTAAGCAGGTTGAAATGCAATATATTAATGTTCATAACGGTATTCAGCTGTCTTTAAAATCAATCCAGTTTCGCTACTTGGCATCTTCAGGCAATTAAGTTTTCAAAACACAGTAAGTTACATTTTAAGTATTATTAAATCAAATAACTGATTAATTTTAGAATTTCACTGGCATTGTAAAGCAAAATTACATCCTCTTTCCAAAAAAGAAGGCAAACTAATTTCAATTCCAGCTAAACTATAGTCTTTATAATCTGGAAGCAACAGCTACAGTTTTTGCCTATTTTACTATTTGCCCACAGAGTTCTTCCTGATTCTATTCAATGAACTTTTGATCTAGTTTTAGCCCCAAATTCAAGTTTTATAAATATAAGCTCTAATTGAAATGTTTCTATGAATACAAAGAAGCTTTCAACAAGAATATTCACACAGAAGGAATGAACTTTGTCCCTGACATCTCATACCCAAGGCTTCACTGTACTGAAACCTTCAGTTTTCCTTTTGCAAGCATTAAAAGATTCAAGTGAACTAACTTATTCTGAGAAAGGAAACAGAATTCTAAGTTGTTAAACATAGAAAAAAAAAAGTAAGCCCTTTTAGCTCAATCCATTTGGGTAAGTTTTTCTTTTTATAAGAGATGATTTGAGGAGTAAGCACTGGTAAGACCCGTCCATTTAGTTACTCTTACCTCAATAATATACAAAACCACGTTCTTGTAGAAGCAATATAGTATGCACTTGGTAACTCTGTTGTAACTCCAAGCTCCGTGCACCAACAACAGCTTCTCCAAGTAGGAAAACTGAAGGACAGAAAACATTTTTACATATACGAAGAACTGTTTAATAAAATTGGTGAAACTAAACCCCCACCCTCAGGAAAAACCAAACAACTCAGATCAGCTATGAAAGCTGTTCAAGTGCAGTATTTAAATAGCTTAGCAGAACACAGATGCAAAACCCACCTAAAATATTTACAGGAAAAGACTTTTTTTTGTAGCAAAACCTCTGAATGTCTTAAACTGCAAGTCTTCAATTAGTATGACTATCCTGATAGCAAAAATCAAGCAAGGTTAACATAATATAGCCTTGTGGATTGAATACAAATGTGAACTCTTTCTTCATGGTCAAAGAAGATTCCCATGTTTGATGGCTTACAAGGTTCAGAATCTCCTTTCTGTGTTAAATCAACAGTCCGGTAATTAGAACTGTCTTGAGCTGAAATAAAATGCACAGGGGGGAATACAAGTGGAAAAATAGATGCATAGAGTCTTTTATAGAGAATGAATACTTACATTAATGTTTTCAGCCCACAAAATATATGCAATCATGTGTTATACAACGCACCTAAAATATTATATAAAGAAGGAGCATTTGCCAAAAAGGGCAAGTAAATGAATCTTGTAAAAACCGATACCTTTTAATGCTAGTTTGAACCACAAATACAGCCCAAATTCAGCTTCTCAATTCAGCAGTTTTGAAAATTGACTTTTATAGAAGCAGTCTCACAATGCAGCCTAGGAAATGCGTAACTTTCTAGTCTTGGCTTTGTCAGTGAACCTTTTTATTGCCTGCAGCATTCCTCTCTTGTCCAGTTGCAGATAGCTCAAACTGGTGACTGGATTTACTGTTCAGCACGTGTGTACCTGAAGGGTTCTTGGACACTAAGGTGGGACCATTATTTGCTTTGCTTCCTTTTCCAAAGTGACTTGATAGGAAAAGCTTGACTTCCTAAATTTAGATTCTAGATAATTTATTTTAACCAAAACTTATTTGAAATGAAAAGCTACAGTAATGAATTGGGACTGCCATGAGATAGCTCTGCTCCCATGATTTCCAGCACCAAAATCACTGAACCACAAATCCTGTAAGAACAGCCTCTCCCCCACGCAGCAGCGACTCAGGTTTGTTAGGATATGCCAGCAGGAAAAAAGGAGAGAAAATAAAAGCGAACCAAACTTCACGGTTCAGTCTCTGCTCAACTTGAGCCAGGACTGAAAGCGGTACACTCACGAGGGAGTAGTTGACCTACTAGACACCTAACACCTCAGTTAACATGCAGCACAGCTACAACTTTCCTCATCAAAATTCACTGACAGAACATGTCAGGAGTGATGGGAAACTTGCCACTATGTCCTGACAAGTCACTCCAAACACCTCTTGTATACAATAGTTACACACACCCTAAAAACTTCTCTCTCTCAGTCTAACGAGTGACCATCTCGGATGCAGTCTTCTCTAGAGCCCAAGGCAAGGAAAAATTCTACCATTAACTGTTCTCCTGTCTGTACTCTCAAAAATGAGTGCACTGCATAGCACAAAAAGGAAGATCTCAGTAACCTAAATAACGCAGTTCTGAGCCTGTTCACACTGGTGGAGAGCCCTATTAAGATGTGGCAAGGAATTAAATTTGTTTTGATGCTGGTCACTGAAATTATGCAAATGCATGGCTATTGGCACATTTGAGTGACTGTAGGGACAGGACTCTACTAAGACACTGCCCTTGTTTGGACACTACTGTATTTATGGAGTTTTATATCAGAAGGGAACATTACGATCATCTGGCTGGCTTACCTAAAAAACAGTTTCTATAAGTTTTCACAGTCGTGTCTGTATCAACCCTAGCATAACTTTTTTATATACAGAGATTATCTTTTGGAAGGATACCCCCTGTCTTGACTAAAGGATGGGCTGATGCTGTGTTGGTGGGTGGGATTTAAGACAGGAAAAATGCATCCAAAATGCAAGCCAAATTTTCCAGAGAAGAAAACTGAAACATGAGCGCTTAAGAAAGAAGTTTCCCTAGTTAAGAAAAGGGAACAGTCCCTAGACACCAGATCTCTCTAGATTAAGATGATAAAGCCTTTTACTGAAGAAAAAAGTTATTCAATTCTACTGCTGTCTCTCTAAACAGTTAGGTCATTTGATTTGGGAATTCTCTAAATATGGATCACTGGTGCAATACCATTTCAAGGGAAAAGGATGATTCAAACAGATGCTCCTTGCACCTGTGGAAGCTATTTGGAGTAGAGTCAGACACAAGTTGCCCTTTTATTTTTGTTTGGTTTATGCTTTGATTGTCCCTGGAATCCTGAACAAGCCTATACAGAGACGTTCTGCTCCATAAGTGCCTACTTCTGGCACCACTGCATTTGAAATACCATTTGAACATGAGATGCTACATTATAGCGGTCGTCTTAAATTACTCAATAAGAACATACTCTGCCTTCAAGGCATGCACATACAGTAAGGCTTTAGTGGGAGTTATATGCCTTCACTGAAAGAAATATACCCCATGGAGATCAAGTTTTTCTTTTGAACACTTTTTTTGAAACACATTACCATACACTATTAGTCTCCTTTACAAGAGGGATTCCTTTATATGTTTTCTAATCAGCACAAAGCCCTTTGACATAATCACAAAAAATATAGTTCCACAGTGTTTTACTATTTTTTGAAAATTAGAATTCTGCGCTGGTGTGATCAGCTTTGATTTCATATTGAACTAAGAAGATTCATTGCTATTGTCAGTAACTCCCTGACTGGAATTTAAACCAAGAGCAACTTACTTTCACATTATAACACTAAATCCAAAGATGGAATTTTTTGTTAATGCAGAAGCAACACATGAATGTGGAATTACTTCTTCAGATTTAACGTCACTGCAACTAATGCAAAGAAATTAAGTGTGTACGGGCCTCTGTGGACAAAATTCTCACTGCTTATTGCTTACTTATGAAAATGGAAGTAATAAGTGATCTGAGGAAGTCTAAGTAAAGAGCATTCAATTAGGTCATACAGCAGAAGCAATATATAGTCTACAGAAGTTAAAAGTGAGTCATTACATGATACCACAGACTAAGATTATGGCAGTTCCTATAATGCTATGTATTTGGAATATGCTCCTGTTTACGACAGAGTAAGCCCTTGATAAAACAGCCTAAAATTTTCAAGATAAATTTGGTGAAAGGTCTCAGTTATTCAAGCCTGGAATCCAGGGTGCTTCATCAGACTGCAGAAAAGAACAGCAATACAAGACTGCCACTTTGCTTCACAGCAGGGTTAACGAAATAAACAGTTATCTGTGCAAACAGCAGCACTACCCGTGCCTTTTCAAAACCTCACCTTCTACTGAAACTATCAAAAGATGATAATATTTCATATCACTTCATAGAGCAAATCTGCCTACACCCTAGCAGAATGGAACATCAGCTGATGCTCACGGATCACTGAGGAGACAATGGATCATCACTGCTTCCTGTCAGCTCCCTCTGGTTTTGCCGTGCCATCAGTCTCAAACACACACACAAAGCACCTCAGCTTTAAATAGTATTTGAGGATGTCCAGCAACTGAAGCATCTCCTTCCTTTCTTATGCTTCTTTTCCAGTCTTTATTCTACATCTTGGTTTCTTCAGCAAAACAAAAAGGCTTTTTACTCTCCTCTTTAGCTGACGTAATCAGTGTTGAATTTGATGGGACAGTTTGGCAGCACTCACCCAAATAACATTCAAATTCACATACCTAAAATGAAAACACTGACCAGCTCTCTAGAACTGTGACTAATTCTTGCATACATCATGGGGGTGAGGGGAACGAAAAAAAAAGAACAATAAGGAGGAGACACCTCAAAATAAGAATTTCCCAACAGCCAAACTCTTACACACCTGGTTAAAATGCCTACTCATAGTAAGAGAAAAAAGCTTGCACCAAGAGAGATAAGTTAGAGTTAAAAGCATGTTAACATAGCATCAAACTGCTTCTCCCCGATTAGTGAAGAACCAAGACATTGCACAGCTGTCAGCAAGAAACTGAAACTTTGAGGGGAGGTGGAGCTTTGCTTTAAAGAATACAAAATCATAATAATGATTCCCCAAAACTCATCCAAGATATCTGTTTTGGACAGCTGCCTTGAAAAGGAACTGAGCAGAGATGCTCCTAGCTTGAAGGCTAGGAGAAGTCATCAAGCACTACACAGCCACACAGCGTATCTCTGACAACAGAATATGGCAGCTGCTCTTTCTTGCCTCTGACCTGTGCAATAGCATAATCCGAGCAATTGGTTGCCTGCATGCCCTCATTGCCACTGATCCCCACTCCAACGTGAGCTGTCTGGATCATTCCTACGTCGTTGGCACCGTCCCCAATGGCAAGTGTTATGGCATTGACGTGTTTCTTGACCATGTCTACTATTTCAGACTTCTGTAGAGGAGATACTCTGAAAAGGAGAGAAAAAGGTGTCAGTTTCTCACATGTGAGCTATGTGCCTTTCCCAAAAGGACAGCTGTAATCTACATTTAGAAGTAATCAAAGGGCAGTTGCTGGGAAGTTTCTTTATTGACGAACCAAGCTTCAGAACCTGTGCCAAACCATTTCAGAAGGAGAAAGTAGCTTTAAAAGTAACTTCGCATTTATCATTACTGCCTCATATTTTATGCGAAAGAGACCAAATAGATACATAGGGTTTTAAAGCTTTGTTTTCCTCCCCCAGCCCCAACATGATACATTTTGGCATACACCAGTGATGTTATATTGGGAACACTGGAGAAGGGAGTTTCCTCTTCAACTACCGTGGTTTACAAATCACCAGTGCAGGCTTCCCTATCTGCTCTCAACAGTGCATCTCCATCCAGGAGGTGGAAGACCACTAAAACATTCAGAGAATAAATCACAGATGTTTTCAGTGGTTTGGCAAAAGGTACCACAGGCTTACCTTATTCCCTCCTCCAGCTTACTTCCCCACTTCCCAGGCCATTTTCCAACCTCAGACTATGCAGTTAGGATCAGAAAGAATAAGGCTCTCCCTGATCTCACATACGCCTTGCGTGCCGGCGAAACTCAAAGTTCAGTGATGATGTTACTCAATTCCAA
The DNA here is from genome assembly GCA_017639485.1 of Pluvialis apricaria. Taxonomy (NCBI): domain Eukaryota; kingdom Metazoa; phylum Chordata; class Aves; order Charadriiformes; family Charadriidae; genus Pluvialis; species Pluvialis apricaria. The sequence continues at coordinate 22,842,814 of CM030007.1, forward strand.
TCCAAAAAGAAAAGGCTGAGTCTGTGACATCTGAATAGTCTTATCAGTTTTATTGGTAGTTACTTTAACCTGATCCTTCTCTCATTTTACATCAGTTCCAGTTCAATAAAAATTCATGGAATTCAGTAGAGTTAAACTAGTGTAAACCAGGGAGAAGTGGAAAAATACTCAGGAGTAGGTTACTAAATTGGTTAAGACACCCAAAATGTCATTTTTTCATAGACAAGATGGATTGGGTTACCAAATCATATGGGGTATTGTGGAAATACCTACATGTAGATTAAATATTTCCATTCTAACCCCATCTGTACAAACAACGCTAATTCCTTTCCCCATCGGTTTTAGTTAAAGTTCCAAATTATTTTATATTCCCTTAAATAAAGCTTTAGACAAAACTTTTCCACATCTCGAGTCAGCCACATAACACTCAACGAAAAGAATGTAACTGATATCTAAAAGCTTTACTATTAAAACAGGAGAAGAATGAGGAGCTGGGGGAATGGGAGAGAGAGTTTTTTTCACATGGCATTTTTTCCAGAGTCTACATCCTGTGGGAGCAACTTACACAGCCTTTTAATACACCTGGCTGGATTACTGCTGATCAAAAAAAGCAGAGTTATCCTGTTCAGCATTTTGCTTTATGGCCTTGATTTTTGTTTAGTGCTGACCACCTCTTTAAATAACCTGATGAGTAATTGGGGGAGAAAGAGTTCCTAAGAAAAAATTTGCTGGGCTCAAAATTCACATGTGAACTAAGCCACCTGAAAAGTCTAGCAGCTGTCCTGTTCCTAAAAGCTGAGAACAGGAAAAAGCTGACTGGGCCATAAAATTTACTTAATACCATTAGATAGATTTATTAAGCACTCAACTACCTGGCAACAAAACCACGACTTGGCACTGTAGGGGCCCAGTTAAATTACCAACGCAAAACCCTAACACACTAACCAACCTATGGTGCATGAAAGGTGTCAGTTTATAATCATAAGGCAGCTCTGAATATCTTCTGCATCAAATTTTAACTTCTCTCTCATACATGCATACGCACATGCTCACTCCCCTCTTCCCCACTCTTCACATGATAAAATACTAAAGCACTGAGCAGCAGTCAACAAGGACTTCAAGCCATAAAATGGGAGCTCCAGAGGGACTTGGAGCCAGTTCTGGAGGGACAGGATTTACAAGTGCACGGACCCCTATTACCAGCCCCAGAGGCACCTCCAGTGCACAGGACCATATACTTTTGGCAGTCCCTTCGCACAATTATTTCATTGCAGCTGAGCACCATGCATATCTGCTAACATCCTCGGACAGACATATCTCTCAAAAGTCCAGTTTGCATTCATTTAGTTTTCAGTTGCATGGCAATAGAAATAGCCAAGAAGTTTCCTGGTTTTAAATATGCTTAAAGTAACAGGGAAATGAAAACAGACAGACTGTGAACAGCATCTCTGATTCCGTACCTCAAGCCAGCAGCTTGTCTACAGACACTTCAGACATGACCAGAATGTGGCACAGATGCTCGAGCTTGTTCTAGTGCAGTTTACCTGCGACATGTCAGGCAAGCTAATACAACCTGTATTCGCTTCTGTGCCTGCAGCATAGCTGTGGCTTCAGATTTTAAGTCCACTTTGACATTAACAACTTACTGTTTGTCAAATCAATGGAATACTCCAATATAAACACATTTATCAACTACCCCATAATGTCTACAGAGTATGCTTTTACTGTTTTGATCAAATAAAAGTTAATTATACCCACAGTTATGTAACATCCAGTTAAAGACGAACATCTTTATATGCCTAATAAGACTAAACAAGCTACAGGAAACACCAGATATATGCTTTAAACACCAAAAATATTTCTGCACTTGGTTTAAGATGATGAAATCTAAAACAAGATTTCAGCACAAAGCATTACTTGATTATAATTGTTTATCCTAAACAGAAGCTTTATAGCAAGCATCCTCTTTGACACCTCCCCGTCAAAAATATCCCCAAACCCCAGATAACACATTTTGCTGCACACAGTATATTAACTACAAAAGTTGCAAATTGAGATGGCTACCGATTTCCTGAGGGGTTTTACACCCCTCTCCTCCCAACTCACACTCTCAGCCTCCAAAACTCTTCTGCTCATTGTAATCTATTTGGTACCAACACACTGCATTAGACTACATTAATCCTCTTGGCCAGATGATCAGAGCTGCGGTCCACTTCTGCACATTTGATAGGCTCTCCACATGAACAACTGGGAGATTATAGTGCAGGACAATATTAACCTGCAGCTTCCCCCAGGTGACATCTTGGAAGGGGAGGAGGAATACTCAAGTTCACAAAGACCCCTGGACAAATGAATAAGTTCAAAGCAAGAAGCGCTAGTACGAACTAACTACTCTGGAGAAAAATTTTGCAGTGACAGGCAGCTATTGGTAATTATCATTTGGTGGAACATCCCTGGCTTTCACTGCAGCAATATCAGGATGTAAGCCTCACCTTGATATACATTCAAATAAGAATTAAGATGTGAGCAAAACATCAGTTGCATCAAAATCATCTGCTTACTCATATATTCATTCACAGGTCAGACAGCAATGCTTCTTACGAAGGTTCTTAGAGTGCAACTCAAAAGAGTTCACTGGAAATGTGTGTTTACCATAAGGTTTATTTTGTGGTCTCTGCTCAAAAGCATCTTTGACAACAAGTGGCTTCCCACTGACTTCTACAGATCAGCTCCCAATGGCTTTAAACCTTCAGTCTGCATTTACTTCTTTAGCCTGTGTACATGTTTATGAGCTAACTTCTTACCCGATACGTTTTACCTGTTCAGAAAAGTTCTACTCATATGGTTTAGTCTTAGGGTTTTTCTTCTGGAATATTTGCTCAGGATTACTTTATTTCTTTAAGAAGATAATTCAAGCACAGATGGGGGAATCTTCCAGTTCAATTTTTTTTTTTTCCATCAGGAATACTTACGGGACAACAAGAGCAATTCACAAATTCATATCAGTTCTGCTGTCTTTCAGTGAAAGATTTCACAAAAAACCCTGAGTGAAGTGGTGATATTTTAAAAAATATCAAACATTTTATTTAAAAACCCATCTTAGTAGCAAAATTTTTAAAACCTCAAAGTAGAAGCAAAACATTAAAACACCCATTTTAACCAAGCAAAGCAATGCAATAGAGCTTTAACTTCTATTTTTAACGTACTGCAACTGATTTAAATCAATCAATTCCTTTACCGCACTTTTTGCAAGCTAACAGGGCAGCTATCCCACTTACTCCCAGACTCCACCAAATATATCAAGAAAGATGCAGTCACAAATAAGATGTGAAGGACAATGATCACAACCAGTCCCGTGTCACACAGGTCAGCTACAGTCCGCAAGATGCTATCAGCAGGAAGTAAGAAACAGTTTCTTAATTCTGTCCCTATACATATTTTTATTTATTGCACAGTTATAGATGCATGAGAGCAACTGATGGCAACTGTGAATAATACTTCTCACATAGGCCCTTAAACTACAGCTGCATCATTGCAGATGCTTTGAGGTATAAAGATATAAATCACAGATGGGAAATAAAAACGCAGTATTTCAGAAAATTATTAGTTTTATTTATTACATTCATATCTAAAGGGCCCAATGACCCAGGGTCCTGCTAGAGTAGACACTTAGACTATCAACTGTATATAAAAAGAAAAATGATTAAAGAACAAGATAAGTAAACATTATTGGAATCCATTTATCTGTAAGACAAAGAAAGACTAGATAATTCATAAAAGATCAGTTTCGATACCAGACCATCTTACAAGGCTAGGAAAGGAAAGACAGCCCCACAAGCTCTTCCACACCTGAGCAAGGCACAGCTCAATACTGAATCTCAGCACTCTCCTCTATTCCCTCCATGTGTGTTAGGGTTTGGGGGGATTTTTTTGTCTGCAAGTCCTCTCCCCCAAAACAAGGCAACTAGAACCTTTCTGTTGAAGACTGCATACTTCCCTGCCCCCGATTCAATATAAAACACTCAAGATATTTTTACCCACACTTTCAATTTTTTAATGTTCATTTGTGAAAAGAGGAAGGCAAGGAAGGAAGCTGTTTCAAGTATTACCTCCTCCTGCTTCCATGTTGTAACAGGGATTAAACACAAAGACATTAATGTCTTTAACATGAAACATTAATTTGATATTCTACTTCCTTGCAATGCCTTGTTAATGCAACACAAGAGGCTCTTAAGAGCCTACCTTTATTGCAGTGAACATGATTTTACCCTGTTCTATCATAAAATACACTAGTACTTCAAAACGCTCAGTGACCTCATCTTCAGCAAAGGCAGAGATGGGATACAGCCCAGAAAGCTGAGAGCTATCAATAATATTGACAATTAAGTGTATGCATTGGTCCCCCAAAAAAGCAGCAAGATAAATTAACACACCACCAAAAGTAATGCTCAGGAAGCAAGGAATGTTACCATGACATCATATTTAACGGTTTTTAATTACACATTGCAGGGTGCAGATTTCAACTACGTGTCATCCAAACAAGGGGTAGTCTTGAATTACAGTCATGATACTCCGAGATATCTTGGATAGACTTATAATGATGCAGTAACCCACACAGAAGAGGAGTGAACAAAAGCACACACACACCACATTGAGTCAAACTGTGCATTACATTGAATGGTTTTCATTTACCAAGTGCTCCAAATCTCCTTCACCTGCTGACAACCATGATTTCACAGGGACTGGTTCTGGTGCAGTACTTACAACTTTGGAGACAGCACTGAGTGAGCTGATGGATAGTTTAATGTTCATAAAAAGCACCAAAGGAATTCATCCAACTGAATTTAAGTGCCTCCAATGGAGACATCTCTATCTGCACTAATCACGCCACGCTCCTTTTATAGTCAATGGAGAGAAACAGGCACTTTTGGAGTGCAATTCATCTGGCTTATTTTAGACATGTACTTCAAGAGTACAGTTCATCTCCTCTTACAAGTGCCCTTTTCTCTCCACCAAGGTAAAGGGGGCTGAAGGTAACTAGTTCACATGAAAAAGCCTACAACTGACATGTAACACTACACAGGATGAAACCCATCTTGCATTATTGCAGTGCTAAATACCTTCAAATTCATCAGGTGCACAAGCTTTCCCTCTCTTGCTTTCTGGGAAGGTGGAATGCCTGCTTCCTCCCAGCACAGGCACCTAATGCTGAACTGATTGATACACCACACGCTCCTTCCCTTCTCTTAAAATTCACACTTCTTGACTGTGCTTCCAGCTCTTACTAATTTTTTTCTACAGTAATTTCCCAGTGCCATCTCTTCTGAACAGACAACTAGAGGTCTTACCAAACCTCTGCTGGCTTCTATAAAAACAACCACAGCTTGATCACCTTTTCTCATTTCAGCTGCAGCCCCATACTTTCTTCATTTTTTTTCCTGAGTAGACCGTCCTTCAAACTGCTTCACTTGTCCAAATTTATCAGACTGATTTCAAGTCTATTCTTCACTTTTGAAGATAGTTTTTACATCCTATTTCACTTATCAGGAGTCTCATTTCATCTTGTTGTAACTATAAAAAAATAAATCTTCCTTTAGCTTTTCAGCCTCACTGACTTTCTGAGCAACATATACTTCCTCTACATTTCAGGTTATCCAGAACATAGTATTTTTTGATGCCTAGCATGGCTCTAAGTCAAAACACATGCACACGCTCCTACATACATGCTCACAGAACATGTGGCAGTTCTTATTAATTTAATGGCTACCAAAATAGTTCCTTCTGCATCATTTTAGGTATAACAGAAAAGTCTTCTTAATATTAAGCTCTCTTTGTAGTTACTAAGCCACTGAATCTTACAGTCTTCTGAAGAGGAAGAACCCAAATTCTTTTTGTACCTTTTTATCACAAAGATTTTTGTTTCTATGTACTTTTTTTTTTTAAAGTATATGAATCACTAGAGAACTTCTCCCTCACATTCTGTATTTCGACAACTTACTTGCCATTCACAGTTGCCACTGAAATGATCTCTAGAAGACAAGGACTATGAAATAACCTGTTTATAAGATGGATTCAGTGTATTAAGCAGTATGATATAGCACAGCACCCCAGTGAATACAGGGTTAAGTTTCAAGTCAGCATCTTCTTCCTCTGATATCCCTCCCTGCATGTTTCTGTCTTGATTGCCCTTCCCCCAACCTGCTTTTTGGGGCAAAGATTAAACAGGGAAAATCTAGTTTGGAAAACGAATTATTTGGAAAGTGATGAGTTGGTATAAACACAGCATTGAATAGGGGACTACTTTGCATTTTTAACTATAATGGTCGCTAGTGGCAACAGCTATAATACGTTTTTAAAGTGAAACTAATGTATCAAATTAATTTTGAGCTTCCCTCACCCCAAGCTGATTAAGGCACATTCATTTCCATGCTAATCAGCCTGAGCAGTTCTGGTGCAACATGGAAATCTGCCTTTTTCTAATGACAGAGCAGAAAAATTTCAGTCTGTAAAACATACAGATTAGTGCCTTTATAACCTTGAGGACAGGCACAGAGAGCGAGCACCCGTGTGTTTCATGCAGCAGAGTTGTTTATAGACTTCTGCAATACATGGTGAAATTAAGTGACAATTGAGACTATGGCCATTAATAAGCACGTCAGCCCATGTAGGGAGGCTCTGCCCTGTGGTGAAGCCAACATCAACTGGGAGAGCCAGGGTGAGCGCCTGCCGCTAGAAGCAGAACTGCAATACTGTGGTAGCATCAGCCACACCACATGGGCAGCAGCGATGCCTGGCAGGCGCTCTGCTCCTCCACGCTAACTACAGCTCAGAAATACAAAATACAGCAGCTTCAGACAGCACTACCGAACTACTGCTTCTTTCAGGATCGTATACCTAAGAAACAAACCAGACACTGACATGGGAGGAAGATGAAGGCAGATGTAGCTCGTAGATTTGAGATAGCTTGCCATTTCAGCAGCACTGCAAGCACCAACAGTTTTGTTTCTTCATTCTGAGTTCTAATAACTCTGCATGATTAATTTTTCTCCCTCTTGATGAAAAATGTCTCCTGGAATTTAAAATGAGAACGCATACAAACAATCAACTTGCAACTACGTGTTACTGCTGAAAAGCCCAGGATCTCTGAAATACATGCTCCTGCAACAGACAGATAGGCACAATCCCAAGCAGGGTACCTTACTCAGTAATTATCATCAGAGGGCTGCAATGTACCAGTATATGATGTTGAGGACTTACTACCCAAAATGAAGTACCACCTATTTGTAAAAAGTGAGGTTTTCAATTTCAGAATTATCAGTATACCTCAAAACTCAGGATCATGTTGTATCATGGAAGAAAGGCAAGCTCTCATTTTTTCATGACAACACCAAAGAAACACAAGTTATTTCCCACTCTTCCCTGAAGTCCAGTCGCTGTTTAACGAGAGCAAAATGCTTATGGTGAAGTCCCTACATCTTCAGACATTTAGAAAAAAAGAACCAAACTTCTGATTTTCACAATCTCTCCACAGCTAGGGAAGTTGAGCACCAGGGTGCTCCCACCAAGATTAAACAAATTCAGACTGCTTTTAAATAGAAAAAGACATTGACAACTGGAAGTCTGACTGGAACCAGCTCAGTCTCTGTCAACTATTAAATCTGCGCTCTGTTCAAAGCCAGGTTAAGTATTAACTTACAGAAAAACATTCACAGCATGCTCACTACTCCTGAACACAAGCTGCAAGAGAGGATTCTCTACATCAACCTCTAACCTCAGACTCTATACAAGCAGGAGCAGGGAAGGGAAGGAGAAAAAAAGAAAGGAGTGATACTCTAAAGCAAAGGCAGTTATACACTAAGTTAACGATTAAACTGAAGCATTAAAATACGGCATCTAGCGTAAGGGGGTGCTCTTGTCATGTTCAGTCACCACCTATAAGTTAATATGACCAAATTTACATCAAGAAGGTTTAGTAATAGCATCTCTGCCCATGGCCAGCTACTAACAGCCATATTGCTAGGGCACCTGTAACCCTCGAACACATCGTTTCGACATATCCATATCTTGAATGTTTCCGTATTCAGGTTTAAGACACAGAAATGCCCTATGGTTTGTGAAAACAATGGCCATTAATGGCAGCTGCTCCTGTAACAGCAAAATAGAAAAAAACGCCAGTAGAGAGAACGCAACATGTACTGGTCCCCCACAGTCCTGATTTTCAAGCACCTTTCAAGTGCGAGGACCCTGTTGCAGAGGGGGGCACGTGAAACCAAAGCCACACATCGTGGGCTGTCACATGGGGCACGAGCACACCGCCTGCTCTAACAGCACTGGCAACTGTCAGGCAGGAGGAGATCAACCTGGCCCAGTCTCCCTCCTGCCAAACCTGGGGAGGAATTGCTTGAGCCGACTGCCCCCAGAAGCTTGTCCAGGCATTTGGGAGCAGTCTAGGCAGGGTCAGGGAGTACTTTAACAGTACAGGATGGACAATCACAGGCCAGTGTCCATGTTTGCTCCTCGGCGCTCTGATTAACCATGCATGCACAGCCTGAAGTGCTTAATACACAAGGAAAAGCCTCACAAAACTCCAGTCGCTCTGCTTTTTCCAAACTTGGATCAACTTCAGAATAATGGCTCTTTTGAAAGCTCCAAGCTGCCCACCTCGCTATTATGGAAAGGAATCTTCAGGCATTTTGTAGAAATGCATCAATGAAATTGCGGTTTTCATTTCCTGCGTGTCTCGACTCTCAGAGCCCATTTTCTTTTGCACATATGATTTTTAGTTTTAGTCTCATTCATATTTCTGACCACGGGATCAGTCATACCAGTGTAGACAGAGCTTTGCACAGGACAGAGCTCCACGGCATACAGTCAAAAAAAAAAAGCACAAAATAGCTCAAACTAGGCCAACTATTTTGCTTCCTGAATTAGTTTAAGAATACAGAAGCAGGAGCCAAGTCTTGACAATGTCAAACCTTTGCATCTTCATAGAAAGGACACAAAATGCTGCAGTTCTGGTTTGGTAACACACATGCCCAAGTTTCACAGGACATGCATTATTAGTGCTAAGTAATAGACGGCAGGACACATCATCCCTTCTACCACCCCTTTTACATAAGGAGAATAAAAAGGGACACCTGAACAACTATAAGTAAGGAGCTTTAGAAAAGCAGAGAGAGGATAGGTGCATTTAAGTTAACCTTTTCCTGAAAGCAAGCAGAAGGATATTGCTTGAAGAACCTTCTTTCCTGGAAAGAAAACCAGATTTGAAACACTTCCACAAGCATTAGACTGAACCCTTTTCTATTAACTTGCAGTCTTTTAAGGTGAACTGCTGGGCAACTGAGGGGCAGCGTAAAGTACCAACCCATTACTAGCAGCAGAGGAGAGCCCATTTCTTCCACATCCACTTTTATACCAGATTGGCCTTAGAATAAGAGAGGTGTCCTCTCACTGCTATGGTGATTTTAAGCACTGGGCTACTTCAGACCATTAGTGCCACAGTAACACTGAATTTGAGCACGACCAAGTCATTAGCGCCAATGGAATTTGAAGGATCACACAGAGCTACCTTATTATTGCTAGGGTAACTTAAATCACCCATAGCCTAGGCTATGACTGGAAGAGCTAAATGAACCAGACCACATGAAACACCTCCTCAAAAAGATACTATGGAAATTGAGTGGAAAAAAAAAAAAGAACTGCTAAAAGTTGAACTGTATTCACTGACACTCTTCATGACTTAAGCAAGATTAGAAGTAAAAAAAGACTTGGGAGGAAAAATGATGACTCACCCAGTGATGAAAAATTAATGGACTCAATAGAAGCAGGAAAGGGGCTTTTGTGAGTTAGACAGCATACTCTCCACATGTACCAGAGCATATCAGTATGGCTAAGTGGATGCATTCTTTTTTTAAATCCAGCCATGAAAAGCAAGTCAGCTTACAGTGCCTTCTGTCTAGAGAAAGACTTAGCACCTATGCACGCTCACCTGACTTAACAAAATGGCTTTTGTAGCAGCACATAGTCTACTGTCAATTTACACAGTAAATTGTATGTTATTTTTTAGTTACGAACCAAGATTCAGAAGCCTAAGTTCACATAAACCTGTTTACTATATATCAGAAATTTATACATTTAACACTGTGGCAAAATTCAAATAACAGCAATTCGTTTTCAAAACACAATGCACTAAAAAAATCCCATAGCCAAACAGGCTCCCGAGGTAAAAAGTAAGCCCCACTTACAAATACGACCTAGCAACCGGAAAGCTCTTAAGACACGTTGCAGAAGCTTAACATAGATATGATAATGTGAAAAGCTGTAATGTTTGAAGGACCCAGCAGACACAGTGCCTTCTACAAGCTCCTACGAGCTCTACAAGCTCGTCTACACAGCAGGATACAAGGCATACTAGCATACATACTATCTTTAAATAAAGGGTGCCCAAGAGTGCCTGGAGAAGGGAGGGGGGCAGGAAGATGGGGACAATAGGCTGATCACGAGCCTCCTAAAATCAGATATGCCAATTGTTTTGGTGATGAAAATTGTATATGGGAATTAGCTGTCAGAGGTGATGTGGCACAGATTGTGCTCTAACATCCAAGGAAGCTGGCTGTCTTGCTGGGTTGCCAGCATGTATCTTCAGGGCACTACATTTGCTTAAAGTAAGTTTTGAAAAGCCACTGCACTTTGTATGTATCTATACAATTCTCTATACCCTATTTCTCCAAATAGGGTCAGAGTAGCCTCGCTAGAAGTTCGCTGGCAGTGATGTGCAAGGCATAGTCAAAGGTGACTATTGCAAAATTCCAGGAGGACTCAGCAACTCTAATATGAAAGTGGTCAAAACACTCACTTCATGAAGATGGAGAGATATTATATGAGCAGCTCTCCCATGAGTATAGTAGAAAAACATCGAGATTACAGACTAGTAATAGCCTTACACTCACACTTGATCACGACTCAAAAATCAAAGCTAACACTTTGGATTAAAAAAGCTCCATAAAAACAGACTGAATGCCAAAAAAAGTAAATTACTAAATCTTCTGGAGTTAAAAAAACCCCAAACAATTTACATGGAACAGAAGATCTGCTTATTCTCTAAATGCACTTGGCTATAATAGTACCATAGATGCCCTGCTATTTAATTTTTAGGAATACAGATTTTGTTCTCATTCACATTCTTCATATCCAGTACAAATAACAGCCCAAATGCAAGCCAACATGTTGGCAGGGCAGAGTGACTAGTCTAAGTGAGGATCCAACTGTTTTAATGCATTTAAGACATAACTAATACGTTACTCTTTGCATAAAATAGTTCACAGGCATGAGGTCAAGTATTCAGGGTCCAACTGGCAACAGTCAGAGTACCACGAGGGTCCATCCTGCTCAACATCATCAGTAACCCAGATGCTGACAAAAAGGATACCCTTAGAAAGTCCGCAGATGACACTGAACTAGGGGGACTAGATTACAAGGAATCACAGGGCTTTTATTCAAAGGAATCTTGAGAGATTCAGGGACTGAGCCAAGAAACCTGATGGAGTTCAGATGGAGAAAGGCAAAGCTCCACACGTGGGACAGAATAACTATGTACTAGTGCAGGACTAGTTCAGCCCTGCTGAAAAGAACCTGGTTGTTATGGTGGGCATCAGGTTCAACGTGAGCCAAAAGTGCACCGTTAGTGTGATCAAGGCACATGGTGTACTGGGTAGTGACCCAGTATACAAGTGTGACCAGGACAAAGACAGAAGTTATCAGCCCCCTCCTCAGCACAGGCAACATCTATAATGGCCAGGTTTAGAGCCAAAGTTGAAGAGAGAAGGAGAAGAATTGGAAAGAGTCCATCAGAGAATTACTAAGATGTCAGGAGTCTAAAATACATAACCTTTAAGAAGAGGTTGTGTCACCTGGGCTGGTGCAGGTAAGGGGTAGTTTAACAGTGTACTTCTGCTTACCATGGAGTTACTCAAACTCTCCTGTCACATCAAACAATGCAACAAGGGCCAACAGCCACAGATTGCAAACTGGGAGGTTCAGATTGGGTATCATGGATGCTTTCATGAAGGTGGTGAGCAATGGAAAAGATTTGCCAGAGAGGTTGTGGAATCTCTGCCCATAAGCATCTTCCATGGCTCAACTAAAGAAAGTCACGGTTCACATGATCTGCTGTGGATGACAACCCTGCCTTGATCAAGAGGCTGGACTAGGCCTCCAGAGGTCCCATCCATCTAAACTATTCTACACCTGAAGTCTCAGTTTAGTGACCATGGAAGCACTTTCCTACTAAAGGACTGATGTAATCTCTGAAGAGGGTTCCCATGTGGTTCTGTCACACAGTGAGGCCTGGATTTCACACAAGTATGCTCAGTACACACACTGCCTTGTGTGCTAAAGGTCCCCAGTGAGACACAGTGTAACTGGGCACTGCAGTAGAGAAGTGACCTCATCTCCTTCCCCTGCATGTAGTCATCATCCCATGTTATTGGAGCACCTTCCCCAGGTAAACAGTCTTCTCCTTCCAGCTTTGCCTTTTCCTCATCCATCAGCACTTCAGACTCTTCTCACCATCAAATCATCCCCTCCTTTTCTTCTGCCTGAATAACCCACTGGTGTTGAAGTTATATATATATAACTTTGTGCATCATTTCCTTAACTTGAGATTTTTGTATTTTAACAGTGGACATATTAGACTTGGAAACTTTAAGTTAACAACGCTTTGGTAGACACTATAAAATTTCTTGGTTATTTTTATGCCACAGACTCTTCAGAAAAAAAATACATCTGGCATAAAAGCCAATCCATCACAAGAAATAAACAGATCTCTTGAGAAGGCTAGACAGCCAGCGTAGACTCAACAGAAACTGCTCTGATCCAGCAAGAAAGTTCCACATGGGAAAGATTCCTTCCAAAAGGGTCAGCTCTCAAAGACTTACATTTTTAGAACCACTCTCCACATTACTCTTTCCAAATCTAGCAAAAATTAACATTTTAATCTCATTAGCGCATGATGTCTGATCATAAGCCAGTTTTCAGAGAAAGCTGAACCTTGTAGTAACAGGTATTTCCATTTTTTTTTCTCCTCACCTTTGCTAGAGAAAAGGAAATTGAGAACTAGATCTAACTCTCCTAATTTAAGAAAACTGGTCAGGAATAAGTAGTAGAACTGAAAACCGACCATTAGCCATGTCACACATTTGTGTTTTACTGTGAAGAAGAGGTTTGTCCAAAGACATGGAGGTTCTAACAAAAACAAAACCCTTTTCAGTTACATTGTGCCATAGTTACCATGGTCAATGCTAACTTCCACATTAAGATTTCCCAGCCTTTTGTATCTGAGTCACACTTTTACTCCTCTATCCCCTTCCTATGTTTGACTACATATCTGTGACATCTATAAAACAGCATAAATAAGATTATTAGGAAAGCCACAGATGCATTTTAAGTAGCTCTTTACTCAGTTTTAATAGCTGACAGTAATCACTATGAGCCCAGTCTAAAGCAAATCCTTCTATGGATTTTAATGAGGCTTGAATAAGGTCCAAATGATCAGTCAGTGCTCTGTTGATCTGGGTTCTCCCAGTAAGTTCTCCTTAAAAAGCTTCCAAGGGAAGACACACCCACATGTCATGCAGAAATTCTGAATATTTAGCATTAGCAACTGTCATTGCATTACTATTCCCGGTACATCATGCAGCAGCAGATAAAGAAATCAACTCGATTGTGCATGCTAATCAACAAATGAAGCAAACCATCACAACGACCACCGAAAGTCTTCTCCCCCTCTGTAGCATTCGCCTAGTTGCTAGAGAGACTAAAGGAATTAAAATTAAAAAAAGAGGAGGGGGAAGAGGGAACCTTTCACAACCATGTAACCCGAACTGGAATAATTGCTAGTACAAACAGGCTCATTTTCAAATACACGTGGGTCAGAAATAACAGCACAGCTCAAAGCAGCTGCGGTCATACTGTTTACTCTCCTTTTTGACATAAAAGCCTTCTCCCTCTGTGAACAGTTCCTAATGCAGAAACATCTAAATGTATGCTAATGCCCAACAGAGCAATAACTTCCTTTGATTGATTCAACAGTACTGAAAGTACCAGGAAAAAAGATCAAACCAAGTATTATACAAACAACCAATGTCTTCAGTATGGTACGTGTCAGCATGAAAGCTGAAAGGAGTTTGAACAAGCCAGCTACTAATGTCTTACATGGTTCTGAAAGTGGCAGCGTTCTTAAGTGCTTGCAGATAAAAGTGTTTTTCTTAAGTTGTGACATCAATTTATGGAGCTCTGTAATATAATGAAAGTGCTTTGATTTAACATGATTTATGAAGCAAAAGCACTTCTGGTGTCTTCAGAAAAAGCACAGGAGTTTACAATAAACACAAGATAATTAAGTAATTTTGCAGCCAGTTACTCTCCTGAAATCATAATTAGGAAAAACAAACATGACCTCCCTCTTTCCTTTTTATGCTGCTTAAAATTCCTTCTTCTGTCTTCCATTTCACTGACTCACCTTTCTTTCAACATCCTTTCACTGGAGAACTTCCAGTAACAAACTTCTCTGGCATTACTTTAGTGAAGACATTTTCAACTAGTCACAACACACTGTTTTTCTACAAAGCTGCTATAGTGTTTACAGAAGAACACTAAGACAACACACAAAAAATAAATCTGAACAAATGGCCTGACTCTTTCAAGTGTGTCAGAAGTAGTACAAACTCTGGCTGCAGTGTGTTATGTTTTACCCTCCCAGGGTTCAGCACAATCTTTTTTTTCCTGATGTGTAATCTATAATTGGAAGGTATTTAACTGCTAGGAAAACAATCTCAGGTTAGCTTTAACTGACCATGTCCCAGATGCTCAAAATACATACGGATAACTGAATTGTTCCTTTAGGTACAGACAGATGACTGAGTCTGCTTCAGGGGACAGGGATAAAGCTAGGGGAGACAGAGGCATTTTACCCTCTGGATAAACAGTAGAAGCAACAACAGGAATAGGATTTAGAAATCAGGATTCACTGCACTGTCCTCTTCAAGTAGCCCAGCGGGAGATGGGCAGCACGCTTTACCTAAAACTGGTGTCCAAAAAAGAAAAACCCCACCCCAAAAAGGTAGGTGTAGTTTTCGAACTCCCACAGTCTAAAGAGGACACTTAAGCCTGCTTTATGGGGTACCTTCAGTACATACCTACACCGAAGCTAGCGCTTCAAAGCATTTACACGTATGGAGGCTTATTTCATGCATTCCAGACAAATTCAGGAGCGACAGCTACTTGTCAGCTCTACCAACAGCCCTTTGCCTCAGTCCTTCTGGCCTCGTCTGGGACATGACTAGCTAGAAGCCAGATGTTTACAGACCATCAGCACATCAGTTGTTAGGAAAAGTTTTAAAGTAAATTATATTTCTGGACATAGGAATCTCTGCTCCATGTAAGGAAATTGCTCAGCTATGTCCAAAAAGGAAACAACTTTCTAAATCTGCAAAATATAAATGACAAAATCCCTCATTGTACCAGTGCATAAATCCATGGTGTACCCACACTCATATTAGGCATATCTTCTAGTTCTTTTTATCAGTTTAAGAGAAAAAAGGTCTAAAAAAAGGGAGGCAGGGAAGACCAGATATGTGGAAGAGCTCTCAAACAAGGACTCTTTAAATGAAAAAGGCAATTAAAAGTCAATATATTAGAGGTTCATTTGATGAGGTGGAGGGGGAAGAATGCAGCCAGGGAATGATTATGAATAATTTCTAATGTGCAAGAACTTGATGGCATCCAGTGAAATTACTAGGCAGATTTAAAAGCACATGGAAATACTTTCTCTGCACAGTACATAATACCCCCTGTCCAAGGTGAGATTATAGACTAATCTCTAATTGAGATTAGAGTTTAAACACATTCAGGAAAAAAAGATTTTAAATTTATGAAAGAAAAAAATCAAGGATTATGAAAACAAGATGCAGATAGAGCTGCTGTCAAAAGAGGTCTCACTTTGACTAATTATATACACGTTCCCAAGGCAGCTACTACTGGTCATTGTTTGAAACTGAATACTGGGTTAGATTGGGTCTGGTCCAACACAGACACTCATGTACGAAACCAGGCTGAAGAGCATTAGCTGACAACTACAGCAAACATCAGTTTCTATACAGATTTAACACTAGCCAAAGAACAGCTATACTGAGGTATTCTCCACCGAACTTGGACATATCCTACTTAAAAACTCTTGGAAAAGCTAGAATCCAGCTCACGTTCTCATTCTAGAACTGCAATGAACTGGATGGCAATTTGTGTAGAAAAATACCATGCACTGTCATGCCAGTTAATTGATGTGTTATTGCTTTGAACAGAAATCCTGACAGTGGTACCCCTGCTTTTCTACAAGTTTTTCTTCTAGACAAAAAGAAATCAGTTATCACTGTTTAACAGTGTATGATATCAGCTTGAAAAATTGGTAAAACAGCTTAAAGGTACAAGAGATTTTGAAAGCTTACAGTATTTATGAACATTGAGAATGCAAGTTTCATTTTGTACTTACACTGCCTATTTTTTCCTGGGGAAAGGGAGGTTTCACAGAAGACAAGAAGTGAGCCTTTTCATAAGCATCATGGATTAATCTGCTTGGTCTGCTATCATCTGCTTGCCTCAGATTTGGCCTTTTCCAGATCTGGCAGAGCTTAAGTCAGTTCTTACACTGTGTTGCAGGGTCCCTTTCACTCTTGTTCTGTTCTAGGCTTAAGTAACTCTTCAATTTTTGTAAAATCACATATCTGAAGGTCGCAGTAACCTTTAAGAATCAAATCTTATGACAGGATAATCTAGATCCTCACAAAAATATTCCAAGCTAATGACTTCTAATAGAAAACTAACTGCAAAGAAGGGAAATTAAAGGATCAAATGGCATTTCATGGCACATGTACCAGCTTCTCCTTTGTTTCAGCACAAACAGACAAAAATAAAGAGAACATGCAACAGTCATGGAAAGTTTTAAGGAGAATATTCAGACTTTAACCGTTAGTACTAAGCAAATCCTATCAAGAATGCGAAGAACAGGAAAAAAATAAAAGAGCACAGTTACCGCTATTCCTAAAATAAGTCAGACAGCTAACAAGGAGAATTAAATTTGTCATTCACATAATTTGGCATTTACTGATATTTTTGTTCCTTATTTTCTTTGGTGGCAGTTTTCTTACATACCTAATTCAGCTAACACCCTTCCAGAAGGCAAAGCAAACAGGAAAAAAGTGATGGATAGAAAAATCCCAAGAAGCTCTCACCAGCAGAAGACAACAAAGCAGAAGATTTAATTGCACCAAGATTCCTCCCCCACCCAAGGACGCAGTCAGCCATAGTGTATACGCAAGAACACACCAAATACTTCCCTTTAATAGCTCTCAAGTCATCTGTTAACATGGAAAGCAATCTCAGAATCGGCTAAAACGTTAAACCAGTATTTTGCCAGAATACATTTACCTCAGGTAATGTCTTTATTCTTACTTCACATGAACATGAAAAGCAAACGCACTGTGTAACTTGCATAGAGGTGCTCACCTGATCAGGTGGGGGGACGGGACAGGAGAATAGGAGGACAGCGGTTTTGTTACATAGCAGAGGATACTCAGAACACATGGCCTGCAAGTGTCTCAATATAGACTGTTCTGCGACAAAATGTCAGGCACCACTACGTACCTGAAAGGCTTCCAGACTCAGTCTAGCTACGTTGGTCTGGATGATCACATTCACCCAGTACTCCATTTGAATAAATATCAAAGGGCTCTTCAATCCACACATGGTACAACAAAGTCTCCATCAAGCAGAGTTTTTTCCTGCCATAGAAAATTCCCTGCTATTTGTCTCCTTTGCTAGTGTTTAGCTCAACAGCAGCTCCTCAGCTTTACTACCAACGTACCTTCTAAACAGAGAATACTTGGTGGAAACAACCAATTAATCCACTAAAGGATATTTTTGCTTCTGCTGTACGGGTTTGCTACAGGGGAAGAGAACCTGCATGAAGCTTTCCTTTCAACACAGCACTATGGAAAGCAGACAAAAAGCTTACCGCTTCCTGAACATAGGAAATAAATACTCTCAGCGCTCCAGAATCCCAAGGAAGCTTCCAGCTGTGAAATAAGGCAACTTGATGACTTCTGCAAGAAATGCACCAACTAACACCATATTTTAGGAAGTACACAGTAAGATGTTGAAGGATCAGTTTTGTCCAAATAATTTTTCTCCTGTTCCTGAAAGAGAGCTGTGAGGTTTCCTCAATCCAACTCGCTGAAACAAATGAAGACTTTTTAAAAGGGCAATACATCTAATGCTACGGTGAGCCTGGGGACTGCTCTGGCACACCCGTGTACCAGTCATGTTTGCTGTCTCTGCATTCCACTCCCAGTAAAAGTCCTAGCTTTTGAAGCAAAGAAACTGATAGAAATCAAAGCTTCTCTGAACAGTTTAAGTAAAGGAAACCACACCGGTCTCAAAGGGATTAAAATTTGGAGAGACCAGCTTGATCCAGAGAATTGAATGATCACAAAAGAAAGTGATTATTCCCATTGTAATACGTGTACACCAGATTTTGGCCAGATTCCCGCTCATATTTCTTTAATTATGCCTGTATAAACAGAACCATTACACATCCGATTCAAGATCTTCTTCAGTTAGGGAGAGATGTCTGAAAAAATATTTCTCATTAATAAAATAGTATTTTACAAAGGGTCACTGAAAGAATGCAAAGTCATCTCCACCAAGCAGCTGAACCTCACAGAGCTGCAGGGTTCGGTGAGAATGACCTAAGCTGCAGGCACGTTAATACACAGTCAGCTTCCTTCTCAGCATCCTGTCAATACCACCAGGGGCTGGTCTTATTTCATTTACATATGCCATAAAAATCTTTCCTGGAGAAGAATATTGCATTACCGTATGCAGATTTTCAACCAGGAAACTGAACTTGAGGACAGCACTCATGAGACTCAGCTCTTTAAAAAAAATAATCTTGTAGGCAAGGAAAAAGGAATAAAGCAGCCAGTAAGCTAGCATACATTTCTTCTGCACTTTTTTTTTTGAAAAACCCAACTTTTACGCTCATAAAGACACTAGATATCTGCACCAAACAGAAAGAAAATATGTAGAAGTCCAATGGTGCCATCTGTTTATTCTGGTACATGAGTGAATAAGTTAACACCAGCATTCCTCACCGCACTGGCGTCCTGTCAGACAGCTGTCCTGCCAGGAGCCTTCGCTCTCAGTGTCTGCAAAAGCTAAGCATAATATACTGGCCAGTTTAGTCCTGGGGCCCCTCCTAGATGATCCTGTTAATTATGCCAAGGTCTGTTAATATTATGTACAGGGTTCTTTCAATATATGTCTACTCAGCTAAGACTAATAGCCCTCCAATACTTTTGGTTTGTCAGGTCTCCAAAGGAAACAAAGGAAAACCAATGGAGAGATACTAAGTGTCCCCATACCCCTTCAGGAACGGATTTCACACTATTGAATTACCTAACAGAATGCCACAAAGAAATACAGGCTTTCCATTTCCTAATGCACAGTATCATTGGATGCCTGTACTGCCTGTTCGGACAGCGGGATTCGCCTCCCATATGCTCCTACCTACTTGACACTACCATCTACAACAGTGATTTATACAGCTGGTGTCAACAAGTTCATTATCTCTGGGGATGGAGCAGAGGGTTTTCAAACTACTAGAAGCCCGCACCCCAGGGCTGCAGTGGGTGCAAGAAGCCGGAGAGCCGGGAAAAATATAACATGATATGAAAGGGAAAGGAAAGCAAAGAGAAGGGCCAAAGAAGGGGAGAAAGGCGGCACTGGAAGCCTGTAAGACGCGTGTACCCAAAGCAGGAACTGAAATATCTACAGCTCCAACTGTTCAGGAAGAACCCAAAGACAGGCAGGCTGAGGGGCCTTTGGCAAAAGGAAAAGAAGGAAAAACAGGGGAAGGGGGGAGAAAAGGAACAAACTACTAAAAGGTCACGACATGAGACATTGCAGGGTTTAAACACAGACTGAAGCTATTTCCTGTTTTAAAACTGAGAGAAAGTATTGATTAATATCAAGGAGACTGATTTAGGATAAAGTAAATCAAAGTTTTCAAGAGTTGAAATGCCAAGAATGTTCTAGCTTTTATAAAAGGGTGAGGGTTTTGGTTTTTTGGTAACAGCTTTGTGTAAACACATTTAGCCTAATACAGAAGTAGAAAAACAGTGTGAGTTCCCCCCCCCCCCCCCCCCCCCAAAAAGGAACTTGGTAGCAAAGACAAAATTAAGAGAGACTTTTGGATCACAGTGAGCCCAAAGACAGTTCCAGTAAAATGAAAAAAAAAAACCCACCAAACCTAAAATACACACCGTTTCCAGGCAAGCAGTGCTCTATTTTTTCTTTATATTCGGTCTTGTTTCATCTTTTTCTTTAATTTAGGTCCCTTTGTATATATAAAAAAATTAAACACAAATAGCTTTGCACTGCAGGTTTTTCAACACTTACTTTCAACGCTGAATTCATATGGTTATTTTTCTTTGTGCCCCATCCACTAAGAGTTTTTAAAAGAATGTGCTGTCTATTGTCCACCTTTCATCTCATGCCAGTCTTCACCATAAAACAATGCTAGCGCCCATTTATTCCAGCATAACTGGTTTCCTCTGAGTTAAGTGCACTGTAGTACTTACAAAGGATTTCCTCAATCACTACAGGTCACCACCACACATTCAACAACAGCATCCTTTTAGCCACATTGTATTTGCCACATCACCCCCCCCCACACACACACACATTGAAAGAGGTGGATTTTGTCTGCTGACTATGACTGCTCCTCTTCAGTTTAAGAATGTGGTCCCATTAACTCTCAAATTTTCATATCTCATAACTCCAAAAGGAGCTCAGAGGCTTGCTACATATAAAGTTAAAGAAACATACAATCGAAAAGTCCCAAAGTAATCTCGGGTTTGAGCAATAGCTACTGCTGCAAGAGAATAAAACAAAACTACACTTTCATATTCTAGCTTTGTCTCCAGCCTGATATGCAACAGCAGTTAACTCTCCTCAGACAAGTCCCTCCTCTGTTATTTGCAGTGTAAAACACTGGCCTTGGGGCAAGTTACCTCAGTGTGTTCACAGGCCTCCTTGCAGCTGACTGAAGTGTCTTCTGTTCACTGCAGCTCATGGCGCGACACACAACACTTTCATCAATGCATCTGTGACTATCTCAGTCTTTTTGTCTTTCAGTGTTTTAACATCACATGTCACATTAAGCTGTTACCTGGTACCGGCCCACACAGACTACCAGACTGCACTCTGGCTGATGGGGCTTTAACTCAGCCTGAACGAGCTCCCCAAGCATCACAAATGGAGGCAACTTCTTAAAGGAGTTCTTTCCTTTGACACTACCTCATTTTGATAACAAAAGGGACATTTATGAACACACTTGACAAGAACCCTCCCCTCACACACACAGTTCCACGGGCTCTTTCCTTTAATCCCTGCCAAGCATCCAACCTGCTCGCATTGCCTTCTGATCTACTTCACCCTTAAACATCCTTTGTCTTCGCTTCACAGTGGAAGTGAGGAGCGCTGGGGAGATCTACTTGTAGAAGCACGTTCCTGTGTTGTGCTGCGCACTTACCCCTACGCTATAAATCCCACACCTTGGAAATGCGGATGCCTGACCTGCACATCACCTCTTCAGTCCTGCGGTCTGCTTTCCCTCTCATTTGCCTCGAAGACTACTTGGCATAAAAGCTTGAGCTCAGCAAGTTTGTCAGACCCAAATCAAGCCACAGGCAAACACTCATAACTTATGGACACATGGATCCACACATCTTAAAATTATGTGGAGAGAAATCTGTTCTTCATCGATTTGCAGATTTGGGGGAAAAGCAAAAATTCTGTCCGACTTAAATCTCCCTTGGCTAATATAAGTTCTCTTATAACAGAAACATTACAAATAAAAAGGGCAAGTTGCCAACTCTGTAAGTACTTTGGTTTCAGAGTCTTCACACCTTCACTTTCCATCCCAGAAAGCAACAAGTTCTAGTAAAGCAATCTTTGCTCCTTGCAAGATTAAATATCTGCTCCTTAAAAAAAAAAGCCCCACAAGCATTTATGATCCTGACTTCCCCTACTGAAATATTTTTCCTACATTTTTATAAAAATTAATTACAAGCCTTAACACACACGCTCTTTGCTCTTCAGTTTTCAGGCAGATATTTTTCACACTCATCTGAATGTATTCAGATTTCTTAATGTTTCAACCAGGCTTTCTGTTCTCTTGACTAAAGGAGTTTTGTTTGCAAAGAGTCTGAAACCTCTATTAGAGATCTTTAGAATTACACACAAATTTCGAGGTCATGAAAGTGTCTTGGAAGCAAGTGATCTTCCAGCTCGATGTCCAACTTTCCCTTTTACACAAAACCAATAGGGGATCCAAAGCAACTGCTCCATTGAAACACTGCCCGGTTCAGAGCCTGATGTTTCACCCGGCCCATCACCCAGGCACAATGTCCTTAGATTGTGCAATACCAAATACATTTTTTTTTTCCCCCTGCCTTGCCTTGCTAAGATTCTTCTGTTTGAATTTATCTCTTTCATTGACTAGGCTGCTTCACAACTTTTCATCTCTGTCTTTGCAAAAGGCTTTGAAGTACCCATTACAAGGGACAATACACCCAGTAGTCTGAAATGTATCTCCTCATTTGCTGTATTTCTGCACCATTGTGTGAATTTTTACCAGCAGCATTTAACCCTTCAGTACAGCTCAAAAGAGCCATCTCAGTGCCTCTACCTGCAGCTTCAGGGCCTTTCATAAAACAGTCCCTCAAGAAGTATGGTGCATGGCTACCTAGTCAACCCTTACATTATCCCAAAGCACCAACGTGCATAACAGAATCGTCTGATGAAGACACATCTATCCTAAGACTTACCCGAGTTGGACAGGAGCAAGAAACAGTGAAGTTTGGTAGAGGCTCACTTTCTTGCCAGTATACACACCCTCCCCTCAAACCCCACCTCTTACATGTGATACGAAGAAACTCAAAAGCTAGAAACTGGTGGTAAATGTATTCTAAGGGAGCAGTTTCCGGTTCAGTGCTGTAAAACTTTGAACCAAGGCTAGGTTCATGGGCTCCCTCCACATTTTCTTCCTTCTCCAGTGAGTTTCTCACACAGTCCCTGCTGGGTGGTAGACCAGGCTTGGCTCTTTGGCCATAAAGAATGTGACTGTGCAACTGCTGTAGGTGACCCTGCTGTGGCAGGAGGGTTGGACTGGATGATCTCCAGAGGTCCCTTCCAACCTTGACCCTGCTGTGATTCTGGGATTCTATGACTTAAATTCACAGGACCAGTAAGAGATGCACCAGATTTCTCCTCCACACTGCCTCCTAGCTTAACATTTTCCTCCAGCATTTTATGTAATTGAATCAATACAATTAAAATTTTCGCTGTTGACAGGGAG
The DNA here is from genome assembly GCA_017639485.1 of Pluvialis apricaria. Taxonomy (NCBI): domain Eukaryota; kingdom Metazoa; phylum Chordata; class Aves; order Charadriiformes; family Charadriidae; genus Pluvialis; species Pluvialis apricaria. The sequence continues at coordinate 22,866,287 of CM030007.1, forward strand.
AACAAAGTCATTCCATTCTTTTCTGCAACACCTTTTAAATCCTTGAACTCTTTTCTAGACCGAACAATCTCACAAACTGTTCTTTGTTCATGTTTCTAGAATAAAAAGTTGTCCTATTTTCTATTGGTCCATACCATCTGCATGCATTGATTCCATGAGAATATTCCTGTTTCTGTGAAAGCAGAATCAGTGACTGCTGTTATCATGCAAAAATTATTATTTTTAAAATAGAAAAGTATTAAGTGCATTTTTAATATTCCACAGTATTCAAAGCTATTATTCATGCTCAACTGGCTAGAATATGGCACACAATATGTTTGCAATAATTTTTCAATGTAACAGGCAGAGAATTGGTATAATGTTTCAGCACAAAGCAAGAATAAGCTAAAACATTACATGACAAGATATTTAGACTGATCTCTAATGCCTTCCCAGTTTGGAAGCATATTATCTTTTAACTGGTTACATCCCTGTCTTGATCTTCATTAATTCAATCTAATTATCACAACATAAAGCAAAACAGGAACTTTTTTTTTTTAAACCTAGAGAAAAAAATACACAAAGTTATTCCAAAAGCTGGTGAACATTTAGGCTGGAAGGGGAAGAAATGGTGAGGGGTGGGACAGATACTTGTAACGAACCAAGAGCAAGAATTGCAGAAGTAAACAAGTTTGACTGTAAATACCAGAAGAATTAATGGAGTAAGCAAAGAACTTTTACCCTCACAGTTTGTTAAAAAAAGTATTGGGAGGAAAACAATAGCTATCTTAGCAAATGTATATTGAACATATTCTTTCCCTTCCCTGTTTTGACCTAGGCATGGGCTTTCTTTTGTTTGTGTTTTCAAGCCTGCTATCCATATTTGTAGCCAGCTGTTACTATACCATAACACATTCCCCCTGCTAAATCCCACAGAGCACTGCTCTGTGTGTCACAGTGTTTGAGAAGAATTGTCTCAGACAGATGTCAGTTCTCACATTTCTCAATTTCTGAAGCTGGCACTGAGCATCCCTCCCCTTGCCTGGCTGCCTTCTCTCCCCTCGCTGGTGGGGACCTTCTGTGTCTGAGAATGCAAGTGTCACAGCAAGGGCAAAATCTGCAGTAAATTGCTTTGTGTAAATTGGTCAAATTAGGAAGCAAAACATTTCTGCTGAGGGTTATTTCCCTCAAGGTAACAGAACAATGTTAACTCTAGTAATAATTTAATTTCATTTTGGCCACCTCTCAAGCAAAAATGCTGTTTTGTTTTTACTAACTCAGGCTGCAATGCCTGGGGGGGGGCTTCTTTTGGGTTTTGGACTTTGAGGGGCTGAGGGCAATGGAAGAAAGGAGGGGAGACAGTGGCATTATAGCTTGTGCTTCAAATTCACTGCTTCATACTGCGAATTAACTGCAACTTCCAGGTGAAAGAAAACAAAAACCCCACTATTCCTTCTCACCACTGCAATAAAATTCAAACAAGTGCTCTTCATTTCATTCTGTAGTATACAGCTGCTCCTACTGCATATAAGTGGGATGCAGTGTCTTCCTTCCCAAAAAATCCCAGCAGACTTTGTGACAGTCTTTCTCCTCGTAGGTACAAGAGCAGCCATAAGCAAAGATATTTTCACCATCCTGAAGGAACAGGCATGATGGCTTACACTAAACTGGGAATAACTTCTAGCAAAATTTTCTATTATGCTCCTGTAACTCAATACAATGTAACAGCCAATTCTAATAACAAGTAACTAATAGTAAGAAGGCAAGAATTTCATGTCACATTCTACCTTGTTAGTTTACGCAGGTTTTCATAACAATAGTATTAATTTGCTATGAATAAAGCTGCAGCAAAATTATTCTATTACTGGAACCCACAAAGCAAAATCATCTTTGATGGCTTTCAAACCACTTTTACACAAACAGTTTCAGGAACTCCACCAATCCTACAACAGAACATCCTTAATTCATCATTCATTGGAAGAGAAAAACGTGAAGTCCTGAAGGTCCATTTACACTGAAAAAATAGATTCACTTATTTTAATTACCAAACATAATGGACTAGAGTAATATAGTCAAACCCAGACAACAGACTTACTTGTGAAATTACTTGCATTGTATCATCTAAACAGCAAGTGCTCTCAAACAAGACAATTTCTTGGAGTTTATACAATACTGTCTACAACAGGATGCTGAAGAGGCCCCACCATAAAAGCAACACAAATATTTGATACTTGTGTAATAGCAAAGCTTTTACTTTGGAAAACAGATATAAGACACTATTAAAACCCATCTTTACATTACACTTCATTACTGAAGTGTTTTATTGAAGTTTTCCGTGTCATTAAAAAAAAGTCTGATGACAAGACGTATAGAAGGAATTTACAATAAGAAACTGCCTATCAGAATTTCCTAATAATCTTTTCATTAACAGAGAATAGATGTTTGGATTTTTTTTTAATTAAAGTTATGTCCTAATCTGAAGTGCAAAATACTGATGTACAAAATAAAGGATGTCAAAATGATTTAAATATCAGGAAAAATTGTTAAGCAGTATCTAAAGGCAGTTATTGAGTGGCTAGCATCTCTGCATTAGCCTAGTCCTGTATGTTAAAAGGCCCATGCTACCACTGTCAAGAAAGCAGTATCAAATAATTATTTTAAAAGCTATTACATAGAATCATAGAATGGTTTAGGTTGGAAGGGACCTTGAAGATCATCGAGTTCCAACCCCCCTGCCATAGGCAGGGACACCTCTCACTAGACCAGGTTGCCCAAGGCCATGTCCAGCCTGGCCTTGAACACCTCCAGGGACGGGGCTTCAACAACCTCTCTGGGCAACCTGTTCCAGTGCCTCACCACCCTTAAAGTGAAAAACTTCTTCCTAATGTTTAATCTAAACCTGCCCTCTTCCAGCTTAAAGCCGTTCCCCCTCGTCCTATCACTACATGCCCTTGCAAAAAGTCCTTCCCCAGCTCTCCTGTAGGCCCCCTTTAGGTACTGGAAGGCTGCAATAAGATCTCCCCGGAGCCTTCTCTTCTCCAGGCTGAACAGCCCCAACTCTCTCAGCCTCTCCTCATAGGAGAGGTGCTCCAGCCCTCGGATCATCCTCGTGGCTCTCCTCTGGACGTACTCCAGCAGGTCCATGTCCTTCTTATGTTGGGGAACATGAACTATCAGCTTTCACATGGATGAGCACTAAAGTCTTTAAGAGTATCCAAGATGGTCAGAGTAGCCAATTGCCCATTACGAAGACCGCAGTTACATTTATAACAGAGAAACCGGTTCAAACCTGCAAATAACAAGCATCCCAAAACCAAGATCCCTTGCTTTTTATGGAGTATTCAGTTTTATTCCAAAGGCATTAAGTGCCATGCTGAATCTGACCTCGGAGACAAAATCTCATCACTATCTGAAGGTATTCCTGCTTTATATGCTTATATTTAAATTTTTACCTTAAATTTTCTTCAGTAAAACATACTGTGGTTGCTCTTAAATATTTACCCAGAGATCCATTATTTCATTGCTTTAGCACTTCAGTCCAGTGTGCCTCATTATCTTAAAGTTTAGTGCACATGTTTACAAACCATCCCAAAAATCAGAACCAAGCCTTCACTACACATGCTTCTGCCTTTCTCCCTAAAGGCAAGAACAAACATGCTGGTCACAGGGCTTGATGCATTGTATAAAAAATACCACACAATGAGACACCACACAAATCTCTCAGCCAGTTTAATACCCTCATTCCGATTTTTTTAAATCAAGTAACACTTTAGACAATGAACAACCTTTTATGTTACCTTCAGACTTAGAGTCAAATCTCATTTACAGCATTGTAAACACCTTCAAAAATCACACCCAAATTTCAGTAGTCTGTCCCTTAATGCCTTTTTTTTTGCCACTTCAATCATTCTACAGAGCCTTTTACCATTATTTGTTATTAGCGAAAGCATCACAGGACCATCACTGCACAAGGTCGATTTAAAGTTCTAATACCACAATGTGTCAAGCACTTAGCATCTAATAGGAGGCATTTCACACCTCACAGGAACAAGTTGTAAAGAAAATTTTATTAGAGAGTCTTTAAACCACATCTACAGCCAAATTACACCCCCAGAAGACGCAATTTGGCACCTGGTAGAACAAGGATAATGAAGGGGAAAATACTGAAAATTACTGAGGAGAACAAGGAAGGGCAAAGGCACCATACACGCCCACTAGGCAATTTCTGCTTTTTCCTTCCTTCTTGAGTTGGTTTAAAACAGGAAGGTGTTTTACTGCTCTATAATAGCCCAGGTCCCTTGCTAGACCGCCACCCATGTATCCTTGTCCCCAGCACAGTACCACCAAAACAGAGCACTACTACCCCCACGTTGTCCAGCAGAAGCAAGTGAGGGGCAGAGCCTCAGATGTTTCCAACAGCTTTATTATTCCAAAGATCAAGGAAATCTGAAACATTCCCAGAGAGGACACAACTGCCCTTCCCTGTGCAGACATCACAGCCTGCTTTGCAGCACAGGAGCAGAAAAGCAAAAAAACAAATGCTCACCTACTCCTCATGTTTGTGTGTGTATCCATTACCTTTAGGGAATCACCTTGCTCAATGTCCTCTAGACCCTGGCAGCTGCAGGTAGCATCTGCAAACCCCTGTCTGAGGTTACGTACCAGTGCCTGCATTCGCACCAGGGTGCAGGCAAGTTCTCTTGAATTTATGGAAAGCTGCCCCATCTCCACAATATCTTAATGGCAAAGATGAACCTTAATAAAGCAACAAGTCCTTTACAGCCTTTCAAAATCAATTTGGTAAATCACAGCTTTTCGATATCAAGCCTCTTGGGAAATAGCTTTGTGAAACTTCCATAATTGAGTTGTTGCTTTTGTTCAAGTATGTTTGGAAAATACAGCTAGATTTTTTTAGGGTTAAACAACAGGAGTACAGATAAGCAACTTTAAGTTTTAAGTGATTATTCATCAGGGCTGATTTCAAGATAGGTTTGCATTTATTTCTTCTGCAAAGATGATATTTAGCACGTCAGTAAACATTCTGACATAGTACTTGGGAAAAACTGATGAGTTTAGCTCACAGATCCTAAGAAAACAAAGAAATAAAAGCCAGGACAAAGAAATAAAAGCCAGGACAGGGCCGGTGGGAGGGGAGAGATTAATTCTCATCTGTAAAACCACTTTCAGATAAATACCATGCCTGGCAATTCAGTACACATGACGAGGCTGCCATCCTCAGGGGATCGGGAAGCTATTGCAGCTAACTTCCAGAGAGGATTTATGCCTGGACCTCCACAGAATAACTCAAGTAAATTAATTCCTCAAAAATTGGCTAAAAACCCAAATATTAGGATGCCTTAAATTGTCTTCAATGTTTTCTTCCTTCATCATAGTCGTTTACAAATGTTAGGACTAAAAGTAGATTGCAGGGTCATTCAAGCCTTCTAGTCATAGTGCTGTACAGAAAGTTCTCCACTACATTTCAGAACAAAAGGTTTCTTTAACATGTGGTTTGACAGCTATGCACACAACTCACCTAGCAGGAAAGGCAAGTGGAAGAACTAGAAGCCTCTTCACTTTTAAAAATACACTTCAGTATTTCTCTTTCAACAGCCACAAGAAGTACTAGCATAATTTTATCATATCGGGGTTTAAATGTTACATGTAAGTTGGGAAATGGGACACAAGAAAGAAGACTTCCAACCATTTTTGATATCTTATGATTTAGGATCAGCCTCTGGGAAGAACCACTGCTTGGTCTCTTGACTTTCAACCATTTATCCAGCTTGTTGCACAACAGCGCTCCTTCCCCCAAAGGCACTGTGGTGCCAGCTGTGAACAGTACTTCTTTCTAATCGTCTAGTAGCAGACAATTTCATGCCCAGTTCCTACATTTACTGTCTTACACACAAGCTATTCATTTCTTCTCTAAGTTGACTACTCCACCTCTAGTATATCCTTCATCCTAAAGATTCTTTGGATTAGTTTTTTTTAAATGAACGTTTATAGTTTTTCTATTTCAGTAGGCAGAGACAGACTCTGTGCCACTTTGATTATTGCTGGGTTTGGTGCAGGAGAGGGAAATCAGAGAACGCATGAGCTTGATTTAAAAGCTCTGTTATGCTGCTTTTCTTCATGCTACTTGTGTAGCCTGGAAGTCAGTGAAAAACACAGAAAGAACACAAAAAAAATATAAATAAGCTGATTCCAAGAAAAAAAAAATGTGCTCACACACATAGAAGTAGACTGGCTGTTCAGGAGTATTCAACTTCCTGAATGCCAGACAATGATGCCATTTGTTAGAGAGAAATGGTTAGTGAAATCAAGTTTAACAAAAAAAAAAAGACAACATTTCACCACTGGATTGCTGCCAAATGCCCATCAACAGCTAGTCAGTTTAATCAAAGATAGGCTTGGGTTAAATGAATTTGGAACTTAGTTCAGACTGTAAGACCCAGAGAAAGTTTATTAAAAATTAGTGGTTTTTTCCCACCATCTCCTGTGGTAAATTCTGAAGCTATCAATATTCACAATTATCTACTGACACACCAAAACCTCAACCATCACCAAAACAAACAGACCCCAATTTACAACTTGCAATTTACTAGCCAACAAAACCCAGCCAAACAGATCTGAATGCAAACACAAAACCCATTTACAGCAAAGTATTTACTCATCAAACCTTCCAGAGTTCTCTATTGTTGAGTTAGAAGTTAACAATACAGGAGAAAACACAAAAGTCACAGCAGAGGTGACCACTCTGCAAACTTCCCTTACAGTGAGACACTTGAGAGCTCGGTAATTTTGATGTATCAAGGCTCATCCAGTTACAGTCCTTATACAATGAGACTGGTTCTCTTTACTATTGTATAGGGTAACCCTTTTTTTATCTAGGCAGGCAAAGGTCACAAGAGAGTCACTGTTAGTCGGTGAAGCCAGGTAAGATGTCTTCTTTCTAGGAACAGTAAGAATATGAAGCCACTAGAAAGACTTGTTCCAGGTTGTGGTAGATCCACTATTTCAAACTAAAGTTTTCTCCAAGAGGCATTCCAACTCAGTTACCTGGTTCGGTAATTACTCATCACCTGGATGTTGCTGCACAGAGAGAACGGACAATATTTTGACAACAAATCCATGTTTAAATCTCAAGGGTTTTTTCTCCCCTTCCAATTTAATCAGAACATTTTTATTGGGCCAAAAATCTCATTCTACAAGTCAAGAAAATGGTGGTGTCAGTTCTACTTATGTCTTGTCAGAGAAAAGCTATGTCTATTACACAACTCACTTCGCAGTCCCCCTGTTGCTTCCTGGGACTGATGACCAAGTGCACATATGACAGGCCACAGATTGTAGAAAATGGACCTCCTCTATAGATCCCAGGCACCAGAAATACTCCATGCCACTGTATGAGACTGTTCCAGTCTTTTTTTTTTTAAAGCCCTGCTCACTGTAAGAGTGTACAAGCTACATACAGAACTGTGGAAATTTATTCAAGAAATGTTTGTCTGTTTGTCAGACAGCATGGGATTCCTCAGTTCAAATCTACTCTGGCTTCTCATGTAGGAGCCATACCTAACACCTGCAGGTCTGAAAACAAACCAGGAACCCCTATTCCAATCCTCATCATCTTCCATCAGCTACTGCAATCCTTTTTACTTCTATAAACCCCACCTTCCCACACAGCAATGTAAAATGCTGCTTCTAAGAGATCACTACTCACGATCAAACTCTGATCTCAACTAAGTCTCATTTCATTTTCAATATCCTTCCCAGCTTGCCTGTTATATCTTACCTACAAACCAAGTGGCCTACTCTTTACTTCAGCTGTTCATCACTAATCTCTCAGGTTCCCCCAAAATTGCTTTTCCTGAGCTCTGTAAGCACTACATGCTCCAGATTTTCTTTCAGTGCAGCAAGCACTCCATGGCAATACGCACAGAAAATTTTAGCGATCAAGCATCCAGTAACTAGGGTTCATAACGACCTTCAGAGCCATCCTGTAACAACTGCAAGCAGCACACAACCCATCATATACACTGTCTGTCTCTTTTCAAGGACTGGTTTCTTGGCAGAAGTTTATGAACTGCCTGATGCAGTTTCCTGCTGGAGCCCACCCAGGTTCCATCCTTTGTTAGCGGAAGGATTTTTCCCTTCTTCAGTACTAGCAAAACTCAGTATCACAGCACTGTTATGAAAGTTATTGGACAGTTTTTCAAACGCAAGAAATTAAGAAGTGTTCAGAACATCTTCAGAATCAATGGTAAGGCAAACTGATGATATCAGGACTTAAACCAGGAATTTGAAAGGTTTAATAGAAATAAGCCCACAAAGTACTTGAATTATTTGACAGGAAGAGTGGAAGGCTGTGATAAAAAATTATATAAGAGTTATTTCTCAAAAGAGTAATGACAAATGTTATAGACAAACATGAAACAAAATGCATATTATCTACATTAAATCAAGCAGAATATATCAGTGGACTTTTTTTGAAGAAAATAGTCCAATATTTTCTACGGGGAGCTTAAACTTTTCTTTATAATGAGCATGACCAATTTAAAAATTGCTAACATTGGATTTGCTCAGTATTACATGTTTTATTAATGTCATTTATAAAACAATGCGTTCCCCAAGTTGTAATAATATCAAGCATCAGTTACAACAGCATCTAGTAAAATGTTTTTGGCAAGACTGAGAGGTATAGCACTACTAGATCCAGAATTGCTCCATTCCCTGAAAGCTAATGAAGTTCTGAATAGGGATATATTAAAAGTGGATCAGTGCTCTTGACTCTGCACAGCATAACACAGAAAAGGACACTGATATCACCTACTACTTGCCTACACAGCTCAAGTGTGTTGTAATGTAAAAATGCACTGGAGATCATTCACTTGCTTCTCTGAAATATCCCACAAGCACCATATGCACCTACCCACCCACATGGATTTGGGGGGGGGGAGGGGGGAACAATTGGCCTCTCCCTCCCTCCTCCAGTGAGTGCCCTACAGACAGAATAGGAGAAAACTTGTTTCCTTGACCACTTACTATTAAATATTTTGAAAGAGAGCAGTTTGCATAAACACCAAGTAACAATAGGCTGATTTGCAGCTTAGCTCAGGGCGTAACTGTGATAACTACCTCTTTGTGAGAGAAACTTTCAAAAACGAGTTTGATTTATAAAGTATTAAATGTCCTCATTTGTTTTAAGTCCTAAGGGATACCGTCCCTCAGCATTTTTGCAGAATCAGACTGCTGTTTAGAGAAGCACGGTCTTATGAACAATAGCCTCTGATTTGTTACAGTATTTATGACCCTATTTTAATTTTTACCCATAGTCTTCAGCATGAATAAGAATTCAACACTAATTACAGTTGCCAAAGCACGTCCCTGAACTAGTACAGCAGAGGCATACATACAGCCAGGTAAAACATGCTGAACAAACTTCTCCCATATAAAAATATGCCAGTTCTCTCTCTCCGCTAAAAAACACACATCTTTCTCAGCTTGTTTTTATACTGTCTCCTAAGATCTAACCAGCCCATACTTTGTACTCCATGTTTTCTTTCCATCTGAGCTTGCAAAAAATCCCCATTTAGTATCAAGTTATGAATTCAACTGATGAGCTGTTTAGCCTCCTCCTTTAAATCATTATTAAAGACATTCAATCTAACTAAGCCTGATACTTATCCTACGAACCCTGTTCCCTGCCCTGAAGCTCAAATTACTGCCACATCTACTATTTTTGTGCAAGGTCCTTCAGCAAGTTTCCAGTCCATGCAATATTTAGGCCAATGAAGTTGGGTTTTTTCCCAAGTTTTATGTGGAATTTCTTCCAAATGGGTTGCTGAAGTAGTCGCTGCATAAAGTATTCCTTCATCCACAAGACACTGTAACTTGATTTTTTAGAAGGAAAGAGTACGCTTTTTGATTTATGCATACTAGCAGTTTATCAGTCACAGCTCTATTATTTTCAAGTCTATTAGAGATGTACCTTCCAGTGTTGGTCTTAACATTGGATGTGGACAGATGCAGAATTAAGAGTGAGGACTCTTACTGTTAACACATGTATACACAGAGCCAATTTCTTCACAGCAGACACCTGGCCAGCAGATACACACAGCCTGGCTACAGAAGCCTAGACTTCACACTATGCAGTTTATCCTGTTGAAGGTGATGGCAGCTGCAGCTAAACTACTTTCAGCACCAAAGCCAAGTAGATATTTAATTCCACAGCCAAACAGCAGTTTGTGCTTGTACTTTAAGATACTGGTGCTGCATTCCTTTTTCCTGTTACTATAACCAGCCTTTCAAAACCCGCTTTTTCAAAACCCACTTGCTAATTTTGTAATTTCAGTAAATAATCCCTAATCCCTTTTAGTCTAAAAATACAGCTACTCTTTATTTACAGATGTCCTTTCACTGTTATTATGAAACAATTCCCATTGTTGTAGGTAACATCTGCAGAACCACTCCATTGTCAGAAGGCATTCTGAAACAAGTAAGATGTTAATACAGCTTCTCACAGTGCACAGTCAGCAGGAACAGGCATCACCACATACATAACCCTGATCTTACAGAGAGCTGACTACCAGAAGATCAGGTGTCTCGAGTCTCCACATCAAATTGGGAGTGCAAATCAGGTATTCAGCCTTCCAAAACAAGCACCACAGATGCAAAGCTATCCAGCTACTTCTACTGCTCCTTGAAAAGTGTTCAAAATGTGAAAGGCAAGAACCTGAAATAGTTTCACAGCCTGTCTCCTTCCAGAGCAGGCATTTCTGCCTCAGTATCTATGCTCCTGCAGCCTGCCAACTTCAGCATTACAGTTTGACTTTCGCATCATTGTTGAGACTTTTTTTTTTAATTAAGGTGTGACTAAGCCACATGCAGACTATACCCTTTCAAGTTTGTGTTAAACTGGAAGAGACATGTCAACTTGCATTAAGAGTCAAAAACATACAATTCACAAGCCTATATAATGCATTACACACAGAAATACAGCCTTCATGCTGCTAGCACTCAAGGTTCAACATTCCAACAGGATCTTCTCATAATGCCAGGAGATATGGTCCCAGATCTCCAATTTCATTGCTAAAGAGTCCAAAGCAGAATATTCATTTATGTCCCTGGCACCACTTCATGAAGGGCAAGACAAAAATCTCACAGTATAGGAACAAACCATACCACAGACCATCTTTGAAAGAGTTACTTTGCCCTCATACCTCTTCCCACTCCTCATCTTATTTTTTTCATGCAGGTGAGAGAAAGAATTATCAGTCTGTAGGCAAACCCTGGGTTCACATTTGGACAAAATGGATCAAGGCATGTAAGTTGCTTAACTTGTTTAGTTACGCTCTAAAAAAACTCATCTCTGTACAATGCTATCCAAGCTATATTTCCAAGAGACTGAAGGTCGGAAAGCTCATTTCTTTAAAACCACTAGAATGTACAGGAACAGAAGTCCTCTTTTGTTCAGCAGCTTTCCATTCAACAAAATTCCCCATTTGTCTTTCCTTTCCTAGACTTCTTTCCTCTTGCTAATCAGTGCCAGCCGCCAATTAGGACTGACAATAGAAGAAAGTCTTTTTATGATCTTCAGTCATCACTACATAAAACACCACACTGTACTCTATTCTGCACTCAGTTCCTTCTTTTTCTCAAAAAGAAAACTTAAAATAAGTTTACTGGTGTTTTAATCCTTTTCTTGTTCTCAGGCCAAAACCAAAATTCTTTCCAATCCTCCCATTCTGGACTTGGACTGTGAATCCTGAGCATGCATACTGGGCTTGGCTGCACCTTCAGCTAAATTGCTGCTGCTGCCACTGTTCCTGCTCTCTACCGTCTCGTAAAATATTGATTTCTGCAGTACATACCCGGTATAGAAAAAAATAAAATCAATTTTCCCCTAGACACAGCAAATTGGCAACAACATAACAGATCAGCCTGTCAGGTTGGTATGCAAGACCAGCATCCAAAAGGAAACTGAAGAGACAACGTCAAGGTGGGAGGGTGTATGGGGAAAAAGGGAATGCAAACAGTGGTTGTACTGGAGGAGAGTCAGACAAGAAGAGGAGACTAAGATTGTAAAAAATGCACTTTGTTATATCTTTAAAATTCTTATTACAGCAGTGTTATAAGAAAGCAGTATGCCATATCAGCTTTTCTACAGAACAGCCAGTAATGGTCTGTATGATTCCATCAGACTCATCTACCCTGAGAAATTTTAGCATACATACTGAAACAGTTTAATAGTTACAAATGCAACCAAAGTAATTAGCAACCCACAAAAAAACGGAGTGAAAAAGTAGTCAAGTGTTTCTATAAAATTGCTGCACAGCTTAAAGCAGTGTAAATTTGGAGAACCCATGACAGAATCCCACAATAAAAATGGTCTTGTTTCTCAAACAAGGTCACAGACAAATTTGATGAGGGGCAGAGAGGAACAAGGTATTGTATGTTAACTGAATCCATTTAGAACAACATAAAACCTGAACAAAACAAGTCTCCCAGGTAGGCTGAAAGAATCTCTTTCCTTCTTGCATTCTCCACACTGAGTTCCCTGCTGTGACCCCAGCAACCTGTATTTTTTCAAAGTTCTCCAGGCTCTCTGGAACTCCCTCTACACGAAGAGTGCTCAGAAAAACCTGCACTGCTGTAGACTACACGCTGAAATGACAGACCTGCCTCCATCACACCATGGGACACCTCACACCAAGAGGAAATGCTCAGCCTCTTCCCTGCCTTCACACATCAACTGCATCTGACCCTTGCGTGTCAAGTTACAGAAAGTGATGCTGTGCTTCACATACTTTAAAACGGGCCTCTTCCAAGCTGCCAACCACTGAAAGAGCAACCAGTCTGACCCCTTGCACCACTTGGGGTACTTCACATCACTCTTCCTTTAAGCAAGGGACTGCAGAGACTGGCTTCACCCCAAGAGGCGCCTGTGAAAAAGCCAGAGCTCCTGGAATGCTTCTTCCCCTTCCAGCACAGCCATGAGCTGCACATCAGAGCCAACCTGCGGTAATAAGCACAAATACACACTAAAACAGAGCTCCAAATCAGTGGAGCTTTTTATATACTGTAATAGATCCCAACTGTATCAAAACATTAATATCGAGGTCTCAGGACTAAGAATTTGGTACTGGGTCCAGGACACATGCTTTTAAGAGGTCCCTAAATGCTTATTCATATAATAAACCACAAAAGCTCTAAAGAAGCTGTTGCCATCTGTTTTCTGGACTCTGACATTTCTATACGATCTTCTCCCTACCCCCAACAACTGCTATTTTCTAGAATACCATAAAAAGGAGACAAAAGAAGAAACCAGAACCAGAAAAATTAAAACTAGGACTGCATCCTTTAGTCAACTCTTTTCCTCAAGTATTGTAAGGATCTCCAAAACCTTGCAACGTGGTATGGTACGAAGTTGTGTCGTGGGCAGAGTTTAAGATTTAACTCCACATTTCCTTGCTTTTGTCATATAAATCAGACTCAGTTTCTTTTGCATGTGGTTACTTTCCAGTTTAATGTGAATTCCTTTACTACTTGCAATTTGAAGTAGACATACCTCTGTTTTAAACTTACAGTTCCAAGGTGGTGGCTGAGGAGGAGAGAATGGACAAGTGCTAGGTTTCCTTTGATCCTCAGGTCTTCAAGTTAGGACAGTTCAGATGGACAGAGACCACATTAAGCACATGATAAAGTAGGTACTGAACACATTTTGTCCACATCATATAAAACATGTCTTTTGGATGAACAAAACAAATAAGTCAAAGATACCAGCAGTAATTATACAGAACAAGTTTATAAAAACTGAGTAATTGTTTAAGCCGCTCTTCACTTTTCTGTTCTAAATTGGTATCAGGTGCAGTGCTGGCTTTGGGGAGGACTACAACTATTGCATATGCTTAAGGGGTCCCCAACCATTGGCTATTGTCTACAAAAATGTCTCCCACCTCCCCCATCCACCCACCCTTTAATTTAGATTATCAGATCTGACAGAAGTAGTTTACACTCTCCAATCCCATCAGGACATCACATTAAGCACTTCAAAAGCCCAGGTAAAGACCTAGTAAATGACAGTAGGCACTGACACCCAAGGAGTACACACAGCACTTGAAGGTCAGTTCTTCCCTCAGCCAGGGACAGGAATTACAGTCTCTTCTCTGCAGGGAATATCCTGATGGCTGATCAGAATCCATAGGACTAAAGATTCATACGCTTCCTCAAAGCAACTGGTTAAACATTAGAAACTGCAGAGATGGGATTCAACTTTTTAATGCATACAGTTTCTCATAGCCCAGGACCTCCACAAGCACAGCATGCTCCCTGCCACAGCAGCACACTGCAGAGTAGCTGCAGGGTCCACCAACCTCCACTGGGACATGCCCTGCTCTTCCAAGGCATGCCAGCCCAAATGAGATGCTTATGTCCTGTCCATATTGATCTCCCGGTTAGCCACAGCATTTCAAGACACATTAAGTGGTCACAGGAAGACAAGAAGATCCGCAGCTTCTTGTCCGTATGACCTGCATGAACCTTGCACATACTTGTATATGTACACCAGGTTCTTAGAAACCAGTGAATCATGTGTAGCCATCTGTTTTAAAAATAGTGATGCAATATTTGCTCTCTAAACATGAAGACACTCGATATTTTAAAACTCTAAAACCTAAAGTTCAAAATGAGAGTAACAGTGTCCTTGTCGTGGGGAGAAGGAAAACTCAAAGTTTCTAAGCGGTGGGTGCCATACAACAAGGTACCAAACCTTTCACAAAAGCAGTACACAGTTTTCAGAATAGCTATTCAGTAGTTTGAAAGTACTTCACCATATCTCTGACTTACCAAAATGCAAAACAGTTAGCGGCAGTAGCAATTAAAGGACAGCAAGTCACCAGGTATCACCCCAGGCTCATTGTCAGAAGTAGATACAGCCAAAACAGTCGAATAGGGTTCTAGCTGAGCGGGTACAGCAGGACAGTCTCACAGAACAGCTCTGTTGTTATAAACAAGCATGAAGTGGTCTACACAGCCACTTTGGCTTATATCATCACTATTTACTTCACCCATTCAACTAATCAGACAGAACCTACAAACCCCATGAATGTGCTAAGAACTCCTGAGCTCAGCAATTAAAGTAAAAACATTCATTAGATTCTTACACTTGGGCAGGATAAAACTTAGTTCTATGTTGCCTTTAAAAGCCTACCCTAACAAAATATCCCTGAACAGCTTAGATTTCCAGCCCACACAAGTTGGTTATCAAAAGAAACAGACATGAGAAATAACGAGGGAGAAAGCTTGCACACATTTCTTCTTTTGACTCCTAAAACCAGCTGTATTGAAAAAACAAAGCAAAGTTAGCCACCCAGCACCGGCACAGGGACAGTCACGAGCACCAGGGGTTCACAACAGTGGGGTCTGGTACCTTGCAGGGAACTGCTTACAAGTGTTGTTCAATTTTTTTCCTTCTGAGATGCAATTGGAACTTCCTAACCAACAGTAATGCAGCTACAAGAAACATCTTGCAGTGAATCAAAATAATCAAGCAGCTGCTTGTTGCTCTGGAGTTTATAACCAACTTTAAGTTTAACTTAGTCATGTTCTGGCTCTCACTATACCAACCAGTATTCAACAGTCGATAAAGACCTGATCTGAAAAGCAAGAAATACAATACTACAGCTGCTTTCTATTGGCTCTGTAATTCTTATACAGTCTTGTCTCCAAACATGTCTACACCAACTCTGATGATTTTATGAACTGGTTGCTACTTTCATCAGTTTTAAGGATACTCAATGGGAAACGGGAGGGAAGAAAAGAACACACAAAGGTCCTACAAATATCCCTTAACAGAGCCCGGACGTGCACCTATCTGATCCTTGGGCAGTGATCTCAATGTCTCCACAGTTCAGCCTTGGACACACTCATGTCACTAAGGCAGTGTCCAGTCGTTCCATCTCTTGGACAAAATCACTGACCCACAGTTCTGAGACCCATCACACAACTGAGACTGGATTTGGATGATCTGTTCATAAAACTTAGTACCAAGACATACAGAAGTACCTCACTTGCAGGATGGAATATGTAGAGATAGAACGTTCTGGGGAAACTTGGCACTGACTTTGACACTGAATAAACCATATGCAGAAGTGACCCTCCACCTACCAAGTACAGACAGTTCTGAGCTTAACACTTCACCAGATGAAAGACTAAAGATAAGTGAGACCACAGAGAAGTGAACTACAGCAAATGGTTCTACCTAACTACCAGAACAGCCTTTCTTGAACTGCCAAGAAGTTCTTCTGACCTCCCAGCCTCCAGAGGCTGCCAAATCTTGCCTCTCTGCTCAGGATGATCAGTTCTCCAGCCAGCAACCTCTGAATGCTCAGCACATGCTTCTGAAGAACAAGATGCTGTTTTGCAGAAAGATAGGCCTTTAAGTCAAACAGATGTCTTCATCCCACCTGCATCCAGTTAGTAGCTTGTCTTCATTTTGAGACCCTAACACATTTATGTCACAGGTTTTTTTGTTTAAGATTTTTTCATTCTTCCTTACTAGGGCCCACAAGTAATAGCTCTTTCAAGATCACATATAGGCAAATAACCACAGGTAACATCCTACACAAGTTTAGAAGCTCTGATCAAAGAGCTCCCTGTAGGAACTTGAGATTGTGTGTTGTACACAAAAGGTATATGCAGGGCATAAATAAAATAATACTAGAAAT
The DNA here is from genome assembly GCA_017639485.1 of Pluvialis apricaria. Classification (NCBI taxonomy): domain Eukaryota; kingdom Metazoa; phylum Chordata; class Aves; order Charadriiformes; family Charadriidae; genus Pluvialis; species Pluvialis apricaria. The sequence goes on from CM030007.1 coordinate 22,882,990, forward strand.
GCACAAAGACAGCATATTTTATCAAGTGAGACACTTGACAGAAGACCTGTGAGATGGAGCGATTTAAAGTCTAAGTGTGAGCACTGCAACATGGAAAACAGTAAGAGAAAGGGGATATGAAAGAGTAAGATTTAAAAAGATTATAGTTTTCAGTGTCTATCACTGTACCATCTATCCTAGACACTACGGGAGAAGCAAGTTTAAAAGAGTAGAAGAAAACTTCATGCAACACAGATGCCAAAAGGAGCTATCAAAGCAGCCCTCCCAGAATAGGGAGGACCTATCTAAACCCGATTATTCAGAGGAAGCACAAGGAAAGCCTAAAGGTGAATGCAGAATCTGGGTTTTCACCATTTTAACCCTGCTGGTGTTGTTCAGAATACTGACTTCTCTTAAGCTGCATGGCAGTTCAACTACAGCAGAAAATAAGCTTTTTCTTGATTTTTTGGAGTACATCTTTGCAAGTGCAGGTATTTCACACACATTTGTCAGCCTGCCTCTGCTGAGAAGTACTAAGGAGAATTGCTGGCACGGAGAGAAAGATTTTTCTTTTTTGAAAGATGAGTTGAGTACTGCTCTGCATAAGCAGGTGACCATCACTTACAGAGGACTATTAGCAAATATCAGACTGCAATACATAACAGATCCTGCAAAGAATTATTCCTGCTGTCTTTGGGCAACTACATAAAGGAAAGTCTAAATTCCCCAAAAGCTATCACACCATCAACTACGGACGGCTATTTTGCTAAATCATTTCGAATTGGACAGCCTTGATTGCCCTGCAGAATATGGTGGGATTTACTCACACAGTTACAGAAAAGGCAAGTCTATAGATCTTGCCACATTTCAGGCACATAAGCAAGCCAAAAAACACATAACCCATCGGAGCCAGTGCCTTTCCACCTTTCTGCTCACATGAATAAACCCAAAGAGTTTGCTTCCTATTCTAGTCTGTTGAATCAAGTCAGATTTACTACATTTCCCTCAAGCATAGTTTTTTTAATTACCATGACTTCAGAGATATGAACAGTAGAGAAATAAGTTTAAGCCTAGCCAATCTATTCAGTGCAAGGTCAGATTTTTTCCAAGTATCCAGTATGGATTCAGCTATGCTCCTAGTGAACTTAGTCATACCCTAGTCAGCTTCCACCAACACTAAGCACTTTTGGAAACTTCAATCAGAGCTATTTTACCAGTTCAGTGTCCTGCATATTGCTACGGTGCACTAAAGCCCAGAGTTCTCATCAAGTTAATTCCCTGCAGTACTAGGAAGCTTGCAGAACAGATTGTTCCTGCCTCTGTAATTTTATATCTGTACTTTTAACAATGGAAAATACAATATATAAGCTAGTCCTGGGGATAAAGCACAAGACTTTGCTGGATTTTATAAAAGCAGCGATATCACAATTTTGGATGTCTTGTTTCTGAACACAATGCACCACCACATATTCTTTAGAGGCCTTCATTTTCTGTACATTCATGAATCTGGGTATTAGTGAAACTCAAATATTAGATTTGGAAGACAAAAATAAGTATTTTGATAAAAGCAATGCAGTATCCTCAGATCCTCTCCTCCTATGAGAAGTTTTGAGATCTTTTATAACTATTCAATACTCGGACAAGGAAATTCAGAATAGTAACCAATGCTCAAGATGAGGAGAGTTACCTATTCCCTCCTAACATTCTCAAAAGCCATTAGAACACAGAAAAGGAGCATGGTTGCAACTTGGTAAGAAAGAAATTAAAGATCTTTTCTATGTAGTCAGAAGCCTTTACAAACCAGCTGCAGGGTTGCAGAAAGGCACCAGGCCCTCCGCCTCCATCCAGCCTGACGGGCCAGAAGGGAATTCCTTAAGACAAAACATTCAGTCACTCCCTAGCAAGGCAGCATACTGTTCCAGGAACTCAGGAAAGGGGTGTTTGGTGCAAAAAGCAAGAAGCAGCAAGAAATAAGACGACTATGTCAAGAGTCTAATTGTGCCAGAACATTCGAAGAGGAAAAATTCTGCATCACTGAGTCTAATGGAAAATCAGAGTGTCTGACACAAACTTTGGTTTGTGGGGAAGCTTCAGTTGAGACAGGAGAGTTCGCTGCAGTTAGCCTACGTGCTTAAGAAAATGTTCTTACTAGATACAGACGTATATACACCAAAGAAGGCTTTTGTATGCCCTGTCAGAGACCACATATTACATATGTGACATAAGCCATCTTGAAAGAGCTGAAACGCTTTGCTGCCAGGTAAGTTGCAAAGTTAATTTAAATCTGCACTGGCAAACTGGAGGGACTTGGGTAAGCCCAGGGTAAATATGCACCATCTCCAAATTTTAAAAAAAATAATCCCCACAACCACCAAACACACCTTCCCCCCCAAAAAAAAACCCTACAAATTTTGTTTAAAGACAGTCATGGTAACATTTATGCTCCCAAAATTATTGTTACAAGCCAGAAGGCTAAAACCAAGGGTCACCAATAGTTAGAGCTACATTTCACAAGCAGGATCTTGCTGTAGTACCACTGGGTTAAAACCTGGCAACCTTTAGCATTCACATTGACACCCTCACAACAGCTTTGACTAGAAGTGAAGAGTATCACATTCAATAGAGATGGCAGGGGGAACTGCAGGGAGAAGAAAGTGATTGTTCAAGTTGGGACTTGGCCAGAATATAGGGGTTAACACACTAACACTTGTGGAAAGAAAAATATACCATTATTATGAATTTCTCATGGAACAGAAGGTATTCCAAACCACAGTTTTATCTTTCTTCTAAAATAGCATACGTTCCAGCAGCGTAGTATTTTCTCATGTGCAGTATCTATGGAATGTTTATTTTCCAATTTGGGAAGTGTAGTGCTAAACATAGCATTGCTGGCTGCTCCTGCTCAGAAACTGAAAAGACTGGTAGCAATTTGGACAAGGTACTGTAGTATGGTGAAGAAACTGATACCAATACCATTTGGAACTGTTTGTGACAGTTACCACACCACTGCTCAAGACAGAAGTTTCACCTGCATTTTATGAAACATCAAGTGAAATACTAAGATTCTGGTCACCTAAATCCTAGGCTCACAATGCACAAAGGCAACAAATGAACTTTAAAAATAACAGCTAGGGTAAACCGTACTTGGAGGAGAAACTTGTTACTTTTTAATCGGGACATACATTTATCCTACAAAATTGTTTCCGAAGAAAAATAAGAGTCGGTTGCTTTTAGCTGTACTCGTGCCTTTCCTCCAACTTTTTCCAAATACATGCTGATAAGTGAATTTGCTAGTAAGAATGGTTACAGAACTAGGAAGTTCAGGTAAATACAGTAGAATATTTCAGAATCTTTTTTTTAATGCCCATAACTGTGATTATGAATGAGAAGTTACTTAATTGATCAGCCAGTGTAACAACAAACCCAACACTAACACAGGTACCCAATCTGAACTAAAGCATAGAAGTCCAAAACCACAATACAAATTTACCCAATTAAGTATTTTTCATTAATAACTTCAAAGAAGCAAACATTTTGTGAAATTGTAAATACCAATGGAAACTGGAGTAGTGGTTCACCTTCGAGTTTATCTGTCTGAATTATTTCCTCATCTCAAATACACAAGAGGAAAAACAATTCTAAGTATAGTCATGGTCACAATAATGGGATGATGTTAAGCAGAAAAAAAATGTTTGGCCACATGGCAGGAATCATTTAAGTTCATGCTGTCAGGCAATTGAATAGTTACCCAAGAGAAAGAGTAAAACGTGCTTCACCTGTGTAATCCTAGGAAAGTGACTAAGTGATCCACAGATATTTGAGTTGATAAGCACATATTTCCTTGTAAGAGGAGTACACCAAGTCTGGAATGTTTACCTTGGTTTAGGCATCTAATTGATACAGCAACATTTTGAAGGAATATTAACACACTTAACACTAGAGTCAACTCTTTGCTTTTTGACCAGACAAGTGACTGGAATTAACAGTAATTTTTTTCCCCCCTTTAAACACTAGCTATGTGTTTGAATAATTTAAACTAACAAGAGTAAGGCTCAGGAACTATCATAGCTCAGAACACTGATTAACAAGAACCAACAAAAGCGAGAACATTCAGCAGAAGCTCACTCTGTCACTCAAAGGACAAGACAATTACTAAAATTTAAGACCAGCCTTCTAAAGTTTGCCCATATTGGCTCTCCAGCACAGAACTGGTGGCATTTTGCAAGTTTACTTAGCTCTTGCAAAGCAGCCAATAAGCTTTTAGGGAAAGTAATCATAAGACAGAGTCCCAAGATTGCTTTACACATACCTACATACACACTGGACAGTTTAGGCAATCATTTCTGATCATCTGTGATTATTCTTTATTCAGGAGTGCAGAGAGCACCACATCATGCTGCAACCCCAAACCTTCCTCCCACTTCAATTATCTACAAACATTAAAGCTGCCAGAATGGTTCTTCCCTCATAGTTTTCAAAGTCTTGAGATGAATACTGCTGTCATGAGTTGTCAGAAATAGAACAGGAAAATGAACATTGATAATCTGGTAGGTGACAGATGAGGGAAAACTTAAAATGTACATACAGGAAGATGTAACACATCCATAATTTTCTTTGGGACCAATTAATGTTAGAATTCATTTGCATGCTCTTAATCAGAATTGTGTTGCAGTCTTCTGTCATGAGAATGGGGATCTTCTATAATGAAAGCCAACAAGACACTTTTTTGATTTAATAAATAAATACATTCTGAACTACAGCACAGAATAATCACTTTGTCAAATCTTAACACCAGCAACAATATGACACTTAGGGGCATAAATATTTAGGAGGTATTCCAGATGTTCATTTTGTGAGCTATATTATGTCTCCTCCAAATGAGGATGGAAGACCAGAAGCAACCAAGCTATGGCCTCACAACTCAGAGTGCCGAGACAACTTTTCTCTTGCCTCTTCATCTCTCTTATTACCTAGCTGACAAAGTGACACTAACAGTTAGCAACTGGTGCTCTTCACAGGCTGCTTTTTTCCCTTTCCTTCTCCCACTTTCTACTTTCAGCTTTCTTCCCTTTCAACACCCGAGCAGACACACTCTAGTCAAAGGGCACACATTCGTTTCAGAACATTTAGTGTCTGTTCTCAGAGTGACGTTTGTGGGCTCATCCTCACCCCACCCACTCTGCATACTATTTGAAATAGCAATACAAGTGGGAAAAGAGTCAGGGGGGATTGTTCTTGGGAGGTTGTTTAAAGAAGATGCATTTTCTGACCTTGTTTACTTCTTCCCTCGATTTCTAACCATTATCACTACAGCTCCACTATTGCTCAAGGTACTGAAGGCAACAGTTTGTGCCACTATCACCTAACAAAGCTAGTTGGTAAGGTTGGGCAGAAGTCCTGCAGTCAACGCTCAAGATACTGAGCAACAACTGCACACCTTTCATGCCTAAAAGCTAGCAAAATCATGCTGATTTAGTAACCCCTGTGGAAACAGCAGAGAGTCCATAGAGATAGCTGTTGCTGGATTTCCTCACTTTCTGTTCATGCTGCACCAGTTTATAGATCCCTGCAGAACAGGACATCTGATAAAAGCAGGGCAGAACAGTTATCTGATTGTACAGCCGTTGAGACATTTTTCTTTGTGTTCCTATTGCCTGAACTTTGCCACAAGCCAACATGCAGCAACAAAATAAAACCTCAGGAAAAAAATTACTCAAAACAGACATTGTGATATATTTTACTAATAGAGCAGTCCGCAGGCTGACGAAGTCATTGTAGCTTCATTGAATTCCCTATGGCTATACTGAGTTCCACCAGCACAACGTGAACAGCAAATGCTGAATACTGCATTAAAAAAACACGTATCACGAAGGAGAGGAAGCGTTCTAATAGAGATGGTCTTATGCAGTAAGCATAGGAAAAGAAGAGACTGACTGGTCAAAGCAACTTCATTACCTTTAAGCGGAACATATTGCACCAGATCCAGTGAAGCATGACTGTCTCTTTAGAAGGACAGGACAGAGCAACAGAAGTTCCCTGTATCAGCAACTTTTCACAATTTACTATGAAATAGCTAAGTAAAACTTTGACTAGCCTCTGCTCCAAATTACATGCAGTAGATGTTTGAGGTGAGTGATTACCATCCAAACATTGTATGTCAGCTAATCTTCTCCATTTAGGAATACAGAAGTTCTGAGCAGTAGCTCTGAAAAGTCAGATGAGAGGTGGTGGGGTGCGCGTGTGTTTCTCTTGCTACAAAGTCCCAAACCCTCTCCCATTAGGACATCAACTCACTGTTCACTCAGTTGAAAAGGGCCACAAGATTGAAGTACGAAAGCTCTGTTTAACATTCTTGCTCTGCAGATGCAGTGTGGGAAGAGTCATACTCCACTCAAATAACATCCCAGCACCAGCACCTCAAGCAGTATTGCAGAAGTGGCCAGCAATATAAGCAAAAGAGAAACCAACCCCACCCTGAGGGAGCCCAATGAGGGATGTGGTCCCAGCCTCATGCCACACATGCCTCTGGAGATGCCTGCCTCATTGTGCTTACATCTGTGAGAAAAATTAAAGGAAAGACTACTTCTGCTGTCCAACAATTATTTGTAAGTACTGAAGTACTTATAAACTGCTTGGAATGATTTAATTTATAAAATGCCAACAAATTGCTTCTTCCTGATGCAAGTCTTGTTAATATGGCATGAAACCCATATAAAGGTAGGGTCACTGTCACCTACACAGAAGTTCCACTCAACAAAAAAAATCGTTCCTAAAGCATACAAAGTCATAAAAAAATATTTCTGAAACACCACATATTTCAATTCAAGGCAGTAGAGAATTAAATATGCTGCCATAATATGCAAGTTACTCCTCTGCTACTTTTATATTCAAAGGCGAACACAGCAATCTGCTGTATAAACTAGCTCTAAGAGGTATAAACACTAGATTAACGATAAAACTCCATTTTGTTATTAAAAAAAACCTTACTCCTACCTAAGCCGTAACATTTTGCTGCTCTCACAAAACATCAATAAAAATAGGTCCTTTAAAGGAACATTTGAAAACCAGAGACAGGCAATCAACAGCTCAGATCTCAAAGTCATGAGTTCATCTGCCTTCCAAACAACATTTACTTCCACTGAAAAGTAAGTTTGGCTCGCTCTTAAGTTACTGATATCCCAGTCAGTGTGAGGGAAGATAATAACATCTGTCAGTCTCTGGAAAAACTTTTAACAAACAAGGCCTTTTCTTAAAGAATTGTTTGGTTTGATTTTGCAAGCTTCACCAAGTCTCCCGAGGGGTGTATTTCCCTCCACTGTGCCAGTGGCCTGTTAAAGACACTGTAACAGTGGAAGACTTAACCCCATCAGAAGATACCATCTCTCCCTCTTAATGCAAAATGGGGCCAGGTTTAGTACAGTTTCATTTTAAGAGATTACCCCTGAGAATCAAGTTCAACTACAGTTTATGCCGAAAGCCCAGCAAATGAATATACAGTGTACCTTAAGTATATTTTTAAAAAAATAATCTTTGAACAGCAAATGCAGCTGAAACTCCCCAGAGATGAAAACGTAGTAAATTTATGAAATATTAAGTCCCACGAATTTATGCTATGTTCAGAATAGCAACACAACTCCTCCTAGAATGGTTAAACATCATACCATTAAGTTTTAAGACCCAGATTCCTCTCTCAATTAACGTTTTTGTTTGAAGATTAACTCTATTTAATTTGAAGTTTCCTCTTGCTATGCCAACTGCATTTTAAAACTTTTTCCTGTGAAGTTTAAGTGCACTGTCTTATTTGACGCACAAAGTACTATTAAAAACAGCCCAGAGTACAAAAAAAAGAAAATATGTTTTTCTTTCTTCAGTATGAAGCACCTGGCAAGTAAATGGAAGGTTCCTGCAAAGCCTTAAGGCCATTAAAGGCATTCCTCTTTCTCCCTGGGGATTTTAAACTCAGTTATTTTATTCCTCTTTTTAAGCCTATGAAATTACATCATCTTTTCCCCTTTGATTTATACTTTACAGTATTTTTTTCTGCATCATTCCCGAATTTGCTAATTCACTAATAATTAAAACTGCTGTTAGCTTGGTCATGAAATAATGGTAGAGGAAGTGCCCAATATTACACATCTCTGAAAAACAGGACTTCAGTTAATCACATATTAATGTAGTATAACTTCAATAATTTAAAATTTATGATTTGTTTCAGCTACATAGGTCTTCAACATACCTTGTCAAATCTTTGAGAATAAAACCAACAAATTGCCTTGGAAAGATCTCTCTACCAAAGCATTGTCACCTAGTATGAAAGCAAGAGCTTTCTATTTGCTCAATGTTTGTTAACTTCCCCACAAATACAACAATGTAAGTCTACAACATGGGGTCAATTCCCTTCCTGGGCACTTGGTGCTCTCTGTGCCCAAGGTAACTTTGCACCAAGAAGAGAGTATTTACCTTCTTACTGGCCCTACATCTGGGCCTGTTGCATTCAGAAGATTCCTACAACTGTGTGAGCTTCCTCTTGTAGAACACTCATTCACTCCCATGAAACAGCTCCAAAATGAGACAACTCCCCCCCCACCCTCTCCCCTCTATACCCACCCCCCCAAAAAAATCTATTAGCAGTAGCAAAAAAAATTGCTATTAAAGAACCAATTTAGGAAAGTCACTGCAGTTGACAACCATCCAGAACAGGACTTGAGAGAAGGACAAAGAGCACTGGCTGGAAAAAACAAGACATTTGTCTGCAGTCACAGAATCCTAGAATCATCCAGGTTGGAAAAGACTACGGGAAATCAGGTAGTCCAATGCCCCTGGCTAAAGCAAGGTCAGCTAAAGTAGGTTGTCCAGCACCATGCTGTTCAATTGGGTTTTCCGTGTCTCTAAGAAAAGAGACTCCACAACATCTCTGGGAAACCCATTCCAGTGTCAGACCACCCTCAAAGTAAAATAGCAGGGGGGGTTTGTCTTCAGATAGACATTCTTGTGTTGTCTGTTGCATCTTGTCCTGTCACTGATCACTACAGTGAAGAGCACAGCTCCCTCATCTTTGTTCACTCCTATTATATATTTACACAAATTGATAAAAACCCCTCTGAGCATTCTCTTTTCTAGGCTGAACAGTCTCAGCTCTCAGTCCCTTCTCATGTGAAAGATGCTCCAGTCCCTTAATCATCTTCATGGCCCTGCACTGGGCCCTCTCCACTAAACCTGTTTGTATCTTATATTGAGAATCCCAGAACTGGACACAGTGCTCTAGATGTGACCTCACCAGTGCTGAGCAGAGAAGGAGGATTACCTCCCTCAAGCTGCTGGCAATGCTCTTCATACTGCAGCCCAGGATGCTGCTGCTGGCCTCTTTTTTGCCGCCAGGGTGCATTGCTGTCTCATGGTCAGCTTGTCCACCAGGACCCCAAGGTCCTTCTAGACAGAGCTGCTTTCTAGCCTGGCAAACCCCAGCATTTACTGGTGCATGGGTCTGTAACTCCTCAGGTAGAGGACTTCGCATTTCCCCTTCTTGAGCTTCATGCTCTCCTCAATTCTTCAGCCTGTGAAGGTCTCTCAGAATGGCAGCACAACCATCTGGTGTATCAGCCACTCCTCCCAGTCTTGCATTGTCTGTAAACCTCCTGAGGGAGTACTCCATCTGATTGTCAAGTTATTAACAAAGACATTGAACAGTGCCAGCCCCACTATTGCACCCTGCAGTACGCCAGTCGAGAGTCCCAGCACTTGGAAAGAAACTGGTCAAGAGATTGAAAAAGCCAGTGGGTTCATCTCCTTCAGGTGCACGGACCACAACTGATTTTGCCATGCAATATTTGTATGCTAGTGCACACGACATATCAAGGTAAGCAAGACTGCAAAACAGCAGTACAAGGACTCCATACAGTCATTCCCCACAAAGCACGCCTTGCTTTTAAGATGCAGGTAAAACTTGCTGTCCCCCTAAACAACAATGCCTTCTAGGGCACAGTTCTCCCCAAGTACCAATGAGCACACGCACGCATAGACATATACACAGTCCTCAAAAATCCATAATCTTTCAAAGTTAAAAGCGATGCATCCTTCCTGCTATGCAGAAAGTAAAGCAGGCCAGCTTTTGTCTTTTAATTTTCTTGGGACTCTTATTTCCTTCTTTCTGAAGTACTCATGACATGGGACCACATCTGTGTATGGCTAAATCAAAAGACAGGGTCAAATTCTGCTGTGACCTGGTAAAGCACGTGGTAGTCTAACATTTAAAATGGGGCAAATTGCACAGTTACACACAGTCTTGCATACCATACATAATTGATACATCAAGACAACTTCAATTTATCCAGAAACCTCTGTAGAGCTGAACTGAACAGTCACACAAACTTCCTGCTACCTAGTCCCTGTTGCTTACAAATGAACACATCCATACTGCTCCTCCTCCTCAGTGCCTACTACAATCACGCATAATGTTCTCATGATCTTTCATTGTTTTATAAAACAGATTGGACTCAATCGGGACTGGCTGCGGCAGAGGGAATTGCATTATTAGATGGCACTTAGTTTTAGTGAAGGAATTGCTTCCTTCTCCATTGGAGCACAAAAGGAGCTACTATCCAAGCTGCTTTCCAACGTACTTATGAGACTGCTTCCAACTAGCAGAGCTCTTCCGCCAGGAGGGAACATGCAGCTGACAATGCTCACCTCGAAGGTGTGCAAGCTCTACCACAGTACTGTAGAGCTACCCGTAGGACAGAAAAAAACCTGAAATCTTAAGCTTTGTTGACCTGCCAGTCAGCCTTATGAACACTTTCACAGACCTGCCCGAGGTGTAAGAGGAATACCTCTCTCCAGTTCTCCTTTACTCCTCCCAGCACAGCCTCGCTTCATAATAGCTCCACGGCGGAGAAATAAATTACATTACCAAGTGGCTCACCACTGCAGCTTGCCTCCTCTTGAGTATCACACTATTTCCCCTACTTCTATATTTCCTGTGAGCATTATAAACACAAACGGGAAGTTAACATACCAGGTAAAGTTCTACAGGCTTCATGTCCATTTTGTTACCAGAAAAAGTCCTGGAATTTCTTACCTGCAACAAATGACCGCTTTACAGGAGAGCGCCAAGTCCAGAAAGCTCTGCCTGACTTCAAATGAAAGGGCGTACTTCAGCGTGTGGCCATCAATAATCAGAGCAATATCGTTTTCCTTGCCCAGCGACTCTCCCAAATTGGTACAATGTTGAGTCAGAGAGGCTCTCGTTGCCTGAAAAACAAACAGAAAGAAATCATGTTTCTTCCTAATAGAAGAAAAGCACATCCAAACTACAGCAAGGCATCTCTGGACTACGCAGTGGAGCACAGTATACACGCACCCACACTAGCACTGACACAAGTTAGTGTTTTAACAGGACCTCATGCAGAAATACTGATTTGGGTCACAAGCCAGGAAAAGCTGCATCCGCTTACTTAGGAACACACACCTTGTTTCAGGGCAGACTCTGGCATCTCCACTACACACCCCTGCGTGATGCATGTGTCCACAGCAGCGATACATCCTCTTCAACTGTAGGGCAGGTATAACCTCGGCCATTCACAGCTTTTGACACCATTCAAAGTATTACTATTTATTCAAACAGTATTCCCTACCCCAAAAACGTTTTCACTGACAGCTGCTGCTGGGGAAATAAATAAAGTGCTCATGTTTCCCTGTCACCCCAAATATTTCAACCCTCCTACTGCAGCAGAATTCATGCTTAGAGCAGTCTGTTCCATTCCCATGCAGGTTAGTTTAACCATCAGTTCCAGCGGAGTTAAGCACTCCTAAATGGTTCAAGTAGTTACTTCATGATCTGAAGTGTACACACACTTTTTGACCAGAGGTCTCGACACACAGGATGGCAGAATCCTGTGTAAATCACATGAAAAACAGACTTCAGAACCAGTCAAACACCACTTTTAGCCAACAAATGATCACTAACTGCTGGATTATATAATTTTTCAGTTTTCCCCTTTGTCCAAAAAACAGTATCAGTGGCATACAAAAGAGAATCTGGTTTCTGTTTCAGCAAATCCTCACCCAGTTTCCAGTCTAGTGCTCTCTTCACTCAAACCAATCAAAAAAAGAGAAAATGCACTCCTGTTCATCTTAACTGTGTAATTTTGACTAACTGTGCTAAACGAAGTGTTACACATGCTTCTGCTTATTGACATTTAAAGGTAGTCATTTTGTGATATGTGCTGGTCTAAGCAAAATATATATTTTTATTTATATAACAAGAAAAAAACATTAGAACAGAGCTGTCAGAAATGAAAGTGTGATACTTACTACATTACAACCCATTCATTGTTTTATAGATCTAGACTTCTCCAGAGGATTGCAAAACCACAAGCTGTTGCCAAGTGCTGTAATTCCTATTTGCACCTCCAGTTTAAGACAGATGTCAAAAAAAAAAAAGAAAATCTAAAGGTAGCCAAACTAGTTACCCTGGACTACACACCTGCTGGTGCTGAGGAACAGATTACCCCAATGGAGGCCAGCACTAACATGGAGCCTGGGTTTCTGTCTCTACATTCCACCGAAAACAGAAGTTGGGATTTTTGTGCATGGTTGAGCAAACCAAAGATGTATAGAAACCAGCATATGTGAGCTCCCTTACAAACATGGGAAGAGAAGTATTTAAATTTGTATCTCTTTCACAAAGACATCTGAGCCAAAACGTTCCAGTTCCATATTGCACTACTAAAATACTTCCTTCAGTGATCTCTCCGGTGTCTAACCATGGAGGGAATAGATGGGAAAAAACACAGAGCACTTCCTAGTACCATGGCTTCTTAATTTCTTGATCTAAGCTTTCATTAGCTGTTTCTGTGCACTCTAAAGAACAGAAGTGTCATAGCAAGGTAGGTTTTTTTCTGTGAATAAAATGATGGGAAACTCTTCTGACCTGGGCGCTTGCAGGGCTGTTTCACACCCCCTTACCCCCCTCCCGTCTGTACAGCATTTTGTCCTTTCCTAAACAGCCTTTCCCAGAGGCACCGCTGTCTTGATGGAGGGGCTCAGCTGTGCCCTGCAGAACCGGCTATGTCGGGCATGGGGAAGCCCTGGCCTCTCCTCACCAAGGCCCCTACAGCCCTCAACACCTTGCCACAAACACCCAGAACAGCCGACCAGATGGGTACTACCACACTGCCCAGAGGAACTGAGGTAAAACAATTCAGCATGTCAAACTACTGGAGACTGAGAGCTACTCTGCACCCTCCAGGAGGAAGAACCACAGGCAGTGCTTCTGGCTTACAACAGAAGACCTCTCCCACCCCCAACCCACCCCTTCTTTTTTGGTCTTATTACTACACATCAGTAAGACCACAGTAACCCAAGTTCTCATGCTCACTAGAGACCAAGTGCCAATAAAGTTATGGCTGCTCAGATGTTATACAGCCTGTCAGTGCTTCCCAGCCTCCAACAGCCCCGGTCCCGTAAGCCACCATCACGGCTCCAGCGTTTCCTACTGCAGCCCTCAGGAGGGACAGATTCTCCACACCACAATGCTGTCCTCTGTTCCTCTCACCTCCCCCCCTACTCCCGCTTCGGTGGCAAAGTTTTAAGGAGATTGTAATAGCAATATTCACCCTGGCTAGAGGTATCCTGACCATAGCCACCAGCAACCACAATCAGTCCAAACTTCGCTTCCACCACAGTAACAGCAGGACCATCCCAAATACTTTGGACTTTGACCATTCCAGTAGTGTTTTACTGAAATAAGCAGCAACAAAAGTGTTCCCTTTCTGTTGATTTACGTTGTTTTACAGAGATCTCTACCACAGGATTATATCAATGATCTTTAAATGACCATGTTCATAAGGTCACGGTAAAGGATTTTTTCCTTTATCTTTTTATTTTCAGCTCAAATAAGAATCACCTTGTTTCAGAAAAGTACACTAGCTTCCCAAATTAACTTTAAAAATGTTTTCCCCCGCATAACACTGAGTGAACTTGATCTGACTTATGTCAAGACAGCCAGCCACCACAGCACACCGAGAGGCAAGATTGAGTGGACTGTGACGGTTAGGGGCTACATATTTTTGCTTGCCTTGAATCATATTTCTCATGCAAAACTTGATAAATACGTTAAAATCTGAAATGTATCACAAAACTGCTGAATATGGCAGCATTTCCAGCCATCTGCTGTGCAAAGTTCTGAAGTTTGCCTAGATCAGTTTTCCGCAAATAAAGCCTGTAAAGTAAGACAAAAATAGCCACACTCGATCAAACCAGACCATAACTGTGGCCAAAAGCAACCAGAATGAGTGCAAGAATACACCAAACATACACCAGCACTCCCAGAAGAGCCTCTAGGCCCCCACAGTTGGCAGCTCGGGGACCTCCTGAGCCAGGGGCAGGGTCTGTTATGGGAGAGCCCTTGATCCCCAGTTACCACAAAGAACTGCGGGAAGTGGATCAAAAAGTTAGCAAGGGGAAAGAGGTCACCTCTCCTCTAGAGCAAAGCAGGATGCAGAACAGCATGTAGGCAAGGAGGAAACCCCAAGAAAGACTGGAGATTAAATGAATTTTGGGTGGCGAACCAAACTCACTCTGACTACGAAACTAGCCCCAAAGTGGAGGCAAATTTACAGATTAAGTTAATAAGTATGACACAGCACACAATTCAGCCATTTCAGACACAAATTACTTTTTGCACCATCTTCATTACAAAAACGACTGTGTCATTCCCTGGTTCCCCATTAAACTGTGAGGGATTAGACGTATGACTTCATGGAATGCTTTATTCACACTGTACCTGAAAAATTTAACACAAAGTAGATGACTGTGCTTAAACCGTTACACACTGGTGCAGGGAAAACAAAGGTATGTCTTGAGGGAAGAAAGCCGTTTTATCTACTTCAACACTACTATGTAGTGACAACGTTCACAGAAATCCCAAGGATGGTACAAGGGATACAGTTTGTGTAATGTCATCAATAACAGAGTTTTAACCCAAGAACCCTTGGCCCTGGGATCTTGGAGTAAGTGTCATTTATTTTTCTTTACTGCTTCCTCTCAGTCTTGCTCAAACCTTTTTCTTGCCCTCAAATGCACAATTACTCCACGTCCTTCTCCCGAATCTACCCATAGGATTAAAAACTTCTCTACTTAAGGACAGGGACTGTCTCCCTTGGTTTCACTCCCTGCTTAACCCTTCTGGCACTTCAGAGGAAACCTCCTCATTTTCCCGTTTCTTCTTCACCTGACCCAAAGGAAGGTGAAAGGCCAGAGCCCAACTACTCTCTCTTGCAGAGGCAGAGAAGAACCTGAGGGCAAGTTCAAGAGGGTTATTCAAAACCCACCATCTGCTGCCCAAAAGAAAGTCACACGGCAACAGGAAAACTTACAAAAGCTGAAGTTTCTCATCAGATGAGATTACTAGTCTCTCCATAGCTTATTATGGTTATGCATAAGCCTCATTCAATTCATGCCCTGGTCACTGAACTTACTCATCTTACATACAACATGTCCCAAAATTAGTAACAGGGTTAATAATAGCCCAAAAAGCTATAAATCAGGGATTGCAAATTAGGCACCTCATTTAAACAGCATTTTGTACAGCTCTCAATGTAGTCTTCCATATGCATGGCTAACTTACAACTTAATAGCTCATACAGTAAAAAAGCACTAATTACTTGTTTCTTCCGACTACTTACAAATGCTATGTTTTAAAAAAGAAAAACTACTGCTCCTGTAGGCCAGTGCAATTAAGCAAAAGAAACTAGCCCTAAATCTCACTGGGTATATAATAAAGACTTCCTAAGTAAGCAGATGAACAAACACTTGGAAACCATGGGGAACTATATCCTTCCACGAGCAACTCATTACTGATAAGTAGAGTAGAAATCTCTACTTTGATACCTAGCTTTTATCCCATGATGTCAAACACTAAGTAAGTTTCTTCTGAGTCACATCAAGCAAGAATAAATCAATCCTTTACTAGAACAAGCATGATGGAGCAGGAATCAATAGTAGTCCTAAGAAAGCATGTGGATAAACTGAGACCTGTGGAATATCCCTGCCATTTTTACTGAGTACCCATCAAGAGTAAATGGAAAGTTTGTCAGGAGTTCTGACAAAAAATAGAATATTACAGAGGAGAATATTATAAGCACTTCACTTATCCATAATAAACTTGGGTTTTCCTCCCTTAAGATTTCCTTTAGATACACAAAACATCCAGCTGCTCTAGGGAAACCTGGAGAGGTACCTGCCAATCAGGCCTTATTGTACTGGCTTATCAGATAAATTCCCAGCAAATATTAAAAATACAGGTATAGTTTTACTTAAAGGTTTAAATGTGCATCAGTTGAAAAGTCCATCAATTTAGTAGCCCTGATTCAGTGGGCAAGTCAAATAAACACTGACACTTCATTAGCCAGTAGAGGATGCATGCACATGCTTAAGCTGTCTGTTGAATCAGAGCAACATTATCAGTCTAATTAGAGCTTCACAAGGGCTTAAGAATCCATTCCTACAAGACCACCAAGTAAATCAAAGCTTCAGAGCACAAACATTAAAAAAGGATCAGCTACATTGCAAAAAGTCAACCTCAGAGCTCAACTTATGAAGCTAAGAAAATTAGGTTTCCATTTGTTTTTATTCTGCTTACACACATTTGACATGGTTGGGGGAGTTGATTCTAAAAATATCAACGATTCTGACTCACACAAATGCATTTAAGGGTTAGTGTTGTTATGGTCTCTATGCTTGAATGACATTCAAAATATGGTGGTATATTCCATAATAAACCTACCCCATCCGCTTTTCCTGTTTGTTTTCCTATTTCCATTTTACCAAGTCACAACCACAAATACAAACCTTGAGCAGAGCATTTTCTTGCATTACTGTCTTAAAAAAAGCTTTCAGCTTTTATTGTTCTGTGTGTGCATAGTTTCCATCCAGAACACGGAGTAACATTATTAATACACTATTACAAATCTCCATAGCAGAGTATAATTTGTTGACAGGCAGAAAACAAAAACATCCTGAAGCAGAGTTTGTGTGGTCTTTTCCCTGGACTGCACTCAGGATCTTTAACAAGCCTTTTAATAGCATGTTGGTATATTCTCACTTTTTAAAGCCTCACAAACACACCCTGCTATGCCCAGCTTTGTATTTAAATAACAAAATTGACATAAACAAATTCTGGGATTTCCCAGGCTATTATTTTGTAGTTTAACAGAGCAAATACTAATAGTTTTCACATAATGGTTAGATGGAATTTGGAAGTCCATGCAATCAGAGTTAAGTTAATCAGAGCTCTGCCAACTTTACTGAAAAGAAGAGCTGACTCCTCATAGTGTAATAAAAACATTAGAAACATTATTACATAGGCTATATAACACAACATTAAGGGTTGTAGGATTTTTTTGGTGTGCCTTTGGGTGTTTTGTTTTGGGGTTGGTTTGTTGTTTTTTTGGTTTGAGTTTTTTGGTTTGGGTTTTGTGTTTTTGTTTGTTTTTTTTAACAGCAGAACACCATACAGCCTACTCCCTCCCACAAAACCTTGGGAAGTTTGTATGCTACAGCAAGAAGTGTTAGTGTGTCAGGCAATTTCGTACCCAACACAGAACAGCAGCATCTAATATTTGCCAAGGGAAGAAAGTCAGACTTCCAAAATTTTCAGTGCAAAAGACTTCTGCAGGGTAACAGCCATTCTCTAAATTTAATCTTACAAACAAGCTGATATCCAAAGAACTGGACAATTGTGGTAAGATGATCAGCTCCAAATCTCCTCTTCTCCTTCCTCCCCTGCTTTCCCTGGAAAGGCTCAAAGCTACCGAGATGATAGCAGGAGAAAGAAATAAAGCCTCATTGTTTCATTCTACACTCATGTTTCATTCTAAGCATAGAGTGGTGATACAAGGCCCACAAGGCAAGAGGTCTAGGGAGGAAAACTAAATGGCAAGTAGCATCACATAGACAAGAAGGGCTCTTCAGCTGAAGAGAACTACTCACCCCTGGACCCGTGCCCTCAGACACACACACTCATTAAGCCTAAATTAGTCTTACATTCTGGCTTTCTCAGGCATCTACATTTCATCTGCCCCTCTTGCATGGCCCTTCCTCCATCTCAGAAGAACTAGAGTGATCCTCACAGAACAAGCTCCTGCAGTAAGAGATGTTAAGCTAGCACTTCCATTAGTTTAACTGTAAGCTAAGTCAACTGCATGTACTACTTGTTGCCATACTTCTCATAAATTTAGCAAGTACTGCTAGCTACAGCAGTTTCAAGTTTTTTCCCAATTAAATTCTTCCATCATCTTAGAATTCATTTCCAAACCACTAAGTCTGTGAGATGATATAAATTGTACGATCTGCTAACTCATTGTTCTGGTGTACACTGAAGTGCTAGCTCAATCTATTTTACCAACCCAAGAATTTACTTCTTACGGCTTCTGCTGTTTCCTTCCTACACGTGGGTAATGTGAATAATCACATGTAAGAATTGTTTTACTGTGCTGAAAAAAGTGGTTTTAAGTAAAATACCAGCCATACCCCCTGCCCCCCCAGTGTTAAATGAAAAGTCTTCCAAGGAGGACTTTAGAAAAACAAGGACTTCACTGCGTAGCCCCATCCAAGATAACACTTGCCAGCTCTACTTCACAGGAAATTTTCCACTGTATCTTAATTGCTACTTAGAAGCTTCACCACATGTTCAGTGAAGTCTTTCACTTCCAACTGTCTAGTTGCTGTACCTGAGGGATCTGTAAGGACATCTGGCAGAAGCAAATTTATAGGAGAATAGGGATAATGAACGTAAAGGCAAGACAAACTAATGTTTAAACCAAAGCTGGCGAAACACGATACAAGTATTTAGAGCAACACCTGTTGGGCAGAAGAGTCACTGGAAGTGCTTTCCACAATAAATAGCACATGTGCAAAGTGCTAACCTCAAAACCTCTCTTGAAACCAAGGAAGAAATACCACTTTATTTCCAGAACAGATACTGACTTTTGCCGGTCTTCCAAGTTTTGCACAAAACTCGACTAGGACAGCAAACAACTTCAATTTCTGAAGTCAGACAGGCAACTTCCAAAGACCTAGTTATAGCCAAGGGTGCAAGAGTACATTGCCACAAAGCCTAGTAAAGACAACTTCTTGTGCACAGAAACAGGTCAGCTGCAGGTTTTTTTCATCAGGTTCCTTTACTCCCCTTCTTTTGTGACTTCCTACAACTTACCTATCTTCAAACAACTGATTCTTTAACTGACTCTGTGTACTTTTAAAGTTAATATTGTAAATGCAAATACAAATTCAAACATAGTAGTGCTTGCTAGGTGCACTATGTCACCTGCTTACATAAAACTGATCCAAAACCCCATGGTTTATGGCTCATTAAAGGGAAATGCAAAACATCACTCGGATTGGAAATACTTAGTTGTTAATACGAGGACATGCATGGCCTAATGTTATCAATTCTACCATAACAAGAACCTCCATGTTCTATTCACAAAAAACTTCCGACAAGCATTTGCATACTTTCTCAACAATGAGGACACTAGGAGCAGCCACAAAACTACCTTGGCTTTCTTCTACCTTTAAAGCTGTGTCACAATGCCAAAAAAAAAATAATCAAACTTGACAGTGGAATGGACATTAGTCTGACCACCTGGCTACACAGTGCCACAGATGAGGCAGTACGTGTTGAATGGACTAGGCTATATTCTTTTGTCATGCTTTCTTGCATTTTGACTTTTCACCATGGCATAACACAGCTCACATTCAGCTTGTGACCCACCTACTCCTTTTCTGCTCCCCATCTTGTGTTTACATGGTTGAGCA
Source organism: Pluvialis apricaria (assembly GCA_017639485.1). Classification (NCBI taxonomy): domain Eukaryota; kingdom Metazoa; phylum Chordata; class Aves; order Charadriiformes; family Charadriidae; genus Pluvialis; species Pluvialis apricaria. The sequence goes on from CM030007.1 coordinate 22,902,784, forward strand.
CTCCTGTGCAATAATATGATCTTGCATCTTTCCTTTTCAACTGCATCTGATTCCTTTCAGGCCATCCTCTGAAGAAATCACTTGAAAACCTAATCCAAAATCCCAACAGGCACAAGGAGCCTCACAGCTTGGTAGCATCTGCAAACTCATTTTGCTGCTAAACAATACTCAGCCAAGGATTGTCCTTCCTCAACTAAAGACTTTCCCATTTATAGTCAACTTCCAAAACAGTTTTTGAATATACTCCCCTTTGAAGCATCCTGCACAAAGTGACCAACAGATTACAAACCATCACAGTAAGATGAGAATTCAAGACAAAGTGCTTACATCTATTAATGTCCTTTCTGCAGAAACCCAAAGTTAAAATGTAAAGCAGATTGCTGTGCTTTACATAAGAGCTATTTAGCTACTTATGGTGGAATACAATGAAGTTACCTCTAAAATACAACACATCAATTCTGTAACACCAATACAGGTTTCTGAAGAACCTTAAGCTTGCTCAGCACTAAAAACCTTTAAGACAGTACTGTTGAAAGATTTATTTTTAATTTTTGAACAGACAGCTGATGATGTAGCGCCAGATCTTCTCCACCATCTCGTGACAAATAAAAAATTACTCAGAGGAATTTTCTATTCTGTTGTATGTTAGATCAAGATTTGTTGCTAATTCTTCTCTAGCTTTCCCGGGTGCTTGCAGAAGAGGTGGCAATGCAAAGGGGCAAGACAGACACCTGGAATTTTGCTTTAAAACACTGCAGCTGCACTCAGATCAGGAGACATAAGAATGTGCAACAGTTAACCTACAGTTTCATTCACATGGTGCAGCTCTTGTTCATATCCAGAGGATTTGATTCAGGGTGTGACACTATGAGAAGGGTACCCAGGAGATTACACATTGTGATTTTAGTTTTCAAAGTTGTTCTGCCACTGAACTTAAGTGTTTGGCTCTACATACTTTTTTGTTCCTTTTCCTGGAGCTATAAAGCTGTAACGAGTTCTTGCCTCCAGACCTTTCAGACCATATGCACTATCAGACCCTCTTGTGTAACTGCAGGGTAAATCAGGCAGGGCACATACTGCTTAAATCAGCTTTGCTGTAGAAAGACTGACAAATGTACATAGCATTAGATAAGCTGAGGACTGCTGTACATCAAGATCAACTAATGCAGGACAAGTCCTTTTTTTGCCTATTTGAGTATGAATGACAGAAGGTTGTCTGAAATGAGAAAAAAACATTTTTCTATAGCTTCTTTTAGATGAGGCCAGGATAAAGGACTAGAAAAGCAGGAATGTATGATCAGGTGCTCATATAGTTTCTGAATCATGAGGTACTTCAAAGTGTCTCACAAGATCAACATAACTGAAGGAACAGCAGCAATATTCAGACCTATGAGCTATGAGGATCGTGGCAGAACCACCAAGAGGAGAAATTAGACTAAGATGACTCCTAGGAAAGAAACTTATATACCAAAATATTTCAATAATATGCAGAGAAACTATGCAGCCCCATATGAAAACCCATCACCTGTAAGGTTCTTGTAAAGCCCAAAGGAGAAATATTAGCAGTGAGGTTGCTTTGTTAGCTCACTAAAAACAGTGCCATGCAGAGATGCCTCTGAAAATTACACATCTCTAAAACCCAATTTTAAGAGCCTGTCCATTCCTCAGCTTCACAAGAACAACAGAATATAAAGACACTCCCCAGTTGCAAAGCCAAAAGAACCTTTGAAAGGTAAAGACTTCGGCTATGAATACTTCGCTACTTTGCATTTCAAAAGAAATACTACCACCATCTCCCAGTTCAGGAAGCCTTGAATACTTTAAAATACATGATTCACTTCAAATTCAACACATACACACAAAACCACTAAGCATATGGATCATGGGAGAAGAGCAGATCCCAGCTGACTACCTTCAATTTACTCTTTTCAGTAAACCCAATTTTTAACAACAAAGTCAGGCTTGCCAATAGCAATATTACTGCAGTGCTCAGCCTGTGTCACATGCTGATTTGAAGACACACACACACACACTATGTAAGTACTCCAATGACACGTCACACTGATAAATGCTAACTTGATCTTCTAAGTCCCAATCAATTACTTAACTTCACCACTTTGAAGCAATCCTCCAAAGATAGACTGAAAGGTTTAACTAAGTGTCCCCTATTCCCTCTCTGATATAAAATAAGCATGATTTTGACAAACCTTCAGCCTGAACTAGTTAAGACATTTAATCCCAGACTCCTCTGACAGCAGTGCCAAAACAGTTTAATATTCTCAGAGCCTCATGAGAACAGGAGCTTCTATGTACAATAGCTGTGAAACAGTCTTTTCTAAGCCATTTCTGCAGGTACCATATAGAAAACCTACAGTTTCTAACTTATTCCCAACCAGATACCTCACAAAGCCCCTGCAAGCTTCAATTTAACACTCTGGGTGGTATGAATAGATAATTTTCCCAAAAGATATTATGGCCATCATCTGCCCTCCCACAAGAGTTTGTAGAAATTGATCAAGCAATATCTGCACTTCTCTTACAGAAGTATTCAATAAGCTCAGATACCACAGTTACACACAAACCACCCCAGCAATACGTCATCTGTTCATCCAAACCCATTTATGAGAGCAAGCTCAACATGACATTTAAACAACCACAACATATAAAATATTAGGCAAATATTCTGTTATACAGCAAGTGCAAATATCACTAAAAAATGTAAGGCAAGAACCCATTCCTAAAACATGTCAATCAAGTGACTGTCACTGCTTCTACACAGTACTTGCTTATTTAATAGCACCATGATTTTGCTTGATGAATACGGTCTCCCATGCCAAGAAAAACAGCATATGGAGGACCCAAAGATAGATGGCCTCACTTAGATCCTTTTCATAGCTTTGAATCTAACTTCAACGTGAAATTCCTTCACCATAAGCCAAGTAATCTAAAACGTCTATATACAAAGAGTCATTAATCTGCATAGCAAATCTCAGGTTATCACATACAGACCAAATTTTGCCTTCAAAAATTAGATAAACAGATCATATCAGTACTCTTGTGTCTCCAGTGTCAGCTGAAAGCCCAGATGAATTGGGCCATCAAGAGCCATAACAAGAGCTGCAGATAATTATTCAAGGATGTTTTCAGTTCTGTAACAAACTGATTACACAGGAGCTGGGGAACTTGGTAAATAGGGAGGAAGATACACCCTGAAGGAACCTCTGTCCTGTCAGCAGAACATTTATCTCCAAGCATGTTCCATGCAGTTTAAAAAGAAAAATGAAAAGGATCTTTTACAAGCATTATCTGATCACAGAAAAAATCTCCAAGTATGTCTCAAACATATATCCTGTATAAAGCACCTGACCACTTGAAAAGTACACAGTTGAGTGTTCAAGTCAAACTTAAGGCAGAATGCCAGAAGGCTGCATGCTAAAGGTAAGGCTTGCAGCAAAGTGGTGTCTTTATCAAGGAATATGCAAGAAGTCCCCCTGCAACCCTTGAGCTACGGGCTCAGGAGGGACAAGGGGAGGAGAAGGAGGGAAGAGAGGTTTTCCAAATTCAGAGTTAAACCAGATTTCTTTAAGATTTCACTAACCAGTCATCTCCTGTCTTGCAGACTACGTATCATGACAGTGTGTGCTGCCAGAAGCAGTGGTCCTAGCATTTTAGCCTTGTGAAATAAAACCTCCAGTTTCCTGCGACAGTACTTTTCTCTCGTATTAAAGACAGCGACACTATGGGAGCGGCATCTTCAAAATGCCAATCTTCACTGTAAACTCCCACTAAAATATTAAATTTCTCTTAGAAATCAAGAAAAGTGACAAAAGTCTCAGCATTCTCAGCCCAAAGAATCGCATCTTAAGCAGTCACCCAGTGTAACATGACTGCCAAGGGCACCATCTTGAAAGCCATGTGCCTTTTGCAACTCTTCTTTGGGTTCTCAGAGGGCAAAGCTTGCAGCATAAGAAACAATTGTAGAGAACAACTGCAGTCAAAGGGACAATTCATCATCATCAAACATTCTTCAAATGCTATGAAAGACAATACCACATTTATTCAGTTTGACATTATGTTTTAGTATTTCTAACTTTAGCAAGAAACATGTGTGTACCCTAGGAAGACTCGGGATTTCAAATAGTATAGCTAAAATCCTGTTCTCCTCACACTAAGAACAGGATTAGGCTTATTACACAATTCTCATTTACTCCAGAAGCGCTCTACATAGGACAATCTCTCTATTGCTTTCAATACTTATTAGATGTTAGACCACAGAACAGTTTATGGCACACAAGAGTTTATATCTCATACGACAGAAAGGGCAAGAAAGAAATGCTTGTTCTGGACACTAACACATCTGTATAATTATTAAAAGCAACTGTACTCTGCCATGAGGAAGCAGTCTGTTAGTTTTGCTAACAAGATAGAAAGCCTCAGTGTCTTTATATTTTGGTATTTGAGCTGTATTAAATTCATTCAACAGAACAGGCTTTTTGTTTTATTTCCTTTACTTTTGTCAAACAAGTCCCAATTGCTTTTTCTCTTCCCAGTGTAACAGCCCAGCTTTTCCGGAGCAGGAACAAGCTCTTTTTCAGACCTCCAAGGAATTTATGTCTCTGCTAAGTAATTTCCCAAAGATAAAAGCCAACCTTTTAGCTCACCAGGTAAATCTTCATATCAAGAAGACACCACAACCTTCTGCTTTAGATCCAAGAAATAATACTGGTGTGTGGACATACAAGTGAGCCTATAATTTACTCACAGAAAAAAATACTGGCATTTTCTTGTTATATGCCTGTAGGGTGCTTTATAGACCCAGATCTCTGGGATCCTGGCGTTTTCATGTGTATAAAAACCATAAAGTAACATGTATGTATATTATCACTATTATAATACACTGGTTGATACATATAAAACATAACCATCCTGATTCAATGAGATTAGAACAACTTTTCCTGAAAGGGAGACAGAAAGAGCAGCCAACAATGTAGCCAAGACTATACTGAAGGAGTTTTATCATTGCTAGCAAGGAATCCACGTTTATTACTGTATAAAAGACTATAGCCACAATGAAATACAGACTGGATGACAAAACCCAACTCTTTTCTCCAAAAGAATGCTATACACAGGAAATACATTGTATTGAGTAGATGGATTTGTACAAGGATTGATTTGACAGGATTGCCTCAACATGATTTTCTGATGCTGCAGTATCTTGCCAGTACAGACACAAGCATGCTCCAAAAATAAGTGTTCACAATGAAAAAATCATTTAGTATTTTCAAGTCATATTACATCTGTAGTCTGAAAAGGAAAAAGTTTTGATTTTACCTTTTCGTATAAGAATCAATCTGTAAGATGTCAAAATAAAGTTGGAAAGACAGAGTTTTCCCCTCTATAGACTAGTAAAATTAAGAGGGCCAGGGAAAGCCAGCGCTTCAATTATTTTTAGTGTTCCACTCAGTTTCCTCTCCAAAATCCTCCTTAAAGAAAAATATCACTATTAGCATCTGTGTAGCTAATAGCTCAGTTGCATGCTAGTGTAAGTAACAGAGGCCATACCGCTGTCAGAGTTCATAGCCAAAGTTATTCTAGTACTTAAGTAAAAGGAAACTGCTTTGAGCATTAAGCCAAACAGCAAACCATAAACTCAAAGCTACTCAAGGCAGTCCCACGCATGCAACAAGCCAACCTGTCATATTAGTCTTCCTTTCAAGTGCTTGTGCATTATCAAATACTTTTCTCCAAGTGAAGCCGAGAAAGTTCCAGAGCGCCTGATTAGCACAGGCAAGCTCTGTAATAAAACTGGCTTTTAAGAAGCAGATTGCTTTTAACCCAAGTTGTTTTCTTAAAGCCCTGGTTTTGATTTAGACACAATACAGGTATTGAACAGAAATATGAGAGAACTTACAGTTCTTGAAATACCTTTTGAGATTTTACTTCTACCTTTAAAGCATGACAAGCATCAGAAGTTACTCATGCTCCTTGGAGTATATATTTTTCCTTTTTACCCATCACTAACTAGGCAATAAAGCAACACACAAAGGTGTTCTCAAAAGGATTTGATACAAGCTGTACTCCCATGACCTTACCTCTTTCCCAACAGCCTCCTGGAAATGGGGAACAGGCACATTTGTTGACTGTTTGCATCCAACTGGGATTGCTGTAAGGAGTCCTGAGCTCATTTACAGTCCCAGAACATCACTTCAACTCAATAAAGAATTAGTTCAGGCTTCCTGCCCTTCAGCAGCTGCCCAAGAGAGTAGGCAGGGTGCAACAGGCTGTTCTGGCCTCTTCATTCCTGGCCTCGGTCCCCTCTTTGCCCTCTCAGGACTTCTAATAAAACAGAACCTAGAAGGCAGACAGCAAGGCAATGTTCTCCTGCCCGAGTTAGCCCTTCCAGCAAGCCATTGGAAAGATGGCACTCAAGTATGACACCACTCGTGTTTAAGACACAGTGCCCAAATTGCTTAAGAGTGCCACAAGAGTAGTCAGAGGATGAGGAGCATCCTGAGCAAAGAAAACACTAAGCACGCCCTGAAGGACAAAGTCTACCAGGTGCAGGAGTGTCCAGAGACAGACAGAAGGCTACTAGAGGAAGAAGTGGAGATGGGAAAGTTGGAACAGCAAAAGTGTTGGAAACTGGATTTTTCCCTCATACCCCAGAACTAAAAGTAAGAGCTCCCTAGCTTCGCTTTCAAGGAGAGGACAGTAGCAGGACTAGAAATGTTAATCTTGGATTACAGTTTATGAAACACATCAGTAACAGTGCTGAAGTAGTGGCATACAGTAGGGAAGGAAAGAAACACTATTGGGTTAAACAAGCAAGATACTAGGAACAACTCCTGCTACCTAAGAAAAAATCTTTATGATCTGAACACTTGCTAGATCTATAGGATCAAATAACTCAATAATTTAAGGAAAGTGACAGGAGAGCTATCTAAAACACTGCCATTGGCAGAGTATGTGAAAAAAATTACCAAAACTGAAGTTAATGTTACACTCAAATACCAGAAAACCAGACAGCTATTACTTGTTCAACTGATACAGGCCCACAGCTGAACTATCTACAAAGCATTAGATCATGAAATCAAAAAAGCATGGCAAAATTATCCAACTGGTTTTATGCAAGCCAGCTTGTTGAATCAACTTGCTGGTTTTGCTCAAATAAGATTTGGTCAGGACACCCACTCTTCTGCTGCAATTTGACTACAAAATTAGTACTACACAGCAATAAGATCAGGTAAATACCTTAAGATTGTCCAGCTTTACCACTTTTTGTCAGAGGAAGTCTGAAGACTGGATTTTCAAATAGAGTTCTAGTAAGATCAATTCGTGCTCAATGCTATTGCTTACCTTCAAAGTACCAAAAGAAATGCAAACTTTTTGTCCTGCAACTCAAGTACAGAAGATTAATGAGCAAGAAGGGGACAAAACCAGAAAGCTCTGAAGAAGCAAATGCAAGAAGCTTTCCTAGAGCAACTGATTTTACTTCAACTGGCAGCACATGCATGAGCAACAGCAAACAGGACATGGCACAGATCCAAATCCCTCCTCCTGCCCCCAGTTCTACTCTCGAAACTGGGCCAAGGCAGCCAGTTCCTCCAGCCTGTCCCTCACCATGTGGCACATGGAGAATCATCAGCAGGGTACAGCCACTGTCCACCTCCTGACGTTCACTGTCTCAGGAGAAGTGGGGCCTGGATGTATGGACTAGCTTGCCACAGCTAGTTCAGAAGTTGCAATAAAATTGTCACTGTTTCTGTTCATTTTTACTTCAGTTCCAAGTTAAATTCTATTATTTTTGTGCATATTTTTTACAAAAATGCTTGCTACTACACCATAGCTTTAACTGCTCAAGAGACTAGGTTTAGTGACAAAAGTGCATGGCTGGAGGATCCTAAAGGGCCTGAAGGCTTGTCTAGAGGAATTTAAAACAAGAAAAACATAGGAAGTTTAGTGTTTATAAAAGATGATGATACAAGGAACCAAGATTTTCCTGAACATTAGTCAGCAGCCCAAGATCATTTTACATTACTTGACTCCCTTAAATAGCATTACCTACTTGGCACAGGCTATATTCTTGGGGAAGGGTGATGGGCACAAACAAGCACGGGTCTCCTGGCAGCCCCTTCAGAGAGGCACTCCCTGCCAATGGCCTGGCCTTGCAACACCCTTGTGTAGATGCTGGAAAGGATACAAAAGCAGGAGTGCAGGGAACTTGGCTACCGGCCCCCTTGCATATCAAAGGAAGTGAGTGCCTCCACTCAGCTGTTCCCTAGACAGCGTAAGATGCCATTAGGAGGACATTAAAATTGACATTTGCCCTCACCATCAAATCCTACAATAGTTAGGCAGCTTCTTCACCAGCCATGGTACAGTCAGCACTGACATTTCAGACCAACTGCAAATTTGAGAGATTACATATGTTCAGTTGACAATTTAGCATTTCTTTTCACAGCTACACAAGAAACAACAATCCCAGGTACTGTGTCTGAGGGGGACGGAAGTGACAGACATTTGGTTGCTTCAGTGACTGAACAGTTCATCCAAGGACTATTTTGTAAGAGCTCTCATGATGCTGGACCCTAATGTTAAGTTTCAAATCGTTTCACACAGCTCTTAATAATCCTGAAGTTCCAGTACTGATGAGAGTCTATGGAGAGCTCCCAAACAGTAATTACTCACTGAAACAGTGTTAAATCTATATGATCCTAACATCATATAGCAAAGTTTCAGCAATTTAATACTTTAGTTATAAAACAAAATCCACAAAAAGCCTTCTCCCAGCTTAAGTCAATAAATGCTTTACCTGGGGCAATGAATTCTGATAAGGATCAGAAATACCCAAAATAATGAAGTCTATCACAGCAATTTTTCTGACTGTATCCAAGGCCCTTGAATTCACAGAGATGCTGAGCCCTCATTTATCCCAGCCTTCTAAAGCTCCAGGTACTGCATTCCTCACATAGCTTATTCCACTCTCTGGCAAGATGATTATGTTTACCTACCAAAAAAATTCTATACAAATGCACCATTTCAAAAGGCAGCACCACAAAGATTTTTCAGAGCACTAATTCCAGTGTAGAGTAACACACAGTTAATGTAACAATATTCATAAAAATATTCATTCTTACATCATACGGGCTACCTTTCTGACTACATGAACTGAAATCCTATTATGTGAGAATTAGGGATTTCACCACAATGACTTTGGACATTGAAATTAGTTAGGGTAGAACATCATCTTTTGGAAGACACTAGCAGAGCTGGGCAACAGAGAGACTACCTTTAAATAACATGTAGCAGTAATAATTCTGAGGTTGGCCAGTGATCCTCATTGCTACAATACATCTGTGCTTTCCTGCTCCGAGCTTCCTTCAGGCCTTAGTTAACCTTTGCTCATAAAGCATCATGTGTTCCAAAAATGCTTAATAGAAAAGAGTATTGTAACCAGCCATTTGTACCTGTGAACCCAAACTCAGGACTACTGAAACCGCATTTATGAGGCAGTAGACATGGTCTTAAAACAGCACAGGCAATTTTTCCAGCAGAATGTCTCTATGTGATATTTTCTTGGAATACAAAAAAGATTTTTTTCCCCTATTTTAATACAGGTTATTTAGCCTTTTTAGTCCTTAAAATATGCAGTCTACTTTAGTCCATATTACCACTGGGCTTCTGTTAAGCACACAGATGTAACAAGCTTCCCTCCATTTAAAAAAAAAATCATCATCATTAGAAAAATGATGACAGCAATAATGACAGTATGTATATTAATAGCAAAAAATCCCAATAAGGAACCAGGCCAGTTTTTGGTAGATGTTGCTATGATTGAAAAGTAGAGGCACTCCAGGACTTTATGTTCCCTGAGAAGACAATACATCGCAGTTAGTTACCTTGCCTGTCAAGCGATCTAAGTTCCCAGGGCAGAGATTAAGGCAGTATGAATAGAGTGCTTCATCTCTCGTAGAGTAAGAGAGATGCTACATACATGCTTGGTCCTACATGACTCTATCATTCAGTTTAAAATGCGTTTTTAGTTTCAGAAATTCCTGTAGGTGACCACCACAAAAAGTTATATTAAAGATCTATATTGCTTTTGGGAGATTAGTAGTTCTACTACACTTCTGTACAACAGCTATGACAACTTTTTATTTCCTTGAGCACAGCAGTCTCCTAGTATATTGACAAATAGAAATGACTCATTCTTGGCAACCACAGTTCCTAACATTTTTGCCAGGATAATTCCTCTGATTTGCAGACTTCCTTATTGAAGGTTCATGTGGCTCCTGGGTGCTGGACAAACCACGAGTCAAATAATCTGTCACAAGGTCTATTTTATTTGCAACCTCAAGTAGCTAAATAATTTCCATTTCTTAGCTCCACATGCTTACATCATGCAAAAAAACCACACCCCGTACCAAATAAACTATCTGCTGCCTTTTCTCCCTCCGAAACCAGCAGACTGGATTTCTCCACTGTCCTTACTTGGCTTCTCAAAAACACACTGTCCACGTACAACAGAAATTCCAATAGAACTGCTAATGGCAGGTAATGAACCACAGAGGAAAGAGCATCTTCCTTCAGATATACTATACCCTACCAGATTCCCAACAAATAATCCATTTTATCCCTTTTCTCTATTGCAGACTTGTTTATTCCTTGCAGATTCAAAAGCAATAAAAAACCCATTAAACTGATATGTATTTGTTGGCAACTGCCACTGCTAGAAATGACTACATCGCATAATGCATATAGAGGTCACAGGGCAGCCTCTATGTAGATGCTGTTCTTGTTAAGTTTTATTCCATAATGCATTATGAACTAGTGATTTACAATGCCATTTCAGATAAGCTCAGATGCAACTCTGCATCCAAAACCATCAAAGTTTTATCATTGCTGATCCTACTCCTAACAATTTAAATGTTCTATTCCCACACACAGTTGGTGCAAATGGGTATTTCCCTGACATCCACAGGTAGCTCAGGAAACAAGAGTGGCTCTGCTGCTGCACTGCTCATCACCTGACTGCTTTTCTCTAATTCTAGAAAGAACTGGAGAAAAATCTTATTGACACTCCATAACTGTTGCCCAGAGATGCTGGTACCCACTCAACTCAGAAGCTGGACACAACACTTGATTTGCTTTCATGATGGTGTCCTGTATTTTTACTTTTTTTTAAGCCAAGAATACAAAGGTCTATGTAAGAAAGCCCCAGGCAAACTTCTCTTTTCTAGTCAAATAAACACCATTCCCTGAAGTGAACGCTAATTTTGAAAGACCTTTTTTTTTTTCCAGAGTTTTAAAAACATACCACTTAGTTCCCTATCAGTTTACCCCATGCGTACATCTGAAGTTTTTATTAAAGTTTATCTAATAAATACGATACCCACTTCAATTACTAAAAATAATTTTAATAAGAAAACTCCACAAGATCATCAAGATCATGTTTCTTTTTTAAAATTAAACCACCAGAGTAATTTCCCTAAAGATTTAGCTGTACAATAGATTTATTTTATTAATATTTACTAAACCTATTAACTCTGTCTACTGAACTGTAGAGTTTGCCTGTCAAGCTCTGGATAGAACTATAAATCCCTCGAGAACCTGATTATCTTAAACCTAATATAGACAGAGCAATTATGTTTTAATAACTTGAAAAGAAAGTAGAAGTTTTCAAAAAAATCAGCGAGTTAATTTTTGAACCCATCCCCTTTTCCTTATGTTATTTACAGATAAGTTGAGAAATATTAATTTTGTAATGAAGACATAAATATTACCATACCAACCTAGACCTTAAAGTCCCTTAACTATGAATTGTTTTTATTCATCCACATTTTCCCAGACTTCTACAGACTACTAAACTCCACATCCAAAAGCACATGTTCTGCTGCCCTTTTCCTCCCACTGAGAAGACAGAATTCTTGAAGCCAGACAACTTTGGTCACCATTAACCACATAAATGGTCCCCAGTTCTACCGTAAAATTTGATACCTTGTCTTTCTACAGAGAGCTGTATCTTATTATTTCAGTGAATTCTATACTTTAGCTACAAGGACTTGAATTAATAACAGACACCAAATTCCTCCATCTTTCAAGACAGAGGAAAGCTTCCTTGTGATGTCTCAGTTCTGCTGGACACAAAGTGGACAAAGATTTTATGTCCAGCTTTCCACCAATACTCACCACCATTTCTCAGCCTTTTGCTGCAATTTCAATATTGTCAGTCCATTACCGATATGATTCTGGGCTGAAAAATACTTCAACCTTCAGCTGTCTCAGGGGTCACTTTTTCTTTTCTGGCACGCCACAGCAGATTAGAGTTGAATACTGAATACAGGCTGTACATATCAGCCTAAAGAGGAAGCAAGTGCTTGAATCAAGAAGGTCTGTATGAGCATTAACTTCTACCCTACAGTCACTTACATGAGCCAGCAGAGGCCCCAAATCAGAATATTCCACAGCTGAAGAGTTCTTGCCTCAGAGACGAGATTTGCTCTCACGGATTTATCTAAGGGATGTCAATGCCTTATGGCCATAATTCAAACAAGAGGGACAAGCAGGTAGACTGAACCAACATCCAGGTTACCCTCTAGGATGAAGTTACTTCTTTTTAATGTTTCAGATATGTAAGAAGAGGTAAAACCATGTTGTATTGAACAGTTCTTTTTACCTGACCAGAAAGGAGCACTAAGAGATCCGAAGACACACATTGAATGAACTCATTAGCAAAATGGACTAGATAACCACGCTTTCACCTTTGATCTTTGAGGGCTTTGTTACGTGAGTTGCCATATTGGATCACTTAAAGTACTTTTGCATAAAGCGTTTAAAAGAAGTGTCAGGTGATATACTCCCTTCATACCAGATCAGCAACTAGTTCCATGTGAAAGAACATATTAAACACTGAAGTTACAGCCTAATCAGCTCCAATAAAAAAAAATCCATTAATTAGATGAAAGCTATAGCTTGCAAGCTTCAATTGAAGGTGAGATAAACTGGCAAAGGTGCTTGTTATGAAGCACTGCATCACAAGAAAAGCAGCTTCCTTGATAAAAACTTGAAGTCCACAGCATCTAGAAAATAACTGGGGTTTAGTTATTTCAGAACTTCCGTGGATACAATGAGGCAGACACCCAGCTGGCCATTCCACACACCTGCCCCCTCCTCAGCTATGATACTATAACTTGAATATAAAACACAGCCCCTAAGTGCACACAGTGATCCCAAGTACTACTCTACTCACTAGGGATTATTTATTTAAACGCAGTTTACTAGATACGGAACTGCAAACCCCTAATTACAAAATAAAGTTTGAATCTCAGAGACATTGCCGTAAGTTTGGAGCATATCAGGAGATGAAAAGTAAAGAATAAGTCAGGCTTAAAGGGCAGGCAAAACCGAGACTTTACAGGCATTTTGACAGAACTGCTTTCCAAAGCAAGTTTTCAAGACAGATGAGATCTGCACCAAATTAACCCACAGTGGAACGGGATTGCGTAGGGTGGAATAACTGCACATGCCAGAAGCACCTTGTATTCCTCACTTCAGCCAGCAGCTGTCAATGGCTAGCAATTACAGTGGCCAATGTTAGTCCTTTAAGAGGTTGTCACATTTGTGGCGCACACATTACCATTTGAACAAAATTTGCACTGGTATCTAGTATCAGCACTGTTCCAAGAAATGAGAGCAAGGTTTGAGCCATTAAAAAAAAATTAAATAATTCAGGGCTGTGTCTGAAGAATTCCCCATCATTTCAACAGCATTATCCTGGAATAAATAGCAGGAGGATGTGATCCCGTTTCTGTCAGGTTCTGAGGTGAAGAGCTGCTGCCCACAATGAGTAAGCATTATTAGAACTGAGCTCACAATTGACAATTTTGTTCTCAACTATTAGGAAGCAGTAACGAACTGTCATGAGAGACTGTGCAGCACAGGTTGTCTGTGGGTCCCTGCACTTCCAGGATATACGCCACCGTAAAAACAACAGCTAATCGTTATATATCTGTCCTGGTTTCAGGTAAAACAGGACCAATTTTGCTCAGTAACTTTGCTTTTTAGCTGGGTCTCTTCTAACTACTGAAATTAACAGCATATTGTGCAGACAATGTTCACTCTCCCAGAGTGATAAGACCCATGTTTATAGTTGATGCCCAGGCACAGTATGCAGAGAGGCTCTTGCTTATACTTATTGCTGTAATGCCCAAGAGCAGCGAACTTTGTTACTTTGGAGGGTCGGAAGCAGAAGAGCACAGTGGGGTCCCACCTCCAGGGAGGAGCAGACAGGACAGGTGACCCAAAACTGACCAACAGGGTATTCCATCCCATCTGCCTCACGCTCAGTATAAAAGCTGAGGGATCAATGGGTCAGCCCTCTCCTCTCTTGCTTCAGTAGCCGATGTCCGAGGAGGACTCTGTTCGTCTGTCCGAATCTGGTGCAGATTCGGAATGCAGTTCCTGTCCGTCACTGAGTCCAGCCTGGGACTTCCCCAGTGCCAGCTGGTGTCATGACTGTCATCCTGGGAGCTTGATATGGTTTTGTATATATTTCATTATTTCTTTTTATTATTAATATTTCATTAAAGTAGTTTAGTTCCTTCTAAACTCATAAGTCTCTTTTCCCTCCTCCGCCTCTCTCTTTGAAGAGAGGTAGAGGGGAGCATCTGTCAGTCCCATCTGGGGTCCCCCATGTCCCCGGAGGCTGATTTGGCCTAAACCATGACAACATAGCATTTTTTCTTCAGACTTCTCAGTGGCTCAACATCACAGCACTTACCCAACCATTCCATAAGTACTAGTAAGCTGTGGCTGCCCAGCAGTTCTACTTTCAAAAAAGTAATTTGTCATCTACTTTATGGACTCTACTGTGGTTGTACATAGAGAATTCTGTGGGTAAATGTTTTGCTGTTGACCTAAGTAACTCTGCAAGCTGTTACATTTCTTTCTTTAATTATCAACAAACCAAAAGAACAAAGTTACTTATGCAACATGTTGTATTTACAAGCAAATTGGAGGAGTCTTTGTTTTTTTGGTTGTTTTTTTTTAAGGAGAGCCTATTCAAAATTAAAAACAGATTTCTCCCGGTGACACAGCTTGTTCATGACAAGCTAGTAATACATTCCTTGACAAAGGATAAAGCAGGTGGTCTACTCTGCCATAGAAAGGCATCATCACAGCATGACTATACCATAGTGTTTTTGCTTTAAAGTCTGACTGTGTTTAAACTGTTAAGATTTAACCCTGCTCCCATAAGACTAACAGGGTCAAATAAACAGAATATCTTACATTGCAGTTGCCTTTGACTTGATAGAAAAGTGTATTCTTGCAAAAGCAGAGTGTTTCTGTACATCAAGGCAACTCCCGTGCATCCTTGCTATTTGCTCAAATGAGCAAAGTCCAAATTCTGTGACAGCTCCCTTATATGCACAAATCTGAGATATATGGAAGGGGTGGGAAGGGATGGAAGTGAAAAGTTTGGAAAACTACCAATTCAGGGAACAAATTGATTATGTTCCCTACAGCTAGTTTTGCCATGCAAATAATCTGTCACAAGATGTTTATAATGCTGCATTTAGAAAAACACTAGCAAAAACATTCATGATGTAGATGGAAAAATATTGAAGCACTCCCAGGATAAGCATATCTCACAGCAGAACAAGACACACATAGCTAAACAGGAAGCTTTGCCACAGCTTGAGGAGCATGCTTCAGTGACTATGCCAAATTTGTTTTGTGACATACATTTTACTTAAGTGAGGCATACCATAAAATACAGCCAGCCTACCGAGAAACACGCTCATAGAACTTGTTACCATTGCTCAACTCAGAAACTCACTATCTACTTTGATCACGGTAGGGCAGGAGGGAGAACACAGTAGTGTAAGTGAATAGCTAAGTTTTCCATGGATTTTGATGCTCTTCCTAAATTAGCCTATTTCTGGGTAGAAGGGAAAAGGACTACTCAAGAGGAATACAAGACTCAAGTCTGCAAGAACTGAAGAGATTACACCAATTCTAGGCTTATGAAACTATTTCTCTAGAAGTCTTCCCACCACCACAGCCCTGTTTATCCACCACGGCTGTCAAGTGCTTCACAACTACACTCTTACCTTATCTGGGTAGCTTGAAAAAGAGTACATATCACCACAACCCAGCATGAAGGAAGCTTCAAGACGACATCTGAATCACCTCAGCTCTGATTAACACTCATTCCCAAAGCTCTCAAAAGAAAAAAGCATTAAGTTCTTACATTTCAGAACTGTGATTTTAGGCCTGCTTAGAGTACTGATTATGGTAATTTCAGGATTTGGGAATTTTATTTGAAAATGCAAGCTATCCAAATCAATTTTGTCTTGAAACTATGGAGAGGAAATCACACTCACTACCTAGCTTAAATCAGTGTATCTTCTTTATCTTATTCTATCTTATTATTCTTTAACAAATCCCTGTCTAAATATGAAACAGAGCAAAACTGACCCTCCAGCATCATTACTTCAGTTAAATGACTGGAGTTAAATATGTGAAAACACACCTTGGCACATTTTTCAGTGAAAAATAAGCATTTATCATTGTGGCAAAGGCACATAAAAAACCCTACAAGTTTCTGAAAGATTTCTCTGATCACCTGTGCTGCATGCAGAAGTTTAAAAGGCAGAAGGAACACATATGCAGGCAGGCATTAACTTCATATGGCTGGAGAATTGTTTAATTGTAGTTTGACAGACCAATCAGCCCAGAAAAATTCAGTGGGACTTTTTCTAGCTGCAACCAAAGGTAAATCATCTTTTTTCTTAGTTGTCATGCGAAGGAAATTTATTCCTTTGTGATTGATGAACAGGCTTGGAATAATCAAGCTTCAGCTACAAGAATGATTCTTTAATTCTTATGAAAAATTAAATATCTTCAGAGAAGTGTTTAACAAAGTAGTAAGCCAGTATTATGGGAACCACAAAAATAAGACCACAGATACCTACGTGTATCTACCTTCATTTTCTGAAGATGTGATCAAAACATATCCTAATTCTTACCCTGAAGCAGTAGTTCTCCATGATCTTCATTACATTAAACAGTGCAGGTGAATAAATCCCATTGCTTTAGGCTGGCCCCGCACCAAGAAAGCAAGACTGCTTATGCTTAAAAAAAACATAAGTGTGCATCAACAAGGACTCCCCCCTCCCCTTCACTGAAAGCAGAGGATCAGATACAAAAACAAGTATCTTGAGAGAAAAAAAGATTACTGAGTTCTTAGCCTTCAATATAAAAGACAAGCCTGAATTGTTTCTACAGATGTGTAATATTAGCCATGTCAATCAAGAAAATCAGTATCCATAACACATTTACCTATAGATCAGACACCCACTTAGTCTTATTCCCCTAAAAACCTCACCATCATGCTTTAACATAAGCAAAAACTGCATTTCATGGGTAGCTTCTCATTTAACAAAATCCTTTCACTTCATTATGCACACTTACATTTCCATGGTATCTCGTGCTTATTAAAAAGAAGTGTATCACTATGCTGCAGAGAATCCCATCTTCAAAGTAAACAGATACTTCCTTCACCATCCAGCCAAAGCCACTATTATATTGTTACTTACACAACAGAAATCAGATCTGGATAACACTCGGGGATCACCTATTGAGAGATAACCCTTCACACATGCAAAGATCATTAGCAATTTTAAAAGAAATAGTGTCTGTTCCCAGTCATTTTCCTCTAACATAAGAGAACTCTTACAAACAAGACAGCAAATTTTAGATGGAATTCAGGGAACACACTCTTTCCATTTTTATGTAATACAATCTACTCTGTCCTATAGCACAGACAAGGCATTAGCAGATGAGCCCCCAGCTGCTAAATACCTGCAGACTAAAGCTACAAGATCTTTTCTGCGTCTTGTCAAATGTAATCACTATTAGAAGTTGAGAAATGAAGGGAAAAGTAACTTAGAAAATAGTGTTTGTTTTTGCTAATAGCCCTCCCCAGCCCCCCCCATTTCCAGCTATGGAAAGAAGAGTTATTTAGAAACCTGGTCTTCGGACTCCTAAAGGTCCTTGCATTCCTTCAGGTCCAAGTGCCCCCACTTCATCCAAACCAACCATCACAGTGCCAGAAAATACTAACAGTAAAAACAGTGCCACAGATAAGGGAAAACAGTCATTAATGAATGCTGAAAAGGGAAAGCAGGATGAAACAAAAATACCAGCCCAACTATTTCACCACTCGCAGCTCAAACCTATTAGTATTACTTCCTGAAAAAATGGTAATCTAACACTTAAGTTACACAGTCCTCTGTGTACTTAAACCTACAGGTCCAGGTAACACCTATATTCTTTCATTTGTAATTCTATGCAGTAGGCTCAAATCAAAGCAGCTTTTCACATGAAGAGCTCTATGTTTTCCACATCCATACAACTAACTTTCTATGCAGATTATCAAATACCTAGAGTTATGAAAGATTCTATTTGTTCCTCAAAAACAAACAAGAAAAAATACTAACTCTCTTCTACCCAATATTTTTCAAGATTTATCTGATTACCAGACACTGTTCTTTGTGTAACTACTTATTAGCTTGATGTCTATTTCTAGATTAAGAAAAACAAATCTGGGCAAGAAAAAGAACTTAGTACAATAGAGAAATGTATTCTTTCCCTAGTTTTCCTCATTAGCTTCCTTTGCAGATTCCCAGTATTACACAGAAGAACTGATTACAATTCCAGGCTGACTGGTAATTGAAGTAGCTTATTAGCCACAAGACACCAGAAGATCATCCCACGTGCCTCTCTGAAGGAGAGCTGATGGTTGGCTAAAACTGAGCTTGTCCACACTGATCAGTTTTCCAGAATAACAACTTTGAAAGCATTTAGGCAGACAATAGCAAGGGAGAAAAAAAATATCACAGTTTCCTCTCTTGTGCAACACACAAGATGTAATCTTCAAAGCATCTACAAGACATTAGCAGTACAGGACTTGTTCTTGTGTTCCCAGCAGTTATTTGTACGCCTTACTACCTTTTAGTCGGAATGAAGCAGACATGATATCAATGCTTTGTAGCTCCCAGTAGTAGGTAGCTTTGATTTTAGTCTGAAAGTCTGACAATGACTTTACCCCCATTCCTTGGGAGCAATCAGCACAACATCACTGACAAGGCACAGACATCCTTTCTTCCAACAGCAGGAGCATCAGGATCCAAAAAGCAACACCTTCAAAGTTTCTCAGAGCTTCACCAGCACTGTCTCCTGTAGTTGTGCTCAAGAATTTGAAATACAGATTTCTATAAAACAACTCAATTATTATATATGCTAAAGAAATTCCTGTAGTGAAGCTAGCCTTTCCTATGGAGGCCATAATGCTACACAAATCTTTCTGTCCCAGTAAGTATAGTACAGAAGACACTATCAGAACCATATTCTTTGCTTGAAGACAGACATGCTGATAGAGAATTTATTTTTAATGGCTTACTCCTCAGGTTTTCTTCCTTTCCACAGACAGTCTGAGTTTTCCCAATGGCTGCTAGAAAAAGTTTTAAGAAGAAATGATGAATTTTTTTTATACATGAATTTTAAGCAGCAATGCAACAAGATCGGCTTATTTCTAACATATAGGTAAATGCAGCGACCAGATCAGAGCTCTACTTAAGAGATCCAGAGCAGTTTAGATGCATGATTCTCAGATAACCCCAGATGTATAGATTTATCAGTATTTAGATAAAATGAATAATGGTGCCTGTTAGAGATCTCCTTAATAGTTTGTTTTGGTGTTTGTTTTTTTTTAAAACTCTTGTTCAGAAGTGTGGGAAGGAAATGTGCTCATAAGAATAAAGGTCATGAAAGTCATTGGATAAATCCAGTAACATTCTCACACTGAAGAGATTTTTGTTATAGAACCTTCCATAGTAATGCTACCCTACATAACAGCAAAAACAAGATAACAAAATAACCAAGTTTACTGGGTCCTTACTCTTCCATGATAGAAAACAAAGCACAAAGCTTCCCAGCAGATATTAAGACCCAGTTTGGGAAGTCAAGACACTGACTGCAGACAACAAATTACACTGTGAAGTTCTGTGTGGTTTTTAAGAATACTACACAATACCATGGTAGCACAAATAGGTTTATCCATGCTCATGTTCAATAGCTTATCCAAACAGTGAAGCATGCAAAACAGCTGAGGAAGCAGAGACGTGAGGGAGGCCAGCTTCTGCTTCTATGCTTATGCTTTTAGTCAGATTATCATTCACGGGCAGTGGCATTGAGGGTTCTTATACTGCAGTATCAGTTTGTTGTTACTTACACATCTCTAACACGGGACGCTGACTGTGCAGCACGTGTCCGGGCACGTGAGTTCTGCAGGACACACTCACTGTGTAGCTCCATTCGTATCAACAGAATCACTTTACAGCAAAACACTATCCACAGGTTCAGAACTGGGTCCCTCCAATTTTGCCCTTCCAGTGCTGTTAAATACAACCCAGTGTGACAACCAACTGATGCAGTTCCCAGCTCTCCTTTCTACGGCACTGAAGGGGGGAGTGCACCCAACATTACTCTGCTGTAATATCCACTACTGTCACCTCAGGCTTTTCCAGGGCCTCTCTGGGTCACCCAGTTTCCCTTTTTCAGCTTTCCCTCTCACTGCTCTCACAACTCAACTTCTATGAGATGCCAATGAAAGAAATTTGTCCAGGTTAAGAGCTACAAAATAAGACTTTACGGTGTTTCCAATTTAACTAAACAGAAACTGAATCCAAGAATTACTCTTAAAGTAAACCTCGTGCTCAAAATATTTGCACTTGAAAAAGCTTTATTAGGAAAAGGAAAGAAAAACTAAGTGAGCATATGTATGCATGTAGTTAAGTCTCTAAGGGATAAACATTTGCAGATTATTATGCTAAGTTCCTAGAATTCAGCTGAATCAAGCTAGGGATTAGTCTTTTCTATTCTCAGTAGTCCTCTGAAGAGAACAGAAATGATTGATTTTTCCCTCAAGTGCATGATTTAGAAAAAAATTTAGCTTTCAAAAACAAGCCAAGACAGTTGTTCGATCACATCTCACCTGCTGCTGCATGCCAAGGAGCAGGAGTGGGGGGAAAAAAGTCACACAGGGACTGCACAAAGGGGAAAGTGTATCAATATTTAAAGGCTCTAAGCTCAACTTGGATCTTGTAAAAATTCATTTTTAGCATTAACGGATTTCAGAGATGGAATATATTAAATATAATGCTACAGAATTTCAGTGTGAGAATCTACTATTGATAGATTTCAGGCTAAGTTGAACAGAAGTCATAATTTCTACTACAGGTGCAACATATAAAATAAGTATTACTGTGGAGATCCAACACTGAAAAATTGGCTAAAGACACCTACCTTAAAATTAGAAAGAACCAGTGGCAATTACTAAAAGAACACTTAGGAGTCTTATATTTAGACTTAAGCAAAATTCAGTTCTACATTAAAAACAGTAATAAGAGTACTTGAAAAAAGATAATTACTTTGGTTTGAAAACAAGACTGGTGTAATACAAAGCATTTTTGATGTACCAGTTCAGAAGCTGCACAAGTTTGTGCTCCTGTTTTGGGAAAAACACGTTATCTGAGCTAAAGCATCACGGTCACCTTCAATATTAGATATGTCTTCATGATGTACCATGTAATCACGCATTTTCTTCACTTAAAAGACCAGCAACTATATATCAATAAGGTTTTTTTGCTTGTCTGACATGCCAGGGTTCTCCATTTCTCTGTGGTTTTGGTTGTGTGCCTTGTTTTTTTAATGTTCTCAAAGCTTCCATTAGTTTTTATGTTTACTGATACTGCTCTCTTAGTTTACAGCTTAATTCTATAACCGAAGTCTTCCACACATGAAATTATTGGAACATCTACTAGATGAGGGGTCAGCAGAGGAAAAATCAGAACACGCAACACATTTTCCACAAAGCTTTTATAACGTACAAATGGCTAACCAGACTTTGAATAAACTAAGAAGAGATACTATTTTACCTGCTGCTTTTGTTAAAACCGATCTGCTTATCAGTGGCTTAAGAACTCTGCATTACTCAACAGGAACCAACTATGGTTATGTTTTACAAGATATTTCAAGTAAAAAACCTGCACTTAACACTGAAATGCTCCAAGAATACTGATGCATGGTATGTCTGAAGTAAATTCTCAACTTTGCACAGGGGATGTTGTTTAACAACTATCACTTTCAAAACTCAAATAACTCCAACAGCAGCCACTACCCCTTCCCTCAAACCACTGCCAGAGACATATACAGCTGAGATTAAGTTCGTCGTCTCCAACTCTGACTTATTTAAAAAGTTAAAAAACCAGAAGAGACATGTTCTCAGCTCTCTATAATTGCAAAATTTAGGTGATGTTATTTCAAAGCAAGCTACACAAATGAAAAGCATGAAAAAAAGACACCAATCTTTTACATTTTGAGAACTGTTACAGCTAATAAACTCACATTTGTGGCTCATGAAAGGGAAAGCAGAAGGTAATCAGCTAAAATTAGGTGTGGAAGATACATTGCTATGCACAGGTGGGACCCCTCTATGGTTTCTTCCCACTCCCCATTCTCCCACCACTATCTTATGTGCACCAAACACCACATACCACTAATTCACCAAGGCAAGTGTTTAGCATTGAGTTCTGCAAAGTGTCTTCAGCTATTTGCAAGACTGAATCCTTAAGTGTACTGTGATGCTACTTACCAACACAGTTGAGGCCAAAATCAAGGTAAGGCATTCAACACAAGCCACCAGGAACACTACAATTCCAACTTAAAAAATTAGTAGCAGCTGCTGTGCTCTCTGTATTCCACAGAACTCCTCATTCAGCTACATAACAGGAAGTAGAAGGTGGGAATAGATGGAGTTTATTTTTTATCAAGAGATTTTAAAGTATGCTTGATAGAAGGCTGATTGCATATTTCTTTTCTATGCAGGCAGAGGTCAGGCAAGAAGAGGGGAGGGAGGGGTTTCATGCTATGTCAACCCATAGTTGATCAGGGTTTCTCATTCCAGTGTGTCCTTAGACTGAGCCGTGTGTCAAGTGCATACGAAATGGATCAGATTACCGATGGTATCATCTTTGACCTCTCATGCTTTACAAGTATGACTAACTGGTCTTATTTGAGTAACAGATCTATCTTAATGGCCAATATTCTGTAGAGTCAGTCTCCCATCCCTGTACAGTCTTTAAATACAAATATGGAGTCCTCAAGGGTATCAAAACAGGCTCCACACCCCCATCTATCCAAAGTGCTTTCTGACATTGAGACAAACTGGAGACTCCAGTAATATTTCTGTTTTACATGTGACCAGTGACCCCCTCTACCTCATGGGGTCTGTCAATATACCTTTGATTGGTACTTATAGTGGGGACTTATGTAAATCTGCCAACACTTCAACATAGTAAGAGGACATACCGTCAATAAAAAGTTTCTCCTTATCTTAATGCATACCATGAAGACTAATACAACCTCAAATCTTCCCAGACTGTTCAATCCATTCAGCTTCTCAGTTTATTATCTGTCTTTTTTTCAATCTATACTCATTTTGTCATTTGTAGTACAGCTGTTTAAGTAGTCTAGTTTCTCTAGAAGTTAAGAGTTAACTTCCTGGAGTTATAACACAAAGATTAATTTTTATTTTTCAGGTATCACTGCAAAATATATACTTCTGTATTCAGTTTTCCAGACTTCCAGTTTCTGCTTCTCAAGTAGTTAACAGAAGACCTCAAAACAGGAGCACCACATTTACTCATGAGTGAAATTATGAAAATAATTACTTGCCCTACTATTCCTCATTTGATTCTAGTCTCCATCTCCTAAACAGCAGAGACAGCTGTTCATTCCTGTCCTCCCCCACTGGCTCAGAAGACTTCAATCTGAAACTAGGCAACAGAGTCAAGATTCATCAAGTGGAAGTGGCTGGGTAGGTATGTCACCTTTTCCCTTTCACGCCCTCCCTTTGATGGGGAAAGGAGTATTTAGCCTTTTCTAACTTATTTAATGAATTTCTTTCCACAGGGGTCCTATCTATCACTCCAAATCAAGTTCTGGCACTCCACGGTATTTGCAAACCTGGCATGTGGGAAAGTGAGAAGAGATGCTTTGGTCAGTGACATTTTCTCCCCGTTCAGTTCCCACATTACCTTTCCTTCATACTTCTTGGCTAATGTTTGGGGAAAAAGCTAAATATATAAAAACCTCAAAGTGCATATGCCACCAAATTCAGAAAGGAATTGAAGTAAGCCTTCAAGTATTTTAGAATAGGTGCTTCCCCTCTATATTTTCTTGGAACAAACTAGTTCCCATCTTTCAGCATTTCCTGTACCCTATATTCCTTAGCTTTTATTTCTTTTTCCTGCTAGGTTTCCTCTCTAGTACCCATTTTTGCTGCTGTAGGTCTGTGCTAAGATAAGAATAAGAGGAACAACAGGTTTCACTTTCTTGTTACAATTAGTTTGGCATTTAGTGTATGTACTGAGGCAGAGGTTGTCAACTGAAGCTGCGAAGTAGAAAGCTGACCCTCTGAAAGGGACTTAAAATGAGGAATGAGACAACTGTCAGCACACCTTCTCCCTAACCCACATACCCAACCCATCAACTGCAACTGGATCAAGCTGAAGAGACATGGTCACACAAGCTCTTGCCAAAGCAGCACTTCTAATATCACATAGCAATCAAAACTGAATTAAAACCTGCTGTCATAGGCTTCCATTTTCTCATGTTTCAAGAGAAGAATCAAAGACTTGCCTAAAAAGCAGAAGGATCTAATAGGACTTCAAGAACGTCAAATGCATCGGTAAAATTAGCTAAAATCCCTACCTTCCTAAAGCAATGGAAAACATATCAAGTTTTAAAAATAAAACACAGAAGCCTTTCTGGAGTCTAAAAATTCTACAGTAATACATGTAAGTGTATTCTTTTGTACAGCTACAACAATACGCATTTCAGTAAGTCTATGTCAGTTTTGTAAACAAGATAAAACTGCAATCACACCAATTAACCAGAGCTGATTCTACGCATAGACCAGGGCCAAGCTGTTCCTCCTGTTGAAGATGGGAAGGGAGAAAAAAAAATTTGAGATCCAGACACACTTTTCTTAATTACTGCTTAAATCCAACCTTTCACCCCAGAAAAGGCAAGTTCATTTTTGCCTCTTATTAAAAGTCCTTGAATCATTCCACCTACACTGCTGTTTGACATTTAAAGGACAACCCCATGGTTGAAGCACTCCTCATTAGGGCATAAGCAGTAAGCCATTTCGCCATTCATCCTGCCCTCTCATGGTCCTTTCAGTCAATTAACTGAAGTCACAATTTAAAAGCAGGTGCTGAAGCTGTACTACCCACAGCACCTTCATTATTATAACCACTACAAAGACAGGTATCCGAAAATGTATTTGTCATATCAAAACCAGAAGTAGTAAAAAAGTCAACTTAACATAGCTTGAAGACTATCTTGTCCAGCTTCCAGCTGTTTCTAAATACCAAGTGATGTTAGCTCTATTTTCTTCCTCTGATCTAACAAGAACCTCTTCTGTCCCGTCTTCAATTTGCATCCTTGGCTTTAGATACAGATTCTCTATAGCTAAAGTCTTAGTATTTCCGAACAGGCATCACAAGAGGCACATTGTTTTTCTCCGCAAATTTAGAGGAACTACTTTTAACTCAGATTGAAATAAGAATCTTACTTCCAGGGTCAAAAAACCTTCAATTGTGCTTTACTCAGAGCTTTGGAATGTGTAAGAAATTTTAAAGGGCAAACAAAGCATAACCATTTTCCTTCTTCTGGGTTGAGTTCCCAATACATTAAGAAAAAAGAAACCAAGTTTTCTTATTCCTATAATCCTAATCTTCCTGCCTCACTAAACAAAGACCACCAGGTGCTCATTTTCCATTGAAGTTCTGCATCTTTGTTTAGGTTAAGAGATCTAGTCAGCCAAGTGTGGAAGAAAGCTATTTTGAACCCATGAAAAGGAAATCATTCCCTTAAAGAGGGACCATAAAGAAATGGAAAAGTAGAAGATGGTCTGAGCAAGTAAGAGTTTGAAGCAAGGCATTTAGATATTTACTTGAAATAATTTACATACCCCAATATATGCACACTTCATGCAGTACAAAAGATAAAACCACAAAGTTTTCTAAATACTTGTTTAGATAATTCTAGTGGGATAAAACAAGTCTAACTACACAGAAATACAGAAGACAACTTCTGCAAGAGAACTAACATGGCCTTCATTGCTAGAACTCAGCAACAAGACAGCTCCCACCAGGGTGCATTACGCTCCACAGAAACTAGTAATCTGGCCTCTGGAAGCAAATTATCTCCCCTTGGATTCACTGGGATCTCCTGAGTTCTGGTGAGCTAGAACACTAGGCCTTGAGATGCCACAACGGCATGCAATGAACTGGAGTATGAGCTGAAAACACTATCAAGGCTGCCATTAACTGAATCACATAGACGCAACTAGAAAATAACACTTATCAGGCGACTGCTTTTCCAAAATAGTATTCCCCTGTTCCATCAGATTTCCAGATATTCTGTAACTCCTTTGATACACAAAGACAGAGATTTTTGCATCTCTCAACTAGTCAAGCAGAGGAGGATAAATTGCCAACTCCAAACACAAGTATCAGATGCTGCCTCTTACAGATGTTTTTATCTGTCCTACAAATACCTCTAATAGCAATCAGATATTCAAGTTATATCAAATGCTGATATTGATGCTGAAACAGGCAAACTGGAAAAAAGATCTTCTGGGAAGATTCATGTACAAGTGTATCATTTTTGTAGTTATTTTTTGCACATACCTGAGGAGCATGGCAACCACTTGCAGGCAATTTTTAGGCCTCAAAAGCTGTACGTAGGCAAGCTCAGAATGCAGTCTGCTCAGGCATAGGTTTGGTTACAGATGTTCCATGCAATGCTGAAGATACCTTGGTGTTTTTTTGTTTGTTTGTGTTTTTTTAATTTCTTCAAACATGTTACTTCTATATCTATACCTTAAAGCCTAACTATATTCCTGATGGCACATCACAGGTTTCACCAGTCAGCAGCAGAATCAAACCCATGGACCTAATTAGTTTCTTGTTCTGAGGCTTTAGTTTGATGTGTACAGCTTGTGACAGGAGACCTCAGGAGTATATTTTGCACAACCCACCCCTATTTTAGCATTAATTGTTTACCTTGCTAGCCCTAAAGGCAAGTAAGAGAAATAAAATGAGAGAGCTCAATAACTTTCACTTTTGTTAGCAACACCTACTTCTGTCAAGAACTACACCAGAATTTGTTTACTTACATCTAGCGAATCCTCATTGACCAGGATGAGAGACATACTCTGTGAAATGAGTCTGCAAGAATACCCTGCAAGAGAAAAAAACCCAAGGATTTACTTTTTGAAAGAATATTTAAGGTTTAGCTAAACCTTAAGATAAACATCTGTAGGTCAGATTACAATTTACTTTTTGAGCAGTAACTCCTATCAGGCAGGCTACTGGAAGCGTTGGTGTATAGGACACACTCCAACTTGACAATTTTACTAGCAATAGAAGCTGCACTTTATCTGCATTTTCAAATACATCACTTGATATGTTTTAACCAAAGAAAACACTGTATTAACTAGATGCAGTAAATATAGGCTATATTCTTACAGCAAAATTAAGTATTTCTATACTTAAACTTTTTTTTTAATCTATATGAATGCAGAATTGCCTTCAACATGATACAGGAACAGATCCTAACACACAGTTGCAGCTATGCCACATGACTGGAAGCACACACATTGAATCAGTTGGTGCTACCCAGTCCCCTTAGCCCACACTTGGGTTATACATTTTTTACTCTTAGAGTTTAGTGTGGAAAGTCCTAAGCTTCATCAAAAACTAGAGATCAATGACACACACACAGCCCCTGCCAACTCCTATAGGCATCAGGTGATTGTACTAAATTACTCTTAGTGTAGGACTGGGCATGAAAGAACAAGAGCAAGTTGCCATAGTCTAGAGCAGCGCTCAGGAGGCAGTTCTGTACATTTGCCAGGACACCAAAATTCAAAGGAAAAATTCTCAAAACAAAAAAAAACTTATTTTTGTAATAGCAAAAGCCAATGACTGCAGTACCACTCAACACCACTGAAGTGGCTGTTCCTCTGCCCCACGATTGTCACTGACATGAGCCGAAGTCATATCCAGGATATATATACTTGGCATTTACAGAATAAAGTTTAATTCCAGTTCATATTAATGGCAAGAGAAATGCAAACTCGCACCACTGACCCCACTGCATTATCCTAAAAGCTCATATAAGTTCTCTTGGGATTGGCACAGTCATGTAGCTTCATAAAACAGCAGATAATTCATTTATTTGAAGCACATACTTTTTACTGCTGATCTAAGTTATACAGGAAAAGGAAATACAAAAGAATTATTTTGTATTTCTACTGTGCTTTTGTATAGAAATGAATCACAGCAAGTTTAAGAAATTGCTGTCATAAAGTGAGGTCTCGAAGTCTTTTACTTTTCTTAAATGGAGACTGGAGGCTACTGCAGTATAAGAATAACATCCCAGTGATGAACCACTGCAAGGCTGATAGGTTCAAAAGCAGAACAGCATAGTCAATGTAAAAAGATTAAGTGTCTGTCTCCTTATCTCACAACAGCAAGAGAACAACTGAGGCATGAATTTATTTACTGTGGGATTCTTGGTTCCTTCGGAAGGCCATACTGGCTCATCAATTGCAATGCAAATCATTTCCTCAGGCTACAGAATTTTTATAATTAGGCTAGTTTTATATGGATAATCCAGGGTTAACATGCCTGCATGAATAACTGTTGTCAAGAAAGCAAATCCCTCATCTTCATTTGTGGAAGGCATGCTTGTATCACATAGCCAGGCACTTCCAGGCAGCAGGTTTAATTACCTGCAGAAGTTTTGTTTCTCTTCCATTTTCACAGCTGTGTGGAATATGAATATCAGGTGCAACCTTGCAGATACATTTTCATCTTATTTGTGTTAACGAGCTAAGGTTTAGAGAATACAGAATGACATTGAACTCACACACACCTGTTGGGAAAAGGATGAAATATATTCTAAGTAAGCACAGCCTACAACATGAAAGCTTTGCGGATAGCCTCTGATTCTGCCCATGAATGTGTCTTAGGTGGTAGTACAAAACTGAGTAATGAAGCTTCAACACAGAGACAAAACACTAACTTGGGAAAAAGTCAGTTTGCTGTTTTTAAAAGTTAGTCCCAGGCTGAAGAACCACTTCTTTTTCATGAGGAGAAAAAGAGAATATTGCAAACTTAAGCACTTCCCTCCATGTCAGGTTTAGTTTTTCCCCGAGGGAATGGCAACAGCCTTGTGCAGTAGGCTGTTACAAATTCAGTATAACTAATTCAGAAGTATTTTCTAGTAGTATTTGATTGGAACAGCAGCTGCAATAGCAAGCTGTAATTTCTAAGCCACTGCTCACTTTCATTTTACCTCTTTCAAAATGAGCAAGATGCCACTCAACAAGTGCAGCTGGAAAAAAAACCTATGGAAAACAGAGTTACTCTGTTGTGCATCTTGGAAGTCAAGGAGTCAGAAGAACTAATCCTGCAATTGAGGTCATTTTGCATCTTGTCACCACATTAAACAGGAAGGAGATCAAGACTCCAATAGAAGGATGTAAGTCAAGCCTAACAACAGTTTATAAGAGATCTTACAAAGAGATCTTATAAGAGATCATACATTATATACAATTTCAGGACCATGAAGATGTTAAAATCTAGCACTAGTATAAAGCAATGTAACAGCAACTGTAAGATTACAAGTGACATTTGTAGTCATATTTTTAAAGTTCTATAATAGTTACAACTGCCAGTACTAACATGGCAAGCAAAAATACACTCTCTAAGATCAGGGCATATTTTTGTCAATGCTGCTGAGCCAAGCAAGATCAACTGCTGGTTCAAAGCCAGGTATAAAATGTCAATCCATATCTATAAGTTGGTATCTAGCTCTTTAATTTAAAAGCCTGACTAAGTCCATGAAGCAGATGAATCGGGTACTTCTGGGACTTATTTCCCTTCAAGTGTCCTGAGAGAAAGATTGCTTGAACCAGAGTTCAAGATCATAGCCCACAGGCACATTCGTACTGCAGACAGAATCCAGCATCTGAGGCAAGAATTATTATCCTCTGCATTTAGAGAGGGCACATATGCCCTGCTCAAACTTCACATAGGGATACAGGCAAGCATGTTGGCATTCCTTCCATTCCCTCAACTGAAAAATCATGGCTGGCCATAACAAGTATTCTTATCTCTAAACTGGAGAGATGGGTTTGATGGACAGACTGTCAGATGGATAAGGAACTGGCTGGGTGGCCATGTCCAAAGAGTCACAGCTCAATGTACAAGTGGAAACCAGTAATGAGTAGTGCCCCTCAGAGGTCAGTCCTGGGACCAATACCATTTAGTATCTTCATCAATGACAGACAGTGGGATTGAGCGCACTCTCAGCAAGCTTGTAGACAACACCAAGATGAATAGTGCAGTTGATACGCTAGAAGGAGGGGAAGCCATCCAGGGGGACCTTGACAGGCTTGAGGAGTAGGCCCACGCAAACCTCAAAGTTCAACAAGGCCCAGTGAAAGGTCCTGCCCCTGGGTTGCAGCAATCCCAAATATCAATCAGCACAGACTGCAGGAGGAATGGATTGAAAGCAGCCCTACCGAGAAGTACCTGGGGATACTGATGGATGAGAAATTGGACATGACACCCCACCTGCAGTTCTGCATCCAGCTCTAGGGCCCCCAGCACAAGACAGACACGGACCTGTTAGACTGTGTCCAGAGGAAGGCCACAAAAGCAATCAGAGGGCTGGACCTCCTCTCCTATGAGGAGAGGTGAGAGAGTTGGGGTTGTTTGGCCTGGAGAAGAGAAGGCTCTCAAAAGACCTTTCAATATATAAAGGGGATTTATAAGAAAGACTGAAAGAGACTTTTTACCAAGGCCTGTAGTGGCAGGTCAAGGAGTAACGGTTTTAAACTGAAAGAAGTTAGGTTTAGATTGGACATAAGGAAGAAGTCTTTATGATGAGGGTGGTGAGACTGGAACAGGTTGCCCAGAGAAGTTGTGGATGTCCCATCATGGGAAGTGTTCAAGGTCAGGCTGGATGGGGTTTGGAGCAGCCTGGGCTAGTGAGAGATGTCCCTGCGCATGCCAGGAGGATTGGACTAGATCTTCAAAGGTCCCTTCCAACCCAAACCGTTCTGTGATTCTATGATTGTAAGGCAGTCTTTGCAGCTATGCATGCACACTCCAGGTAAGAGCACTTAGCTCAACTGTAGGGATTGATTCCTTGAATAAGAGAGGGATGCAGTTCAGTAAACACTTCATTCCCATTCCCAGAAAACAATCTGTTACTAAGGAAGTTATTGGCTAGAAATACATCAGATCTGATTTTCCGTGAGCCTGCTGACCACCAGAATGGCGGTAAATAGAAGTCTGCCATGGGTTTTTTGCCTCACTGAAAGGCAAAGGAGATCCAGACTCTGCAGATTGTTTTAAGAGAAGGATGAACATACAAGAGCACCGGTTAAGCCTTCTAGAGTTGTTTGCAGGCACTGGCTAAGGACAGTTTCAGCTGATAAAAACTGAAGACCATACATCATGCTCAAAGATGTTTCTGAACCTGAAACTCATGTTTTCTATAGGTAGAGAGTTCAAACAGTTGATCAGCATTAAAACTTGAGGAACACACTCACCTGCAGGACTATCAGCTGGCACATGGCTGAGTGGAAGGCATACAACCACCCCACAGCAAGGTCAATCACTCCTCTTCAGAGAAACACAATCAAGACAATAGAGACAAATTCCGAAGGCCAAAGAATCAAGAGGAAGCTGGAAGAACAAAGTACTCCAACTCCTTGGGGCAGCTGCCAAGAGCTCAAATATCCCTCAATACATATCCATAAAGCAAGAGTCCATAAGCACGACCTCCATACACAGTAAGAAAGTGAAAACACATTTTACTCCCCAGAGATATATTTACACCTGAATCATAAAGTTTACATGTGAATCGAGTTTTAAATTGATTATTACAGTTTTAATGGGTTACATACAAAAACTGGAAGGGTGCCATGTGTTTGTACTTTCAGGCCAACTTGAACATGAAGCTAATTAAGTTTCCAGAGTTTTACTCCTAAAATGTACACTAAACAAAGTGGTAATTTAGAAGTTGCAAGGGAGATGCTTATTCTCTTAAAGCTGCTACTGTATAAAAAAAACAGTTTTAGAGACAAGTTGGAAGTTAGTCTCCTTCATAGTAAGCCCATGTACTTGTGTTCAGGCTACCTGCTGTCAGTTGATGTCAACTTATTTCAGATATTTATGCCAAAACTTGTAGTTGCTTTTTTTTAATTTGTCAAAAGATGATGCTTCCCTCCGCTTAACTACTGCTTTTAAAGAAAGAAAAATCTGCAGATAATGATTCAAAACAGATAACTAGCACTTAAATCAGGTGTCTACTTAAGCTACCCACCTTATTTCTACTACAACTGTATCAGTTCAGCAAGTTATTTCATCTCTTGGTACCAACTTCAACATAAAGACACATGAAACTTGATTCAGTTTTGATAAGTAAACAAAGATTCTAGTCAGTAAAGCAGACATTCTGAAATTCTACTAAACTAAGACCAGGAAAAAATTAAAAAACAAAGATAGAAAATGCGTAAAGTCTTGCTAAAGGTAATGCAAGTTCAGTGACAGAGCATCTGCTCTGCCAGGAGGAGCCTGAAACACATCCAGACCTATCTACATGCAGTTCTACATATAAGCCGCCTCATCGGTCACGTTCTTTGCATAGTCTGAGAATCTTGAAGTCAACATAAGCTTGAAAAGGCTAAAGAAACAGCTCCCTCAGCAGAAGACAACCTATGCTGTTAAGGGTTCCCTTAACCTACACCTGTACATCTAAACAGGCTCATCTGAATGCAATTGTGGATGACACTTTACACAGGCACACTAGAGAAAGCGTGAAGACCTGGGCAGCCCCTCTCCTAAGACGCTGCTGGTGTTGTGTGAAGGGGTACAGCACAATGGCAGCCTTGGCACAGCTTCCAAATCAGCATTTCAAGCACGGCAGCATTCTGTGACAGCACAAGGTATTGCTACCCAGGCTGCCCAGCCTGCGAGCATCCACAGTAAGAAAAAGGCCGAAGCATTTGAGTTTTGAGTACTTACTAGACTTACTCATGCAGTGCATCCAATGCAAGAGTAGCACAACAGCAGAAGTGCTACAGAGCACAACATCTAGTTGCTGTAAGATTGAAGTTTAGAGGTATAGCACTTAGGGACACAGTTTAGCAGTAGGCTTAGTGTTAGGTTAATGATTGGACTAGATGATCTTACAGGTGTTTTCCAATCTAGGAGATTCTGTGATTCTATGAAATTACAATATCCACCTCCAGTTCAGCCCAGCCTTACAGCAAAATCCTTGTATTTGACACATTACAAATCAAGTTGGGTACATAGACTGACTTTATCAGATACGTTTATGACCTACAAGGAAGCCTAATGTTTAAGGACTGCTTTTAATAACAAACCTAAACCTACAGTGCTAAAAACTCTCCAGTTTTATGCTGCAAAACCAGGTAAACACCTATGTCTCAAGCAGGTTACTATTCTATTATGTCAGTACCCAAGCACATCTGTCTAATACTTTAATTTGCACTTTTCATTCACATCATTGCAAGACTTTTTTGCATTGTGAAGACTGAAGTTAAGTTAAGATGCATCAACAAGTTTGAGACAAGGATATCCATATTGTGCTCTGATAAAACAACTCATATCTAGGGGTTATATTCAATATAATTTTCAAACCAACCAAACTCTACCCATACACTCAATAGCAGCAACACACTTCCACTAAATCACAACATACTTGACTAATAGGTATGTCATAAGATGACAGCAGGAGCAGTTATTCAAGCATCCACCTGCTTTCACAGACAAGATATGCAAGAAGTTGTAAGCTATACGCTTTGTATTACCATGTTTCCCATCATACCTCAAACTCCAGAAAAGGCACTAAGATAAGAAAAAAGCTGTAAAACAGTTTGATATAATGCACAGTATAACTGAAACATTATAATCTGGTTGAGCTCTCCAGTTTCCATCAAAACAGAGTTATCTCTTCATTCCATACAAGAATTGCACTTAACTAAGAGCAGCAGTTTCCCTTAGCCTGACACTCAGAGCAAAGACTTCAGTCCAAACCCCTCCAATTCTCCAAAGCGAAGGCTACCACATGCCTGTCTGCTACCAAGGAACCATTCTGTAAAAAGCAGGCCTGTTTTTGTTTAAAACCCCACACAGCACATCTAGTATGTAACCTGCCACATACCAGACAAATTCACAGTAACCAGAAAGATGGATACCTATATTGAGAGCCGTTTCCTGTTTGTCCCCTGTCAGAATCCAGATCTTAATTTCTGCCTTGATTAGTGTGGCTATTGTTTCTGGAACACCTGCTTGCAGGCGGTCTTCAATGGCTGTAGCTCCAAGAAGCAGTAAATCCTGGAAAAGAGAATTGAAGGATTGTTTTCTCACGATAACCCTCTGTTTGGAACACACTCAAAAGGGAATTAAAGACAGCATGTTGTGCCTCATTGCTAATGCAGCATTTTGACAAGCAATATACACTACAGTAAGTTTTTGGGGTGGCTATTCTACTTCCTCTGCCTACAATTCACATTTCAAGAGGTACAGAATGGAACCGAGTGTTTCTGATCAGAAAGATGGCAATGTTTCAAGAGCAATTAATTGAAGTTATACAATTCCAAAGCTAGCCTGTGGATGAACATGTATACTAGAGCATTCACTAATCACCATAGCAACATGATGAATGGTCACAGTTTATGTATTTCCTAAGCTCACAAAACAAAAGTCACCTGGCATCACATCATTTAAACTAGTTTCCCTCCCATAAAATGTACATACAGACTGGATACAATCACTGAAAGCAAAAATTATTGCAACTATTTATGGATATAATCACTACATTTATGTAATACAAGTGGTATGAATGTTAATCAATCCAAGTATCTCTAGTCTACATACAGATGTCTGCCAGAAAAACAAGTCTCATACAACAAATTTAATACTAGGGTTAGCCATAGTCTTATGCAGCTCTAAAGCAACTGCTTGAACAGATTTGGCCAAGTTACAAAAGAGTCAGGCAGACATACCTAAGAAACAAACCTCGAACAGCACAATCTAGTCAGCAGATTTTAACTTTAAAAGCATTTTAATGGTTCACTAGACATGTAAAGATGTTCAATTTAAAAGAAATTGATACAAAGTTTTAGTTATACTGTACAATTTCAGAATTGCACAGGGAAAAAAGTAACAGCTTCGATTCTTGGTAGGTACTATAATTATTCAAAACAAGTGAAAACAGACAAAGTGAACAGAAGTTAGGAGAGCTGGGGTTGTTCAGCCTGGAGAAGAGAAGGCAGCCTTTCAATACATAAAGGGAGCTTATAAGAAAGACTGAGAAAGACTTTTTACCAGGGCCTGTAGTGACAGGATAAGGGACAGTGATTTTAAACTAAAAGAGGGTAGGTTTAGATCAGACATAAGGAAGATTTATTTATTTTTTTTTACAATGAAGGTGATGAGACACTGGAACAGGTTGCCCAAAGAAGTTGTGGGTGCACTTGTACCCAGCGACCTCACCACTCAGACTCAAATAGCTCTCCCACTCTCATTTGAGCCCTAAGATGAGAAATCGACCTGTTAAAAGACATTATATTTTGTTACAGCCACAAGCCAGTTTATTATCTAGAAAGAAATGCTTACAGACCAGAGAATTTAACCTCAGAAATACCAGCTCTAAGAAAAAAAAAATAAAGTTTCAAGTGGTTCCTTGGTACGACCAGCAAGCAAACATTAATAGGAAAGAAATACAGTGGATATTTCCTACCAATATAGTACACTAAGTCCAAAACTCCAGTTCTAACACTCACTCAAAAGATGCCCTTTTTTCAAAGTATTAAGTTGTGAAAAAAGGTAGAAGGTAGATGGCTAAAAATTATCTAGGGATTGAGAAGACATTTTAAAGTGAGAATCAACCCACACTAATGGATTGATCACCCATGATCATTTTTTACCTCTGTGAAAACAGAAGAGTATGAGAGCACAGCACCGGGTAGCAGAAAACTGAAAGGAGCTATAAGATCTAGAGAATCAAGAATTAGATAGCCACACTGCTACTGACCAACCAACACAATGAGATTTGCTTAAAGTCCTTGGAGTTTTTCTGTCACCCTGTGAAAGCTAGCTCCCATCCTAGTCTCAGCTTCCTCCTCTCTTCTGCCCCAAATTAAATAACCAGCCAACAGCACTCCAGAACTTAAGCTGCATTGTTAATATTAATTAACAAGAGCAACTGAAGTTCAAAGACTACTTAAAACAAACCACTGAACAAAAGGAGTGAAGTAACTGGAGCAAAGGGAAAAAGCATGAACAGGCGTAGGTGAGAAGTGTGACTACCAGCATTTCAAAAAGCGGTAAGACCAACAAGTACCAAAGAAACACTGGCCCCTAGTGTTGACATTTTAACATTTCATTCAGTGTGGGAGGACCAGTTTCAAACTGGTTCTCCAATACCTGCTTTCCCCTTCCAGAATTACAAGTTCTGCAATTTGCATGAAGAGAGTGGTTTATCTTTTCTCAGTCTGTGCAGCTACAGGCCTCAGTGAGCACTTTGTCTACAGTGTCTACAACAGCCTTCAGAAAATTTGAACTGTGACTGCCATACGAAAAAGAACAAGTTTCTCTTCATATACTAGTCCATGGGAACTCAGTGCAACACAATGATTTCATACATTATCTTTATCAAGTTACCTTACACAAGATAGCAAGATAAAAAGTGTGAAAAAAGCATTTGTAAGTAGCAATGACCCTTTATACGTAAGTGTGTCTCATTTATCAACTAAAACTTGATGGGTCCATGGACTGAACAAGTTGCCAAAGAATACCTTTTCAGTTTCTCATGAATGCAATTAAGTTTGTTTTACTGTATAAAGCCTAAATTCCATGGAAAAAAAGACACATGTAAGGGAATTTGCATCCAATTCTCAGAAACATGTCTTACCTTCTCAATGATCTCATAGCACTCCTCCAGCTTCTGAGTTCTGTCTTTCAGAACTGTACTGGTTTCATTGTAGACATTCAACCACTCTCTGTAAGAGTTTTCTGACAGGTCTGCATAAGCAATGCACAAAGTCCTCAGACCTAAAAAACAGAAGAGAGCCATTACACACAGTAAAATCACACTGAGTATCAGCAAATCATTAATGCCCTAATGTATGCTCAGTTCTAACCCTCTCACTGGAACAACAGCAGCTTTTAATGTACACTCTTAAATTCTGAATTCCAGAAAATCTCCCTGTACATTTGGGTTCTCAAACATAAAACAGAAGTCTGGCTCATTTAGGTTACTAATGTTGGTGCAAATCAAAGAGTGTAATGGGCACAAACTTCTCCCTGATTTTCAGTACCGCAATCTAGCCACACTGGAGCAACAAAAGTGTCATCTTTAATCTTTTTAGTTTAAGTATGAAAGCAAGCTTGACTTTCATGTATTTTTAAAAAGATCAAATTAAAGAATTAGCTACATATTGTGATTGGAGATATTACTTAGTCAAACATAGCACACAACCCACATTTCCTTTTAGAAAGACTTTTTTTTTCTCCTTCAGTGTATGCACGTAACTCACATTAATAATGGGAGTTACACATGCACAACAGAGTGGAGAATAGGGCCCATGAAGTATGAAAACCATTTTATTAGACCACTGACAAAAATTAACATACAGAAGTAATGTGGGGTTTTTTTTTCTGGCATGAGTCAAGCAAAGTGTGTGCCATAAAATACAAGAGTTTCATTACTGGGAATGTGGGAGTCTGCAAAAAAAAATATATTTTTGAAAGCTGAATAATGTTTTCAGATTTAGGAAGAAAACCACTGGTTCGTGGTTTTACTATAATGCAAGTATCTCATGGTACTGCAGAAGAGGGAACAAAGCCAAGTACTCCCCTATGAGCAGACGTGTTAGATCAGTCATAAAGGCCTTCGAGACCATTTCAGATTATCTTTGATGTCTTGGTCTTCCAGGCTTCTCAGCATGTTCAGGTTATCACTTTGCTTCACAAAGCCAGCCACTTTGTCATCCGACTTTTACACTGGTAATCACACCACTAACTCCAGTGTATGTACTTTCCTTTCATCATGGGCACACAGAACCTCATCTTTTCCTTCCAAATTCCGCTTTCCCACTGAAATAGCACAGAAGTAGGGCACAAACTTCCTTTGGCTTAAAGTTATCCTAGACTTGTTAATTTGCTAATTACACACCACTTCTTAATTTATCTTCACAACCATCTTATTTGGCACTGCAAAGCTTAGACAATGCAGAACATGCTGCAAGTAATTTGATAAATTGAATTCTCATGACATGCTGTTTCTCTTACCTTCTGTTGCGAAGTATTCAAGATGGCACAGAGTTTGCTCCATATACTGGGAATCTTTTGAAAGCCTCTCAAAAATTACATTATCCTATTAAAACCAAATTCATTACAACACAGTAAGTCTACATACAAAGTTTCCATTTGTGTATTTACAAGCTCAAGTGAAGTAACCTGAGTGGACTTGCTAATATCAGAACCCAAGACTGTATTTGTAAGCAATACATTTGGGTTTTAGAGACTCTGGTTTGAATAAGTAATTTGGATTGTGCCTAGGGGCAGAGACACTGCATCCACTTTAAATAATGGGGACAGAAGTAGACTCTGCCCTCCTCCCCTCTCTCCATAAAGGGGTCCCCGTTATTGGGCAGTACAGAACACTCCTTTCTGAATTACTAAGCCAATATATTGATTTTCAGGGAATATAAGTGTCTGGTTTTATTCAGTAAACATTGTAGTCCCATACAGAAAAGCTTCTTGCAATCCTCTCTACAAAAGATTCCCACTGATATTAAAAAACAGAAGGCAGAAACACTGAACAGGTTCTACCACAAAATTCTCTCAGAAATAACATTCCTCCTGCAGCAGCTTTCTTCACCACTAAATCAAGGGCAATTGAAAAGGCCCAGATAGCAGCTGCAATCAAAACAGAACACCATCACCTACTTATCTACAGTCTCCGGATTTTATTCTGCAACTACCAGAACAAGTTGCCACACACATGAAATACAGAAACCCTACTGTTGCTCAAACATGTACTCTGAAGCTAAGTAAACAGGCCTACATTTATCATTGATTAGAGGTAAGCATACATAACAAGTAATTTATGATGGAAGTTTATGATGGAAGTGACAGGACAGGAGATGACTATCAGAATGTGGAAGACTTCATGTAGAACAGGCAGTTAACTTACAGTTTAGATGAGTGGTAGATGCAGCAGAACATACAAGACAGAACACTACATTACACTAGTTACTACAATCCTTTTGCTCTGTTAAGACATCTGAGCCTGCTCACATGGACGACTACATGAAACTTCTTACTGCAAACTCTACTGTTCTCCATCCCTTCCAGTGCCACACTCCAAGAAACAGCGTGGACTCAGGCACAGTATGAGCAACAAGCAGTTGCAGATCTGTGCGGTCCTATTAGGCATACAACTTTGAAATACTGCACACTTAACAGTGGGCTTAATTCGTTCCCACCACACCAGCATGAAGCTGACACAACTTTATCAAATCAGGGGGGTTAGACTGAAGCAAGAGCAGTGTAACCAGACCTATGTGTCAGGACAAATTCTCTAAGGATCTGCTTTACTCGAAGTCAGAAATAGTTTACCCTGTTGCAAAAAGCCAACTCCATAGTTTTCCATTGAAATTAGAATCACTCTCTGGCTGTGGCCAATGCTAGTTTTGCAGCCTTTGTACTTTGGTAAGTTATTGCTCTTGTCAGTGAAGACAGAAGCACAACATGGTGCAAGTCATGATGACAAATAGCAGCAGGTGCAGAGACACAAGAGAGCCACATCAAGAGCCAACCACTCGAGAGCAGATTTTTGTATTACAGATTCAGATACCAGCATTTAGTCTAGCTCCTGAACTGCTGCTGCACAGCTGGGTGAAATCCTGCCTTTGCTAAAGTAAAAGGTACCGCTCCCATTAATTTCAGGATTTCAGGTAGGTAGCAGAAAGCCTAGCAATCTTCCTGCCTGCAAAAAGAGTCAGAGCAGGAATTACAGATCTCTTAAATCACTTGGCCCCGAACAGAAAGCCAACAGGTATTATGTGCGAGACCTGGAATGCCAGCATCAGCCACAGCTGTTGAAACAATAACTGATAGTGTTAGTCCTGCATTAGGTAGCATGATTACTTACAGCCCCTTTGCAGTAGAGACGTAGCTGTCCTCCTGGAGTTCGAACGATCACTGACATTCTCTTCCTGTTACTATTGAAAGAAAAATATTTGTTTTCATTAGTCATAGTGATGAAGAAGTCCTGTTGTAGCAGTGAATTTCTCTGATCAGCAGAGATCAGGTGAGATGTTACTTAAGTAACTTAAGACCCCACAATCCTCAACAGCAAAGAGAAATATTAAAGTGCCCATTTCCAGCTTCAGCCCTATGGCTCCCATTGGCAAGCACTCAACCAGCCTTGCACCCAAACGTGAACAAGAACTCAGAAAAGAGCAAGATGGCACAAAAATCCTCTTGAAAGAAGAGGGGTCTCATTTATTCTCAGCCTTTCCTTATTCCTCAAGCAAAATCATTCTGGGGACTCAGGCTAGAAATGGAACCATTAAGGCTAAATGTGTATTAATTATAGGCCTAACAGACACTGAAATAACCAGCCATTGACAAGGCCAGTTATTTAACTTCTTAACACAAAAGCAAGCAAAAACATCACAGAAAGGAGTCACACATGGTACAGACCAGCTCTTGACCTCCCCTACAGGTTCTTTATATTGGTCTAATCAGACCAATATAGTTGGTATTACATAGAACAAAATCAGACCCTCTGAGCAGGGTTGCATATAAAGACAGTCAAGTTTTAGTATGTTTTTAAAATAGTACCATAACATTCACAGGTGTTCAATAAACAGTAGGTAAGAATTTTTTTTTTTAACGATAAATTTTGGCATTTCACTTATCAACCTCTCCTTTAAAAGACCCACTGGAGAAAAAACATAGCATATAAAAGATAGAGGAAAGTAAATCAACTCTCAAGAGAACCCTGAATATGAAACTACAGGTTCTTCAAAGAAAGTTATCTCTAAGTGTAATTATTCTTCTTAGCAGAAGGAGGACTCAGAAGCATCCTCCCTCCTCATCCTCTTCTTGCCAGGATGTACAAAGAGATCAGAGTGTAGAACAATCCTCTTCCGCCGCCAAAGTTGCTTAGGGACATCCAACACTTTTCAAGGCTCAAGAGCCATTTGTAAGGAAGTAAGCTCTTGGCATGTATGATCAGACAAAACAAATCCTTCCTGGGACTCTGTGAAGAAAGTCTGGAACGACAGCAATTAACTGTGCCCAGAATTTCTGCAGCAAGCTAATGACACTGGGAAAATTCCATGTGCTTTTTGAAATCTAATTATAGGAGCTCCCTCACTGGTCAAGAGGGAAGTTGCTACACACAGGAAAGAATTAAACCAGCATTTTCTACCAGCGCTGCACATAGGCTACACACTGCTGCCTGTGGACACCAGGGAATTAGTCAACTTGTCAGAAACTCTGAAAAACTCTTCTAGCACCTTTTTAGATAGTCCCACAAGTAGCCTATGTACCAACATTCTGAATGAAAAGGAAAAATAATTAAGAGCGATCTTCAAAGAAAGCCAGGACACAAGAAAAGCTGCCTACCCAAATCTTCCCTAAGTTTTACATACTTATATTAGAGCAGAACCAGCCAACTCAAAGAGGGCAGAGAGCAAGGCTTTAAGCCACAGCAAGATTAGAAAAAACAGCAGAAAAGCCTGCTGACTGGCACCATCCAAACTGTCAAAACTTTCAGCTGACAAAGAGAAAGCACCTTTTATGACCTCCAGTGATTTAGGGGCCCAATTCATCACACAAAGTTTCTTGCTAGCCACGCAGTGCCTTTCCTAACTAGCCTGACAAGGCAGGAGTGCCTGCAAGGTTGTTTTTCATAGCTGGAGTGGTTCTTAAAAAGGGGCACCAAAAAGCCTTCCAGCTGGAAAATCCACCTATTCAAAACCAAGTAGTTTACAGAAGCACTATAGAAGTGCAATCTCAAACTTAAAGCATGTTCTTGAAGCAAACAAGTGACACAAGGAAATCAATGAAGCACAGAAAGACACTTCCAGGGCAGCAGTTTCTCAATAAGCCAACAGAGCTGCACTGGCAGGGGAGAGCTTCACATTCACATGCCAACAGCTTGTAAGCAGCTCTGCATTAGTCCTATATTGCAAATGAGGAGATGGAGGGGCAGGATAAAATTAAGGAAGTTCAGCTTTTCTACTGCATCAGCTGAATCTTTTTGTTCTAGACAATACATTTGCAAAAATGGTTTTCTTGTTCTCCTGCATTTAGCATACAAGAGGAAAACTTACCTGGAAAACTCCAGCACATTCAGAATTTCAAAAGTTTTTTCTTTTCCCAGCTACAAAAGAAAGCACGTACTATTGTAAGTATAACTTGCAGTATATTCTTGCATGTGTAAACCTGCTAGCTGGTTAAAGCACCTTTGTTTATGCATTCCAGTGTAAATAAGCTATGGTAATAGCTCCCTCTCCTGGTAAAAAAATTATATAGAGCCCTATTTAATGAAGGTATTCTAATCTTACTTGAACATCTGAAATCATGGCATCCTCCATTTATTATTTTTACACCATTTCAAAGAATTAATATCTTAGTCTAGAAGCATAAGCATGCTCCAAAAGTTAAGACGCATGTTTACTTCTTAACAGCTATCAAGAGACATATTACAGACTGTGAGCATTATTCCAAGTTAAAATAAAGATACCATCAGATTTGGTATTACATTAACTTTTGTCTGAACTGCTTTAATATTTCTTTTACCTGAATATTAGATTGTACTTTTTGTGGCAAAAAATGGTTAACTGAAGAATAATTCCTATTATGAATTTTTGCTGGTGTTGAACATGAGCAACCTGTATAAATGCTTTGCCTTTGCCATTCCTATTGTACAACAGACAGAAGAAACAGCAGGAGTTACTGGAGTCTCAGCACTCCCGTGCTTAAAGAAAGGGCTGTAGCAAAATCTAATTGCACTACACAGTTAAGTCCTATGAGGCACATATAAACTCAGCAGTATCCCCAACACCAAAAGCTATCTTCAAGGCATGTTACACATTCTGCCACAGATGTAGGCAATGAGGAGATAACAGGAACCTCTGGGAGTGACAGCTTTTATTGCCAGCTATAGATTGACCACTCTCCCAGCTTATGTATGAGGAGTATAAGACTAGGTCAGGTGGGCCTGGTCTTCCTGCAGAGGAAAGATCCTAAATAGCTCTGGATGACAACTGCTCATCCTAAGCTCTTCCCCTTTAACTAAGCAGCAGTTTTCCAAGTAGTTATGAAGTTTGTGACAAGTCCTGGAAAGATGTATGTTTTAAGTGCTTAGCTTGGCAGTGTACCAAGAAAACTTGAAAGTGAATGCACCTGAGAGGAAGGACAAAAATACGGCCATTATTCTTAATAAGCACACCACTATGTATTCCACAGAGTTCTCATCTTAGTCACACCTGTGAAAGTCTGGAGCCACTTAGTTGCTTAGACTGCAACCTAAGTCAGGCAGTGGCCCCATGAGTTTGAGACTGCCTGTGTCAACTCTAATCTGTTAACTACACATCCCTGCATCCAGAGCTTGTTAAGCAGATATCTTTACAGAAGATCTTTCTCAGAAAAAAAATTCCTTTTTAACACAATAAATCAAACATTTAGAAGTACAGCAACCATTAAACATAACAGTCAAAGTCTCCCAGATACATAAATTTCTTTCTGATGCGAGTGTGCTCATCTGTGCTTCCCAGACAAGGGAAATATTCTTCAGGCACAGCTGCTGGCATTTCCCATATAATCTTGCAACTTCCTATTGCCCATGCTGGACAGAAGGGCAGAGGACTTTGCATCTAAAAATAGATTAAAACAACTTTTCCCAGTCTGCAAAAGCCTTTTGCATATAGTGCCCTAAAGGCCCTGAAAGGGTAACTCAAGGACCACACTGGAAACATCTTTGCCCCACATGAACTTGGCAGTCAGTGCCATGCACATCTACTTACCGCATCAATGATAACCGAATGCGGAGTCCGTCCTGTGAAGACATAACCAAGTTTTTTTGCTCCTTTCACTAATGCCCCTTCATCTGCCAACAGAGGAAAAGCTTAAGTTTGATCTGGTATATAGAAGAGGGCTGCAAAGCCCATACTTAAATATGCCACACTGCCAAAAACACAGAAGCCCCGTTTCCCCATGTACGCCCACATGTGCAGGGCTGCTACAGTAGCTCTGCACACACCTCCACAAGAACATTCACATTTTAGTCCTACAAAGGCCATGTAATATCAACTACACAAACTTCATACTCATCCTGTAACTACTGAAGCATTCAGCTATTGTTGTGCAGGTGTCATACTTTTCTACATGAAAAAGGGGAAATACCTGTTCTGAACGCAAGATCAAAGCTATGTTACTTTAAACTCTATGACATGCATTTAATCTCTTTCCTGCTGTAAAGGCACAAAGTTCAGGGGCTATAGAGGCAAGTAGAGCATTGTCTTCTGGAGACTGAACTGGGCAGTGTCACTAAGAGCTCAAATAAGCGAGCTGAAACCAGAGCCAACACCTCTACCTCTAGTTTGTGGTTATACAGCCTCATTA
The DNA here is from genome assembly GCA_017639485.1 of Pluvialis apricaria. Classification (NCBI taxonomy): domain Eukaryota; kingdom Metazoa; phylum Chordata; class Aves; order Charadriiformes; family Charadriidae; genus Pluvialis; species Pluvialis apricaria. Next base: position 22,947,675 of record CM030007.1, read on the forward strand.
AGGAGCAAGTGGCACTAAGCACAACCACCGTGCAAGTGAATTTAGTACCCAGCTCAAGCAGCCCTGATGTCTCTACTGCTCCCTTGGTCTCCTCACAGTTCGTCAACACTGACTAGAGCTGCCTTACATGAGCCATTCACTCAACTCTTCAGACACTTTAAGACAAATAGAAGTGCTGCTGCTTTATCACCCAATACATCACTATAACAATTCTAGAAGCACCCTCAGAAATGGAGATAAATTTGATGGGGAGCAGGACCCTACTGTTCTGCATTTTGGCCCTGCCCACCTCTTTCAGTACCACTGTGCTGCCTGAAAGCAGCAAGAAGCCAGTGAAGAATGGGCCTGAACACGGTCAAGACTCTGCTCTGTGTTGTATTGTCACATATGAGCATCTTCTATCTGCATAAAGCAACTTGGGAAGCTACTAGCTCAAGAAAAACAGTTTGCACTCATGCCAAATACAGCAAGTAACTGTTCATCCAGAAACAACTCAGTACTTCCATAGGTCATCTCTACATAGGGAAGACAAGTCACTCAAAGTGTTACTTTCACTTTTTACCCCTGCAGAAAGAGGCCAGAGTAAGAGGGACCATAAGCCTAGTTTAGCTCTACAGAAACATCATGGACTCGGCCATTTTGTATGAGGCATTCAAAAGCAGTGTACACTGGTGACAGAAGATGCCAGATCTACCGTTAACATCATGGAGGACGTCTTGCTTTTAAAACCAATGACCTTTTCAGAAATTTCTGGACTTTCCTTTTGTCCCCATCCACCCACTTCTACTCCCCTCACTCCTTCCCTCCCCAAGAAGACAGCAACGACCAACCTGGAGAGGAGGCCTGGTAGATTATTGTATTTCCTTGTCTCTCAGGAACAACAGTATGACACACGGCCAGCAAAGTGAGGAACTCCTGTATGTGCACAGCTGTGGGCTAGACAGGAGATCAGGAGAGTCAGGTTTAGTAATACACACAGACTGAGAGGCAGCTGTTCACTAACCTGAGAAGACCTCTTAGATACCGTAGACAAAAAAAATATTCTGTTCCCTATTTATAGTAGTTATCTTGGTCCCAGAACATCAATACAGCAGAGTTAAGGGGCAGCATTAATGAACAAGAGTGCTAATAATAAAGACTTCACAATAGTGGCAGAGAGCTGGGAAGCCAGAATATTCTGCCACCCCCTCCGAGCACCCCAAGCTTCATACAGCCAAACACGTCTGCCACAAGATGCGGATGATAATCAAGCAGCAGGAAATACTACTTTGGTAGCTTCCACAACAGCTTTCAAGAGATTGACAGTATCTACACAAAAATTAAACTCATTGCAACTGCACCCTTAGCAATGAACATCCAGAGCTGACAGCAGCTGGTTAGCCAGTAGAAGGCAACATCATGTGCTCTTCCACAGGAATACATCGTCCAGCCTAGCAGAAATTTGATCAATGGTTCCTACACATTCAGCACCATGACAAGACACAATACAGAACATTATTCACAGACTGCGTAATCACCAGCCATCCCAAAGTGCTTAAAGAGACACCAGGTCTACAACTCAGTGAGGATGCTATGGCACTTAAAATCACAAGCCTCTGATCAGCAAATTCTCGCAACTGTAGCTGTAGTGACTTGAAATGGAGTCCCCCGACCCATTCTTCCCTCTTCACCACTGCCTGTGGCACGGCATTTCCAATCTCATAGCAGTCAGGAATGGTACTCAGCTGCCCAGCTCACAACCTGCCACACTAACTTCATCCACAGTTCCCACAGATCTTTAAGACACTTGGCTGAAACAGCTGAAGTGAACACATGTTCCCCTTCACCAACTCTGCTATATCTAACACATCCACAGTTGGTAGCATCAAAATTTTATATCACAGCAGCCGTTTGCTCAGTGACTGAGTCAGACATGAACTTAGCAGTCCTACCTTTGCAGAAAGCCTAAGTTCACTTCGAACTCTCATAGAGTTTTTGCATATGGAATTATCATCTAGTTTCCAAAGTTTTCGAAGTTTTTCCAAAATATGCACAGCATATTTTATACATACTCTGTCTTAACAGAGCCACTACAAAATCAAGAGCATTACAAGAGCTGTTAGCATAAGGTCAGGCCAAAAACCCACTACTGTAATACTAAAACCAAGATTGGATGGAAGAGAATCCTACAAGATTCTAGTAAAACAGGACCCAAGTTTTTTTTAAAGGTAATTAAAATATGCTTCTACACAATTTATTATGCTAGTGTACACCAAAATGTTTCACAACAGAAAAAAGGCTGCAGTGTTCAAATTAAACTTTTTCAAGTGAAAACTCCATACCACCAAAAATCCTGATATGAAGGACTTGTATTACATGTATTTTTCTATGCGTATATGCAGTATTACTGTCTGAAATACTGTATGTCCGCACAGTGTTATGTTATAAATCCCTTTAATCACATAGAACTACTAAGACTTTAAAGACTCCTCCGTTTCCCACTTAAAATGCAACTTCTCACAATTACGCCAGCCGCATTCACAACTGGCTCTCAGACATGGTAATGCTTCGTTCCTCAAGCCAAGCTATGCAATAAAAATAAAACCAAAGTTTTGTTCTATCTCAGGCCCTATTTCAGGAACAAGACCAAGTATAGGGAAAAATTGTTGAGTTTTTGTTTGCTTTTTCAGTATGGTGCACATAGCCGACATACTTGTACAACAGAAAGATGCACTGGCAATAGCAAGGTTTAATTAGCAGGACATAAATTACTATGAAAGCCACAGAACAACATCAGCTGGCAAATATTGTGTTAACATGTGTAAACAAAAAAGTAAGTGTATCAGAAAAAAGTGTAATAAAAAGACTGAAGATCCAATACTTATATTCTTGTCTTATTTCAGGTACTCTTGTCATGAATATTTTCAAAACGACTGTTTCACACAGGACCATTATCCTTGCATACTAAAGCTTCTGAATTGTATGGTCAACATGCCATTAAAATAACAGTTGCAGCTTTTGACATGCTGGAGTGCAGAGGCTGTGTTCAAGAAAATGAAGAGATGGAATATAATCAGAGAGTAGTGTGTGAAATGTTAAGACCACAGCAAATTACTGGTCAGGAGGTTACTGCTGCTCCATTATTTCCAGTGAAAGCAATGAAAGTTTTATCTCCATCTCAAAATGCACAGCCTGCCAGATTCTCATTTCAGCATCCATTGCTGCAGACCTTTGATGTCCTTCCTACATACATATCACCTAGCCCCTTACATGCTTTCATAGTATGTGTTCTATCAGCTGGAAACAACCTGTCTCCGGTATTGTCATAGATTTTAATCCTTCGTATGTATATATTTCTGCTTTCAAGCCAGCAGTGTAATTTGTTGCTGTCTTGGTATTTTCACAGCTCACAATGTATTACATGGCAATCTTCCAATTCTACAGCAGGAGATCACCAGAGGCCCATCTTATCACATCCGCTCCTCCACACAGCTGTCATTTGTTTCCTTTCTATATTGTTCCAGCACTGACACAGGATTTGTTGCACTGGCGTGAATCAGTATAGAGCAATCAAATTCCTTACTTCAGAGCTGTGAACGCAAAACTCATTACTAGCTTCTGTGGTGAATACATCCCTTGCACTATGCCAAGTTTAACCCCAGCATAAGACAGAATTCCTACAGGTTAACTGATTCTGCTCTATTACTTATTTTCCCCTATTAAAGCAAGTCTCCACCATTTTAGTACTCAAACTATTACTGACGGTCTCCGACACATTCTGTGCCTGCTCATTTGTTAAGCTCAGCTCTATTTCTTCCCACCCCATTTCTTCCTTCTCTATTTGTATCAGGAACAAAGTTTGTCTCCTGTTCATCTGTTCGCAGGCAGCTCTCTTAAGTGCCTTCTCCCCACATTTTTCTTCCTGTGTGCCGACAGCTCTGGGTCAAAGCTGTTGCTTCTCTTTCTCTATGTCTTTTCCAAAGATCCACAGAACACCTGGTGTACAACCACCACCATCAGCTATATACCCCCCGGCTAAACTTACTCTGCACACTGCCCTGCAAGCTGAGAACTACAGACACACTGAGACACAGCCTCAGATTTCTGGAAGCAATCTCTGGATTGTTATCTACAAAACATTATCTACACTGAAAGCAAAGGTCCCTATCTAGAAGGCACAGCATTACCCATTATCAAGCAGGGCATAGACCACTGGTCAGGAAGCTCTATCACAAGGTTTCATCCCTTCATGTTCTCCCTTATTCAGAGGGAACAAAACACTGACAAAACTCAGTCTTTTGGGGAGCAAGCTGCAGTCTGCAGAGCTACATATCCGCACATTTGTCACACATGTCCTTGTCTGGGCCTCCTCACTCTGCAGACAAACTGCATTATTCTAGCCAACTGTTCACAGCCTAATAAAGTTACAAGGAAGTTGCACGTGAAGTTAAATATATTTATTCACCTCTTACTTGTAGCAATATCAGATCAGTGCCTGCATTCACAGTATTTCCAGATGAGCAGGACTGACAGGTTTTTAAGCAAACGGCCTAGAAAAGGCCAATGGGCTACTAAGGCACATTGAGCTAACTACTTTGCGTAAGTGTGGCACATTCTGCCAAGGACAGCTAGTAAAATACTTACCTACTTCATTACCAGGGAGAATTATGACTAGCCTTCTTAAGATGTCAACTTGCTACTGTTCTGTTCATTAAAATATCTGGAGAACAGTGTGAGGATCCAGCCATGTTAGGTACCTCCAGAACAGTGGAGCTGGTAAGGCTGGAGGGAATTATGATATTTCAGGCACAGACTCGGAGAATGCATTATCCAGCACTCGAATATGAATAGAGTTAAATGCAAGTTTGTCTTGTCCAAACCCACCGAAATACAACCTATAATTAAAGATACAAGTACCAAAGTCCCATGCACAGGAAGGGCAAAAGGAGAAGATAGATACTTCTTGTCAAGCTATAACAACTTAATTGTGCACTGTAAAACAATGTCTGGACAGTTTTCAGGCAACAGTTAGTTTTCTGAACTAAAGCCTCCCAGAGGTTCTCACCACCTGAATGTATTTTCTCTCTACTGGACTTTAAGTTACAGTTTTTCATTCCAGTAAGTAGTAATATGCTTTTCTTATTCTGCTTTCCTAAGGAATTAAGGATCAGCTGACCATAGCAGCCATTTCACAAAGCTGAATGGGATAAAAGCCTCAGTTCTCAAACTTCATGAAAATAAGCAGACATGTTGGAGAGCTCTAAATGAACATCTTCACTGAGGTAAAAGCTCAACTTGAGCACAAGTTACCTGTTCTGCCTGGCCAGCTGCTAAACGACTCACCACACATACTCGCTGCATCAATTCATGCATGTGCAGCTACACCATGTGCTTGCTGCTTCTTGCCCAAGTGGTAACCTGGCGGCCATAGAAAAAAGCTCATATGCGAATTGGAATTAGTAGAGGAAGTTCAGAGAGAATCCGGGGAGATAGGAGTCTAGGATGAGATCCAAGTTTATCAGTTCTTTCACTTGTTGACTCCTTCCCTGCACTCATCATCAGTGTAAAAAAAAATAACCCCACACCAAACATGCCTGCATCTCTGTGATGATTTTCTTCACAGCTCATGTGCAACATGCAAGCTGCAAGATAAAGACCATCTAGCATATTCACCAAACAAGTTTTTGGAAATAACTGATCTTCTCTTACTAGAATAAGAGTTTACATCATTTTCCCCCTATAGAAACAAGCCAGCATCGTGCTCTTGGTGCTACTGCACAGTTCATCCAACAGAAGCCGGTACAGAGAAAAAGCCTAGGCAGAAAAACCTAGGTACTTTCTTCCACAATAAAATCCCAGAGAAGCCAAGAGAAACCTCCACATATTTTACAAGACAAGTTGTTTTTCCTTAGAACATTTCCTACAGTACAATAATTCTTTGCCTGTTTCTCAAGAGTGGACTTGGCCATCAGGCAGTCCTTATAGACCCGTGGCCCAGAAGAGCTATGAAATTTAGAGGCAATGCAGGATGCTAAAAATCTTCCTAGAAGATGGAAGACAGTCTCATGAGGCCAAGTACATTATTTTTTGTTTTCAACCTGGAAAGAAGATTACTTGGCACTGAGACAGCTCTTAACTAGAACTTGAGACTGGATTGAAAAAAAAATAAAAAAATGAAGTCTTCAAGACCAGAGCAATAGCACTTTAAGTGCTTGCGATAGATAGCACATTGACAACTTCAGTGGAAAAGGGCAAGTGTTTAAAGGAAATTCATTGCCCAGCACCATTTAGCACCACCTGACTCCACAAGGCAGCTTATGCTGGAACACTTCAGATTTATCACCTCAGTTCACTAAATGAGTAGAGATTGTCAGACATCTGTAAGTGGCATTTGCAGTTATGTACTAGCTGTGAAAACTAAGACACTAAGGAGTTTTAGACAGAAGAAAGCAGTTTACACACCTTAACAGCTGATGTAATGTAAAAATCGTAATGGGCTAGAAACACGCAACTCTTCCCTCTCCCACTATCCTGGAATCCAGCCCTCATCTCACTGATGCAGTTTGAAAAATGGATCTGAACTTCTTAAGTAAACTGTCACACAGTCCTTGCATTCTTGTGCTAAATCACCACTTGTCAGTGGGTAGCACCCATCCCTCCAGTACGGTCAGGCTCCAACACACCTTTGGCCTACACAAGGTACACCTTATCAGCCAGAAGTTTCCCCACTGACTGTCTGACAGATGAGTTCACACAATGTGCTCAGCCCAACAGTCAGCTGTGCAATGACAACAAATTTTTATCTGTTCAAGTTGCCAGCATGTAAAGAACAAAGACTTCTATCTGAGCTGTCTAGACTAAGAGACACCTAAAGAAGCTACCAAAATCCCTTATTTGTCTGCTACAACAGAAATATTCCCTCTGTCTCCCCAGGTAGAAGCTCTACCCAGAGAAGGTCAAAATTAGAGAGATCCCAAAGTTAAGGAGCCATCTCAAGGCTAGATGATAAACTCCATCTCACAGCCCATTTGGCATCTGTCCCGTCTGCTTAGTCTATTAAAACATACCAAAGCACTTTTCTGTACAGATGCCTAAAGCAACAGCCAGTGAGGAAGAGCTCAAACACCCTTCATCTGTAGCCTCCCCTAAACCAGCAGCCTTCCATTCAGAATGAGCACCTGGAGTCAGCAACTGCCATAAACCATAACTGTAGCCATATATAAACAAACAGAACACAAAACAGGAGGCAGCCCAAATCTTGGCTGCAAATTATGTGCAGTGGGAAGTCCTTCCAGTGCAGATTACAGAAGCCACACAGGAAGCCAGTGTCCTGTCCTGGCAGGGCCACCATCCAGAAGGGATAGAGTATAGAGCCATCTTCAGGCTCTATCACCCTGAGGAATATGTAGTGACATACAAAGTAAGTAAGTATTCCTTCAAGCATTTACACCATGCTGCATTTCAACTTCTTAAGTACTGTAAAGCAAAACAGAAAGCAAAGCTTTGCTGCACACAAACACTATGTTGTAACTGTATTTTAGATGCTCATACTAAACTTAACCAGCCAAACCCCAGAAGTTATACTGTCTAAGAAGAGCAATCAATGCCTAGATCCCCCACTGCGAGACAGCTTCTGCAGAACAGAAGGGTCATTTTTTTCGCAACCAACTTAGATTGTCTGGTGTCCAGTCAGACACTTCATAGCTGCATGGTTTCTGAGTAAGCAATGAACTGACACTCTAAGGACTAGGTCCCTTTAGGACACAACCTGTTAGGCTAAGATTACTAATCACAAAGTTTCAGGCTAAGCTTAAACTTGCAATTAAGTCTCATCTCTTGCATCCTTTACGCAATTGGAATTCCCAACATTTGCACTATTTAAAGTAGGTCCCACACCAGAGCCACCTTGCAATGGTCTGGATTACTGTTTAATAGTGGTATTTTTATAGTATGGATGTTTGAACACTCCAAGCAGTTTTTCTTTTAAAGAATTACAATTTCTACCGCAGTTTGCTACAAGACACTATCCTCCATGTACACTGGCATATATGAAGCTGTTTCATAGCTTGCTGGTACCTGTATCAGTACCATTGTTTTTTTTATTCCAGAATTAAGACAAGAGGGCAGGAAGGGGTTGGGGAAGCTTTTCTGTTTCTTTTTCCCCCACTCTGTGCTTACATCTGTGATTGCATGACATACATACCCATAGAACAGACTTGATCACACAGATTTGTTTAGCATTTAATTCCAGCGAGGCCTAGAGTAGGGTGTTTAAGAGACAGCATATTCAGAGAGTAGACTTACATGGTCATTTTCAATGTTTTGCAGCAGTCTTGGGTCATCAAATTCACACGATTCACTGGTGGAAGGAGGTAGCTGGCTGCAGAGCAAGACAAGCACATTCAAACATAACAGTGGCAACATTTGCAATCTTACTACTTCATCTATTTTTTTGGGAAGCAAAGAAAAAACAAAGTAAGGTTCCACTGTCCTTGAAAGTATTGTGAAAAGCTCATATAAGTAATGCACAGAGTGCTGAAAATGAGCAATGATTTTTTCAGAATACCAGCAAGAAACCCAAAATGGTTATGCTTGAATGTGTATTTAAGATTCAAGCATGAACACGCTTCCTAGGACAGATGTAGCAGAAGCAGCTTTTAAGGGTACTTGAATTACACTGATTTGAAGGTGACTTGCTTTCAAGATAGGTCAAAGATCAATATCCCTGAGCTCCCTCCCTAGTCAGCAAATTCTGCTTCAAGTTGATCCCTGAAGAATTTTAAGCTTCAGTACTCCAAATTAGTACCTAGAAGAAAGGCTTCTGCAGAACTGACTAGAAAAGAAGCATACAGGGAAAGAAAAGATGGCAATGAAGGAAACAAACATATTGGAAAAGAGAGTCATCCACAGAAGTCAATGTTAGCTGAAGTAGCAACATACCATATCACATCACCTTCCTAAAAGGTGATTGTGAAAACGAGACAGACCAGCAGAGAAGCCTAACTTCGTTCATCAGAAAGTTGCTAACAGCATTCACTGTCTATCTGTTTCTTGGGTGGGAACTTACTACTTACCTATATTTGCCAAAGCCACACCAGCCGTCTCTGGCTCATACTCCCTTCCTGTTAATCTGAACATGCTACAGTGACACCTGCGTAACACTGATTTTCAAGCCTTTCTGTAGAATGGGAGAGACCTATCACCTCTATTCATTAAATCTCTGAATAGAAAGGAGTGGTTCTCCTGACATGAGACACCTCCATATCAAGCCCTTTCCCAGTTTAGTTATGACAACATAGCATTTTAATAAAGTTATTTTCTTCTCCTTGTCAGGTTTGACCTTTGTGATTACAAAGAGTAACATTCAGTCTCTAGCTAGAAATAAGGTTACTGTAAAGAAAGCTACTCTTAGCTTGAACTTGGTTGTCCATGATTATAAATGAGCTCTGCATTAACATGCATCCAAGCCATCCCAGCCACTGCCTATCCCTCACCCCCTTCACCCACCACCTCTCTATGCAGAAGAGAAGATCCATCACCACCCACCAGCTCTGCATTAGGCTCTTGCTGGAAGAGCATTTTACTCAAACGCATGGCTCCCTTGGGTTTCTTCCAGTCCCAAATTGGAAAGCAGTCTTTATATAAATTGTCCTCAGTGCTATACAGAACAAACATCTTATAACATTTACCTGAAGTCTTCTGATGAACGTTCTCTTTCCAGCTCAGGAAAGTGACTGAGGGGTAGAAAAATGAAAACACATTTATTCCACTTTGCAAACAGAAAAATAGGTAGAAGGCACAGATCAATGAGTCATCACGCATACAAACATATGCTGGAACCATGGGTTCAGCTGTTCATACATTTGAACCAAGTTTTCTGCCTTTTGAGGTATCTAATTTAGATACCATGAAATTCAAAAGTTAACTTGCACAGCAATCTTAAGACTACCCATTTAAAACTAAGCAAAGACAAAGATCTAGTATTCAAGATTCAAAAGGCCAAGTGCTACGAAACATTGGCGTGACTCAGAGGGATCCTTTTGACAGAAACAGAACAAAATCAGTAAGTAGGTATCTATCCCATGCAAGGAATATTTAACTCTACAACTACAGTTACAGTTACATGGTTGTAATGAAATCCTGGTTCATCTGAAGAAGTCACAGAAAGATGACTGACAATTGCTACTTTTGGGCTGGATCTTCTTCCCTCTAGGAAGGCCAGAGGTTATTTAGCAAGTCTAGTTTAGTTTAAATCATGACCAGATAAGTTAGGAAGCACTTTTTCTTTACGTCAGGTAAAATACTCCCCAGGTTTGTATTTCAAAATTTGTGTTGCAGGACATGAAAACAAAAGCTATTAGTTGAGACCACAAAATATACTAAAATACAAACTGAAAAACAGAATGTTCAAATCCTGTTCTGATATAGAAGTATGTACCATTAATAAGCACATATTAAGCTACAGAGTTTCTAAAAGTCATACGTACCCATATGTCACTCCAGCAATACTGCACTTCTTAAAGTTCATGATATTGCATGTTAGAGTACCCGTCTTATCAGAAAACAGGTATTTTACCTGGAAGAAAAAAAGGTCAGTTTTTCAACTTGGAAAGTAACAAAAAACTCAAAGTGGAAAATAGATGAAGTATCAGGAAAATTCTGGGAGACATATGGCTCAAGTGTCACAGAATTGGCAAATGCAGGCTTATTACAGCTTGGTATGTCTTACCAAAGCTACAGGAAAATAATCAGGAGAGTTATTTAATGGCATTATTTCTTCTTTATCTGTAAATGCAGAAAGGCTCAAATAGTAGGTATCAATTGCCAAGGCTCCAGTGCGGTCAATACAGGTGTACTTGCTTGTGCTAGTTAAATATCCACCAAATCTTTCAACTGTACTAACATCAAACAACAAGACTGGAAATTAAAACAAAGGCTTAAGATTGTTGAACAATCATTAGAACTTAACACAAAGATTTCTGTGTTCCAAAGATCACCAAGATTGTTTGTGGGGGTTTCCCCCCGCCCCTAAACAATACTGTGGGGGTTTCCCCTCCGCCCCTAAACAATACTGTGCAACAAATACCCTAGAGTAAGTCCAAGAAGTGTTATGCACGCAAACAAAGCTGCTTTTTCCAGTATCCAGTCATGAGCAATCCTGAAGAGCAGCAGGCACAGCCACAGTCAGCACTGCTCAAGCTCATAATCCCTTGATAGAAACAAGTGACTTTCAGCTAGAACTCAGAGATGACTCCAACACAGCAACACAACTTCTTGGAGCTTTAGCAGACTCAAGATTCCCACCTTCAGTAGGCCACAATGTACCAAAGTTAATTGCAAGCTAAACTGCATACTGTTTTACCTCTGCACCAGGTAAGATTTTAAACCAGCAACAGGTAGAAAGGGATGGTGCTAACATAGGAGTTTGCTCATTTAAAGACCAGAGTATTCTGCCTAGAGTTACAAAAAGCTTTTCCTCATTATTTGCAATTCAGTTCGATACTGTGTACTACACTACTAGTTGAGTGATCTTTCAGCTCAGCACTATACTGCTTCTGAACACAGCATTGGAAATGGAGCCTGCGCAGGTTCAAAATCAAAGTTGGTACCCAAGCATCTGGGCAACTTAAAGTGATTAATAATTCTAACATATAACAAAATTTCAAAATGCACCTGCAGACAAGTAATTCAATTGATGAATCTCAACTGATGAATCAAAAAATTCAGTCTGGTTACATGGAATCACTAGTAAGACATTTCTGAAAACAATATGTGATCCAACAATAAACATTACGCCACATAATACAGTTTACTTCAGCCAAAAACACTACCATAATTTGGAGGTTAATAACTTCACAAAGCAATCTAAATACAAATCAAATTTTAACAATCCTAAGGAAAAGGCTAATTGGATTACACAGGAAGAATACTGACTACACCCTGCTGAGCAGCACACAATAACTATGCGTTTTACATAACAAGCATTGTCTCCAACACTAAATTCACACAAACTATGAAGTTCATGTGGTTCAGTTGCATACCTATGACTTTGGTGGTCAAGGAAAGAGGGTAGGACTTCTCAATGGTACTACAAAATTCCAATGGCAAAGTTGTGTTTTCCAGTAACCTTGATTTGGGAAGCCCTTCCATTTTGAAAAAAAAATCTCATGTGCAGAATTTTAACAAGTCTCTTAAAACAACTACAAGTTAATATAAAGTTATCTTTATCTGAAAGGAAAATGGAAATGCTTGAAGGAACACAACCTAAATTAGGATTAGAACAGGGTTTTCTTTGACTTGCATTTCCTGAGGTGGTCAGAAACACGAAGAGCTAAGAACACAGGCTGAGGCTGTTAGCCTGCTCTTCAGCCAAGCTTAGTCCTGTACATCATCTTCTACTATAGACAGTCACAACCACAGAGCATCTCTTCAACAGCCTTAAGGAAAAAGTCAGTTTAGAGTGAACATAAGAAATAAAGATTCAATTTCCAGGCTTAAAACTGCCTATCTGACCACGAGTTTAATCTCGTGATATCTCATTATTTTACTTCTAAGACTTGGACTCATGAAAATAAAGACGTCCCACTAACCTGAGCCACAGAGAAACAGAATAAGGCAGATTTGTACAGCATGCTCTCATACCTTCTGTCTTCCTAGAACATACCAAACACTTAAGTGTTGTCTTACCTGCCCAAGTTCCTCATTAAGGTTTGAGGTTCTGGCCATTGCAGGTGTATCTGTTTCAGGATAATACATATCTATGTCCTGAAATGAGAGCAAAATTAGACCTATGCTATGCAAATGAAACACTGAAGTTTCCAGTCTTTTAGTCAGCTCCAACTTGGCTTGATTAAGTCCACTGGTGAAGGTTCTGAAGGCTTGAGACAAACAGCATCCCAGGCTGAACAGGTGTGCCTCTTTTCCAAAGTATACCTCCACACTACCCATACATGAGAAAAGCCAGATTCAATTATAGATAATCACAATTTTCTTCATTGCATCTCTAGTTTATGAATTTAGTACAGTAGGAAGTTCTCACAGTCATGCAAATCCTAGGTCTTCAATTACAACAATGCAATTCACTCTAGCCACATCCATGATTGAAGGAACAATTTAAGTGACTCCGAAATCAACTCCTTTTATTACTACATTTAATTGGGAGGATAAACAAAACTGCTTCTACATGAACCAAAGCGATTTCTCAAATGAGCTAGTTAAGCAGCTCAGAACAGACACATTAGAACTTATTTACTTATATTTTAGAGGAGTGACAACAACTTTACTGAAAGAAAGTCCAAGGAGTAATGCACACCCAGACAAGGTATTTCTCTTGCTTTTGTTCAGCTTAAAATACATCACTACAGTATTTTTGGTCCACAACTGAAGAGAAACACGCTTTGAAGTCAAAGCTTGCCTGAACAGAAGGATCACTGTTTCATTGCATGAGGCACCACCAACTCATCTCCATACAGAAACACTATGATGGATGCCAGAGGTGACTTTAAGGCCAACCTCAGGATTTAAAAAAATAGATCATACAAAAAAAACCACCATTCTCCCAAACAAGTCTAGTCTTTCCCTCTGCTGTGGCTGACAGAAGCTATAAGGTACTGAAAAGTTTCCAAAAGATATTTACTGAATGCGAGTCAGCTGAGAGACCTCCTTCAACTGGAAGTGAGCCTTCCTTGTCATTCTGAAAGCCTAAAATATACAAGGGTGATCATTTGCACAGGGGATCTTCCTACAACTAAATCTTTTCATTTCCTATGGAACACAGAACTAATACAGACTAAATCCTCTGAACTTCTCCCTGCCTTTCCCAGAAGTTGCATCAGAAAAGTCATCAGAAAATCTGGTCAAGATTCCAGGGTGGGTTTTTTTAATGTCACCTTCCAAAACTGGTGTTAATACATTTATTCTTGTTACTTACCCAGTTTATAAAAAGAGCCTGAGTAAACTTGACAACCTCCAATGTCACCAGAAGACTGATTGGAATAAGGTTGTTGTACAAGATTATAAATGTCAGCAGATTGTATCCAAAATTGACAGACAGCATTTCTGTGGACCAAAAGACAACACATCAGCAGACAGAAGGCAGAAGTCTGAGCGGTACAGTATAGGGGCAATCATCTTTCTGCAGTTGGCCTAATCAGATTTAGTAGTGCTAAAATAATCAGCAAGCGTTTTGAGGCATAAAATAAAGGGCCTTTTTAATATTGATTTCAATAGTACATATATATATAACACCCACAGAACACATGCCTGGATACACAGCATATTATGCCAGGTGAAGAAGGGCACGATTGGTAAGACTATATATTAGGGAACAGAACACTTTTTGAAGAATTTTTGCTAAACAGATGGCAAGAAGTATGATATGCCACACTATAACCCAAATTTAGAGATTTATCTGATATGTCAACTGCCCCAATTAAGAGTCACCAGTATCACTAGTAACGCAACTTTACCTTTCAAAAAGTGCCTACTTGTTCTAAAATCTGCCAGCACTGGCAGAATTGAGAAGTTACTCACACTAAAGAAATCTAAGAGAACAAGTTGACTGTTAAATAGACAACTAGTTAATGAACTAAGGCATTCTGCTTAAGCAGAAAAGCTGTTATTAATGGTGACAACATTGGGCAAGTTGCCCAAATAAATCTGCCAGCACAACCGGTCGTAAAGTGGAGGGGAAGCATTTGTAGACAGCAGGTAGGAATGGACAAGGCTCAGCAGAGACACAGGATGAAGGGCTCCCGGTCACGGCGCTGCCCACAGCCTCTCTTTATGCCCAATGTCTTCAAGGAAAGTGAAGAAGAGAAGTGCGGAGCTTAGGGAGGCACTTCAGTCAGCATGCAGAGCACCCAGCACAATGGGGTCACAGCCCACGGCTACAGGGTTCAGCATTACAAATAAGTTAGTAAGAAGGCAAGGGAGCAAAATAGGAGACAGAACCCAGAGAAAGTTGCTGAATCCTAATGAAGATCAGAGCAAGCCTTGAAGCTTGGACCCAGGCACCTCCAAGTGTGAGCACACATGAATTCCGCATCTTTGATCAGCTGACAGATTAGAAGCACAATTGATATTTGAAAAAGGTTTTTCTGGTACAGTCTTTATAGAACTTAGAAGTTTAACAGAAGTTTAATATCCACCTGCCTAGCCTAGAAAAAGTGTCTTTCCCATGTGTGGCAGTTACAGAAGAGATAGAAATTATACGCTTTTTGTAAATTGAATGCACATGCAGACTACTATGTCATCTGAGTTTCTTACAGGTTGCGCCTGTTTTATATTAGCACAAGTTCAAGAATTTGTTCTATTCATCTTTTCCAATACTACCACCATCATTAGAAGGCACAAACTTAAATTGCCTCATTAAAAAAAAAAATCAAGGGAGAGGGTAGGGAAGAAACTTTGAAAGTTGCTGACACCACTACTAGAAGACATTACAACTACTAAAGAACCAAGTCAAATATGAGGCGCTTCCACACTCTTCCTATATGATTTTTTTTCATTACTATCATAATTGCAGTTCTTAAACTGCAGAAGACATTCTCTGCCATCTGTTTTTCAATCACCAGCAGAAAGACCATTTGCAGTTTGAGAATTGTTTTCAGATCTGCATCTCAAGATGTTTGTAACACATTTTACAGCTAGCTAATGGAAGCCCCTAAAGTCAAAGTCTACTGGAGGGCAATTTATTTCATCCATAAGCATTTGCATAAGGCCCATCTTTATCCAAACTAATAAATTCAAGGAGTATTAATGAAGTCAAATAAAACCCCTTTAATATGCATGCTAAGAGATCAGTTTTCTCATTTCAAAAAAGCCAAAAGTCAAAACTACTCTGAAACACTATCAAAAAAATACAAATCATAACATTTAGAATTTAACAGTTTTCTCTGCAACGAGAGCAGATCAGCACGTCTGACTGAAAAAACAGCTAGAAAAATCCTGTGCTTCTGTACATAAGCCTAAAGTTAAAGTCAGTATCATCAGACTGATACCTGCTATCCTGCAGTCAGGTATAGTCAGACATGATACGTAAGGCAGTAGCACATGACTTGCTTGAAAAACAAATTCATGCACAGCATCACCACAGAGCTGAAAGAATCTGAATACCAAATATCCAAGAATAACTCTTGCCCCTCTTCTGTTTCTTCCATGCTCCCAAGGTGGTAGCCCAGTGATATTTACCTAACCTTTAGAAGGTTTTATTAACAGAAGCCTCACTAGCAAGTTCATTTATGCTAGCCTACTCTCAAAAACCCCACAACATTTGGCTATCAAAAGTTAGCAACAGGCTCTGTTTCTTGTGTTTCTTTCTTTGTTTCTTATTTTATGCATTCATGTAGCAAAGCTAAGAGCCTGGCTAGCCCTACAGCCTGATACACCCCTAGCACACTGCCTGCGTACTCACTGTTGGAGCCAAGGTACCAGACGACTTCGCCGTGTGTTCTGTTCCATAATAAGGCACCTACAGAACTCACAAGGGCCATCACCAGGAGAATACAGAACAAAACCAGGATCTGCACGTTGGTCACTTTTTCCACATTTGATCTCTTCAGAGGTGCTTTGGTTGAATTCTGAACAGCAGCAGGAAAAAAAAAAGGTCTGGCAATAGCTTATATAAGAGGACATTGCAGAGAAACTCAGTCTTTATTTTTAGAGTCCATTATAGAACTTGCTACTTCAACTCTATTTAGCACAGTATGGCATGCAAAGCTCAACAAGGTAGCAGTGGCAGCCAGTACTCCTAATGACTCCAAAACTGACAGGACAGAGTAAGAGAACCATTCAGTTCTGAAGACCTAGTACACTCATCTCCTGTCTGTCCATCCCACTGACTGTCAGCAGAGGTGAGCAACACATACATGTTGCTGATCTCTCCAGGCACTCACCGCCACTGAGGCAATACAGAGACTGTAGTCTTAATTATCTCCAAGTGCTAAAATAGTAGATGTCATTACCATCTCCTTAGCTGTTAAACCTGTTCTAAACATTGTCCAGCTACCAGATAAATTAAGATAAAATACAGTTAGTTCTTCTTCCATATTGAAGTGTTTTGAGACAAATACCTCAGTAAGTGTCTATACACATGCAACCTCAGGTACAATAGTACCCTTATATTCCTCAAAGCCTCCAGGTCTTGAACAGCTACAATGAGTCAAACCACTTCATAAACCCAGGTCCAAAAGATAAGTAGAATACAGGAAAGATGACCAGCTTTTATCAGAACATGCTCTAGATCTCCTTAAAAACTTTACCTGCATGAGTTTTGTATCATGTCCTGTATACACGACAATACCCAAGACCCATTGAGTGTTTCTCAGTTGTGCACCTCTTAGCAAGATCTGGTCTGGACCAACAGGAACTGGGCTGCAAAGCAAGAAGTATGTATATCTTTGAGTTCTTGATAACGCTTTAGCAGAGTAGTTCACTTCCTTACTCCCCCCTCAAAAAATCCCAAACCACAAAAGGAAGAAAGTAATATAATAAACTTACGCTGTCCACACAACTCGAGAGCACCAAAAGCTGCGTAAATCTAATCCCTGCTAAAGCACAGTAGGGTGAAGGCAATACAAGGGATCTAGTTACCCCAAACTTGAGAACTTGTGGCCTACTCCATACTTTACCTTGGCTCATATGTTCTCTCAAATCAAGGACAGAAGCATCACGCTTGCAAATAGACTATCCACTCCAAGCACACCATAACCTCACATATGCCACTAAAACATTTGGGGAAAACTGCACTACTCGTGATTTTCAAGTGGATGGAAGTGACCTTCTGTTCTTGCATCTGTCACTATTCAGCTGACCCGCTCAAGGAATACCATTTTTGTGCAATAAAACAGGTACAGCAAGATGAAATCTGTATGTTCCTACTGACCTTTCAGTTCCATGAATTCAAGTACTAAAACTAAGTTGCTTTCTTCCAAGAGGTGCAACAGATCATGATCACACTGATAAAGACTCCAGATTCTGGCATCATTTTTCTCTATATATCTGAACTTGCTGCAGCCTTTGGTTCGAGTTGGAAGGGAAAGGTTTCCCCATTTCCTCCTCTAACAAGGCGGCCCTAAAAACCCCAACCATTTCCCTCACTCTTTCTTCTCATTAGAAGTTGTATTTTTGATCTAAAACCCCCACTAGAATTTAAAGAAACCAACTGTCCCATAACAAGCAGAAGAACCCACAGGAAGACAGAACTATGTTACACTTGCAGATGCTCTGATTGACAACTGTTAATTACTAATCTCCTCTTCCCCAGCAGAAACATACATACACTCAATGTTGCAGACTAAAAGCACACAGAAAGCATTTTTCCTAACCAAATGAATTTATGGCTTTGTTGTCAAGTCAATACCTTTGACCATCTAAGCGCAAGTTTCCAGCAAAATCATAAAGATGACGGTTGGGTCCTTCACATTCTATCCTTCCAGATACTTTCATCAATTCTTCTCTTGACTGGAGACTAGCAGTTTGGGACAATCCCTGCAGAGACCAATCCAAAGGAGATACTTGTCAAAAGTTATTATTAGAAGACAACCTAGGAAAATGGTGCTTTCTTTTGACATTTAAGATATTAAATGTAATTAAGTGTGTGGAGGTTTTCTGTCAGGTTTGTTGGTGAGGGGTTTGGGGTTTTTGTTATTTTTTTTTTAATGGGTATTCAATAACTCTTTCCTGCAAGGAAGATTTATTATGGACATACATGACCTTGTTTATATAGGATTGGTTTAAATTACTCTACAGAAGGAAGTTGTATTATCTACATGATCTTTCTGTAACCAAGGGGAAAGTCCCATTCACAAAGCATGAAGTTGCACATGTGCAGGAGGAAGCAGGAGACAACCAGTATAAACAGGCCTGGCTTTTCTCTCAAAGTATAGCTCCACTGATGTGTTACCGCCGCTAAATATAGTAATTCCTGAGCGCCGTCCGTCTTGGGTCACTGCAGCCATTATGCTCTGATCCTACTCAAGGTTAATTATCAACCCATCATGCAACTGTAACCTGACATATTGCTACTCCATCTCAGAGCACATACAACACTCCATTGCTTTTCATCTGCCTATGAACACCTCCACCTGGTTAGGAGTGAACCATTTAGTGTTTCTTTTGCCAGATTGACTGCAGCACTGCAAGACAGAGCAAGTCCTTAAGAGGCAGGAACTCGAGATCTGATCTAGTGGGCTGATCCACAACAGTAAATCACGTTTCCACAAAGGTAGTAAACAAGCAGCGAGTGTACAGCTTTTTAAAAACAAGTAATCTGTATTTCAAAATCCTAATCCAAATTAATGTTTTTTTAATGAAAGTGGGCAAACATTCTGAACTACTTCTAAACACTATAATCAACAGTATTTCTTCAACAAAACTAGAAATATCCAAATAAGTTCTGCTACTTACCACAAAGAAAAATTTGACTTAAATATATAAAAGGTCGTTTTGAGCACTCTGCCAAGGCAAAAGCCAGACTGGCACTAGCAGAAGAAACTGCAGCTCTCATCACAAGCACAGCTGTTTGTTTTGGGGTTTTTTTGGTTGTGGGGTTTTGTGTGTTTTTTGTGTGTTTTTTTTTTAAATACAGTACTTCAATTCCACTTACTGGACCTTCAGCAAAACACAGCCAAGGTCTGCTTGATTTGCCTTTGTGGGCTTATAATACTTCCTCAAGATTAGATCCTTACACTTGCACATGAAGCATTATTGTTTGGGTTTGCATCTGTTGAAAAGAAGGCTACAGTCACCCACAAAGAGACAGGCTTTTTGTTTAAAAAAAAAGTACTTGCACTGTCATCATATAAGTTCGACTCCGCTTTGTAGCTAATATTAGACACCTAAGTGGAGAAAAGACAGGTGAAATTCAGTTTGTTTTACCTGTCGTATTTTAAGGTTCGTCTCCCCATCGAGATTAGCTGTTTCAATATAGCACATGGCTTGCGGTTCACTGTAAGGAGCATAAGGTTTTTCAGTATTAAAACTCAGTACTTCTTGTATGCTACTTTTGCACTAAAATGGTCTACAATATACTTCAATACAGTGCAGAACACAAAAATCCATATCGTTGGTATATGACCATGAAAGCAGCAGCTGAAGTACACATTTTACAGAAGTGCCTTTGGATATTGACACCCTCATACAACAAATTAGAGAAAGATGAGTCTAAATCAGAAGGTTAATAAGAATTTAATAAGTCATGATAAAATTAGATGCCCAGAGTGGACTATTTTACATTGCAATTCAAGAAAAAACAATGTCAAGAGAACAACTGTTATTTCACCTCTGACAGTCAGCTCAGACCCAGAAAATTAACACATACAAGCAAAAGACCCCACCCCTTCAGAGCATGCAAAGCCTTCTGGTGAACTGAGGATTAGTGAACTTAGTATTGTCATTTAAAAGAATCACAGTAAAAATACCAATTGTAAAGCAGAACTACCATAGAAATCGCTATTGACTTCAAGCAAAGCTTCTCCCAAATCAACGTACTTTGGGTTAAATTCTCCAGTTATGTGATTATCAGTGACAGCAGTTAGTAGAATAATGTAGAGGAAAAAGCTGATTCATGTAAGTTATGAAATACATCAAAAGGTTTTAATGTAATACATTAGAGAAGTTCAAGCAGAACAAGTATTCCTCAGTGCTTAAAATGGCAAGTTAATGTCTAAGCATAGCCTAAGTAATTATGTATTAAGGTTGACAACTGCTTATTCAACATTTGGGGTTTGTTTTAAAAAATACAATATTGCATACAATGGAATGAAAATACCTCTATACTTGATCATGTGACAAGTCAAAAAGACTGAGCTTCCCCATACAGCTTTCAAAGAAAATGAAACCTCCCAGGAATGGCACAAACAAGAAGGATGGAGCAGAAAATGCAGCAGCTTAGAAAACAAATTCCCTTAGAAGTTGAGTCATCTAAGAACTGTAACCTGGAGACAAGAGCAACCTGCAGTCACTGTTGAGAAGCATGTAGACAGAAGGAAGTTATGAAGAGCAAGGTGTCACAAGGTTTGACTATCAGAAAAAAGAACGCTCAAGAACAGAAACTGCACTATTCCATCTTGTCTCAGTTTCCTCTAAGTGAACAGTGGGCTTGATTTGGCCTCAAGTTGTTCAACACGGTATAGAATCTAGATTAGCAGCCAAGTACCACTCAAATGCTTTTAGGAACTAATGACCAGGCTTTGTTCGTCCATATATCTGTATAAACAAGTTGTCCCGTATTTCAAAGAAAAATGAGCAGGACTCAACAGTTTACTGTTGCTGTTATGCTACGGATGGGCCATACATGCGCTGTATGGACAGACAAGGAGTAAATAAATGAAGCCCAAAAGCTATTTTGCATACTAGTTACTAGATGCCAGCTGGGCTACCCTTTTAGAATTACTGTTTGAAACAGAAGTCTTTCTTGAGGGGCAGGAAAATATGCTGGAAACTCAGGGGAATTAATTGGAAGAAAACTTAAGCTTCCTTAATTAAATGGAGGGATCCTCAGAAGGCCACAGAGCAAATGACTGCATGAAGCTTGTGTAACAGACCTTCAGTCTTCCAACAAACTCAATATAATTCAACTTTGTGAATTACAGCTATATAATACTATGAAGTCTTAAAGCAGCCTTCTTTCTTAACTTATGTACTATGGCACACGAATCATTGCCTCATAAAGCACTGTTTTGACATTGTCGGAATTTGATTTTAGATGTGGAGAAGAATTAGTGCCATCTGATGTCTGTTTTTACTACTAGCAAATACAGAGTTTAGAGTCCTCTGCACCTCAGTTCATCAGATACATCATTTCCACACCCATTCAGGATACCTGGAAGATATAATGATCATGTCTGCTGGAAGATGTTGCCCATTGGTGACCTTCACAATATCGCCTACTGCTACCTGTTGAGTCAGGGGCAGGAGTACAGTAGCATGGAAAAGAAAAACAAAAGAGTTTGCTTGTCTGGAATGTTAGTTTGTTATTTTCTTTCACCCAGTCAAAAGAACAGCATCATGCACAGAACAGTTAGAGACAGTGCTTCTCAAAGTCAGAGTACTTCTCACTGCAAGTTTGGAAGTATCAAAGCCTTCCCTTTTCCAAATGCAGAGTAAATAATTCTCTATAGAGAAAATAGGTATACTCAATTAGGAAGCGTGAACTTCTGTGACTTATTTAGTAAATAATGTTTTTTTTCCTACAATCCTGCCATTATCCAAATTTGAGGGGTTTTTTCCTTTAGTCTTATGTAACCTAGAGAAAGATTTCTTCCTAGCAAAAAGTTCTTTAAACTTTACCTTCCCTCAAGTAACAAGAGGGATATCCTGTTCCTTCTCTGTATTACTTACCTACCCAGTCATCACTATCATTTTCTCTTAGCCCTCTTTAGATGCACTACTTGTACCAATCACTAACAAGGAGTATTGTCTGTACAGATACATAGCATCAACCAGTTCTTCGCTCACCTATAGACACTTGAGATACGCAAAGTCCTAATTTCTGGAATACCGAAGAGCTAAGGGTTTATGGCACCTTTAATGGGAGTCACATAGATAGGACTTTCATTCTAAGAAGGACCAAGTAGCACTCTCAAAACAGTAAGCCAGGCCTGGCTGATGACTATCAGACTGCTTAGCACCAATGCACCGCTGAGAGTCTGAAATGGGCTTAAAATACTTTTAACACATTAATTTATAAAAATTGAAACAGATGGCAAGTATGAACAGGCAGAATCATTAATCTTACTCTGACTCCACTGAAAACAAATTCCTTACCAATTTCGGCATAAAAAGAGATCAGAAGTCTGCCTTAAAGTAAACAAGGTGGATAGTGCAGAACTGTTACTCCCCAACAATAAGCGCGAGCCTGGACAACATGCAGATGCAGACACAGTCCAATTCAAGAAGCACTTAAGGGTATAAGGAAACTGGATTCCAGGCTCATCTTTAAATCTTTCAATTCAGTGTCCTCACTACAAATAGGACATGGAACAGTATAAACAGCCATCAGCATTAGCCATCAGAATCCCTGGCAATCTTTAGTTTTACTATAGCCTAACACTTCAGCAGGACGCTTTTAGGTCTCTTGAGGCAGGTCTCATTTCCCAGAGGTTTTAAAAGGGTGTACTTTTTCCTCAGTTATTAGCTATCAGGGCTAATTTTGTCCTTAAAAAGGCATGAAGAGCCACGATTAGACTGATACATCCTGAGGGATTTCAGCAAGTTCTACAAATAAAGCTCACCAGGTCCTGGCACAGGGCTTCACAGAACATGGGTCCTGAGTGCCTGAGGTAGCAGCAGGGCTTGTGTTCCTTACCTGAGCCAACAGCTTACTAATTAGCCTCAAAACCTAAGAACTTTTTAGCACAGCTAGCAAAAGTCTGTTTGACTTTCAGGGGAGGTACAGCACTGCAGTGAAAGCTGCTCTTCTAGATGTGGACTGAAAACAAAATACTGTTTACATCCTGGAGAATATTAACTGTCCAAGCAAGAACACTTAACAGTTCACTAGCATTTGACAGAAACCTAGTACTAGGATTTAAAGATGCCTCAGGTGCCTTGCTCAGGGCAATTTTCACTATTGTAACAGAAAGGATCCCTACCACCCCAAGTCACAGGGAATCCTTACATAGTGTACATTAACTCTAGGGCTCCAAATTAATTGCAGCAAAAGTAATTCTTGAACATCATCTTCCACTCCCTCCAGTACCCAGTCTTACTTACTTCTTTCCACATAATGTTCTGCCACATCCCATTTCTTAGAACTGGAAAGAAAGTTTAAAGTTAGATTAGAATAATTATTTGGACAAATTTCAAAATTATACCAGTAGTAATGAACACTGACCAGAATGGGAACTAACACACTCATCAGAAAAGTACTTTTCAGAAGCTGGGACAACACTTTTGTCCACAGCTGTAGGCACGTGCATCCAAGAAAGAGGAAGAGTCTGCCCTTAGGATTTATATTACATCATTTTTATCACCTGCTAGGCAACAGTTGGTGGCCTGATTTCTTCTTGGCATCATTTCATACCAACATGCAGATGGGCAGCGTTGTTACTTGTTTGGGAAGTGACCTTCCTTAAAACAAAGGGACTGACCATACCACAGCCAGCAATAACTCTTATTTTCCACACAGGTTTTCAGTTAAGGGTGACGAAGAAAATGTAAATTATATCTTTAGGTATTTAGCACCAAGTAGTGTCAATACATTAGGGATACACGTATGCATCCAGAGGATGTCAGTGTTAAAATATCTTTCAGTGACAATTCAGGAAAACAAATCCACAAAATCCCCCAGAGCTCTCTCTGCATTTTAAGGGCAACAACATTTACAGAAATGACGTAAAGTTACTTTCACACCAGCTTTTAACATTTCAAGGGTGTGTTGGGGGTTTTGTTCGTTTTGTTTGGAGGGAGGGGTGTTGTTTGTTTCATGGGGTTTTTTTTTGTTGTGGGTAGGTTTGGTTTACAAATGATCAGAATAGAGTTTGGCAGGGAGAAAATTGCTTCGTTTTCTTGGAGGAGTGAGAACTGTATAACTTTGGACAGCCTTGAAGTTACATAAACTTATAATTTATAATAATGCCCCCCATGCCTCGCCCCTTAAATGTCACACTATCAGCATCAGTCCAAAACATTTGGAAAAGTAAAATCCTGATATACCAGTAACTACCTAGTCCAAAAAGTGCATTCCCCACCATCATGATTAAGGAATAGAATTGTTCAAAAGTAAGCATTCTGGTATTCACTATTTGCACTTAAATATTTAAAGTTAAATACTGTTTAGTCTTACCTATTGTTTTCTTTTTATTCACTGCACTGTCTGCCTTATGCCTTTTCTGCAAGGAAGCAACACATTTCATTATACTTCATTACAGATTCCAAAACCATTAAAGCCAGAAACATGACAAAGTGCAAGATGATACATTGGGTCATTTTTGCCTTTACGTTTTTGTTAGCAGTTATGTTTTGTTTAGATTTTTTTTTAAAGCCACACAGATCATCTAAATCCAAATGGTTTGTAAAAGAACATAATTTAACTTTAAATGAGAGTGCCCATGTCAGAAGTTAGGCTCAAGCCTGGATCAAAAGCAAAAACTTAAGTCTCTAAAACTGGTTTTCGGAAGAAAACCAAGAGGACCAGTATATTTAGATGACAGCTGCACTATACATTCTATGTGCTCTTTGTTTAGACCAATTTCTAAATTATTTTATTCATCAGAAATTTGCAAAGTAGAAAGACCTCTTCATTATTAGCAGTATCCAAGTATGCTCACACAGATTTTTCCCTAAACACTTTGCTCTATGCTAAAGTTGTTTCTCCCCCCCTTCTCATTTTCAAGACCAGTTATAAAAGTCAGGTATCTGTCAGAAGTCTAGTGTCTTTTTAGCCAGGCCTTTCTAATAAAACCACGAACAAACAAGTTTGAAAAGGTAGAAACAAGTGTCCTGACTTCTGTTTCATTCTTCACCATCTATAATGAAAATGCTTAATTTATCTCAGTGTGCTACAGAAATTCTAGTCAAGTTCACAGCTTTGAAAGTCAACAGCAAATTTTGCTGCTATTCAGCAGTGACTCCATAGACTTCAGAGATGCATAGCTTTGTGGAATTATGTGGCTTTTTCAAAACAGTCTTTAGCACAGCCTGCAACATAATCATACTCACATAGTCTTCTATGATTTCTTTGATGCCAGCAATCGTTAAAATAAATAGCAATGGCACCAAGGTGGTATATCTTCCTGTTGGAGAGACATCTGGAATTTGCTGTGAACAGAGGGAGAAGAGATACCCAATTTATACTTGTATTTAAAATTAGTGTCTAGCAAGTTTAGAACTTTATGCAAAGCTCTCAGAAGAAAACACAGGGCCTTTGATTTGTGCCTGACTGATATCCAATTTCAGTGGGCAAACTATCCCACACTCCCAGCAGATTTGAAGAAACTACTACCAAAAATTTAGAAGATAAAGTTGTTGTACATGCCTTTTTATTTCTCCTCTCTTCACAAGAAAAGCATTAAACTGATGTGATTATCACTGCTTCCAGTTAATCTGGACTATCTAAACAGCAGTTTCACAAGAATCCACACGTGTTTTTCTCAGTATGGTCAATAGCTCCACGTTTTATGATACCACCTCTTGTTTTTCCTTAAGAGTAAAAGTAGCTTGATTTTGCAAACTACATTGGAAAAAGTCTCCAAGT
The DNA here is from genome assembly GCA_017639485.1 of Pluvialis apricaria. Classification (NCBI taxonomy): domain Eukaryota; kingdom Metazoa; phylum Chordata; class Aves; order Charadriiformes; family Charadriidae; genus Pluvialis; species Pluvialis apricaria. The sequence continues at coordinate 22,973,851 of CM030007.1, forward strand.
TCCCTTCTAATTTCAATTAGAGAGTACACACCACATTAATAATAATATTAAAATATGTCTAGGAATTTCTTCACACTTAAGCATAATGACTGAAACTTTTTACTGCATTACAATTTAGTTTTATAATCAAGGCAAACCAATAAAACAATACCTGCAGTAAGGCAATGAAGAGGAAGAATGCATTTGCAGCTTTTCTTATCTGCTCATACAGGAATCGAGGTAGAAATGTCACCACACTGTACTTGGCTGTGCTGCAGGTTAAAATATTTTTATTTTAGTACTTCATTGGAAAAATCATATAGGGATTATAACCAAAAAGTTTCAAGTAGGCTTCTAAAAGCCAGTGTTAGAAAGATCACAAAGTAACAACAAATACAGAACATGGAAGTAGTAAGTTGCCCATGTTATGAGGAAGAGTGGAACAGAACAAAAAAGGTAGCACCGACCCAGAAGGCCAACAGTCCCACTTTAACCACTGGCACCTTTAATTATTGGATAAGCCTCCGGATAATTTACCAGCCATCCAAACTTCAGCACCACGAACAAGCAACCTTTTACCTCAGTTCCAAGCACTTGATTAAGTGCTTACCCCTTAAACACCCCAAACCATGGATTTAATTTCTGGGGGGGAGGCAGAGTTGAACATGAGAGATTAGAAGTTCTGCAGTGCCATTTTTAAAACACCTCATTTTCTAGTTCAGAACCACTCTACAGTCAGTTACGAATAATCCTCTAGAACAACAATATATATTTTTTCAGGTTAATCTCTCCTGGCTATTTCCCCTGAGTAGTTATATCACCACCTCTTCTACCTTAAACCAAAAGTATGCTGCGCTAACTAGTCTCAACAATTTGTGTAACTTTGTCTTCCTCACACCAAACTCATGATAAGCACAAGTACAGCTTCAGGAAAAAAAAGTGTCCAAGATGACAGGAAGATTTAACCATTCAATTTAAGTGAGTTCTATAAGCCGTCCCCATGTTGTCAAGTTACCAAAAACTACCTAAAAGAGATTAAGACTCTTATGTGCAATTCCTTGCTCTCTGAACGCACTAGTTACAACCCAGTCATCTACATACCTTCTTGAGAGGTTCTGCAGCATAATGAGTTTCCTTGCACTGCCTGAGCTGTATGAGAGACCAAATCTATCTAACAGCATGCAGTGGTCCATTATATACGGAAAAAATATTTTTAGAGTAAGGAGAGCAACTCTGCCTTACCTTCCCCCACTGTTAACTACTGGTCATCAGCATGAGTTAGAGCTTTAAGAGCCAATTGCTTGCAGGTGTAGTTCAAGTGTCTTTCCCCAGACACTGAACATAAGCTCTGCAAGAGCCAGACAGCCTGTGACAGGAATTTGCTTGTGTTTTGGGGTATCATTTTGGGTTTTTTGTTTTTCAAGACTTAGGTTTCCAAGGAACTGAGAACCTTAAGATAATCCTTTTGAGAAAGAAGAAAAATTGTTTCCTGAAGCACTAATAACAACTCCTCAAACACAGGCAAGATACTGTTTTATTGAAGTTTCCTAGAAGCATCAGGAGCACCCTTCCATTAAGGCTGGTCCTCTCTGAAATGCTTTTCTTGTTCTCTCCCACATCAATTGAAATCCATGTCATTACTATTCATAAATCATGAAGGACTAGAATAATCAAATGCTCTATCTACATGATCTGCCTTTCACCATCAACTGCTATGCATGAAACTCTTACTACAACCTTGATCCACAGGCAGTTAAGTTCAGTGGGGTTCTCTTATCTTTGTATGTACAAGGTTAGAGAACTGCATTTTCCAAGACCATTTATTTGCTTTAATCGTTTTCCTCCCCATCCCCATTTAATGATATACTGCTGCATCTTCCAGAATCAAACAGTAACAAGGGACAACACAGCACAATTTGTTATACAAAGCTCTGTTTTGGACCCTGGAGTAGAATCAGTGGGGCAAGTTGAACAAAATGATAAATTCAAAAACAATTAAGATCCCATCTTATTAGCCTCTGGTAGTTGTATTTCAATTTTACCTGGCTTCCTATTCAAGCAATTACTAACTGCTAGGTTTAATGCAAATCAGTTATTATTTTAACTGGATCTCTAAAAAAGGTAGTATAACAGCATCTCTAGCACTACAGCCTGTAGACTTCCTATTGCTACTACTGCTCAGCAGAATTCACATATTAAAATACTCAATGTGATAATTTAAAGGAGTTGCAGGCGGTCATACTTCAACATAAGTCACACCAACCAAGCCAACTGAGTGAAAACATGCATCTGGGTTTACAGCATGTGATGTAGTACACTTTTTGTGTAAATGAACTTATTTCTTTGAAGTGTTACTAGTTCTTCCAACTGGAAGTATTTTTAAGCCACATTTGCTTCGTCCCACATATAAAAACCTTCCTATAATACAGAACATAATTAAACATACATGCCTCAGAAGTACCTTGTGATTTTAAAAATATGGGTTAATCAAGTTAATAGTTTAGACCTACCCTACAAGTGAATTCCCCAAGCAATACTAATTAGAAATCGAGAGCTGGCAAATTTTTGTATCAAAATAGTATTCCCTTGGATACCACATTGCTATGGCTATATTAGAGCAAGAATTTGTCTGACGGCAATCAAGCTGAAACATTTATTAAACAACATTCTACCATCTATCAACTTTACAGCTAACTGGTGCAAACAATATTCTTACTTTAATGATCATGTTAATGCCAACACAACAAGGCTCTTTTGAATAAGCTTTATACATATTAAGTCACTCCATCCATTGTGTAAGTAACAAGCCAGATGCCTACAGAAAATGGGTATAGTTCTAATTAGAAAGGGGCACATTCAGCTGTTACCATGCAGACCCAGAACAGTAATCATGCATGTGTATAAAGGTGCATGTCATTACTCAAAAAGAAAGCTTCTTATGAAAAGCTAACTAATACTGTAAGCTGGGCAGGAGTATTTGATTAATTTGGCTCTGAAGAATAGCTCTCTGAAGGACAAACAATACTTTAAAACAAAAAAAGCTCTTTGCTCTCTCCCAACAGACAAATGCATTGTAGATGACTTCAGGATAATCAAAGCTCAGAGAGAAGTTAAAAACTACAGGTGAACAAGTAGAAAATTCAGTCAGGTCATTCATGACACAGTTTTGGTCCCTAAAGACGAACACCTGCAAAGGCTAGCCCTCTGACCAGCCCCAATCAGAGCCATCTTATCTTCAAAGAAGTGCCTGATACCCACTTCCACGAACACCAATCTGCAGCTCACAGAACAGGTTGTGGCAGGGAAGGAGGGGAGCACATACAGAAAACCAAACAACAAACTTTTTTCCTAAAGCAACAGCTGTTACCTATGTAAACCTTGCTTAACTACACAAGTTGGATGTTTAGACAGGTGTGCAAACATTAGAAGAGATGTCTCCTCTATATCTGCAACTTAATTCATGTAAGTCACATTTCAAGGCACACACCACTGTGCAAATCAGGAGGAACACTACCAAACCCTGGTAAGTGAGTTTGGATACACGTCAGGACAGCTGAGAGTCTGGCCCCACTGCTTCTAGGGCAGAGCAGAAATTTCTCCAAAAGCAGTCACTGTATAATTTCAAAAAGTTAGCATCACTCACAGATCTTAACTCACTACTGTGCTACTGAAGTACCAAGGATTAGTCAATTATTTTGGTAACACTCCAATGAAAAGTAGCAAACACTGCACTGAAACTCAGCAGTAGTCTTCCAGTACAGTTCTTCCATTTATCAACATGAAATTTTTGCACGACAACTCCCATAGTTGCCATTTTCCCTGTTTCCCCAAAGCTTTTTCATAAAGTCAAGTTTTGCTCTACTTGAAGAGGCAAAGGCTACCATAACAGAAGCAGAGAGGTTACTTCCTTGAGAAGTGTATGTGTACTATCAACACACAGCTGAATACAACTCTATCTTCCCAGACAGCCACCTAGAACACTTCCAGCCTCTTCCTTGAGGATTTAAATGGACAACTCTGATATGAACTTCACCCTCAGGCTAATCATAATAAAGAAAACAGGACCTCCTTGAGACACATGTGGTCTCACCTCCAGGGGTGACAAGTACAACAAAGAGTCCTTTCCTAGGCAGCATTCACCCACAGCTATCCATTCCACAGTTCACATACTTGAACCACTCAAATCTGACAGCTGAAGAATGAGTATTGCTTGATGTTAGTGCTTTTAACACTCATCAGTTTGCAGGAACAATTAGTAAGAAAGCCAGGCGCAGACATCTGAACCACAGCAGAGGGGCTGGGTAATTAAGGTGAACATTAAGGACTTGAACTCTTCTCTCACCAAGCAGGCTTTGTTTCCATTAACACATACAAGAGATCAGATGCCCTGTAACAGAGAAGGAAGAAAAAAATAAAAACCCAAGATGATCCACTTGAATTAAGGGCCCAAATATTGTCTTCAGTGGAACTGTGTACGCACTAAGGTCCTGCAGGAGCACGACACTTCTTTTAATGGCAAGATTGACATCAGCTTCAGAGGTTCTGCTGTAGCTCTCAATACAGAAGCAGTATAAACACAAGCTACCTCCAGACAGTCACCATTGTTGCAAGAGGCACAGCAGCAAGCTTTACATATTTCAAGTGATATTTAACTACATTAACACAAAAACCAACAGGCAATTCTTACACTGGGTACAGACAAAGCTCATTCATAGGTACATCTCAAACACCACTGCCATGCAGAATACTAGCTAGGTTGTTACAAATCCAGGCATCATGAACAACCTTTTTAAGCAGTTGCATGCTTATGACACTGAAAGATCATCTACCTCCTTGCAACATATGGGAAATGATGTATTTTGACTGTGAAACTCACTAACGAGACACAAAAATCAACTGATTACAAATTCCTAAACGACTACATCATGAAGGTTTATAAGGATCAATTACTTTATGCCTATGCAATGACTACTGGGGGACTGGAAACTAGGTCCTAAACAACCAATGGTGGTTTATTCGGGCAGGCAGCAATTTCTGCCTGAACCAGTGCAGCCCTCAACCTAATCAAAGGGCTTTGCTCTGTCAGATGAATCCTTGAGATTATAGTTCCTGCAGAGGAAGACTAGCCAGTAAGGGTTTCACTGCTCTGTATATGGCCTGTACACTTCCATCAGCTAAGAAAAGGGTATGTGATGCTTAAATACTCCACAGCTTGAGACAGACTCTGAGCTCCTGTCAGAATAGAGGAGTACAAAAGGAGCTAGACTTGCTCTTGCACTGTAAGAAGTCCAAGGCTTGAATCCTACAAGATATTATTGTTTAAAGCTGAAACACCTGGCCAGAGCAAGACAAAAAACCAAGAGCCATCACATTAGATTATCTGTCACCCAGCTCTGGAGTGATCACTGTCTGTAGTTCAAGTGCCTGTTTTGTTTCCATCTTTTCCTGCACTCCTCTACAGTTCTCTATAGTTACAGTGACATCTTGCACATACAAGTTCATTTATTGGCAGAAGACAAAACAGGTCATAGTTTTGTTTAAGGACATTATTCTGCCTAGCCACTGAAACATCAAATCCCACAAGATTCTTACAACGGAGTTACTGCAATACTGTAAAAGAGGGATAAATCTGTTGGCCTAAATTATCTACACAAACAGTGAAATTAACGGGGAGTATGCAGATGTATTAATCTATCTGAACTTTAGCAGTGTACAGAAAACACTTAGAGCCTCTTCAAATTGCAGTACCCAGTAACTAGCGAAACTCTTACCAGTAGGACAGTTTTCATCTCAAGGACCTCACCAGTTCCCCTTATCTCCCTTAGTGCAAGAATTCCTTCCTTCACAGGATGGGCTCCCACCAGAAGCAACTAAAAGATGACTTGTTCTTCCTTTCCTTTGTAACAGAAGGAATGATCACAACTTAAACATCTCTCAGCCCTCTTTTTTCAAATCACATGATTTGGGGAGAAAGACTGTTTCATACAGGTTTAAGAGTCAGGACATATCAAGCCAGCCCACAAACTGCCCTGCAGGTCAAGCTCCACCAGAAATTTGTTTTAGCAGGCCAGAATGGTTTGGGTGTGCTGCAACAAGACACTGAAGCCCTTTTGAAGAGTTTATTTCAAGTTAATTCAAGACCTCATACATAACCAAAGAAAAAGAAAAAAAAAGATAGGCAGACAAGCTGTCAGCTAGACAATCAACCACTGAGGTTTAAGAGCGTTTTACACAAGGGGAAATCTAAATTAGCAGAGACATCTCAAATATATTCTTACATCATGATTTTATAGTAATGCATATCATTAGTGTTGTGTGCCACACCAAAGCCTAATAAAAAGGCAGGGTGGTAAGTGCAATATTCATTGATTATTGTTGCTTCTGCTGGCAAGTAGTGTTATCTACCCTAATGCACAAGTTCCCTTTCAGAAGCAAGATGTTCAGGCTGACAAACCCAGCTTGGATGAGTTCTCTGCACTTCCTCAGAAGCTGCATTATCAACAAGCTCATCTTAGAGTGGTTTGTTTTGGTTGTCTTAGTATAGACCATTGTTAAGACAAAAACACATGAAAATGCATTATGAACCGTTGTCCACTGAAGCATGACAATCTTATTACTCTCCAGTTCAGTAAGATCAACTCCTAACTGTGTGATGATTTTTCAGAATTCCTAATGTACAGTGTCTTGTGCCAAATTACCCCAGTATCAGCAAGACTTCTGCCATACATAAGCAGTGAAAGACTGCAAAAACTGATGTAATTGATGTTGCCAAAGCAAGTATTACTTCCACTAGAAAGGCCTCCTACAGTAGTGCTCATGGCACTCTTAATACAGAGCAGGCATTAGCATGACTGCTTACGCTCAGTTTAACCTAAAAACAAGACCTCATGGTCACATTTAATAGAAGTGATAGCATTTTTGCTTCCAAATCCTGTACCCTGGAGGCTTTTCCTAATGCACGCAAACAAACACAAAAGGCTTTTCCATTTGTTCTCTATTCATGCAATCCCTACAGAAAGGGGAACAGACTCCTGGCTATTTTTCAGTAACAATTAGACAAAGACTGTTTAGAAACAACACTAAAAGCTCTGCAGGCATGATATTGTTTCAGCATGCTCCACGATTGTCAGGTCATCACTATAGAAATATGCCCTTGCTTCTCAGTAGCCCTGCTGGCAAGTACAACTCAATAAAGTAGAGCTGACTAGAACAGATAACCTAGAAATACTGTTGTCTAATAAAGGAAGTTTAGTACAACGTTTAGTTACCATGCAAACCCAAAACAGGCTTCACAGTAAACACAAAGCATTGATATGAAGATAACAAAATATTACAACAAGGCACATAAGTTAGCTGTCCAAAAGCTACAGCGCTAACTTCAGTTTTAAAGCCATTATTTAATTCCAAGCATCACCACCACTTAAGCAGCTATTGTTCTAGTAACAAGCAGGGTGGTGTTAGAGGAAACAAACACTTACAATTTCTCTCAAAACTGAACAAATGTCTTCACAGTCCACAAGTTATATGGAAAGCAGTCATTACAGTTCACAGTTCTTAAGTTCCACCAAGGTAACTTCATAGAATTTCTTACTCTTCTACCCTTTTCTCCAGACCACCAGCAGTTGGACAGCAAGGTCTGTAGCAGGTTATACACAACTGTAAACAGCAAGATACTTCAGAAAGTGGAATTTGCTGTATATGCCACCTCCAACATGAAAGACACCTGCTTTGACTCCACCTTCACTCAAACTCCACAAAGAATCACAAAAACCATTTAGCCTCTTCCTGTTCAGCTCCACCAATAGTGGAGGAATAAGTAGAAATGCAGACTCACAAGAGAATACACACTGCTGAATATGAGCCAATAGTTATTCCACAAATATGTGGGGAAAGCAGCTTTGTTTGCATGAAGTCAGACTGCATTTAAGCTTTGGCTCCAATGTCTGAAAGTCACTTAAACAGAGACTTTACCTAAACAGAGGAAAAAGACCCAGTTTCATTCCCCTGCTGTGTTGCTACCGATGTATGAAATCCATCATGATGTCAAAAAAAACAGTTTCAGGATGCCAGAGAGCTCAGCATGCAGCAGGTGGAAGGGCACTAGAACTCTCACGTCTGTTCTTTTTTCATTTCACCTAGGCAGAATTACACAGTTTAACTGTCCAGAGGCTCTGGCCCTAGGAGTAGCCCACTAAGACCAAAGATGCAGCAACTTCAAATACATTGGCATAATCTGGAAACACATCAACACCAGGCATACAATACAGTTACTTTTTGTGAGTTTTGATGGCTAAAACAATCCTTCTATAGATATATCCAAGCCTTTTGCCATTGTGATAGTTTACAGTATCAGCAGCAGCTGCACTGCAGGAAAATTAAGCATTTGCTGATTTATGAGTAGTATGTAACATTGAGTATTTCTTCGCAGTTAAGAACAGGATCTATGCAGAACTGAAAAGAGTTAGCAAAGGATTAGTTTAATACATGATTACGCTTGTACCATTCAGAATAATACATCCCTTCTTTGAAGAATTCCAAAATGCTTTTCTACAGTCAGGCAAGTGATCTGTTCACATGACAACAGAAGGGATTTCCAAATGTAATACAAACACTAGTATAAATAGCCATCATGTCTGAACTCTCCCAAGAACAGAGCCAAACACAAGTAGGGGCAGTTTTACCTAAAGCAAAGATACATTTTAGTACAAGAATAATGCTGGGCTACAGCAAAAGTACAGATAAACGCACTTGCACATAGATTACTATTCACATTTTCAACAGTAGATCATAGCGAACACTACCTGGGATATTCATGTCTTGCACTTCAACTCCAGCCAGCAACTAGGACCACGCAGCTGCTCACTCACTCCTCCCCCTCCCCAGCGGGATGGGGAGAAGAATGGGGAAAATAAGGAAGACTTGTGGGTTGAGATAAAGACAGTTTCATAGGTTAAGCAAAAGCCACACATGTAAGCAAAGCAAGACAAGGAATTCATTCACCGCTTCCCACCAGCAGGCGGGTGTTCAGCCATCTCCAGGAAAGCAGGGCTCCATCATGTGTAATGGTTACTTGGGAAGACAAACGCCATAACTCCGAACATCCCCCCTTCCTCCTTCTTCCCCCAGCTTTATATACTGAGCATGATGTCATATGGTATGGAATAGCCCTTTGGTCAGTTGGGGTCAGCTCTCCTGGTTACATCTCCTCCTAACTTTCTGTGCGCTCCCAGCCTACTCACTGGCAGGGCGGTGTAAGGAAGAGAAAAGGCCTTGACTGCTCAGCACCAACCAAACACACCAGCATGCTATCAACACCATTCTCATCCCAAACCCAAAACACAGCACTACACCAGCTGCCAGCAAGAAAGTCAACTCCATCTCAGCTGAAACCATAACATCATGTTACAAGGGTCAATAGTAATTGGCTATTGATACCAGCAACTCGCATTTCAGCAGCGGGGACTCACTACGCATCAGTGAGAACCTCCCCACAGATTCAAAAAGCACCAACTGCTCTAATCACAAGTGGCTTCTACAATACATATTCACAAGTCAAAAGCAATGCACTTTGCTTTCATTTGCAACACACAGCTGAACTTAAAGAATACAGACTGTGCCTACAACCTCGTCACCAGCAAGCATCCTGCAGACACTCATGGGACAATCCAGGACTAGATAAACAACAGTATTTAACACAAGACTTTCGGTGCTACTAGAAGCCTCAGTTATAGCCTTCAGTGCTTAATTCTAGTGGTGGTGCTTCTGCCTTATTAAGCGAGAAATTCCTTCTCAGTTCGCTGGAGTTTTAAGACCCTGTACAGATTAGAAATGGAAACCGAGGGCTTCTTGCTCATTTTTTCTAACACAGTTTAGCTTTTACCTGTATGAAAGACAAGTCCTTTAACATGGAATTTTCTGGATATTGGAATGCATCTTTTGGGACCTCCCTACAGATCAAGCCACCAAATTCTGTTCTGATGAAAAGGTTTTAATAGATCCTGAATCCAGAATTCTTGTTGCAAAGCATGAGTAGAATTTTGCCCTTCTTGACTGCTACTCTGCCCAAGCCTCCTCCTTAAGCCACATACCAAGGTTGAAATCGAGAGTCCTGATTCAGACGTAAATCAGACCTGCACCGGGATGTGTTACCAGGCCTTGAATATAAGAATATGACATAGAGCAACTGCAATGTACATGGAAGATTTGGAGACGGCTGCAAATGTCCTTAAAGTTATTTCAGCACTTTCATGCTTCCTGGATCAAGAAACCTGAAGTTCCAACTACTTTTGCATCAACATTAATACATATGCAACAAGTGACGGCCTCAGATCACTTAACCTGTGATATTTATTGCATGCACTGGAAGAATTTTTCAGTACAATAGTGTTATACGTGCAGTATAAGCCACTGAATCTATTCCTGTATTAATAAAATAACATTGAGGAACTGTATTTACATGAAAGCCAGATGTGCAGAACATCCTCACTTTAAGCAAAATAAACCAGTCTTCACATGCCACTGAGTATATATAAGGAAAAGTATTCATGCCATTAGTTTGCTTCTCTCAGAGGTACTGACACAACATTCAAACCACTATTATCACGCCCCATCTGCATCCCTGTGTTTTTACAAGGCACTAGGCAAGTTTCTTTCCAAACTGTAAGAAAAAGACTATTGAGTCACCTCCCCCACCATTCAGGTGATCCCGTTACAAACCAAGTTTAGTAAAAAGAGCTATGATTGAAGCAATTGGGTAAACACACATAGCAAAAACACTTCAAGTCAAAACCACCAGCCAAGCTGGCACTTCCACTAGACATCCATTTTCACTCTATACTGATCATCTACATAATGAGCGCACAAACTACCATAATTGCCCACAGTAAATCAAGCCAGCAGCAGAAGAGTAAGAGGCTGGAAACATTAGTGATCTGCTATCGTTTTGTGTTTCACACCTGAATTAGAAGGAAAACACAGTATTTTCAAGAATGCAAGGAAAGCCTTTTCCCAGAGCACATTGGAAAGAAGGGTGAAAAATGCTGTCTGGGGTCTCCGTAGAAGGCTACTATCTCACACTGTCTGTAGCCAGAGAGATCTTAGGTTTATGAAGGCTGTTAGTTGACTTCAATCACGAAATATAGAATGCCTGAGCATAGAAGATTATAATTACCACCTTTAAGTCACACAGAGCTTTGTACACAGCAGCTGGAAGTTTTCAGAACATTTATTTCTTACTGAAGTTTAATATTAAATACAGAAATGCTTCTATTAAATAAACAAACATTTATGTATGTTGAGCAAATCAAAACAGGTACTAGGTAGCTTTCGTAAAAGCAAGCATACTTAATACCACCACTACAGCCGTGTTGGACAAAGTAGTTATACTTGTTCCTTTTTTTATGTATTTCAAAGCTTCTAAAATGCTTCAGCTGAAAATGCAGCATCATTTACTTTTTATTAGAAGGTCTGAAGAGATACACATACACAAAGTTCTTAAAACTGAACACAGTAAGGATGAAATCTCTTCTACCTGCATTAGAAGTTTTTATGTTCCCACAGAAGGAATCACTGCTGTGGCAGTGTAATGAAGAATGGCGACAACCACATATATGCGCACGTGAAGGACGAAGGTAAATCCAGACCACACCACACAGTTTTACGGCACTAGGTTTTGAAATAGTTTGTGACAAAGTTTGAAGAGCACAAAAGAAATTTAGCCATTGCTCCACAAGTTCTCATGACCTTATTTATTTACACCAGAGAGCCTGGGGAAAGAACAACAACAAAAAAACCCAGAAAACAGTTCTTCCTTCTACATCCTCATGTTTTAAGATATTTGGAAGTGTGCCTCACCCCTTCTTGCCATCCACTTAGCTTTTGCAATAGCACTACATGCTATTTAGAAGTGGTATTAGGGAATTATCAATTTTGCTTAACTTGTTAAAAATTAAAACACATTGGTACTTTTTCCTGTTTCTCCCACACACAAACATAGGAAATCACTTTTAACAGTGCCTCTCTTCCCAAAAGAGTTGGAGAGCTCAAGATGCTTAGAACATCTTAAACAAAAAGCCATACCACCAACCTACCTTTCCCCAGCCTCCGCACCTCCATTTCTTGCTACACTTTGCTTAGTTTTGAGCAAGCTATTCCACACTACCCCTTCATTTGGAAAGCTTCTTATGAGCATCCACAAGAGAATCCTTGATGACTACCAAAAATATGATAGTCAGAAGTCACATGATTTACAAACTTTCTTATTATCTCCTTCAGTATGATTTTCCACAAGCAGTTATGTACAGGTGCTTATCCGCTTAGGCAGTGCCTCGCACTGTGCTACACTGATGCTTCGTATGGAGGCAAAAGCCTTAAAATAAGGATAAGCACCAAGAAATCCAGAAGCTGGAAATAGTAAGAAAGTCCAAGGACAATACAAAATTATAGCTCAAGAGAAACTCTAATATACATAAGCAATGAGTAAATAAACCACTACTCACGCTCCACACAAGGCACTGTTACTCAGATATTACAAGTTCAAATCACCTTTGCCTTCATTCCCACGGTGCTGAGGGAAGAAAGCTAATCCAAAGGATGGAGAGAGCACAACCAAAGCCTGTCACCCTTTTAAAAGTCAGAGAGATCAGAGCTTTTTTACTGAGCAGGAGCAAGTTACCATAAAGCAAACTTAATTTCTAAATGACACTAAGGAGCTAATATTCCTAATCAGGTGATACAAACACCTCTACTTTCCCACCACCCTACCTGCATTTTGTCCTATCCCTCACACACCAATATTCCTTGTGACTCAAGTTGCCCTTGCCAGGAGGCAAAGCTGCAAAAGACTATTGAAAAACTTTTACAGCTATCAGGAAATGGCGTCCAGACAACAACTTGAACACAACAGCTTTGTTCAGGTGTTGGTAGTGGGGTTGGCTATCAGGAACAAGTTCTTGGTGGCTTAGTCACACACTATTTTTGCATAAAATTAAGCCAGACCACAACAGAAACCCTTCAGGAAAACCTAAACTACAGATTCTGCCAACCCTCCATTCCCTGCTTTTCTTTCTGTAAAGCAGGAAAAGCACAAGTAGTCTATCCATAGAAAGCAGTCAAACTCGACTCATCATTAGTCAAAGAAAAATAAAAATAAAAGTGAGAAAACACCCAATGTTGCTGCCCACATACAAAAAACAAGACATTAAGAAAATCTGTCATTTTAGCTGCTCCTAAACCATAGACTTTCCTAGACAAGTATATAATAAGTCAAAGTTGAGGAGAAAATCCTGTATAAGTAAGTTGCTGCACTACCTGGAACACCAGCATCCTTCCAGAGGATATTCTTAGAATTGCCATTGATAATACAGACAATAAACCAGCTAACGGAAATCATAATTTCAGCAGGATATAAAGTTGTTCTCTTTTCACAAAGGCACTCATTGTGTAAACCGTTCTTTGAACAATAACCCAAACATCTGCATTAACAGAAGCCTGCTAAATAACACTCCTCCTTAGTCATGACAGGAGCCATCTGTTCACCTAGCTAACCGGGGGCAAGTGTGGCAAGCACTGCCACAACTTGCTTATGTTATGTATCCTTATACTCCATGTTTCCGTGCAAGTTATTTGTGTTTTTAAACTGCAACAACAGCATTAATCATACCAGTAGAAGTCTTAAACACACAAGCCTACAATGAAAGGCTCCAAATGCCAAAGAAAATTCCCTTTGGTCTTCAATTAAAGAAGAGGACTGTAGCCTTGTATGCAAAGGGATGCGAGTTTGTAAACACTGTAATTATTTTTGTCCTGTTCAACTTATTTTTTCTTTTCTTCCCATTCTGTTTGGGGATTTTTTTCGTTTGGTGTTTGATTTTTGTTAACACTTAGTCTAGTTATTCTTACAACAGTACGCTGCTACTTTTCAAGAGAACACTCCATAGAGCTTACATAGCCAATTCTATCCAAATCTCACAATAACTTTTCATGGGTTAACCCCTGTGTCCAGAAGTACCGGATTAGGTTCTGTTATTCCAAAATTCAGGGGCCCTTACTAGAGCTACAAGTGAAGACCTTTCCACGCGTCTCACCCATGCAGCTCTATGAGCTCCCTGCTCTCGCCACTGTCGATACAAGAAGCTGCTGCTGCTGGATCCCCCCTCGCCGCCCCTCCCCGGACTGCTACCCAGCCCCCGCCACCCGCGCCGGCCAGCGAACCCCGCCGCCTCGGCAGCGGCGGAGCCTACTGCGTTGGAACCAGGGCAGGGCAGGGCAGGGACAGAGGGCGGGCAGAGGGACCAGAGCCCTCCCTGCCCGCCGCTGCGGGGTGTGCGGGCTGCCGCCTGGCAGGGGAGAAGCGGGGACGGCTCCGTACCTGACCCAGTTGTCGCGGAACTTGCTCTGCTGGGGCTGGTTCACGTAAATGGTGCGGGCTGGTGCCTCGTCCAGATCCGCCGAGGACGTGGCTCCGGACATCTCATCATCCGCCTTCTTATAGCCCGAGGGGGAACAGACCGGTCCTGCAGGGAGAGCGCAGCGGGGAGGCGGTCAGCGAGAGGCTGCACCCGCCGGAGCCGGGCCGGCAGCTCCCGGGGCCGCGGCAGCTCCCGGCGGGGCCGCGCCGCGGGGAAGGGCCGGGGGCGGGCGGCGAGCGGCGGCTGCGGGCGCGCCCTCGCCGGTGTTTACCACGGCGGAGGCTGATAAATAATGGATGGCCGGGGAGGGGGCGGCGGGGCCCGCCCGGAGCCAGCTGGCAGCGGGGAGAGCGCCGGGCCCGCGCCCCCCCGCCCCGCCCCAGGGCCGCCCACCCCGCGCCGCCCCCGCCCCGGGCCCCGCGGCCGCCTGGGCCGCTACCGGCGCGCAGCGGCGCCCGCCAAGAGCCGGCCGGCGGGGGCAGAGGTGCCGGCGTCCCCCCGCCTCCCCCATAAGCTTCGCAGGCTCCGCTGCGGGACAGCCCCCGGCAGTAACACCCAGCAGCCGCCGCGGGGCTCCAGGTCCGTTCGGTTCCTCGGCCCCCGCATCCCCCCCCCGGGCCCCCGCAACCCCCCGGGCACGGCCCGTTCCACGCGTGTCCGCGCAGCGGAGCTGCCTTCTGCCGCTTGCTGTCCCCACCGAGCATCCCCTACAGCGCGGCCGCGGCCACAGAGAGTTTGTACTCAAACAAACTTCAATTTTAGGCTGACAAGAGCAAGAAACTTCGCTTTGCACCTGCAGCTTCAAAGCTGAAATCTTTGACTTGGAAGTAGTTTTCATCTCCAACTGGTCTGGAGTGATTTGAGTCCTACGAAGCATTGTTTAGCTTTGCATTAAGGGAAAGCCAAAATATAAGGGAAAGGAGCTAGCTAATTCCCCTGTCAAGCCTCACAATATTACCAGAGTTGGTGGAGACAGATTTATTGTTTTCCCTTTCCATTCTGAGCCATGGAGATACTTTACATTACTTGATCTGTAAATATATTAGATAAGAATTATCAGTTTCTGAACTCACTCATGGATTTACAAGCTAGCACAGGTGGCTCTAGACAAGAATGAGACAACTTGTTTATAAGAGTCCAGTAAAAGTGTTTGAATGGAATTTTCAAATAACTCTAAGATAACATTGAGGAGCAACTACTGCAAAGCCAAATCCAGCAGCTACTTCCAATTCCTGTACAAAGCTAAGATCATACTGCAAACTGCAATCTGATTAGACAGTTGCAAAAAAGGACTCTTTCAGTGAACAGAGGAGAGACCCCCTCTGTTCCCTGTAAAACGGAATTACATCCTTTTTAACTACAGGTTGAGGGAAAAACTGCAGTCCTAATACAACCTTAATATATGGAACGCTTAAGTTCTCACACATTACTGGTACTTGCGTTTTAAAAAAAAGACTATAGGTCTAACATCCTACTCCTAAATCCCAGACTTTCTGAATGATTGATTCTTTATTGCTAGCGCAAACAGGCTCTGTATACTCTAGACATCAGCCACTGGAGGGCGACATTACCCATTTGTCTTACAGTGTAGTCCAGTATCCCAAAAAAAACCCAAACAACTTTGCAATGCTAGTAGCTGGCAAATAAAGCTAGTGTAATTAACAAAGTAAAATACTTTCAGCAGCATTGTCTCTTGCCCAAGGCAAGCATTGCATATTGTGAATTCATACTTTAGAGACATTAAGCTGAACTTGTAAGTGTGAGGCTCATTAATTGATTTTCTGTCATTTCAGTTGACACTAATTCAGACAGAAAAAAATATGCCAACTTGCTAGTATTTACTTTTTGAAAAAGGACAAATTTAGGAAGTGAAGTATATAAGACTATGCATTATGCAAGACTATGCCATTATAATACTATATTAGGTTACTCAGCCTGAAGAAACTTGCCACAGCACAGAGGACCACTCAACCTTCTGAAGGGGAAAATACTCACAAAAAACGAACTAAGAGCACTACTGGATACTTGCTGTTCTTTCTCATTGATTTCATGTTGTGTAACTGCAAAGGAGATCAAACAACAGTCCTCTTAAGAGCATTAAGTGCAAGGAAGCAGCTTTCATCTGTTTTCCTAGTCAAACTCCAGAACAGAAGTGCAATTATTCTAGAACAAACACGCTATAAAAATTGTTGGGTTTTTGCATCCAAGACCTTATTTATTTCACTTTTTCATGACTCGGATGTTTGAAGTCTTTCTGCTCACTGTTCTCTCCACTGCCAAGTATCATGAAGCAGTCCCACAACTTTTAAGGATTAACAGAGTTAATACAGCTGATAAAGTTCAGAGGTATTTAGGTTTGTTTAATGCACTATGCTCTTGGCCGCTTTCTCCAAGATAGGTGCCCCAAAGACAATGGCATTTCCCTCATTCTTTAGATGCACTGAAATATTCTCAAAGCAGACTGAGTGTGTAGAAACAGCTCTACGAAGAAAGTTTTCATTTTTGAAAGTGGCTCAAGTCAGCTGCTTCAACTCTTAGTGGAATAAGCCTCATTTTGGAAGATTATCCAGTAATCCTGCCCATCAGGACTGCCTTCCACTTCCTTCGTTACTAAGCAGATCACACCCAGAAGCCTGCAGACACAGTGACCTACACAACTGGCTGCACATGCTCTCCTTCCCCGCATTTAGAAAGGTCAAGGAGCCCTGAGCTTCTGAGGGGCTCCTGGTGGGCACCAGTCCCAGAGGCTGCACCATCTTCAGAAGCCGTACCCCTCAAGGAGACCTGACCACATGCAGACTATCACTTCAGTCACATGAAAGCAACTTCACCTCTGCTCCTTGTTTGGGAAAGGCTGTAGAGACAGCACAGATTTGACCACCTCCAGCAGTGGTGGAACTTTAAACTGAAGTCTGAGCAGCTCTTATTCAGCAGTGTTTACTTCCCTGTATCCAAAGCAATCACACTCACTGACTTCACTGTAGGGCAGACCAGCGTTTCATTCTGGGAAGGTTTCTCTCCCACAAGACCTGCATTTTCTCTGCTATTTGCCCAAGGACTTGCAGCACTGTCATGCAATTTATTTTGGATAAAACTATTCATGCTTCAAGGACCATATTAACCATAGACCATTGTACCTTGTAGCCTGTTAATTTAGTATGTTTAGAAGATATGGAATCTGATGTAGCTAAATACATCAATCTTAAGCCTGTATCATCTCACACTTACATACTGTATACAGATGCATGTGTTCATTGTTAAGTGTGATGTTTAGAAGTCAAGACAATTTGTTAAAAGGAAGCTGATTCTACAAGCATAACCTAGCAGGGTTTTGGTGTGCTAACAGGGCAGCTCTCTTCACATGCTGAAGATATCATTTGGCTCAGCTTGTATCTCCTAAGGTCTGCTGTTGGTCTCCCTAGTCCTCTTCCCAGTATCCCACTCCTAAAATCATGAAGATCCATTGCCACTGTCACCACCTACTCTGCTCTCAGCTTGCTAACTTATACTTCAGGGAGAAGGGAAAGCAGAATTTTTGTACAAGCCAGAAGTTGTGAGGAACAGACTCAAGACATGTCATTAAGTGATTATTCCCACTCATCTTCAGGAAGCAAACATTGAAAAGTCTCAGTCAACTTGAGTAGAGCAGAAGACATCAAAAAGTAAACAAAAGAGCCTGACAAAAAAACTCAGGGGATACTTACAAGCCAGTCTACCCATAGGTATTCTGTGAGAGTACCAACGAGCTAGTAGAGCAGCATGAGTGTTAACTGTAGTAAAACACTACGATTACTACCTGTTTTTATGGAACTTAGATCCTTATGGAATCTAAACAGTGTCCAATACATTTGGCTTCAACTCTGAAGCATGAGACACTTTCTGCTGGAGTCTAATACTGTTTCCCACTGTGCTTCACAAGTTCCATGAGTCAGACTTGAGCTATAAACTCCCTTTTATAAAGCCCATTCGTTTCTTCAAGGCTCTTACTTCACACTATTTAACAAGTTCATTTTCTAAAAAAAGATGGGATTAGAGCTTGACAAAAATATCAAGAGATTTTATAGCTTTCTCTCATCCTTAAGAGAAGCCAGGCTTGATGCCCTGACAAATTCACATTGCATTTGTTATCACTTGGAAAGCAACAAATTATAATTTAATACTCTTACTTCACTGGGCCTGCAAAGATGACATTTTCCATGTACATCTGTCTCCTTAATGTCTGCTCAGTAATAATAATAGCTTCTCTATGATTGAGTAAATAAAGTGTTGTGAATTCTGTAGTGTTTTTAAAGATGAGTCACTTGGGATACTTGCCAACTGTCAGAAGTCACAAGAGAACTCTTACTGAAATTGTACTTTTCTCTTAAGCAGATCAGCCAGCTAGTTACTACTCTATCTTGGTGAAGTGCTCAATAGCTCCAACATGTTCCATTTTTAAGAACAAGTGATAACGGAGTAATTAAGCACCTCACCACTAAGCAGAACCACAAGCAATGAGAAGTGGCAGGTTTGTAGTGGAGAAATTCACTGGACAGGCTTCGTGTCAAGTTTAGAACCCAAAGCAATACTAAGGGTCACAGCCAAGAATGATCCTACTCATTTTGAATATTGTTTTCAGGACTAGGATCTAGCAGAAGAAAGGACACCGAGCTAAAGAAACTAACCCCACTTGAACGGAGTTGGACTACAGTCCCTAGAGATCCTTTCTAACTTCAGCTACTCTGTGATTCTAAGCTTAGACAGTCAAAGTCAAAGTTTAAGTAGCCATGTAGAGTTCCTTGTGTCCTCCCAACTGTATTAAGTGGGAGTTTTCACTTGAGACATTTGAAAGACAGCTTCCTCAGAGTGACAGAGAGCTTCACCAAAAGCCTCCAAATTTTGCCATATACAGAACATGTGGTGTTATTGTTACAGCTTAGCCTCAAAGAAAGAGTTAAACTGCATGTCTGAGAAGTTAAGGCCCATATTTAGCTCAGTGGCAGAAAAGTTTGGACTTTTGCCTGCACTGAAATACAAAGTTTGCTCTTAACAAGCCACCCCAGATTCAGTGGCTCACCATGCCTTTCTTGGGATAATATCCTTTTCACAGGATTACCTTCACAAACAGAGTACCAAAACAAACACCAAGTGAGAAGTTCTGTAGTTGAGAATTGTCAACAAGTTCATATATGAACAGTGACTTTGAAGCTTCGCTGAGTAGTTTTTACCCAAAATACATTATTTGTTGGACTATTTCATTAACTGCCTTCACTGTTCAACAGAAATGCACTTGAGAGTGACTCTAAAAGCGCATAAAGGTGAGAGTTCGAACAGGCAGAGCACAGCATGCTCTCACAGGAGATGCAGGTCCTCCAGGAAAGCTTTGTTCCCACTAGGACTGGGATACCTTAACCTTGAGTTATAACAGTTCATGTGAAAAAACTTGAACAGCATCAAGGTTTAGTGTTTGTTTTTTTTTTTTAAAGAGTTTAGAAAGCTTCTTCTACAGTGTTCAGTGTAAGATTGTAAGCAAGTGTTCTGACATACTCAAGTTGGAAGAAAGTTCTGGAATAAGTCCCAGCGGAGCTTTTATTTTCCAGTTCTTCTGTTAAAGAACAATTTTAAACATGCTTCCTTCTTTGTAGATATATGTCCTGCAAAGTAAGAGGTCCTTAGGTCATCTGCATGCAAGTACTAGGGCTCATAATAGCAACAGTCTTGAAGTTAGTACTACACCTGCAAAACACCTCTCCTCTCAAGAATTACGCAAGAGGTGCTCGCTTGAAGTTATTGGAGGTAACAGCTCTTTCATTTGCTAAAGAACCAAGAAACATAGCACAGTATTCCTGGCCCAGATGACATTTACCCTATATTAGGAGTACAGGAAGTTGCATCAAGAAAAGAAGCTATTATTTTTCTAAAAAATACTGCTAAGTAATATATATTGAGTAGGTGGTTATTTTAGATCTGTTTTACTCCAAGCTGTTTTGAAGTTCTGTAAACAGCACCATGGATGTTACTAACATGCATCTTTCAGGAACTTAAAGCTTTCAGCAGGTACAGTTAGGAAGTTTGGTATTCAGTTAACGTAGATCATTTTTCCATGATCAATCTCATCAATAGGCAGTCATAAAACAGAAGAGGATACCTTTCCTCAGCTTTCGCAAGGGAATTCCTTGGGGTCTGAAGCCAACCAACTACTGTAGAAGCCATTTACGAAAAAAACAGTATTTATATGTGGTAGTAACACATAGTGCAATAGTAAAAGATTTCCATGGGAATGCAAATGGCAAGTAGGAAAAAGGAGAAAAGTACTGAATGTTCTAGCCTAGGACTTCACTAGCACTGAGCTTCTGGCTCTAGTAGCTTCTAATCAGGTTAGAGGGCAAAGAGTTACCTTAAAAAGGGAGTGGTGTCAGTTCTGCTAACATAAGCAGTTAGAGCCCTTTTAGACTGGAATACTAACGTTCAGTGCTTCCATCTAGAATGAAAGAAGGCCATGACAAATTCCAGTTACAGAAGGTGGTTGCTAGCTACACCACACAAGACAACACATGTATGCAACCTTCAGAATATAATCAGGAAATACTTGTGACACTGGAAGCAAGAGCTATCCCTCCATCTCCATCATTCCAGGCATTAGGAACCCCGGAACGGGCCTTTTACACTAATAGGATGAAATGCTTGCCACCATGCAACACTAAAAGTGGACAACAAATTAGTAGTTAGATGCTTGCATTAGCATTTCAGTAATTGGGTGACTACTCAGTCAGATCAAGCACCTCCACACTTGTAAGACTCACAAGCAGCATTATATGCAAACCCAGTGAAGGTACTTTTCTTACAGGCTAGAGACAATATAAAACAGAAAAGTTGAAAGTGAACACAGTTCTGACACTATAACTAGTAGGTACATTGTTGGTTTGGGTTTTATTATTTTTAAGTGGTTGCATGTTCCACCAGAACTACTGGAATACTGAGTGACCAAACATCAAATTAGAGTTCTTCTGCAAGATCTTATTCTTAAGAGTTCACCTGAATGCACATCTGTCAATAGCTAAAGCTATAGTGGGAAAACCTTGTGTTCAGGTCAAGCAACTTGAGATTGCTATGGAAAGTCCTACTGCAAGTCAAACTTGGGACAGAGGGACTTAAAGCTCTCAGATAACTCCTCCGTTCAGGCCAGAACAGAGACATCCATACCTTTGTAGCAGATGTTTTAGAGATGCACAGAAAGGAAGAAAAGCTATTTCATGCACAGCAGAATCAGATTTGAAGATAGGAATTTTTTCTGTGCTACACACAGACCAATAAAGAAATTGGGACTCAGATGAAGACAGTAGCCCCCAAAAGGATATTAAGAGTAAATAAAGCTTCAGAAGCATGACAAGGGAGGACTGAGCAAAGGAAGCTTGTTTTCTGAACTCAGATGCAAGGAGAAAGTTGTCATCAATCAAGCCAACCCAGATATTGCAGAGGAAATTAAACAGACACAGGTCTGTAACATCTCTCCTTTTCTCTTCATAGCTATGCAATGTGTATAGATTAAAGTTAACAAGACCAAGAAGGGTGTTGTTGGACAGGAAAGTTAGCCAGCGTGATAATGCTCATGGATTTCAGAAGTTGCTTAAAACTCAAGAGTAGTTAGTTGCCTATAAGAGTAGATAGACAGTGAATTGTTCTGCAAGAGAAGCTGCCATACAGGAGGAGCTTCTATCAAGCTTCTCTCTGACAGAAGCTGTCATGCTGGAAAGAGTTCACTTGTCAACCTACTCCGAGACCAGTTTTGAGGATAATTTCATTTCATCAGTCAAAACCACAAGACAGGTAAGCAGCCACAAGTTTGGGCTTGTTTACTTTGAAGACTGGAGAGCTACATGCAGCTTACAACAACTGTCAGTCTTAAAGACATACATTAATCCAGTCTTCAGGAACATACAAGTGTTAACAATCCTACAGTACCAACACCTAACAGTGCACTTCAGGGATCAGTGCAAAAAGTACTGCTATAAACTGGGAGCTCAGCTAAGCAAGAAGAGCTTTGATATACTGGTCAATCCAAGGAGGGCTGATTTGCCGGTGAGATGTAGCTACAGAAGAACCTGCAGTGTTTGATAGATGCAGAGATACTCACAGTATAGGTGGATCAGTAGTTATTAGGTGATTGATCAATCATGTTAATAGACACACAGCATCAGTGGCTCTCCCTTACAGTGGCCAGAACTGCACACATCCATGAAAGACTTCTTGCAGCCTTAGCTAATACAAAAGCAACTGTTGGGATTACAGAAGTGAGGAAGACAAAAACTCCATTTGCTTGGTCCTGTTAATGTAAGCCTCAACAGGAATAGTATATGCCTTATGAACTTGTCGCTTCTTTCTTGGGTTTACCTGTGATTTAACTAAACTTGATAACGCTGAAAAAGGCCTTTCTGAATAATCTTAAATTATGAACTAGAAATTTCTTAACTCCAAGCAACTCGAGGCACAAAACAGCTTATTTTGAAGAGCAGCCTCTATCAGATTGTGAGTGGAATTGCATACCACAAAGACAGCTGGAGCCTGGATTTTGATGCATACGCCCAAATTCATTTGGATGAAGCAGTTAAACATTGTCACTAACAAACAGAACAGATTCCTAGGAGAATGCTAGAGATGCTTCAGAGAACTAAAAAGCAGCAACCACGATTATGCTACTATAGGAGTAAAGTATACAGTTTAGCAGAAACCACATACAGAAGATTCAGATGCATGATCATGCACAAATCCTGTGTGTTTCAAGAGACAGAACAGAACTCTTATTGAGGCAAGTAATAAGAAGCAGGTCCGCCCAATAAAATTCACTTCCCTCTGTATGAATAGTAGACAGCCACATTATTCAAAGCAATAATGAAGTGGCAGAAAACTCAGGTATGGGAGAGCAGAGGTGCCTAAGGTTGCCTGTGGTCTGAGTTAAGGTCTCCTTGGTGTATTTCTTCTCACTTCTTTGAATGGCAAAATAAAGGCCTGATGTTTCTATTCCCTCTAACAATCCTCATATGCAGCCTTGGTGAGACCACAAGAGAAATAGCACTTTGCCTAAAATAGCTCCTCTCCACCTCCCAAGTAATTTTGTACCTCCTCACTTAATGTCAAAACCAAGCAGCTTCTGCTGATAATGCTGAGCTAATAAAGCTGCATGAGACAAATACAATCTATTCTTATTTTGCCTCATGCTTCACAGACAACTGTCAGCTGAATTCCAAGGCTGAACCTGTATCACCCGTAAGTAAAGATAAATTAGTCCCTTCTTTCCCTGCTATAGCTTCCAGACTAAGTTTACAAAAACATTAGGGGCACTAGTTAAAAACAACCAGTTTGTTGTTAAGTTCCCATACCGCACTGGATAAAAATGGCCTTTCTAGAAGCTTCACTCATATTCCACTCTTTCCTCATTTGTTCTCCAAACTCACCTGTGTGTTTGCTAGCAGCTTGTCACTATAACCTGGACTTCAAGCAGGTTATTTCTGGTATACAATATTGTGTCTGATTTATGAAAAATCAATTATACATCTGGGGCCTGAAAAAATAAATCTCAGGCAGCAGATAAATTAGATCTAATAGCCTGACACAAAGTTGAATACTCAGCTTCAGCAGCTACTGTTCAACACCAGAATTTTAAATAGGCAAAAAGTACTGCAGCTCCAGTGAGCCAGAGGAGCCTCCCAAGCTGTCCCTGAAACCCCCCAAGTTCAAATCCAAACACTTTATGTGCAATAGATTTTTTCTAAAAGCTGGTTCAAGCAGTTGGCATTTCTCAAACTCAGATTAAACTCTGAAAACTACTTATAAGTTCCATATGCTCCAGGTTTCCAACAACTTTGCAAATACTATAAAGGCACCAAGGTATCCTACAAGAAATTTGCCATCAATTTTTTCCAGCTAACAGCACATAACTTAGACAAGCCCCCATAAGGAGCAGCAGTAAAGCAGATTCAAAGGAGGAAATGGAGGCATTGTTTCTGTGAGAACTTGATATATCAAGCATTAGTATTCCCTGTTTGGGGTTGAGACAGCACACATCTACATTTCTCTGCTCTTTCCAAATTTTATTTTTGAACTCCTGGATTAGCATGGCCTACCAACTGTCAGTCAAGCTCAAAACACATTTGCACACATTAAAAAATACTGAACATGGCTTCAGCATTTGAGAGTTTGGAGGACACTGATTTAGAGCTCCTTATTTAACATCACTTAGAAGCATTTTATATACAAGGCAACAGAGGAAATGCAGATTCCACTGTGCAAACACATGAAAACACATACTGTGTCCATTCTGAAGACAACTTTACCAAGAAATTCCTTTTGAATTTTCAGCTCAAGAAATCTTCCTATACAAAGGAAAAAGCTTACAGTTTAACACTGAAGCCACTGCATTTGACAATGCACAATGGCAACAGAGGAGGCTGAGGGGAGACCTTATCACCCTCTACAACTACCTGAAAGGAGGTTGTAGAGAGGTGGGGGCTGACCTCTTCTCCCAGGTGACAAGTGATAGGATGAGAGGAAATGGATTCAAGTTATGCCAGGTGAGGTTTAGATTGGCTATTAGGAAAAATTTTTTCGTTGAAAGGGTTATCAAACATTGGAATAGGCTGCCCAGGGAGGTGGTTGATTCGCCATCCCCGGAGGTGTTTTTTTTTAAAAAAAAAAAGAGGTAGATGCAGTACTTGGGGACATGGTTTAGAAGTGGTTTTGTCAGGTTAGGTTAATGGTTGGACTTGATCTTAAAGGTCCCTTCCAACCTCAGCGATTCTATGATTCTATGAATTCTACTCCCTTGTTCCAGTATCATTATTTGCAGTTCCCGGAATTTCAGAGATTTGATTGTTAAAGCAATTTTAAGAAGTGAACATGAGGTGGCACAAGTTACAGCTAAACTGGGTTCTTATACTTCAAAGAATAAGCATCTCGCCTCTGAATACTCCCACTGCTTAAGGAAGATCCTGGAATTGGGGGACTTTTGTCAGGTACACCTTGGATAACCATGACTAATAATCCTATCTGTGGGCCATGTACATAACTATCAAGCACAGTGGATCTGTTAGGTGATTAGTGGAATATTTCAAAAACAGCCATCAGAAATCTCCTTAGCACAAGTGACAGTCACAGCTAATCCTTAGAAGAGAGCAGTTACAGCCTCCTCTCCTCCCACCTTTGAGGCTTGTTTCCCTGTATTAATATTGGTTGAAGCTAAAAATATCTTTGGCACATCAAAATTCTATTAGTATTCTGGCACACAAGTGCTTTTTTTTTTTCATTTCTGTAATGCATCTGTTCCTATAACAATTTACTAACAGCTTTAAGCATATCAGCTGCAAGCACAGCTGATCTTGATTTCCAAGAGAACAATTTAAACAAGAAAAAGAAATGTTTTCCCATTTATATGCTCATGATGTAAAGCTATCTGTATTCTTCTACTAAAAGCCCAGAGGCCTGTAACACTGGCTTCTAGCCAATGCTAGATTAGAAAGATTTACTGAATACATAGTGACCTTTTGCTCTAAAGCATTCTCAGCTGTTGTTCTTAATTCTGTCCACCCACAGTTCAGTGTAATGCACAACAAAAGCAGCTGCCCATTGTACAGTTACCTAGACAGAAGCATCTCTTCCAGCGACGGCACAGAGACATGATGTTCATTCCTTCTTGCACTGGCTGCATGAAGAAACAGCAGTAGTCCTTCAAAGATCTCTACAGCATTAGCAGGTCTCAAAGCTGATTAAAGTGATCCCCATGGTAATCTGTGAAATATATGTTTTGCACTTTCAAACTGCTCCGCACTGGATTCACAGAAAGAAAGTGTGCAGTAGGTGCCTGTGTATACCTATCCACAGAGAGACACCTGACTTTCACTGGAACATTCTAATACATTTCAGCAAAAAAGGGGAATTGAGCATCATCCTGTACTTCAGCACTTGAAACAACCATTTGCCCAGTCCCTGGACTCTGACCCCCCCCCCATACCAGGTTTCAAAGCACAATTTCTCAAGTGAAATCCTAATAGAAATACACAGTAGAACTCAAGTTCTGTTCACGCTAGAGTTGTTCTGTGATGTTATGGGTCATAAGATCCATTCATCTTTACAGGTATAAAGGATTGTTTTTTAAACTTACTTTTCCTTGCCTCTAAACAGGTTTAATGGCAAAGTATTTTGGGTCTCAAATGAAAAGGTTAAAGATTCAGCTAATAAAACCCCCTCTCTTATGAAGAGAAAGAGTAGTTTTCATTTTCTTTTCACCTGTAGTAACCCCATCAGTATGAGCCTCTCTTTAGAGTCACATCTACTTATACGGCCCTTATAGCAGGTTTCCAGAGTGCTTCCTCCCTGGCAGTCTGTCTCCCCCCCTTCAGACTATTTGGTTGCTTTTTGGATGGGGAAAAAGGAAAAGAAACACCAGCAGTGTGCTTAAAGCCTCACAAGAGGGCTATGGGAAGAAACAAGGATTTGGCTTTTGGGCCCATATCTGAAGTTACCACCCCAATGAAATATTGGATCCACAGAACGTTTCCCTGTGGCCGCCAGGCCCACTTCAGTGATACATTGGCTATTTTTGGCAAGGGAGTCTAGTTATGCTAGAACAGCTGCGTGCTCTGAGAAAGCCAGACCGCATTAGCAGGGAAGGAAGGCAAGAGCCACCACTGGCTGTTAACTGACTACAGCTTGGTCAGTTCAGTCTTTCTGAAGCTACCAGCACACTAACATTACACCATCAACTTTGGAGTTTAGTTCTGTTCATGCCTGTGGAAAGCCAGGCTCCAGACGTGAGGAGTGTATCAAGCCCATCTCTTACCATGGACAGGAACCTGAGCGGAGCAGAAAGTCAGAACATCACCTGGCACAACTATGGTTGGTAAGAGATAATCACATAAAGGGTATCAAATATTTATGAGGGAGACAATGACAGGAAACCATGGAAGACACTGCTAGCTACAATAAGTGCTTTTTCCTCAGGAGAGGAAGGTAACAAAGTTTTAGTTGCTCTTATCCAGCTTTCATTAGGGAAGCACATTGCATAATGCATGAGGAAAACATCTGAGAACAATGTTTGAGAACATTATGTATTCCCTACACAGATGAATCCGTGAGCACACAGTATTGTGTCCGTTTGTCCTCTGCATATAGCTGTACTTTGATTTTCTTAGTAAAAAAAAAGGGAAAAGCTCAACAGCTGACTAGGCCAGCCTAGATTAGCAGCTAGATAGTATGTGGCATATGAATGCCCTATCTTGAACCAAAACTGCTTAACTCACCTTCTGCAGGCCCGTGAGCCCTGACAGCAAAGGCACCGCTATCACATCTAGAGGCAAGTATGCCAATAACACCAGACTGGCCAGGCCCAGAATCAGCCAGGCAGGGTGTTGACTGTTTTCCGTCCTGGGCTCCCATTTACGCTCTACAACCTCATCACAGTCATCACACCCACCCCTGAATCCACCTTATTTCAAAGTCTCAGCTGCTGCTGAAGTGTATGGTCTTGGTAACATCTGCCTAACATCACACCAGATGAAAGCACAGCCCAAGTTTGCCACAGTACTTATGGAAAGATTTGTACCACATGCTCCCTAACAAAGCCTCCCTCAGATCTTCCCAAACTTAGTACTTGCTACTCATACACACCAGACAAGAAGTTCATCTTTGGATCAGTATGTCTGAGATAAGTATTTGGGACAGAATTCTCCTATAAGAAGTCCTCAATCAAAGTAAAGGATTATACTAGGATACAATCAGATCACTCAATGTTGTAGTGCTGTCTCTTTTCGAAGACAAAAACCTCAAGTAAACACTTACACTGCAATGATACTATAACTTCATTTTTTTTCCAGATAGCTTATTTTTTCTTTGACAGGTATAATAGACATGACAGGTATATTCAGTGGAGAGGGTAGAGACTGACTTAACCATGCTGTCATGACATTTTCCATCCTGACTACGTTTATTTTGTTGTCCTGAAGCCAAGTATGAACTTGTTACATATTATTTAGAAAAACACCAATAAGTTAAGAGCATCTCTCAACTTATACTTAGCATTAACCTCCAGGATTTTTTGTGACTATTCCAAAATTGTTGGAATAGACACATAGAATAAGAGTACATTATAAAACCATGTTCCTGCACCCAAATTGAATAGCATTTCTCAGAGTGATCCAGCTCAAATTCTCTCCAAGCTTGTCTGTCCTTAGCGATCCTTACACCCTTCAATGGCTTGCACAGACCCCTCTGAGCTCTTCTTGGAAGAAGTAGAACATACATAAGCCATTTTCATAGTATACTCAAGAACAAATAGGAGGCATTTTAGGCCAGTACTGTTGCCATATTTACCATCAACTGTGTGCTGCCTTGTATCAGTACTGCTTTTTATTATTGGAAATCCTTCCATGCATAATGCTGAGTATCAGCAACTCAGTACTGGCAGCTCCAGGCATTGACAAAAATGAGTCAGACATCAAAACATTACAAAACCTTTTTTTAGGCATCATGATTTTTAGAGTCTTGGGGTTTGAGGCTTGATTTTGTTCTTTTAAAAAAATTTATCTTCTCACCCCTGACCCTATATAGCAAACACGTGTCACACTTTCAGAATTGCCTGCAATCACAGCTTGATTGTTCTGCAATGCAGGTTAATCTCCCTACATGCTACCTTGAAAGTGAGCTGGAGGCTCAACATAAGGCTAATCAGACGTATCATGAAAGATGCAAGTACTTGGAATTTGCTTTAATGCTGAAGATAAAGTTCAGCCCTGATGTAATAGATGGTTTTGCATCAAGTTTAGTGAGAACATTCAAAGTACAAGTCATTTTGAGTCCAACATTTATTCTAGTATAGTAGCAGACTTGAAAATAACTTTCATTTTTCTGTACACTTTCCTAACATTTTTTTGCCAGTTTAGGATTCACCAAGTATCCTACTTAGTCTGCATATGAAAGGACTAGAAGGGCTTTATTAAAAACAAACTTACAAACAGAACAGAAAGATAAGCAATTCCTTACCCCATTCCTTCCCCAGGGGAACTACTTACACTTGAACAGACTTATTAACAACCATATAGAGTGACTAATTATCAGATCAGTTGTAGTATTATATATACACTTCTATCTGCTCCTAAACAAGATCATGAAAATCACAAGTTGACTTTATCCTGATAATCAGAACTACATGCCTGAATCAGCCAGGAATGCACAGCTAAATTATTTACTAAGGAAGTAACAGCTAATAGCACATCACAAGGAAGTCTCCAACCACCGAATTCAGAAGTTTTCATTCAGTCTCAGCACACCCAGCCCTCGGAGGTTTCCCTTTTTGCAGCCAGGGAATTAGGCACAGCTGGCTAAGGTCAGAGTCAGAGCTGTGCAGCACAAGAGAACTTCATGTTAAAGGGACCAGACCCTTCCCACTCCTTTCCACAGCATTCCTGCCTCCAAGATCAGTACATCACAGAGATGGGTACCATTCATAAAATTGAGCTACTCCTGAAGTCACAGACACCATTAAGTATTTTATTACTGAATGGTCCTTTAGGTAACATATTTCACCAACAGCACTTAATTTGTTTCTGAACCATATCCCATAGTAATTAAAACCATATCCCTTAGTAATTATTCCATACCCTTTGGGGACACACCTCTTCAATATGTCTTTTACCATTAGATTATGGACCAGGACAAACTTCTAAAGGGTGATTCTTAATAAGGCACAACACAAGCTTCTTCACCTCCCCATTCTTCATCTCCCAGATTTTTGCTCATTAAGGTAGCCTACACTCCTCAGAAGAACCTGTATCAGCTCCTGCGTGGCCCTTGTGGGCCAAACCTGCTAGAGCAGACATTGCTGCATCCGACACCAGTACTGCTGCCATTAGTTAAATACAGGATTTCCTTCAGTCTTAACATACATTCTGCACTTTCAAGTCTACATCTATTTCGCTCCTACTGTTCCAAGTCTCCAAAGAAGAAAAAAATTGTTAAAGAAATACAAAGCAAAACTTAGTCCAGCTGCAAATATGTGTATAGCTAGAGTTAACACCCATTAAAAAAACCAAACACTTGAAAGTAATTTTTCCTACTTGCTCAATTTAACTTTCTCTTGAAGGGTATTACAGTTCAGCATCTTACTGTGCTGAAATAGATCTCCTTCAAGGGCACTGCATGTTAGGAAAGTATCTAAACATGCTGGCCCAACAGTGAAACAGGGGCCTGAACTACTACTGCTGCTGGTCAAAGCATGTATGAGCAAAACCGAGGCTGTTTGTCAGGGACAGCTGGACAGGATACCCCTGCCCTAGCAGTTAGCCCTGGCCCTTCCCCAGCATATGCACTGCTCAAGAATAAAGTGGATAAATGACTTTGAATGGAGCACTGTGGAAGATCTTCAGTTTAAAGATAAGGCTTAGGTCTTAATCTCTCAAGTTCTGACAGGTCCCTACACATCTAGCAAGGGCACAGGCCACAGCTGAACAGGATTGTTTAAAGTTAGTTTTATGCAAGCTTCTTTCACAGCATATTGTTCAACCACCAAATATTCTCTCTTTAACAGTTTACTTTCAATATAATACAGGTTTACTATGATTAAGTTTAAGTTTCTTTCTTAGCAACTAATCAAGCTAACAAAGTCCAGGACTAGAAGTAGTGAGCACATCCTAGGGATCAGTGGCTGCAGAGACAGATCTCAAGACACAGACCAAGCATCAGGATGTCAATTATTATTTTTAAGTGTTCTACTGCATCTTCATGCTTTGATTTTTATTTGTGAAATGCAAATACTTCCGGAGGCCAGAAATGTATTTTTGACACAGTTCAACATCTCATTCACTGTTGGGAGTCCTAGTAAAAACAGCTTTTCCTTCTGTAGGCAATAACAGATTTGTGCTCCTCAAGGAAGATGATTCTGTAGAGAGGTTTAAACTGCTTCACACTATTCAAGTTCAGATTCTAAGCCAGTCCTGTGCCTATGCCCTCAAATACATGATCACTTCACTATATGCTGAGCACCTGTAGCACTGTCATTCCAAGCAAAGTGCCTGCTTAAATGTATATCTACTATTTGGTGACCAGCAAGGCACCTTCCCTTCACATGCTCAGTGGGACAGGCAAAGAGAAACACGGCACAGCACTGGAAGCCAGCGCAGCACCCACAGCCACAAGCATAGCTCAGAAGAACACTGCAAGCTGTTAAAAACTGGAGTTCCACTAAATGAATAATTAGCAATAAAGCAAGTATCTTTTCATTCTTTGTACTTTGATGTGGAAAGCAAGTAAAAACATAGGCCAGGGTTCTGGCAAGCCAACGAGAAGTGCAAAACAAACCAAATACCACAATTGGCTTAAGTGCATCTGTGTCCTGCTCTGGTGCCTTCATGAGTCCTGGCCACAAACCACACCAATTAGCAATCACTCAAGTCTTGTTGCTGATAATGATTTCTAAAGTCTCAAATGTAGTCCTTTGAGCTATATTTAGATATAAATTGTATCTGTTACCTAACAATTTGGATTCTTAGTACCTTACAACAGAAATAAGACATTTAGTTTAAACACCAAGTTAGAAAGCTTGTGTTTGAGTAATTTCAAGATAGATTCAGTATCACTGAAGCTCATGGGAGTTTTGCTGGGGTGAACAGATAAATCTTCCACCCATTACTGCTCACTGCCCCACCCAATATTAGCTCACCTGCTATTTCATTCTAAATGGTTAAAAAGCTTTAGCATGTTGACTCAAAACATATCAGATTGGTGTGGGTTGCATCTAATTAAAACATTTAATCCCTTCTCCCCGAGGCTGCTGTTCAGAGTACAGATTGGTTGAATATTGAAAACACAGCTCCTGTGCTGTCAGTTTGCCACACAGTATATTTCAGTAATTTAAGATTATTTTACTGGTATATCAAACCCAACTAGTTCAAGTGCAGTTTTCCTCAGTCATGAGATCAACTTTCCAAATGCAGGTAATGAGAGGGGTAATAGCTGCTACAGCCACTTGCATTTGAGAATATTTTCCAGCCACAAGTTCAGGCATAACCAATTTCCATTCCTTTGTTCTTAGCTGGATGTTGTTCAAGTTCAGAAACCTGCTCTTTGCCCTCCTCCAGGATTTATCCCTTCAAGATTTATATAAAACACCTGTTCAAAAGAGTCCTGAGAACGCTTGCATCTAGCACTGGTTTTATGTTTTCATGATAGCAAACATTGACAAATGTGCATAGAACTGCCTCCAGCATCAGGAAGACAATTCTTACAACTGGCATTTGTTAATAATGAAACAGTAGCCATAGGTTCTCTTTTAAAGATATTTCCCTAGCTTATATAATCCAAGACTCATGTTCTCTACCATAGACTGGGAAGGGAATTAATTCTCAGAGCCACCCAGCAGCTAGGGAGACCATAGCACAACCTCTAGTAATTTAGTAAGAGAATTTTCAGTTTCCAGTTGATTTTTATCAGATCATCTCCAAGCTGCTGATAGTATGCCTCAGAGTCAGGAAACAGTAAGGACATGCATGCAAACACACACAGTACAAACAAGAAAAATCAATTTCCAACCTCTTATTCTATGCTCTAATGTTATTTGAGTAAGATTAAGGTCTCCAGTGATGAGTCAGTCAACTCATGTTTATGGAACTTTAATGGGAAAAAGTATAACTAACAATTTTGATTCCATAATTGTGTACAAGGCCCATATTGCCACAACATCTACAGAGGACTCTGCTTTTAACTTTATACATTTAAATAAAAATAATATGTATATATCAGTAAATGAGATTCATCACCCTCTAGTAACCCTCTAAAGAAAGCCCTCCCCATATTCCCCCCTTCTCTGCAAAGTCTTTGACCTGCAAAAACTATGTCAAATACTGTTTTCTGTTCAAAAGGTGTAAGGGACAAATTAAATTGCAAGTGTGTTTTTCCAGTGCAAAATAGGAGCCTTAAAAGACAGCCAGGTTGAGCTACCTCCTCTTTTGTAAAACACCCCCTCTACCAGCATTAAGGTACTTGGTCCCATCTGCTAAGAACCTCTATTTCAGGACAGTCTGACAGCAGACCTGACTGGAAGTCAGCTTTTCTGCTCCCCTGCAACCATTTCAGCTGCATCATACAGGAGAAAGATACTTGCAAACTAGTTTGTTTTCTGACAACCTTGAATAAAAGGTTTACAATAAACAAGCACAATAGAAACCAGCTCCTGCATCAGAGGCTTCTCTTTACTGGTCACAACCAGCTATACTTTTAGAATCACATTTAAACCTCACTTTTTTTTTTTACATACCACTTTTGTCCCAATGAGCGAGGATTCTGGTTGTACCCTGAACTACCAAGTTCCAGCTGGAAAGAGACCTAGGTTGTCTCATTTATCACAGTCCCCAAGACCTGCTGTAGTTTTACACCACCCTCTTCCCTCATTTCAGCTCTACTGATCTTTCTGCATGAAGTTTTCCCTTCAGCCACTACCTCAGACTTTGCTATCTAAACAAAGCAGTCAGCTCTGATAACCAAAAGCTATAGATGTGAAAAAGAGATGGTTTCCATAGTTTTAGGTAATAGCTACAACTTCTCAGTGCTAGATATCTTTTTCTCTTATCTCCGTTTGTTCCAGAGGCTAATGGCTCAGTTCAGTCACCCAGGTACCTAGCTAGTACACACAGCCCAGGGGGAAAAACCTGATGCTGTTAGGAGTTCTGCCCACAAGAAAGCAGAGGTAGCCCAAAAGCATAAAATGCAGTCCCAGCCCCACTGACTTAGCATCTGTCAAGAACAGCTTTTGCTCTTCTAGTACATGCACTTGAGCCACTAACTTTCATATTAAAACTACAAAAAGATGACTGCAGCTTAGAAAAGTTTTCTAGTTTCAAGAACTTAGTTCTCCTAGTTGCCGACACCTCTGACCAAAAATCCAGCAACGTACTGAAACATTAATTCATCTCAAGAATTTTACTTCAGGCCTTGATCTTAAGGTTTATAACAAAGGGACACACCAAGACCCACAGAGAAAATATTCTGGCCTGAAGGCCCCACAACTTGTCTGAAAGAACAGCTTGGTGAAGTATGATTTTTCACGATCATTCCCAGTTAAACAGAATTGCACCATAAAATTAAGCAACCTCTGAAGATAACAATAATAATCTTTTCCCCTACTACCAAATTTGTGCTGCTTGCTTACCACTCACTGTGTAAGTATGCATCCCTAGAGGTGTCTTATGGTATACCTCTAAACACTGTCCCATCCACATGTACTCAAGTGAGAATAGCATCTTAAAAAAAGCGTTTTCTAAGACACCTAGCATGCAAAGGAAGAGAGAACAAGCTTTCCATAAAGCTACATTTCTTCCTAAATTATGTTGGTACTACCTAATGCAAGTGCCCTTTACACTTACAAAGTGCTTTCCTTTCAGAGAAAATTATTCATCAAGCAACTGCAATCAAAATTAAAGCACAGACCATCAATTTTATCTTTAAGGAAAATCTGAAAGAGGATAACATCATTCACATACTGGTGACTGTTAAAACTCAGTGGTAGGCATTAATAGTCATCACAGAGTGAACCTCTGTTCAAGTACTCCAGAGCAGTCTTCCAGCCTCAAAATGTAGGAGATGCAAGATCACATCTACTCGCACTGTAAAAATGTCCACATCTGCAGTGTTGCCAACATATGATACAACAAAACACAGGAGCTAGCTGCACATCCAAAGTTGCTTTTGTACTTGTACAGCAAGACCACCCCGCTATGAATACCAGAAATACAGCTTTGTCAGTTGAAGCCATCTATGACCATAACTTCAATAAGGACATCCAGGACTACCAGAAGACAGTTCTTCAAATACTGACTTACAAACACTCATGAGGAAAAAAAAAAGCTTGCAGCAGGGACAAATTAGGTCCTAGATTCCACTAACAGGACAACCAACTTCTCACTCACCTTCATCCCAACTGGACCTGCCCTTCAGTTAGCATGAAAAACAATGCAGAGAAACCAAGCCTTTAAACGAACAGGAGCAATGCCTATATACATCTATTATCTGAAGATAACAGTGAATAATTATAGGGAACTATCTTCGATTTTTGTGAACTAATATCCTGACACCTAGCTTATGCTCTACTAACTCAGGCCACCAAACATAAGCTAAAGAAGCACAGCTATTAATCCTTGCAATCCAGTTATCCATGCTTTTGTCTTAATGTTATCAATGCAGTTGCTTCCATACTAAATAGGCTTTCTACTTTATAAAGCTAAAAATATTGATGTAGATAAAGAAGATGAAGTACTTGCAAACAATGAAATACTATCAATAAAAAGAACATGCATTTTTCTTCCATCCTTTTACTCTTAGTATCCTCTTGAGTAAACAGCAAAAGTCAAATATTCACTATGTTTGTTTGAAGTAGCCTGAAGCCACTACAGCTTCTTGCATTTATTTGCACTTACATTAACAAGGATATAGAGTTGATCTAGTTCATTTTTTATTTCTAGAGGCAAGAATGCTAGATTGCTGTAAAGGTTAAAAAAAAATCTTAGAGCCACAGGATAAAGCAAAGAAATGCATTCCCCAAACCCTGTGGCAGTAG
This sequence comes from Pluvialis apricaria, assembly GCA_017639485.1. Classification (NCBI taxonomy): domain Eukaryota; kingdom Metazoa; phylum Chordata; class Aves; order Charadriiformes; family Charadriidae; genus Pluvialis; species Pluvialis apricaria. The sequence continues at coordinate 23,009,809 of CM030007.1, forward strand.
CACTTTATAGCACTTGGCCTATGCCTGAGACTACTGCCTTTTAACAGGCCAGAAGAGAACTCATTTACCAGCTGAAACACTGTACAAAAATGCCTTTTAAAACTAAAGGCTACACATGCACTAATCCAAAAGGGAACTGCATCACTTACCAATTCTTACCTAACAAAGCTCTATGGCCTAACTTACAGCCTTTGGCCAAAGTTTAACTGAGAAGTTAACGATTCAAAGATGATTTGCTATAGTTACAAGCACTAAGACCCAAGCACAGCTTTTTCCCTACAGGTTCTCAAGACAGGTTTAATACAGCCCTGAGCCTCTTCTCATAAAAGAAGTTGTAATGATTAATGGATCCATAGGAAATCCCTTATGAGTAACCCCCATTACATATGAAAAAACAACTGTGTGGGGATTTTTTTTAAATAAAAAAATTAGTCAAAGAAATCCACAGCAGGCAGACAGGCTGTAAGGTGAGGATAGCTCTGTTCTGTCAACAGCAGATAATCAGTCTGAGCAAGTCTTGGAGAAAGCTGAGTGTAGCTACCACAGTGGAGATCTAGAATAGCTCTAATACAATCCAGATTTGCATTAAATCAAGTCCAGTACCGCGTATCTTCTACTATCATTCAATTTCAGTTTTCCTCACCCACCCTAACTAGACTTGTTTGAAACGCGTAAGCCCTATTAATTGTTTACACAGGACACCTACTCTAGACACGCAAGGCATTGGCAGGTATACTCGTAACATTTAAGTACTGAGTGAGAGGCAGCAGGAGGGGAAGATGAAAGACAGCATGCAAGATACACCACTAGCGATACTAACAGCACCACATTCACTGTTGAGGCTGGGTTAATGAACTCGGCTGCAGACAGTTCATTGGATGTGTCAAAGCCAGCTTAGACCAACCATTTGCTCATTAGGCAGCGCTATGCAGTGGCCATGAGATACATGGGCAGAATTGTTACTACTCTTCAACGGAGTGAAGAGAGGGCCCTGCAGCTAACAGCAACAGGCAGGATCAGCAGAATTGCTAAACTTCCATCAGCCAACAGCAAGCAGGTTAAAGACAAGCCCACTGCTTTACTACATTTTAAGAGCACTGGGAAAACAGCAATTAGTTTAGGCACTCAGGTTTGTTCTCTTGTCTGCATACAGGTTTTGTGGAAGAGCTCAGCAGAAGGAGAACACGCCTTAGAAAAGCACTGTTTCTTCAAAGCATCTAATCTATTATGCAGACACAAGCATTAGTATCTTGCCCTGATCAGATATGGGTGGTAACTGTATTGGAGTGAATTTTAACAGCCAAGAACAAAACACAGATTGTGGCCCTAATGCCAACCAACCCAAGCCTGAGCAGGTCCCTGTGCATCTTGTGACAGATCCTACTGCAAAGCACAAATCAACACTCTTCATCTCATCGCTTCCAACTGCTGTCACTGGAAGGGGCTCAAGCAGCTGCAAACCAGCCATGTCCCACTGAACTCCGTTTCCTTACTAGTGCTACTGACAGCTGAGACGGAGCCCATCTTGAATGCTGACCTGAGCATGGGGAGGAAATGGCCTGGCACAAAGAAGAACCAGCTTTTAAAAAAAGCCACTGGGGCTCCCTCAGCACTCTTGAGGGCAACCCCCAACTCACCGCTATGAAATCCCCCGGATGTCTCATCTTTTACCCCAACATTTGTCTGAAGCAGCAACATAACATCCTGGCCCCTATCAGCCCATGCACTAGAGGATGTTAGCGGAACACCAACCTTGAGGAAAACATGTTTAAATACATGACAACATGGGCACGCCCTGAGCATGCCAGTATGCCACACAAGACAGCTGACACCGCCTTTTCATAGGGACATTTGATTGCAAGTTAGGGAACTAAGGTTTAAACAACCTCCATTGAACCCCAGCATTTTGAATCTATATATCCCTTCTTTTGCAAGGGGGAGGAAGAAAGACTACAAACACTCATCCAGAAGCAACCAGGAAGAACTGTTTCATCAGCAAGGACTGACTGATGAGCATGGGTCAAGCCATAAGCTCCAGCATTTCTTCAAACCACTTCTCTCAGCTTGGCAGCTGTGTCACATGTAACAGAGAAGACAACAGGGAAGTATCACTTACAGAAAGAGACTAGGATCTTCTCAAGTTCATTTTGGCTCAGCTATTGCAGAAGCAACACCTAGTTTTACCTCATCCTGCCTCTGTTAGATAAAGGACCTGCTATTCAGTACAGGCTTATGCAGCCCAGTGCTCATCTTAGATACACAGATAGGCCTTTGGATGAGCACAGAGCAGATCCTGCCTGCAATGCTGAGGGGTTACACTGCTTGCATAAGCCACCAAAACGCCTCTGTAAGGTGCTGATCCTACTGAAGAAGGTACTCCAGCATCATGCTATGAGTTCCAAGGACTGAGTGTTAGAGCAGCCATCCAAAGGGATCTGGACAAGCTCGAGAAGTGGGCCTGTGTGAATCTCATGGGGTTAAACAAAGCCAAGTGCAGGGTCCTGCATGTGGGCTGGGACAACCAATATCAATACAGGCTTGGGGATGAAGAAATTGAGAGCAACCCTGCTGAAAAGGACTCAAGGGTCCTGGTGGATGAAAAGCTGGACATGAGCTGACAATAGGCACTCGCAGCCCAGAAAGCCAACCGTATCCTGGGCTGCATTAGAAGAAGCGCGGCCAGTAGGTCAAGGGAAGGGATTCTGCCCCTCTACTCTGGTGAGACCCCACCTAGATTACTACATCCAGCTCTGGAGCCCTCAGCACAAGACAGACGTGGACGTGTTGGATCAAGTCCAGAGGAGGACCACGAAGATGAGAGGGCTGGAGCACCTCTCCTGTGAGGACAGGCTGGGAGAGTTGGAGTTGTTCAGCCTGGAGAAGAAAAAGCTCAGGGGAGACCTTATTGCGGCCTTCCAGTACTTGCAGTGTCTTATAAAAATGATGGGAACAAACTTTTTAGCAGGGCTTGTAGCAATAGGACAAGGCGTAATGGCTTTAAACTAAAAGAGGGTAGATTCAGATTAGATATAAGGAAGAATTTTTTATTTTTTCTTTACAATGAGAGTAGTGAAACACTGGAAGAGGTTGCCCAGAGAGGTGGTAGATGCCCCATCCCTGGAAACATTCAAGGTCAGGTTGGACGGGGCTCTGAGCAACCTGATCTAGTTGAAGATTTCCCTGCTCATTGCAGGGGAGGTTGGACTAGATGACCTTTTAAGGTCCCTTCCAACCCAAGCTGTTCTATGATTCAATGAACAGCACATTATTAATCCACTATACCTGTACTAGCCTGCTACTTCTGCCTTCAATAGTGCTTAACACAGAACAAAATAGATATGACATAAATAACAGGCAAAAAAAGTTATAGTCTATTCTCCTCACTGAGGTAACATTTTTTAAATAAGAATCATCCAAGTTGTTGAGGAAGTACTTAGTAAATCAGATTGAAAACCTGACTGCATGCTACCATTGCAGAACACACCATGTACCAAGCCATCCAGGCTCATGTGGGTTATGTGGCTTACTGTATTCATTAAAGGTTCACTACAACCATTAGTGGGACTGTTAATGGAACCATTCAAGAGAAAATTGGCAACTAATTCATTCTCACTAATTGGAATATACTTTCAGCTATCTTATGCAGCAGCCAAACGCCTTGCAGAAAAAAGCATCTTTAACTACCTTGTGTAATAACTAAAAATCAGGCTATTGTGTTCTTAAAAATATTTAACTCGTACTCATTTTTCTAATGTAATGTCTACTAACTGTGTTGATGATTGACATAATGCAGGAAGAAGATCAATACTATCTTGTTAATCAGAAAGAATATTTTAGCCATCCACCTTCAGACCAAGGACTGTTCAGCCATCCCAACATGATGCACTGGACACTCCACATGCTTGTAGAGTGCTGCACTGAATCCCAGAGCTATGACCATAACCCATGCAGACCACCACTCCGCTCCAGCAAGAGAAACAAAAGAGAGCAGACAACTTAGAGTTGACTATTAATAGCAGGAAGAAAAAAAAAAATAAACCTCAGACTGTTTCAAAGCTCCAGGAGTAATAGATGCTCTGCAAAGCGACTCTGCTATCCCACATCATTGCAACATGGACAGGGCATGCAAAGAGGTAGCACAATCCTCATTCATTTTCTGGCACTAACAGACATTTTCTTCCTTTTAAGGCATCTTAAAGCAAGAATATCTATGCTGATGTGAGAATTAATCCTCTCCACCACCTGGCAGATTCCAGATGATTTGGAGGCTAGATTGAAACCACCACCCCCCCAAGAGAAGACTTAACAGCGAGGGGGTGTGGGTCTGCATTTCAGGTTTCTTACATTTGGACCTAGAAGAGTAGTTCCTATAATTGAACACCAAATGTGAATCCAGTGCAGAACCTCTTGTGTTACTCATAAGTGATTTGTATCACCAAGGACTACCAAAACCAGCAACACAGATAATAATGTTAAAGGCAGCTTAACAAAGACATACATCTTCACAAAGCTTAGGACAGACTTGTGAACTTAATCTTTATAAAAATCTTTAGTGTAGGACAAGTTTATTTTTAGCTTAATGGATGTACAAGACAGACTTCCAAAACAGAAAATTCAACAGCAGTTCTATGTTTAACCAAGGACAAGAGAAGAGCTGCCATCACACGCCTCTGCCTGTCCCCTGCAGGAAAGCACTACTGACGGATACGAGAGGCTTACAGGTTTTGCAGTATCAGCCTGTCTTATCCCTGATCTGATCTTCTGACTGGAGCTGTAGAGCAGAGATGAGAGGAAAGCTTATTGAGCTAGAACCTCATGTGGACCCTTCCTTTTCCCTCTGAAACATATTATATGAAAAAAAAAAATCTAATTATCAGTTATTTTCATGCTGCAGTAATAAGTAGTATTACCCACCTGCCACTGTTGTGCTGAAGTCCAGCACAGTAAGTATAGCTGGAGATGTTTTCCCCAATAAAGTAGTTTATTGGAAAAATCCCAGCCGAGTTAGTTTTCTTATGCTGGTTGTTCTTCCTGGAACAGCTATCTTCTCTGCAGCATCTGTACTAACCAGATGAGTTTTCCTCCTTCCCTCCACCTACCATTTTTTTCCTACTAAAGAGAGATATATCTCAGTGGCTTGATCTCTAACAGATATCTTAGGGTGCTTCCACAGATTTCTTCTGGGAAGCTTACAGGTCGGACCGTGAACCGCTACAGACTGGTGTCAGTGAATTTGATTTAGGCAGAGTTACTCTGACTGGAGTGGCTGGAGCTATGACCATACAGGTCTCCTGCTAAGGTTCACACAAGGCTTGTCATTGCCAAAACATTAATGTTTGTTTTCTATCAGATCAGGATTCAACTTGACCTATTCCATCATTGCTGAGGATTAAATAGGTTTGTACTGTATCCGTCTGTCACTTTTGAGACATTCCAGTACCTGTCTGCAATAGGAGTTTTATTAGAACTGCTACCAGAATGAGCATAGACAAGAGTTACAGACCTTTTCAATATTTAATTATCTAGCATTGCACAGGCTGCTATGGATTTAGAGGAAATAATGCTTATGACTCATATGCTAGTACTGGAGGAGTTTTTCATAACAAAGTAGCCCTAGGGAGGAGGAGAAAAAAAGCCCAAACCAACCACCTGCTGCTGAAGGCTGAACATCACCACCTAGCTGATTCAATTTCCAATGACAGCACATCCATCCAGATACAGCACGCACTGCTGTTTCATTCCGAAGAAAGTCTTATCAGCTAGACCTCAGTCAGTCTTCTCTTTCCTTCTGTTCAGTGCAGGGAATGGTTTAAGATGCAGAGTCCAAAAGTGATTCTAAACTCTTCAGTACAGTTTCAGACAGTGCTGAGCTGTATCCATCCCTGGATTAGATACAGGTTGCTCTAGTCTCACTTCCTCATGAAGGACGAGACACCTTTTGAAAGGGAAATAATCATTCCCACCCCCAGTATAAGTATCACCTGTTTTGTTGTTTGGGTTTTTTTAATAAAAGCTAAAATCAGGCAGCCCATTCTCTCAAATAACTACTGGGGACAAAGTTCATATAGCAGTTTTTTTTCTGAAAACGTAAAAGCCTTCTTCCTCTTCCCTCCACAAACCATTACAGAAGATATTTGGTCATACATGAGCAAAAGTCCCCAACTGGCAAACATTACTTTGCTATACCATGTTTAGAGGTCTTCAGAAATTTTACTACCACATTATTTCCACATAGCTGTTCTACTTTGCTGTTAACAGGAGAGCTACTCAATGGAGAGAAATCCCTTCCATTCAGCTACTGTCTTAATATTGAGCTCATTGTTAAAACAACAGATCCTCACCACTAATTAACATTGCACCCTAATAAATTTGAAGGGATCTCTCACATTAAGTATACCTTTCATCTTTAAGATAACTCCCACTATGCAGCTGTAGAGAACCACCACCATAGTGCTCATGTCACACAATTTAAGTACATATGACAACAGCAACAAGAACACAGAATTAGCCACAGGAAGGAATTATTCTGATACAGATTTATAGTTATTTGCTCTCCAGGTTTAAGTTTTAGCTATGTTTTTACCAAGCACTCTCTAACCACAGATAAGACAACAAAACCGTTACAGTGAAAACAGACATAGGCTTTGCTTACTATAAGACTCTCTCTGTATTTCTGATTAAACCTTCTTATCAGGAAAAGGGGCTTTCAGCTTTTCCACATAGGAAAGTGAAAAAAAGATAATCAACACCTACCTCAGAGCACTAGAAATGAACACTTTTTTTTTAACTAAGTGCAATCTTCCCTCCCCTCAAACCCTAGAATAAACTTACCTGACAAGACCAAAGCTAAAAGACAGGACAAGCCTCCCATATACCACAGCTTGTCCTACAAAACCTCTACAGACATGACCTTCTGCTTCCCTTCTCCTCTTTTAAAGTCTTCTTACCTGCATGCATTAGCTTCTCTCACCCACAAATTAGGGGGCTGGGGCTCATTAGCATAAACAGAGTTGTAAGAATTGGCATCAGGCAGAACTTATATCTAGTTAAGCCTACTTTCTGGTGAGTAGTTAAAGCACAACCTATTCAGCTTGAATGGTCCCTATGTTGCCCCACCTGAATGAGAGTTTTCAGACAACTTATTCATACAGTTTCTTTGCTTTCTTAAGTGTTGGTACTATTACAGCTGTTGTTTGCAGCTTATTTTTTTCATTTATTTGTAGTACTATACATATTAAAACCTGTATAAGCAACCAGAAAAGGTTATTGTATTTTTTCCTCATATTTTACAGCTTAGGTCTTGACCTCTTAATTAACTTATTATTTGAATCTTCTTTCACAGTTCCTCTTAGTGTGAACTGATCTTACTTTTTACAGGTGTAAATAATAAGAAAACTCCTTGAGTATCTCTTCCTATCTTTCAGTGTATAAGACAATTCTAAAGCATCTATTTCTGCTTTGACCTTAGTTTTAGCTACTTGTTTTTCTTCTGTTAATCCAATTCTATTTCTGGCTATAGCCTCAGTCATAGCATAGTCTTCTAGTTGAAGCACTGCCAATCTTCTTAATGTAGGGCTTCCCTTCCCCCTTCTTCAGGTTGTTAATCACTCTTCTCAAATTTTAGTCTATAAAAACTGCTGTATCAATTTTCTTATTAGAATTGTTTATGTAGGAGTAGAATCATTGTTAATAAGGTATTTAAACAATAAGAAATCATGACAAAAAAACTACAGAAATATAGCTTATAAAATGCCCTTGTAAAAATAAACCTTTACAAGAAATAGAGGATTAAATAAAAGGTCATGCTCTGTTTGTCTTTTCCAGAATATCCACATGGACTTGGTTTCATGAGGTCTGACACCACCAAAGCCAGATGGTAGTGATGGTAAAAAAATGTAACCCTAATGGCTGCAAACTTACATGGCTAAAGAAACCTTTTCGTATACCATCTTCTATTTCCCAGCACCATACAAATACTGTGTAGCTGCCTGTAATCTTCATATTGACCCTATGAAGTAAGATGATAACTAAAATTATCCCCTTGCTGAGGAGACACCAATGACAAAATACTTGGAACTGAAGTGAAACAGCTTTGCCTCCTCGTGAAGACAGAAGCCACCGCATCACTGTTGTCCTTCATCTCAGTAAATCTTGTGGCTTCTGCTTAGGGTACTAGTATTTTATTATTGAATGCTAGTTCATGTACTAATTCTGATGAAAATAAAAAATATGGTTGTTTACAGTTGCTGAGTCCCAAATTAATGATGTTGTACACTGCAATAGTACCATCTGCCCTGTCTAGACATGAACTGGGCCATAGAAATATAAATCCTGTATCAGTGGGCAAAACTGATATCCTGATTTGATTTGTTGCCTGTAACAGAACGAGGCTGAAATTCAGCAAGATGTCCGTGTGTAAAGTGCTGGGCGTCTTACAAGGGACTTTAATTAAAAAAAAAAAAAAGGTTCTGGTAGGAAGAAGGTATAAGATTAACTCTTGCCTCTGGTTGTCAGGGTAGGAGACCGCACTGACAGCTTAATAAAAGTTTCATGTCTCTTTAAGCAACAGCCACCATAGCAGGAATGGCCAGTGCACAGAGCCTGGGAACCTGGCTGTCTATTGAACCAAAAAGTACCAAAAGGAGTACTAAATTATTTAAATCCCATGCTGTTTAGCACTAACACAAAGTTGCACTGTCTCAACAAAATCATATCAGACCTATTACTGCAACTATTTTATTCCCATTTTTTCCTCTTAGGGGTTTTGGCAAACAGCCCTCAAAGAATATGGTTTAGGTAATCAGCAGGCAGGCCAAAACTTCAACAAAACCATCCCGTGTTGAGGGCTGCAGAATCTTCTTCTTCTCTGGAGCCCTGGATGAACTGTCTTTCTTGATGGTGAAAGTCTAGGATTGTTGAGGTCTTCCCTGCACTTCAGGCTTGGAACACTTACTGCTCCCTCCCATGCCATGCCAGACACAGTCCTTTGCATCTAACTTCAACTCCTACCAGAACCAACACGGGTAAGCACACTTAAGGGAGATGGCATGGAGTCAGTGATGGAAATGGATAGCGATTTAAATGGCAGGTGCATCTATTGTGAGACAAAATAGACTTCCTCGTCAGCTGCTTGCAATGGAGATCCTGCAGCTAAAGAGACTTTATTGAATCTGGGATTTTGCAGATCTCCTATGAGATACTCTGTCAGTAGAGAGGGAACAGTACCCGAGACATGCTGTGTACGGAGGATGCTGCGTACATAGTCCCAGCTAACAGAGACCCGTGATAGAAGGTCCCCCTGGCACGCATTTAGGGAAAGCATCATTTGTGTTACTGGGCAATTTCAGGTTGACAGCATACATGACAATTCACAGTAGGAAGCTCTGATAAACTGGCATTAAGAAGGTTGGGAGACATGTGCCATCCTACCTGCTGGGTAGGTGATGTATAACACTCCCTTGTGGTTTGATCGCCAGCTGTATTCAAAGGCTGTCCGTATTCCAGAGTGAAAAAAATACACTAACTGGAATTCAGGATGTCAGAAAATACAGTCCAGGCAGCAGGACACTCTCAGAGTTTCTATCCCTTTCTGTACACAATCACACTGAAAAAATCAAAAGGCAGAGGTTCTCTACTTATGTGTGGTTTGTAGGGACATACACATTTTCTTTTATCACTTCAGTTTACTCCCTTGCACAGTCATGGTTGTGCTGCTTGTAGTGACTTCATGTCGTCCTCTTTCAGGTTCCAGGTTCTAGAGAAACCGATTTATTTTGTTCCTGTTGGCAGGACATTTAGGGATATTGGCTCCATCCTTCCCCCTCTGCCACCGTGCTCTTCCATTATTGTACCGTTCTCGTGTTACTGCCTTTATGCACTTTTTGCTGTTTTCCAAAACAATTATTGGTCATTTCTGAGTAAGAAATTGATCTGAAACTCAAATGACAGCAGACATCACACAGATCATCCCAATCCTAGCATGGTAAAAAGGAAGTACTGGAATACACTGCATTTGATGGTTGTTATTGTTCAATCGAAATCAGATATCAAGTGTGGGTGCTATTTTACAACCCGCTCCTGGAAAGATTGGTGTATACAGTCTATTTTCTGCCCTTGAAGTTCTTGGTTCTACTTGGTGTTTAAAAACACAGACCTAGAAGCTAAAGTTTATTTAAAAGTTCAAATTCTCCTATTCCAGATGATTATTTTATAGTTCTTTACACATACCAATCGAATTCACTCATGAGATCAAGCTAGATTTCTTTCCCACCACTCCTTCTGGAAAGCTGTTCTGAACAGTTGTCTGATATTTAGAAATATGCTTATTACTTTCAGACTAAATGTCTGTGAAAGTCTGTTCTTGCACCCGCACTATCCTCTAGGTGAAATCATTTATCTCCCTCTTGACTATATGTACAGAAACTTAACTGTTTAGATGATAACTAGGCTGACAGAAGCTTGCATTTGGTAGCTGGTAAGTAAAATACAAAAATATTGTGAAGCTTACAATAAATATAGAAGTATTGGCCAAACTGAAATGACATATTCTGTCCTGAAGAGCTTCATTACAATCAAAGCATCAACTATAGTGACGCCTTCAGTAATGTGGATCTATATGGTATGTTACGAGATTACATTGCCCCCACTCCAGAAAACGTATTTTTAATTCTTCCTATTACAGGGGCTTAACACTATATATAAAGACCTGAAATGATGGCCAACACCAATTTCTTACGATGGAACGTATCTAAAATAACTCTAAAATAGTGAGTTCCTTTGCACATTTGCATGTTAATAAATTTACCAGTAATTGCACTTTCCTGAATTGTTTTAATTTGGGACCCCAACCTCCAAAATCTTTTTGCTTTTTCTGTAAGAAATCAACTCTTCTCAAATCTTTCAGCTCTTGCTAGCCACTTCTTTCTCTTTCTGAAGACCGATCACCCCCTTTTGTTACCCTAATGAAGATTTGTAGGGTTTAAAATCTTTTGAAAGATTGGATAAGCAAATTTCAGATCGGTAAATAAAATTATTTTCATCAAAAACAGAGGGTAAGAACCTCTTTGTGTCTCTCTTCAAAACAAGGTACCAGGATTGAGGTCAATGTATTTCAGTTCAGTAGCCACGGGACCACTGAAGCAGGAATTATGCTGAGCCTTCCCAGTGATGCGGAAACGTTGAGTAAATGACAACTAGCTTTCAGTTTAAAGCTTCCACGTCAAGTCCTGATTCCCATCTGTGTAACTGATATGACAAATGCAGATGTAGCCTCTGTATCTGTTTCAGAGTTATGATGATTGCTGTTGACTTTGCACATATTCTTTCAGCATCTTTCATCTCCCATTTACAAATAAACTGCATCTATTAAGGTGACATTTGCTTAGAGTATTTAAAGGCACACAAAGCCTGGGGTATTTGTTTCATATATCCTTTTTATAAGCATTTAAAAGTTGAATGTTCCTAGATCTCCCAGGCACAGGATGTTAGCCTGCCTTCACCGCGCTTCGTATGAATAGGCAGAACAGTACTACTGGGTCAGCAGGAGATAACACCTGAGCCCTCCTTCTATTCAAAGTAGCAAATGAGTCAGGGTGGTGCTATTGTAACGAGATAAACGCTTTTGCTTTCACTCTTTATGACTACCTACCTATATAATGAAATCAAATAAATGGGTTTGGTCATCTGCATTCGAGAGATTAGGAATGAAAAATTAAGACCTTCCAGCCAGTATTAAACAAGATGTAAAGCTGCCTTCTATCCCTTATAGAACCTATACACTAGTTTCAGTTGTGTTAATGCTGATTTGCAACACCTAAAAGAAGGTAGGTTCATCAGACCAAACCCTTGGCTGAAACAAACTGACATACTTTGTTGGATCTATTACGAATTACAAGTCTGACGCAATCATGGCTCTTCCATTTCAGTCTTGTGGAATACAAGTTCTTATTTATTTGCACTTTGCAATGATGCCCCAGTGCAGCAATTTCCAAGTTGTTAATTAGAACTAAAAATAACAAAAATATCCTATTTGAGGCTGGAAGGCAGTGGAAACGTATTAAAAAATCTACAGTATGTCTTGTGATTCCTCATTACAACATTAAGGTATTGAGATTAATTTACGGACACTTCATGTTCTTTCTGATTTGAACTGTTTTTAGTGCTTACTGCAAGGACAACTACATTGTTAAGAAACACCGCTAGCTGTCTGAGAAACCTCCACTGAATGTCTTATACACTTATTTGACATTCCCTCTATATGGATTATGTCGTTCCTCTGAGTGCAAATAGGTGGTTTGATTCTGTCACTCATTAAAATCTGTATGTCAGCTTTGCCTTATCATGCCTTGGCTCAAAATACAAAACTTATCATCTTCCGTTTTCAGGTGTGCTTGCTACATTCTAGCTTCCAGTATTCAAATTAAAAATGTACAGAATCAAGAATTACTGCCATGGTAAAACACGAGTCTCAACCAGTGGTCTGAGAGCCAGCAGCTACCAAATAGGCATCCACTTCCAGATACCCACTCTTTAGGCTGGAAAGAAACTGCCCAGGAACTTTTCTAGTAGACAGAATTCCTTATGAAAAGGTGCCAATCATGCTAATCAAAAATCTGAAATCTTTCCAAACAAATACTGGAATAACTGTTTGAATAAGAAATTTTCAATACTGACGCTTCATTTTTTATTTTGCATTTAAAAAAAAAAACAAGCAAACAAAAAAAAAACCTAAAACCCCTTTATACAATTTTAATTTTTTTTCTCCATCTTCTACTATGTCAACAATCTTTCACAAGTCATCCTTTGAATGTACCAGCTGAGGATCAGTTATCTAAAGCTCTCAGATGTCAAGTCTCATATACCTGCAACTGTTCCAAAAGGCTTAGCTAGAAAAGATGGGAGACTGAAAGGAAAACATTTATGTTGATGAAAAGGCCAAGCCAAACTTAATTAACGGCTGTCCCAGAAGCAGAAAGCTGTTGCTGCAAAGATGTTCAACTGCCTTTTCAAAGTCTAATATATTGCTCTGCTCTACCAGCTATACATACGAGAGAGGTTTTGTGATTAACTATCCCTCTTAGATAGTGCCTGTAACAGATACTCTGATATTTGTACTACTACAAACTAATTAAAGTGTGCCACAATGCAACATGGTGCAGGAAAACAAGTATAAAACAGTAATCTAATATAGTAATAAAGCTAACATAGGTGCTTAGAATATTACTTCACAAGTAGCAAATCAGTCCTCTCCGATTCAAAGATTATTTAGAGGGTATACTTGACAGCTTAAAGAAGATGGTCAAAGGGAAATGAAACCGCTAAGAGCACCACCATGTAGCAAGTCTACAGAGTACCACCTGACAACCTTCCAGAAGAGCAGAAATGGATGATCTGGTTGTTTATAGGGCCCTCAGCAAGTCTTCACTACAATAAAAATGCCAGGTGAATTGGTAACTAATTGGAGAGTCATCAGTCTGAGATGCTGCCGTCAATTTTCAGATGATCATCCAAGCGCCATGTAGAGTCAATGCGAGCTGTCAGCTTGGAACTTCTTGGGGAGGGAAGAAGAGTTAATTATCAAAACAAAAGGGAATGCTTTAACTCAGCATCATTTCTGAAGCCATAGATTTCCACGTAAAAACTCCCTACAGCTATGGCAGAGGTCAAGGCTGTATCAAACCTCGTGGCAATGAAAATGCAATACTGAATGACAATTCTCTCTGTACCCAGTTAAGTGCAGTTTCATTGTCCTGGAGATACTCTAGGACCCTGAACAGACAAGCAGGTTTCCTTGCAATCATTTTACTGTCAGATGTTTTAATCCTGCATGGAATTACAACAGCATTATTGCCAAATTACACTAGCAAGGCACGACTTTTAGATCTAGCCAGAAAATGAGCGTGATACTGATTCACCCAGCACAGGGAAGTACACTAAAAGCAGATACTGCTAGGGAACTAAAATCTGAAAAAAAAGTCCTGTGGAGAGAGAGTGGAGCAGAGAAGGAATAAAATAGTTCCTATAAATAGACAGTACACGTGTCTGTTTTCAATGGAATATAGTCAAATAACATAAGAGAGTTCATATATTGGCTATGCAGTGGGGTGGAAATTTTAATTTTTATTAAATACATTTCATTTAATTTAATCTTAAAAACTGGAGGTTAATTAAATCTCTTCAACTAACTCCTAAATAACTGTGTTTCCCATCATCTGAGTGGTTTGATCTTTAACGGATTTATTCATGATCTCACCTCCCCCATCACAGTAAGGCAAAAAAGTGTTTCTTCTGCTACACTGCTTAGGACCTTGTTTATTTAAGAAGTTATTCCACAGTAACTGTGTATACAACATCTTTTTCTAATTCAGTGTCGTAAGCAGATGTATTTTAAATTCCCTCCTATCCCAATGCAAACTGTCACAGCCAGACAAGCTTTAAGTGAGTTACCCAAGACAGCAGAAGTTCGGCTTGGCCTCCAGTTAGCCCCGTCACTGTCACCACCTCACTTTACAGTTGAGCAAGATCTCACACTGCTTGAGAAGACTTCGCTTTGTGCTACTATAAAAACATAGTAACGTAAAACATGGGGTTTATTGTGATGAGGTCTTGCTGAAAAGGTGTAATTGTCACTGGTGGTTATTGAAATAGGTTCAGGCCTTTGATGTGATAGAATAAGCTGCACATTATACTACGCTATGCGCCAGTTAAACATGGATGAAAAGAAACAGGAGCTCTGTAACACTTATGTGTAATTGCCACCACACGGTTTGAGTGTGTGCATAAACACACACATACTTTAGTCTTCACCTGGCAAAATTTCTCATCATAGGGCATAATTTCTATGTGCCGACACTACAGTTGCAATTGTCTTACTAGATGTTTCTGTAACTCTTGGCAATATTAATGAGCACTAAATGCATTTGCGGAGGAAGTATACCCCTCTGCTTAGTGCCCACTGGCACTACACCTGCCAGGTATATCTCTCACAGCAGAAAAGTGCTCTTAGCTAAACATTTAAATGCTAATATTTTAGGAATCTGTTAGCTCAGCACTGTGCTCAGCCCTTTTATAGGGTCTGTTTGCTTAAAAATGCATTCAGGACAACTGCTGATCTGCCTGCAAAAGATGATGTAGGTATCCTGTGAGTACAGGTGACTTGAGTGAGCTTCATGGAGGAAAGCTTTAGCCTTCACTGTGCTTCTTGCACTGGCTGAACCTGACCTTCACAATACCAAAATAAACCTTCTTTGAAGCAGCAACAGCAATATGGAAATAGTGCGAAGCTGACTAAATATTTCATCTATAGCTACTATGTGTTTTACATATATCTATAGGAATTACGTCTAACCTGCAAATGACTACAGATGAAAGCTTTGAGCAAAATACAAGTGCCTATGTGCAGCTATAACTGCTTCGTATGACACGTCCCAACAGTTGCAATCATGGTAATGTACTATCACTGCACAAGAAATAGGATCTAGCCCAAAGAGGTTCCTACACAGACATTCCTCTGACAAAAGAAAGAGACGGATCTTTTGCAATCAGAAGGGAGTAGGACTCTAGGACACAGTTGCTGTTCTTAAGACTAAATACACAGCCTAAAATATAAGCAAATATTTCAGGGGAAATGTAGATATAAAAGGAGTATGGTTTAATACCATGAAATGATGTTTGTATTTCAGCTCCTCATGTCCTGGGAGAAGATTCTGTCACTACCTTTACGCTAAAAATATTTCTTCTTGCTGATGTGCACCACTGAGCAGTTGAAAAAGACCACAGTAAATGACATCAAGATCATTTGTACCTTTAATCCATTCTAAAGTTGGAATTTGAAATTTTTTGCCCTAAAAATAAAAATGCTATTGTGTAATAATCCAATGTGTTATTGACAGTTCCTTATTTTTAGTGACTTTAAGGAGACAGGAAGAAGAACAGGTTAGTCTTTGATGTCTGTGGTTCCAACAGTAAAGAGCTGGAGACTTCTTTGAGAATAATTTAAATCTAATCAATTTAGCTCAGCTGGTACAACATTACAGCAATAAAAACATTTAGTTGTACAAAGCAGAAAAAAAATCGATTAATGAGCAAATGCATAAAAAAGAAGAGGACTGATCATTTGAGTGGCAGCAGGTGACTCGTGATCTCTAAATTCTCCTTTTCACATCATCTGCTCTTCCATGAAGTCCTTTGTACCGGTGCTAAGTGGGTTTAAAGCTGTGGTACCAAATACACCAATTACATTTTATACTGTACAAGCATGCGTGGAAGCCAAACTACAAAATGCAAGAGGGTAGAAAATCACAATTGGATATGATGTGAAAAGACATCATTAGACCATCACAGAGGTACTGTTCTTCTTGACTTAAAGAAGAACATCCGTATGTTACAGAAATACTTCACACAGTATCAAAAGAAATCCTCGTGACCCAAACTAAAAGCTAATACTTCTAAGATTACCAAAACTCCCTCAAAAGTAAACACGATTAGCAAACAAACTACAAGTATTCAAAGCAGAAAATGTCTTCTCTTCTAAAAAGGAAAGAAGGTAGAATATTCTGATACATAGGTGCCAAGGAAACTGCAGTGCATGAATACAGGATGACAAAAGGATGACAGTTCCCTCCTCCATGCCATTCAGCTCAGAAAGGTCTTCAGATTTCACAATGCCACCACACAACCACATTTGAACTGTTTTTCAATGGACAGTGGCTCAGTCTCCAAACATGTGCTTTTACAGTTGGGTTCGCACAGCCCAGAGCCCCTTGTAAAACCTGTTCAGTCCACACAGACAGCAGGTCTGCACACCAAGCCACAGCATGGTGTGAAAACCAGAGTGCTCCTGCCTTTCTGTATCTGTTCCCTGCTGCCATTTGAGATCATACAGGCTGGTGGTGAGCCCCATCAGCAGTGATCCAAGTGTCCAGGTCACTGTCTGACAGCTAATGTTGACGCAAGCACAGCAATAGGAATACGCAGGAAGGGGGAAGTCAGGACCTTCTTTCTGGTTGGCTCTGGTTGTCCTAAGCCAACTACAATCATATCCTTTAAAAAATCTATGTAATAAGTTACACAAACCTCTATTATGTAAATTTTATAAGCATTTTATATACCTATACTAGCTATTACACTGTTATCCTTCAGAAAAATATTTTAAATAGGAAATATATTGTTCAACAACTGAGAAGCAGTGACAGTAATGCCAACGAGCAAGCCGCATCTTTCTTCAGAGTTATCATCTAATTTGGATTTCACTCACATGAAATGCAGGGAACATGTAAGAGCTTAACACTGTGTACAGATAAATCCCAGCTGGAAGATTGGGGTGCCTCAGGCAGCCAGAGCATGACTGAGGTGTAACTTAGCCACCTAGATCCACAAGTACAATTTACAAAAAGCTGAAGCTTAAACTCCTTATGTATTCCATGTTCAAACTAAACATTCTCCAAGTGCCAGGCATTCAACATCTGGGTAGAAGGTGTCCCTGCCCATGGCAGGGGGGTTGGAACTAGATGATCTTTAGGGTCCCTTCCAACCTAAACCATTCTATGATCTCTTTTGAAGGGCTGGTTATAGGTAAGGGCACCTAGGTTTGGATTCCAAACATTACGCTGCAAACAGATCTGCCAAACTACAGCTCTGGGAAAGGAGCCTCCCTGCCACAGGACAGGATTTCAGATCGGACTGCAGAAGGGGACACAACCCCAAGCACTAGAGAGTGGAATCTGCTTAAGTGTGACTGTTTCATCTGAATGGCTTATGCTGAAGATAAGTAAAGCTGGTAATGTGCTAAATCCTAGTCTGAAACCTTACCATTTCCTATGAGCTAGCATTACACACCTCCTTGCTTAGCATCCTGCTTACTTCAGCAGCTATACAGAAGTCCCTGAGGTTCTGTCCTTATTAGCAAGCAGTGAGGCCAAAAAGGGGTATGTTAGTAGAGTGACCAGGTTGTTCAGAGGAGCAGAAGGGAAAGTGGCTTCTCCTTCAAGCTCGCTGTAGTCTGGTTCCATGGGCTGAACAGCCATGAGTGGCTGGAGGACATCTTCTACTTCAGCGTCATCCAAAAGCAATCCTGCAAATGCTCTCCAAGGTGCTCTGAGATTTAACCCAAAGTACAGCTGATCAGGACATGTGCTTCAAAAGCACATTCCTTACTCAAATAAAAAGTGCTGAAGGAGCACTATACTGCACCCTTACCCACCACAGAGATTGTACTAGGAGCCTAAATATTTTGCACAGGAATGGGTGTCTCAGCCTTTTACTGGACCTGTCTGTAAGTCACAGAGACTGTCACCGAGGATTCAGCTATCCCCAAGTGAAACAGATAAAAGTGAATTCTGAATGCACCTTGGTCCTACAGAAGTCAGTGGAAGCCCTTCAGGACCAGAATTACACCTTCAAAGTACTCCGTTTTTGCTTGTTTTCTTATGAACGAGTTGGAAGGCATTTTCTTAAACGAACCTCTTGAGAAACCTTATAATTCACCTCTCCGCAAGCTCACTGCAGTACCGGTGCTCTCCCCAATCCTGACCACAGGACAGAGGCCCCTGACCAGCCCGGTGGGGTGCAGGAGGCCCCTGCCTCCCCTCCCCTCCCCTCCCCTCCGCCAGCAGCATTACCCTCTGACCAGAAGCGCACCAAACAATCCTCCTGTCAAAAACTATCAGAGAAAGAAGGGGGACAGCACCTTGCCCCCTCAGCAGTGCCATCACCAGAAGGCAGCGCACAGGCTGTCGGTTGAAGGCTGTCCCTGACCCCGGCGGCTCAGGGAGAGGGTTGGCAATGCCGGTGCAGCAGCGGGCCAGGGCGGCCCGGCCTGCGGCGTGCGGGGCCCTGCCGGCTGGGCGCCCTGTGCTGCGCGGGTGCCGGGGGGAGGCCGGGGGCCCTGCGGGGGTGGGCGCCCCGCGGGATGCACCCCTGCGGGGTGCGGGGACCGGGGTGGCTGGGGCGCGGGGAGCCGGCGGGGGGCGCGGTGCTGGGGCCGGGGGGCGGAGGCGGGAGCAGGGTGCCCGGTGCCCGTGGGGGGCGGGGGCCGGGCGGGCAGCGCTGCCCTTCCCCACCGCGGCCCGGCGAGCCCCGGGGCCCGCGACATCGCCTTCCCGCGCCGAGACCCCGGGGGCGGGGGCGGCACTGCGGGCTCCTCGCCGTCGCCGCCAAACACGCCGGCGAGGGCGGCGGAGGAGGAAGAGGAGGAGGAGGAGGGGGCGCGGGCGGCGCGGCGGGGCCGGGCGGCCGGGCCATGGAGGCGCCGTCTGCCTTCCCTTCACGCTCCTTCCTCCGCCGCGGCGCCTCCTCCCCCTGCCGCTCCCTCCCTCCCTCCCTCTCTCCCGCCTCGCCTCGCCTCGCCTCGCCCTTTCCTCACCGGCCGAGGAGTGGATCTTGGAGGATTTCCGCTGCAGGGACATCCTCAGCGCCGTGTCCAGGCCGGCCCTGTTCGGCATGCTGCGGCCGGCGAAGCCCGCGGCCGGCTAGGGCGGCGGCGGCGGCGGCGGGCTGGCCATGGGCCCCCCCCTCACGCAGACGCCGCGCTGCGGCGGCGGCCGCTGGCACCGCCGCGGCCTGGCTGCGGGGGCGGGCGAGGCGCTAAGCCCTGGCCGGGCTGGGCTTCCCGCCGGTGCCCTCCTCAGGAGGGGGCTCGGCGCTGCGGCGGAGGCTGCGTTCTCCTCCACCCCTTCCCTCAGGGCCGGGTCCCAAGGCAACTCCCTCCGGGAGCGGGCGCTGCCTCCCCTTCCCCGCCCGGCACCGGCGGAGGGCCGGCCCGCCTGCTCGCCGCTGCAGGCCCCGCCGACCCCACGGCCCGGGAGACACCGGCCTGAGGGGCCGGTGCGGCCTGACGGCCCCGGGGCGCCTACCGGGCTCCGCCGCTAATGCCACCGGGGAGAAGGCGGGGGGCAGAGCCGGGTCCTCACCGCCTCCTCACCGCCCCGTACGGCAACAACGGCTGCCCGGGGCAGAAGGGCCGGTGTTGGGTGTCCCGTTGGACTCGCTGCGGTGCCCCACCGCCTCACCCCCTGCAGGCAGCGGTACCGCGGCGAAGCGCGGCCCCTTCACCACCCCGTGTACCCAACGCGAACCGTTACATAGGGCGCCATGAACTCGGGGCTTGGGGTGGGTTTTTGTGAGGTGTCTGTCTGAGAAGAGCGCGTCGCTGACATTTTAGGCACGTAAAGCATCCCAACAAAGCCGCCCGCTGGGGCCAGGGTCCCCGAGCAGGCTGCTTTGTTCCAGGGACAAGGGCATCTTTCACCGCTGTGGCCTGCTGCCAGCCTCCTCACAAAAGGTGTTGATCCTTCTCTGGTGAATCAAGGATAAAAAAAAAAGAAATAGAGGAAAAATTAATCAATATACCACTTAACTCCTGCAGCGCGCCACCTTTCTGTGCAAAACATTTGCAACCATGAGAATTTACTTACTAAGGACAAGCAAAGAAGGAATCAAGTTGAAGGGCAAAAAAAAAAATAACTAAAAAACGCCTCTCAAGCTTTACAGAAGCAGGTCTCAATCAGGCGTAGCTAGCAGTGATTGCCGTATCTTAATAGGGTTGACTTGTCTACTAGGTGAGCTTCGAGGTAGGATGGTTTAAATGAGGCAGAAGCTCCCCCAAGATGAGTATGTATTGAGTTTTGGGAAGACCTACTGCATAAGAAATGGTCCCCAGTACCTTGAAGGTGTGTGAAAAATGGCCCTAAATCTGTATCTAAAGCACTCTACCGTACTGAATTGGCTAGCATACAAGATGTGGAATTTGGGTGTTATTTCAAAGACTGTAAATAATGTTAAGCCGCTGAATATTGCTGTACTTTAGTGTCCTCACATATAATATGGAAACTGATACTTTCCAGCTACCACTTCACAAAAGGTTGCAACTAGAAATTTTATTGACAAATCATTTTGCCCTTCTTAAATGCAAAGTAGTGTAGAACTGTGGCATTTTGCATTGACTTCACTGAGTGCATCATAGTCCACCTGGAGAAGTTCGCTTTGGGACAGGACTACCGCAGGCACATATTTCTTGGCCTGTGAGACGCTTTTATTCTTGTGGATTTTGTTGCTCTGGGAGAAGGCTGGCCCAAGGGCTTTTGCAAATGAAGTCATCCGGTAGAGGCAGTGCCGAATGCTGGCGTTCCTGCATGCCTGTACCATTTTCAGCTCATGACATGGAGCTGGTTCTTTTCATGAACATGATTTTCTCCATCAGCTTACACTTGTGCCTCTCCACAAATTATTTCCTGTTGTGGTCCATGTTTTCACACCAGTAGGAATTGCCTGGAGAACAGAAAATCAATTCACATATGTTTTTAGCTAGTAGACAAATATTAAAGTGAAGTTTGCTTTGGGTTAAAGCTGTCAGATCAAAGTCAAGGACAGTGCTCCAAAACAGGACCAAGAAAGAATGGCAGCTCCTGGTTTCATGTTTACTTTTTTTCAGAAATTAACCCTCAGGTGAACTGTGTTTACAGTACACTAAAAGTATTGTCGACTGTAAACCGTCAGCCCTGTCAGCCTGGAAGGCCAAGCAGCAGCTAAAAGCACTCATTCCTTCTCATGCACTGCCCTTGCGTTCCCCTCTGTGCCCTCAATGTTCTCAAAGAGTGCTCCAGCTAACACGCCATCTGGCTTGCATCTACGCAGGGCTACTCAGTCACGTAAACTTGACTACTCGAGCTCCTCAAAGAGATTTAATTACCCAGCCCACGCTTACCTCAACAAGCCTGAGATGTATCCCTGTGGAAGGCAGATCCCTGAGCATTAGCCACCAGGCGTTTGCAGTGATGCTTAATGGCATGGAAGAACAAAAAAACATCTTTGCCCCTGCGTAGACTGTGAGCCTCAGAGGACCTGCCTGCAATATCTGTCTCCAGTCACGAGTTGATATAATTGTACATTGCAGTGTGACGGGAAGTCGAGGGGAGAAAGTGTCTAAGGAAACCGAGTGTGCAGGACTGAGGAAGAACCTGAGTCCTCAGCAGGCTTTGGAGTAGCGCCGGCAGGAAAGCTAAGTGTGGAGTCTGGAGGCAAACGTGAGTTGGTTGAGTTCCTGAAAGCTCACGTTCATTAGTAACCAGCTGGCAAGTAGCAGGTTAGCCCTGAGTTTTGAGAAAAGAAACAGATTGTTCAGCTGTGCAGGACTCACCTTTGTCATTTTGTTACGAAACACCGTTTTTTGTCCTAGCGCTGATGTGTGCTAAATTGTGTATTATCGGACCATGAGTCATGGCAGTATGGTTCCCTGAGGTCTGTCATAATGGCTCCATGGTTTGAATGATGTACCGAAAAACAGGAGTTGGTATTTTTCAAATTACAATGTGCTCACTTTTCTAGTATTTATAGCAGTGTACTTTCAAAGAGCTCAGTATGCATAATAATTATTTCAATGTAATAAATAAAGCAAAGACAGGAAGAATGGTCCTGCGGTTAATGTGCCAGGCTGGGAGACAGGATATCTTTATTCTATTTCTGACTGTGCCAGATACTGTCTGGGACCTTGGAGAGATTATTAAGCCCAAATTTCCAAAAGATGCATCCTTTGCTCCAGTTACTAATGTTATGCACAGAGTTTGGTTCTGCAGAAAAAAGAAAAAAAGAAACACACCTTGCTCAGAATTTAGGATTAGTATAGTGGAAAACTATACAGTCTAATCAAAGAACTATTAGGTGAGAGCTAATTATTACAGAAAAAGAAAGAAAAAAGAAATTAAAGAATGTTACTACTACAAAAAAAAACCCCACAACAATCCAAAATAATAATGCACTTTGTTTTTTTGCAGACACACTCTTCCTATTTGTCCTTTTTTTGGTGGTGTGTTACCCTTCTGCTGCCCCTCTGGGACCTCAGCAGTGCCAACCTTCCTCAGGCCGTGGGTGTCGGGGCTGCAGCTGGTCATCGGTGTCTTCCCAACAAGTTCTGTGCTGAGAAAATCAAAGTACTGTTATGGGGCTATTTTAATATGTTTTTTAACATTCCTTTATACCTTGCTCTTTGTTCATTAGTCTACAACTCCATGTTACATCCAATTTTACTATATGTGATGCCATTTATGGATGTTACATACTTGTTCCTAGTTCTTTTTGTTATCTGTAAACCAGCTTTGCCCAGCTCCCAGGGCTGCACTGCTTTAGCTGACTACTGGAGGGCTCTTCATAGCCCTGAGCATTCCAGTGCCGAGGCTGTGACACGTTTTTTATCATCCTATGCCTCCTCTGCAGTGTCCTGTGTCCCCACTTTCCGGGGACTCTGCTGTCATAGCAGGCCTGTATTCCTCTACACTACATCATTATGTCAGTTATAAAGATCTCATTCTACACACTATAACTTCTTGTCACTATCCATATAAAAGCTACAGTTGTACCATATGAAGTTAAGCAAAAGTAAAACAGTTAGACATAGCCACCTGCTCATTAAAAATACTGCTGTTACAGCTAAAGAAAGGAAAAAGAAAGCTGCAGACGGGTCAAGAAAAACTCCAACAAAACAAGTCTCGGTCCTGAGGCCTTGCAAAGTCAGTGCAAAGCCTGTGGCCTCCTACCAGCAGTGGTGTTATTGTTCTGCAGGACTAGAGTAATCGCATGCAAGTTCTGCTTGTCTAACTCTGCTGTCTTAAAAAAAAAAAACCAACAAAAAAACCACAACAGACTGTCTTGGTCTTAAAACAAATCTTTGTGCTGCGGTGCTTTGCCCTTGCTTACGTGCACAGGATCAAAACCAGCATGATGCAAGTTATTTGCTGAGATACATGGGAGGCATCTGTCATTCATCATGACAATCTAAAAAAGGTCAAAAAGCCAGCGCTTGCCATTCCTGGATTTATAGAGGGGGGTACTTCCAGACCCAGAAAGTGTGCTTAGCATCACTGAACTTACAAAAAATTATGAAATCATTTGTGGATCATCTTCACATAAACGCTATGTCTCTGTAGACAGAAATGGGATGTGACCAAAGATAGGGAACTCCTGGGCAGCAGTAAGCTATTCTATGAACATGTATTAATGCATGAACTTTTAAAGGATCTGGTAGTCTCCCATACTTTCTATGTATGAAGCAGAAGGGGCTTCACTCAACAATACGCCGCTCCAACAGCTAACCATAGTCCACAGATTTAATGTGAAGGTGGAAAAAAAAATTACGATGAATTGCACTTGCAATGGGTGCATGGGAAGGGGGTGGCAGGGTGGAGGAAGAGTAAACCATTACCTATCAGTGCTACGGTGGGAAAAAGGTCAAAGATTTGGAAATGTAGGCATCTTCATTTTTCAAGTCCCATTCAAAGCTCATTCAAGGCTGTTCATTTTTTTCCCTCTTATTTCCAGTGGAATTTTTCCATCCAATGGAAAATAATCAGCGCCGGGCACATCAAGGTTTTCCCAATGACTTTTGAATAATACCACATGTAAATAAAATTATAGTGAGTAGAATAATCCTATAGATGTGTTGGAAACTGAAATTGGTAGTCATTTTGTAGCAGGAGGTAATCTGGGATTTGCCTGAAAAATATCGAAAAACTGAAAAATAGTGAGCCCGTTCTATACTAACACTAACAAAAACAGTGAAACTAAATAAAGAAAAATGATGTAATTTTTTTCTAGTATACTCAAGACTAAGTATTTATTGTAACAACTGTTGAGGCTTCTTCATACCTGCAGGTTAATTCAGGAAATATCAGTGTTATTACTTTACCAGAATAACTCCAAGTTTGTATGCTTTTAAACATACTTTCAAAATGCAGTAAACTAAATTGGGATAAGTCATTTTTATTCCGTGATAGCGGTGCCTACAGAAGGAATTCCTCAGGCTGGCAATTGATGGAAAACTGTGTGTAGAACAACCCTTACAGATGCTTTGCATGGGGAGGACATATGGTACAGTAGACCATAGTTTAGACATTCCCTCAGCTTATACGAAGCCAAGTTAATAATTAACTAGTGATGAAGAAAAAACTGTATTCTTAAGCAAAGAAGAATAATGCTGAAGAAATTAAAAGCTTACTGAAGAAAAGTTTAAGATGAGATTCATTTCCGGAATGTGAATAGTTCTCAAAATGCGTGAGGTGCGTTTTCATTATTTTCACTCAGTTCCTTGGCCCACAGTGAGGTTGCTCAGCTAACGGGAGTCCAGTATTCTCTGGCTTTGTGATCAGTGGCATTGGTGCAGAGGGAATCCACAGCGTGCGTATAATACTGCCACACTGATTTGGTGGCACTCACTTTGTACTGTTGTAAAAAATTACAGGAAAACAAAAGTTGGTCGCAATCAGACGTGTTCAGAAAGACTGAAAAGAAGCTTGAGAGAACTGACACACTTGTGAAGATGAAACCATACTCTGCAGCAAGCATGTAAATGTTCCAAAATATGTTTTGGACCAGCTATTATGGCCAGGCCGTCATTTGGTTGGAAAGAGAGTTCAGTATATAGTATATCTGTGACTTACACATTATTTAAAATATTTAGATATCAGGAAAAATTAAAATGTCGTGTACAACATAGAATAAGTAAAAAGTCATTTTAAAACCACTGAAATATGGTTTAATGTAACAAAGGGGCATTTTGCATACTCTGGGAACCCAAAGTGACGGCACTCCTTGTTTGCAGTGTTCTGGCTAACAAGGATAAAAAGCACATTGCTCTCTCTGCTAGTCAGGAAACTTGTCCGATTCATGCCCTGCAAACTGAGGTATCTCCCATTGCTGAGAGCCGTTTCTGCAGGCCGCAAACCTGCTTTAGACACCCATCTCCAAGCAGCTTATGGAGAGGCAACATCGTCGCCCCCGATTCCCCAGGGCAGAATCATAGAATCATAGAATTGCTGAGGTTGGAAGGGACCTTTAAGATCATCAAGTCCAACCATCAACCTACCCTGACAAAACCCTCTTCTAAACCATGTCCCTAAGTACCACATCTACCCTTTTTTTAAACACCTCCAGAGATGGTGAATCCACCACCTCCCTGGGCAGCCTATTCCAATGTTTAATAACCCTTTCAGTGAAAAAATGTTTCCTAATATCCAGTCTAAACCTCCCCTGACATAACTTAAACCCATTTCCTCTTGTCCTATCACTTGTCACCAGGGAGAAGAGGTCAGCCCCCACCTCTCTACAACCTCCTTTCAGGCAGTTGTAGAGAGTGATAAGGTCTCCTCTCAGCCTCCTCTTCTCCAGGCTAAACAACCCCAGTTCCCTCAGTTGTTCCTTGTAAGATTTGTCCTCCAGACCCCTCACCAGCTTTGTAGCCATTCTCTGGACATGCTCCAACACCTCAATATCCTTCTTGTAGTGAGGGGCCCAAAACTGAACGCAGTACTTGAGGTGGGGCCTCACCAGCGCTGAGTACAGGGGGATGAGACCTAGTCCAGCTCACCACGCTATTCCTGATACAGGCCAGGATGCTGTTGGCCTTCTTGGCCACCTGGGCACACTGCTGGCTCATACTCAGCCGGCTGTCCACCAACACCCCCAGGTCCTTTTCTACCGGGCAGCTTTCCAGCCACCCCGCCCCAACCCTGTAGCGCTGCATGGGGTTGTTGTGAGGCAGAAGAGGCAGAAACGGTGACTTCTCTCGGGCTGTCTGGAAAAACAAAGCCCTAACAGGGAACCCGCGTGTCCGGAGCACTGAGCCGCGGTGCTTCTGCCGTGGGGAACGCCTGGTGACCACGGATGGCAACCAGCAACGGGCCCCGGGCGAGCGGCGGCGGAGCGAGCGCCTGCGCCGCTCCAGCACCTCGGAGAGCTCCCGCCGGCTGGGACCGGCGCGGCACGGCAGGGACGGGACGGGGCCGGGGCTGGGACCGGGATCGGGATTGGGGCTGGGATTGGGGCTGGGATTGGGGCCGGGATCGGGATTGGGGCTGGGATTGGGGCCGGGAAAGGGGCCGGGATCGGGATTGGGGCTGGGATTGGGGCCGGGACCGGGGCCGGGGCCCGGGCTCCGCCGCCGGTGCCGGAACTCCTCGTCCGGACGCGCTGCCTCCTCCCGCCGAGGTGCCGGTGCAGAGTCGCGAGCTGCCTGTCGGGTTTTATCGCGACTGGCGCCCGCGGTTGGCGGGGGAAGGACGGGGAAACGCTGCCGGCGGGGCTCTGCCCGCCGGGCAGCGGGAAGCGCTCGGCAGCTCGCCGGCGTTTGGCCGCTGTGTTCCGTGCGGCGCCGCTGGTCGTCCGCTGTGCGAGGGTGCGAGGACACTGCGTGAGAAAGGGCACAAGGAGCCACGTAACAGCCTGAGAGCTGTGCCGGGGAATCTCCCGCCAATTAGTTTTGCAGTTGGCTTTGCCGAGTTTCGTTGCAGGTGCGGTTAGTTTTAACGTTACTTCGGAATTACCGTTCATTTCAGGTGCTGTCACCGCGCCAGTATCTCCGCGCCCAGCGAAACCGCGGGTGCTGTGTCCCAGCCCCGCCCTGCCCTGCGCGGAGACCAGCAGAGCAGGAGGGGAAACCTACCCCTTCCTCCCCCCCCCCCCCCCCCCCCCCACCCCCCCCCCCCCCCCCCCCCCCCCCCCGCCCCCAAAATTTTTTATTTTTTGCCCTCCCTGTGAGACGAAGTCGCGGCTCGGAGGGAGGAGCAGCGCGTCTCCCCGCGCCCCCCGGTGCCGCACTCCCGGGTCACCTTCCCCGGCCGGGAGGGGTCCGAGCCGCGGGAAGCACCGCCGGGTTGCTCCTTGTCGTCTGGCGCCCTCTTCTGCTGTGCGACACCGCCTTCATCTTGGAAGCGGAAGGTTTAGCCTTAATTAAGCAAGTCCAGGCAGCGCACAGGGATGATAAGCCCTGGGCTCCTGCGGGCCCCTGGGCTCTGGTCAGGCTTTTGGTCTCACCACACTTCTGGCCCAAACAGTCCGTCTCATTCCAATCGTTCTGTGTCCCCCTCCCCGTCCCGCTGTCTGCCACCACCAAAGTTAGAATGAATCACAACACGGCATTTGTTGGGGTTTTGGGTGTCTCACATTGCGTTACTCTCAGGGGCATTGCGGAACCTGCTTTGTACTGTGAGGCAGGAAAGGAGCTATAACTTGATTCATGTGACGGGCCAGAGCACAGTATGGACACGGGAATAACGTGAAGCGAATGAGCAAGACCAGCTGGGAAGCCAGAATCGGTGTTTGAGATCCAATAAAAGGGGCTAAATTTTAGAAAGCTTTTGCTGAAATAACTCCAAACCTGGGTTTTTACTTCAATGCCACATCCAACAGAAAATTTCTAGAAAATCAAACTAAGCAAATGGAACAGTCTAAACAGGAAGGTCTCAGCTGTCGTGATATTGGGGACAGACACTACAGTTGGGTGCTGTATGATGATAAAGTAGTGCAACAAAAGGACCTGGATTCAGACATGCAGTAATTCTAACTTAGTCATTACACTGTAATGCTTATATTTTTTCCCTTATGATTACATGATTTTTTCCTGCAAAATTCAATTTATGTATGTATATATATGTGTATCTATATACACACACAGAAACATAACCTACTGTGCAAGTAGTAGGCAAGAAATAACATGATTTGTTACTCTCACTGTACATATATTCAAGTTAACTGCTACACATACACACATTAACTACACACCAAGTGTACGCTCATATACATACTGCCATTTGCTGTTTATAGGTACGCTGTTAACATTGAACAAATGGAATGAACGGCACGCAAAAGGTGTTTAAAAAATCAGCAAAAGGAACAGAGCAACCAAAGTGCTCTCTGTTCATGCATCACTCACTCAGATAAGGGCAAGACCCCTGTATTAAAATAGCAACCTGGTATGCGTTCCTGAGCTCGCGTGCTTGAAGGTAAAGGGATGAGCCATTATTAATGTAGCTCAGCCCTGTGTGAACTGCAAAAATAGCTCACAGGCTGTGGAAGGTACGTCAAGTGTTCAGCGCAGTAGAACCAATGTTGCGGAAGGAAATACCTTATAATGGAGCAGGCCTAGATGAAGGCTTAATACTAAAGATGAGACATAAACATTCAAGATAAAAAAATCAGGTGGATTTCTTGGAAGGAGGAGTAAGTGATACACTATATTTGTCCCACTTTACTCAGGACAAGAAGCCCAACTGTGTGTTACAAATGCCTGAAGTTAGGCTTTTATAAAGGACTGCTTAAAATAATGAGACAAAGCAATCCCACATTCAACCTGTGGAAGAAAATCAAAGCTGTGTTTGTTTTGTTTTATTGTGTATATGTTTCATTCTTGCACTTCAGGCAATTTACATTACACTAAAGATAAATTTAGTGGTGGGATAAACACCTTCTGGAGTAAGCGTGAACGCCAAGGAGCAACTTGCACTGAGCCAGTATTTGGTGAACCTGCTGCAGGTCTCATTGACTAGTCCAAGTCCAGGGAAAGAAGGAAGATGGGAGGAATTTTGCTTTGAAGTACCTTGTGCCCCAAAAAAGGTGGGGTAACCCCATTCCCGCTGTAAACGAGAGCAGGCTGCGGGGAGGCTGCAGGATGCGGTGCAGTACTCGCCTGTTGTTGTTGGTTTCTGCGTACAGGCTGGATTCAGATTAGTGGTGCAGCATCTCAGGAGGGCAAATGATACATTTCCTTTTAAAGACTCATCTCAGCGCTTCACTGTGAGTGTGCCCATTTCTTTTGTTGCATGCACTTCTCTGATCAAAGCTGGGTATGCACAGCTCCATCGTTACAGCCACATTATATGACCGGGTAACATTAATGCAGAGTTTTCTGCCATTTGTTCCCTCTCTCCCTTAAAACACTGCAGATTACACTGATGTACGGTAGTAAGTGCACCCAAAAGGAAAGTCAGGTCTCAAAGCCTTTGCAGAAACTGGAAAATCCTACAAACCCTGAATCAACTTAATGTCAATGTCTCATTTCAGGGGTGTATGTTGAAAGAAATAGCCCTTCAATTTTGAAGGGATGAGGAAACCAGCAAGAATACTTGCTATCATTTGTGAAATGATAATCCAGAAGTCTCCTGAACCGTTTGTGCTCTGCTGCGTGGCTCTTCCAGCAGATACCAGGCTGGTTAAATTCTCCCATGAGGACCAGGGCCTGTGAACATGAGGCTTCTTCCAGTTATCTGAAGAAGGTCCCATCAACTTCTTTTTCCTGATCAGGTGGTCTATAGCAGACCCCTACAACATCATTAACCACGTTGGTCTGCCCACTAGTCCTGACCCGTAGGCTCTCAGCTGGCTCCTCATCCATCCCAATGCAGAGCTCCGGCATTCCTGCTGCTCTCGCACAGGAAGGGCAGCTCCTTCCCGTCACTGCCCTGGCCTCCTAAAGAGCCTGTATCCATCCACCGCAGCGCTCCAGCTGTGTGAGCTATCCCACCATGTCTCTGCCACCCTGACGAGCTCATAGCCCTGTCTCTGCACACAGACCTCTCACTCCTCCTGCTTGTTCCCCACGCTGCGTGCACTGGTCTGCGGGCACCTCAGCTGCTGATTTCCCAGGGAAGGTATGACAGCTGTCCCCACCACGCTGGCCTGTAGGCACTTCCCTATTTGTGGGCACACACCTGGCGTGACCCCACGTCAACTCTCTTCTGATGATCACGAGGTTTCTCCTGTCCACATCACCCTGTGTGCTCTGCTTCCCGACCCAGTCCACCGCTGCCTCGCTTGGTTGCGGGTTGTCACGTCCCTCCCCACATCACTCCTAGTTGGCCTGGTGGTCAGGGTGGTTTCTCACTGGGTTGGTTGGGCTGGGATCAGTCACTTGGTAGCTCCTACACGACTGCACAGGCTGACTCCAGCAGGAGCTTGGCCATGGGGAAACAGCATCTGCTTTTAAAAATAGTTATTTCCCATCAAGGCAAAAGCATGACGTGACAGGACACGACCTGCTATAATTTGCCATCATCATACTTCCAAATTTGCACGTTGCTAATTGTTGTGCCAATTAACTCCAGAAAACTGTCCTCTCATATGCCTCCGACTCCTTTATGTACTTACATATTTATTTTTCATACTGTCTGCCTTATAGTAACAGAACGAGGCTGTGCAACTCTGCTTGGCCATACAAATTCAGCCACGTTTATGCCAGAGCTGAGCCAAACCTTATTGTCATTTTTTATATTAACATAACTTAACCACGCCTGGGGCTTAGCAGGACGCTTAATGCCAAAACCTGTCTGATCACCCAGCCTGTACGTTCCAGTCAAACTATCACATTTCATGTTCCGTTTTCCATTTAGCTATTGCTTTTAGATGAAAAGGCCACATTTATAATTCAGCTGTATATCAGACAACAAAGCACCTAATTAACTAATTCCCTCCTTGTATTTCTGAAGATCTAAAAACATGAACAGAATGACCACTGGATGCTGAGTCAAGCCAAGAGAGGTTGTGCAACCTATCATGGCGATGCTGCTGCACAAGCCGTAACTGCTGGCATTATTTTGGTCCATTCAGACTAGACTGGCTGACAAACGCCTCGGGTCACAGCAGTGTGAATATACGCTGTTGCTTAAGAGCTCTCTGGTGTTGCTTTTCTGGTTGACGGTGCAGTATAATGCAAACATCACTGTTAATGGTACAAATGTGTCACAGACCTATGGAAACACAAAACCAGTATGATGTCCTTGTTTTAGAGCTATTCTGGGACGCTCTGTATTCGATAAACCCTGAGACTATGAAAACCAGGAGTGATGCCCCCATTATTCCAAATCTCTCCCCCTTTCTAGACATACACGACTCACATGAACTTTTCAGTAGTGCCAGAGGAAAGTACTTTGCAGAAATAGTCTGCTCCTAAGATCAAAGAGTGAAAAAAAGCTTGGAAATGGTTACAAAAAGATCGAATGAATACAGAAGGGAAGGAAAAGGAAGTTGGAAAGAGTCTGAGGAACGGGATGAAATTAAAACACTTCTGCCCTATTTGCAGTTATTTGGTAATGCAGGAATCCATTTCTACATCATACATTTTTAAAGAAGAGACTATTAGAGAGACATACAGGGCCAAAACATCAGCTCTAGAAATTCACTGATAGCATCACACATGTAAGAAATGGAAAAATGTATTCTCTCAGCCTGGTAGTTCTCTGCATCCTTCCAAGGGCCCTGTCCAGCCCAGCTCTCTGGGTCATGTTCAGCATGAAGGCTTTCTAGAGAGGCTCGGGGTTAGTGCTGCCAGTTGGCCTGAATTTAATATTTCGATTGAAATAAATTGTTATTTTTAAAACTTCTAACCACATTTTTCCATTTCTTATCATAGCAATAAATTATGTTTCTTAATGTCCCAAATAAAAGTAATTTAACATATCACTTCCTCGTTCCCGAGATAAAGCTAGCCTGATGGCAGTACCAATAGCTGCGCACCCTGCAGCAGGAGACGACCAGCAGAACACACTTATTGGAGATCAACCAAAGCTGGCTTAGAAGACATTTCCTCTAGTTTGAGAATACAATGCTGTTCATCTTTAACATCTCTTTACTTTTAGCTTTCTTTCATGCCATACAATTATGTTTATGTAAGCTACATCCTATTAAATACCCGAACAGAAGGCAGTCAGATGGAGAAATAGGTGCTTATTTCAAAATATAAGAAAAATAAAATAAGATAGACGAGAAGTAAAATTTCTAAGTACAAAGCAGATCCTTCTCACACAACAGTATGGAGAAAATTACCATGAACAATAAGCATCATGAAATAACTCACAAAGAAGTAGATACTTCCTTTAAAGATAGGAATTTAAAAGCATGGAGTAAAAAAGACGCCAAGGCATGTAACAAAAGACAAGGAAAGATTTGCCCGCAGCTCAGGAAGTGAACCTGACCCAGCTGGTGCTCTGAGAGAGGCCACATTTGCAGGGAGAGATAACATCAACACGGAGAGACACTAGAAAGCCGACCTCAGGTGCCATAGGCAACCTTCATTCTCACATTTCCCAGCTTCATCATACTCAGCTTCACACCTGCAGGAACCTTTTGTTTCCATGCAGATGTGCGAGTGCGGGCACCTCAGCTGCTGATTTCCCAGGGAAGGTATGACAGCTGTCCCCACCACGCTGGCCTGTAGGCACTTCCCTATTTGTGGGCACGCACCTGGCGTGACCCCACGTCAACTCTCTTCTGATGATCAAGAGGTTTCTCCTGTCCACATCACCCTGTGTGCTCTGCTTCCCGACCCAGTCCACCGCTGCCTCGCTTGGTTGCAGGCTAAGAGCACCCTATTCCCATGACTGTAGTTAACTATAACTCTTCCAGTCTTTCACATCCAGTAAATGTCCAGTGATTACTTATGTTATGTAGTGTTTTGTGACATCTTCCCTGTATTTTAACCTTCACAATAAGATGAATTGACAGGCTGCAAAAAACGCTGGGCACCCAGAGTTTCACAGAAATGGATGCACCCTCCCTTTGACTGCTATCACAGACACAAAAGCTCCAGAGTTGCTCCACGTAAGCCTGTCACCCAACAAGTAAGCATTCTCGGTCCACGCCAGACAGGGATCATCATCACTTTGACCAGATCAGTGCCTGTCTGTGCTGCCGATGAAAACCTCCTTCCACCTTCTGCTGGGAGCTGGCACCCCCACAGCTCCCACTGCGCCCGCCAACAAGCGCTGCTTCATTTTGAAGAGGTAGCACTAAACTGTCTGCTCAGCAAATTAAACAGCTACTGTCACATGCAGAGATGCACCTCCCTTCCCCTGCTCCAGTCACGCCGACACTGGGTGCGGCAGAGACACGGCACCATGAGCGAGCGGCACAGACATCGCCTATTCAGCAGCGGGAACGGTAAAGACCCGCTGGGGCCTGGCTACACGCCCCCACCGCTGCCCTCATCTTGCTGCTGCCGTAACCTGCCCTCGCTGGAGGAAAGCCACCATAAAAATATCCATCGTATTATGTTTATGCCTTCTGTAGTAACATTATAAAGCTGTCCTGTTAAGAAGGATATAGGCAAAGGCTATTGCACCTTTACAGGAAATATATGAAGAGTAAGCAAGTATTATTCCTCACCTCTTTTACAAGCAAAAGAAAGGATAAAACATGTTATTAGCTCACCTAATCAGATGGAATTCAGGGATAACTAAAGGAATTTAATAGTTAACAAACCAGCTTCATTCTGTCAGTGCTTTACTCGGATTTCAAGTTCTCCTCAAGTACCAGCTTAAGGACAATTACCATATTTATTTTGTAAAATTCTTCATGTACTTACGTCTAGTCCCCTTTTACTAAAAAAAAATAATTTAGAAATTTACTGATTAACTAGCTAGAAATAAATGGTTAAACTTTGAATTAGAAGGCATTGCTAGTGAAATACCTGTGCTATGTGACATGCTTTTGAATGATCAGAAAAAAGAAACAAATAACAAGTTATATAATCTGCAAACGGTACAGAATTATTGGGCTATTAGAAGCAAAGACAAATCACAGGAGGCAGGGTGCGCAGGATGATAAAAGGGCAGAGAAAATTTGGCTTGCACAACATACAAAATCCAAGAGAAAAAAAAAATGTACACAATAGTACACAAAAGAGAAACATGCAATAATCCGTTCTAAATTAGCAATTAGCATTCAGGAAAGGGATTGTGAAATCTTTTTGCAAAACTTGTCTAAGATATCAGCTTAGTGTTGAGCAGCAATCAGAAGCAACGCTAGAGTATCAGGAATTAATTGGAAGATCACTGAGAAGAAATAAGCAGTTGTATCACAACATACTGCCTAGTGCATCCACATCTTGAATTCTGCAGGACTACCAGTCCTCCTGTTTCAAAAGAGCAACAAGTATAGTTACAAAATAATAGCTTCTATATAAAAAGACATTAATTAGAACTTCTTAGTTATTTAAAAAAAAATGGGCTAAGACACTGGCAAAGTGAATGGGGAGGTGTTATTTATGGTGACGTTGCTTCTTACAGTACAAGAAAAAGGGATCTTAAGATATTAAAAAGCAAGTATAAAACAAACAGTTCTCACAAACTGTATTATAACTCTGCAACGGGAAGCTGCAGAGATCACGGACACAGATGGCTTTGAAAAGTGACAGGAAATGCATGGAGAATAACCTAACAACGCTCTTGAACACACAGATATGACTGTTGCAACATGAAACCCCCGAGCCACGGACAAGGGGGACGCGTATTTGGGGGTGTGGGTGTAGAACTGAAGGAAGGTCACAGGAACGCAGGTGACAGAAGCCAAGACCAACTGAACCACTGAGATTTAATGGGTCGTATCAACACAATTTGCTGGGAAAGTTGAGGAACAAATGACATACCCCTCCAATGGAGGGTAAATACTTGACAGTTTACATGCAGCAGGACAGGAACAGAGCACAGGAGAGTTCACGTTTCCTATCCAATAGCCTATGATTTCTACGGGAAGCTCTCACTGTAGTTTTGGATATTCCCACACAGCAGCTCAGTTACACGCACCCCGTCATACAGGATCTGGTCTTGAACCATGTACGAAATTCTGTTCTTATGGTTACCCAGCAAAATCCTATTTGAATGAAAGGCGGCACAGGGAATCTCCCATTACCTCTAGTGCATTAGTGTAGCAGTTGAGCAGGATTCCAACTAGTTAGTTTAAAAATGCAGTACACAGGAAAAAGAAAAAATCCCCTATAGTAAGGATTTAAGTTAAAATTGACCTTGAAGGAGCTGATCAGCAAGGCAATGGTGAGCCAGAGGCAGGTTTCTACAAACATGGCACTTGAGTCAGGCAGCTTTGAAATACAAAGGAAAAACATAAGGAGACAAGGAAGCAGCAGAAGGCACCCATGTATTCAGATACTGTCAACACCAGGACCCAACAGAAAAAAATAATGTAAAAAATAAGATAGTTCTAATAATCATGTTTGAATTTCCTCACTCTTTAATATGGCTAAGGAGGCACTCAAGACAGGTGTCAACAGTGTTTGCAATAATTAGCAGTCCAAATCACATCAGAAGAGATCTTAAATCATATGCTTAAACTCACCTACATCTCATAAGAGAATTTCTTAAAGCTACTTTTAAGAATGAAAAGAAGCACTTCTGTGGAACTTCTGACACAAGTTTTTCCACTTGTAAAACTGAAGGAGACATCCCATAGCTTAAACACAGGATTTTATAGTTTCCCTTCAAGGATGTCATAAGCAGATGTTTTAACTGAAACACCTGGCACAGAAGTGCATTTGTCAAGGCCATCTATAGGCACGGAAAGTCAGTAGGACTTCTTCACTTTAGGTATTCTTTCTACCGCTCAGAATATACACACACAAGAGTATTGCACAAACGTGCAATGCACGTTGCTCAGAAGATGAGCTTTCTAACATTCAGCTTACTTCCAGAAGCCCCAAGAGTGCTTTGCCGCGCATTTTTATCTACCATAGCAGCGAACACACACATTGTGGAAACACAAGTACACAGCTGGGGAAAACCCAGGAACAAATAAAGTGAAAACTGAGACTGAACATCAAGAATGATAACTCTTCTAACCACTCTACAGGATATGGCTTAGCAGTAACTCACACGAAGTCTCCATTATTACTTTGCAACTTTATTTCTTTATAAGTTATTGGTATAAAGTTTAATATCTAATTATACAGTAATCTGGGAACTTTAAGGGAAGCTTATTTTATCCTTTTTAGTGTCTTTTGCCATTTGGTCCTCAGACATGTTTTAAGAGGACTAATATTATACGTGTACCTTAAATTTCTGTACAAAAACACTTCAAGCCTTTGTTTTGTTTTTCTGAGTAGGATGCAGAAATCATGCATATTGTAGACAATATAATGGTCAAGGAAATATTTTCCTCCTTAAACTAAGGCAGTTAAAAAACCATGAATATCAATTGAGTAATTTGGAACAGTAAAAAGGCTTCTTCAACGCTCATTTATTCTTTGAGCAAATATCATGTTCAGCGAGACACGCCCTCTTGGAATTGTCATTGATTTGATTGCTGTCTGCATTGAAAAGACAGCGATTGTCAAAGACAGCATTTCATTATGTACATTTTATAATGTCACTAACCCATCCACTTTTGAATATGAACTCAGCCTTAAGCATTGTGTAAAACCACATGCAAAAATTGCCATAGATTTTTTCAAATAGAACCAAATTGGCAAGTTTTTGGAAAGGATATTTTAATGTTAAAAAAAATATACTGTCTATTAAAATGAGCACTTCAAGTAACTTAAATATCTTTAGCAAACATTTCCAGCAAGAGACTCTCTGTAAAAGAAATTGTTCTTAGAACAAAAAGCTAATGAATGGCTATTTAGACACTAATTTTTCAACACAGTGGTGGGTCTGTGTGAAACAATTCGTAATCTAAATAAAGCGAGTCCATTACACTGTTAAAAAAACATACATTAAGCAGGACTGATTAACTATTGCATTTCTGTATTTACAAAAGTGCTTAGCATAACAAAATTACCTAAAAAAATATAAACTTTACCGATATCATTTGGTTCTATGTGTACTCCTAGGTCTGCACTTGGAGAAAAATAGTATTTACATTGCTAGATTTAGACAAGTTTCCTATTATTCTTAAAGAAATTTAACAAAACTCCCCGCACAAATGGACCCCTGTGTAAGTCAGTTAATTCCATCTGGCTCATCATAAATAGAGCAGAAGCAAATCCTTGAGTACTGAGCTGTATAAATAATTTTAGCCATTGTCTGTGGCATTAGAGCCCAACACAGGCTGCCGACAAATTGGGCAAGTGGAGTTTTCAGAAAGCCAGCGATCGATACAATGAATATGAAACTCATGCATACACGGTAACTGCCTTAGCTTATTCCCTGTTACATATTCATTAATGCAAACACTACACGTTTTACTTATTTCATTTTCAGTGTGAGTATCCCCATAGTTCCGGGTAGAAAGATTGTCAATCTGCTCTTTGGTTAAACCTCTTAAATGATCGTCATCATCATCTTCATTCAGCAAGAAGAAGTGGGCAAGTCGAAGTATGGGCAGCGTTCCATTTTCCACTAGGTTGTTAGCATCTTGAGACTGCCTGTTATCTTGGTTTTCGTTATTGCGACCATAGCGTTGAGTATCATCACTCTGTCCATTTGTTTCCCTGCTGCCTTCTGCTGCATGGCCATTTCTAGATGAAATCTCACTTGGATCGCTGCTATTGTTTGCTGAACTTGAGTTATTCTGCTCTGGCTGTAGATCCGGTAAGTGATGACCACCTCTTTGCACTTCCGAGTTAGATTCAGTTTCCATTAAAGAACTCAGTTCTCCAAAGCCTGTCATAATTTGTCTAAGGATTGATCGAAGAGCCACTGATGAAGGTTCACCAAGTCCAGTTTCTGAAATCCGACGAAGAGGTATCCGTATAGTGCTAACGTAGGTTCGAATACCCGCACGTTCTGATCGCGATATTGTACGCCGAAATCCCCCACTGTCACTTTCAAAGGTAACTGTGTTTTCTGCCATTCCTACTCTAGAACGAGTTCTACTGGCAATACTGTCCCTATCTCTGTTTTCTCCAGGACGAATTCTTCTCACCTGAAGATCTAATGTAATTGTTGGATGTCTTCTAACAGCAGCTGCTGGCCTACTAGATTCCTCCTCTTCCAAAGTTATTCCCAAGGATGGGGCTACACCGGCCAGTTGAGGAGTCTGAGTGTTACCTCTTGCTTGTTCTTCGGCAGGCTGTGGAGAAGGCTGAGCTGTTTGTCTTCTACTCCTGCTGACTTGCTGTGCACTTCTATCCTGCCTCTGTGCATGTTCCTCAGAACGAGCAGTATCGCCTTGCCTTTGCAGTGGAGAGCGGCTTCGACTACTTAAAGTAGACCTCAGCCGCAGGATTTCTAGTCTTTGGTTTGTACCCATCCGAACACTCGTTCTAGCTCTACCTCTTCTGACTCCTGTAGAAGTACCTCTTTCTGGCATTTCTCTTTGTTCACCAATAGCTGCAGAATTATTACGTGCACTATTTGTTTGGGAGAGGCCTGTCGACTCCCTCGTTCTACTCCTGAGCCTCCCTGAGACCGGATGAGAGGCTGCTTCAGAGCTTTGTGCCATGGAACTTCTTAAAGACCTGGTCCTTGCAGTGCTCGAAGCCTCACTGTTTGCCTCTCTTGCAGTCCTGCTCCTTGTTCGTGGGGTTGCTGGACTGACAGCTCTTTGATGTCTTCTTTCTAAATACATTCTGCTACTATCTATACCCACATACTCCTCACCAGCAGTTTCAAAACTATTATGCTCATGGTTTATGTTGATTTCAAGACTAAATCGAAACTCCCCACTGTTTGGGTTTGTTCGACTCACGGCTCTCCAGGTTTGGTTCCCACTCTGTCCACTGCGAGTGGCATTTCCTGTGCGACGAAATGTGTTCAGCCATTCAAGCAAAGAGTCACCATTTGAGTTTTCTCCAAGAACATCAGAATCTGAGAGAAACAAAGAATTGCAAAAATTCACACAACTGCACACTCAGCATACTACGATGCACTCCAAATCCTCTATGTTTGCTGGGCCCTGACTTCAGAAACGTTACAGTAGCAGGAGAGCTACCTTGCTCCGCTAATGTAATTTTGCTGAAAACATGCTTTATGTAAAAACATCAGCAAAACTCGTCAGTTCAACCTAGCATTTTTGTCTCACCAGCAGACACACAGGCAAATTAACATGCCCAGATGGCCTCTTCTGAGAAAGTGTTCAGATTTAGGCAGTCCAAAGTTAGTTGTATTTGTCCAATATCCATCCCTCGCTTAAGCTATCAATTTGAAGGTATCCTAGTCAGCTAATTTTGATAAAGCAAGGAAATAAGGTTTTGTCATCTTCTGGCAAACATTTAAAAAAATTGTTGTCTGTAAGCAGCAGAACAAATGATGCATGGTTTTGACATATTTGTTCCTTTTGTGCAAATACACTCTTTTCCTACTACAATGTCCACAGCTCCATTCCCAAATCTCTTCCGACTACAAGCTCAAGAACAGATACAATTGTTCTGGTTACTACTAACTCCACATATGAAGAAAGCAAACAGTCATGATCACAGTGAAGGTTTTCCCTTGAAGGGATCAGATTAAGCTCTCCCTACTCCATCATCTCCCTGCTTTCATGAAACCTGCAAGAACTTCGGTATCTTTGTTTCCGAGTTGCCTATTCCTCTCCTAGATCAGACTAGAACTGGCCAAGTGATTAAGCCAATATTGCTGGGGAAGTGAAGGCAGACAGTGCACATCATGAAAGCCTCACTCTGTTAAAACAAATGGAAATGAAACAACAAAACAGTGGAGAGGTTAACTGTTTCCCAATTAACTTCTTTCCTGTTCCAACTTCTCTAATACATGATAAAACTTCCTAGGAATTAGAAGAATGAAAGTTATTTTTGTGCTATTGTTTCCTAGAAAAGGGAAACCAGGAAAAGAGGAGAAAGTCATTTGTGGCTGACATAAATCAGTTTTCATGAAGTATTTCAAGTTTGTTTTCGTATCATTATGAAACCTCTCTTACTTTTAAAACAATCCATAGAGGCACAATGAAAAACAACAAGACTTGAAGTGGCTGGTACTGAAATCCGTCAGCCTTTCTCTTAAGTATCCGTACAGAACAATATTTATGCATCATATACTATGTGTATCTATATACATGAATGAAGATTTTTTACCTCCAACAGTTCTACCTTCACCTTCTCTGTTATCCAGATCAGTCTGTGATGCCAGACGCTCTTTAGCACCCTCCAAGCGTTGCTGCAACTCTTCTGCTGTTATTTCCCCTGAAATAATTTAATTTATAATGCTGTTAGATAAGACGCCATTATTAGCTCACAGCCATGCAGAAGTAATATTTTCTGCCTTGAAGGAAAATCTTCAGAAATAAGGTAAAATTAATAAAACCAAAAAGAAAACAGCACTAGCGTGAGATTGTAATGCAGGTACACGTATAACCGAGGAAGCAGGTACTAGGGTGGGCGAAAAAAAAAGATGCTGAATGTGTGTCAAGAGCATGCCAACTTCCAGCAAAAACTCAAAGCAACTTTCAGCAACCACTCAGAAGCCCCCAAAATTGCCACATACCAACAGATATACTTTAGTGTACCAGATGTTAAGTATTTGGGTTTGGATATTACCTGTATACAGAGACATTGCATTTGAAGGAGTTTAATAGATACTAAAGCTGGACTAGAAATATAAGTTGTTAATTTTTACTGAATATCATTAATTTTGAATGGAAATTGAGAGGTTTTTTTTCTTTCTACAAAGCCACAGAAGTCAGGCTATTTGAGTCACACAACCACACGAGGTGCCTGACAGTAGTGTTACTTCACATTTCATCTTTTCTGCTGAAGGTACCCACACCTTACCAGGCGTGCCGAGCAGGTTTCGGTCTCTCATTAACCTGTAGTCTTCTTCATTGAGTTCATTAATGAACTGGTAATAGGCCTCCTCCCTACTGAGGCGCTCCAGCTGTCGCTGTCTCTCATCTTCACCATGATTATGCTCTCCTGAAGATGCCTGCTCATTGCCATTTCCTGCACGGTGCCGAGAGCGGTCCATAATGATAATGCCAGGCTGTCCTGAACAAGACCAGAAGGTTAGACTGCACAGTAATTACAGTAAGAATTTACCTAATTTACAGTAAAATGTTCCCAGCATTTTCAATGAAATTAGTTTATTAATACTAAAGATGATTAAGATGAACCAAGCTCCATGTTATTTGCCAAGTCAACAGTGTAGTTTATTATGCAACTATTTTGCTCCTAGCTTGTTCAAAAATAGCTAGAAGTCCCCTTTGCTCACTGAAAGGACATAGCAGTTGGTACAGCAACTTTAGAATAAGAGAGCAACGACAGATTTTCTTTTTGTGTTTAGCTAAACAAGGATATTCTAGAAAGTTAAAGGAATAACAAAATTTACTTCCCTTCTCCCGAGTAAAATACAACAGCAGCATGGAGTATTTTAAAATCTAAAACATCACTGAAAACATTGTTCTCTAATTATTGGACTGAAATTACCCAATGTAGACTTCTGACAACCACAGCTACTGCTTTACAGAAGACTATCTTCCACTTGAAACGTTTACTGATGAGACGGTAAGACTACATTAGTATCTCAGTCAGTACCACCCCTCACATAGCACAAAACCTACAGATACATTTCTGGCAGAACTGGATCTTTAAAGATTCTGACATTACTGGTATATTTTTCTTGTGATCTCTAATCCAAGGATTAGCTAACAAAAGGATACCCATCTCCAGGAAACCGGTGTAAAAGAGAAAGGGCTATACTTTACCCACAGTTCTTCAATACTTTCCAAATATT
This sequence comes from Pluvialis apricaria, assembly GCA_017639485.1. NCBI lineage: Eukaryota > Metazoa > Chordata > Aves > Charadriiformes > Charadriidae > Pluvialis > Pluvialis apricaria. The sequence continues at coordinate 23,051,976 of CM030007.1, forward strand.
TAACCAGTGGGACCACGCTATTAGAAGGTGCGAATAACCTTCCAGTATCAGGGAGAGGCATCATCTGTGTTGATTTCCATGCCATTACCAGCTCTCTCCAGCCCAGGACAGAGTCCTAACCAATCGGCTCTCAGACCACTCCCCAACTTTCCTAAAGAAAACCTGTTCTTCAAGATTCAATTTGAAAGAAGAGAAAACGGTGTCATCCTTTAACAGGGCTTCCCATTTAGCAAAAGCCATCTGTAATACCCACTGAGGTAGACACCTGACAGAAGAGATCACTTCTCTAAAGAGATCACAAAGCAAACAAAGCCAAGCATTCCACTTACGTGTAAAAAGAAAGTTACTGGGTAAATAAATTTTTTTGTCAATTCACCAACATATCAAAGTCACTCAAGTATTAATTATGGGGAAAACACAGAACAGCATTCTCAGCACACTCCCGACCAGTAATTGGTCTTCACAGGAAAGGTCATGAGACAACAAACAGACCAAACCAACTAACTATTAGACATACATTCAATAAAGAGTAAATCTTTATCAATGCTGCCAACAGATATGAAGAATCAGAAAATGTATTTGCCAACAGCAGAAGCTGGCATACATTTAATATACCTTTCTTATTTTCTTTGTGGGATCCACTCTGATGCATCCTTGGTCTCCTCATTTCCACCCCATACGCTACTTCTTCCCCCCAGCCCCCAATAGGTAACCACTTCTAAACACCTGTTCCAAATCAATCTTTACATTCACCTGCCTCCTGTGTCCAATACTGCATTTCAATACATCTAATACGTCCTTCCTAGCTCTTTAACTCACTTCAGATAAATCAAATCTGAGTATCTCCCCTTCCAAGAGATTTTCTATTCCCATAGTATTTGTAGGGGTTTTAAATTTACTGTCGCCCTCTTGGCTCAGGCTCCCAAGCTGTAGGTAATCACTGAATTCCATTTCCCATGAGCGCTGTGTTCAAATCAGGTCACTTCTCATATTACATTTCTAAACACTAATTTCTCAGCCAGCTCTGTCTTACTACACTGGTTTCCTCACAACAAATGTAATTCCTCCCCCCTCAACACACAGTTAGCACTATTATTACTCTGATGACACCTATCACTCGACTATTATGAAAATACCCAATCCATACTGCACTGAATATTAAAGTGCTCTGTCCCAGATGATTTACAACTCGAAATAAATAAAGCAAGGAGAGGCAATAGAACAGATAAAACTCATTTAGTTTCATGTAAGGTTTCTATTTAGATGAAAGCCTTAAAACAACTAACACACTACTGTTTGCCCGACAGTCGCCATAGTAAGCCAACTGACTTCCTGGATATATCACCATATTGCTGCACAGAAAAAATGACATATAAATTCTTAAGATGAAAAGCCCATCACATGTCATCCCCCTCAATCTAAATTTAAACTGTTGTTCAAAAGAGAGGTTCTTCACTTTTTACATCTCATCCATAGAAAATCTGGAAATATCTTCAGATTTTGTGGGTGGTAGAAAAAAATTACTGTTTTGTTGACAACTGTATGGTAGGATGATTAGTCACACTCTTTAAATGAGTCACTTAGAAACAGTAAGAAGTGTGAAGTGTTCGGTTGTCCCATCTGTTTAACATAACTGCATGGATGACAACTACTATCCATATTTATCAAACGCTATCAAAACTAAGTACTTTGGCACTTAAAATGTTTCAGAGTAGTAAAACTTGAAAGGTATTAACTATATCAAAATGAAGTATTTTGGCATGTAAACTATTTCAGACTATTGAAAAGTTGAAGAGCATTAACTACCAAGATGTAAAAAACCTGAAATCGAAATCCAGTTATGACTCAGGGTTACTATTCCTTTGCAAAGAAACAGGTGCCACATGCCAACAGTTTATCTATGTTTTCTAGAACTTTCAACCTGAGACTAACTCCTGTAGTTCTTCATTCATAGTTACTCCATCCCATTTTCAGAGATTTACATTCATTTTTACCTAAGCAATACATATACCTTATGCTTTTAGGTTCTGGCCTCTTTCCATGAATTACTACCCCCACTTCAATTAGGTATTAATTTTCTGAAAGACTACCACCTGATTGCAAGCAAGACGACTACAGAGTTTAGATGAGGAAGCCTCCCTGAGCGACAGGGCTAGTTAGCATTTCTGTCACACTGCAGCCTCCAGGCGAGATGATCTCACTGAATTTAAAAAAAAAAAAAAAAAAAAGAGAAAGAAAGAAAAAAACCTCAAACCCAGAAAACCCCACGGAGCCTGGGGAAGGAGGGGAGGGGGAAGGAAAGACAGACAAAGGAAGAATCAGAAGGTGATTAAGAAACAGGCCGCAGGACACCCAAAGCGATCCAAGCGCAGGGCCTGGGGCTGCCCGCCTCCCCCCAGCCCCCAGGCCGGCAGGAGGGCCTGCGGGTCCCAGCCCCGCGCCCGGCTGGGAGGGGCTCTCCGGCCCTTCCCCAGGGCAGGCCACGGGCCGGGCTCCGCGCCCCGGGGCGGTGGGGCCGCGGGGTACCCGGCGGGGCAGGCAGCCCCCGGCCCGGCCCGGCCGCCCCCGCCGCCACAGACAGCGCCTGTTGCCAGACGCCTGGGGGAGGGGAGTGACTGACAGGGCTCCCGTCCAATCACCTGGCCAGCTCGCGGCCACCCACCAATCACAACAGGGCAGGGCAGCCCATGTCCTCCCGCTTCTCTCCTCCCCAGACTCCCCGCTCGGGCCCCGCCACTAACCGCCACCGGCCGGACCGACTCCCTCCAGCGCTGCCCGCGCCCCCGTTTCCCCTGCCCGCCGGGGAGCGGCATCACCCGCTGAGACACACCGGGGAGGCGTCCATGCCGCCGCCTGCCCCGGGGGAGCCTGCCGAGAGCGCAGCCGGGGAGAGCCGAGAGCCCGTCCCTGCCTGCCGTCCGCCGCACCGACCGGGGCAAGGCTCGGCCCGGCTCAGCCCCGCTCCGCGCTCCCCTTGCCCTCCCAGCTGCCGGAGCAACCGCCGCCTACACCGGAACGAAACCGACCCCTGGGTGTGCGAGCGCCGCGCTCCGACCCCGATTGCGGTCCGGGCGGCTGCCGGCAACCGCCAGCGCAGGTTCCGAGCGCGCGAAGGCGGCACCCGCCGCCGGCCCCGCCCCTCCCCGCGCATGCGCGCGGCGGCCGGTGGGCGGGGCGTGCGCGCCCGGGTCAGGCGGCGGGAGCTGCTGTGGTACGGTACGTCCTCCCTAAAGCTGCGGATTTTTTGGTTGTTTTGGGTAATTTGCCATTCTCCGCAGCCCTCCTTCCCTTTCGGCAGGTGGTAGAGGAAGGCGTTGCGGGTACGGCGTTCCGTTGGCAGACCCGCTGTGGGTCAGAGCTGGCGTGGGGATCCCCGCCCTGGTGGGCGTGGGCCCTGACTGCTACGGTGGATAAACTCACACAAAGGGCGTTTCACAACACATCGCTTCTCAGCTGTAGAACAGAATCAAGATCCTTAACCGTACCAGTGACCGTTATTATATTTTACCAAATCAGCATAAGACTGCAGCTTCCGTTACTCGTTTGGTACATTATAGTAAATTTTTAAGTACACTTACAATAACTTCTTTTCTCTCTCTTTTTTTTTAAGTGGGTCGCTTCTCCCATTTTCCATGTCTCTCTGCCTCTCCTGATTACCTTTCCTTCTACAGAAACCTCCCTTCACCCTATTGCTTTTCTAAAATAAACGATCACTTGCTCAGTGCGCTCACAGAAACTTGTGTTTCAAGCTGTGATTTTAGTCATTTCGATTTACAGAGCCTTAAAAGTTTTGCCCGCAAGATGTGACGCTTTTACAAATTTCACATCTGCTAATTGCTGATAATGCTGATAGCATCTACAAACTTTATCTTCTGAGTTGCTCCTGCAGATTGTTTCAACACGTGGTGGAAGCTGGCAGGCTGTGACAGAGCAGTGCGTTTCACATCTTAATAAACTATTTGCATCACCAAAATGAGAGGATTCCGGGAGAAGGATGCTTTAACTACATAAAAGCACCTCATTCCTAGACTATCCAAACTGCTCATACTTCTGTTCAGACTTGCTTGCAGAAATAAACAAAGTTTGGGTATTTTTTGTGCAACTTGTCTGGATGCAAAGGCAAACCCTCACTAATGAGTGAGGTCACAGGAAAAGCTCAGGCCTGTGTCTGGGAAGATACCTATTTTTGAAATCTTTTCCTCTCATGGTCTGTTTTTAGTAATCACTGTTGCAAACACAACAACTTCTCTGGTATCAAGCCCACATATGGGCTGCTCACCCAGAAGGAGGTTATAATATGTTTTAGACAGATAAATGAGCCCCTGTTTCCTTACTCAATGTTTATACTGAATTTGTTTATTTTTCCACTGACCTGTCCTCCAATGCAGAATTTTGTCTTCATGTCCTGTTCATACTGATGTTTCACAACAGCATACTATACCTAAGTACAGTCTTGTTTTATTTTATGCTGTGTTGTTAACAAAAAATACTAGTAGCTCTTTCCTGCAATATTATTGCAAAGTAGTGGTGCTTTCCACAATAACATACTCTCTTTGGAATGATAATCAAAATAGCCTATGGAGGGCAGCAAACGTCAGGCAATTACAAAGTTTTGTAAAATAACATAAAATCTGTAACCCTGGTTTTAATTTGATTGTTTGGTCATTTAAGTTCTTTAGAAAGTAACCTTATTCTGCTATGTTTTATTACTTGATATTATATAAGTAAGGCAGAACCTCTTAATAATTTTTTTTAAACTGGATCTTAGTATGTGCAGATGACACCGAAGTGGTGACAGAGTTGATGTGCTTGAGAGGACCCTGGACAGGCTGGAGGAATGGGCCATCAGGAACTTCACAAAGTTCAACGAGGACAAGTGCAAAGTCCTCCATGTAGGGCTGACTGGGACGATACTGACTGGGGCTTACTGACTGGGTGGTGTCTCTGCTGGAAAGGGTGGAGGGTCCTGGCTAAGCAGGAGTCAGGAGTGCACCCTGGCAGCCATGAAGGCTAATGGCATCCTGGGCTGTACGAGAAGCACAGACAACAGATTATTAGGAAGTGATTATTTCCCCTTACTCAGCTCTTGTTTGCCTGCATGTGGAATATGATGCCCAGTTTGGGGGTTTCCAGTGGAACAATACTGATATGGAAAATTACTGATAAGGTGGAGTGAGTTCAGCTGAGAGCACCAAGACGGTCTGGAGCACTTGCCGTGTGGAGAGGCTGTGGGCACCGGGGCTTCTTCAGCTGGGAGAAGGGGCAGCCTACCAGTACCAAGGAGGTACTGAGAAGGCAGAGCCAGGATTTTTACCAAAGTGCACAGCGGGAGGAGAGATAGCGATCATAAATTTGAAAGAAGGGAGGTTCAGAATAGGTAGAAGGACAAAAAATTTCACCCTGAGGACAGTCAGGTCGAGAGAGGCTGTGGAATGTCCCTCCATAGAAGTTTTCAAGACCTGAGTGGACAATGCCTCAAGCAATGTGAAATTAATAGTACCCCTGCTTTGAGCAGGATATTAAACTAGATAACCTCCAGAGGTCCCTTCCAACCAGAATATTTCTATGATTCTGTTTACTGAAATAATATAAAATAAAAAAATAATGTTCATTATCAGGGTTTATTTCCCCTCAGCTAGGGCTCTTTTCAATAATAAAAGTAAGCAGGAGTTCGTAGGCTGAATTTTCAAGGTCTGTCGAGACTCTTGAGAAATGATTCCTGGCTTCTTCGGGATCAGAAACCAGTCAGGCTGTAGGTGGTCCCGAGTCTGGCAAACAGATGTTTCACTGACTGTTAGCACAGCTCTCTCCTGTACAGGACCTGGATCCAAAGAACTGGTTTATATTTGTTAATAACTCCTGCCAGAATCTGGAATGCCTTATTAGATCAAGCGTATCACTAGTCTGATGAACTTTATAGTAGTTGGTGAACTTTACTATAAAGTACAGTTGAGTGCAAAAAAAAACCCCAAACCAAACCAAACCAGAAACCCCCATGTTGCTTTACATACAAAACTATTTGTAGAACCAGCACTTTTACTGCCTCAAGTAAACTGCATTCTTAAATGTTGCCAACGTTCAGCTAACTCACCCATCTGCACATTAACAAATGCAAGGTTTCTGGAAAATACTCAAACTGTGCAAGTATGATTTTTTTTTTCTTTAAACACAGAAAAGAAACAATCCCCACATGACTCTCTTGCCTTCAGCTTTCCCCGGTCTAAGCTGAAGTGGAAGATGTACAGCACTTAGCAGAACTGGCCCTTTTTCACTCAATAACAAGCTGGGAACACCTTAGTCACACTGCTAAAGAAAGTCCCTTTGGCGATATGGAAAACTTTTAGGAGGTATCTACTCTTACATGAAAAATTCTCTGAAAAGCAAAAGTATGTTCACATTTGGCAAATTAGTAGATGGAGCAAGTGGATATTCTAACGGCGTGGGTATGTGATTCAGCATTCTAGGTTATCCACTTATAAAGTTGAGAAAGCAAAAACAGTAAAGATACCCTTTTCTGTATTTTTTTTCTCTATTTACAAAGACTGCAAAACACAGAGCAAGTAGCTTGTTGTACATTCCCCAGCTGTAAGCTTTGCTTTACACACTGATTCTAGCACCAACGCTGTGGCCGTTAGCATGCAGGCACGCAACAAAACCAACTTTGCTTTCAGTACTGCTGCTCCACCTCAGGTACAGAACCCGCTTCATCTGGTGCTGTACCTCAACAGGCAGCATCTGCTTATTACCACCACCCAGCCAGTTCCCAGACAATCCCGGGCTTTCACCTGAAATATAATTCCCTACATTCAGAGATGTTTCACGATGTGAACCTTCCTTGACTACTTTCCTCTCAGCACACAGCTCGCTTTGGTAACTGTCTCCAACCCTCTTGCACATTATCGGTGCTAACACAGTTAACAGTCGCTTTCTTATGGAGAACTCGGATTTTCTTCACAGGTGTGATAATTTCAAACAAAAAATGTCAAAACTGTGTGTATACAGGAAACAGTAGAAACAACACAAACTTGGAACAGAAGGGTATTATAAAGTAATCCATGAATGTTAGAGGAAAAAAAGAAAAAGAGGAAAGCTCCCAAGAGCCAAATTCAGCCGGACATGTTAAGCATATACTTTAAAATTGATTTGTGTGACAGCATGAAAGGAGGGAATACAAAACAAGAATAAGAGATAAGAAATCCTATCAATTAAAAGGGACACTGTGGGGACCTGAGAATCAAGAATAGCAGATCATGGCCTGGTCGTGTCTTTCTTCTTAAGAATGGATGCCCAAATAAAACTTTTTCTTGAAATTATATTATACTGTGACAGATTTTTAAATAAAGCACAAAAAGTATGCAACTTTCTATGAAACAGAATTAAAAGTTGACCTTGAAATGTCAATATTCATTTCTTATCTTCAAAAAGATCAAGGTGTGTTTTCTGTTTCAAATCTCTTATGACTTGGGGACCATCCCTCTGAATTGGTAAAAATGAACGTCGCCTGCAGTACAAGTACCTGAAGTGAGAACAGAGTGAAGAAGCAGCAAGTTTACAGCTACGCTGGATCTGGAAGACATATAATCCAAATGTTAGGAAAAAGTAATCAAAGAAACATTTGCAGAAAAGCAGACTTCTAAACACTGTTACAAAAGGACCAACGTCTAAAAGAGAAGTTATTTCCATTGTGGTTTTGACTTCTCAGAGTTTATTTGTCAAAGTATGGAATTCTTTCCAAGCAGTTTATGTAAACATGTAAAATACAGCACAGGTCCTCAGAAAATGAGTCTGGATTCTGTATTCGTGTTTTTAGTCATGCCCTCTTTTCTTTCTAAGCAGACATTGTTCTTCCTCCACACCCTGCAGCGTTTTAGGTCGGGACAGACTAAACTCACCCATTAATTACCATGCAATAATTGGATCTGTGTGAACGAGTTTGGATATTTATTGCCTCCATGAAAGAGTAACTAATAATAGAAAGAAGAGTAGAAAGTGACAGAAAAGCAGTTGTTTCTACTTACCCCTTCCTTGCTGACTAGGGTTGTTGGTAGGCAGGAGGTGCCGAACGTGGTGGGTTTGGCCATGCAAGCATGGTCCCTGCCATCCCTGGAAGTCCCCAAAGCCAGGTGTCCCCAAAGGCAGAGTCACGCTGCTCTGCTCTGGGCTGGGGTGGATGAATTTTATGAGGTGGAGGGCATCTTCCAGACTGATCTTTATGGGCTGCTGGGCTGCCCTGACCTCTTCCTGCGTGATTGGTGTAGTGAGGCGCCGGGCAATACCCTTGTATAATTTAGTTGAGTTGCTGGGCATATAAAATTTAATTTTACTGCTTCTACCAATTGCACATACTTTTTTGTAATATCTGCCTAATTGCTTTATCTAATATAATATACATAATATCCCTAACAACTACATAGCAACATAGTGAAGGTCCAACTGTGGGCATCCGACATCAGTCCAATTGAGCCATGCCAGCTCAGGGGGCTGGCACACCCCTATCCTTAATTTTCAGGAATCAACCTTAATATGTAAGCGAAAATGGATATTTGTAAATTAAAATGGAGATGATTTCAGATGGTTCCAGAAAATGTTGTTCTTTCAGGATCCCCCACATTCTATGATATTTTGTCTCTAAGTTAGGGATTTGAGCGCCTGCTTACCCACATTGCGTTCTTGAGATGAAATGTGGAGCGCATGTGCATGGTTACTAAAAATGCCAAAAGCTGGGCTATAATTAGAAAGATTGCTGTAGCTTTAGTGTAGTTACAAGCACTCTATGAAATGACCAGCTGGCTTTGTGTTGGGCTGGTAACTCCTGGCTCTGTCAGCCAAGGAGAGGAACTGGAAAGTGCCTGATTACGGGTCGCGTGCACGGGCCTTGCTAAACATAACAGCTTTTGCGTTAAATAGAATAATAGAATCATAGAATGGTTAAGGTTGGAGGGACCTTAAAGATCATCGAGTTCCACCCCCCCTGCCATGGGCAGGGACACCTCCCACCAGCCCAGGTTGCTCAAAGCCCCATCCAGCCTGGCCTTGAACACCTCCAGGGATGGGGGATCCACAGCTTCCCTGGGCAACCTGTTCCAGTGTCTCACCACCCTCAGAGTGAAAAATGTCTTGCTAATATCTATTCTAAATCTGTCCTCTTCCAGTTTGAAGCCATCCCCTCTTGTCCTGTCACTACATGCCCTTGTAAAAAGTCCCCCTCCAGCTTTCTTGTAGACACCCTTCAGATACTGGGAAGCTGCTACAAGGTCTCCCTGGAGCCTTCTCTTCTCCAGGCTGAACAACCCCAACTCTCCCCGCCTGTCTTCGTAGGAGACGTGCTCCAGCCCTCTCATCATCTTCATGGCTCTCCTCTGGATCTGCTCCAACAGGTCCATGTCCTTCTTATGTTGAGGGCTCTGGAGCTGGATGCAATATTCCAGGTGGGGTCTCACGAGAGCGGAGTAGAGGGGCAGAATCCCCTCCCTCGCCCTGCTGGCCACGCTTCTTTTGATGCAGCCCAGGATGTGGTTGGCCTTCTGGGCTGTGATGGCACATTGCCGGCTCACGTTGATCTTCTCATCAACCAACACTCCCAAGTCCTCCTCAGGGCTGCTCTCAATCCATTCTCCACCCAGCCTGTATCGGTGCATGGTGCAGTACCAGGCGCTGTGGTCCCAGTTTGTCTCTGCAGCCATGCAGAGGGTTCGTCAGCGCTGTAATACCTGTGTCTACACACAGAGTCGTGGAATTGTCTTAATTACAGAGATGGCGGCCTGGCAAGTACAGCAGGCATTACCAACTGTGTCTGCCCTCGCCAGCCTGCAGTAAGCTGGGGACCCTAATATTCACTGTAACCTGCCCCCATAACGACGACAGCTGCAGCCTGTGGTGACTGCCGGTGCAGGCCCTGCGCCCCAGCTCCGGCTGCCCAGCCCGGGGGGCTGATGCGGGGCCGCACCTGGTGAAGGCAGCCTGGGCCAGAGGCGCCACGGGCCAGGCCCGGCCTGCTGCCCTTCCCGGCCCTGCCGGGGGACTACAGCTCCCGGCAGGCAGCGCGCCGCCTCCCCGGCTGAAGACTACACCTCCCAGCGTGCATCCCGCCGGCGAGACTACAACTCCCGGCATGCACCGCGCCGACACGCCCCCTTCCGGTACTACATCCCCCAGCGTGCTGCAGCGCCCGCAAGGCATGCCGGGACGAGTGGGGGGGCGGGGCTCTGGTGGGGGTCGCAGCCCGCCGCTTTCCACGTGGTGCGCCGCCCGCCGCGCCCGCGGCCGGGGAGGTGCCCGCGGTTTGCGACGTTTCTTTGCGGCAGTGTGGCCAGGCGCGGGCGCCGTATTCCGCCCCGGGAGACCGGCTGTTGTGCCGCTAGCTGGCGGGGCGGGGAGGGGAGGGAGCAGCCGGAGGACGGGGCTCGGGAGGGAAGGGAGCAGCCCCTGGATGGTCCGCGGGGCGGCTCGGGGTCTTCCTCCTCCTTCTCCTCCTCCTGCTCCTGCTGCTGCCGCCGCCCGGTCGCGGCGGGGCGCGGCGGGGTGCGCGGCGGTCGGGGGCGGCTCGGGGCGGCGCGGCGGGCGCTGAAGATGGACTATGACTTCAAGGTGAAGCTGACCGGGGAGCGCGAGCGGGTGGAGGACCTCTTCGAGTACGAGGGCTGCAAGGTGGGCAGGGGCACCTACGGGCACGTCTACAAAGCCAAGCGGAAGGACGGGTGAGTGAGGAGCGGGGCTGCCCCGGACCCGCCGCCGTCTCCCCCCGCAATTCCCCCCCCCCCCGTACCCGGCCCGTCCGCCCCCTCCTGGCCCGCCGCCTCCCGCCCCGCCGGCCTCTGTGTCCCCCTGCCCGTTCCCCCGCCTTAACGCCGCTCTTTCTGCACCCCCCCCCCAATCTCCGCTCTCGATTCCGCGGCTTCTGCCCCCCCCCCCCCCTTAAACCCCGGGATTTGCCGCCCGGGCTGTGCTCGGGTCCCCCGCAGGTCGCTCGTCTGAGCGTTCCCGGCCCCTCAGCGCGGCGCCGGAGCCCTGGCTCGGTACGGGTGGGATGGGGAGGAAAAATGGTGTGGTTATGGAAAACGCTTACCTTAACGCGGCTTCGTTGTGAATAGATGAGTGGTCACTAACAGTGGTCAGCCCGGCCATCAGCTTCGTAGAACAGGGTTTGATTTTTTTTTTTTTTTTTTAAATAATGCTTTTTTAATCTGATTTATTACTTGTCGTCACCATTTTGGGTATGCTTGCTGGCTGCTTCGGGAGCCGAAGTCTGCTGGTCCTTCGGGGGCTTCACACTGCCTTAAAAGAGCTTTCCGTGTGACCAGTTCCCGGTGCAGACCCGAGCAAACGAATTGCTTTGCAGAAATGTTTTAAAGAAAGATCCAGCAAACTGTCATTTCGGTTCCCCTCGCCCGTGACATGGCATCACTTGCTGCACAGCAGAACAATGGGAAGTGGGGAGCGCAAGAAGCAAGAGAGGCTCGGGCTGTTCTTGTAACAGGTCCTCAGTTCTAAAAATCACACCTCTTGCAGTCTCCTCAGAGTAGTGCTCTGTATGTTGTCGTTGAAATAATGCTTATTTTTAAAGTCTGGGCGTTATTTTTACATTCGATAAATAAAAAACTTTTAAAGCAGGCTGTGGTCAGTTATGGCCGAAACATGATCTCTGGTTCTGTTGACATAAGCTTTAGTTCTAGGAATGCTTTAGTCATTACCTACAGAACGGTTGTAATGGGACTGGTCACACCTTATCTTGTCTGTGTTTTAAATATGCTGGTATTAATTGCAGCACAGTTACTTCAGCGTGAAATTTTGTTTGCTGGTATGCGTCAGCTAACTACTTTTCTTCTCAAATTTTATGTTTGGATCCTTCAAACTGTTCGTAGGAGAAATTCTTATCTTGCATGAATTCTTTTTTTTTCTCTGGGAGGTGAAGGGGAATAAACTGTTGTGAGTACGATAAGCTGTTGCTGCAGGTCCCCTTACATGCAGGTACTAACTTTGCTAGTACAGCCAGCCCTGGTTTCAGCACCGATAAAGAGACCTGCGATATGAAAAATAGATTGAGGTACTGAAAGATACGACTACGTTTCTAATGTTCGTGTCAGTCTCTTTGCAGCTGTTCAGCGTGTTGGACTGCAGCAGTGTGTAGGGAATTCAGCATGTGACACTGGTGAAGCATATATTCAAACATATTTTTGGTGAAATCATCAGTCTGCTTGATGGTGTTTGGGAGGGTGTGTTTAGAGCTGCTGGTGATAGTGTCATTTTGAGAAATTTCAGAAAAATGGAATCGTGTGCTTTAAAAATGGATAGTTACTCAAAGGTGGCTTTAAAGTAGAATTTCCTCTCAGTTCTTGAGTGTCTATGTTTTTAAATCCTCTGTCTTCTTGGTGAGGGGGGAAATCAAGGCATGGTATTTGAATATAGTTTGAAAAAAAAAAAAAAGTGGTCAATGTATGTTGTCTCCTTTTTTTTCTCGCCTTATTGTTCATTTAGTGCCTCCTTCCCTTTCCCTAGTACTTCCCATTTCCCTTCCAGATTTCTGGAAACTTTCTCTTTTAAATATGCTGTGTAATTGTCCTTGGACAATCACTAAAATATCTAAAATAGAAACATCTGTAGATGCTTTGTAGCTTATAGTATACTTGTACATATATAATCTTAAATTATATGGATGGAATTAGGTTTGAAGTTGGAGGTTTCATTTACATCCTTTTGTCCAAAATAATCAATTAAATTGCAAAAGCAAATGTGTAATAGCATTTTGTTTTCCTGAAGCTCTGATAATGTATGGATGGATGTTGTATCTTGCAGTGGGGAGTGTATGAAACAGAGTTCAATGATAGTATATTGTTATATGCAAATATTGAAAAAAAATATTCTTACATTGTTTCAATATTCCCCAAATGGTACTTATTGGTGGATGAGTAACCCGCTTTTTGTCTGTAGTATTTATACAGCTTGAACTTTCTTTACATATGAAATTGTTTGCTATCTTTTAGTTAATCTTCCCTTGAACATACAAATTTAAAGCAAACTTTGTTACATGATCCTAATTCTTATTTTAAATAGCACAAATCTTTTAAGTCTATAAATATACATCATGATTTTTAGAGTACTTTGAAGAATGGGCTGCAGGACTGCAAGTGTTTTATTAAAGATGCTGGGGCAGCTTTTTGTTAAATGACATCACTTTCTACATACGGATGTCTAATGAATAGAGGAAACAAAAGAACTAAACTTTAAAAATTCATTTTGAAAATGTACTTTTAAAAGCCCTTGGTGATAAAAATCCAGTTTAAGAGTAGTAGGAGCTAGTGTCTTTAGTATGACTGCAATCTTCACCTCTTTTTTTTTTTTTGATTGCTCTTACAGCTGCTTCTGAGGTGGAGTATGGCAATTCAAAACTAGATAGCAGCTGCATGTCCTAATTGTAGAAGTTAATTGTGTGTCATTAAAACTACACAGGAACATTTTGAGGGACAGGCATATAGGAATCTTAATGGAGTGATATCCTTTTAGTGAGTGAAAGAGATGTTCTGTAGTATGTGCTTTAGTGACCTGACGAGGCTGCGACCTGGATTTCATGCCCTGCTCCAATAAAAAAGCTGTTCCAGCCCTGTGGTGCCCTTTGCCACAAGGTGAGACTTGGGGTCTCGACTAGTCCGCCTTTAGAGGACCAACAGGTACCACTCCACAGAGGTGTTCTTACGTATTTGTTGCCAAACTTGACCCAGCTGAACATCAAATCAGCTGAGTAACAATGTCAGACATTGCAGCTGAGCTCTACCTGGTGCACTGCCTGCAGCAAAATTGCATTCTGTTCTCAAGTTTTTATTTTAATCCCTCTTATTTTTCAGTTTGTGGTCTCTGTGGTTGAAAAAAAAAATCTTCCTGGCTTTGTATTGACTGGTACTGTCTTTTTGTTCATCAGTGCAGTACTTGTAGTGGGCTCTAAAACCTGCTTAGAACAAACTCTGTGTGAATTGATGTGGTTTATTTTTAAGCAGAAAGGCGTACAAGACGGCAATTGACTCTAATGGCAGACACCGGGAGGGGAACGCAGGCATGGCATGTTGAACATCGGTCTTCAGATAAAGAAACTGTTGCTCATCTCTAGTGGTAGCAGGATACTGTACTACTTTTTTTTTTTTCACCTCCAGAAAATGTCAGTGATTTCCTGCATTAAAGCTGCTTTGCGTGCCATCTGGGTGCTCCCTCAGGAACCTTGCTCGACCCAGATATTAAACCTACCTATTTGACTTACGCCAGACTTGGAAAATATGCCAGCAGTTTTTAGTTCGTTGGACTAACATACATATTTGATATTTTTTATTTTTATTTTTTTACTGACCATACCAGGCTCCTTCAAAACTCATTAGGAACTGAGTGTCACGTACAGGCAGACTGAGGTGGCAGGGCACGAGGGGCTGCTTGTGCAAGCCCGGCCACTGGAGCCGCCAGGCCGGGCTGTCTGTGCGGGCAGCATGTGCTGGTCGTGTGCTAATGGCCGAGTGGTACCCAGTTTCAACGGGATTGATCTTGCACTGCTTTCTTTTCTTCACTGTCCTCTCCCTTCTCTTTTTCTGATACAGCTACAGTCGGAAATCTGAGAGAGTATCCTATCCTGTGGAGCAAGGCTGCTTGTGTCAGTGGCAAGTTGGAGTGTTTCCAAATATTAATTTTTCCTGTTTATCGGATGTGGTTTGGATGAGAATAAAACTATTGAATGTCACTGTTAAGCAGTATCTAACTTCTTAATTACAACAGCGAAAAATGATGTAATTGAAGATCTCAAACTATAGAAACATCTCCTGGTGCTTTACTGGAAGCTTTTCTTAATCTCAGAAAGACTTCTGTGGTGAGACTGTGTTGGTGGGGAACCAACAGTCAGCAAGTGAGTGCTCTCCTGGTCACTCTCAGAAATTGCAAGAGGTGATGTAGGTCCCAAACACAAATGCATCTGGAGAGTTTTAATTTCAGCTATTGTAGGTCTGTGTTGGAAATATTGCTGTAGATGGAGGGACAGATTCTTTCATTTGGACATATTGAGACATTGTAACTGAGAGAATGAAAATACACTTAAGTGCTGGACTTTTCCTTGCAGCCTTCAAACAATCAAATCTATATCCACTTTTCCTTGAGGGTCTCTATGAGTTGTGTAAGAAGCAGAATGGTGGAAAACTAGTGAATGTCCAGTAAACTACTGGTTTGCTTAATCTCTGATATGGTATGTCATAATTTCTACTTACTGGTAAAAGGATATTGGAAGGATAATAACGATTCTCTCTGACTTTTGTGTAAAGAGAAACTGAAGAGATTGAGAGTATTTCCCCTCAAAAAAAAAAAGGCAGAACATGTTTAAGTTAGATACAATAATGAATAGTTTGGGTAGTGTAAAAGATGCCAGTGCTGTTCTTGTTTCATAGTATTTGAAGAGGGGGACGTGGAATCCTTTTGGTGAACAATAAGGTAATATTTTAATGTAATGTAGATAAACTGTACAACCTGTTGTCAAAGGAAAAAGATAAGTCAAGAGCTTTGTGTCCCTTCTGTAATGTTAGCAAGAAGTGTCACTTCTGACTTAACTGCTGTAACGAGTTGAATGCTCTTGTGTTCTAGAAGTCAGGCTGCTCTGTAAGAGATCAGACCAAGCTCTGTAGTGCATGCAGAAGAGCCCACCTTTGTTTGCTTTAGGAGTTTGGGTTTCTTTTTATTTAAACACTTTAGCCTTCATAAGATTGATACCAGATTAGTTCCAGTTTTTCTGTGTTTATGGGTATGTATTGATTGAGTTGCTTTAGATCACAGATCACTTATTTTGTTAATGTTTGTATCAAACTTTTTTTAGTGAGAGGTGAATTGAATTTGGGAGCACCACAGATAGAGGTAATGAGTCCAGTGAGAAATTTAACTTGGCAAGAAGTGAAACAACAGATCTGGATTTAAAACTTCTTGGTTCATTCTGTACCGAACCTTTGCAGGAGTTGTATCATGAAGTTCATGCTGTTTTCACTATAAACTTCCAAACAACTATTTGCTTCTCAGTTTTAGACATGAGGGTGTGTTTTTTTTCTGCTGAATGTTCATCTGTGTTGATTTTAACTCTTTTGAACCGAAGCAGTTGGTGCAGATGACAGGCGGGTGGTGAGAGCTGCCGAGTCGGCACGTAAGTCTTTGGCTTGTGGCTCCTGTGAACAATAGCGTGGAATTCCTAAATGCCACAGACTTTATTTATGTATGTAATTTGTGGTATTATCTTGTTAAAATATATGCCCTGAGTCTCTTTTGGATCCATTACCATAGTAGTTAGAAAGTTCCTAATTAAACTATATCTACATAATGAGGTATGCATGATGTATTGCATGAAGTCTTGTGCTCTTTAATTTTTCTGGTAAACCACTCATAATTGTTCTTCCCATCTGTTTCCTTCCCTTCTCACCCAGTTAGGTGGCTCCAAGCTTTATAGGTTTTTAAGGTCATGCCATTGAGAGAGTCCTTCTGTGGCTCTTGGATTTTATTTGGTGTGATCTTTTGTTATCTTGTCACTGATGTGTTGATTTATTTTCATAGCCAGCGGCAAAGGTGGAGCTGGCGTAGCCTTGTGTCAGTGTTTCATTCCTGCCCGAAGCCTTTGACAAGTGCAGAGAGGAGGGTGTGAGAATAGTGTTGCAAAACACCAAAGATCCGTATCCGCTTTTATTCTGGATTTATAAGTTAGAATAATACATGTAAATAATGGGGACATGTACTGCTGTGCTTGGTTTCTCATAAGGGAATAGGGGATAGTTTTTGAGGGTGCTGATTCTGGAGAGGGTGCACCCCATCAGAGAATGCTGCTTTCAGCCAAATGGTAGGGAAGTAGTATAGTCACTAGCTCTTGGGTATTCTTTGGTTCTTCTGTATTAGTCTTTTAGAAGTTTGTTGGTTTGGGTTTTTTTAAACAAAAGCAAACAACCACAAAGCAACAGAGATGTCCTTTATTAACTTTAGAATATGAAGAGCTGTAATTTGCAGACTGCTGTTGCAGAAACTCTGAAAAATTTCATTTCTTAAGAGCAGATTCTTTTAGTTATGCTGAAATTTGGAAACTACAGCTCAAACATAACAAAGGTACGGTGGCTTGGATTTGTTTGATGTTGTACGCCAACAGTGTGCAACAACAGTAAACGTGATACGCAGTTTGCAAGACCTCCAAGTTACAGCTCAGATGTGCCCATTTTGGCATTAAAAGGTGATTGTTGTGGCACTGTGAGTATAAAATGGTTATAAAAATCTGTCTGTCTGTTGAATGTACTGACTTACAAGCCATTCATTGGTGTGCCTGAAATAGCGATAGAAGCAGATCATTCTGAACAGTCAGTTAATACCGAGAGGCTTCCATCTTCCACAAAAATAACTTTCCATGCACATGTAGTGGAACAATGAGAAGCAGGACATCAGTTGCAAAAATTTCCGTGTAGCAGCATCTTCTAAACAAAATATTTCTTTTTTTTTTTTTGTCACCCCCCCACCCCCTGCCTTCCCAACAGCTTCCTTGGGAACACGATTTTTTCTTTCTAGTATGGACCGGTATCATTATGGAGTTGTGGTTGCGTGGGATGGAGACCGGGCTGCTGTGGTTAGATGAACAGAGCGTGTGAGGCAGTGCACTGGCTGCTGGCATGGACTGTGTCTTCCCACCTCTGCTGTGGTTGATGCTATTAGGTGCAGCTCCAGTTCCAGAACGGTACAGTCTCCTTTCATCTTCTTATATTTGGATTTCAACATAAAATTAGTTTAGTGAGAACTGGAAAGCAGGATCGTGAGTATTGATCCTACCAGTTGGCAACTAGTGTGTTTTAGCAATTTTTAGCAGAAATACTGGAGTGCTGAGCTAGAGCCTCAAAAGCAGATGCCTCATGCTCTTCACAGATCTTTGTTCTGTGATGATAAAATGAGTGTTATCCTCAGTCTTTACTATTTGGTTGGTATGCTGTTTTTTCTTCTTAAAATTAAATGTTTGTCTTGTCTATATTTTTGCTGTACAGCCCATCTTTAAAACTTGGCTCTGGTTCTTAATTCCAGAGGATAATCCTTTCATCTTGAAGTGTGATGTTCTGAATTTTCCTATGAGAGTTTGTAGTGTGAGTGATAGGACTACTTCTCTAGCTTCCTTTCATGGCTGCCTTGGAAGCAGCAGAAGTGTGATAGCTATTTGTCGCAGTGGTGCTCATATAGAGTATGCTGATTGTGGGTCAGTGGAGGGAGGGATGTAAATAATTGAATGGTCTGGTAGTGAGTTCTGTTTGGAGAGCATTTAAAAAAAAAGTTAAAATTTTTAAAACAACAGTGGCATTGGTTACAGACAGACAGTTGAAGTTCCCCAAATAGTCCTCTTCCCTCTAGACGCCTACATACATAAGAAAACTCCTGCTTTCCAGTGTCAAGCCTAGTGCCATCCTAGTTCTTGCACGTTATGCTAATATGTAGCTGAACATGAAAATAATAAAATGGAAATGGCTGGCAAACATGAATGACTACAAAATGTCAAGACTGAAGGCAAACTGTAGGGGGGAGAGTTGGTACTTGTGTCTGTTTGGATTTAATTGTCACCTCTTGTATGTGCTAAAAGTGGGCTCTCATGCGTGTACTTTTCAGTAAGCAAGAGCTTTTTTGACATACTAATATGCAATTAGCCTGCAATATGCCAGGAACTATCATGTTGCATTTTTCAGTCACCTTGGAGAATGATTCCTGTGCCGTTTTGTATCCTGTTTATGTTCACAAACTCCTGAAAAAATTCAAAAGGAACTTCAGGGCAGAGGAGACTGCTCCATTTCCTTGCTCACCCACAAGAAGGCTGCATAGTCATCAGCAGTGCCTGAAGGAGTGGACTTAGGGGAATGTTATGCACTAGAAGTAAGTGGCAGAGGTGAAAGACAAACATGACCTATCCACGGATATCGAGACATCTAGTGGCATGCTAGAAAATGTATTGCACTGTCTGCTTCTGGCGTGGCGGTGCCGAATATGTGCAGTTGAGTGCACTGAAAAAAGTGGTGGATGCTCTGGGCTGCGCATTGTTAAGGAAGAGGAGGTGAACCTGGAGCT
Organism: Pluvialis apricaria; assembly: GCA_017639485.1. Taxonomy (NCBI): domain Eukaryota; kingdom Metazoa; phylum Chordata; class Aves; order Charadriiformes; family Charadriidae; genus Pluvialis; species Pluvialis apricaria. The sequence goes on from CM030007.1 coordinate 23,071,047, forward strand.
AAGCTGTCCTTCAGGGGAAGGTGAGAGAAGAGGTAGAAGAGGCTGCAAGGCTCTGCAGGGTTCAGGAGCTCAGAGCTTGGGTATAGTATCTGCAGGGGAAAGCACCCGTTTGTACAGCTAGACTAGGTATGGACTGTGATTCTTCTTTGTGTTAACAAACAGTCTGGAGACAGGGAGAGAAACTACAGAGTTGGAAACTTTCCTAGGGCTGAAGTCAGTGTAGAGTAGCATCGTGTTTCTCTCTCGGGGAACGAGTAGGGAGGGAGAGGGCAGTCAGGGGACTGGGTCCTGGAGGTCTGGTGGGCCAGGAGGACAGATCTTGCTTCCAACACTGAGTTTTGAGAGTCCTAATAGAAATGATAAAAAACCCCTAAACCTGGCCTGGGAGGAGCCCCTTACATCTGAGAGTGAGAATAAAATAGTAGCTTTAAAGAATGAATCTAATTTTGTGCATTTGAAGAAAAGTACTCATAGAACAAAAGTTCAGGTAGATAAGCAGGTAAGTGGTAAGTACACATAGTGCAGTTAATTTGCACTGCAGTAGCAGTTCTGTTAGTGAACAGGTTGAAAGCAGATTTTGAGAAAGCTTTCCTCATATCTGGTAATGTTGGGGTTTTTCTAACAAAAAAAAAAGGGAGGGGGAAGGGGTGGTGATGGTTGTCTCCCTTGCTTTTAAGGGTGAGTGTGGTGAGGCTCTAACGCCTTTCGTGCTTTCGTGCTTCTGCAGGACCTTTGGCCAGTGCAGATTCTAAAACAATAACCTGTAGTGAATGAGTATCTGGAGGTATTCCTTAACCTTTTTGCTGATTGTAAACGAGATTGTTTGTGGTCTCTGCATGTGATAACTGTTGTGTGGAAAATACAGGTTTCAAATAGTTCTGCGAAACAATCAGAAATGTCTTATCCATAAGGAAAAAAAAAGGTAAGAGTATTAATTTGATAGCTACACATACTGATAACCTCTGTATTTCTGAAACTGTTAAAACTGAAAGACTGTACAGAGTCCTTGTATAAAGAGATCTGAGGTACTAGCTGCTTTTGAGATACCGGAAAACTGAAGATGGACTTGCAGCCTTGCTGTCTTAAAGTCACACTGTTGCCTTGTAGTTAGAATTGTAGCCATTTTCATTAACATTAGTTGTTAGCGTTAAGATTAGCGTTAAAGTTAGTTAGGCCTGTTAACTATTGGCATTAGCTGAGATTCTGATACAGAGTCTTGCGTATGACCATTTTGTGATGTACTTGGCCAGATGGTCGGCCTTGGGAATGTTTCTTCACAATACCTGGGCTAATTATTAGAGGAACTTTCTGAGACGTTCTCATGGATAATGAGGATTCTGTCCTTGAGTTATATGAAAAAGAACACCTAATCAAAGAGAGCAGGTGGTGGTGTCTGTCTTTGAAGCAAAACATCGTGGAGCAGACGAGCATACGAACCTTGAGGATGCTACTAATCTACCATGGTTTGAAAGGCCTAGCCAGCTCGGCAGAAAAGTGAAAGTTCTGGGTGTCCTAAACTGAACTACCTTCATTATAGTAGTAAAAATCACGCCCATAGGCCAAGAAGACCCCTCCCCAGATGAAGACACTTCCCTTGCACAGGTGCAGTAACTGATGAGAATGACATAACCAATATTATAATCATATGGGACTGTGTTCCCTTCTAACCTTTGGGTATAAATATGACGAGAAAGCCAGCATGGGGTGTGCATGACTTGTGGAAATATTCCACTGTGCACCCTGGCCAGAATGAAGCAATGTCTCCTCTCTAAACGTAGTCTCTGTGTTTTGGGAGAATTGGGACTTACACCTCTTTTTCAGGGAACAACACAGGCTACACTAGTTCTGCTTGCAACTTTTTGTAGCTTGCACAGTACTTGTGCGAGTAATGGCGTTTATGAAACCTGATTTTATATTTATTTTTTTTTTCCCCCCTCTCCAAGGCTCTTTGCTTTATTGTGGAATTATCCACTGTCTAAGTGTGAATTGAGACTGGAAGTATACCTGCAGCTAGGGTGCTCTCCTAGGATGAGGTAAATAACGTGTTGTGCAGAAGTTACAATCTGCGTGTCTTCTGCCAGTCTGCTGCCATGAAGAATCTTAGATTTGATCAGCTCAAGTGATTTGAGGTAAAGATGTTGTGCTTTCTGGGCATGTGTTGGGGGAAGAAGAACTGCCAGATCTTAATAATTTGAAATATGACAGAAGAGCCCATGCTTAAGGGACATCAAATCTCATTCAAAATTCTCATTTTGAAACTGAGTAAGCCTATGAAGATTATGTTTAGTCAATATATAATTGGGTCCCTCTTTTATACTTGTTTAAAGTATTAATAAAGTAAGCCAGCAGTTTGTTTTGTGGATTGTGACTGTGTGTAGATGATGGTAATCAGTTCGCCCTGCTCTGTTAATTTAAGCCTTGGAAATGCTCTTTAAGGTTCAACACAGACAAAATTTATCAAAGTTTGTTCAATTAAGGTAATGAAGCTGGGGCAGGAGCATCAAGATACTTAACTTCGCTGCTAATAAAAGGTTTTCTTTCTTTCGGGTATCCATCCACTGTAAAGCAGTCTGGAGTTTAGAGTAGAGAAGCCCATCTTGCGTGAATGGGTGGGAATAAGGTTTCAGTTTCAGACTTCATCCCGCCAGTGCTGTAACTCCCATGCTCCTCTCCCCCCCGCTGCCCCCCATCTTTTCTTTGCGAGCTTGGCAAGTAGTGCTGCGTGTTACTGCTACGTGCAGGCTGATAACCATGCAGGAGGGTTTTGTGTTCTGGCTGGCCAGCCTGCTGTTCTCTCTTGTCTCCTCCAAGGCTCGACAAATGGTTTCTGAGACCTTGTCAAGCCCCCATAATAGCACATTTGAGATTACAGCATAGCTTTATTCATAGCCACAATTTTTTGTTAAGTACAAGGCCACTTGTGAACTAGTTGCTAACTTTCGTGTATTGTAGGCTTCCCATTTGAGAAATAGCAATTTGAATAGATATATTGATATTTTTTTTTTTTTTTACAGAAGCATACGAAGCCTTTAGTAGTTTATATAGGACAGGTACTAGAGAGGCAATTTTAATATTCTGCTTTTTTACAGAGAATTCTACTGCTGTTGCCCAATTGCGTGGGTTTTGCATATCTTTCAGATGCTTAAGTCAGACTTTCACTAGATCAGGATGTCAAAGAGTCCTTATAAAATTATATGCAATACTTGAGCAAAAAGATACTGCTGTTTAGGCAGCAGTTTCTATTCAACTGCATCTTAACTACCTTGCATGTTAAGTGGTAGTATGGCAAAACATATTGCACAGTCAGTTTAGAATTTGCAGGAAAAAACTGTAAGCCAGGATTGAAGTTGCAGATATTTTCTTTAAAGGACAAAATGTTCAAGAGAACATAATGATTTTCTCAACTACAGATGATAGCCCAAACATCCAAAATTAAAATTAGTCTTGAAAAAAATGCACATTTTACGAACAGGGAAGAACACAACTAAAGGTCACTGAAACAATCTGCCTGTTTTTCTGGGAAAGCTCCGTGCTGTGCGCTTGTAACACCTTGCATACAAGATGTTGACATTTGAATAAAGGACACTTGAGAGTTGCACTAAAAAAGAAGACTCAATTCATTACTGCCTGTGTGAATAATACGTGCAGCTGAGAACTTGGAATATGAAAAGATCTGAATTGCAGCAAACCCCTGATCCCACCTTGTGTTTCTGGCCAAGATGTGTTTTCTGGGAGCAGAACAGCCTTACCCTGTGAGGGGGAGCCCTAGCTGCAGGTGTACTTTCAATTACAGTTTGCATTCAGACACTGGATAATCCCACAACGAAGCCTTGGAAAGTCAGGTTTCATCAGCTCTGTTGTTCTCACGGAACTACAGTGCAAGGTATGGAGCAGAACAAAAGCAACTGGGGCAGGCTCTACCTGGGTGGACTTCAAGACAGCAAGGCAGCAAAAATTTGTCCCCGAGTGTAATTTGAATCTTATCTAACTTTTTGTACTTGAACTGCTTGGAGTTCAAATTCTTTTCTTTTTGCATGAATGTCAGTCCTGTTTAAGCAGGGTTGAAAAAAACAACCCCTCACAAGTAAATGTGGCCAACAGTGCCATTCACTGTTATGTTAATTCAACTTTTAAAAGCTCAACTGGAAGCTTATCTGACTCTGCCAGATGAGTGTCAGATACTGAAGGACTCAAAAAAGAGTAGCTATTGCAACACTGAATGTCTATAGGTGGAATTCCAGGCATATACTGTAAGAGGGGAAAAATAGCTTTAGGACTGCATTTTCGTCTGCCTGACTAGTTTGCCTGTGCTGTGTGAGATCAGAGAGGCTGCAAAGCAGAAACTACAGCAATGAACGGCTCGTTAGCCTCATTTCATTTAGGTGGATGCTCTGTCAGGGAGGGATGCCAAGACAAAACTTTGGGAGAGTGAGTAGGTACTTACTGAAAGAGCTAGTCAGGGCACCCACAACAGGAGAATCGACTGGGGACTCAGCGTGCAGTAGGATGAAAGAGCAGATTCAAAGTGTTACTACTGAGGGCGGGCTGTGACAAACATGGTTTCTACTTTGGTCCTGGAGGGATGCTGAATCTATACAATGTTAAGAAATCTGCTTGAAGTACGACTTCCATTAAAAAAAAAAAGGAGGCGGGGTGGTGGTAGTGGAAAAAGGAGGTGGTGGTGATGGGAGGAGGCTTCTTAAACCTAAAAAAGCCAAGAAAATGAAATGTTGCAGGCTGCTTGGGAACCATTTTTGAAGCTTCTCTGGCCTCTCAGTGAGTATGTATCACTCATCAAGACACGCTGCAAAACCATCAATTAAAAAAAATCTCACATGGCCAAATAGTAGAATAAAGGAAGCCCTTGGGAGTGAGAATGTGTTCTTTGAAAAATTAACTGTTCTGTAAATAATGAATGTAGAAAAGAAGGTAAGTGATTGTAGGCTAATTGTAGAAATGTAGTGTGACAGCCCCCCTTGGCAACCTCCCCTCCATATAAGCCCTCAAAAATACATACAAGCCCCGCTCCCCAACCTTGAGAAACTACTTGAGAAGGGAATAAAATTAATCTTCCTTTCCCCTCCTTCTTTTCTGATGCATCAGTAGCACAATGCTATCTGTAGGACCAGGGCACCACTGAACTGTAGGAGTGTTTAGAGAAGATGAAATGACAGCAGGAGAAAAACTTGGGTTTTGTCTGTGCATTATGAAAGAACTTTAAGAATTGGAGGTGAAGGAATGCATTGGGGGATCTGTCTCAAATTGCAGTGTTTGGGGAAGGATCTGTTTGAACAAACTGAAGTGAAGGGCAGTCAGTTGTTGAGATGTGTTCGCACATCTGAAGGAGTTCATGAATGAAATAAACAAATTCCTCACCAGAAAGTGTAACCCAATGCTTTAAATTGTCCCAGTCATAGAAGACTGGAAAGAGGCAGTGGTGAGATCAGTTTTTCAAAGGGGTTATTGAAAGAGTGGAAACTTCTCTCTGTAAGGTGAACAGTGTAGGTGTAGGGGGTCTACAGGAGAGCTGGGGAAGGACTTTTTACTAGGGCATGTAGTGATAGGACGAGGGGGAACGGCTTTAAGCTGGAAGAGGGCAGGTTTAGATTAATCATTAGGAAGAAGTTTTTCACTCTGAGGGTGGTGAGGCACTGGAACAGGTTGCCCAGAGAGGTTGTTGAAGCCCCGTCCCTGGAGGTGTTCAAGGCCAGGCTGGACGTGGCCTTGGGCAACCTGGTCTAGTGGGAGGTGTCCCTGCCTATGGCAGGGGGGTTGGAACTTGATGATCTTCAAGGTCCCTTCCAACCTAAACCATTCTATGGTTCTATGAACCAAGAGCAGAGATAGTGGACACGTGAAAGGTGTTGAGGTGAAGAGACAGCAGCCTTATAAAACATTTTCAACATCTCCCACATGTACTAAAATCCTTTGACAGAGTTAACATATAGGTTAAGGTAACATAGTTGATGTAATCTGCCTAGATTTCCACAAAGCATTTTGTGAAGTCACCTACAAAAGACTTAAGCTGAATGTAGAGATGGTCCTTCTTTGGACAGAGAAGCTAGTTAAGGGTGCAAATTAATGGTCACTGGTGGTATCTCTTGGGAATCTGTGCTGTGCAAAAGTTTTGTTTGGAAATCACTTGTCATAAATAGTTGGGAAACAGCTTTGCTGATGAGAGAGTTACTTGGAATAGTGAAGGCAAGGACTGATTGTGAAGGCTTGGCCCTCGGTATCACAAAGTCCTTCTCCAATATTGTATCATACTCATTGATGTGAAGTGATGCGCACGGGGAAAATGGTCCTTTCTTTACTCACACAATGGTAGCCTCTGAATTTATTATGACTTAAGAAAAAGATTTTGGAGTTTATAATGACAGTTTTGTGAAAGTGCCAGCTTAGTGCAAGTAATTGTTAGAAAGCAGAGAGAATCGCAGGACTTACCAGCAATGGAGCGGAGCACAAAGCGCGGTGTCATTGTTGCTGTAAATCCTATTTTCAGTACTGTAGGTGCTTCTAATTCCTTCATCCCAGGCAGGGTATAATAGACCTAAGGACGCCCAACAGATACGCAGAAATGTGGAGCAGTGTCTGTATGAAAACTTCAGTCGTTCCCATAGACAAGGACTCGTCTATGAGAGTGAGGGACAAGGGGAGTCTCAAAACCTGAGTGTCATCGAGAAGACAGGAAACAGTTGTTCTGTGACTGGATACATTTATGAAAGATAAAATAAGGGCTATTAAATAAGAAAATATCATCTGTGAACCTGTAGCTCCTACAGCAGTACGTTTGTGACTGTTAGGCAAATTTATGACTTAAAGGCTTCCAGTCAAAAAAGGTTTTTTTTTACAGCAGCAAATATGTTGTTTCCTCTACATAAACCAAATGGTTTCACAGATTTGACTACTGAAGAAAAACATACCAAAAATACAGGTTAATGAAATTATGGTTTTGTGAAGTTTAGACCAGTGCTTTAATTCTGCGCGTTGTTTGCTTTTCAGAACACATGCTTTGAAACCTTGTGCTATCTTTATGCAACTTCAAGTTTCTGAAGTGGTACGATTATTGAGGTGACTTAAGAGCAATCCGAGAGAAGAATGAAAGGGCAAATGAAGTACAGCAACCTTTTCCTTTGTAGCAAATTTGCATATGTACCTTGTGTATTGCTTTGTATAAAATACTGGTAAGACTGCTGGATGCTTTAATAAAGCAGCTCAGAGGTTTGGGTCCGGAATGAGGTATTGCTGTTCATCAGTGTAGAATTTCTTAAAGCACTGCTGTTGGTAACTACTCTTCTCATAGGAATGATCTTCATAATTGTACAGTTTAAAAATTTTGTTTATAGGCTGGCTGTCAGATGATAATTTTGTGGGAGAAAAGAGGGGAAGGTACTTAACCGAGTCCCAGGGATTCTTGCTTCTGTGGAACTTCTGTGCTGGAGTTAATTGCAAGGCTGGGGGGTGTGTGTTGGTTTGTTTTAATTTTTATTATTTTAATTTGTGGCCAACTGTACTCCCTGTGGTTTCACCACCACCAGAAAATGAGCAAGATGCCCCTCACTTCACTCCTTTTCTTCTCCATCTCTGTCTTTACTCTACCCATCCCCTCCTTGTCTTTTGCACCTACCACGTACTTTGGTGCTGGTTTTGATACTCGTCATATCCCACTGTAGACTAACAGAATATATCACGCTTGAAAAAAGAAGTGGATAACTTTTTGCTGAATGCAGGAGGTGAGTCATGTCATGGAGGAGCGTGACACAGATCAGAGCTGGGGTAAGGGGAGGGATTTTCTGGCTAGGAACAGGAAGGCAGGGATGTCAAGAAAAGGCTTTTCTTTTGACAGCAGCAAATTCTTAGATCAGAAGAACTACATGTACAGTGTATCATTGAATTTACTCGCTTACTTTGAACTTCTTGCCAAACTACATGTTGTGGTGAAAGGTGTTAATTTAAAAAAAATCAAAGAACAAAAGGAATAAAGTGAATCAGTAATTGCCATTCACCACATAGTATCAGCTGTCTCAGAAGCACTAGTGTTTATTGGCTTGCTGGTGATGGTTTTTCCTCCAGCTGTGGGAAATGACCTTTTCTTTACCCACAAAAAGGTCTGATTGCTGAAGGATTTGTTTTGAAGTAGAAAATATTCTCAGCATAAGCCCTGCTATCTGATAAGAATAATGATGCTGTTCTGGCACAGCAATCATGCCATGTCCTGTAAGTATTTTCGGGGTGGAAAAAGTATGAATCCCTGAGTTAGACCCTTAATAAATTCAGTTCTGTTAGCGTATCTTCCCCTGCAGTAATTTCTTTGTGTTAGCATTTTGGTGAGTAATATGGCTTTTTATTTTCACATGACATTTTTGTAAAATTAGATCTGATTCCATAAAATGTGCTTCAGTCACAAACTGTGTTCCTTGTACTCTTCTATCTTTTGTAAGGCTTTTTTGTCTTCTTTTGTAAGCGCACCATCTAAAAATTGCGTACTAAAGTGCAAACAAGACTTAGTCATGCTGAAGCATTACTTTCTTTCAAGGTAAAATGTAAGTTTCTGAGGAGGGGGGCCAATAGCAACAAGGAAGAGCACAAATTGGCTTTCTTCTTTTTTTCCTGCTTCTGAATATGCTTTCTTTTACCTGTTTGCTTTTTTTTGTGCATCATGTACATATCTTTAAAGGGAAAAAAAACCCTAACTATGCAAACTTGTTAAAATGTTACCTTAGAGGTAAGTCTTTAAATTTTTTCTTCTGCTACATTTTGTAGTATTTACATTTAAATGTGGATTGCCTATTAGTCCTTCTTTAAATTTTGATTCAGCTAGAAATTATTGACAAACTTGTAGATAATTGCTGCCTAGCATTAAGATAGTAATATATTTTTGTTATCTCTGGAAGAAAAAAGAGGGAAAGGAGAGAACAGCAGGGTAAGTAAAATTAAATATGAAATTTCTGTCAACTTCTTGTGAGTTTTGCAATTTGTTGAAATTTAATGATATGACTATGCAAATGCTTCCTAAGACTTACCAAAACTTACTCTGATCCTACAGCGCATTGATTGAAACTTGAATCGATGTAGCTGTAATCTACGACATGACTTTATAAAATTAAGGGCTGTGTTGATTAATAGGAGCAGTTGCTCTGGATCATACGAAAGGGCCATCCAGCTGTCTGACAGTTAACTTGCAGATCTTCAGGAAGTAAAGTAAGATGGGCAAGCGCGTAGTGGTGCTTTCCTACTATCACCTTTCTGTTTCATCTGGTATCTAGAATTACGATCTTAAGGTGAAATTAAAATTTGGGGTCCTGGATTTCTGCTGTGTTGTTCACCTGTAGTTGTCACTTGCACTCTTTAGAAGCAAAGGAAAAGGAACCTTAGGAGATAAAGGACATGATGCGTCCTTTTGGCGTTGGTTTTTTTTTTTGCTTTAGACTAATTTTATTCTGTTTTAGTCTGTCATACTCTCTCTATGAAACCAGGCAAGATGTAGTCGGTCTTCCTGATAAGTTACATACCAATATCATTTGACAGTCCCTGTGCATCAGCAACACCTACGGAAATGAGGACGTGCCCGTGGAAATTGTACCTGTTGGAGAAGACGGTGGCTTCTCAGGGGTTGCATTGCTACCGTGAGGGTTCAGACCAGCTCTGGCTCCCTTGGTGGCTGTTGGTGGTGGCAGGGTGCCCCCGTCATTTGGCAGCCTGTGTGCTAGATCAGCTCTGTTCCTGCCTGTGCACAGAGCTCTGGGACAGCAGCGGGGCCGTGGTGTTCTCAGGTGACTGATCCAGCTCCTGCTCGTTCTAGACAGTTGGTCACTGCGTATCTTTTTAAACATGCTTCCATGCATTATTCTTTTTTTGTTTCAAATTTTTCTTGCATACCTCATGTTTGAAATTAGAGAAGAGATAGACAACATTTAGTAGTGTAGAAGTATGGAAACAGTCTGAAATTTCCCCTTTGGGAGTGAGCAATGTTACAACTGTGTACCAGCACGTACTGATGGTGGCAGCCACATTAGAACAGGTTCAAGGCACTGCTTGTGGTGGCAAGCACAAATATATAAGAAGTCACACTATTTTATGAACTGTATTTATTCTTGTCTGCAGATTGACTAGTACTGACTCTTTATTTTCTTCACCTGTTCCTGGAAGGTCTGCACAGGTAACCTTGTAGAGGAGAGAAGAATAGTTGCGAACTACTCTTTTGAGTGGAAATCCTTGACAAAGTAGCTTGGACTGCCAGCTTTTCTGGCATTATTAAGATCTTTTCTCATTTATTTATACATAAGAGGCTTTCATGACAGAATCTGGGTTTTTATCTGATTTTTGGCAGATTTCTTCTGTGAGAGGAACAAGCTAGAATCTATGATGGGATAAGCTTTAAGCTGGTTTTAAATACATTTAAATACTCTGGGCTTGAATAAATCTGAACCTTTAAAAATAGTCATGCTTTGGTTGTGTAGCAGGCAGTCTATAATACAGAAGATAATTTTAACGTATTTTGTGTAGGTTTGATGCATGTTATAGGACTACCCCATATTTCAAAATGTTTTAAAATTCATTCAAATGAAGAAACAGTAATTTGAGCTGATGTTTATCTTTTGGTCTTGCTTCACCCAACTTGTTTTAGCTAACACAACTGAAATGTGTTTCTTGTTGGCTCTCAAAAAAAAAAAAACCAACCACAACCCACCCTCCCACAACAAGTGGCCCTTGGAAAATTAAGTATTTTCAGAATAATCTCATTTTGGAAATGATTTACTGATGCTCTGTGCATTATATATAAGTAAAACAACCCTCAAACAGCTGTAAGTGAATGACATAATTCTAGTTTGTTGTTTCCGTATCTTGAAAAGGTCTACTGTTTTAGCAATAGTGAGTGTTTTTAATTAATAGAGTATGCTGCACCTGCTGCAGAAACTTAGCTGCAACTTTCCAGCAAAGGTGGATGTATTGCATCAAGCTGACATGGAAAGAAAGTACTAGTTCGTCCTGAATGTGGACAGAAACCACTCACCTCTGCCTTTAGATAACTCCAGTGCTTATCTGAGCATTCAGCAGGCCGCTTCAGCTCACTAATGTGGCAGAAAGTGTACCAAACAAAAAATTGGAGATACTTTTCCACTGTCTGAGGAATAAGCTCATCTCCATCTGAAAACGAGTGCCTGGGCTCTAGCACAAAGGACAGGAGTGTGTGTGGGGAGGAAGACAGGGTTCTTTCAGGAGCAAACCATTGACTCAAGGCAAGCTATTGTGCAAAACTTCACTGTTAGGTTTCAGTTCTTTTTGTCAACATAATTATAAAACATTTAAATGTTTTACCTAGTGGGTCTTGTAAAATGGAATTAAAAAAGATAAAGTGATTATCATTGTGTTGCTGTTAGCTCAGATTTGTGTTTTTAGAGAATGATTTATAAGATTTTACTCCTTATTTTAGGTTTACCTCAAGGTACAGGGTCAGTGATCAGACTTACTGTGTGTACTAATTAGTTGGATAAAAGTTTTGACCTAAAATGTGCTTTCTTGGAAGTGAGATGCTTATTATGCAATTTCTCAACCTTTGTACCAATTAGTTAGTAACATTTTTTTTCCCATGTAACTTATCTTCTGTTGATGCACATCATCTTTGCTATTTGGCTGTTACAGTCTATCCTGACAGAGCTGTTATCTCATTCTGCACAGGTATACCTGTCCAGCTTTGTACATTTAAATGTATGCAATAATAACCACTGGATTTCATACATTTAAATGTTTTACAATTTGAAACTTTTTTCAGTCTCAGCCAGTTGGGCTGTGACTACAAACCCGAGTAAACTTAATGCTTTGGTGTGTTCTTCGGTTATCGAGGCTGTATATCTTGGATGTGCTTGTTGAGGTTTCACCCCGGTAGGCAGCTCAGCCCCACGCAGCTGCTCGCTCCCTGCAGTGGGATGGGAGAGAGAATCAGAAGGGTCAAAGTGCAAAAACTCATGGGTTGAGATAAAGATAGCTTAATAGGTAAAGCAAAAGCTGTGTGCACAAGCAAAGCAGCATAAAGAATTCATTCACTGCAGGTGATGTTCAGCCATCTCCAGGAAAGCAGGGCTCCATCACACACAGTGGTTGTTGGGAAGATAAACAGCATCACTCCAAACGCCCACCCTTCCTTCTTCTCCTTGCAGCTATTAGTGTTGAGGACGACATAATATGGTATGGGATATCCCTTGGTCAGTTGGGGTCAGCTGTCCCATCTGCATCCCCTCCCAGCTTCTTCTGCCCCCCCAGGCTACTCGCTGGTGGGGTCGTCTGAGGAGCAGGAAAGACTTTGACACTGTGTAAGCACTGCTGAGCTATAACTAAAAGATGGGTGTGTTGTCAGTGTGATTTTTGTTACAAATCCAAAATGTAGCCCCATAGCAACTACTATCAAGAAAACTAACTCCATCCCAGCCAAAACCAGCGCAGTGCTGTAGTGTCCACTTGTTCTAGAACACACTGATCTTGTCAGGGTGCAGTGGTCTTTGGGGACATAAGTCAACTTCCTTTAGGGATGAAAGGGTCTTGTTAGCTCTCTGTGGTTCTCTGTGTGTAAGCACAAAGCACATTGGAACTTTGTGGAATCTACGTGAAACCCATTGAAATCCAGTAGGTAGAATGAATTTATTCTTGACTTTTGTGGCATCCATACAGATCATCTGCAGACTATACTAAGATCTGGAGGTTCAGATACCAGTATTTATAGTACTGAGGAAAAATAAAATTCTGAAGACGTGTTCTTTTTCACAGAAATGTAACCTTTTTCATGCTGCTTACAAGTAGCAATATGTCTGCATTGCTTTAGTTTTACAACGAGCCATAGAATTACTTCCTTTTTTAAGAGACAGTTACCATTGCACACATTGCAAATACCAGAACAAACTCTAAATGTTGAATAAAGATTACTATTCCAATAAGAGATGAAATTCAAAGGTGTGTCCTTGCACTAGTCTAAATTACATTGAAAATGAAAAGTTTTAAATATCTCTGTAGTAAATGTCCTCAAAGTTACGTATGCATGCATCCAGAATTGCCCTGTTTCTTTTCTGTTTTGGAAAAGTTGTCAGACTTGGAAAATGGTATTAAGAATTAGCTGTGTGTCTTGAAAATACGTAATGAATGTACTAGACAGCTGTGAAACTCCCTACAGTCTCAGATGAATCATTAACAATGTAGTCTATTTTACAATACCACAGGTTGGAAGGGATCTCTAGCAGGCACCTTCCATTCAAAGCAGGACCAACTCTGAAATGAGCTCAGGCTGCTCAGGGTCTTATCTAGCTGTGTTTTAAATATCTCTGAGCATGGAGAACTCCATCAAATCTCTTCTACTTTTTGACTAGCCATGGTTATTTTTTTTTTCTTCATGCTATCTAATTGGAATTTCTCTTTTTGCCACTTGTGACTACTGCCTCTGATCTGTTTGCTGGGCACCTCCAAGAAGAGTCTGACTCCTTCCCTGTACCCCGCTGTTAGCTAACTGAAGGCAGCAATGGGATCCCTCTTTAGCCTTCTCTGAAGGCTGAGGAAACCGGGCGCTCTCAGCCTCTCCTTATGTGTCATATACTTCAGACTGCCTGTGGTGCTCTGCTGGACTTGCTCAGTGTGTCTCTCTTGTACTGGAAAGCCTTGAAAACGGAACATGGAGCTCCCAGATGTAGTTTCATAGTGCTGAATATAGAGGAACAATCACCTCCTTCCACTTGCTGGGTACACTCTTTCTAATACAGCCCAGGGTTTGGTTGGCTGCCTGTGCCACAGCGGCACATTGCTGCGTTATGTTTGCTTGTCCACCAGGACCCCAGATCTTGCTCTGTAAAGCTGCTTTTGACCCACTTGGCAGTGTGTCCAGTTGCGTGGGGTTATTCCAAACTAGAGACAGGTCTTTGCATTTGTCTTTGCACTTTCTGAGGTTCTTGTCTGCCCACTTTTCCTTTCTGTTGAGGTCCGTCCAAATGGCAGCTCAGTTCCTCAATGCATCGGCTACTGTCCCCAATTTAGTGTCATCTGTGGATTTGCTGAGGATATCCTCTGTTCCATTGTCCATTTGTAAGTGAAGATGTTGTATCAGCCCTGGTATCTGCCCCAGAGGGATGCACTAGTAACTGGCAGCCTGTTGGACTTGTACCATTGATTACAACCAATTAAGTCTGGCAGTCCAATTGATTTTTCATCTGTTCTTTAGTTCAGCTGTCTGAGCTCTCTCTAATTTGGCTATGAGTATACTATGAGATCATGTCACAAGCTTTGCCAAGGTCAAGGTAACATCTAGTGCAGTTCCATTGTCCACAGAGCTAGTCCTCTCGTACAGGACAGTCAAGTTGGTGAGGCACCACTCACGCTTGGAAAATCTTTGCTAGGTGTTCCCAGTCATTTCTTCTCATTCATGTGCTTGAAAATAACTTCCCAGGAGGGTTGGCTGCATAACCTTTTCAAGGCCTGTGGTTGAGCTGATCAGCCTATAGTATCACTGAACCTTTTATCCCTTCTTGAGGAGAGTTCTGATATTTGCCCTTTTCTAGTCATCACCATGACCTTTTGCAGATGATAGGGTAGATTTGCAATGACATTTGCCAGCTCAGTTAAACATCCTTGAATGCAGCCCACCTGGTCACATGGACTTGTGCCTGTGTCCAGTTTGTTGAAATCATCCCTAATCTGATTCTCCTCCGCTTGCTTTCACCAGGACTGTGCCACTAGTCTTGGGAATGTGGTAGTTGTGCGAGTGGACCATGATGTGAAAACCAACGCCAAGGGGGCACTGAGAGCCTCAACCTCTTTTGTGTCCATTGTCACTTGGTTCTCCACCACACTCATTTTCTGGATTTGTAGTTAATAGGTATAAAATACAAAAATTAAATAGAACTCCTGGTATAAATATCTTACTATGGCAAGACTGTTTGGTGCCATAAATGTGGCATTGGAAGAGGAAAAAGAGGTAATTCTATTCTTCCAAGTCATCATTTGAATGAGTACCAGTCTACCCTCATCTTGTTGCACTTTCTAAAAAACAGTGTATTGTTTTAGTGTGTATATGAGTGTTTGCTGTGTATACAGCAGTTATTTTGGCATTTAGTATAAATTTATAAAATCTTTCAGCTTCAAAAAATGAATTTATGTATTCCTATACTTCCAAAGAACTGAATTACTGCTTCTTCCTGTAGACTTCACTGAATGTCATGTATGTACCAGGCGCATTTTAATTTATTTAAAACCAAAAACCAACATTGCTGTGATTTGGGGGAGAAGGCAGGGGATGATGCTGCTGCAAAGTGAAAATGCCAAGTCTGTCTCGTAAATGTTATCATTTGTGCTCGTAGGTGTTTTATTTTCATATTCTAACCCATAGCTGGCTGTTTTGCGAAGTTCTTCCTTACATCTCAAATCTACATGTGGAGTAAGTCCATATATTTGCTATGTTCCATTTAAGTAAAGCACTTAGGGGAGAAGAGAGAAGGAAAACTAACTTGAACGCCACAGTTTAACTCAGTTATCTTTATCTTCATTTGTAGTTTAAATTTAATCTTTGTTGAACACTATTCTAATACTTACAAGTAAACTACAATTAAGCCTCCGATTCATCTATTCCCTTTTTTTTGAAGTTGTGTTAGGTAATAGTGCATTTGGTGTATTTTGCCTTACCTGGCTCCCTAGCATGTGGGAAAGCTCCTGCCTGTGTTTTGCTGTTAATAGTGAAGATGTGCTACTGTTTGTACAGTTTAGGTGTGGGAGTTACTCGGCATTCACTGAGGTGGGTTGTTGAAGGCCAAGATGCTCTGCGGCACAAATTTGTTTTTAGCTAGTAAAATCAAAATGCCGTATTTAATACATTCAGAGAATTTTGAGTTAATACTGCTGAGCCTGAATCACTCCAGCAACAGTGCGACAGTTGTACTGACTCAGAATGTGTTACTTTTACTACTGTTGATGATAATGGAGTTCTCAAGGGTAGAATTAAAAAACCCCATGTGTTTTATTGGTGGGTTTATCTTTTAATTATCGGGATTTTTGTATTCTTCAGAGAATAAGAACCATTAACAATTAACAGGTTCCTTAGAGTTTTCTACAGAATAGATGCTGCATTTATAGTTCCCTGTGGTAGTTGTAAGACAGTAGAGCCGATTTCCCTCAGATGTTTAACTGCAGTCAAGTTTTATATTTCCTTGTTTTTAAAGACAAAACTGCTCCTAAATTTATGACCAGCTAATTTTGAATTTTACCATATTTTTAAATGGTAATATAAATTTAGAATATGACCACTGATTTTAAGGCTTCAGTACTTTTTTCTGCTATTTTTATTACTCAATTGAATTTTAAACTGACCTAGTGATCTGAATAAAGAATATATTATAATCTTGTGCCAATACATTTATACAAAATAAGTGATGCGTGAGATGAAATAACAGTAGAACCAATTTTTTTAAACTGCCTTTTAGGTAATGAGTCTCTCTTTTTCTCCATGTGTAGGATATCTTCTCCCACTTGCTGAACATATTTATGCTTAAAGTATCCTTCTAAATAAAGGGTAGAAATACTAAGCATTTTAATACTCAAGCTTTGCAACATGCTTGCATTCAGCAGGCATCTGTTCCTACTCCTTTTGATTGTTTTTTTTTTCCCCAGTCTGAATGTTTTTTATGGTGCCATTGTACTTCCAAATTCAGTACAACTTAAATATATTAATATTTGGAAATGGCATTATAATACTTACTAGCTTATTCTCTGAAAGGTGGCATTTTGAGGGTTTAGTTTATTCGAGCTGTAAGATCAAAACTAGGTAGTTATGCTCTTTTGTGATGATACTGCGGTATATTTGTTCTTGTCGTTAAAGTACACTGGGAGTGGTGTTGCAGCTATCCATTTTTTTCAAGTTTATGCCTCTGATGTTGATGATGTCCCTTGGGTAGTGACGTGTTTGCACAAGGTTATGTAGTTTGTGTGTGACTACAATAAACATGGCTATGTGTAGCAGCTGTGTACAAAGTGAGTTTTCTGGTTCTTACCGCTCTCACAACTGCCTGTTACCAGCGGGGAGTATCACTGTGTTGGAGATGTCAACCTACTTAAGTGCAGGAAAGTATGAACGTACTGGTATGAAAATAAGTTTGCAGATTGACCAGCTTTTCTAAGCCTGCTGGTAGGTGGAGAAGCTGCTGAAGTTACTTAACGTCTCGTTCCCAGGCAGCAACGTGGACAGGTTTCCCCAACAGGGCCTCTCTGTTAGAAGAAAGAAATTTAGTTGAATTATGCTTTGAGTCTTGCTGTGCCCTTAAAATACAAGCTGCTAAGTGGCCAATTTTGTTACTTACAGTTGGTTGTGGAAGGTGTTTATAAACAGGTCCCCCTCCCTCTTTTTCTACCCTTATTGTTTGCTTTTTCCTATCTTGTCATTGAACATCTCTCTTATCGTC
Source organism: Pluvialis apricaria (assembly GCA_017639485.1). Classification (NCBI taxonomy): domain Eukaryota; kingdom Metazoa; phylum Chordata; class Aves; order Charadriiformes; family Charadriidae; genus Pluvialis; species Pluvialis apricaria. The sequence goes on from CM030007.1 coordinate 23,088,470, forward strand.
AGAGAAGGAAGTTGCCCATGTCCAAAACCATGGGGAAGACATTTGGGCTGTGTTACGATTCTAAACAGGCTATTGGCAAAATATATTTGGAAGTTTTGTAAAATAAGCTTGGTCACTCTGTTTGGCCTTTCTTTTGGCTTCGTAACGCTTTTGTAAACTCTTGTCATGCCTTTTAAAAACTATTCCCCCAGTTCCCTTGGCTCCCAAGGGATTACACTAAGTTTTATAAAGAAAATCTTGCTTGGCTCAAGGGTAGAAGTAGGATTTTCCTGCTTGTGTTAATGGAAAGGCTGGTGTAACAATGGTGTAATGGGTAACCACAGCGTATTACCAGCCTCAGTGTAGAACAGATGTTGGAGGGTGTTAGGAATTGGTTTATTACTTTGTATCTCAACTGTGTGTGCATAATTCAGAATTTAAGTCTTGGAAGTCTTTGGTTGGTTTTTTTTTTTAAGGTTCTGGAGGAGAGTGTAGTCTGGTGCTAAAAATGTGCTTTATCCCTAAACTGTAATTTCCTTTCCTTCTTTTTACCATGCTTTTATTTACTTTAAACTGCCTGGGTAGGTTGAGGACAGGGCAGAGGCCACTTGCTCGCAGTTCCTGCATGCAGCGCCTAGGCAGAGCAAACGAGCGAGTGGTTAATTCCCCATAGCCCTGGGTGCAGGCAGAGCAAGGTTGGTCACAGGATGTCTGGATCTCAGTTCTTTAACTGCCTTTTAATGTGAGAAGATAAATTTTCAGAGACTTCTTATTTCATCCATTGTTTTGAGGAGACCAAATGGTACGTTCTTAAACCTGCCTGTCCAATTTCAGCATTGAAGCGGGGATTGTAAAGGAGTTAACATGCACAACTGAAAGCGTGTTCTTCCAGTTTTGTTCCAGGAAACAGCTGAAGTTGTGGTTTGGTTTTTTTTTTTTGTCTAAAAACTTTCAGAGAAAGTCTGCCATCTGGTATGGAAAATTTTAGTCCAGACTTAATTTGGCAAAAATTTGATCAATTAAAAATAGTCTTAAATGCAAGGCAGGCTTCATTGTAGATGGTGCTACCAGAAATGTTTGTAATAATACCAGTTGTGTGGCAGCATTTCTCAGTATACTGACTTCTTCAAATACCTTGAAGTCTAAGCAGATAAGCAACAGGGCAGTGAAAATAACCTTTTGTCTGACTCATTTTGTTCCATATTCTGTTGGTGGTGATGCTTGTAACAGTAGCAGTTGCATGGTAGCACTTCTAATGAAATAAGGATCTCTTCAAACACCTCGAAAACTAAGTAGATGAGTGCATAGGGCAATGAGAATAACTGCTAGTCCAAGCCATTTTGCTTCGTATTTGTACCCAGTAACGGCCGTGAGCCATTGCTAGCTAAGGCAGATAGAGGGTAAAATGATTTTTAGCTGAGAAAATTTCCCTGTATCTCTTTCTATCAGCAGCATAGGAAATCTCTGTGCTGGGAACCAGATTAGGGTTATGTTCAGTAGCTGCTCGTGGAGTGGTCCGTAGCTCCCCTATCCACTATAAATTTGTGTAATTTGATTTGAAATCCATTTATACTTTTGATCCCTATAATATTCTGTCACCATGAGTTGCGCAGTTTAATTATGTGCTCAGTACCATGAGGATTTCTTGGTTTTGGGCTTCATGCAACTTGTTTTCCTCTAAGGTGAGAAATAGGGGATTGTTGTTCCCTATTCCCACCTTGTTTTGGCCAGGTATGAATTTGTGCTCAGCATTGGCTCTTTCTTTTGCAGACAAGGAAGTTTCAGGTTTTTATTATATGGAACCTTTTTAGTGCCTTCTGTTGTTGTCCTCCCTACTCTTTTTTTTCCTGTTTGTGTCAGATCCCGTATCTTTTCCCCTCTATTATCTTGCTGAAAATATGTAATTGCCCTCTTACTGAAATCTGCTCTCGCCCACTCGCTGTTTCATTTTTCCTCCTCATTAGCTGTGTTCAGATTTTGACCATTAATCTCCCACTCTTTCTCTCTTCTCTGTTTTGAAAGGTTATTGTTGACAGTGGGTTGTCTTTGAACCCCATGAAAAATCTCTTGGACAGGACGTGATAATTTGAGGGATTAAAAAGGTAGTGATGAATAGGGGGAAAGTGTGTGTTTCAAGCAGGAATACAGCAATTCAAAGCCTTGCAAATATTTAGTGCGAGCTTGAAGTAACAAGTGCATATCTTTCAAATGCCTAACTACAGTTTTGTTTTATTTGAATTTAGGATTTTGAGTTGCATTTTCTTCAGGGTGATTCTTTACAGCTGTGAAAGCTGGATTCATTAAAAATAAATAAAGATTCTTACGTAACCCAGAGATTTGGGGCTATCCAAGCACTCCAAATACTGACGGCAATAGTACTGTGAAGTGCCATGTCCCACAGGAGTGCTGTGGATGCCAGCCCACAAGTGGGAAGGACAAGCACTCCATCTCTTAAAAAATTTGAGCTCTTTGAAGCTAAGGATGGGCAAGAATTCAATATCTTCTTTTGCTGCAGTGTCTCTCTTCTTCATTTAGCTTTTTGTAGATGGAGTTACTAATAGGCTTGCATTTTAAATAAATGACTGTAAGGTGCATAACTGGTTAGAGTACAGGGTAGTGGTGTTTTTAAGTGTTATACATGTTTGAAGCTGAAGAAACACTTCTCTGGATTCTTCAGATTGCGCAGATACCTTGTGTGGCTTTTGTTGTTTGTTTGGGTTTTTTTATTAATTTTGGTAGTTTTATTAGTTTGGAGGAAGGAAAAGATAAGATGTTACTGTGATGTTGCTTCTGGGCTACTCAAGAATTCATTAAAGTATGGGGAAGACTTGCTGTGTCCCAGAGTAATACGTTTATGGAAGATGTATCCCTAGCTAGACTTATTTCTAGTATGTACTCTAACTGTTTGCTTTGTTTTCTCCTTAATAAGAGAAAGGAGGAATGGAAGAAACTGAATTTAAAATAATGGTATTTTTTAAAATCCCTATTTATGTAGTGAGAGCAAACTTATATTTGAGCTTTATCAAGGTGGTGTGGTTAGCTTATGGTTTAGCTGGGTATCCAGACATTAAACTAGTAAAGAATCAAAAGAAAGTAAGATGCAGAATTTCTATTAATTAGAGAGTGTCCTCTGAATGGTGATGAAGAGCTCACTTTGAATTCATGGTGCATTTTTTTTTAAAAAAACTTCTTTTCTTCTTTCACAGGAAAGATGATAAAGATTATGCTTTAAAGCAAATAGAAGGTACTGGAATTTCTATGTCTGCATGCAGAGAAATAGCAGTAAGTAACATTAGTTCTTTCTACTAGCAAACAGACTTATTAAAAGTATTGATTTGAGTGCATGCTGGTTTTTATTTGCTGAATCGTGTTATTCTACTATGGGTGCCATATTTTTTTTCATGGATGTATGGAATAGTACAAATGTCATGGAAGGTTTTGCACACCTGTTATGTTTGCTGTCTAAAAATGACAGTGTTTTTAAGTTACAATTTACTGCCTGCCTTGGGGCAGATTAACTTTAAATGTTGCAGTTTAAAAGCATAATTAGAGTTAGTGGCTTAGATTATGTGTTTGATCTGACTTTGCATTAGTACTTCAGTTATTTTCCTAAAGAGATTAGTTCTTATTGGCTCATAATGATTATGTGTTAGCTTCTATTTAAGTGAAGACTTCAAACTAAACTGGCGTTGTTGTTGCCTCGGAGGCTGTAATACACCCATGAATATTATTCAAATGTTTTCTTAGTTTATTCAGGTTTATATTTGTATATTCCATGCTGTTAGGAACTGGTGAATAATGTGGTCTAGTTATGGTTTCTGACAAGCTTCCAAAGAAATACTGGTAAAACTGGTATTCTGAAGTTAACTGTTGTGTGCTCTTAAGTTATACTGCCACTTGGGTTTATTTTTCTTGAAATGTTTCAACTGAAATTGCTTACTAAAAAGAAATGCATGCAACTTATTTGTGTGTAGGGGAAGCTGATAGTTTATTTTCAGTCCATATTCCTCCAGAGTGTAAAATTATACCCTAAGTTCATTTTTATGGGTTAAAGTGAGTACCAGGCTTTCCTACTTTGTAAACTTCCAGTTGGCTTTGTGATTTCAAACATGTTAGTCCTTGAACTGAGTGAGGTGAAAAAAAAAAATTAAGCACAAAGAATATTTTGCAGGAGAAGCTCTTCCTGCCCATTGATGAAAGCTGGGCCTCCCTGCCATCGTAGGCATCCACACCGAACTAAAGGAAAACAGGGCCTTAAATTTTGCTTATTTCAACTGTTTTGGCAGAAATTTTCTAAATGCTGTGACTCCCTCAGGCTGAATGCTTTTTGGAAGTGTCAGCTACCATTCCAGAGGGATTGGGTAAATTTTTTGTTCGTCTTTTTGCAGTGATTTACCTAAATCTTCTCTCTTTTTGAAGAGCTTGTTCTGCTTGAATTTGGCAGGAGAAGCTTGGTTAGGGAGGTGCCTCTACTCTGGATATGACCCTAACTCAATTTTGGTCTATTAAAAGAGAATCCCTGACTTGGCTGATGGTCGGGAAGGATTTGGCCTCATTGCGTGGCTTTTGGGAGTGTTAGTGGTCATTCCTCTTGGGCAGCAGGATCCCCAATAGTGATGGAAGAGGAGCAAGAAGCAGGGAGGCTTTCTCCTTGCTCTGAGCTGCTGCAGCATGCATGCTTTGAAGAGAAGTTAGTGGGGGAAGGAGGGGAACATACTGAAGATACCAAAGATGCCAAGAAAGCAGGCTTCAAGAGCGAAGAGGGGATTCGAGCCCAAAAGCAGGCAGAGGGGTACAAAGAATAACCTGAAGCAACATTTCTTGAGCTGTTGTTGACTTTGCTTCTGGTTATGCTTCCAGGCTTGCAGCTGCTGATACTGTGGTTGACTTTTCCTGCAGTTGAATTAATAATTCACCATGGACTTCTAGGGTTTGAATCTCTTTACTGTTCTTTTGGTGTTGCTGTTTGGAGTTAACAGGAGAATTTTTTTTCCCCAAAATATGGTGTTCATTTTAATTCTGTTAAATAATTATTTTTTTTTCCTGTAAAGGAGTCTTAGGTTTTAAAATAAATCAAGTGATCTGACATTTTTCTTGTTGATTAGCATTTTTCATTCAGTTTTAGCAGGTTTGCAAGTACTTCACTTGCCTATGCATCCTTTAGCTACTGAGAAGTTGCTTGGGTTATTTGTTTTTGTTTTTTTCACTTTCTGCAGGACTTCCATGTAGCTTTGGTTTTTTGGTGCCTGGTTTGGTTGACAGAAATATCCCCAAAAAGCTTGTTTATATGTAAAACCAGCACATAGTATTTTTATGTGCTAGCATTAGTTTTATGGCTTGGATCTGAAGAGAAAGTGCTAGATATGGTGGCAGATGCTCTCAGTGATGGAAATGCTGAATGGGACAAAGCAGAGCTGGGGTGGACGATGCTTTACTCTGGTTGTCTCTTGTCTGTGGTGTCCTTCAAGCACCATAGCTAGCTTGTACAAGTTAGAACAGCCTTGAGCCTGCCAAGACAGGGACAGAAAACTACAAAACAATAAGTAGCTGCCTTGCTTCTCTGACCACTTCCACTCTTTAGGTCTGCTTTGGAGGTATTTGGGCATTCCTACAATTTTGTGGTTTCCTATTATAACAAATGCAGGCTGTCATCACAAAAGGTGATGTCTTCTGTGTTGGATCTAGTGATAGTGTGGCTGTAGGATGAGGAAGTTCATCTTCACCAAAGGGGAAAATGAGCAGTTTTGGAGTTTTCTGTTGTGTGAGCAAGCTCAGTTGAACCATCCTTTGGTCTCACGGTGTCTTGAAGTGGCTCATGGGAAGTGGTGGGAACCTGCAGGGGTGGTTTGGGTATGATGCAGACTTGTACCCTAATATCCACATGTCTGAGTATTAGCAAAAGAAAGGGGAATACTGACTTTTATCTCCCAGGCAGGAGGCTCAGGGCCCCAGCACAGCTCTCCTTCCGTCAGGAGCTTGGCTGGGTTTGCAGGGAGCAGGCACATGGTACTGGGGCGGTGTGACAATAAGCAGAGATAGCTGGTTGTGACTGCTGCTCTTCGCCAAAAAGGGAAGCGTCTGCAGCAGTCCTGCTCACCTCTGCAACTGGTCCACCACCCTGGCTTTCAGCTTCTGGGCTGGAAGGTGGCAGAGAGGTAGAGGCAGAGCTGGAGCAGCAGGACTGTGTCCCTGGGCAGGTGAGAAGGGAGCTGCTGTTGACTGGTGGTCTTGGCCGGGTTGGCCTTGGTGGAGGAGGCTGCTGTAGAGGTGAATTGATCCTCCTCACACACTGGGGCTTCTGTTCCCTGGGTGACAAAAGCATGTCATTAGATGATTATCAGGCCTCTTTCCCCTCTGCCGGTGGAGTGGGATGGAAGAAGAGCTTAGGGGTTCTTAAGAGCTAGTTTGAGGGTGACCAGGGTCTCTGAGGCAGCATGCAGCAGCTGGAGGGACCACATGAGGCAGAAGCTGAAACTAGGTGACTCCAGGATTCACCCTCTTCAACATTTTCCCTTGGTAAGGAACAAATGACTGTCCCAGTGAGCTTGCTGGAGTAGATCCTGTACCAGCTATGCTATAAGGAATAATATTTGGGTGTAGGTTCCTCAGGTTGTGGAGGCTGTCATGTCCCTTTAACACTAACAGTGAAAGCGGTTTCCCACATGACCAAACACAGAAACCATTTAGATGAGTACAATCCTCATGTCAGAAGACAAGTAATGGTTTCTTAGTGATCTTTCCATGTGGTGAAAGGCAGCAAGGTATTGAGGAAGACAAATGTTTGATTTCACCCTCTTTGGCAAGTCTAATGACTTTCAAATGCTTTAATTTAATAGTAGTGTGGTATGTAAAATGTAAGTTGTGACTGAGTACTTTATCAAGCCATGTTACACAGCTACAAATGGTATTCTTGAGAGATTTTGTATAAAGGGAAGGTAGTATTATTTTTAGTTCTGTGAAAGTGGGACAAAGATACTGATTAAATGTTAGAAATTGGAATCCTTAGGAATCATCACATTTTCTCTGAACAGCAGAATTTGACCAAGCTTGACATCCAGTGTCTATCTCATCTGGATTCTTCATCCACCTCCTTACTTTTCAGAGAATGTTTAATAACCCCTCTTGCAATACTTTATTAGCACCTGCTATGTCCAAACAAGTATTGACTCGTATGTGTGATCACATAAGACTCATTTGTTTTGGAATCCACAGAAATTAAAAACAGAAATGTGCAATTTTTTTTTCTCTTGATGTTTTTTGTTGTCAGGCTTTTCTTTTTTTTTGCAACATTTAGGACTTTAAAAATAAGAAAAAAGAGTAAAATAAAACAATTTCACACGGTTGTATGTCTGAAGAACTGGAGCTTCAAAAAGGTATTGTCAGCTTCATAATAAATTCATAGAGTGAGCAGTATTGTAACTTTTTCTGTTACATTGCCTTTGTAAGCTTTCATTTGAACACTTTTGAAAGGAAAACAGCATGTACTTTCAGCAGGTATTTTGTTCTTTTTTAGTACTATGGAATATCTGACTCATGAGAATATAAAACTGCAAAATTGTATTTACATTGAAACAAACAGATCTTGAATCTACTGGATAGCAGCTAAGCCAACGTGGGATTTAAGAACTTGTGTAATAAAATGTGGTGTTTAGTTTAAATGACACAAGCTTAAAGTACTTTTGGAGCTCCAGTTTTTGATATGAAACTAAGAATAGTGATTTGAATTTTGTTTAGAAATTTATTTTATGAATACAGAATTGGGTGACACCTCTGGAGTTGTCATATTCTGCTCCTGCTCTTGCAGACAAGCACAGTGCACCTTCAAAAATTTAGCAAACTACAAGTTAAACTTGTAAGGAAAAGAAAAATCTCTGGAGGCAGTTCCTGAGTCTCATTCTAATTATTCAGCCTTTAGGCCAAAATTAATCATGACTATTTCATACCCATTTGTACTTATGATAATACTGTCAGTTAGAATAGCTCTTCTCTCCTGCTTTCATTTTAAAGAGAGAGGCTGTTTCTTTCTCTGGCTTTGTTTTGGCAGGCTATAAGGATTTTGGCTTGGCTTGGTGGTTTCCCATTGTGCAGTAGGCTCTCCCTTCCTCTGGGTGTAGGCTTGGGCTTTCTTTGCCCTGTTGCAGCTGGTATTATCTTCCCTGAATTGGCAAGAATTGTGCAGAGCGTTTCAGGTAATGTCTCACTGCTGCCTATACGTATCAGTGGAACTACTGCTACAACAGATATCTTCTCTGTTACAGGATGACTAAATCTTTGTCAGTCATCTTCTGGTCTGAAAACCACCTTTTTCTCCATCAACCACAATCTGTTCTGTTGCAAGTCCCTATTTGCCCATTTTCCATCTGAGGGCCATGGCGTGACTATTAATATATGATTTGTTTGTTGCTGGATCACTTGGTGGAACTGATGTGAGCCTTTTTGAAGCATGAGATGATGATTAGATTTTGAATTTATGCCATCAAACTATCAAGATGACACAATAGTGATTTTTGCTTAAGTGAATGTTTTGCTTGATATAGCCAATGGCTTTGTGTCTAGCCAACTTTCTGGCTGTCCTAAGCTTTGAGAGAAACATGTTGCATAGCACTCATAGGAAGGCAGTGAAAGCAAGGAGTTGCCTTTTCTGAAATAGCTAATGCCCTGAGACAGGACATCAGAGAAACTCCTTCTAGGCCAGGTCACCTGGCCAATTGCTCCAACAAATGAGTCTCTGCTGGATTGTAGAAGTAAGTATGGCAGTAATGCAGCAGTAGGCAGGTTACATTCCCTGTGGACCACGTGTAGTAGCAAGCATCGAGAGTGGGGGTGGAATGACATTTGCAGTAAAGCTAGAAACCCTCACTTATGCGAAGAGCGCAGTATATTAAATGTGCTCATTCAGTACAGTGTCTTGTGAGAAGCGTCTGTAGTGGTGGAGAGCTGTACGGGAAATGTGGGAATATCACTGGAGGAAGGAGATCATGTTCATTGAGACTTGTGCTGAGTTCAGCTCATATTTGATGTGAAAGGTAATTATTGTTAGTGTCCCTGTGCAAGAAAAGATTTGCCTTAGTCATGTGGCAGTTTGCCAGGCTGCCTTAATGCTTCTGGTGATTATTAAATAATGTCCTGTCTTACTTCACTTTGTCCTTGTTTGTGAAGCAATTTAACAATCTTATGCATTGTTAGGACACTTTCATTTACTGTCCCCCAGCTGCCCCATGGCTGTGGAATGAGTATTTCTGCATTTGAAGAGGGAGATGGAGGAACCTTAGCGTGAGCCAGGACTTGCACGTAGGGATGCTCTTTCCCTTGCTGCGTCTTGAACAATATTTATGAAAGCAAGGGCAAGGCCAGACTGAGGCAACATGGGGTTATAACACTCAAGTCAAACTAGATGTGTCAGCGTCTTCATCAGTTGTTGATTAGTATTTCTTTGAAGGTGCACTGGGTCTCCCTTCCTTTATAAAGGGCACCCAGGCCAAATAGTTTAAGGGGAACCTTTCCAGCTGTGGAGATGCTCTTGAATCATTGTGTGATACACAAATGAAAAGGACAGTGACTTAGAGCCAAATGCATAGTTCTTGTCTACTTACTCTTTGTGTTCTATAGAACTGAACTAGAGCGGAGAGAAGCAAGTAGATGCTGGAGTCACCGGGCCAAAAAGTGGTCTTTATCATTAGTGGGCATTGTACTGATGGTCATACTGTGTTTCTTGGAGTCCGCTTTGTCTCCAGTGAACTGTCAGCTGCTGGACACGAGGCAAGTCATCTGGTAGGAAAGGCATGTGGCGTATGGGCTAGAGAGGCCTGGTTCATGGAGAGCGGGGTTGCTGGAAATGCTGTTTACAGCCCATGTGACATGTTGTCATCTGCATGAGCTTTCTGTCCTTCAGACAGTGTTTGCATTTGTTGCTCTGCGTTATCACTGTCCTGGAGCATTTCAGCCTTTCCAAGACAGTGATTCAGGAATCATCTGTCACCACTGCAGCAATCATTTCCTTATTCTGATGGTTTTGCTGATGTATATTAGCCATCCTGTTCACTGGGCTCCTTGTGGCTGTCTAGCTTTAACCAAACGCATCGGGTTTTTTTAGGCAGACTGAAAGAATATGTAGTTAACGGCTATTCAGCATAAAGGGCAAAGGCAAAAACCAGCAAGAATGATAAACTGAGAACACAGATGCACAAACGTAACAGCTGCTATCAGGGACAGTAACAAAGGCTAGAACTCGTAAAACATGGGTGATGGGCTACAAAAGGAACCTCTCAGGTGTGTCCTTGAAGGGAGTCAACCAGGACTTTGTAATGGATAAAAAGGAAAGCAGATTGCTATGGATCTTATTGGAGGGTAGAAGTTTTACTGGATACTTGAGAGGGCTGCTGGGACTCTCTTAAACTTCTGCGGGAGGTTTAGAGGTAGGATAAAAGGCAGGAAAGGGGATGGTCAAGGTGGATTGGGGAGGAAAAAGCATGGCAAAATGGAGAGGGAATAAGGCGCAGGTTTCATATAAGATGGCTACTAGGTGGCATGCTTGTCTGGCCAAGCCCTGTACATGGTCACCGCAGTCTGTCCTGTGTCTGCTCCTAACTATTCTCTGTGTGAATGTTCTCTGTGTTCTATGTGTGCATCTGTGACCTGCTAGCAAACTTGAAGCTGGGCTGGGTGGTGAGAAGAGGATGAGGTCTGCAGGGGCCGGCTGGGAATACCACAGGTCTGCAGAAGCTCGATGCGGGAGAAATGTAGGTCAGGTGATGAACACTCGCACAGCTCTCTCAGGTAGCTCATGTGTGTGACCTGCTAGTGAGCTTCAAGTGTGCAGAACCAGCAAGCAGGAGGAGACCAAAATCTGGAGAGACCCGATCTCGCAGCTGGAACTTGGATGAAACAGCATGGTAATGTCTGGACTTGGACTCTGAACAGATGTAAAGTCTTCACTGGAGTCTGAGGGACCAGTGAATGCATGTCCATGTACGTGAAGTTTAAGCCTGATTAGCTGGAGTGGAGAAAAGGGATCTAGGCCAGTTGTGGTATTCAAGTTTTACGTAGGTACTTTTGATGCTTATGTGGGTGCCTGCAAAGAAGATGCTGTTCTCCTGCCTATATTGATACCTGTGTGGCTGGTCATGTCTGTACTCTGTGTGTGTGCCTGTAGTAAATGCAAGCTCTGTTACTTATACCTTGGCAGGATTTGAAAGTGGGGAGGAGCAGCAGCCTGTTGTCTAGCAGGCAAGAGGAATGCTGTGAATCCCAAGGTCTGCAGGATTGACTACCCCTAGCACAAACAGGAGAACTATGTCTATGTTGCCTCGCTATACAGACAGGGAACCTTTCTGCTGCGTTACTCAGTTTCTCATCTTTGTGTCATGTTCTGGACCAGCTTTGGTGATGGGTTCTCTGTGTGCTGTGAGGTGAATCACATTTGATGTGACGAGGTTGGTTTTTTTAAGTGGGTGATAGCTGCTACCTGGGGAATAAGGAGTAGAATGGACTTAAAATGGGACAGGAAGGCTTGAAAGGGAAAATGACATTGTTTTCTAGAGTTCTGACTAACGTCTGCCTCTTTCATGGAGGAATAGTCTGTGTCTGGTACAGGTGCCGTCATCAGGCCACAGGAAATCTGATGAACTTTTGGTATGGAGACATAGTTGCTGAACTGTCGTGTAATCTCCTGGGTATAGTTAATTCATCAAAATGTTTAGTATGGATTTAAGCTGTGAGTTTATACTGATTCAACACAGTCCTTTGCTATAAGGACTGGCACAAGGTCCCACTCTGCCTCTCCTCCCTCTGGGGAGGTAGGCTTTGCTTGGAGACTGGCTGGGCATCGGTCTGCTCGTGGGAAGTCGTGATTGCTTTTGTGTCACTTGTGGTGGCTTTGTGTTTTTTTTTTCATTTTAATTCCTCCTTCCTTCACTTATTAAAGTTTTATCCTTACCCACAAATATTCTTGCTTTTTTTCCTCACTCTCTCTCTCCTGTCTGACTGAGGGGGGTGAGCAAGTGGCTGTGTGGGGCTTAGCTGCTGGCTGGGCTTGACCTACCACGGATGGTCCCCACCTGTAATTGATTAAGAATTGCAAATAAGCATTTCTTGGTTTTCCCCATGCTGATCTTATGCTTTGTAGCAATTATAGGCATTTACAGAATTCCATGCTTCTTGCAGATCCTGCCTTAAAATTCCTCTGTGTAATACTTTTACAAATCTTAAGAGGTTTAACATGCTGAAACTAGGACCTTCTGCATTGATTTGTAAAGTTGCATTGTCTCCCTGTTTGATCTCATACTTGAGATAAAAGCTCTGTGGGCTATAGGTTCTCTTGCTCAAGAAATGCCACACTGAAGACTCTGGCCAGTGAGTAGGGATGGGAGCCTGTCTCAAATGAAATAGAAAGAAGCAAACAAACATATGCAGATATCCACTCCCATTTTACTATATCAGTAGCAGCTAAAATGTTACCACGTGTACCAATGTATGAGTAAAAGGAATGAATTTTCTTCTTCTATTACGTAGCAGGAAAATTCTATTTTATTGAAAATAGATTCAATCTCAGAAATTAACTGTTAATTTTCTACTCTATATTCAAATAGTAGTTCAAATTGTTCTTGGCTTTTAAAAAAACCTCTAGCCATTTCTTTTATTAAAAATGTCATCATTTTTGGCAGACTGAGCTGGCAAGAATTTGTCTAGTCTTGGGTAGCCAGGCCTGACAATAGTTTGCTTAGATAAAGTTTTTGTTTCTTTCTTAGCGATTGTGTGAGTACAGTATATTTGTAACATGACCGGTGGAGCTCAAATAGACCGATGCTGTCTGCATTCAGTTTTTGCGCTATATCTCGGCTATGTTTTCCTTTTGGTGGTGGTTAAAGCTATAGTTTTGAAAGCAGCTGAGCTGGTTTAATGGCTCACTGCTGTTGAAAGAAGTTCTTGCTTCTCGCGGTGTCCCTTCACTAGTGCTGGGTCTGCTATTAGTGCCGTGAGTCATCTCAGCTCAGGAACTCAGCACAAAATTAATGCCTTTGTGTGTCTGGGTTAGTTTTCTCCGGAGCTGGGAGCTGTTTTGTGGATGGCTTCCGTGAGTGACATAACTGATGTAATATATGTTGTGGGAGGGAGTCGGACCTTCTTCTGTAGGTGGTGGTGACCTTGTAGATCAGCTAACTCCATCATACAAACCACATCTTCGTTAGCTGACTGCATCGACAGCCTCTAAATGAGTCATCCTGTTCAACCTTGAATGGCTGCAACCAAAATGCAGGCTTTTCAGATAATTAGGAGTCAGGAGAAAATTGGATACCCCAAATGGCTCTATCAAACATTACAGCCTATGGGAGAGGGCAGATGCCACAGCTGGCTGTTTGCGGAGTCATCTTGATCCTGGATAATAGTAAGAATTACATAGACTTCAACTTTTAGGAAATAAATAGGAAGGGAATGCCCTAAGGGGGTTATGACCTGCTTTCAGCTTTGGTTTCAAACTAATGACTGGTTCTTTCATTAAAAAAATATGTGCTGTTTTCCGTGACTTGCAGATTTCAACTTTTCTTGCTTGTATTGTAGAATATGTAGCAAAGACTATTAAAGTATTCATCTTTCCAGCCCTTGCACAGCTTTGGATGTGTGGATATAACTGCTGTGGACTTTCTTTATTTTGCAGTTGCTGCGGGAGCTCAAGCATCCAAATGTCATTTCTCTGCAAAAGGTGTTTCTTTCTCATGCCGACAGGAAAGTGTGGCTTCTCTTTGACTACGCTGAGCATGACCTCTGGGTAAGGTGAATTGCTTGTAGGTACCAAGCCTAGAGTTTTAGTTGCAGAAAAGGGACAAGGTCAGGGAAAGCACATCGATTTAAAAACAGTATGGCCTTTTGCCCTGTGTTCATTGGAAACGTTTTCCGTATCAAAGGAAAAGCAATGGAAAATGTTGGGTAAGCACGCTACACAGTTAATCTGTGACCTCCTTAAGAAGATAAGAATCTGCATTCAGGTCTCAGTAACTAAAAATCTAGTTAAATAAATGCAGATATAACTCTCCATTACAGCTAAAGTAGGGTGCAGGAAAAGCAAATTGGTTATGCAGGTGGATTCCTTTTGAAAAATGACAAACTTATTGGCTGAATAGGACAGTTTGAAGTTTTGGTCACGTTGCATGTTATCCATGAATACATGAAGTGAGAGTAATGCCACTGCATATAATTGAAATTTAATTCATATGTTTCAGTAGGAAGAGCTTTTTACTCAACTCATCTGGTGAAATTTAATATATTTGTGAGGAAGGCTGCTTATTCCTAATTACAAGATTCAGCTTTAAAATATAAACACATTGAAAGCAAAGTAAATTTAAAGACATATACCCTTTTCCTCTGTTAACTTAGTATTTGTGACCTTAACATCCATTTGAAATGCTTAAAAAAAAATAATAATTAAAGTAGCATTGTAAAGAATCCAAAATCCCGTGCAATCTTAACTTCCCTGAAAAAAGGTATGTGTTTGCCTCAAATTAAATCTGACATACATTTTGATCATTGCTCTCAATGGAGCAAGTATTGTAACACTAACCTTAAAAGATACCAGGATTTACATCAAAAGGTACAACAGAGGCAATTTGGAATGCAATGGAAATTTTGATGTATGTGTTCATGTCAGACTTGCGTAGTATGAATCATGAGTTGGTTTTTCCTCTGCACGTACTTTAGACACTAAGATATACAAACCAAGTTAAAACTAATTTCTTTTGAAAATGGAGTTCCTTGTAGTTGGGCATAATGCAGTAGTATTTGCCTAAGAGCTAGTATGTCAATTTTCCTTCAGCTAACTAAGCTGAATCAAAGATATTTTCTCCCAGTTCAATGTCTTGGTAGTTCTTATAGTTGGTATTGAGATTTCATTGCCAAAATAAAATAAAGGCAAAAAAATTACCAAAGAGCTGAAGAGAGATTCTTAAGGCTGATGTACAAAACCAAACCAAACCTTGAGGAAATGGAGTAAAGCTTTTTTCTAATGTGGAAAAAAAGCAAGCACATTCCTTTTTTTCACTGCTTCGCCATACTTATTATATGCTAGGTTGCAGAAGTTTAGGAATGCGTGAGGGTTTTTTTTGTTTCAGAATGTGCTGCAAGGCTTTATATTTGGAGGAGTGTGACTAATAGTGACCTGTCATTGTTTGTGTTTATACATTTCTGCATTACTTCGTACTTAACCAAAAATCACTGCAGAAGCACCTCTGTTAATGAAATACTGGTTTGAATATCAGTAATTTAGGAATGACCCTTGATTTTGACCTTTATGTTTACATGCACATACCTGTATAAACTCCAGAACTCCCCAGTTGTACCAGCTCCTGGTTGTTTACTCCATCTGGATGCAAGAGACCTAGCTGCAGCTGCAGTGGCTGGGCTGGCTCCGTGCCCCAGAGAGCCGGCTATGGACCAAGTCCTCCAGCACTGAGCATATCTAGTGCAGCAGGTATCAAACAAGGCTGGGAAAAGGGCACAGACTATATTAGAGCAGGAACAAAAAGGTCCAGGAGAGCCATCTGTCTTTCTCTCTGTCTCAGAAGATTCACTTCTCTCTGGCCACTGCATGAAAAATAATGTTTGCTTTGGAGTCAGTGGAAGTGGGGAGGCGAAAGTCGTGGCTCAGGCTTAGGGGTGCTCGTGCACGTAGTGCTTGGCCGACTGGGCAGGGACTGTCACTTTTTCATCAGTGTTTCTCTCCTCTGTGCAGCTCCATTTTTACCTTATGGCAGAGCAGGGATGTGCCTTTTCCTCCTAGGAAAGCCAAGCTTGATGCCTGAAGCAAAGGATGGCAAGCTGTATGGAGCTGGGCTGCAGCAAGAGAGGAAAGGCAATGTTCCAAAGGGGTTTGAGTACTTGGTACCTAATTGGCACCTGGAATATGAAAGCTGAGGAACGTAGGAAGAACATGTGGTAGAAGTTTGGTGCCAGGTTTTGCATAGACAACATCAGGCCCATTTTGATGATCACATAAGTGTTAGCCATTACAGAAAAGAAGTGTGAATGCATGAAAAACTTTGTTCTAGAAATTACCCCTCTCTCAAAAGGAGACAAACACAGAAATGGTACTGTGCCACACCTTAATGCTACTGAAGTTAATGGTACCTGGCACTCAAGTGCTAAGACAACATATCCTTTTGGACTCCTCATTGTTGCTAGATGTCATTGCCTGTGTATACAGTTATAATTGTTAAAGGCTTTTTCCGTGTCTGGCTTGGTAGCTGACTTTCAGATGGACAGATTTATAGCTTTGCTCTGTCAACAGCTTGTGTTTTGAGAGTACTGTGCTTTAAGGGTATAGTAAATAAAGAAGGAATAAATCTGGGCTTCTAATTTAAACATTTAAAACTCCCAGTACAGTTTGCAAGAATTTTTCTGGCTTTAGGTGGTGAATATTACAGTGTCACTATTACTGTATGAGAAAACCTCAAAGTAAAATAATACAGAAGTTAGGTGACGCACTTTTAATTCTGTGCTGCGATATACAAGGTATCAGCCTATCTTTACAAGAAGAACCCCCAACCAAAAATACCCTCAAAATCTCCAAACTGTTAAAGATCGGTGGTCTGCAAGGGAATTTGCTTTGAGAGTTGTATTGGTTTTGTATGCCTCACCCCACTGTGGAAGAGTAAGAGAGCGGTTGTGTGGGGCTTAGCTGCCTGCCAGGGTTAAACCATAGCAACAACTGCTTTAATTTTTGAGAGATTTCCTTGGGACAGTGATCACTTTACGTCATATAGCATTAATTTTCTAGTACTTAAGGTGAATGTTTCTAGTTTTGAAAACTAGTGATGGTAGGTTGAAAAAAACCCTAAGTAGTTGGTGTAAGATTGCTGGCAATCTTTTTGTGTAATGCTGTAGATCAAACATTACACTTTTTTATTTTGATTTCTTTTTCCCCTTTACAGCATATAATCAAGTTTCACAGGGCTTCTAAAGCAAACAAGAAACCAGTTCAGTTACCTCGGGGAATGGTGAAGTCACTGTTATATCAGATCCTAGATGGTATTCACTACCTGCATGCTAACTGGGTGTTACACAGGGATTTGGTAAGTGGATCCTCAATGGGTTTTAGCACTGGGAGGATGAATGAGGGCAAGGATTGTTTTCTATACAAATTGCTGGGAAACAAAAACCTTTGTGCTAAGGGCATGTACTAATAAATATGTATTTTTATACTGCGTTCAGACAGCCTTGATTAGTAGAGTGAATTTTAAAAGCTGACTATGATCTGATATGCTTATTACAGCAAGGTATATCAGATGTCTGTTTTCCTTTTTTGATTTTCTAAATTATTTTAAAAGTGTTCATTTAAATAACATGCATGCTGAGGTATAGAAAATGCCTCTGGTAGTATCACTGCAGGCAAGATAAATAACTAAGTATGGCATGTGTGTAGGTGGGGAAAAGGACTATTTGCTGTAAGAACTGCTGGAAAAAAAATTACCCTTCCTAAAATTATCAGTTTTACTTATGAAGGTAACTTTTGAAGGCCATTATCTTCTAATATTTGTAATATGTCAGAAATATAGCTATGCCAACTTTTGAAGACTTCTGCAAATAGACTAATGTTTATCCAAACTACAGTATAAGCAAAACATTTTGAACCTGAGTTAGTGTTTCTTAACCAGCAAATTCTATGAAGTGTTTTAAACTGGTGAGTCTTACCAGTTCTTACGTATTTGCCTTTGAAATATGCCCATAGCTGACTCAGCTGGTTCTGTCTGTTGTCTTAAAGTTGGGTAGTTTTCCTGACCCTCTTGTCTGTAGCTCTTATTCTTAGAAGTAAATTGAAAAAAAAAGCTATCAAAATATGATACTATCTATATATGATGCTTCTAATGACTGAAATCTCATTAGTGCATGAGAGTATCATTAGTTTGACCTTTCATTCCTATGAGTCAGTGTTACCACTGCTATTCTATGCTTGGTGCAATAAGTCTGGCTTCCTTATTACTGTTCTAGAGTCACTTTTTGTCTTTGAAATAGCTTTAAAAGTGTTCCTGGACATGTAGTCAGTGACTAGTCATTTTACTTCTGTTTTCACGCCCAATAAATGCTTCTACAGAGTGCCAGTCTCTGTTTAAACCGATGGGAAAAGATTTGTCTTTGATAAATAACATTTTCAGAACTGAAATACAAGGAAGCTTTGCTTTATTAAAATAATTGTATGGATATTGTTTCTAATTTGCTCCTGGTTTTCAAAATGGAACAAAAGCCACAGCACGGAGGAAGAAAATCAAAGAGATTGTGGCAGCTTTGTCATGACTCGTGAAGCAGTGGAGCAAAACATAATGTAGAAATATATAGCACATGTCACTACTTAGACACACCTTGTTTTAAACCAAAATGTAATGTCTTACTCTAATGTTCTGCCTGCAATAGTACTCTTCAGTACATTTTTAAGAGGTATACAGAAAACAAATGACTTGTTGTCAAGAATCTAGTTTTTTTTGGTGTTTTACTTTCTACAGTTTCAGAAAACGTATGAACTTACGCATAATTGAGTTTAAAAAGAGAATCATACGTGTTGTTAACTGGATGGCTCAGGAGATTGGTAATTTATTACAGAGCCTTTCACATCTTGGTCTGTAGCTCATATACAGTTTAAGTTGGCAACTGCAAAAAACTATTACCATCTCATTTTCTGACCTATGTGAAATGAGTTGGTGGTCTCAGTCCAGCATTAAGTTTTCTTCCAGCACAAAAACCACCATCACAATTGGCTATCTTTTGATAATCTGAGGAAGAGACCAAAACTTGAGGCAGAGTCTGAGAGGTCTTCCCACTGGAACCTTGTCAAGCCATGTCGGTGAGAATCCTATAAAAGCTGTGCAGGGGCTGCCTGTGCTGCCCCATCCGTGGAAACCTTTGGGTTTGTCGTTTTGAAACCAGTTTGAGCTGAATTTAGAAGGCATGTGTTTCATGTAGGAGAAAAGACAGAGTTGTGTATGTCAGATACTTTCTTTTATCAGGGTCCCTGGAAATAGCTTGAGTAAAAGAAGGGATTCTACCTATTATTTTGTCTTAACAAGACAGGGGCATATTGGTGCAAAGTTAAGTTTGCAAGTTGGGACTTCAATAGCATGTATATTCTGATCCAAAGCAAAATAACTGATGTTAATGCTTGTTCTTAGATACGGGTTTCTGTTCCAGGATACCTGTAGTATTAGCCTTCAGGAATATCTGTGTTAAATAATCAATTCTAACTCCTGATTGGATGGCTGGACAGATTTATTATGTTTCTCCTATTATGCCTTTAAAATTATAGATGTTGCTGTAGTCTCTGAATATTTTGTTTCCCTAGATTTAGGTGTGTACAGATAACACACACAGAATTGCTTATCTTGCTTTCATTTCATATACGAGCTATTATAAGAGTGGTAGTGCTTGAGGGTGGTAGGAAGCTAAAGAATAGAGTACTTTGGTAGAAAAATCTGTTCTTTGCTACATCTCTGTCACAGGATAAGGATTTTTTTAAAGGATAAGAAAGCTCATCTCTTGGGGAAAGTAATTATCCTTTATCTAAGTGTATTTTTCTGGGTTTTGGGTTTTCTTTTTTTTTAAGCTATCTTAATGAAGTTAGCTTTTAGGTAGGTAATGTTTTGGAGGGTTTTTCTTGAAATCGTAACTTTTTTAATCAGAAACAAAAAAATGGCATAAAGTAACTCCTTTCTTGCTAGCATCCACAAGCCAGGCAGTAAAACTTAATGGCTATTAAAACCATATAAACTTAGACTGAAATTTGTCTTCATAATGATGGAATCGAGGAATCTTAATTCATGAAAGATCTGTAGAGTGAGTATATTCTGTATGAAATGGTAAAGACTGTAGGAAGACAATAATTGTCTATTGTGTTTTTTCTAGTCCTAGTTTGTCTTTTACAAAGGAAATGCATACAAATCTTAGCAATAACTTAACTATTTAAATATTTAAATTTAACTCTCATTGCTGGTTTTTTTCTTTCACTGGTTACATGAAAGCCAATTCACCATTTCTATCAGAGCAAGGGAGATGTTGATTATATTTGTTATCTTTGAATAGTGCTGTGCTTGAACAGTTAGCTTTTCCATGTCTTTGAAACATACCAGTAAAATTTTTCAACAAATAAATGTCAGTCCTTTAAAAAACTCTTATTTGACTTGCATATTCTTCAGCTTTTTTAATTTCATGACTGAGAGCAATTGAAAGCAGATTGTTTATTCATGCTCTGACTGTAGCAGGAAGGAAATAAGAACACTTCATGTAATTACCACAAAGTGCATCAATTATAGTTTTAATAATATTTTGAATTTAGTTATCAAGCATGCTTGAAACATACTGCATTTTGCTGACTTCTTTTCCTAGTATTTTTTCCACTTTATGATACCCAGCTATTGGGCTTCTTCCTGTGCTCGAAGTGCTTATTCCACATTAAAAATAAGCATAAGCAGAAGACTGGCTGTATATCTGCTTCCATCAATCTGCTTCCTCAAGTAGCAGGAGGAAAGAGAGGATGGGCTTAGCGATATGCTTGGAAGATTTCTTCAAGTAATGGGCTCAAAATAGAGGCTCCTTTGCATGGTATGGCAATTTATATGCCATGTCTGTTAACATTTAAAAGTGCATCTTTATTTGATATTAGTGTGTAGCAGGCCTGGTGGCACAGTCAGGATCCAGTCTTGGCTAAGAGATGAGCGCACCTCCACTGGTTTTGTGTGGTGACGGTAAGATTAGCCTGCAATTTAAATTAATAATATATTCACAAAATATTAAATTAATAATAGATTTTGCACCGAAACTATTTAAAGCACTCATGTGGTGCAGCTTAAAAACATACCATCAGCCCCTCACCCCTCCAAAAAAACAACCAACCCAAGCCCACCTGCAAACAAAAAAATCCAGAGGAAATCTCACGGCTCTTACTTGTACCGCTGCAGCTGAGACACTATGATGAAACATTTCTTGTTCCCAAATTTCCAGACTAAATTCTCTGGCGTATTTCTTTGTGCGTGGTGTGAGAGGGTGCTGAGCCAGCTGAATTGCCCCTTGGTAGGCCAGGTATGGAAGTGGGTAACAGTGCTGGGCTCCTGCTTCCCATTCCCCTTATCCTATCTCTTGCCATAGGAATGACAGTCTCTTAGCCTTTATCAATAATGTCCATGTCCTAGTTATTCTGGGATTGTGTCGCTGTGGATGTGACCATTTGCAAACTAGTGCTAGCACAGGATACTGCAACCTATTTAATGCGTTCCTAGTGTGCAGCTCAGCTAAACTGCTGCTCTGGGATGAGCACTGTTTTTAATAAGCTTTCAGGCAGACAAGCTTTAATACAGTTGGAATGTAGCTTCCTGGGACCTGGACTCATCCCAAGGATACCTGCTGCCAGTTTTGGGATTAGCAGGAATGTTAAAGATGTTCTTTTAACAATAAATGAGGAGAAGCCACTGCCAGGGTGGTTTTTTGTAGACATCATCTTAGTCACTTTCCAGGCTCTGGCTGTGAATCAGTTAAGTATGTGCTTTAGGCTAAGTTAAATATATGGAGCTTTTACCCTGCCAATTTACTGTTTTCCGTATTTGAGCTCTTGAATCCAAGGATGTCTCCCTCATCAATATTCAAGGATTACTTCAGAAGTACAGGAATGCCCTTTGGTCCTGCTCAAGTGCTTACAAAACTGGTCGTTTGGAGGAATGAACCTGAATGCTTAAAAACAAATAGTAGCAAAAGCTGTGCACATTACTCAAAAGAAGTTAGCAGCTTTTAAAAGCAGATTGATCTTCTATCCTGTTTCAGTATGTTAACAGATAATAGACGTTATTTCCCAAAAGGCATTGTAATGACTTATTGTTGATTTTCTTCAAAGGAGAAAAAAACCCAACCCAAACCCAGTCACTATTTTCTGTCAGCTGTTGCATTTTCCAAGGTTTTTGTTTCCAAGGTGTTTTTCATTATGTGAGTGTGTGCTTTCATGAAGTCACAAAAAGAACGAAGTGTCTGGCAGAATCTTGTTTTCTTGCATAGGCTGCAATAATGTGCTTTCTTGTGAGTTGTAATTTACTGTAATTCTAAATATTCTATAGTTAAAATAACATTTTAGTGTTTCTTAATGCTGCTATTTGCAGGGAACATGACTACTCCCTCGTCTGCCTTTCTGAGCATTTTCTTTATGTTTGAGATTAAACTTTCAAACCAGTAACTAATCAAAGTGTAGAAGTGATCAGAAAAGACTGCAAAGCTACCTATTCAATGCGTATGCCAGTGACTTAAAAAAACCAAAACCAACCAAAAAAACCCAAGCCAAAGCACCCCCAAAAAAACACCAAACAAACTTCTTTTGGTTTTGTTTTTTCTTTAAGAGCTGCTGTGCAAATGAGAATCCATTTGGCTTGCTTTCTTCTTGGACATTGTTGCTGGCAATGGCCTGTTAGGTTAAGCTCTTGGTTGAGTAATGTCTGTCAACTTTGTACAAATGCAGATTTGAAGCTAGAAATATGGAGTATATTACTGCAGTACTACCGACCTTCCAATCAGAAAAGTAGAAGGCGTGCTGTTTGGAGACTTTTGAATTCACAATAGAGAAGCTTATAGAGATATATAAAATCATTTGCTTCATATAAGCAAATCATTGTGAGACCACTCTCTTTGAAAGGTCATAGCAATCAAGGGAGGTTTCTGAGGGGGAAAAAAACAAATGTCACTCCAGTCTTCGAGAAGGGCAAGAATGAGGATCTGGGAAATTATGTGCCAGTCACTCTCGCCTTGATCACTGGGAAGGTGATGGATCAAATCCTCCTGGAAGCCATTTCCAAACATTTGAAAGAAATGAAGGTGATTGGGAGTAGTCAGTATGGTTTTATAAAGGGGCAGTCATGCTTAGCCAACCTGAAAGCTTTCGATGGGTGGGGGAAGAAGCGGTGGATGTTGCTTATCTACTTTAATAAGGCTTTCGACACTGCATCCCATAACATCCTTATAGACAAACTAATGAAGTACAAACTAGGTAAGTGCACAGTGAAGTGAGGTAGATTGAAAACTGGCTGACCTGATGGACTCAGAGGATTGTGATCAGTGCCACAAAGTTGAGCTGGACACCAGCCACTAGTGGAGCATCCCCAGGGTTGATACAGAGTTCAGTGCTGTTTAACATCGTCGTTAATGACCTGGACAATGGGGGAGAGAGCACCCTCAACAAGTTGGCAGGTGATTTCCAGATGTGCCTTCCAACCTCAGCCTGTCTGTGAATGTGTTGTATCTTCATCATTTAAACTGTCTTGAAAAATTCAATTATTGCTTTTTCAAAATCTAAAATCCAGCTCAGGACAAATCAATAGAAGAGAAGCCGGGGGGAAAGGGGGTAAGTGGTAGCAGGTGTGAGTAAGAAGAACATGAAAGATCAAATAGCTCATATGAAATAAGGAACAATGTGAAGAAAGCAGTGAAATACAAAAGTTCTTCAGCGAAGGAGGATGTTTTTGCGATGTAGCTTGACTGCAGCATGATGAGAGGGAGAACATGGCGCCATTTTCTTTTCCTGAGGAATAAAGATGATGCATCCCTAAAAGCTTTTTTGGAAGCTGTGTGGTCATAAAATGAAAGATGCTACTACTGGATCATGAAATTGTAATCAGCTTCGGGTATGAAATGCTTCTGCAACCATAGTATCTCTAGAAGGAGATACAGAGTCTTGAGAAATTAAAATAATTGTCAATTCTATAGTATTAAAGTGTTAGAGATTCATATTTTTAGGTCTCTTGGATTAGCCCTGTGTCTTCTATTCTTAGCTGGAATACTATTCCTATTGTGCTAAAGGTAACACTGAAATCAAATGGAAAAGATACATGAAAAGATGGTGTTCAGTCTACTTCTCCAGTTGTATTTGGGTCTTCATTGCAAGACTTCCTGGTGATTTTGTAAACTGGCCATCTTTACAGATAGTGAATAGATTTTTTTAATTCATAGGCCAGCTCCATTCAAGCAATTCTTGAATATGATTGTAATCTTTTGTAGCTGTTTACAGGTTGATCATCTTTAACCTCAGGTCTTATAAGCAAGCACGAGGTCATTTAATAAGTTTTAAGTAAGGGTCATGAAGGGATAGAATAAAACTCCCAAGATTTATGGTAATGTGTGAGATGAACAGATACACCTGAAAATAATTTTTATCCAAGTAACCAGTGTTTAGCAAAAATGGGAAACCAATCCTAAAAGTTCCTGATAATATTTTACCACACAATACTGTTAGATTCCCATTTATAGTAAGATGAAATGCTGAATAGGGGAACTTTTGGTAGATGTTTTTGAGTGCAAATAAAAAGCTTGTGTATAAACTTGATTCAAATGAAAATAGGGGTGCAAGGAGAGGTCGGAAATCTCAAAATTTCATGAACACTTTCCAAATCCATCTCTTTTATACAACTGCTTTTATTCAAAGCCCTATTTGCTCTATGGTCAAGTCCAACCTTATCTGAGTATCATAAAGATGAGTAATTTTTTTCAGCGTTTCATTATCTTCTGCAGGTGTTTCCAAAGGATCTGACTGTATCGGTTTGTCTGATGTATAACTTCTGTTTTTTGTTGGAACCTAAATTTAGTTTATCAATAACTTTCTTGTTTCTTAGCTCAGTATTTCTTTTCACAAATAATTCTCAAAAGAATAAATCCTTTGTGGTGATAAAAGCTAAGTCCTGCAACTTTGTAATTTACAACTGACCATGACACTGGCAATGCTTTTTTGCTCTGTGCATGAACATACCTTGTTTTGAAACTACAGTAAACACAGTCTTTGTCTGAAGTTCCAGTCTGCTGGAAATACAATACAGCGGAGAGGAAACAGTCCAGGAGGTTCCTGGAGTGTGTGGAAGATAACTTCCTGACACAGCTGGTGAGCCAGCCAACTAGGGAAGGCACCCTGCTGGACCTGTTGTTCGTGAACAGAGAAGGACTTGTGGGTGATGTGAAGGTTGGAGGCCATCTTGGACATAGTGATCATGGAATAATAGAGTTTTCAATTCTTGGAGAAGTAAGAAGGGGGTTAGTAGAACTGTCACCTTGGACTTCTGGAGGGTAGACTTTGACCTGCTTAGGAGATTGGTTGACAGTCCCTCGGGAGGCAGTCCTGAAGGGCAAAGGAGTTCAGGAAGGCTGGACATTCTTCAAGAAGGAAATCTTTAAGGGCACAGGAGCTGGCCGTCCCCGTGTGCCATAAGATGAGCTGGCGGGGAAGACTGGCCTGGCTAAACCGAGAACTTTGGCTGGAACTTGGGAAGAAAAAGAAAGTTTGGTCTATGGCAGAAGGGGCAGGCCACTCAGGAAGACTACAAAGATTTCGTGAGGCTATTCAGGGAGAAAATTAGAAGGGCCAAAGCCCAACCAGAACTTAATATGGCTTCTGCTGTTAAGGACAATAAAAAAATGTCTCTAGTAATACATTAACAACAAAAGGAGGGCTAAGGAGAATCTCCATCCTTTATTGGATGTGGGGGGAAACATAGTGACCAAGGATGAGGAAAAGGCTGAGGTACTTAATGCCTTCTTTGCTTCATTCTTTAATAGTAAGAGTAGTTGTTCTCTGGGTACCTAGCCCCCAGAGCTACAAGACAGGGATGGGGAGCAGAATGAACCCCCTGTAGTCCAAGAGAGAATGTTTGGTGAGCTACTACACCACTTAGATGCACACTAGTCTATGGGGCTCGATGGAATCTACCCAAAGGTACTGAGGGAGCTGGTGGAGGCTCACCAAGCCACTTTCCATCATTTATCAGCAGTCCTGGCTGACTGAGGAGGTCCCAGTTGACTGGAGGTTAGCAAATGTGATGCCCATTTACAAGAAGGGCTGCAAGGAGGATTCAGGGAATTACAGGCCTGTCAGTCTGACCTCGGTGCCAGGGAAGGTTATGGAAAATATCATCCTGAGTACCATCATGCAGCACATACAGAACAACCAGGCAATCAGGCACAGTCAGTATGGGTTTATGAAAGGCAGGTCCTGCGTGGCTAACCTGATCTCCCTCTATGAGAAGGTGACCTGCTTAGTGGATGAGGGAGAGGCTGTGGGTGTTGTTTACCTGAACTTTAGTAAAGCCTTTGACACCATTTCCCACAGCATTCTCTTGGAAAAACTGACTGCTCATGGCTTGTACAGGCATACTCATCTCTGGGTGAAAAAGTGGCTGGGTGGATGGGCCCAAAGTGTTAAATCCCATTGGTGACCGGTCACAAGTGGTGCTCACCAGGGCTCCGTACTGGGGCCTCTTCTCTTTAATATCTTTATCAATGACCTGGACAAGGGGATCGAGTGCACCCTTAATAAGTTTGCAGACAACACCAGGTTGGGTTGGTGTGTTGATCTGCTTGAAGGTAGGAAAGCTCTACAGAGGGATCTGGACAGGCTGGATTGATGGGCTGATACCAACGGCACGAGGTTCAACAAGGCCAAGTGCTGGGCCCTGCACTTGAATAGCAACAACCCCATGCAGTGCTACAGGCCTGGGGAGGAGTGGCTGGAAAGCTGCCTGGTGGAAAAGGACCTGAGGGTGTTTGTTGGTCAACAGCCAGCTGAATATGAGCCAGCAGTGTGCCCAGGTGGCCAAGAAGGCCAACAGCATCCTGGCCTGTACCAGGAATAGTGTGGCCAGCAGGTCTAGACTGTCGCCCGTACTTGGCACTGGTGACACCCCACCTTGAGTACTGTGTTCAATTTTGGGCCCCTCACTACAAGAAAGACAGTGAGGTGCTGGACCGTGTCCAGAGAAGGGCAACAAAGCTGGTGAGGGGTCTGGAGAACAAGTCTTATGAGGAGCAGCTGAGGGAACTGGGGTTGTTTAGCCCAGAGAAAAGGAGGCTGAGGGGAGATCTTATTGCTCTCTACAACTACCTGAAAGGAGGTTGTAGAGAGGTGGGGGTCAGTCTCTTCTCCCAAGTAACAGGTGATAGGACAAGAGGAAATGGCCTCAAGTTTCACCAGGGGAGGTTTAGGTTGGATATTAGGAAAAATTTCTTCACCTAACGGGTTGTGAAGCATTGGAACAGGCTGCCCAGGGAAGTGATTGAGTCACCATCCCCTGGAGGTATTTAAAAGATGTGTAGATGTAGTGCTGAGGGACATGGTTCAGTGGTAACTTGGCAGTGCTAGGTTAACGGTTGGACTTGATGATCTTGAAGGTCTCTTCCAACCAAAACACTTCTATGATTTTAAATGGAAGATCCAGGTGGAGCAGTGTATATATTAGAAGAGCTTTGTTAATTTACCTACCAATAATGTGACCAAACCTAGCCAGACAGACTGTTACCGGCTAGAGGAAATGCAGGTAAAGTGTCTGAATTTGGAGTTCTGTAGTCAGTGAAAACTTCTACACCAAAGAAGTACAAGGTACAAACAGAAATGGAAAAAGTCACACTGCCTATTTAACCACCAGATGTCTTAGGGAGAAATGAGTACAACACAGATGAGTATTTGGAAGCATAAAGTTATATATGATTATTGATATTTTAGTGAGATACTTTTCACTTATCTGCTGAAAGTAACTTGTAATTTTTCTTCATGTGGTTATAAATGTTGTTGTGAAGTGTACTGCTTTTGGTTTATCTTTCCTCCTTCCCCCTAGAGCCCTTCAGTGCAAGATGGAACATTTCAGGACTGATCTTTATAAGCATTTACATCTTTACCTTACAGGGTGTCAAATCAAGGCAGGCCTTTTCAGTGCCTTTCATCAAGAATTAGTGTCATTGTAGTGGCTTTTGAGAAGTTTGTCCTTGTTTGGTGCAACATACATTTAATAACAGCACCAGAAACACACCTGTCTGCATATTGCATACTGACTTCTGAAGTGAAAATAAGAAGGTGGTGCTTTAGAGTTTGAGATAGGATAAATGATAGTATTGCTACTACAGTCTCTAGGAAAAATAGCTGAAAAAATACAAAGAGTGTTGCACGTTCCACAATAAAAAAACCTTTATGTTGGTGTATTGATACTGTGTGGCTGTAGCTTGGCTGCTTAAGGAGACAAAGCTTACCTGGGCATGCCTTTTTTTGCTCGTTCCCCGAAGTAACCTTTGCATCTGTTAGCAAATTTCAGATACATTTGGTAAAATGATATGGTATCAAAACAGTCAAGTTCTTTTAAGTTTTGTGAAAGGCAGATGTCAAATAGAGGAGGACACGCGTTCTGGGAGAAATGCATTGAGAGTTGCACCAGGGCCATTTCAATTTGGCTTGTCTGCACTCTGAAGATCACTGGTCATTCTTAGTGCATGCCTCTCTGCGCTGGTCCTGTACGCTTGGTCATCAAAACAGATGGCAGGTGGGAAAGGAGCTTGAGGATTCTGGATGTGGGAAAGAAAGGCTGGAGGGAGCTGGAATATGTGCAGTGAGAAATGCAGGAGGAAGATCTAGGACTTAAATGCAGAGAACACGGGCTTCAAGAGCTGCACCCATCAGAGAACACCTCGTCTTGTTAAGAAGCTCCAGACTGAAAGATTTCACGATGAAAGAGAGAACAGGTGAATTAATAACATACAAAGTATGTAAAAGCTTTTTTTTAAAGCTTCCAACCTTTTTTTTAAACCTTCCAACCTAAACCATTCTATGATTCTATTAAAAAAAAAATCTTTTTTTTTTTTTTTCACTCAAGGCTTTTAACAAAGTTTTTCATATCTTTGTTCTTTATTGGAATTCTTGAAACCTTGCAAGTGTCCTTTATCCCTTACCCAAGAGAGTAAGGGCTGATAAGACTGTAATATCTTGATGCCTATAAGATTAAAACAGCCAAACTTACTAACAACTCCTGTTAACTATGAAGAATGCTCAAAAGGGCACTGCTCATTTAAAATTATATATAATGTATCTCTTCTGCAGGATCTTGGAATGAAAGTATGGAGAATCCTATAGCAGACTGATTTTATTGGGGGGAAGGGGAAATATGTAGCAAAGCAGGAAGTCCAATAGTTGAAACTTTTTTGTAGAAAAATTACACAGGTAATATAAAAAGTGTTTTGAAAAATGAATAGATGTTTCTCAGGTAGTATAGCATTTAACCAGAAAACGTCAAGGATTTTTGTGATGAATGTTTTGATAAGAACGCGTACAATGAAGAAAGGACAGGGAGGGGTGTTGTTACAGAGTCACAGGATGGTGGGGGTTGGAAGGGACTTTCTGAGATCATCTAGTCCAACCCCTGTTGGGTTTTTTTATATGGAAAAGCATTTTGGAGGGGATATATTTGATCCTCATATTGCTTACAAAAGCAATACCACTTACATTTCATGTCAGTGTATATGGTGCTTTGTTATTTCTGAATATGTGAGGAGAATCGGACTATTAAGAGATTCTGAAAGGTTTACTCAAGTTTGTTACTTGTTAATTGTTTCACTGTCCAGAAGGTTTGAGGTTTCTATTAATGATTCTTTACTAAGCAACTTTCACAAGAAAGTTTAAAAATGTGGTGTTCTGAAAATCTTTAGTCGGCTACCCAAAATTGTTTAACAGCTGAGGTATACCATCATTTCATAGTGCCAAACTTGGCATTTTCAGTCAGTCATAAACTCATTTAGTAGTTGTTACTGCAGCAATCTGAGTGCATTTATACTGCCCTCGCGAAGGCTTCAGGACAGAAAATAAGTTGTTTGCAAAAGGAGCGTGTGTTGAAACCTGTGCGAACTTCATTCTGTTATGCAATACAAAAAATGGGAGAGGAGGAGGGGAGGAGGAGCAGCAGCAGGATGTAGGTGTTTGGATGTATGGAAGGATGGTCAGATGACCGCTGTCTTCACAATAAAAATGAAGATTTGGAAGTCTTCTATGTATTTCACAACTATTTTTTATTTAAATATTTGAAAATATTCTGCTTTCTTCTAGTTTCAGTAGCTGAGGATTTTTGAATACTGCAAAGGAGATACCTGACTACCAAGTGTAGTTAGACTATCATTCTGTCTTGAACTTCTGCACTTTTCAGAAAGCAGGAAGCCCACGTGCAGAACCAGCATTCTTTAGATGAGGGCTCATTCCTTGAGGTGCTGTTTTGTCAAATTTGGATTTGGCAAAATACTTTTTCTGTTGCTTTATTCAAGCTTAGAAATATTTTGACTTTTTTAAATTCCAGGGCATTTAGGTAGATTGATAACTGAAGTATAATGATGTAATGAGAACTATATAGCTGTAATATAAGTAATATATTGAGGAATATAATTCATATATAGATACCTGATATATAGATAATTTTTATATCTGTGTGTATATATATATATATGAGGATTTTTTAAAGTAGTTTGAATAGTTTGCTTTTTAAAAGCAAAAGTCCTCCCCGAATTAGGTGAATTTTTAGGGATGCAAATATGTTAATTGATGGGCAGACTATACAAGATTTGTTTCTTCTCTGTAGCTTTAAATTTGTTCTTTTGTTACTGGCCTGTTTATTAATGTGCTGGCTTTCCAAGGTGGCCAGATTATGGTGCTGGGAAGAGAGTAATGTAAATAATCCTTCGCTGTTTGAAGGCTAGCTCCGTCATCTCAGTGCATTTCTGCGCAGAGGTGGCTGAGATAACTCTCATATGCAGGTCCATAAATACAAATAGAGGTAAGACTTCTACAGAGGAAAGGCATTCTAGAAACTTCAGATCTAATTCCTGTCGTAAAGGTAATGAGCTGTACTAGCTAGACGGAAAAAGTATCAACATAACCTTTGGTTCTGACGTGAGAGGGGTATGGAGGACCAGAAGCTCTTTGATCACAAATGTACCTTTGAAGTAAGCTTAGTCAATAAAACCCCTGCAGTAGGATTTAGTAAAAACCCTGAAGTATGGTTTTAGAAACACTTAAGTGCAGTTTGCAGTTTTAGTCGTCTTGTTTTTTTGGTACGAAACACCTTGTTGAGGTTTTGGCCAAGTTATCTATCTCTATGTAAAATGCTGTGGAAGACAGGAATATAAATTGTTCAAAATACAGGAAATAACCACAATAATTGTTTTGTCTGCATCCTGCCATAGAAAGAAAATGCAATGATCTATATGAATGATCTATACTCAGAAGAAAAGTTGAAAATATGGAAAGAAAACAGTCCTTTGATTAACTCTAAATCTGAGCAGTTTCAAAGTAGTCTGTGAAAAATAAACAGGGCACACTTATCCCATATAAAAGCCTGCTCTGTGTGAACTCCCAAGTTCATCCGACTTGCTCTGAATATGAGTGACACAAAACGTAATCTTTGGGGTGTTCTTTGAAATATTGTGTTTGTTCTGTGCACACAGGCGCTTTAACAAGCAAGCATGAACAAAGCCCAGGCAACCACTGAAAAGTGCATAGTAATAAATTACGTAGGCTTTTACCTTTTTTATTTTTTTCTTCATCCAGAACAGGAGGAGTTATGTATTAGTCAATACAGGTAGGGTGATATGGAAGTCATTGGAGTACTGTTTAAATGAAAAACAAAAATGAAATAGGGCTGTAAGAAAAATGGCGTGGGCTACCACAGCTGCGTGCAAACCAGATAGTAAACAAGGCAGTTTTCTTCCTTTGTGTGAAAGTATTAGAATGTATGAGGTTACAGTACTACTGAACGCCTGTCAACCTGTGGAAGCTGCTCCAATAAAATGAGTGAGCAAAACTGGTACTCAGTGTTTTTATTACCCATTCAAAATCCTCACCTGTGAGGCAGAATTTAGAATTCCATGTCCTGTTTCAATTTAATCCGGAGTAATGTAGTACCTAAAAACCAGTTTCAGTGCACACTCTTGTCTTGCATTTGATCCTGCTCTAATGTGTCCGCAGCATCCAGTCATCCTGACGTGTGGACAGAGTAATTGCTTGTGTAGCAAAACTCACAGGAAATGTATTTCTGCAAGACTATTTGTTTTAATTTATTGTTTGTTATTACACTTTTGAATGATGTGTTAATGATATTTGACATGTTAGATTTTCCTACTATAATAATATTTTTGTCTATTATTATCCACCTTTCTTTCCTTGGAGACTTAGTATAGAAAGGGATACCCTGCAGCTTGTCCTGATGTACATTTTTAGGGAGTGGGAGCGTTGGCCTGAAAAGTGTAATTAATTTCTTTTCTTTCACCTTTAATTCAGTTCCAATGAAAGTGATAGAAAAGCCTGTCTATTAGGCTATGTACAGGCATTAATAAGTTATATTTGCCCCGAGTTGGCAATAATTGAGTGACAGCAACGGAAAGAAATTCTTGGAGTGTGTTTAGAGCATAAAAATGTAATAGTGAGGCCAACAGCTTTCATCAGGCTGAAACAGAGATAAAATATGGTGATGGTAGCTAGCAGAAGGCCTCCCTGGCATAGATATGGTGTCCCTCTGTCTTCTATCCTATCCAAATACTTTCTGTACTTTTAAAATTTCTGAGCATGTGTGCTTTGATAATTTAGGTTTTTATTTTTGTTTGGTTGTTACTGGTAATTTTAACGGTTCCTGGTTTTAATGAGAATTTTATTTAGATGCTTGATTTTTTTTTTTTAACAGCTCTGAGATGTTCTTTATAAGAAAATAATTAACAGGAAGTATTAAATTAAAATATTTTTTCTTAATTTTCCAGTGCTTTTCACAATTCATGTGTTTTTTAATTAAATAGAAGACTTTAATGTTTAATACATGTTGAGTTCTGTGGAGCTATTGTTTTCACCAGTGTTTGTGTTGGTATTTTGATAATAACTTACTCTAAAGCCCCAAATCAGTTAGTAAATGCAACTGAAATTATCTTTATGGTGAATGCACATCTTTGAATTCAAGGAAATAAATTAACTTCAGAAAAGTGCTGATACTGTCATTTGAATATGGTTGTGTTGACACT
Organism: Pluvialis apricaria; assembly: GCA_017639485.1. Taxonomy (NCBI): domain Eukaryota; kingdom Metazoa; phylum Chordata; class Aves; order Charadriiformes; family Charadriidae; genus Pluvialis; species Pluvialis apricaria. Next base: position 23,121,242 of record CM030007.1, read on the forward strand.
TTCATTGTGATAGACTACCATTGTACTGGTATTATTGAAGTAGTCAGTTTTGTTCAAAGTGAAAAGATAATTGAATTATTTTCTTTAACCGCAAAATGTTCAAAAAAAGTCAATTCCAATCCCTGAGAACACAACAGGGTAGCATCCCACCTTCATAATAAGGAAATGTTTTGGTTTATGTTATGATTACTTGAAGATCAACAAGGTTGTTAAGACAGATGTACCTTAAGAAACATAAACATTTTGTGGGTCATAGACCCTGAGATGGGGTGTGAATTTTGCAAGGCGAGCTGAAGACTAGCAGGTTTTTGCTGCGTAGTTTTTCTTGTCAGAGGACCCAACTGGGAAGTGATAAACCACACCAATATGCTAAGATTTCTACCGCTATGTTACAAAAGTGTTCTTCCAAGCAAGCTACAACTTGGTAAGCCCTTGCAGTTGTCTTTCAAAACATGTTGGTTTTTTGGTTTTGTTTTTTTTTTTTTTTTTCCCCATGCCATTGTATTACAGACTTCACAGCAAGACATTTTTAAATTGCTTGTGTTTCGTGCTTCTCAGGCACTTGCTCACATGCAGCTAAAGAAGTTGAATTTTTTTGTATGATTGCGGGGTTGTGCATTTGAATCTGTTCCTGTATTGTTCAATGTAATACTTTGAAGTCTAAAATATTTAAAAGTCATTTATTCTAAATCTTAATAGAATTGTTGAGGCCATGATTGCAAAAGCAAAATAATTTAGGGATAAAAGCACTTTGCTTAGTATTGTTCTCTTAAAGTTAAACTGCTTTTTTAAATGAAAACCAATGTTATACTTTTTTCAGTTATCTTGGCTCATCACAGGTAGAAATGGGTAGGATGGCCAGTTCTGAAAATCTGTGGCACAGCAATTAGTAATGCACAAATTAGTGATTAACAAAAGTCACTAGTGTGGCTCACCCTGTCACTGTGAACTCTGAGTAACGGTTTAGTAGCCAAACTCTTAAGTATGGGATTACCCAAATGGAAATTGGTTAGGATGATACTAAAACCTTATTAAAAGGTGCATTAAAATGGAGGTTTAAAGAGAGTGAGTCTGTTCGTAAATGCACACGGGACTACTGCAAACAGTTCATAAGTGGGGGGAAGAAAGGTAGCATCTACATTATAATACCGTACAAAATTCAAAGGAATTTTGGTTACATATTGATAGGTATGTTTAAAATCAACTTTTGAAAACTAACGAGTTCGGAAACAGCCTAGTAGCAAAAAATATGTGGAGTAATAGTTCCTACAGACCTGGTTTGATGCTACAAGTAGTAAGTATCAAAGATCACAACGGCTTAGTTCTCAAAAAATGCCAGGTTTTTTCCTCACTGCTTTGAAGAGTAAAACTTAGTGGAAGGAGGACCCAACAGCAGAATGCCTTTTCTGGAGCATGCGAAAATGTCCTGTGATTTCCAGATGTCTAGCATGCAAACATAGAATGAGAATCTGCCACTCCTGTGAATAACTTGATGTAAGCAACAGGAATGCTGTCTTGTTTTGATATGATCACATCTCATGAAGACATAGATTGTTATAATTTTCATGTTGCTTGCATTTTTATCTTCAAAGTAGAAAGCCAATTACTTTCTAAATTCTTGAGTTTTTTCTTTGAATGAACACAAACATTTTCAGTGTATGTTAGGAAGCAGTATGGGACTGCAGTGTTTGTTCATATGGGACAACGTTAAAAAAAAAAAAAAAAGTAGCAGTCCTGCAGAAAAGATGTGGAGAAAATGCATGGCTCATAACCTTAACAGGAATCAATAGCCTTACACAGCGAGGCAAAACCAGATACCTTGCTGGGGTTGTATAAAATGGAAGATGCTGTGCAAGGCATGTAAAATGATCCCTCTGCTGTATTTAGCATTAGTGAAGCCTCGGCAGGAGCAGTATGTGTGTAATTTGGAGCACTCAAGTTTAAACAAATAGGTGACCCAAGGCAGAACAGCTAGAGGGAAGCAAGAAGAATGATCATACATCCAGAAAAAATAACCTACTAGGAAACACTGAGCAGAAGAGGGTTCTTTTAATCTAGATGATAGGACTGAAAAGAGATGTTAAGCTTCAGAAGTGGAAGAAGTCCTTGCAGTGAAGGAGTGGTTGTCTCATCTTTCTGTTGATGTATAAGAGAAGAGGCAATGGGAGGAACCTCATTTGTTGTGTTAGAAGTGAATGAAAAACCCTGCAGTAGAGAAGAGCGAAAGAGAATAGATTGCCTGGGAATTGTGTAGCCTTCATCATCGGAGTCTTTAGGATCAGAGTGAACAGAGAGGTCAGGCAGGTGGAAGAAGGTGACTGCTTGAAGTTCTTCGTAGATCTATAAACCTGTTGGTATAGCCTCTGGTTTTTAGCTCCTTTATTTGAAATTAGCCTTCTCCTTAGGATTTCTATTTCCACTTTGCAAATAATAATTAAATTAGAAGTACCTAAAAATGTTTCAGGGAGGATCTTTGCTCTTTCTCTTCAGCAGCAATGGTGATTAAATGCACAAGATTACGATTTGTCTAGAAATCACACAAGGAGTTGTACAAAGCCAGATCTAGGACAAGATAAGATTTAGTGCTGTGCAGTGGTCACAGGGCCGTTCATCCATGAGAATGGATTATTCCCCTGCTGCTGAGGTGGGCTGTTGCGGGGCACGGGGAGGAAAAGGGTGATTTTTCTTAAATTTTGTTCTGTGGGGTTGTCAGAAAGTTGTTTTGTTGGTCTCAAGTACTCAGCTGTACATTGCTGTGTGGCTCTTCACATTCGGTTTAGGATCACAACAGCCTTCTCATTTGCATTTGTCTCACATGAGCAAATTGTTTTACTTGAAAACAAAAGTAAATATGCCTCTATTAGAACAAAAATGAGTGACTTAAAAAGTTAATCATTTGTCGTTATAAAAAAAATAGCTGTTTTTAAGTAATGAGTTTTCAGAAAACAGTATCAAAATTGCAGAAAGATTTTTCTTCTCTTGCTCAGCCCAAGCGATTTGAATAAGTACTTTAAACTTTCATTTTCTCTGGATAATTAAAATTAAACTGAAATTTAACAAATTAAACTGGTTTGTCCAGATTTCTCCCTTCTGTTTCTTATGACTGCTTATTTTTCTTTGCAAATAAATGTCTAATATGTAATGAGTTGCCCAAAGAGACAAATCTGGGGAGTTGTTTTTTTCTCCAGATGGTGGACTTGAGTAAAAGATATCTAACAAGAATCTCTGACCTGCGTTTTGACTTTTGTTAGTGGACTTGAATGTTTTTCAGGAGTCCTCAAAATGCTTATGTTTTAGGAACATCAATACTGTCCCTATACAGCTTTCTGGTAGATATTCCCTTATTGAATTTAAATACTGAATTTAAATTCTTGTTTGGAAAATGCTTTCAACTAACGGTGTTGTTCCAAGCTACTAATGCAATGATTTTCGAAATGGGAACCTTTAGAATAAGACCTCTGATTTTAAATTTATTTTTTTAAAACTTTAATTGTGATGTTCTATCTCTTTATAGTGATGTGACTATATAAATTTTTTTGTCTGTAGTAAGAATCTTATGGTTCAAACAGAGCTGTTTCAGTGAAGGGCCTTTGACTCTAGAAAGAGGTGAACTGCTATGAAGGGTTATTCCAGATCAACTCAGGGTATTTTTTATTTTGCAGCTTTAGAAGATTCCTACATGGATTTCTAAATTGTCTGTATTTCTAAATGTTTTCTGTAAATCCTGAGAGTAAAAAAAAATAATCTGAGTGTGAATCAATCTGTAGCTACTTATTTTGTTACCCAGTACTGTCTCACCTCTTTGTGCTTTCTCTTCTCATCTGTACCAACCTCGAATTTAAGGTAGATGATCTTTGGGGCAGGAATTGTTAACCCAGTGCTGTGTTGATTAATCATCTGTCATAACAGAGTCTTTGTGTGACTATGGCTCCTTGTCCCTATCAAAATTAAAATAGTGAAATATTTTAAGGTAAAACCATCAGGAGGATGTTACAGGCATTTTTGTAGAGTGTTATCAACCTGTGAAAATGCAGGGGGAGAAATTATATTCTAGGTTAATGTATTATTTAGCTGAAAAATTTTAGTGCCTGTTAACTAATCGTTAAATCATTAACTCTACTCAAAAAAATAAAAATTGAATGCTTTGTGAGCTGTGTGCCCACATACTGCATTTTTTTTTTTTTTTTTTGATGTTGAAGCAATACTTACCTGGAGTGTATGCCTTTAATAAAGAGAACAAAAAGGGGTGGTGGTGTGGGACACAAGTTCTTTTGCATATCACTGAGCTAATGCAGCACAAGTTGGATCTGTTGTCATTGCTGTTGGAAGGATAATGGGATATATCTTACCTCTTTGATCACAGTCAAGCTATGACATTTTCTTCTGTCTTTAACCAGCTCTCAGAGAAGAGATGCAACACCTCAAATTCCTTTTACATATTTTGTACGTGGATTGTGCAGTTTCAGAGATCCACGTTGGAGCCTTTCATAAGCAGTAGTAAATAAGTTTCTCAAGGATATATTTTGCTGGATTATTAATTTTTGCATCTTGTTTTACACAGTATGAATTGCTACTAGATTGATCTAAAATTGTGGTCTTTTGTCTCTTTGAATGTGTTCACACCAGAGCCTGATAGGTTCAGAAAGACTTGAAAATTTCCCAGAGTATATGTTTGGCGAATCACACTAAGATATTAGGATTATTATATTACCTTTTAGGTAGCCTAAGATATCTTACTGGGGTATTTCTTTCTTCAGATCAATTTAAACTGGGAAATCAGAGCAAAAGCTGTAACTCAGTCTTAGTATAGTTCTTACAGTTTACAATTTAATAGGAGCCCCTGTTTTGTCCAGGATTTACAGTATGAGGGGGTATCTAAATCACTCCATTTCAAAACCAAAGTTGAAATTTTTTAACATAAATTTTCAGCTTTAGTTGTGAGTTTCTTGACTTTTTTCCCCTCAAAACAAGCACGGCAGGTTTGATTTGTATAAAGCGATAGCATTGTTTCTAACCAGCTGAACTCTACCTCAATTCTTGTAACTCACCTCCCTAGCAAAACAAAGGGAAGACGGAGAGAAAAATAATATGGGAATGCTTCCCAGTTTTGCAGCTGTCTGAATTGGTATACACTTGTAAATAGGAATCATTTAGATGATTCTTCTCTCCAGTATAAAGTGATATGGTAATGATTAATCTGCATCTCAGGTTGGGGTTTGGTTTTTTTTTGATGTAAAATGTGTCTGCAAACGTGCCAATGACCCTGGGCAAAACGTGCTGTAGAGCTGGCATCCCATCCCCGTGCTGGGGGTGCAGGGTGGTGGGCAGCCTCCTGCCAGAAGGATCTAGGGCAATTTTGGTAGAAATCTTGGCGGCTCAGCGACTGCCAGCTCAAGCGGGTTTAGGACAGACCCCAGTGTTAGTCAGGGAGCATGGTGCAGGAGCACGGAAGCGCCAAAAAGAAACGTAAGGAAGATGCAGTCAGGGAGAGCCTGTGTTTGGGCCCTTGCACAGCTTTACCATGACAGAGAAACTTGTCGTTTTTATCAAAACAAATTTGGTTTAAAACTGGCAAAGCAAAGCTTAACTAACTTTTCAGAGACTAATGTTTAGGTTTATCGTGGTATATGTATTGTATATTTATTTTTTTTTCCACAGAAACCTGCTAATATTTTAGTTATGGGTGAAGGTCCTGAGCGAGGAAGAGTAAAAATTGGTATGTTTATATCTTTGATAAGTCCCAGTGTAGCATTTAAGTTAGAATGTTCTGAAGGTGCAGTTGTACCACCTAAAGTAGTTATTGTAATTCTAGTACGTGCCTGGGCACATTGCCTAAATGCTGTTTTCTGAGTGACTGGCTTCTTGATATTAGCCCTGTGCACCAGTTCTGATGATGAAATGCTGTAGCCTCATCAATGAAAAGAGGAAAATGTTGTTATATTTTGTTTAAGTGGATGTTTGTGTGGGATGGGGGATTTTGATACGGGGATTAAGATGAGAGGTAGCTAGGGGAAAGGAGGAGAAAGAAATGGGATTTTAAAATTTCCTCCATTTGCCCCTGTAATATCATGACATTATCTTGCTGCTGCTTATAAAATCTAAATAGGGAACTACTCATTACTACAAAGCTTAAATTTTATAATGGAATCAAAGGTGGCATTTAGACTACAAAATGTTCTTGAAAGGGTAGACTGGTCCCTTGGAGATAAACACAAGGGATCTTAAAGTCCACAAAACGCAGTAATCCAGCCAAAATGCTTAGTGAGTGCTACTGCTAAATGCTCAAACTGGGGTGTACCAGGGTAGGAAGGACTCAACACTTTCCCCACTATTGTAATATCTTCTGGTGGGAGTTGGTGTTCGCAGTGAGAGGATAATTTGTAGAACTTCAGTTGTTTTAAAGTAAATAAATAAACAAAAATTAACTATAGTCTAACAGTAATAAGCTATGCCACGCTGTGCGTTAGCATGGCAGTGCTTTGATAGCAGATTGCTAATGCACAGCCTACTTACATTTGCTACGGTAATGCAGCCCCGTAGTTCATCTTTTTCACTTCCCTCTGTTTTCTTTATGAGATTATTCTTCTGCATTGTTGCTCTGTACTCTTACTGTTTTGTTTATCTGAACTATATTGTTAATCACTAGTATAATGATTCGGGGTAGGATTTCCTTGGAGCGTTCAGTGCTGCTCTAGTCCTTCCCTTGCCCTTTGAAATCCAAGGAGCAGACGGGCCAGGACTGAACGCTTCTGCAGATCCTACTCTGAAAGCTTCTAATGCCCTTCCGAGGTCTAAGGTTGACAGTAGAGACAGAGGTCTTCTCCATACAAAACAGGTACAGCATGGACAGCGGAAGGGAAAATTTCTTCCTATTACCTTGTTCTTCACGGAGCAGTTGCTTCCAAAATTGAGAATGTAGGTCATCCTCTGGGCACGTTCACGTTCAACTGTGGTGGTGATATTTGCTGTACACAACTACTTGCTAGTAATTGCACGTAGACCACCCATTTATTTCTTAACGGATAGTTTTGAATTAATTTGGGAATAATTTAGAGCACAACTAAATTTAGTCAGACTCTGTTAATGGACAGGTGAAAGATTCTGTATCGGACCACCAGTCCTCTGAGCCATCCGTTCCCAGTGGGGGAGGAGGGAGGGGAACCCTGGATTTCCAAGTGTGTTATCAAAATGTAGAATTTTTTTTTCTTATTTTCTTAAGATATTACCACAGCAGGAAAAGAATGCAGAAGTTGTATCCATACCAAGGGCTTCCATTTTTCCAGTGTAAATAATTTTTCTAAAAAATACATAACTGGTATTTAACTAAAAATAACTTTTATAGGCTTTTTGTGTCATTTTGAGTCATAAATTCACTTTCTGCCAATAATTTTCCTTATTTTTCATAGTTCCTAGTGACTTGATCATATCTTGAGTAATGAATATTTTTATGTAAATAACTGTAAAATGTTTCTCTTTTTAAATGCATTAAAACAATCATAAATAGGAATGCATATGAAAAAAAAGTGTTAAGGATTGTGTAGTCAAGTTAGAGACCCATATTTATTTACACTGCAATTTTCCCTCAACCAGTGGGCTGTAGTATGTAGGTCCTTTTCCCTCAGAATGCCTACTCATCTCATTTCATTCGAGTCTTTCTCAGCATGTGTATATCCCTGCACCACAGAGTCCCTCTTTCTTGGGATTTGGGAATTGGTGGGTCGGGAAAACGATTTGGTGGGAGAAGGTGCATATTTTAGTTTCTGCCCATTTTTTTCCTGTTTCACTTATATTTGGTAGTTCAGACAGCTTTCCTAGGCAATTGTGTACCACCAATTTTAAAAAGCAGGTTTTAATGATATAATGGCCCCAAACAGAATTTTTAAATCATAGCCTAAATGGTATTTAGTACTGGTGTCTTTGTACTGGAAATAATGTCTTGACAGAAAACCAGGAGGGAGGCAGATGCGGTAGGCTTAGTTGCTGGTTTTGTGTGAAGGAAGTCTTGCTACAGCTAACTTTGTGAGGAGGGAGCTTTTGTGATGTGCGTGTATGTATTATAAATCATTCTAACCTTCGCAGAATTTGCATTTTGCTCACATTTTAAAAATACTGCTCCTTGAAAGGCCATCCTGTAATAACAGAATATTTTACCGGAGAATATCAGGTAAAATGAGTCAGGATTTACCAGTGTCCTGAGAGAAGTGAGTTGATGCGCTTTTTCAGAACAATGGTTAATTCTTTGTTCTAAATGGCTCACGTTAGTAATGATTTATAATTATATACTTTATAGGTGATGACATCCAGTAACTTCTACAAAAGCTTTAAGAAAATCTGCTCACAGAATTTGTATCTGCTACAGTCTGCGTTTGTCTTTTATTTAGTACAGTGATGGTAGCACTAACTCAATCAGTTTGTTTAAAAAAAAAAATAATTAAAATTGGTAGTTTTCCTCAAATTTTAAAGCATCTCTCTTTGAATTTTACAGCTGACATGGGCTTTGCCCGATTATTTAATTCACCTCTGAAGCCTTTAGCAGACTTGGATCCAGTAGTTGTAACGTTCTGGTATCGAGCTCCAGAGCTGCTTCTTGGAGCAAGGCATTATACCAAAGCTATTGGTAAGTAAATTGGATGAAAACGTACTATTTTGTTCTTTATGCAAAGTGTACCCAAATATTGAAGCATTGATAAATAGTACAAAGGACAGCAGCTGAGTTAAAAGTACGTTGCTGATTCTTGAGGAAATACTAAACTTTGACAGATTGTTTAGTTTACTATGGTCTCTGGCTAGATGTAGGAATGAAGTATTTCTGGGTTTTGGCTCCAAATGCCCTGCAGTGCAATCTAATTTTATATGGCTTTCACACAAGATTTTCATAAATGCTGTTAGAGGTTATAAAAAATACGGATGCATCTTTGAACTATTAGTAGAACCCATATGATGATGATGGTGAGGCACACTGCATTAATTCTGTTGCAGTAGTTTTTACCTAATGTAATAAATACATGCAATAAGGAATGTACAGAATGGAGAATATATTTGCTGCACTGAAACTAAACTGTAAAAAATAAGCTGCGTTTACGTCTCTCTGTGTCTTTTTCAAGCACAAGTGTGGACAGGAATTGCTTGGAGTAGTGAGATGTGATCAGAGTCGCGCAACAGGCTAAGCTGTGATGCTGCATCAGGCATATCCATAAAAACCCGAAGCCTCACAAAACACAGGCACTGTGAGGATGACATTAGTTACATCAACTTAATGCTGCATCCTCCTCACCACTTAATTTGTACTTCTTGGTCTGAATTTGAACAGCTTTGCCATGTTGCGGGTGACTTGGCTCTGCCAGTCTCTGCTCTTGCCGTTTGGGGTAAGGGATGGCTGAGGGCAGCAGCAGGCTGGAGGGAGGTTCGCCTTTACTGGATGTGAACAGCTTTGCCGTGGAAGGGGGAGAGACTGGAGGGAAGAGGACTGGGAAGTTCTCTTGCTGGCTGGTTTAAAAGACACGTTAAAGCCTGGCAACCGTTTTTGGGGAAATAACTTCCCCTTCAACGCTCCACTTACTTTGCACAAGTACATGTTGTTTCTGTAACCTGAAATTTTTTCCTCAGACTTTCACCGTTATTTTTTTTAAGATCATGTCAGTGTTTTTGTCAGAAATTTTAATGTTTATGACTTAAATGTATTTTCATTTACTTTTCTGTTAACACTATATTTCTTTTGTAGATTAAATACATTTCTTTATGTGTTCCTTTAAATTGCCTTTTTTGTTGTATTTGCATGTTCCTTGACTTTACTGGCATTTTCTTATGCTTGCGGCATGTGAAACTGCATGGATAGTCATAGCCTTTAGTACGTAATTTTTTTTCAGCATAGATTAAAAACTGAGTGTATACAAACACCGAGTAATGGGGTTATGCTCTCTGCATCATTTTCTTTTGTCCTCGTTCATGACCTTTTCTTGTTCATTCAAGGTTCAGTGTAGCATTCCTTTAGGTAGGTTAAAAATTGTGTTTGTATATATTAGGAAAAAATCAGGAAAACAACTGGGAAAATTCAGGCTATCTGACTTGCAGATTGGGACACAACAGTTAAAACAAAGGGTTGTTAGGGTTTTTTTAAATGAATGTTATCAAAAAAAGGGGTGAGGTGCCTGGGCATGGAGCAATTTTCTTGTTACTTTCTTTACTCAAGGTTTTATAGATAGCATTTGTCTATTCCACTGCTTTTCAACTTGTGTTTTTTGGGTCATGCAATACTTATTAAACCCAGTGGCTGGCCAGACAGGGCTCGTTTCTTGGTGGGGACAGTATGGCAGGGAATGGGCAAGATGTTGGTTGGCTTTTTTTCATTTGTATTTTATGTGTGGACAGTTACCCAAACAGTTTCTGTTGTTTTTTTTTATTCTTAATCAAATTAATTTTTTTACAGCAATAAATGGTAACTACACTTTAAAATCCCCACAAAATCCTGTATGATACACTTTCGGCTCCTGTGTAGTTACTGAGTTGAATACCTCTATCCATCGCTAAAAGGAGAAGTCGAGGAAGTGTTGCACTTCTGCAGTAGAAGCTTGAAATTTTCAATGCAGGGATCTTATGTCTGATAAGCTAACATTCTACCTCACCAAGATACTTTTGGGAAGATTCATTTGATTTTTTTATTTTATTTCTGTTCTCCTTTTTTAAAGATATTTGGGCCATAGGGTGTATATTTGCAGAGCTGCTAACATCAGAGCCAATATTCCATTGTCGACAAGAAGATATCAAAACTAGTAATCCTTATCACCATGACCAGCTGGACAGAATATTCAATGTAATGGGATTTCCTGCAGGTACATATTGTATGTTTTTAATCACTGCTGTTCAAAGAAAGATATCTGTATTGCTTTCTTTGCATATGAAGGTGACAGCTGATCAAAGCAACAAAGCTGTTCAAACACAATCTTTATTTCATGAGTTATAAATCTAGAATCTAATGGTCATATTAGATACTTTTCCTGTTATAAATGATAGGATTATCTTTGCATATACATATACCAATGTTTTATAATTTTAAAAGATCATGTTTAATGGTGGATGATTAAAAATCAGAAGCAATATTTCTGCGTTTCTTCAGTACTGATTATAGATTTGGAAAGCAACTGATGATTGTATGAAACCAAGCAAAAATCTATACATTTAGTGACTATTATGCAGATGTTTAACTTATGCTAAATTAAACATAGCATTTGAAAGTAGGGTAGGGAATGATTTTTTTTTTTTCCCCTTGGTAGACAGCTTGTGATATGGAGAAAATTTCTTTATTCCAAACTGGAACAAGGAACTGGTTGCATGAACCAAAACATATTACAATGTGGATATCACTTGTTGCAATTCCCCTCAGTGTTGGTCATATGTTGTTTTTCTACAGGCCGTCTTGCATCTTTTCAGTTAATGCTTTGTCTTCTAGTGTTCACATGATCGCAGATGTCAGAATAACTGGGGTCGTATTTTTACTTTTTAGTCATCTTTCTCCTCGCTGCTTGTGTTCCCTGCTGTTGTCCATTCACTATTAATAATCTGTGCTCTTCTGTGGACTTTCTTCTTCCTATCACATGAACGTTATGGTCTTTATGTTTGTGTCGTTCCAGAATTTTGTCATTAAATTTGCTCTTAATTTTCCCTTTGACTCTTTCCTCCTCCCCCTTCCCCCCCGTATGTACTTCATTGCTTCTATACTGCTGCATGAGATTCCTGGAAGTGTTGCCTTTGCATATTAAGTACTTTTATTTTCTTGCAAATACCCCTTAATTTTGCTTCTTCAAGCAATACTGGGGTTTTTTTCTGCTTTTAGCTTAGAATTTTACCCTTTTCTTATGCTTTTCTTACTTTATTTGGGTCTTACATTTTCTTTGTGTAACTTACATAAATAGAAGATACTCTCATTATTGTTTTATGATTGGTCTAAATTATCTTTTCTAATGGTCTGCATTTGGTTTTTTAAGGTCTTGGGTTCTTACCAAGAAATATTATTTTTCATTTAATTGCACCTAACTTTGTTTTTTAATTGACAGTTGCCATATTTGAAACAGTTTCACATGTCTTTGGGATAGGGGATAGGGAAAGAGGAGACTCTTTTCTTTAAATGAATAATAATTGACCTCTGATTTATTTATTCACTTAATGTTTTTAAGCTCCCATTGTTCTGCAATTGTGATAAGACTTAGTAAAGATTTGACTTGAATTGAACTACTTGCCCACAGAGACTTCTGGGGAGTTAGAGTGTAATACATTTGGGGCTAGGTGCTGGCAGGGATTTTTTTTGTCTTATTTTTAAATCAATTGCAGGCTTTGTCTACACAGGGAAGTTGAGATGAAGTATACTTTAATTTGAGTGTGCAAATGTTACTTTTTCTTAACCTTTTGTTGGCTAACAGTATTTCTTTTATGTTGAGACAGCAGAAATTTGCACAGTACCTCTGGGCATTTTCCTGTAACTAAAGACAGTGCTGTGAGAATGGAAAATCCCTTAGAAGGAGATAGCGTTTGTGGGAGTCTTATGTACTCCTGTCCTGAGATCACGACTGTGCCTGAATAAATTAAATAACAGTCCTGAAGGGTGCAAGCACGGTGGCTGACGTGGTTTTCTTCTGTGTTGTCTTCTGAGCATATGGTGATCTTCACTGTAGCTGGTAGCTGGTTTTTTTTTAAAGTTCTCGAGTTAATCAGCGCACAACTCTTGGGTGTTGGTATTGTGAAGATCTGTTGTGAAGAGGTGATGAAGGAATATGAGCCAAGGAGTACAAAGAATTAGTAACTGCAAGATTAGAGAAGGAGACAAAATATCAGGTCTACAGAGATACTTGGAAAGCCTCTTTTTTACTTGGGGGGGGGTAAGAAAAAAATTATTAATAAATGTTGATTTTGCAGATAAAGATTGGGAAGACATAAAAAAGATGCCTGAACATTCAACTTTAATGAAAGATTTCCGGAGAAACACGTAAGTCTGCTTTGAGTTGAGCTTTCTTAAGAAAGCATATTTTACTTCTCCCTCCTACCCTAGATTTCTTGTAGCTCGGGTTGGTTTGTATGTAGGTGCCAAACAAGGACTATGAAATGGTTATGACTTAGATTGTGAAAAAAGATAAATAAAGTAGTTTCATAATGGTGAACTTGGCCTGTTGAGGTGGTGTGACTCAGAAGAGTAGCCAGAGACACTAAATGGTAAGGTGGCAGGTGTGAAACGAGTGATGCCAGTAAGACCCCACACAGCTCTGAAGATTTCTGGGCACAGTTTGTCACAGCTGTTTCCAAATCTGTAGTACTGGAAATTACTTTTCTGTGATAGCTGCATAAAAGGGATGTGGTAACCTTATACTGTTTCCAGCAAACAGTGGGTATAATTGTCAGGTTTGGTGTCTAGGGTAGCTTATGAAAGCTAAAGAAAAGAATACCTTTCAGTTTTGCTGTCACATTGCCAGAGCCTAATACCTGCACTTAAAAGCCTACCCTGTTGCCTTGTTTCCATGCTGAGGGATTTGGGACTGTATCGTTACATACATTTCTTGCATCTGCTGTGCTATTGTAACCATTTTAAACCTTATTTCTGAGCTCCTCTTCAATAGAGTGAGTTCATGGATGTTCTTGTGGCAACCTGTGCATTGCAGGAGAGTGTTAAGATGGGCTTAGTATTTATCTCCATGTTTACTGGTATTAGAAATATACAGAATGAAACTGCATGGTAATAAAATAGCTAAAAGGCAGTTTAAATCCAAGTGGTAGTTTGCTGTCTGCATGTGGGTTAAAAGTGTGCTTTTTGTGTGGATGTGATGTGGTTTTGCAAGCATGTGAGGTAGAGAGATGCATTTCTGTAGTGTCTGAACAATTTTTAAGCAATCTCTGGTGTTGGTAGTTGTGTTTTTTCCCTGCTTAGTGGATTAGCAATGGAGACTAAATTGGTCTTATTAATGTTTTGTGGCTACTAAGCAAGCTTTGCAGTATCGGTGATTTGCATACTAGAAATGTCACTTTTTTTTTTTCTTTTCTAGGTATACCAACTGCAGCCTTATCAAATATATGGAAAAACATAAAGTTAAACCAGACAGTAAGGCATTCCACTTGGTAAGTTCCTGCATGCATAAAACATCAAACCCCTCATATAAGTTGCAGTTGCTCAAAGTGAGAGTTGAGTTGGTGTCAAGTACACTGTGACTAACCTTATTTATGAAATAAGGTATAAAATTTATAAGATAAAGTTAGGAATAACAGCCTGTAATCTGAGAATTGCAAAATGACTTAATCTTCTCACATTGATAAAATGATTCTGTGAACCATTCACTGGATTAGGTTCTGTATTGAGTATATTAGAAGTTTTTAGTCTTTAAGTCATGTTTCGTTTGTAATTATGTTTGCAGTGTTGCTGCAACTCTTACCCATTTTGCTGCTTTGCATACTTCTGTAGCCTATTTTTTATCTTCAAAAAATTCCTAAATGCCTGAATTTTTATGTATTCATTGTTAAGCTTAGATCTTACAGACTTACACACACACACAAAAAACTAACTTCAGGCTTGAACATGTAGTTTGGAAAATTTTAGTATGTCTTCCTGGCACGCTAATCCTGTGTAACTTTCTTATGAAAACTTCCTAGTACTCTTAAAACAATGATTTTCTCTCTAGAGCCTATAACTTTTTTTTTTTAATGAAGACTCCAGTTAAAATTATAGGCTTGCTCAGCCCTGGAAGTGCCTGTGTTACGTTGTTTCAGAAATTACTATATTGGGCCTTTTCTTCTGTGTTTTAAAGAACATTCAAGTCTCTAAAATAAACTTTATGTATATATACACATGGAGAAGAAAGAATTTAAGTATATCTAGTCTCTGTGAATGGACATTCTTCTTATCTTCATGTTTCCAACTCAGATGAAATGTTTTCAGGCCAGAATTATAATGTAAATATATTATTTGGGGGGGAAGAAAACAGGGAGCTTTTTGATCTTGGAGATGAGAGGAATAAACTGGAGAAAGGGGAAGATGATTAAGAGGCCTGGGTGTCCCAGGACCGTGTGGCTTTTGTTCAAGTCATTGGAATCTGTACCTTCTCTGATGATCAGGCCCAAGGGTTTTTAAGCAGCCATCTTTTTTCTATTCAGTACTTTTCCCTCCATATAAATTTTGGAATTTATCCTTCAGTCAGAGGAGCTCTGAGGCAATATTCTTCTTGTGGCATACCGCACGAGCATTTTTGAATGGGAGTTTCCAAGTAGATGGGTTGTACGGCAACCGTTCTAAAATAGAATGTATATTCAAGGTTCAGATTAAAGCCAAAAGTATAACGAGCTGAATCAGGTACTCATTGCAAGAAGTTACCTGGGGGTTGTACCATTATGCATCATTTACTGTGAAGTGTCTCTGCGCTCTAAAGTTGAAAGTTGGTGTAGTACTAGAGATGTTTACATAAACAAGGAAACTAGTCCTCTCTGATAGAGATTTTGGATTTTTGATGGATTTTTGTAGCCAAGCACAATTGGAAGCTGCTGAGCAGTCTGTGTATTTGTATGTAATGCAAAAAAAGTTTATGTTTATATGTGAAGAACTGAAGTGCTCATAATTAATCCAGTTTTTACCATGTAACTATTTATAACAGAGCTTCAGAAATGCATTTTTAGTTATTTACCAAGATGTTCATGTGTTTTAGTATGACGATACTTTTAAAAAAAGATATTTGACATAGCACATAGGTTTTGATAGGAATATGAGGTATTATCTAAATATTTCTGAAAATTTATTAACTAATTCAACAAGTAAAAAACAATGAACATGAAGTATCTGTTGAATATCGTGTTTCGCATTGGATGGGATTTGGATATAAAAACTCATCCTTGGACACTTAAGTGAAGCAAACTGAGTGAATTCGCAGATCTTTCTCATTGGCCACTCTATGCCGGTGCTCCATAAAGTTATGCAACTGCGTGCATCAGTACTTACCTTTCTAACGTCATCTTTGAGAACAAACATACTGTTTGTCACCTACAAATTTGACTTGTGATATATTTGGAGTCTAAAGCTCTCAAAATTTTGTTGCTGTACCAAAATCTGAAAGTGGCTAATTATCAACTAGTGACGAATAGCTGAGAAAACTCAGTTCTGCCTGTTAAAATCAGTCGCATTAGATTTTCATATCGTACCTAGGCGATCTGAGGTTAAACACCTTTTCCATGCAACAACCTGTTGCCTGTGACTTCATATCATGCTGGTAACATGGCCAGTGACTTCAAGTGACGTAAGTGCTTTTCCCCTTCCTCGATTTCTCAACTATTTCTCTCTCACGAGTCCCCATTCTGCTGGTTTAACACCAAGCTCAGGTAAAAGTTGAGTAGTTCAGACTTTGCTGTACATCTTGGCAGTCCATAAAAAGACTTGCTCTGAACAAACTGGCTTCTCTTACGAGCTGTGAGTGCTCTGGCCAAACCAACCTGAAATTTCTCATCTGCTCTCCCAGTCTTGATAGTTTAAAAATTGTTTTCAATAGAGCAACAAAACTAGACATGAAATAATCACATGACAATAGCTTAAAACACTTAGTACAGCATTTTCTCTCCGCCCTGCAGTGTCACAACAGGGTGATAACTCTTTGAATGTATTCAGCGTGTTTGTTTTGTACCAAACAGCGGTGATTACATTAAAATGCAAAATCAAGGAATAGCATCCTTTACCAGACCACTACCACCCCTACATCCTTGGTCATATCTCTTAGTACCAAACAAGAGGACCAGGAGGTGAGCTTGAGCATGGACTCCTGACTGAACACGCTGCTCAACTGCTGCCTCACCCACTCGCTCCAGTTTGGGTATCTACCCGTCTTTCCTCGACAGAACTGATAGCAAGAGAGTGAGCTTTCTACAATTTGGATGGTGTCAGTCAGTGTCAAGCAAGCTAAAAAGCAGGGTATTTAGTAGTGTAGATGTAGCCATGTTCTTTTATACCTCCCATAGATATGGGTTGTGAGGAAAGTACTGTGAAGTTCATTGTTAATTAACTCTAATAGCATCTTCTCAGTTTTCTGCTAACTGCTGTCTGTCAGAACAATTCACTGAAAATCAGATTCCATTTAAAAACCCTGGTCTTTCCAAAGTAACATCTTAAAACGCTGTTCAGGCGCTGTCAAAACTGGAAGGTACCTTAGGTTTCCACTCTTATTGTTTGAGGGTAAGCTGAACTGCAGATGAATGCCTTGGGCCCCTCCACCAGAGCCTGAAAAAGTTCAGCTTGTCTCGTGGTACCAGTGCTCCAGAGATACTCCAAGATCTTACTCTAAAAGGGCTGCGAGACAGCTTGTGGAACTCTCTGCATGAGAACACATAAAAAACCTGTTTACATCTACTATTGTAAAATATGCCAGAACTAATAATTCCAGGACTAGTAAATCCTGGATTGTTGTCACTGCCAAAAATGAAATGTTTTGGTTTCCCAACTTGAATTAACCAGATTTTTTTCCCTCTTTACTGACACTCATACACATGGTCCCTTTTCACATGCAGGACTGATGTGTTAACATGAGGCAACTTTGGCTCCTTCCTGCTTTTGCAGCTTACTTTTTTTTTTTCTGCTTTTACTTTCCTGATTTTCTTTTCTACTTACTTGTTTGTGCCATAGAAAATGGGTACGCAGCTGCTGCTCCTGGCTAATTGAGTGGTGCCTCATCTTCCATTTGGTTACTTTGGTCCATATGAACTGTGGTCGTTGTCCCATTCATTGCTCATCTATAAAGTTTACTGCATTTTTATTATGTCATTCAGCCAGGTGATCTTTCAATTGAACAGTTTTTAAAATAGAAAATATTTGTAATAAGTGGAAGATTCAGTTCTGTGCTGACACCTGAACAAGGGGGCAAAATAGGACTTTTGATCCCCTGCGTGATAATGGTTGCACAAGCATTAAACTTTTCTTGTGGGTTCTGTTTTCTGTTGCTGATTACAACCAAATTTGCTCACATCTTGTCAGCATGCGATGGACAGCTTTATAAGCTAATTGCCAGAAATGATGCCAGAATTTTGCAATGTTTTTTGATTGTGATGTTTTTCAGCATGCTGGCAATTCTTTCTCATTTTTTGCCTTCCCCTTTTCTGGCTCCTGGGATTGCTTTTTGAGCTGTTTGAGAGAACAAGAATTGTTCTGTTCAAACTGATATTCTACAAAGATTACATGCAGACTCAGAAAGCTGAAATAACTTATTGTGAGTCCTTGTTGATGATGTGGAAAACAAAACTGAATTGTTGCTGATAATACATATTTATTATGTTCTTAACCATGCCATTGAAACTGAAGGCTGAGGAGAGAAATGTACTGTCTAACTTTAGCGATCTGCAGCATGCAGGTATTCATTGGGGTTGTGTACGTTCACTTAATAGCTAGTAAAAGGAGATGACCAGTTCAGACATAGGTCATGACACTGGGTCTTTATAAAAAGGTGAATTTAATCCCATGAAAAGTATGAATAGCAAATGTGAAATTAATATTGTTTGCCTGTGTAGTTTCTGCATAAGTTGTTAGATCCATGATTTAAAAAAAAAAAAGCTATAGGTTGAAAGTGTAGCATTTCTTTTAAAGATCATTGGCTTTGACAATATGTCACAGTGTTAGTTTTGCCTTGGACACTGTATTCAATGGTGAAACACGAAGACTCACTATTTTCCTTTTTCCATGTAGTATCTGAAGGTTATTTCATTCTGCCCATATAATTTGCTTGTCCAGCATAGCTGTATTCCACAAAACTGCTGGGTGGATGGGGAGAAATATATCCGCGTACACCAGATCTTTTGAATAAGAGACACATACTTTTAGAATGCATCACTGCAATTCACTGCTAGAGTAAAATAACATCACTCTGGTCTGCTATTCCGAAAATTGAGAAAAGTCTTCAGACCCCTGGAGACAGCATGATGTTTCTAATGTGTTTTTTATTGAAAATCACTGTTGTGGTGCTGCAGTGACAAATGTATAAAGTCCAGCCAGCTTCTGAAACGTTGACATAGGTGCAAAATGAGAGTGGAAGAGTAAAAACAGTACAAACAGTAAAAATGGTTTTTAGCGTTACCTTTCAATATCTAATGCTGTGCTGAATTTCGACTTCATGTCTGTTACTGGTATTTGAAGTCACTCAAGAGGAGCTCCTGGCTATGTATCCTAAGCATTTCTCATAACATGTCCATCTAAGTAGCACTGTTTGTAACTCTTTCTTTTTATCCAAATTTTTCCCTTTGCTTTGGTTAGGTTAATTTTATTTTCTTAAATTTTCGTATGTGTATTACCCTAGGATTTTTGCTCTGCTATCTGTTACTGAAGCATCTTGTATGCGCTTTTTTTTTAAAGTTGGGCATCAGGCAGCAACATAGTATGCTTCTTAGCCCTCTGTTAACACTTCCCAGTGAGAGTAAGAGGTGCTTTCTCAAAGAGTAAGGTTTTGCTGGATTTTCAGTTGAACTGAGTTCAACTATTTCATAAAACATTGTACTTTGCCTTGTCTTCTGCATATTTATACTTTGTGGTCATCTTCATTGTCTTTAACCAACACAGGCATTTTGGAATTATTTTTTTTTCATGTAGTTGATACTCGATTGATCAGTTGTTACAAAGATAAAGGCTGAGGTCTTACGCTGATAGTGCAACAGCACCAGCGTTCAGACTTTATGTGCTCACGGAGGAGGCAGCTAATTAGACTTCTCTAGAGAATTTTGCATTATGTCGTGCAAAAAAATCAACTAAAATTCAAAATTTTGCACAATTGCTCTTTTGAGCAGCATGTAGCACACAGATGTCTGAGAGTCCATATTTGTCAGAATAAACGAGCACACACTGGAGTTGGGTGATAAAAAGTTATCTGGCCAGGTGGGCTTTTTGAATGTGTTGATTACTACTTTCTTTTATAGCATAAAGGTTTTCTAAGGAGTGACTTCATATAATAACTTTAAAATACTGTGGCTGGCAATGAAAGTGTACTAATGTGACAATACTAAATAATGAGCAATAATGGACATGGAATCACTTTTGTTTATTAATTGCTAAGAATTATGTGAATTTAGATGGATATGATGTTGCTTCCTCTTAAGTGCAGTGTAGGTTGAAGAAACCAGGCCAAATATGTGCATGTTACATCTTCTTGTGGGAAGTGAACAGACCACTAAAGAGAGAAGGACTTGGGAATACCGGTGAATGAAAAGCTGGACGTGAGCCGACAATGTGTGCTCACAGCCCAGAAAGCCAACTGTATCCCGGGCTGCATCAAAAGAAGCATAGCCAGCAGGTTGAGGGAGGGGTTTCTGCCCCTGTACTCTGCTGTGGTGAGACCCCATCTGGGGTCCAACTCTGGAGCCCCCACCACAGGAAGGACATGGACCTGTTGGAGCTGGTCCAGAGGAGAGCCACAACAATGATAGAGGGCTGGAGCATCTCTCCTATGAGGACAGGCTGAGAGAGTTGGGGTTGTTCCACCTGGAGAAGAGAAGGCTACAGGGAGACCTTATTGCAGCCTTTCAGTACTTAAGGGGGGCCTACAGGAAAGATGGGAACAAACTTTTTAGCAGGGCCTGTTGCAATAGGCAGAGGGGTAATTTAGACTAGATATAAGGAACAAATTTTTCACTATGAGGGTGGTGAGGCACTGGCCCAGGTTGCCCAGAGAGGTGGTAGATGCCCCATCCCTGGAGGTGTTCAAGGTCAGGTTGGACGGGGCTCTGAGCAACCTGGTCTAGTTGAAGAGGTCCCTGCACATTGCAGGGGGATTGGACTAGAAGACCTTTAAACATCCCTTCCAACCCAAACTATTCTATGATTCTATGACTAAAGCTGCTGATACATCATGGAAACTCTTTGAATGTTGTTGTTGGAATATTTTTGCGTGGAACTGTGTGTCCTGGGCTTAGCAAGTAAAAATAGGTGGGTTTTGATGGGAAATTAAGTTACTTTTTTAGCAAGAGAGAGGAATGTGGTTATGCCATTTATGGTTAGGGTTTTGAGTTCAGACACATCTGTATCAGCTTGTCTTTCAGCAATAATACAGTGAAGTTTCTGTAAACTGTTTTGGTAACGCAGAGTTTTCTATCTTTTATTTTTACAGCTTCAGAAATTGCTCACTATGGATCCAATAAAGAGAATTACCTCAGAACAGGCTATGCAGGATCCCTATTTCTTAGAAGATCCTCTTCCCACATCCGAGTAAGTGGTCAGTTTAATAACCGATCAGTACATCCGGAGATGCTTTAGAAATGCATGCTTTCTGTCTGCTAGAAATATGTTTGTGACTATTGAGCTAAATACTTACTCTCTAACAACCAAAGAAAGCTATAACCACTAAAATGCTATTTGTGGTTTTTAAAATTAAGTAGCATTCTTATTAATCTCTTGCTTTATGGAACTTTGATCCTATTAGTCCCAGCACTAATCTTGTTATTCACTGACAGGTTGATTATGCACGCTACAGATCTTTGTAGACAACTGCTAAGTGCCCGCAGGTCCACTTCTCTGCTCCAGAATGCCATATGACACTCTCTAATTAGCTTACATTTTTCTGTCTTAGCCTTTGTTGTAAATTCAGTGGGTGGGGGAAGTCAACTCTGTCTCTGTGCTGTCATCCTTAACAACTTAAATCCATTTTCTGTAGACACTCCTCTTTTTTTTGTTTGTGCAGGGAGATTTACAAAAGGAAGAAAATTTAGGGTCAATGAGTGATTTCGTTAAAAATTAAGCCCCCCTCCCAAAAGACTAGCCAGAGAGCATGATTGTACGCCTTTGTAGGAAGGCTATTAGTGCATCCTGTGTATGATTCTCTACCATTATCTAGGGAAGAATGTATAAAATATGGTATGTATATTTATAAGTAATTAATTAAAAATGAAATTATTTCACTAAAACCTACTGGATTATTTATAACAGCTCCTGACCTGTCTCTGTGATTTAATGTTGTCATGTGAATGATTTGCTTTTGCAGAAACTGCTTTTAGGACAGTGTTTGGCTTTTTGTTAGGTTGGCATTTTAATGTGAATACACAATGAGTAATGCTAACAGGTGTACAGAGACTTTATTATAAACACATTCTGCTGATTAAGGGCAGGTAAATATTAGCTTGCACTAGCAGTAGCAAATTCATGTAGACCATGAGATATGAATTGACAGATTAAATTTCTAGGTATTTTTAAACTTTGTTCCAGGTGGTTTTATTAATAGTCAGCAGAGTTTGCAGGAGTATTTTTAGTTAGTCCTGGGGTTGTGAATTACATGATAGCTGGATTAAGATAGCTCTTGGTGCCCTTGCAGATATCTAACAGGTGGAGTACCTTTCCAGCTGCCAGTTACCAGAAGTCGTGAAAACTATTAGGAGTTTGAATGTATAAAAGGCAGCTGAAGATTAAAAGTAAATGTGAATAGGTTTACTAAGTTTAGAATATGATGAAAGTAAGATGGGGAAAACTTCTCCATTAGTTACAGATATTAGGCTGTGGCTCAGGCAGCTTGAAACTAGCATGGGTGAAGTATGAATCTTGCAGGTCTAACCCTTCTGTTCTAATACAGTGATAAATAGACTTTTCTGGGGGGCAGTGTTTTTGCAGGTTGTCAAATCCCTTACCCAAAACGAGAATTTTTAACAGAAGAAGAACCAGATGATAAAGGAGACAAAGTAAGTACTGGAAGAACAGTATCACCATACTTCACTGGCTTTCACACTATTTCCTCTTTTCATGTTATTTCACGTACTGCTTTTGAGTTGAAATTTTTCTTTGTGTTTAAACAATTGAGAAGAACCAGCAGCAGCAGCAGGGCAATAACCATACTAATGGAACTGGTCATCCAGGGAATCAAGACAACAGTCACACACAGGGACCCCCACTGAAAAAAGTGAGAGTTGTTCCTCCTACCACTACCTCAGGTGGACTTATTATGACCTCAGACTATCAGGTATTTGTTTTATTCATATACTGTGTATTTGGTTCTTATGTTTACAGCAGCATTTCTTTATGTTAAAAAAATAATTTTGTAAATGTCACTATATTAACTGGTATATTTTGGCATCTTTCAGATGTTTTTTCAGATGCATTTAGTTGATGGTTTGCCTGTAAATTGATATGCTGATGCTCTTTAGGTTAGCAGTAAGGAAATTAGGATCAGCTATTATTACAGTTACTAATTTTTATCTTCATATTAGGGAATGCTGATTGTGGACCAGGAGCCTGTATTGCTGCGCTCTGTATCACCTGAAAATACCATTCCTTATTTGAACAAGCTTGTAATAGTAGGAGGCAAAGGATATTGTAGTAAACAAGCTGTGAAATAAGAATCTGAACAAGAGTTTTAGTTGGGGAAATGGATGGGAAAGCAGTATTTTGGATGACAAACAGAAAGACGTGACATGATGCTGTCATAATTTCTGTGTTGAAGACCAAGGGAGATTCCAGGTTGAGTAAGCCCAGCATTCCAGATCTGAAGAGACGGGTGGGGTGTTGGCTATCAATGAGTGAGGAGTAAGAGTAGTGTAGGAAAAAAGCATGAGGAAAACTTGAAAATTGTGTTCTAGCCTTCCTGCATTTGAGTTTATAGTCAAACACTAGGAAATTGAAAGAGTCTGGAGGAGGAGAATATCTGAGAGTCATTCCAGGGAACAATACCTGAATTTGTGGGTTTGGATGAGATTACTTCCAGGGATTGTGGAGAAGACAGTTAAGGACAGAACTTTTAGTTAGTGCAAGCTAAGAAATTGCAAAACAGGAGCAAGGAAGACTTTTCAAATGACGTGCATAGGAGTAGTTAGAGAGGTGGCAGATTTTGGAAGCCTAGGGAGTAGAAGATCTCAAGAGGAGACACGCTGGTGAAAATGTTAGCCTGCAGGAGCTGATAAATACTGGTTCACATAGAGTGCGTAGTGCAGAAGGCCAATTGGAAGAGAGTCTTTGATGGAATCGAAAGATGGGGAAGTCAGAAATTGCTGGCGGTGTTTTCAGTTAATTTAAAGATGCAGAAGGATAGTCTGTCCTTCCATTCATCCCCCAATATCTAGAACCCACTAAAAACTTAGGGAGACTTAAAGAATGCTGTCAATAAACCTGCTGCTGTCAGCTTGCTTTTCATAGTTTGATACTGTTTCTCCATAAACACCAATGGTTTTGAAATCTTTCATTTTGGAGTTTGTTCTCGAGAGTACCAGGTGTCCTCAAAGGCTGCCTGGGGGCATTACCCTCATCCTTGTATAAATCTATATATTTCCAGCATTGGGCAAAACTTGAGAGTACTGAAAAATGTAAACCAATGTAAACTCAGGAGCACTACTGTAAGATCCTTCATATAGTCCCCAAGTGCCTTTGCTCAACTCATCCCAGGACATCAATAGCATTTCAGTTTTCAAGTTGTTCTCCTTGAACGACAAGATTTTTAGAGCTCTGTGAAACAGTGATCAGTCTTACTACAGTACTGCAGTGTAGGGTGCTTCTAAGTATAAACAATGTCATTCTTTTAGGTGGGTTCTGCATCACAGAGCACTCCTTTACAGGAGATTCATCCCATTCAATTTGGCAAGCTGCAAAGTTGATTGCTGTTTGGGCCTTTTAGCTGGCTCTTTCTACTAATTCTGTTCTGTGTGTGTATTTTTAAGATGACAAATGCAATTCTCTCTTAATCTTCCCCTCATGTTGAGCCACGTATCTAAGGAGATTGATGCAGAGGTTGCACATACTGTGTCAGGGAGCCCCATTTACATGCCCTATTTACATGCCCTTCACCTCATTTTGCTACTGCAGCTTGGCAGTTTGAACAAACTTCAGCTTCCACTTCTGTGAGCAAGGGCTGAGATTTGCCAGTTGAGAAGTGCAAGGGCTGAGAGAGATTTGCCAGTTGAGAAGTCAGAAGACTCAGATTGCTTCAGCAGGAGTTGATGTTGGTTTGTTTTCAGCTCACGTTCATCAAAACTTTTGTTCTCTCAGATGTCCATCCCAGGATTGTAGCTGGGGGTAGTCCTTGTCAACAAATGTAATTTCAGAATAATTTTGCCTTGAGATAGTGATAACTGCTACTTCGCTATCTCAGGAGCTCTTATTGGTAAGTTGACTGCTCCTGACTAATCTTTTTGCTGTGGCTTTAGGAGGCAAACCACCTGGTCTAAAAAAAATAAAAATAAATAAATACGTCTCCCCTCCAGTCTTGCAAGAAGGCAGTGGGTAGATTTGCTCTGACTAAGGTATCTGGAAAACATGGTAATCAAAGGGAGGAGACCCGAACTTGCTGGCACTGGAACAAAAGCAGTTAAGAGTTGCCTATTGGTGGTTTCAGGTCTCCCTGAAAAAAATTCCTCACATTTTTTGCTTCTGATCCTGCAACTTGAGGAGACTGCAAACAAATATTACAATACAGCCCTCTGTTTTAATCAAACACCTGTTCCTTTGTTCTTTATTTAATTTGCTCAAATTCCCCATATAAAGCTTGTGAAGAAGGATTGCCATCTCCTGGGCAAGACACACTAAGACAGTTTCTCCATCCACTCAGAAGTCAAATTACTCTGTGCAGAGCAAGTTGACCTTGTATCCTTTTCTGCCATGCGTAAAAATAGTAGACACATGGCACACAGACTTCCTTGCTTTCTCATTTAAATCTGGAATGTGACACTTCCGAAGGCAATGTGACTAAACAGGCTGGAGCAATTCCACTGCTCTGAGCTTTTGCTTGTGATTAGCCTCTGGGTGCTTAATGGTATTTATAAAAGACTAGATATTTACATTTGTTCTTAAGCAAAAGCCATTAGTTGTGCTGGGTGTCGTGAAAGAATCTGATTTTTTAATTGCATCTGTCTAAAATAAGATCTGTCTTAGAAATCAGGATGCAGAAAATGTTTACAACTGACATGAATGGTCAGTTTTTAAATGGTTAAACTTGTGATAGTTTCTTACATGCAGGAGCCACGCTTGGGCAAAAGATTATTCAGAAAAAGAACACTGAAGTACATCCTGTGTTTGTTACATGGAGCGGGGTGACCCAGAGCTGTGACACTTCTGTTGACGAGTGACTTAGTCCATCTCTCATGACTGAAGGCAAATGTCACAAAAGCTCGGTCACTGTGTTGACGGTGCAGTTCATCAGTGCTGGTTTGTTCCCGCTGGCATTAAGTGCTGCTCCAGCTTTTCTTCCCCTTTACGCTATACGCCCCTAGAGAATTAGCCCAGTCCTGTGAGCATATGTTAACAGGTAGCGTTTCCCTTTTCATTTCTGCCATCATCTCAGCATCCTGATTATAGCTTCCATTCTAAATGCTGAACGGCAGGAAAAAATGGAGTTGTTATTTATTATTTTATGTTGCGACTTATAAAATCTGTAAAGTTATTTTAATATTTTACTTTTTCAGGATGTTGGTTCACCATAGTTTTGCGTATTCAGGTCTCAGTAGCAATACCCTAGCCCTGGAATTTTCACCTTAGAGAAATTTCCAGACCTTTACTAGAAGCAGTTTTTTGATAAAAATCCTAATACATCTTGTGATACCAAGAGTTCGGAAGTTACACAACAGTTTCTAAATGCTGCAAAATTTGTGTATGTGTAGAGCTTAACATAAATGTAAAACAGCCCAGTAATGTACTGAAATTGCGTTAATTTAATGAAATGTTAAATGCTACTAAGTTCTCATATGCTTAGATTGAAAACCTCACAATCTTTTTTTTGTTTGTAATGCATGATGTGTAAATAAATAACTTCTAGGTTAAAATTGAAGTAGGCAGTTGCTGGTTTGCTCAGAGCTTCTTGCAATGATGAATGCTCCACTCAATAAATAACTATAGAAACGCGGGTTGAAAGGGCATCGATACCATCTAGCCCAGTCTCCCACTTGAAGCAGGACTGTTGCTAATGCTAAATCAGGTCAGCCATGGCTTTGTTTAGCTGAGTCTTGAAAACCTCCATAGGTGGAGACTTCAAAGGCTCTCAGGGCAAGTTCTCCTAGTGCTACACTGGTCTCTTAGTGATTTTTTTTATTTTTTTTTTTTTTTTTTACCCCTAATGTCCAGCCTGAACTTTCCAAGCCACAGTCTATGGCCATTTCTCCCTGAAATACTGGGTTCCACTGAGAATCATGTGGCTGTTCTCTTTAACTCTCCTTCAAGTATTTGTAAGGCTGCTGCTAAGTGACACCTTATCCTAAATAATCACAGCACTTACTGGTAGGGCACACAAAAGGGTGTCAAGCATATCCTTTGTATAAGAAAATCTCCAGAATGATGCTCGTCAGCAGTAAGATGCACAGATGTTTGGACCTCCACCCCAACATACCTTCTTGGTAGGGGAAGGGAGCAAGTAGAGAAGACCGCTGCTGTGAGCAGTGGTTGCCTTGTGCAACGTGCAGGTGTACCGTAGCCGGCTGGAGGGTTGGCTGGAGGTTTGACTATGATGGCTGTAGATTCACAGGCAGTAATTAGGATGGATAACTGAAGGGTGGTAGCTGTCACTGTCTAACCTGGTATTTCTGATGTTCATACCTGCACCTGCTGTAATCAGAGTAAGCGAAAAGAAGCCTGGCAGTGCAGCTGCTTTGAGACTGTGTGTTGGTACCTCTTGAAGAAATAAATCAGCAGGCGATGTCTTGCGATGCACCTGTTACGAAGGATTGCATTACCTCTGCTTTTACCCCTCTACAGCGTTCCAACCCCCATGCTGCCTACCCCAACCCCGGACCAAGCACATCACAGCCACAGAGCAGCATGGGATATTCAACTACCTCCCAGCAGCCCCCACAGTACTCGCATCAGACACATCGGTACTGAGCTGCATCCCAATAACGTCAATGCACTGTTGCTAATGCTGCAGGACCGGCCGCGCAGCTGCCTGCCTGGAACCCGGCTTGGGCCACGAGAATGTACTGTACAACCACACCTCCAACCTGTCCGATCGCCACGATCCACCCCCTTCCACAGAGCGGAGTAGTGGCTCCCAAATTGTACCTGTTTTTTTGGGGTTAGACTTGAAAAGAAAGTGCTAGCACAGTTTGTGTTGTGGATATGCTACTTCCATAGTTTACTTGACATGGTTCAGACTGACCGATGCATTTTTTTTCAGTGACAGTCTGTAGCAGTTGAAGCTGTGAAATGTGCTAGGGGCAAGCATTTTTGTTGTCGTATGTGGTGAATTCTCTTGATGTAACAACTTTATCTGACCAATAGTACACAACATCTTTGAACTGGTACTTGAAGCATACAGTATATGTTACCATGGCAAAAAAGCAAACTAACCGTGACTCCAATTGAGACAGTTTTGATAGACGTTTATTTTTAGTGACTTTTGTGGGTTGGTTCAGTTTCCACCTCGATCAATGTTTTATGACCGACACGATTGCTACAATGAGATTTTTTTTTTTTTAAGACCATGAAAACGTTTGCATTTTTTTCCCAGCAATTACAAATGTCCCAAAGATTAATTTCCAACATAAGTTTTCAGTTTTGTTTTTAAATCTATGACTTGACTGGTATTAAAGCTGCTATTTGATAGTAAAATAAGTATGTTGTCATTGATATAAACATGTTTGGTTCAGCAAACAAACTAAAATGATTGTCATAGACAGTGTTTTATTTTTTTCCTGTTGGTGTTAATGATTTGTGAGCATGCTTTGGGATTAAAAAAGCATGAATGATATTTCCTACAAAGGTGCGGCATCCATTCAGATATTTCGTCATGATTTTGGAGAACCAGCTTGGTGTAGTGGATTTTAAATTTTGTTCAGTTAATTATTTTTTTAAACGTTCGCACGTTGTTTAGGGGTGCCATTCCTACAGCAGAGGATCAAGGTGTTAGGAGAGCCTTAGAATTTATGAGGAAAAACTTACATACAATGTACTGTATCAAACTATTTTACATGAATGACGCAAGTATTCTGAATAAAAAAAAAAATCAAACATTGTTAAAACAAGGTGTTATGTAATAAATTTATTTTTCATAAATCTGCATATGACCTTTGCCTGTATTCCTTTTTATCAATGACAACACCCGCTCCCCCATCGTACATCTGTATCGGGTTGTGTCCTGAGAAACAGTATCTGACAGGAGTTTTTCTTGCAAGCGGGCAGGCTTCTGTTAACCGCTGAGAAGGAATTATGTTTTTTTTTAATAGCAGAAAAAAATACAGTGCCTTCACAAAATGTCATTACCCCTGTTGTGTACATGTTAGCTGATCAGCTGGAGATACGCGGAACGTGGGTTTATTACTAGCTACGTTTCGTAGATCAGACAGCTCCTTTTCATCTTACAGCATCTAGAGACGTTCCTGTCTGAATAGTTCTTCTAAGGTTTCTGTAATTCGTTCTTATCTTGGTGTCTAATACCACACCGTGATTTTGTGACATAAATGTATGCAATATACGCAGGATTTTTTTTCCCCGCAAGTGCTTCATGTGGTGTGAACATCAGCTAGTGTGGTCTATTCGGATGCACTGAGCTGCTGACAGGGAGCAAAAGAAAAACCAAATAGGCAGCCAGCCTGAAATGCAAACTGTGTTTGAGGTGAAGATGGAGTTATCTGAGTGGAGTAGGGGCTTAAGTACTCAGGAGACTTAAAACAAAATAAAAATATCTGAGTGCAGTTTATGCTGCCTTAGTAACACTGTGATATCAACCCTCTTTGTTTTGACACAAGTCTTGTCAAAATCTGGCTTTTCTCAGTTTCTGGAATAAAAATAAATATATAGGTGGGAGTGCCTTAAACTTCTTGTTTCTCCAATGACAGCCTTTTCTTGTCCTTTCCTTAATTTTTATATATAGGCTTTGAACTTGCTTGTTTAGTATCTCTAAACTCTTACCAGCTACTGAAATCGTGACAAGAGTAACTTTTCTTTGGCTAAAGTACTGTTGGCCTAGAGGTTTTTTCTTTCTTATTGATGCATATTCATATTTATGCATAATAGTTAATGTTATTCATATTAATGCATAACAGTTAATATTATTCCTATTAATGCCAACCTTATTTGATACCAGTGTATTGTGATGTCTCCAATGCTTTGTTTAAAAGTGCCAGGCTGGCTTTAATTTCAGTTTTGCAAATGGAAATGCATCCAAGTGACAAAAAGGACTCTTGCCATTAGTTTGCACTTGAATTTAATTTTCCTATTAAGAAGGCATTTGAGATGAAGATGCAGCTTATCGACTAATTATAATAAAACTAAATTATACTCTACATTTAGTTCTAAATAGTCTGCTACTCCATTTGCAGTAATTTCATTCATTCTACTCCATTTTTAGTAGACGTATTGCAGATTACCTCAACAAACTGAGATCCTACAGGGAAGTCAAATCTTAATATTTGAGTTGTTCTGCTGTCTGAGTCAGCCGGTCCTTTGGGAGGAGGAATTTGAGGTTTCTTTCTCTAGACCTGTGGAAAGAAAAGGTTTTTCAGTGCTTGGTATAACCTCTGATACCTTCGAAATGGCATATATTTCTGTTGCCGATAAGGTTAATCTTGTATTCATGACAATTATAAATGATTTTCTGCATCAAATAAGTTTTTTATTACTGGTTTTAGGAATACTGAGGGTAAGGCTCTAAATTACTTTCCTGAACTGTTTAAAAAAAAAAAAACAACCCAACTTGTCCCTGTTTTATTCTGGGCGACTTTTTACATGGGGGTTACAGAAAGGGGAGGAAGAAAGTACCTTTGAGAAGATTTAATAGAAGAGTTGCAAATTCCCGTGAGGGAGATGGCAGCTGGGCACGCAGCAGCAGCCGGTGCGTGAGCCCTGCCTCGTTCCTCCCCGCACTCCGCGTTTGTTACTTGGTTCAAGAACTTCAAAGCTTTTCATTTCTCACCAACAATTATCTGGGCCAATCTGAGTGTATTTCGAATAGGTAGAGCCTGGCAGCCTGTCTTTGTTGACTGACTAAAGAACAAATTGTTTTTCCCAAGTAGGTTTAAGTTGAAAACAGGCTACAAGCTGAACTTGATGGTGAGGATAAATATGCTCTTGCATCTGGGTGTTCGCAGCCAGCCTAGCTTCTGCCAGCTCTGAACGTATCGCACCTGGTAACAACCCAGCTTCTTTAAGAAGAAATAAATAACTTTGGCAAATGACCGCTTTTAAAGAGGGTTTGGGCGTTAGTGGTGGGGAGGAGCAGTTTGAGGAAGAAAATGAGACTGGTTCTGTCCTGTCCTTGCCTCTGCATATCCATAAATGGGAAAATATTTGCTGAATTGCCCATGGCAGTGCCCAAGCACTGCCCCGCTGAGGGGTAGGCTGGTGGTCGTTCAGGTTTTCTTTCAGCTTCCTTTTTCCTTCATTCTGAAGCCACTGCTGGGCAGAGTCTCTTCTGGGTCTGGGGCGATTCATGTGTAGGTAGCAAACCCCTCCAGCAGCTGGGGCGGTAGGCCTGAGCAGGAGAGGAGGGAGCAAACGCATCTCTCCAAATTGCTTTTTATTTTCTGCGTGCAATGTTTAGTTTCTATGGGATTTATGTTTCTATGCTTTGCCGGCTCAGGGCGGATATGTAATGCAGGTGGCAGGTATGTGCCATTGCCTGGTCAAACTGTATGCCAGTCCTGGGTGTCTCATTTGCGCCAGATGGGCTCCTCCAAAAGAAAAAAGAGCAACTTCCTCCATGTTCCTTTGCTGAGGACCATCAGCAGCCCAAGTCCCAAGTGTCTCATCAGCTACCGTGTCCGTGGTAGCTTTGCACAAATCTTTCTCCGCAACATGGAGCAGCACAGTTCTGTGCAGCTGATCATAAGGATGTTCTCATGGCCGGTCATTAGGATGTTATTTCATAGGAAGCGGTGTCAACTCAACTCTCCTTCGCCAAATGAAACAAGAAGATGACAGCAAAGCGTGCGTGGAGTGTGAGTGAAGCATGCAGGAGTTAGCCGTGTCATGGGAAATGGCCTGAAGGTCTGTCAAAAAGGATCTTGGAAGCTGTTCCTGTCTCTTTCACCTTCTTGTATGTCTCTTGCCTGTTCAGACCCCAGCAGAGGTGGCAGTTTGTGAGAACGAGGGTTGGGCTTGGTTGCGGGTGGAGGTTTTCTGTGAAGAAATGACTTGTTCTGTTCCCCAGCGTCCATCGCTTTCTTTCTAAAATTGCTCTTTGAACAATAAGCAGCTCCTGTTGTATCTCCCCCAGGCCCACCTTGGCTTCCCCAAAAGGCAAGCTGTGATCTCTGCCTTTCACGTATGGTGGCTGTTGATGGTTTTAAGGGCACGGTTAGGCAGTTTGACTGCCACCAAGTGGGACAATGGCGGTGGGACGAAGCCTGCAGGAACTGGTATTGGTTATTGTGTATCAGAAAGGAAAGGCATAGATCATTTCTCGGAGCCGGTGGTGAAGTGGCAGACCTGCCATTTGGACTAAAAGTTGTTACCATTGTTAAGTTGAGCCTCTTCTCTGCAGAAGGGCTGAGTAATGTGGTGCTATTTTAGTTACGCCCCTGAATAGAGCAGCCCTTTTTTTGTTGGGTAACGCAACGTCTCAGCATCTTCCTTCAGGCTAAATGGTGACAGTGCTTCAGGATGCCAGTTCTGAGACAGTTTAATAGCCAGCGTCCCTTGAGACCAAGGTAGATGAGCTTAATTCAGTGCAATTTGCTTGTCACAGCTGTGGATAAAGAACACTTTGTGAAATCATGTCAGACATCTGAATGATGGGATGTACAAACTGTGTTCTAGCAGTAGGAGAGGTAGATAAAAAGGTGCTTACCCTTTGAAAGCGAAACAGAAACAAAGGTGCTTCTTCCACCAGGACTCTTGCAATAAGTTCCTCTCCTCGAGGATTTTAAGCAGCCTTTATCTCGGTGGTTGGCTTCAGCGCTGGCAGAAGGCAGCTATCTCCAGAGGACAGTCAAAGGGATCCGGGGCTGTAGAACTTGGCACCAGCGCTGATGTTAATGAAGCCACTGCCCTGGGGTGACGCACACCCGCTCCAACCCGGGATGGCAATCTGGACAAGCTCCATCGCTGCTCTGAAAGCTCCCACGTCACAACATATTGAAAAGCCCTCTTCAGCCTGCCAGGGTTAGGGTGTCTTTCCATGGCCCTCACACTGAGTTTAACTATCCCTTTGCATCTCTGGTCCTACTTAGGTGGGCTGGACACTCCACGGGAGCCGGGGGAGGTGGAGAAAGGGCTAGCGCCAGGACTGCTTGTTATTTCAGCAGCGCAGCACGTCTTGGCACATAACCTCATGCCCACAGAAGCACCAAGGACAGCCTTTGCAGCACCTGCTTTCAGGAGATGTTCCCATTTCCTCAGCCTGGGGTGTGGGAACGCTGCCGTGTGCTCGGAGCAAGCCCTTGCTGAGTAGTTGTGGGAGCTTTGGATTTGTCCAATGCTTTACCCACAGCGCCTGAGGAGCAGCAGCCTCTCTGCCACCCCATCAGCTACATGAGAAAGGCAACCAGCTGACTGAGGGAGGAAGGGAGAGAGATGAAGCAGGGGTCTGTGTAAGGAGAGTGCCTACACGAGTCCTGAGATTAGAGTTGAAAAACCCTGAGCAGACGCTTATGGAAGGCACGGTTATGCCCTTCCCGAAGGCGAAGAGGTACTGTCTTCCCCTGTGAGGTGTAAATAACACTCCTGTCTTTAATGCGAGCTCTTTCCTTCTCGGAGTCACTGTGCCAAAATCTACTCTGTCCCCTACATTTGTGTTTCCAGTTTACGCAGGGTCGCCTTTCGTATCCAGCGGCTGGTCTTCCCACAAGGTGCTGGCAGGGTGTGCATAGAGCTGTTCTTACCAATCAACTTCTTAAATTAAAATTCTTTTGCTGTTTATAGTGTTTCTCAAATATACGCAGGGACCTGTGAGGCTTCCTACACCAACCTTAGTGAGCTCTTCCTGCTAACTGGGCAGGGAAAACAAATAGAATAAATTGTTCGGTGTGTTTCACATCTGCTTCAGCCACATCCTCCTGTAGATCAGAATGTGGAGATAGCCAGCGAGCTGTGGAGGAGGATTCTTTGGGGATAAGTTCTGTGGCTGGGTACCAGGAATGATCACCGTGGTGGCCGTGTGTTTTCAGATGTGTTCACCTCGGTGCCGGCAGCTCGTACCCAGCTCGGGCACTCCTGAAGCCCTCTGTGCACAGGCTTCAGGCTCTGCCCTGGCTCTCTGCCCCACCTTACCTTCAGAAAATCAGGAAAAAGGTGAGAGGAGTATTACGTTCCAGCCCAGGAACTTGGAAATCCCTATATAAGCTCCTAATACGTGTTCCACGACCACCAGCCACGCAGGTATGTAAGATATCCACATAATTTATTTGCATGCCGGACAAAACCAGCTGGTGTGAAAATCCCACCCCAGTTGCCTTGGAGGCTCTGCCGGGGACGTCTGACGCAGCCTGTGCCTCCTGAGCGACGGGCAGTCGGCGCCCGGGGCCGATGAGCAGCTGCTTGATCAGATCTCATCCAACCCTCGCTCCGTGGGTGAAGAGGTGAGGCTGTCGTTTGCAATCACACGCTTCTCCAGCTCCCCAGGAGGCACAGGCGTTGCTGGTGGGGGCTGAGGGGAGGAGGAAAGGTAGCAGCCACAGACAGTGAGGTGCTGGTGAGTCACGATGGCTGATCTGCACCCTGGGGCTCAGCGGGACGGTGAGGGCTCGAGATGTTGCGGGGACCAATGCAGAAGGGCCAATTTACTGGAAAACCTCCTTTTCCCCGACTCAAAAGTTGAAGAGTGTGTGGGTGCTCAAAGGCAGATCAAATTGCCCGAAGGGGGACAAAAGGAGGAGACCACCTGATGGCGTACAGCTGCCGTGCAGAGCACCGGGTGGCCCGTGTTGCTTGAAGTTAAGTGTTTGCAGGGAGCTGCAATGCCGTTCGCAGCCCCCACAGGGACGTATGGCTGTGCCCTTGCCGGGCAAATTCTGACGAGTGCAGCACCCCGAAGGTGCATACAGCGAGATGCTGTCACGGGGGAAACTGGTGACACAGGTGCCAAACCACTGCTCTGACAAACCACGAGCCAGGCCATGTTTACAGGAGATGCATCATTTTGGTTGAAATATTACAGAGTGGGAGATGGCTCTAAGAGTGATTTTAACTTCCACCAGAAGAGAAGACAGCAAAAAATGGATCAACATAGAATTGCAGAATGGTTTAGGTTGGAAAGGACCTTAAAGATCATCGAGTTCCAACCCGCTGCCGTGGGCCAGGACACCTCCTACCAGCCCAGGTTGCCCAAAGCCCCATCCAGCCTGGCCTTGAACACCTCCAGGGATGGAGCTTCCATGGCTTCTCTGGGCAGCCTGTTCCAGCGTCTCACCACCCTCATAGTGAAAAATTTGTTCCTAATATCTAATTTAAATCTACCCTCTTCCAGTTTGAAGTCATCACCCTTTGTCCTATCACTATATTCCCTTGTAAAAAGTCGCTCTCCATCTTTCCTGTAGCCGCCCTTCAGATACTGGAAGGCTGCTATAATGTCTCCCCAGAGCCTTCTCTTCTCCAGGCTGAACAACCCCAACTCTCTCAGCCTGTCTTCATAGGAGAGGTGCTCCAGCCCTCTGATCGTCTTCATGGCCCTCCTCTGGACTACTTGCTCCAACAGGTCCCTGTCCTTCTTATGTTGGGGGCTCCAGAGCCGGATGCAGTACTCCAGGCAAGGTCTCACGAGAGCAGAGTAGAGGGGCAGAATCCCCTCCCTCGCCCTGCTGGCCATGCTTCTTTTGATGCAGCCCAGGATACGGTTGGCTTTCTGGGCTGTGATCGCACGTTGCCGGCTCATGTTGAGCGTCTCATCAACCAACACCTCCAAGTCCTTCTCAGGGCTGCTCTTGATCCATTCTCCATCGAGCCTGTATTTGAACATGGGATTGCCCCGACCCACGTGCAGGACCTCACACTTGGCCTTGTTGAATGTCATGAGGTTCGCACAGGCCCACCTCTCCAGCCTGTCCAGGTCACTCATAAAACACAAGCGTGGAAGTTTGTCTGTCACATTTATTTGGTTTTTCTTAATGGACATTTAAAAGTATGACATCCAATTCACTCGGAACGAGTATCACAGAGGTTTGTGTTTTAATGAAGTAACCCGTGCTGCACCGTGCGGCATCTGTAAACCGGCAACATGCACATACCTCAAAGGAAGGGGGAAAAATCCAAGCTGGACTCTGGGTTTGGAAGACAAAGTGAGTGTAACATGTCATAAACCTGCAGTTTGAACAAGGCGTGAACGGGGAGCTCTCTCCCCGGTTTGTTTTCAGGATGGTGTGCGGATCCCGCTGTGTGTGGCCCAGGGGCGCTGCAGCCAGAAGTGCCGCTCGTGGGGTTCGGTGGGTTTGAGGGGGGTCCTGAAGGGTGTGGGGGCTCAGGCAGGAGAAGGGGTGGTGCAGCTTTTGTTTCCACCGCAGTCTTTTGCAGAACATTGCAAAACGGGGCAGGAAAGCCCCTTTCGTGGACAGAGGACACTAAATGTAATGTATAGATGTCATCACCATTATCAGATTTACAGTTTATTCCTTTATTAAAGGCATTCCCAGAGAAAAAAAGTTAAACATCCACACTGAAACCCATTTCCACTGGCTGGAAACCTAATGAATTGATTGTAAAAATTATTTTCCTTGAGAGAGGCAACTTACTTAAATAGTAATATTTAAATATGGTAGCTTATGCTCCTTGAGGTTACAAAGACACCTGTATTTTTGGATCCTTAACACCAGGATTATACAAGGATCCTTAACAATCCTTGTGCAATCCTTAACAATGCTAGGATTTAAAATATTGATTATGCTAATTATTTATACAATTTTAATTAATATCCAAGAGCTATGTGAATGTGCCTGTTCCTGAAAGGTTACTAATCTTCATGGTGATGTGTCAGGGCAGATTACTGTATATATGTATATGTTTTTTCCCCCTTCTTTGTATTTCAATGAATCTTTTTAGCTGAAAATAATTCAAACTTTGGCTCGACTGAAAATAACAGAAAATAAGAGGATTTAGCAAAACAGGATTTCTGCAGAGATGTTGGCCTTTTTTCAGCAGGCTGAACAACAAGCTCAAAGCATCAGCCCTCTTCTCTAATTGCAGGAGCGATGCCAGAGGCTGCGGATGGTTCCTGTTGAGTTCCCTACCTGGACAGAAATGCACAACAGGGGAGGGGGTTTCACATCGCTTTCCCTGCGGAAGGCCAACACCTGCAGGAGAGATCGTGCGCACCCCGGCAAAGTCACGGGGAGAGATTTTACACCTTCATCTCACAGACCTCGGGCTGAAGCTCTGCCAGTGACCTTCCAGCGTCAACGGTTTGGAGTCAGCAGAGGCAGTTTGGGATCAGGATGCCCCAAATAAACCATCACACACACACACACCCCCCCCCCCAGGCTTCCAGCTCAGGGTGACTGCAAGAGTGGAAAAAAATCCACCAAAACCCCAAGACCTGTGAAACCACAAGGCAGGGAAAGAACTATGTGGGTATGATGTTGACTGTGAAAATACCAAAGGTGAGGTAAGAGAAGTTAAAAGGAGTGTCAGAATGAAAAGTAACTCGAGAAAAAGGCAAAGCAGTGTCCGGAGATGCTCTGGAGGTGCATGTGTCCAAGGGTGCCTCAGGGCGGGCGAGGAGCTGGTGTGGTCTGGGGCTGGGCAGCACCAGGACCTGCTGCTCCCCACCGTGCCAGGAGCTGAGTACGCAGCCGAGTCCCCTTCGCATCCCCAAACGGCACCAACGTTTCCCAGTGCTGCCCCCGCCCCAAATCAAGCTCAAATATCTCACAAAGACAAAACCCATCTCTCTCACAGCTGGTGATTTGTGGGGACAAAGCTGGTGCCTGGCAGAGACACGTCGGCGATGACCGCAGGGAGGGCATTGCCCTCCGGTGCCAGGGGCTGGGCACAGGCAGGTGTCAGGGCCGGTGTGACACCCTGCGGCGCGGTACCTCGCGATGGCCGGCACGCATCGCCGTTTAATACTGCATCATGTCAAAGAGAATCCAATATGAGCAAATGTAGCTCAGACTCCATCTCAAACACTTACCCTTCAAGCCTCACACGGAGGATGTTATTTCTAATAAATATTTAAGGCAGTAAAGCTTCCTTCAGAGAGGGCTGCTGCATTCCCGTCGCATGCCTTCTCAAGGGGAGAAGCCTGCGTCAGCCAATTCGACTATTCATACGTTTGATATATAGTATCTGTTCTATGGAAAAATGCCTCAGGGTGAAGTGTGTTTAATAGAGAGAGGCTAATATGTGAGTGATTTATCTCATTTTGGTAAGTTCATGCCTGTAATTCAATAACCCCATGAGCTACACTTAACTGTATTCAATAAAGATGATCTAAAGGAGATGTTCGTGCAGGTGAAGGATTCAAGAACCGAAGGAAAGGATGTTATAAATAAGTGGACTTGAAGTAAACAGGGAGCTCAGGCAGAACCCTTCCCCGGGATAAATGTCTTGAGCATCATTAAACCAGTACAAATGGCTCTGTGAGCTGCGGAGATTTCTCTCTCTGAAAGGATGAAGCTGTGAGAGAGACTTTCATTAGGGAGAAAATGCCACATTACGCTCTGGCCCTGACCCGAATCCTGCGGCAATCCTTTGCGAGCTGTCATCTTGGGGAGCATCCCCGGCAGAGCGTGCCGGATCATCTTGAAATAAGGTGATGTTATGAAGGGCGCAGGAAGGGGAGTTTACAAGCAGTCAGAGGAAAGAGGTGTGACAGCACACAGCTTTATTCTCCACCTGCTTTGGAAAACCTTCAGACATGTACCTGGGTGCACAGAGCGCTTCTTTACAGACAATGCCGTGCGCAAACTACACGACAGCATGACAAGGAAATATGGTCGCTAAATGGCTG
The DNA here is from genome assembly GCA_017639485.1 of Pluvialis apricaria. NCBI lineage: Eukaryota > Metazoa > Chordata > Aves > Charadriiformes > Charadriidae > Pluvialis > Pluvialis apricaria. Next base: position 23,159,995 of record CM030007.1, read on the forward strand.
TTTGGGGCTGTAATTGCCCAGTTTGCATGTAAAACTAAAGTAAATAGCACTGGCAGCTGAGTCACCCGATTGCAGACCTGAAGCACTTCAAAGTTAGGTCTAAAAATATCTTGTGTTCTTCTAAGATACTGGCTGGGTGGAGAAGAAAAGGGCACTGAAAAAAAAAGGTATCGCAGCATTGACAGCGACTGCACAAAGGGCTTTGGGATCTGGTGTGAGTGTTGCCCTGCGCTCTGGGCAAGTGGCACCAGGGACGCCCCGGCTCGCTCAGCGCCGGGGTTTGCAGTGCCATGCCCTACCTGTGGGGAAGCCTCTTGGGGATGATTTTCCTCCCCGATGCCCATCGTAGCACTACGGAGAGCCATGGCTGCTGCGGGACGCTCTGCTCCCCTCGGCGAGGAGGAGAAGGAGGAAGGGGGTGGTGCAGGAGGTAGTCAAAGGTATAGAACAGTTGCAATATCAGGAAAAAAACCCAGGGTTTTTCAGCCCAGCTGAAGAAAGAGGTGATAGTGGAGGCCTGGGGACAGCAAACAGGCCATGACCACTCACTGCCTCTTCCAGGTCAATGCCTTGGAGACACCAAGTGAAAGCAGGAGGCAGCGGCTCAAAATCGGAGAGGTGCTTTCACACAGCGTGTCATTACCCAATGGAGCTCTGCCGCAGGAGGCTGCCAGTGCTGGCCACAGCTTCAAAACAGGGCAGGAAAAAATCATGAAAGGAAATCCTTTTAAAGGCCGCTGCCTACAGAGACATTAGCTCTGGCCCAGGACCCCTTGGGTCCCCAGAGGTGGGGAGGAGAGGTTGGGGTGGTGCTGCGATGGGTTCACCCTGTCCTCACTCCTCCCATGGCATCTGCTGCTGGTAGGGACAAGCCGCGGGGTCAGGTGGACATTTGGTCTGACCAAGGGTGACCGCTCCTCTGTGACATGCAGTCGCATGTGGTTGGTGGCCCTGACCCACCACGTGAAGGTCACCCTGCAGCTGCAGCCTGGCAAACCCACCTGCAGAGAAACACGCTGTGCTCATCCCGCCTGGTCCTGCAGTGCAGCAGCTCAGCTGGAGCCTTTTGATGTGAGATGCATTTGCCCGTTCATCACCCTGACGGTCAAAGCCCAAAATCTTCAAAAATTGAAAAATCAGCACTGGAGCAAAGCGAGTGAGAAGAGACACCGAGCTGTCAGCGTTAGAGGAGAGGACAAGAGAGGCAACGCAGCCCCTGGGGCACCTGCTGCTGCTACCACGGCTCCTGCTGCTGGCACCACCAAGAGCATGGGCATCACTGGAGGGAGCATGAAGGGGCCGGGGAGATGGAGCAAGAGTTGGCGGGAGCAGAAAGGAGAGCAGAGGGAGGACAAATGCGAGCAGTGGGAGGACCTCAACCTGTGCAACCCACTGTGGTACCAACTCCTATTTCTTCCTTCCCTCCCCAGCATTTACGTCACTGGAATAAACGAACTGGGTCTTCTCAGCCCCTGTGGAGTCCCCAGTGTTTCTGGTGCCCACAGCCCTCTCAAAGACCCAGCAGGCAGTGCTGGAGGTTGCACTGAGGAAGCTATAAGTGTTGTTTCTATTCCAAAGCATCACTGCCACAAATGGGGCGGGCATCAAAAGCCCGGGCTGAGGCACAGCCAGATGCTCAGCTTGTCTGAGATGGAGCGGAGCTCTTGTGACCACTGGAGCTCTGGAAGGGATTTTCCAAGGCTCGTTGGCACAAAGCTGACAGTTTTTGTTTTTCCTGCTGCTTTCAGAAGGGGCTCTCCTTGGCGATGAGCTCATCTGTTTGTAAGGTTCAGCAAGGGCAGCCAAATCACTCACCCCACGTGGGCTGCACACAGCCTCCCCGCACATCTCTTGGTCCTCTCTAGGGCCGAAGGAGGAGATGCCTGGCCCTGGCATCCCACACCTCCCAGCCCAGCCAGTCCGAGGAGCCGAGCAGCTCAGCAAGAACCCCAAACATCCTCAAGCCAGTGGGGTGAAAGTGTACAATTTGGAGGGACATGCTAAAGCACCACAGCTAAATCCGCAGGAACAAGTCTGTCTGAGCCCTGTGCCCAGGACAGCCTCCAGGGGTTTCTTGAGGTCATTTTTGTGCCTTTCCAAATGTTTTGGAAAGTACATTTTTCTCAGCTGATTCAAACAAAGACTAGCGCTGATGTTTTCCAAAAGCTTTCCAAATAGTTTTTTGAGCAAGGCTGTACAGGCCGGGAGGGGGAATCATAAGGGTACGCAAAGGCCCTGGAGGGCAGAAAACGTCTCTGCTGGGTTGCATTTGTTCCACAGTCTTTCCAGAACGTAGCTCATTCAGTGTTTTGGTTTTTTTTTCCCTTTGGTTGTCATTCTCTGTGGTTGTTGAAATGTTTGTAGCTTCCATTTATGCAAAACACCCTCCTAATGTTTGTCCCAGCTGCCTTTTCACTCAAAATTCACAGAAATATTATGTATTGTACCAAGCACTGATCCTCCTTTGGATACTTTGCGCTTGTCTCTTTGGCATCTCTGTTTGCTGTTTTGCTTGCACACGCTGTGACTATTTTGCACCCCATTTGCTCTCAGCAGCGGTACCCCAGTCGCCTGCACCAGCACCAGCACAGCACAAAGCAAAGGAAAAACCTGGGGTAATATGGAACGCACAGTAAAAATGGCAAATCTCTCTCTCTCTCTCTCTCAACGGATCTGAATAAACCAACCCTTATAAATATGCAGAGTAATAAAACCCTTAATGCAGCGTGATTAAAAAGTTATGGTTCCCCCAGCAACCCGAACTCGGCTGCATTGCGCGCGCGGAGGCTCTGAGATGATGGGCTTTGCTGTTAAATTTATGCCTTCATCTGCCTCGGTGCGCTGCAGCTGGGTTAGGGTTGCCATGGGAATGGGAGGTCAGGTTTTGCGCTGGTGTGAGTGTGGAGAAGGCAGCGGGTCCCCTGCCCTCCCAGGCTGGCGCGGCTGCTCCCCGGTGCTGCGGTGGCTGGCAGCTGCCTCCTTCGCCCGCCTGATCCCGGTGCGGTGCATGAAAGCATCTTCCTGGCTTCCAGTCCGGCCCCGCACCCAGCACAGGTGGGTTTCAAACCCCTTTTCTCCATCTTTCCTGAAGATAGCACTGGCGCTTCTATAGCACTCACGCTGCCTGAAATGTGCATTTTTTAATTTTATTTTTCTTTCGCTTTTTTTTTAGTCTGTAGTTCCCGCTGGGGCTTGGCACGTTGCCTCCGGTTTTCTCCGTAATCAGCCCTGGGTCAATCCTCTCACGCATCTCACCCTCGCCTTCTGGGTTTTCCCCGTACACCCTTACCAGGGGCACAAGCGCCCGCTGACCCCTTTTAGATGAGGGCTCAGTGAATCGTTTGTATAAAACATATTTGATGAATGTCCTGAATATTTTGGCATTTCCAAAACCTGCAGGTTATCCCACGCCCCTACTTGTTTGCTTGGGGCTATTTGTGAATCTGGTCCCCAAACAGCAGTGGTCTGTGAGGCAGTCAAACACCAGTGGGTACAACGAAATATCCAGTTTGGTTTTTGCAGGGGAGCTTTGTGAGTAATGCAGGTAAGGAACCCTGTGGCGAGGAGCAAGCCCAGAGCGAGAATAAAGTATGAATTCTGCGAGGGTAATTAACCTTTAGGAGATCTCAACCAGGATAGATGAGCTCTCTGTCACGTTGAGATTTTAATCAAGACAGAGGGTCTTTCTCACAGATTCACTCCTGCTCGGGCACAAATTGCCGGGCTGGAAGCAGGAGTTCCCGGCTGCGTTTTTATGGCCGGTGTTATGCAGGAGGTCAGAGCGGCTGATGGTAATGGCCCCCATGGCCTTCCAATTTATGACTCTATGAATTTCAAACTGTTCATTCACTTGTAATGTTTGTAATTTATACTGAACGAAATGTCACCCAGACAGTGACCAGAAGCAATGCCACGTGGCTGCCGCCATGGCCCGACGCAGCCGGCGCTGGGAGAGGCAGCTTGCCACCGGCAGCTCCCGGTACGCCACAAGCAGCTCCTGTCACTGCAGCTCATTAAAAGCCCACTTTGGAGGAGCTGGTCACACAGAGAGATCTTAATGATCCAAATGTTCCTTCCAGGTGGGACAGGGACCTCCTGTGACATCTATGCACTGGGAGCGTGTACAGGACATTGAGCGTGATCAAAATACTTGGTGATTTTCACAAATCTCTCTACAGGTATTTTTCCTCCCTCTCCATCACCACCTTCCCTAGCAGTAGGCATCCTTCGTGCGTTTCTCTTAAGCTTTTTTCCTTGTCCTTTCCATGTTAAATTACAACTTCAGTAGGACATGTTGGACTCTGCTTGCTGTACCACGACCGTCAATTCAGTTCCATAATCTCTATTTTATTTTCAGCGGTAACATTACTCAAGGATTGTTACTTGAGAACGGCAAATAAATTCTCAGATTTTTTTTCCCCCCATTTTCCCTATAATTTGATTGTGGTTAGAGGTGTGTCCTGTTAAACAAATAGGTGAGAGGCTAAGTCAGAGGTCCTGCTTAAACTTCACCCAGAGGGCAGGTGGGGAACAATAGGTGGCAAAGGGCCTTTCTTCTGTGGGTTCTTCATGTTGCCATGAACATGAGTGTTTTACTGAGCAGGGCCGTGAGCCTGGAGAATTCCTCACAAATGAGGGTCTAGGATTCAAAGACACCTATCTCCTGCTTTCTGCCCTGGTTTTGTGGTGATTAATGTGTCTTTGGGTCCAGGGGTTTCATCAGGAGAGCAGCACGGCTGGGGCAGCACAGCTGTGTGCAGTTTCTCCTGGCAGCACTAGAGGGAAGGTACCTGAGCAGTTTGGAAGTGAGCTGTTCCCAACCTCTTCCCCGTGTCCATGGGAAGTCAGGAGCTAGGCTGCTTTTCCTAGCCCGTAAATTCATGCCATTACATGAGAACTGCAGCTTTCATTTTTGCAAAAAAAGGGAAATATTTAGGGAAACTTTGTAAATAGAAGACCTCACATATATTTGGATATCCTCTGAAATTCATTAGCTTTATTGCTGATTTGTTGAGCAAGGTCAGGAGCCTTCTTATTGTAAGGTTTTAACCCAACAAATTGAACAGCATTGGAGCACTCGGCCACTCTTCAGGTTGGGATTGCGAAGGGATGAGCCTAAAAGATAAACCCAGCTTCAACTGCGTTCAGCTTTTCCCCTTCACTGCTGCTGCGGTGCCTCGAGGTGATTTAATCTGGGGGGAAAATTTGCAGATGAGGACTGGGCATGGGAGCAGCCCATGAAGTCCGGCCCCAGCCAGCAGCACTGCTCGGAAGCAGAAGCAACTCCTCGATAACTCCTGGGTCCCATCTCAAAGGATGGGTCCCTGACCAGTCATGTATTTAATTAACCCTCACGTTAGCTGAGCTGCCAGAGATGTGGTTGGGAGGTTGGAAGCGGAGAGGAGCTCTGTGGAGGGGCAGTAGCTCTGCCAGGAGCTGCCAAGGTGATGCGCCCCATGTGTGCAGGTCTCCGGCACCTGCGCGTGCCCTGGATGGCTGCTGAGCACTGCTCTCATACTGCCTTTTGGATGCTGCTGGTCCTAACTGGACACAAATGATCTAGCTTAAAAGTGATCAGTCAAGCACTTGTGAGGTTTACGAAAATCACAAAGTTTGAAGAGAAAAAAGGGGATAGCTTGGTCATTTAAATTGGTGTAGCCAGTTTCACTGTGAATTCTCGTTAATTTAGGTTGGCTTTTCTCTTTGAATATTTATTACGAAGCAAGGACTCCCCAGTTGCCCTGAGCTCTGCGAACAACACAGTCACCTGAACACAGGGAAGCTCTTTTAAGACCAATGCACAGACATAGCAGAAATGGCTCCATGAAGGTTTCCCATTTAGCTGATTGATGATGAAAACCAGGATTGGCCTCTGCACAAGACTGCTCTGGGACTGCCATGCTGGAGGCTCTAGGCATGCACCATCAGAGCAGTCAGCAGCCCTGTCTTTCAGGTAAGGGGGTCTAGGCAGGACGCGGGCACACACCAGCTTCCCTCTGGCTGAGTGATGCAGGAGGAGAGCTGATTCCCCAACCATCTGGGAGCTGCAGCGCTTCCTGGCCAGGCAGTTGGGTCTCCATGGGACGACACAGGGATGGCCCAGCCAACCAGCCCTGACCCAGCCTTCTGTACGTTTCCTGCAGCTCTAAAGTATTGTTTTGGCAAGTTTAGCTGACAACTTCTCCCCTGAGGAGACATCAAGTGGAGCTCTACAAGGTCTACCATAGTGATCACAAGGGTGTAGAGCCGGGCTGCCTGGCTCTTGCCCTTCTCCCTGCTCCCCAGCTGCAGCTCCCCTTGCCATAAGAGCTCTACTGGACAGAGCGACTCTGCCAAGAAGAGGTGTACAGAATTTGTAAGAGCTTAGACAAAGTGGTGAAGGCAATGCCTCCAGCCTTGGCACTGAATCCTGCCAGGTTAATGCTCACCTGCCCAATGGGCAAACAGACCTGTGCCTCTCAACCCCCCGGCATCCTTCTCCCAGAGGAGGGACCGCATGCCCCTGCATGGCCACGGCCAGCACAGCTTCAGGGCAAAGGACTATATCTGGATTTGATGTGAAAAGGACCAGCTGGGAGCTCTGCCTCACTGGTTCCAGTCTTCAGCAGCCGCCGGTGATTGCCTCCTCTGACTTCACTCATAAACTGAGCAAGCTTGTCATCACCTTCCTGCCCTCATTTTCCTCCGCTAGGAGTTATACCCTCTTCTAATTTCCAGCCCATCCCCATTTTAGACCCCCTCATTCTTGCGATGGTTTAGTTGACATGTTTTCTGCCTGTCCCCCTGCAGGCAGGCGAGCTGCCACCTCTTTGCTCGGCATTTCCAAGCACCCGTTGGAGCAGCAAATCCTGGGGAGCTCCGAGAGGAGCACCCAAGTGTAGTACGGGATCGCACCATAAGAGGGAGATGATTCCCTGTGGATTTTCTGGGGGACCCGTAGCCCTGTCCTGAGCAGTGGGTGCCAGTGGAAAAGGTGGGCCATGGTGGGCACAGAGGTCTGGCAGAGAAAAGAAGAAGGGGACATTTCAGGATTCCTCATCTCAGGAGTGTGATATCCTTTCCGTGGGTTTATCACAGGAGGTTGTCAGTGGGTCTAGGAAAGGCTGCTATGCCGAAAGGAGATTTTCAGGTATTCCAGTGTATTCCAACACAAAAAGGGCTGCGATCACTTCCAACCAAATTATTTTAAATAGTAAAGCCAGTTTCTAATAGCTGCATAGAAAAAAAAATTAATTTTGTCACAAAACCAGTCTTCCTCCTCCAAGGGAAGGAATATTTTTCTCAAGGTCTGAAGTGCACACTTACATCTTTTGAAGCATGTTTCTTGAACTTCAACAAAAGAATGGGAAAAAAGAGCAACCAAAAAATACGTACCAGTGCGGGTATCTTGCATTATCACCCCTGGCTGTCTCGAACAACGGCACCACGCTCCTCGGTGTTCATTTCTGGAAGAGATTTGAATAGAGGGACGAGGTGTGAGACATTTTGAAAAGTCTTCATTAAAGTGCTGAGCTATTTCCCACCTCCTCCTCCTCTTCCCATCACACCTCCTTTTTTCCTCCCCCCCCTCTCTTCAAGCCTTGTCTCAGGAGGTTAAGGAGCAGAATTACATCAACTGCCTTTTTCTTCCAGCCCACATCAATCTCCCAAGCTTCAGACTTTGTTTTTTTGCCAAAACTGTTTGAAGCTGGAAAGGGCCTGAACTTGGCCAAGTTCAGAAGTATCTGCGACAGCCTGAAAACAGACTGAAGCGTCCAACACGGGGTGGCCACCTCTCCTCCCCCTGCGCCCTGGCACTAACAGCAAATGTTTGTAGCCACAAAAAAGCTTGCTCAAGCTTGCTGTTGCCTGCTTGGCTCAGCCCGGTGTACACAGCATCCCAAGCCATGAGGGGCAGGTTGGAGGGAAGGAGAGCAGCTTGCTATGAGAGGCTACAGCAGAAACACTTCAGCATCTCTGCTGGGCAAGAATTTGGGCCGCCAGGCCTTTGAGGGGAGGCAGAAGGGCAATGGGGAACCAAGAGATGCTAGAGAAAGTCAACAGGCAGGTACCAAGCAAGAAAGTCTCCTGCTGGGGTAAAGCTTGCTGTCTGGTCTCCAGTAAGAGGGATGGGAATGGGAAAGTACTTGAGGGTGGAGCAAGCCTGTGGTAGGTTTAGTTTCCCCCTCATGTTCCTGTCCTGAAGGATCTTGTCCCACTAGGTCGCAGTGTGCAGTGGGTCCCGGACAGTGAGAGATGAGGCAGTGATAATGTTGTAGCCCTCCAGTTCAACACCGAGCCCTGGTGGGAGAGGGAAATATCCCTTCTCGCATCTCTCAGAAGGTGTCACATCAAAGCACAAAGCAGCGATCGCTGCACCATAGCTGGTAGCAAGTTTCTTGGGGTAATGAAGACAAACAGATTTCTTCCACGGACTTCACATGACCCTGCAGCTCCTACGTGATGTAATGGAAGTGGCAGCAGGCCAGAGACACCAGGACATCACTCACAGCACTTCACAACTCATCTGTTACACCTTAAAAAAGAACAATGAAGGAAAACAGCAAATGAGGCTGACCAGGGCAGCAGGACAGATGGAAATAACCAGCAGTGACAGCGTGGCCTCAGCTTTCTCTTTCCCTGAGGTAAGAGTGAGACAAGTCAAATCTCTCCTGAGAGAGCCATCAGCTACAAGTATTCCCTAAGCTCTTTGGCTGTCGCAAGTGGTGACCCCTCAGGAAAGGTAAGTAGTTCAGTATTCATTGACTTGTCAGTCGAGGGAGACTTTTGCACCAGTTCTCCAGTGCTGCTCCATCTCCTTTGCTTCTGTGCAAGCAGGAACAGACCAGCTCCAGGAAGGGTCTAGGAACAACCACTCTACAGGTAGGACATCAGATGAGACATCTGGAGCAGCAGGAGAGTGACTGGCAGTTTCCCATGGCTCTTTCTCAAGCAATACAAAGGAACAGGAACTGGAACTGTATTTTGCCAGAAAATGGGACTCTAGGCAGGATCCTTCAAAGACTCTCAGAGAGCAGCAGTTTACCAGGACACTCCCATGTCCTTTGCAGAACATGCTGTTAATCTGTTCCCTTCATCAGATTGCTCTCCGCGTGGTTGCCATCTCCCTGCAGGAGTCTCACTAGGTCACAAGAAGTTTCTACTGGGAACAAATCAGGAAAGGAAACACCTGGACTTGCCTTCCCTCTACAGCCAGGAAGGGAGAGTTGGGACCACTTGTTCTCTAGAGCTAAAAGCCATCATCACCAAGGCAACTCAATTTCTGGTGTCTCGCTAGAGAAAGTGGCTGAGTGCTCAGCCTACCGGAAAGATTCTCAAAAGGTAGGATCACCCTGTTCATCTAGTTAGCACCTGCCTAGGTCAGAACTCCTTTATGTTAGACACTTTACAAAAGCACAATTGCTTTTCCAAAGAGCTGGTGGTTCCTCTAGGCAAGACGAAGTGACGGAAGGAAAAAGCCCCACAATGCAAACAGCATTTCCAGACTTCCTTAGAGGTTACTCTAGTACTACTATAGCCAGTGCACTGGCTTCCCTTGGCTCCTCTGGGGAGCTCTTGGGGCAGACCGAAAGTCCTGCCCCTCCCAGGTTATCTCAGGAACCAGTGATGAAGTGGTCTCAAGTGGCTTGAGTGAATTTCCTTCTTTTCTGGAAGGAAAAACTAACAACTGTCCCCTCATCAGACAGTAGAGACTTTATGCAGCAGAAGGACACAGGACATCAGGATTTATTAGTCCCATGGCTCACATAATTCCTTGATTTAGGTGACTAGAAAAATCTTGGCACTCCATGACCTTTGTGCATCAGGTTACAAATCTTTAGATCACACTGACTTCACATTTGTATTCCCTTTCCATGGCCAGCTGAGAAAATTCACATTTTAAAAGAATTCAGCAAAACATGTTAATTACGATGCCACAGAATAAAAGCTTGTATCAGATGGTATGTAACATCACCTTCTGCTTTTTCTTGTATTTTTTTGTATTTCTTTCTAGAGTGTCTCCTGAAAAAAAAAAAAAAAAAAGAAGAAGAAACAAAACCAAAACACCCTAAACTTCATTGTGTTAAGTGCTGTACGAATACGAAATAGAGTTGCTCCCTATGCTAAGGTGCTTGCAATCAGCAGAAATGAGAAGGGACAATGCTTGGATGTGTGGAAAGGACTCCATGAAGAACCAGGAGGATGTGGGCCATGGCTAGGGATGTCTGGGAGAAACATATCGTTTTCCAAGACACACAGCCAAAATGGAATTACTGGTCCAAACCCCGGAGAGGACCGGCCCAGAGCAGCATGCTTTGGTGAGAGGCAGCAGAGCCTGCCCCTGTCAGGCAGTGCTTTGTCTTTTTGCAGAAAGTTGAATCATTTTGACGTAGGAAATGCAGGTGACTGACCCTCTGCTGCAGGCAGGCCGAGCACTCGGGTACAGACCCAGCACCATCTCCCTCTGGCAAAGAGGGAGAAGGAGGACCTCCCCACGCCCACACAGATAAAAAAATCCAGAATTCAACATCCACTGCCTTTTGACACTGAACTTATTAGACGTAGATTAATTTTCAGTGATGTTTTTAGCCCAAAGAAACCAAGTTTCTTCTCATGAAAATATTTTCATTTTAACTTCCAGGGGAATATCCATTGAAACTACCTCTTTCCTACCAAAAAACAGGATGGGGTGACAAATTTCTACCCCAAAATAAAAAGGAATGAGAAATCAATACTTCTCAACAAGCTATAGTGTTCAGATCAAATTCTTCTTCCCAGCTGTGCCCTTGGCCCAGCTAAGGAAGGATGGGATCTGCTCAATAGTCTGTCAGCTAGACTGGCGCTCTGGTGACCCTGGACTTAATCTCATCTCATCTCCGTGAGGAAACAGTCAGCCCTGCAATTGCTTAAGAGCCATGGGGTGCACAGGGGCTTAAATCCATCCTTACCTCATCTGCCACTGCCACCCTGGTCCGGGTTCTGCTTTATTGTCATGGTCAGACTCCATTGATCAGACTTCAGGGCTGTTGCTCAGGAAGAACAATGTGTCCCTCCTCCTGGGAGTGAAACAGCTGCTTTGTCAAGCTTTGAAAATTGACATTTGTTTGACTGCGTGAAGGTCCCCCCAAAATATGGAGGAGAATGCAGGAAGGAGTATTTAGGCTATTCTCTGTATCCATAGAAAGCTCCATGGAGCTGATCAGGAGAATCACTTCAAAAGCTCACTTGTGATCCAAACCAAAACAACAGTTTAGGCATATACTTTGCAACTGCCAAGCATCCAATCTAGCTAAGCTACTGTCTACTTTAAGAGGAGTAAAATTGTCCTTAAGAGCCAGGGACTGCCTTGATTATAAAGGCAGAGCAGGCACCTTTCTCACAGATGGATCCTTGCAGAACACCCAGATGCTACGGTCCTAGACCATCCTGCACACACCAACATACTCTGTGTCCCTGTGTACACCTGGGCCCAATTGTGCTTTCAACTCATCCTTTTCTGCACACACAGCTTTCACACAGAACATACCAAATCTATGTGTCTGCAGGCATGCAAGATCAGACCCAAACACACTCTCAAACCCTCTGAAGACACCACACTGTGCTTGTGCAAGGCCACTGGAGTCCTTCCAGATGAGCTGAGCTCTCCAGGATGGTTTTTCTTGCTTCCATTCTCCTCATTTCCCATGGGAGAGGACATTCTTCTAAATGAAGCTGTTTGAGTCTTTCACAGCCCCAAACTGTGGCTGTGATCAGGACAATCACTAGGTCCGTATCTCCCACAGACGGTGTCAGCTTCTTTTGATGTTTTGTCTTTGGAGAGAGTCATAAAGATACAAATTGCTCTATGTCCCCAGAGAAGCATCAAGAGATGCTTATGATGGCCATGTAGCCCAGTAAGTATGGTAGCACTATGGTCATAGAATCATAGAAACACAAAATCATAGAATTGTAGAATTGCTTAGGCTGGAAAAGACCTTTAAGATCATCAAGTCCAACCATTAACCTAGCATTGCCAAGTCCACCACTAAGCTGTGTCCCTCAGCACTACATCTATACATCCTTTAAATACCTCCAGGGATGGTGACCACTTCCCTGGGCAGCCTGTTTGTTGGTGAAGAAATTTTTCCTAATATCCAACCTAAACCTCCCCTGGTGAAACCCGAGGCCATTTTCTCTCATCCTATCACCTGTTACTTGGAAAAGAGACCAACCCCCACCTTGCAACAACCTCCTTTCAGGTAGCTGTAGAGAGCGATAAGGTCTCCCCTCAGCCTCCTTTTCTCCAGGCTGAACAACCCCAGTTCCCTCAGCTGCTCCTCATAAGACTTGTTCTCCAGACCCCTCACCAGTTTTGTTGCCCTTCTCTGAACACGCTGCAGCACGTCAATGTCTTTCTTGTAGTGAGGGGCCCAAAATTGAACACAGTACTCAAGGTGGGGACTCACCAGTGCCAAGTACAAGGGGACAATCACCTCCCTAGCCCTGCTGGCCACACTATTCCTGGTAGAGGCCAGGATGCTGTTGGCCTTCTTGGCCACCTGGGCACACTGATGGCTCATATTCAGCTGGCTGTTGGCCAACACCCTCAGGTCCTTTTCCACCAGGCAGCTTTCCAGCCACTCCTCCCCAAGCCTGTAGTGCTGCATGGGGTTGTTGTGACCCAAGTACAGGGCCCAGCACTTGGCCTTGTTGAACCTCGTGCCATTGGCCTCGGCCCATTGATTCAGCCTGTCCAGATCCCTCTGTAGGGCCATCCTACCCCTGAGCAGATCAACACTTCTGCCCAACTTGGTGTTGTCTGCAAGCTTACTGAGGGTGCACTTGATCCCCTCAATATTGAAGAGCATGTCACAGGCTTTTGTAGTAACTGAATAATGGCCCCGTCTGGAGAAGCCATAATCTGCCTGGAGCTCATGTTTGCTTGTTTAGCTGTAACAGCAGGTGTCTAACAACAAAGTGACCATTGCCACCGTTGTCTGAGCTTTAGCTTCGCTTTGTACAAACGAGTGTAACATCTAGCGTTGTCCAATGTGTGGTCACTAACACCAAGTTGTTACTCTGTGCTGAGTGAACTCCCTATGACCGTAGATGATGCTGGTTTGTCACACAGCTGTTTTACTCTACATATGTGCAGGGCGTTTGTCTCCATAGCAAATGTCATGCAGAACTGGTCCCTAAAAGAGAGTTCAGGTCAGTGACAGAAAAGTTTTTATTTAAATGTCCTTGTAGACAAAGATGAACCAAGGACACTCTCTGGAGTCTGTTAATTAACTACATTATGTCATTTATAAGACTGCAATGGATAAGTACTGTCCAAGTTTTCTCAGCATTACAGCTTCAGAGCACTGTAACTGCTTTGGTTAAGAAAAAGCTGTCTTTCTAGGGTTGCTGTCTGTTAATAAGGCCTCTGCTACTGCACAAAATTGGGTGATCTAATTATTCATGCCTTTTGTTTGAAAGTTTATGTAACTAGCAAGTCAGAGTTTCTTTTCAGAGGGTTTGAATGGTATCTCTTCAAGAGGTCAAGGGAGGAAACTTGAGATAATAGAGCAAAAAACAAATCCAAATCAGCTGCTTTCAAGTGCATCCAGGGGTTACAGTAGCTTGAGTGTGATTTGGGAACCAAGGAATTTCTCAGTAGCCTGAAACTGATGCTGTAAAAGAGGCAAAGATACAGGAGGGAGCTTATGAATAGAAACAATAGGTACTGCAGTGGCTGCTGATAATATCTTTGCAGAATTAGGACTTTATTCTTCCTGACGCTCAAAGCTGTTTTTTGCTGGAGAAGCTATTCTGTGTATTTTATTCACTTGAGGTTACAGCCTTGCTGAGGGACTGGGCTTTCTGGTATCCCTCTAGCTGCATCAAGGAGTATAACATATTATGTAGCCCATGTAGCCTCTTTCTTTATCTAACATAGGGGCAAACATGTGAATGCTTTTCAAATTGCAGACACAGTATTCAAACTAAGAGCTGGGAGGGAATTTCACAGCCATTAACCAGCCTACGGAAACCAAAGCAGTAAAACCTACCCAGGCACTCAGAGCCTGTAATTCTTCGAGCGGCATGTTATACAAGGGCATTTATAAACATTTACCAAGGAGGTGTCAGTCAGGAAATTTATTATGTATTTTCAAACCAGCCTTTTCAAAGCACGATTATTACTCTCTACCGACTGTGCAGAGAACTGGGGCTCAGTCGGATGGTGCTGCGGTAGATCAACATCACTGCACCAATGCTCTGCTCCCTTTCTGCCTCCTCCCCACCCTCCCGACCTCCCCGAGGATGGTTGTCTCCTTCCTTCTCTCCCGCAGGCTCCAGCACTCCCCTGTGCCCTCCGAGAGCCCGTTAACCCCACTGGGTCAGCAGGAAAACATTCCCTGCTTGCTTTGCCAGTGAAGACTGACTTCAGAGCCTGGAGAACAGGGGCAGCCGAGGCCTGAATGTCTGACCCATTTCATACCATCATTTTCAGCCAAAGTGACCTAGAGATTTCACCCTGAGGTGTTAGCCAAAGCTGACCCATGTTTATTCAACTGGGTTAATTCTCCTCCCTAGCGACGCTTTCTAGCCACAGCCCATTGATATTATTTAGGCTGCTTCATGCTATCAGAGAAAAACAAGACCTTCAGAAGCTCTGCTGTGCTGATTGTGACATTTGCTGGAGGGAGCAGTATGGAAATAAGGCAATATTTAAATGGGTATCTGAGCTGCAAATATGCAGCAAACAACATGAGCTTCACAAATTTTTTTCTGTGATGAATTACAGGTAAAGTATATAACAGCAACCTATAATGTTATGTCCTCCAGAGACCAGAGGAAAGACAGTCTGTAGATATTTAAGGTGGTTTTCATTTCCAGTCTGACTCCTAAATACTCTCCTTGGCATTTGCCTTTATACCTCTAGTCCTAAGGACTACAAACCAGCTCCATGCTGGGGAAGAGACCTCTGCTTCTGGACAGCAGGGGAGGACACTCTGATGGGGGGATGGTGCCTTCAGCTCTTTCTTCTGAGAGTGGAGATATGTCCTGGGTAAAACAGCCTAAGCAAACAGACACCTTGTGTTGCAGGGCTGAGATTAGAACTGTACTTATGCTTTGCTGGCAATTTAGTTTGCAATCTTCTAACAGAAACCTGACCTCATCTCTTGGTGGGTAAATGGGGCTTTGTCTTACCGGCAGTATCTGTGTTTACTCTTGAGGTGGGCTGGGATGAGGCTGGCAATGTGAGGGTGAGGTGCTAATCTGCGGGTATCACAAACAAAGAGAGGAGAGATGTGAGGGAGCCTTCACCCTGAGATGTGTTTGGGACCCTAAGGACTGATAAAATATCTGCAAAAGGCTATTCTTAGGGTGGGTATCTCTTAATGCTGAGTTCTGGTGGAAACCTGTCCTCAGCAAGCAGAAGCAGCATCTTTCCCAGCCTCCCTTCTCTTCTAGCAGCTACTAGCTGAAATGTCTCCTGCTGTTAATAGTAAACCTGAAGTATGACCCTCTCTAATCACGTCATGCTGTGCTCACAGTCATGCTCCTGCAAGTCAGCAGCCCTGTGAAGCAAGGTCTCCCGGAACCTCTCCCACGTGCAGCCCAATCTCAGAAATATGCACGGTGCCATTCTGAGGGTCAGTCTGCGTTCCACTGAGAGCTTCTGTTGCATCCCAGAGCTGCAACCTTCATTCACACGGGAGATGGAAATCACGGCTCACTGGTCACTAGAAGGAGACTGGATGTGGGCAGTCATGCAAAGATGAAAGTAAGGACAGTAATTATTCTGTTTTATGCATCGTTTGTGCAGGTTCCAAAACGTCTTCTCGTGTTCTCTGCTGCTATGGAGCTCTTTCCTAACTGAGGAAAGATGGGCAATAGCCCGTAAGGGATGCCAAGACAGACCTTGCTCCCCAAAGATGCCTCATACCTATATGGCTCTATGTGCTACAAATCCCTGAAAAATACAGACACCATTCCCTGAAGAAACCAAAATAAAAGTTCTATTTTAGGATATGTTAGAAGTACAATAAAGCATATTATGAAATGACTTTAAGATGTAAATATTAATAATAAAAAGGGAAAAAAAATCACACAGAGGACACTTCTTCTGCTACATTGCAATGGGATAGTGCCCGGGTAACACTTCTGCTAGATTTACTCTTGACCAATCACACAAAAATTACTGACAGAGGCTACAGATTTCCTTAAGAAGAAATCAGAAAGCAAAGGAAGCATTTTCTGTTAGAAGATTTTTAAGCACTCTCACAAAGCACGGTCTTGTAGCAGTTTCTCTCTTGTGCAGCTGAACTTCTCGTCTCGGCAAAACAAGATGGCAATGCATTTTGAAAAAAAAAATCAGCCAAAAAATTGCTCTGAGGATATGACTTTTTCTCAACCAACCTTATTTGTGTTTTTTTGTTTTGTTTTGTTTGGGGTTTTTTTGGTGTTTTTTTGTGGTTTTTTTTTTTTTTTTTTGTTATTTAAAACTATATACAATGATCTATCCACCAAAGCATTTGGAGAATTCTATAATATTGATTAACTATGAACTACCTTCTAATTATATCACCTCTATATTTAACATCATTAGGGTCACATTAACTTTACAAAAGTTTACCAACATTGCTCTTGAAAAAGAAATCAAAATTCACAAATGCCATACCAACTTGACTGCCTAGTCTAAGTTCATTCCACTTAAAGAAATTATCAGCTCACAAGCCTTTATTGACCTGGTGTTCAATTAAATGTAGCTAATGATTGGTATGAAAAAGGTAGATCATTTGTACTCCTGTTTCTTTTTCACCAGCTGAAGCACAGTCTACCATGGTGGGCTCCCAGGAGCCTCATTCCTTTTGATATATATTACCAGAGCTAGAAAACCTTTTATCTGCCGAACAGAGGCCGCGTTTAAGAGTACAACCCATTACCTACCAGTTTGGGTCAGCTCTCCATGAAGCAGATGAGCGATTTAGCTTGCATGCATCCCTCATTCCCATCATACTAAGGTGAGAAGAAAGACATGGGATATAAGGCAGTGGAGTTTGGGCGATAGTATAAAATGTGTTTATAAATCCAGAGGGTAAAATTATGTTTTAGGGTAAAACAGACACTTCAAAAAGGAAGCAATGTATTTCCACAGCACAAGAAAATTTTGAGACACTGAATATTATTTCTCTAGAGGAAAGGTGCATCCCAGTTGGGGAAAAGAAACAAGCATACTGGAACACAGAAGAGGAAAATCTTAACCATTTAAATATAACACTCCAGAGGACACGTTGGGTACTGATGCAATCCAGAAGTAGAGGAATAATCTGGGAGCCAAGTACGGCGTCACAGATCCTGAGCAGTTGCACGTGGTCTGTGAATAATAGCTCTGCAGCAGAGCCGAGCACTCCCCCTTCCTCAGGAGGCCCTCGGTGACACGAAATAATGCTTCTGGAAGGAGTCCTTGATGGGAAAGCTCAACAAGACCAACATCACAAATCAAAATAAGTTTAAAAAAAAACCCAAACAAACCCCTTGGATTTCACAAATCTGAATCCTATTTGGACTTGACCGGTATCATAATTAGAAGCAGACCTCAGCCTTTAGCCTAAAGAAACAGCAAAACTGGCTGCTTTGAATCCTGCCTGCGTAATTCTGTGCAGCGATTCTCTGTGCGCACCCCCATCCCTCCTTAGAGGTAAGAGATGATGCATATCTTGCCTGCGAAAGCAGTAAAGTGCAAATTCTGTAGCAGAGAAATGGCCTATTGTCGGGCGGGGGGACACTCCCAGTCCACTCAGTGCTGACACAGATTATACACTCTCAGCTGAGCCTCGGACCGCTTTGAGTAAAGCCCATCCATTTAATCCAAATCAACTTCAGACAGTTTTATCAGGAAAAAGCTCAGAGACGTGGAATGGAAACAATTCCAGATTTTGAAACAATAAATTGCAGGTCTCTGTTTTGCTTGCTAAAGCTATTTATATCGTTACTTGAAAGATGGCATACAACAGGTTTGAGTCATTGCTGAACAGCTGAATTATAAAATTACTAATCTAAGGACTAACTGCACTGAGGGTTTAGCATGTCAAATTGTATTAGACATGTGGGGTTTATTTGTTGCCTGATACAAACAAGAATGATTTTTCCTGGCACCACCCACTCATACCTTGTACTTACCGCCAGTAGGGACTTAAAAAAATAGCTGCAGTAATAAAATTTTAAATATTCTTACTGTAATCTCTTGCTTGAGGGACTAATGCTGCTCAACACAGAAGGCTTTGTAAAGCGTTGTGTGTAATGAAGGATGAGCTACAAGAACAGAATTGAAGGAACAATACCATTATCACAAATTGCAAACTTCTTCAGAGTGATGTTTGGCAGTAAATTACAGGCTGTCTGTGACTTCCTTTCTGCAGCTGTGAGATGTTTACTATCAGAACATGCAACCTTAAATTAGAGGGCAGAGAGAAAGTTGGGAAACGCAAAGAAAATGCATTTCGTAAAGGCATATACACTGGGCATAGGGGCTTGCTCTCCTGTCCCCAACGACTCACTCAAATTCCTCTTTAATTCACTTCTTCTCCAAAGGATTTAGGTGCTAATCTGCCAATGAAAACTTTTTTATTTTTTTACATATTCATAATTACGCTTTTTTTCAAAAGCAACCTAAAAAATCTATACAGCAGCCAGATTGGGCATCCTCTTCTCCAGGGGATGGCACATCTCTCAGAGGGTTATTCTTCCATTTCATTCACCAATATCCTCTCCAGTTTGTCTGCAGCCTGTTGTTTTTTCCTTGCCAGACTTTCAGAGGCAGTGAATTCCCACTGGAGTTCTTGATATTGAGTAAGACTTGCAGGCAGCAGCTTTGGAAATTCAGTGGATTATCTCGATGATTGTAGAAGGAAAAGCTGGCATTTTGTCTCCTAAATTCATCTATTTCAGCAGGGATCTGGTACTTTCTGAGCAAATGTTTGAAGTGCTGAAATAAACAGGGAAAAAGCAACCCCAAATAGTCAGTAGTAGAGGGAGGAGTATCCTGAGGAGTGTGGGGTCGTTTCAGCAAGGCTGTACTTCCACTTAGATGCTCAAATCCCTTTGAAACTCCCAGCCACTGGCCTCATTTCTTTGTGATGTTGCACCTGCTTTAAATCACTCTCCTCAGGCAAAATGTCCATAAACCCAACATAGTTAAGAGCTGTCTCTGCCTCTGTGGGCAAGAAACTGGTACAATGGATCCTACGTGTCCCATATCAGCTGGGGCTTTCTTCTGCTCTGCGATGCTTGGCCGAAGACTGTCCTAACAGAGTGGTGCAGCCCCTTCGCCAGACTGCAGAAGCAAAGATGCTGGGGATGGTCTCACATTTTTCGGGACCTCGTTCTTTCACACTTGGAAAAGCAGGGAGAGCACAGTAAAACACATAGCATCCAGCTGCTAGGAGGTGGTGGGAATTATCTGCGTGCACTGCAGAGTCACGTGAAAGAGTAATGTTTCTTACAGGAATGAGAAAGCCTTTATACTAGGGCGGCTGTGTAGGGCCTCAGTGAAGCTGCTGCTCTGGCTGAGTGGCTGTAATGGATGCTCTGCGACTGCTGAGTGTCTCTTTCCTGCTCTTACTCACATTGCTCTGGGAGAATGGTGAGAATGTTAGTGCCTTCAGGTGTTTGGTGTGCCGAGATGTTAACAGAGAGAGAAATCAGAAATTGCCTCAGTCCCCAAAGCATCGGGGGTTTATTGAACGTGTTAAGCTCAAAATCTTGTTATGGACAAAAAGGAAACGCACTTCATATGTAGAGTTAACAATCTGCTGTTAGCATAATTGAAATCTAAATGATCTCATCAAAGAATTCTTATTAATCCAGATATAATTATTATAGGAAGAGAAAGAGAAAACTCCAAAGAATACTACTATAGAAAAAGTTTCAATAATAACAATACAGCTAAAATTGTTATATCCAGCCCTAGTGTGCGGTCCCTTTCCCAGTGTTTTGCAACTCCTTCCACTGCCCTTCTTAGTGCTCAGATTGACGGCTTCAGACCGGGGGGATGGAGGGGGGGACATCAGCACCCCTGAGTCTCTCGCTAGGTTGATGGTTTTTTCCTCCTTCCTGTAGGAGCCAACTGGGATCATTTCTACAAGTTTGCTAATTTGGTTCACAGCCTGATTTGCCACTCTGCATTGCAACCAAGTTTACATATATCGTACCTTTTACTTCTGTTAGATACTTGTTCTTTGCTACCCCTGAAACATGCTTTGTCCATCTCCCAGGTCTTCGTTTCTTTAATTGACCATTGGTGAGCTGTTTACAAGCCTGGGCTCTGCCATGCCAGCCTCTGCCCTTTTTCTTATCACCCCATGCCTGTACGCGGTGTCCTGCGTCCCGATGTTCAAGGCCCCTGCTATCGCACCCAGCCTGCCTTCCTCCGCACCACAGCACTGTATTAGGCATGAAGGTTTCATTCCGCATGGAAGAACTGGTTGTTGTTGCCGCCAATGTAAACATTATGGTTATAGCATGCGAAAATAAGCAAAAGGAAAACAAATCAAGCATAGCCGTCTGGTCATTAGAAAAAAAATGCAGATACAACTAACCAGGCTTAAAACAAAGCTCTAGGCAGGTTAAAACAAGTTCAGACAAAAAAAGCCTGATGAACCCCAGTCCTGAGACCTTGCAAACTCAGCACTGCGCATAACGGCCTGTTACGAGCAGGGGCAGTGCTGTATTTACAGGGCTATAGGGCTACGGGTGCTGGTACTTGAAATGTTTAAGCCTCTCAGGAAAGCTTAGCGCATGTGTCTCATTCCTCATCCTCAGCTTCATCATGCTTTGCGACAAACAGGCAAGCTATTAACTCCTCGGCACGTGGACACTTGCTTTCTGCCACAATCTGCTGCCTCCAGCCTTACCGTAAAAACAATTTTCCCCTTGGTAATACGGGGCTCATTTCCTTGGCTGTTCCCCTTTTCACCCGGCTGGCTGGCTCACCCATGTCTCCTTGCTGACATGGTGCCTCTGCTCTCCGTGGTGGCCCCGGATTCCCAAAATACGTGCTCTGATGATTGTAGACATTTCCACGTGAACTGCGTCCACAGTCATCCCAAACCCAGGCTCCTTGGAGGGACAAGCAAAGAAAAGAGCTCAGATCACACGTGGAATTGAAAGACCACCCTACTCCTTGCATGTATATGGGATGGGAACTGGGAGGGGGGGCTACAACTTCAGCACAGAAAGGCCCTTGCAGATTTTGGCTAGAAAAAGTCAGAGAAGAAAATAAAAACGGGTGTTGAGGTACTTTGACACCATTACTCTCACGCTGTATTGACCTCTCCCCAGCAAAACCTGACCATCAGGACCAGTTAGGTGCACAAACAGCTGTATCCCACATAGATATATGTATAATAAAAGCCAGCTAACAATAACATATTAATAAGGAAGAATCTTGTGGTTAGACACTGAAGAACCTGGGAAGTCTTTCTAAGATAAAAATGTGTTTGCAATATGTAAAAAATCCAAAGAGGAAGAAATGAGAAGTAGACTAATCATTCAAGTGCTGAAGGTGTAGAAAAGACAAGGAAAAAAAAGCAGATTTTTTACTAGCAGAAAAAGTAGTTAAGGAACACTAATGAGAAAAGGTTATTATCTTCTCATCCACTGATTTGCATTTCTGAAGCAGCTAGCTCAAAAATTTCTCAGTGCTTGGATGTGGGAGTGAGGACAGCACCACTGGAGATCCTGAAGTGGAAATACAAGTGCCCAGGAGGTCTAGACACCAGCAGAACAGTTAATAAAGAAGTAAAGGTCTCTAGGACAGTCTCAGAGAGCTCGGGCCAGACTAGCTCCTCTGCAACGTGCACAGGAATGGCAGCAAAGGAGGTTAGAAAAACTCTGATCCAAATACAGCATTTAAAAATTCATGGGATCTTCAGCACTGGCTGAGAATAGACATTATGCAGGTGAAAAAGGCCTTCTGGGAAACTCCGGGCAATTGTGTAGAGCTTAGACTATGATCTTTTATTCGAGTTACTTGCAGAAACCTGTTTCAGTAAAACCCAACACTCAGAGGGGCTGGCTGAAATACAAATATTTCCTCTTCTCAGCTGGTCATGTCATCCTTGGTGACAGAAGAGGTTAAGCTTCACGAGAGTTGTGTTGGCAAAGCAGAAATTGCCAAACACTGTGGGATCGCTCCAGGTTTCAGGAGGTGGCAGCCAGCTGCGCTGTGCTCGAGCACTGGACTTTCTCCCTAATACTTCTTGCTGGGAACTTTGGAAATATTTTTGGGCACAATTGGGTAAGTGCACCCTGTGCTTCTGCCTGCGGCGACCTGTGGCACAGCTGGGTCATGTCCACAGGGTGGGAAGGAAGGGAAGCTCTATTCAGCCCTTTCTGAAGGATGCAGGCAGTGAGAGGGGACTTGGGCGGTGGGGAGGAAGGCACTCGGCTGAAGGCAAAATTAAGTATTGAAAGGGAAGGCAATTATGAAGCTAAACCGGTAGGAGTGATCTGGGCCTGTGTTGTGCTGTCTTGGAAAACTTTCAAAGCCTTTTTAAGCAATTGGCATGAAGCTTTTTGCTGGCTATAAAAATGCCTTTTGAGAATCATCTCCCATTTGTACTTTCACAATTCATGCTTTTAATAGGAATATCGTACCCGTTGAAAGTGCAGGCTTGCTTGACAGCCTCAGAGAATGGAGTTCAGATGAGGCAACATCAGTAGGTGCCTCAGCATTATTCCTGCCCTGTGTGTGTCAACCCTGCCTCAAAGAGAAGTGTCTTGGGTGAAAAAGCAGGTCTGTTCGTAAGGCTGTTCCCATCCTTTGCCTTGCTGCTGACCAGGTATGAAATGAACCTGGGTTGTCGTAGTGGCTCTGATCCCTATCAGTTCAGATAGATTAGTTCAGAAAGAGCTGCCCATGGCCAATAAATGAATTTCACACCAATACAGTAAGGTTAGATGACTATCGTTCTTGGCTGGGATGAAGGCGGCAGCCATGACCATGAGGCCGGGAGGCATTCTCACTGGGAAAGCACTTGTGTGTATGGTACACTTTACACAAGTCTCTGCTCCACTGAAGCGGATGGGATTTCAGCGTGTAAATGAGCGGTCCTCTGAATAAAGATGTATTTCATTGTGTAGTTAAGTACCACATCTGAAAACAGAATGCTAGCCATGAAAGGCTCTATTGGAAGTCATATTCTAGTCATGGAAGACTTCAGCCTCTCTTTCTTTCTTGATGCTCTGCACCACTTTGAATTTGGAAAGTTGTCATCGTGAGTCACCACTAGAACTACGTATATCTTGGAACTGAGGAACCGACTCATGCTCCAGCACCCTCCAGGCTGGCACCGCAGCATGAGCACAGGGCTTCCCCGCGGTGCAGCAGTCCCAGGGTGTCAGTCTGACTCCTCAGACAGCTGAGAACGCAGCAGAGTAGGCTCGAGGCTGCTCTGCTCAACTTCAGTGATCATTTTAGGTAGCTGGGCTCCTTCTGTACTCATCGGAGAAAGACTAGGATGGTAAGTTAGACCTCCGCTCTAGCTCTGTTGCGGGAGATGCTGGTGTTTCTCCATTCATAATAGCAGGACTCTACTCAGGTGTGCTAACTAACTGAGTTGCCTAAAACTGTGATGTGAGCATGTCTCCTGTGCTCCCAGATGTGCTCTTGTGCCAAGCCCAGCTTGAATAATCCGGACCTCTATATTCCATTAGCAGTCCTTTAAGCTTTTCAGTCTTCTCTTTTGAATGTAATGTATTTTTTGTACTGCAAACATGAGTGTGTAATTCAATGCATATGTTTTGGGAGTGGGGAGTCTATGAGAATGCCAAGCAAATCAATACAGGTTTAGCACATCATTATGCATTGTTGCAACGCCATGAGGCATTTATGTACGCCCTTTAGTAGGGAGGAAAAAGAAAAGAGGAATACTGTTACATATGTGTAGTAAAATTTGATTCGAGAGGAAGAGTTTGCATCTGAATTGCATGAAGTCTATTAAAATTTTGGTCTTCTTTAGACTAATAGGATTATGCCATTCCCAAACTGATTGTTTCCAAGCAACGATGCAGATCCTAGTATGTGTTTGCTTATCTCTTTAGTTTGCTGCTAAACCAGTGAAGCTTCCAAAGATAGCTGCAAAACTGATGGTATCAGGTGTTATACATAATTTCAAGACATTGTTTTGAAAAGATGTTCCATTTATCCTCTCTTTGGAAGCTGATTTAAAGAGTGCATCAGGGCTTACATAAGACTACCGGCAAGTGATTTTTATTTTATTTTTATTTTAATAAAGGAAATGACCTGCACTGCCACCAGCACGGCATGCCCCAATATGTCATTTTCATTTGGACATAAATGCTTTACTGTGTTTAGGGGGAATCGCTCTCTCTGAGGAATAAATCCTAAGTGGTAGCTATGAATAGCGGCGCAGGTCTTCAGAAACTACGGTTCAGCCAGGCTTTTCAAACGTTGTCAAGCGTGGCTGTCTGAAGGGCCAAATCTTCCCAGCTTTACTAATTGAAAGCTCCCTTCATGTATTATAAAGGAACACAGCTATATAGCCCTGTATACTAAATAATAAATAGCCAGTTGCAAATGACATTTGCTATATTATAGTCAGAACTGTCCAAATTGTGTTGAGATTTTGAAAGGTGCATTAAGAGGAGATTAGAGTATTTTCTCTCTTTCCTGGCTGCTTTTGGATTTGATGACATCATGGGATAAATATGATTTAGGAGTCAACGTTTACTATTTTGGCATTCAAAAAGGCTGCCTAAAGAGCTTTGTTGCTAGATGTCATTAATGCTTTTTCTTTAGAGTAAGAAAATTGTGCATTTATACATAATTTAATATGAAGAAAGAGCTTTATAGAGTTCTCTGACGGCTACATGAAGAATATAGTGCAGCTCTGTGTACATCTGAATTTCCATAGAAGGCAGTTGATCACCTCAGAAGAGAAATACATCAGCTATTTAGTGGTGTTAAGCAACAAAGCACAAAGTTTAGGGCTGGAAGTGAAAAATACTGTTATTGGTAGAAATTTTAAAGGGAATTTATCGTGGCAGAATGTAATTACCCAACTGGATGGAGAGCTGTGATTTATGTTTGTGCCTGTGTAAAACGCTTTGAGATGATTAATAACCGGCTCAATCCTTTATACTCATAACAACACTTCTGGCACAATAGCACTGTAATGATCTGTCACTCCGGCTATTGTGTTATTGGATATATAAGATCCCCTGCATTAGGCAAGTGTGGAGTCTCGGGGCTAGTGAGCAGGCAGATGCAGCTCCCTTACTATTTGCATTGCAGTATTACCAGAGATCTAATAAGGGCTCAGAGCCCTGGTGGGCTAGACGCTGATCAGTACTAGAAATGAAAGATGGCTTTCCCTTTCTGAGTTCACAATTTAATTATGTGATGGGAATCAATAGATAGATAGAGCAGAGAGGGAGGGCTGCATCATAGGAGTTGTTGCACTTCATATAATAAACACCAGCCAGAGTCCATCATCTGTCTGCATCTCTTACAAGACCACTATTTGATGGAAAATGAAATTATCTTGTGTACAAGCTGAAGACAGATAATTTCTTCTCATTTGTACTTCAGCAGCAGCCAAAGATCAACTGAGATTGTACTGTTCAGAGTTTGACTGCCCAATGAGTTGCAGTGAAGGTAAGTAAAATAGAAGAGAGATTCCCCTGAAAACATCATGTAGGATGTGATGGTATCCACAGTTTGGCTCCCTGGCTTTTTGAGGGAAGTGGAGCAGTGAGGAAAAGGCAGTGAGGCTTGAACATTTTCTGTTCCTTGGCTGGTTTAATAGGGGTGCACAATGACTAAACAGACAAAGTGAGAGAGATGATGCACACAAGTGAGGATAGGGTGGAGGAGAGGAAGGCAGAGATTGATGTAAGGACAGTGAGGCTGAGATGAAGACTTTGGTGGGGTTTGTGAGAAGCCTATGGAAATGGAGAGTGTCCCAAGGGAAATTAGCAGTGTAATGACACTCAGTGTCTGATAGTCTTTGGAGACTACTTCTTGCACTTGTTTGAGCCAACCTGGCTACCTTGGCCCTGAGGCCGGCACTTCCCATGCTGAACAATGGGACTTGACACTTACAAGCAAAATTACATGGCTTCTGAAAGAAGAGATATCATGTTCAGGATTTCCACCAGGCCAGTGAAAGACACTAATATTTGTCAGATAAAGGAACAACATGGTAGAAGAAGCAGGTAAAATTTTGCTGCAAAATTTAAATGTTTTTTTATAAAATCACCAGGGTGAAACTTGACCTCTCTGGCACTGGAAAGCAAAACCAGTGATATTGAAAGAGGCACCTGGATTTACACCAGTGTCACTGAGAAAAATTTGACTGACGTTGTCCCCTTCAGGAAGACCGTAGTTTTGAGTAACTGAGTGTTTAGAACGGTTCAGAACTGGTTGTATTTTGAGTATGACTTTGGCTGACGCTTCCTCTCTTGACTGGGCACACACTGCTCTATTTCTCTTTATTTTTGTGCTTTGCTCATGTTGATGTCTCCTCCCTCCTCCTCCTTTGCAAAACTGCCAGGCTGCAAGATATGCAGCATTTAAAAAAAAAAAAAAAAAAGACAGAAAGAAAAACAATGGAAGGAAAACTCACAACCAATTTCACATCGCCCTTTTCAAAGGGCGCGACAAGTTATGGAAAATAAAGCAGAGCCCTGGCTATAAAACCTCATGCAGTAAATAACGCCACTTGCTGCCAAGCCTGCTGCCCCTCCCGGCCGGTTGCCAGGAGGGGCCCGCCCGCCTGGAGCTGGGAGCGGGCGGCCAGGCCCGGGGGTCCCCGCGGGGACCGTGTGGCCGTCGTGCGGCGCTCCCTCCGTCCATCCGTCCGTCCGTCCGTCCGTCCGTCCCGGCTGCCGGCGGCGGGCGCGGCGGGCGGCGCGGCGCGGGCGGGCCCTGTCCATGGTGCTGAGCGGCGGCGGCGGCGCCCCTCGCACGGCGCCCGCGGCGGGGCGAGCCGGCAGCAGGGGAAGCGTTTTTCCTGCAGGTTACGGAGGCTGTTACCTTGAATTACTGCTGCCTGCGCGGCGCAACAGATGTTTGCCAGCCTGGATTTTCCTCTTTTAGCCACCCTAAGAAGGCAGGGAGATTAATTAAAGGCAGAGTCCCCATAGGTGAATGGCTCTCCACGTGTTGAGGGGGGCTCTCTCACTTTGCCTGTTTGTGGCTTCATCAGTTGCTTGCACGGGAGAGAGGATTAGATCAACACCGAAAACGGCTTCTGCTTTGATTCGTTTATGTGTTTACTTTTAATTTTTAGGATAACTGCAGAAATAATGAGAAACAGCAGGGAACGGGAAACTGATTGAGATTGATCGTTTCGTGTATTCGGCTTGTGATGACCTTTGGGGAAAGTGGGTATTTAATTTTTACTGATGTTGTAAAGGCACAGACAAAGTCCTGACCTTTCTGATCCGGGGTGACCACTATGAGCATCCCACTGAGAATTAATTACAATTGCCTGGAGCGGCTCCAAGAAGCATTTATTAGAGTACTATAAATGTGGTAAAAGCGATCAGTATGCCTGGGAGAAGCCATTCCATGTGCCTGCTGTGATATCTAAGAGAAGCTCAGACTTGTCAGCTTGTTGTTTTGTTTTGCTGTTCATTAACAAGACTGAAATAGGAGAGACAGCGTTAGAACTCCAGGGCAAGCATTTCCCATCATTCTGCTCTCCACACAGATACTTTTGTATTAGATTAAGGCACAATAGATAGAACTGGGCAGAATAAAAATCAAACGCCTCCCCAAGAGACAGGACATGGTGCAATTCTCTGACTGTACAAAGTACAATACAACAGCTTCTTCTAGTAGCCTCCAAGAAATGTAAAGTGGAAGTGAACAGAAAGCTCCACATAAGAACTCCATAAAAGGAAGTATTTAAAATTCAAGGTATGCTATGATGCCATCGTACTTCAGCATCCAGCACAAAGCTGGGGCTATTAGTCACATGGGAGTTTGCAGTCCTTTTCCCCAGGGATCAATCTAAAAATGGAAGATCAGTTACGTGAACAAAGTTTAGGCAGAAATATTTCATGTAAGATATGATGATATTGTCAGATACCCTGCCAAAAGGACTGGAATTGAATAAGGAGGTTTAAATAAAAATTGTAAAACCATCCAAATTTGTTTTGGAGAAGGATTTAATTGGGAATGATGATGAAAAAGCCAGAAATGTGGATTAACCTAAAATGGAAAGGGCAGCCAAGTTACAGCAGATGGCTTTTTCTTGTTCTTTAAGTACCTTATAATGAGGAAAATATGCTATGTAATGACAGTTGTTTCTAAACTGACTTTTTTCTGGGAGGTGGGGGAGGTTTCCCATGAGGCATTGGTTGAAAAAGGAGAATCAAAAAGACATAGCTGCAGACAGTCTGTATTGAACTGTTTTTGTTCCGGAGTTCCGGAGCTCGGTTTGATGTATGGTAGGAAAGACAGCCATCTCCGTTTCCAGCTAAAACCGAACGAGCAAATAGCCTCCGTTTCTCCCTTCTGCATTGCGTCCCTGAGTATCTACATTGCATGAGGGCTCTGCCACTCTCTTTCTCTCATAGAGCCTCCCAATCGCCCTTTCTGTGGCTTGACTAAGATTTCTTTATTCTGACAGGTTTTTGTTCTGTCTTGCTGTGGTTGCTTTTCTTTCTCTCCTGTACCAGTTAAGAATTCCTCCTCTAATGCTGTTATCCAAACAACAGCTTTTCCTACAACTGAAAAGCTGCTGTTAAGCTTTACTTAAAATATCCCCCCTCATTCTGTATTTTGATTCCTTTCTACCCAAAATGGGGCTGAGGGGGGGAGGGAGTGAAAGAAAACAGAAGAGACAGCCTATTCTATATGACATATGCTCGATTTCCCAGCAAGGCTTAATTACCTTTGGGAGTTTGCACTCCTGTTCCTTTTGACACACTGAGCGCTCAGAGTGCAGTGCAATGCCTCTTGCCTATTCCGGTTTGCATGCACATGGATGAGATTTGCTTGCGCGTTGGGGCAATTGTATATGAATTGTATATGAGAATGGAGACTGTAGGCATCTTCCCTGAAGACTGTAGGCATCCATGCAGTTTTCAGGTAGAGTTGAGACCCACAGAAAACGATACTTTTCATGCTCTTTTAACATAAGATTTCGTCCTGCAAAGAAATGAGCGTACTGACCCGGAAAGTACAGGTGGAACTTGCAACCCCACCCTGTAGCTCAGCCAAAATGTCCTATGATAACGCAAGGGCAAGGGAGCTTTGCAGTCAGCAAGACTGAACTCATGACCGATATCTAAAGAGACTCATGCTTCATGCTTTGTGGGTACACAAGTGTAATTGGAGACAACAGGAGGCTTAGGATATAATGTGCAAGATGGAAACCTGACACGGTGATTGCTCTTCAACTTTGGATAATGAAATGTGCATTGTGTTTTGTGGAAGAGCATGATTTCCCTTGCTTTTGAATGTAAAACATAGATAAATTGTAT
This sequence comes from Pluvialis apricaria, assembly GCA_017639485.1. NCBI lineage: Eukaryota > Metazoa > Chordata > Aves > Charadriiformes > Charadriidae > Pluvialis > Pluvialis apricaria. The sequence goes on from CM030007.1 coordinate 23,189,464, forward strand.
TAGCTTCAGCCAAAAAGAAGAATAAAAGCTAGAGAATTCACATGCTGAAGCTCTGTTGTTAAGAACAATTAAAGAATATGCTTCACAAAAGAAATCCAATAAATACAGCACTTCCAAAATTCATTACAAAGATTGTATTTTTCAAGATTAAAAGCGTGTCTATCAAAATAAGCCGCCTTTTTTTTTCCTGTTTTCAAGATCTGCATTTTAAACTATCAGCTGTATCTCAGCTTTAGCTAATTTCAGTAACATTCCAGACTACTGCGGAAGTCTGTCCTACCAGAAGAAGCATTAATAAGTTGCTGAAATTATCTTGATAATTAAACAGTTCAGCTTTATATTTATTTGCTGAAAAATCCCCCAGTGACATATTCATTATGCATAAAGCTTTGCCTTGTAAAAAAGTTGGTTGGTTTTCAAATACCCATCTCATCTCTCTTTATTTTTAGAAAGCTGGTCTTTCAAACTGACAGCGTTTCAACTATTTTAATACTTGGATGAAAATCTAACTTTCGCCCTGATTATTTTTCAAACTTAATATCTAGTGGCTTTTTTGATCAAGGCACAATCACTGTTACTTCTGAAGCAGGAAATAACTTTGCTTTTAATCTTGGTCTTCTTTGCTTCTCAAAGCATCGTCTTTCACCAGAGGGCTGCTCAAAAGAGGAGCTCAGTCTATAGTGGCTGGAGCTGCTGAAGAAGGAAACCTTTGAAGGGCTTATGGTGAAAAACTATATTTAGAGCAATACAGCTGTTTGAGGGGGCAGAGTGGCTATGGAAGCCCCCCTGAAGACAGCAAAACTCCCTCTTGCTCATTCCAGGTATCACTGGCCAGTCTTTACAGTGATAATATCATACTCCTGATAGAGTCTAGGCAAAAATTTGTAGTATCATCTAACTTATTGCTCAACTTCGGGCTAATATTTTCAATGAATGTCATACTGCCAGATATGTTACTGAGGGATACTGGGGAAGCATAGGAAAGTGATAATTTGGAGTATTAGAGATGGAAGGAGGCCTCCCAATCCATGTAAAAGTGATGTTGACCCTCAGTTGTATGAGCAAACACATACAAATACAAATTACTTACCGATGCTCAAAATCTAAGGACCTTACAAGAGTGAAAATCCAACTTTTGCCTGCCTGGTGTCCAAAATGCCCGGCTTTCACTGACAATTCTGAAACATCATGTTGTGTCTTGTGCAAATATGTGTTCTATGCTAGATACAAGAGGTAAGTAATCAACTTTAACATAAACATGAATTTTAAGGAAATGTTTAACTTCAACTCCCTTGAAAATGTTGGTATAGACAGAGGTTTTTTACATTGCTATGTGATGTGTCTGGATGACATTCTTTTAAGAAGCTGAAGAAGATTTTTTGGAAAGCAATAATCAGAGAAGAGTCATCAAAGGTTCACTGTTACAAGGGAAAACTCTTGGCTGAGATTCTTCAGGGATGTGTCCTGAGTTTGGTAATGTTTTGTATTTACTTCAGTGACTAGCATGCTGAAGTAGAAAGTATGTTTAGCGCATTTGCAGATGTCACAAACTTGGTGGAGTAGCATTCAAAATGATTCTGACACATGGGACAGCTGGTCAAAAAACCCAGGGTGAACTTCAAAAAGGAGAATGCGAGGTCTGCACTTAATCTGGAAAAATCAAGTGCATTAACACGGAATGGGAAACAGCTGACTAGGCAGAAGTTTTGCTGAAAAAGATGTTGAGGTTACAGTGACTCACAAGTGGAATATGTATCAACAATGTCATACTATTACAGTAAAAGCAAACATGCGGCTTTGCTATTGAGTGCTGCATGTCTAGTTTTGTGCAGTGAACTCCACAAAATGTGGAGGCAATCCAAGAGAAAGGAAAACGACCAGAGAGTTAGAAAAGATGTCCTATGAGGCAAGACTGAAAGAGCTAGGGGTTTAATTTATTGAATGAATGTCTGGAGAGACGTGAGAAGCCTTCAAATAATCACAGGTTGTCATCTGTTCTTCACGTTCATTGTGGATAGCACGAGAAAAGAATGTGCTAAAATTACATCATGGAAGAGTTACATTAGACATTAGTAAAAACTTTCTGACAATATAAACACTAGACAAGAATGCAGGAAGAAATTGTGAAATTCTCTGCTTTAGATTAAATACCTTAAAATAATCAAACATATGTCAGTCCATATTCATGTATCTCATTTATCCAGCCTTGGCACAGGAGAGTGGATTAAGAGAGCTCTTGATGTCATTTTGGTCCCATTTTCTGTGTCTCAATCACTACTCTCCCTATCTAATTCTAGTGTGAACTTTTGCACTTGCAGTTAATTTACATATGTTTTTGAAGGGTGGTCTCAATAAAAATCTGTCTCACCTCATCTGAACTACATGAGACTAATGCATTTGATTTTCTTCTGGAGCTCTCCTACCTTCACTTCCATACCTCAATCATTTACATCTCAGCTTCTTACGCTCTGGGACACCAGATGCTAAGTCCACTGGGTAAGGCTAATTTGTGATCCAGCTGTGTCTAGCAGTTGGGGTCAGGGAGTTGGAGAGGGGCACCTCAACCTGAAAATGTGCTCCTTGGCAGGGTGCTGTGAGGAAAGGGGATGATCTCACTGACCTTGTGTCACTGCCCTGCCATTTAACAGGACGCAAAAGCGCACTTGTCACGGGACTCCAAAGAGGATGCCCCATACACTGGACCAGGGAAAGTTCAGAAGCATTTTGTGCTTCTTGTTGTGCAAACATACACAGATTTGGTCCCTGCCATGAAAAGACTGCAACCTAAGCTCAGGCTGATAAATAGGTGCGCACATAGAGAAGTTGATTCCTGTGAGGCAGGCACCGAGGTCAGTAATTAAGATGTTCCCATGACAGTTTTATTCTGATGACTTATGCATACTTATATGGTTGAAAGACTGGGATGCTTTCATATTTTTTATATTTGTATTCATTTTTGACTGTACTCCCCATGTTTGTTTGCTATGTAATACGCCTCCTAACAATTCCAGGAGCATATTTTTTAGTGGCACCCACTATGATATTTATAGTTGAACAAAAAAGATGGAAAATCATTTAACGTAACTAACCCTTTCATCACAGCCATCTCCTCCATTATTCTTCCCTTAGCCTCCCTTACATCCTAGACCGCAGCTAACATCTGTCCAAAGAGGTGGGATGCTGCTGGGACATTCCAAGACCTTGAACAAGATTGGATTTGGCTCTGAAGTTTTGCACATCCATGTGTCATTCCAAGTATCTTCATACCTAAGGCAAATCGCAGGGGTTCAAATACAAGCCACATGATGGTCAGCTGATCTTCATGCTCTGGTTATGTCTAACTGTCCCCTGGCTTTCCCAAAGATGTTCATGGAGCACAACACTGTTGCACTCACTCTTTCGTGTGCTTCTACGGACGAGAAGAGAGATTTCTAAAAGCACATAGGGGAGCTAGATGATAACTTCTTGCTGAAAGTCAGTGGGAAGTGGATGATTGCAGTCTGTGTTGGTAAACTTTACCCGTGATACTACAAGAGAGACAGACAAATCAGATGGAGTGAGGCTACCAATAACTATTGGACATCAGCCTGGGAGCAAGCAAACATAGTTATCACTAATCTTTCAATATCTGTGTCTGTTTATGGGCTCAGTAGAGTGAGAAAGCAGCTAGGGATTTCCCAGAACTCAGCTGCATAAATCCTCTGACACTGAGCAACACGTTGCTATTCCTTACCCTTTTGTTTTTATCCAGGAGAGACTATTTTTACCTAGTAAGAGGTTTTCTTCTCCCCCTTTACATTATATCTCCATTACGATTGGTGGTCATAATACAAAAAGGCACAGAAGTTTAGGAAAGGACTGACAGGTCTGTAAAAAGCATATGTCTATGGTGAATCCAAACAGGAGAAATAAAATTTAGCTCGTCCTTAGCTGATGGAAAAGTGTTTGGTACAGCACACTTTGAAACATTTCAGACGGTCCTGTTTGTAGGCCCCCAACTATCCCTGTGAGCTGACCTTCTTTTCTTTCAGACTAGGTATTCACCCCATGATTCTTGTTTCTTGGCTTCATCCCGTTAGTCCTAGCTGTGCCCTGCATTGTACAGCTGCTAAATAAAAAGCCTATTACTAATTACAACTTTCTGTATATCTTTTTTTAATCTCCTCAGGAACTTGGAATCATGTCTTTCGTGTGTTTATGTTTAAAAAGGGAGCTTGTTCAACTGATGATGCCATAAAACCATTAAGAGACTACATCCACTCCTGCTATAGATCACCAGTCCCTGCTTCGCAGGATATCCTACTACACTGCTCTACCACAGTGTCAGAGCCAGCAAAGAAAAATGAGTGCTTTGCATAGCAAATAGTTTTTATGACTTACAGTTAATGGACCTTACTATTAATTGGCAGAATTACAACTCTTGTGGAGTTGATGAAAGTAGCTGTCTTGAAAAGTTATTAGACTTCCTTTGTTGTTGTTTGCCTGCATTTTTTTTCTTAAGATTGATTACACAGTGCCTCTTTGAACTTATATTGAATGTTTCCTTTGAGGATCTACTTGCATCTTGATTTCATATACTTTGCTAGTTTTTCAGTATTCCAGCGATCTAGGGATATTAAAAGGAAAACAACAACAATAACAAAAAGCAAAATAGTTAATAGAGTCAGAAAAATATTCCTGAAAAATACGAATTGTATGGAAATATCAATAATATCGAAAATATGAAGAGTATGAGAAATACATATGCAGACTTATCAAGGCTAAATAGTTTTGCGTTAATGGTAAACAAACTCCATTAACAGAGACGTAGTAATTCATAAAGCATCTTGTATTGTGCACTGCATGTATCTGCTAGCTGTCCTAAATCAATTACCTCAGTCAAGACATGCTTCCCCTTTCTCCGGGGTGCGGCTGTGGCTAGAGGGAAAGCAATTTATTTCAAAAGCTGATTCAGCAAGAGACTCTTCAAGGGCCCATCAATGTCCCATTAATAATCAGAGATGCTGCAATGATTATCGGTGGCATTGTAAATCATTTGCTTAACTACTTATTTTAACATTATTCAGCAATTTTGTGTTTCCCAAAAGACAAAAAGATTTCCGTATCATGAAATATGCTCTTCAGCACGAAGCAACAAGCGGTATAACAGACTTTTAAAATATTGTTTCTTCTTATGCTGTGCCTTTTTGTGTGAAATTAACTACTCAAGAAAAGGAGGTCCTTATAAATTTGATCTAAGTCAGATAAGCAGATATTAAGAAAATGTCATGCTCACTTCCGCTAACTTATCTTGGCCTCAGTCTCTAATAACCCTCCCTTTTCATTACCCTCTGAAGCATGATTCTGTCTTCAAGTGAAATTAATAGGAGAAAGATCAATCCTGGACATCTCTTGGTATGTCAGTCCAAACCTGAACCTACTGCCTTCAGAGGACTTTTATGAAGCATGATTTCACATAAAAATAATAATGGTTAGGACAAAAGCTGATTGAGTTATTCCTTGCAGATAATTTAACCACCTTTTTTTTGTCTCTTAATGAAAACTCAGCACAGATTAAATGCAAACTGTTTGGCAAATTTGCCATATTTGCAAATTCTAAGGCAAGGTCAAAACAGTTGTAATAAAGCTCCGCCTAAGTTCCTTTTTTACAAGATGTAGATATTATTAAAAATAGCATTAAAAATGTCGTGAATATAGAGGAGAAAAATGAAAGCTGAGAAGGAATCCAAGAGCCTGGAAAGCAGCTGGAACAAAATAAGTGTTCATTAATACCTTGCATCACACAGACTACTTACTTCTATCGATGGAACAGAAAAAAAAATACTGGGAGTGATATGTCTGTTTGAAATTAATATTTTTCAAACCTCAAGATCTCATTTCAGTATGAAAAAAGCATCACTGAATGAGCATGAATGCAGCAGTGTTTTAACAATGCCAGGTCACTTTCCTCTGTTTTATTTTACAATGTCTGAAGAGTTTCCTCTTTCTTGCTGCATACGTGTTTTAGGGAAAATACTCTCCTTTTGAAAAAAAAAACTTTTTCTCAAAACCTAGAGACTATTTTCCTCTTAGGTTTTTTGTCTTAGTGAGCCCTTATGCTGAGTAAAAAGACTGCTGCTTCCTTTTTTTAGGGTTATGTTACTTAATGACTTCTTTTCTGTTTGCTTTGCTAGCGATCATAAAACTGTCACCATCTGCACTTCAAAGCTGGCTTGCTGCTTTTTGCTGTGTAACCTTGAGTGATTATAGCAGTGACTCTCAGCTGCTCTGTCTTATCATGACCGGTATCGGTATCTTAAAAACAAGTATTTTTTCTAAAATTAATAGCAATACTGCATATTATTTTTTGGGAAAAGGAGGTGCTTGTGAGCCCGTGGCTTCGCCGTAAGGTAAAGTGTGGATAGCTGAACCCAGTGGTACAATTGGGTTTGAGTTCAGTAAACTTTCATTTGCCAAAGATGATCGACTCGAGATGACATTCAATAACTTCTACTTTCAGCTGTGATTATTTATTGAAGTGCCCTGGGCCATTAAAGTTCGTTCAGTGATTGTTCAACACCCCCCCCCCCCCCAATCTCATTCACATGATAAAGTCCGACTTATTTTTTTTTCTAAAGGCTTTGCAGCGAGCAACAAAAGCCCCCATAACCGTGCTAACCACAAAGGACGACATCTCAGGCAAAGCAGGAAAGGGGGACATTGTTGGGGCTGGGTCAGCAGCTGCCGCCCTCACAATGCATGGGGGCAATGGCCCCAGCTGCCCTCACAGAAACAAGCTCCACCGGCCCCGTCGGCCTGAGGCTGCCTGTCGGGATGAACGCGAATCTCCTTGGGGCCTGTCGGTACCGCCGCGAATCTCTTTGGGGCCCGACAGTATAAATGTGAATCTCTCTGGTGCCTGTTGGTGCAAACACGAACCTCCTTGGTGCCTGTCAGTACAAACGCGAATCTCTTTGGGGCCTGTCAGTACGAACGTGAACCTTTTTGGGGCCCGTCGGTACTAACATGAATCTCTTTGGGGCCTGTTGGTACGAATGTGAATCTCTTTGGTGTCTGTTGGTATGAACGCAAATCTCTTTGGTGCCTGTTGGTGCAAACACGAACCTCCTTGGTGCCTGTGAGTACAAACGCGAATCTCTGTGGGGCCCATTGGTATGAACATGAATGTCTTTGGTGCCTATCAGGACGAACATGAATCTCTGGTGCTCATCGGTATGAACACAAATCTCTTTGGTGCCCGTTGGTATTGAACGCGAATCTTTTTGGGGCCTGTCAGTATGAACACGAATCTCTTTGGTGCCTGTTGGTATGAACGTGAATCTCTTCGGGGGCACATCGGTACAAACGTGAATCTCTGTGAAGCCCAGATGACCCGAAGCTGGGTGCAGAAGGAATGGGGTGGGAAGGGCAGGCAAAGGGCAGCGGTGGTGGGCGCCTGTGGCAGCCAGGAACGAGGGCAGAGGCCTCGGGCAGGCGGAAAAGGGGCCGTGGCGGTGGGTGGGTGAGAGCACAGGCCCCACGAGCAACGAGGAACATGCGGGAGACCCAAGACGGCCCTCGTTGCTGTGAGGGACTGGGCACGGGTGCCCTGCAGCCGGGGCGCTGGGTGGGGAAGGGGCATCCGGAGCGGGGCTGGGGAGGGAGAGGTGTGACAGGCCCACAGGAGCCCGCACCCCGGCCCTGCCTGTGAGGGGAGAGCGGCCCTGAGGGAAGGGGGATCCCCGCACGGGGGCCGGGCTGCTGAGCCGCCTGTGAGGGAGCGGGGGTGAGGCCGGCCCCGCGGCGGGGCAGGGAGCCGGGGGCCGGCGTGGTGCCGGGGGAAGAGGCGGCAGCTCCTGAGGGGCACGGAGATGTTGGGGGCTAGTCGGCGGCCGGAGCCCCACGGCAGCCTCCACAGCCCGGAGGCTTCGGCGGCCGCACCGAGAGGCGGGAGCGAGGCCCCGGGCGGCGGCGGCGGTGGCGTGTGTGAGGGGGGAAGGGACCGCCGCGCCGGTCAGCGGGAGCAAACTCCGCCCCCCCTCCCGCGCTCGGCCTCTTGCGAACACCAGGTAGGGGCCGCTGATTGACAGCTCTTCCCGCCCTCCTGGCGTTTTCATTGGGTGCTGTCCACGCCGATCAGCAATGTGTGTGGCGACGCGCTAGCTCCCATTGGCGCGCCTTGCCCCGCCCCTCCCGGCCCGAGCCAAAAGGCAGGCGAGGGGGGCGGAGCTTGAGGCTGAAGGGGCGGGGCGGCGGCGGGGGGCGCGGAGGCTTAGCCCGCGAAGGCGGTCGGCGGCGGCGGCTGGAGCGGTCGAGCGGCGGCGCGGGATGGGACGGAGCGCGGCGCCAGGTGGGTGCGGGGCCGCGCTCCCGCTTCCCTCACCCGCGGCGGAGGGAGGGCGGTGGCGCTCGGGGGGAGGGGGGGGTTCGTTCTTCCACCCCCCTCCCCGCCTCGGGAGCCCGGCGGCCGCCGGGAGGGGCGCCTGAGGGGGAGCAGCCGCTTTTTAACGGTCTCTGCCCGCCCGCGGGGATAATCCCGCCGTTGCCCTGTGGGAGCCCCTTCAGCGCGGCGGCGACGGCGCTTTTCTTTCTCCTCACGGCCTCGATGAGGGAGGGCAGCGACGGGTCGCTCCGGGGCCGGGCTGAGCTGAGGGGGCCCGTTTGCCTCAGCCTGGCGGGAGGGGGGGGGGGGAAGCTTTGTTTCAAGCCCCCCCTGCCGGCCTCGGCCCCTCGCCGGTGCCCAGAGCAGCGGAGCTCGGTCGGGGGAGAGGCCCCCGGGGCTGGCGGTTCTCGGGGCTGGGCGTCGTGTTCCCCGCAGCCCGGTCGGAGCGACCGCTCCGACCGGGCTGCGGGGAACACGACGCCCAGCCCCGAGAACCGCCGCCTCCGGCCGCCTCTTCCCCACTCGTGTCCCCCCTCCACTCGTGGCCCCCCCGCACCGGCGGCGTGACACCGGCAGGTCTCTTCTGATGCCCCAGCGGTCTTCAAGTACTTAGAAATAATCGGCTTTGGCTTTCAAGGGCGCTGGGAGTCCTTGACAGCTCAGGAACTTTTAAACCTCCCCCCCCCCCCCTTTTTTTTTTTTTTTTTTGCAGCTTAATTGGTTTTTTCCGCTTATTTCTTGAGTGAATGTGTCGCTGGGAAGAAGCTGGGAGTCTCAGGGAGCGCAGGCGTTTGAAGACAGGGATTTATTGCAACTGCTGAATGTCTTCACGCTGTCTGAAGAGTGGTTAAGAAATGCTTATTTATTCTCTTTCTTGCCACTTCTCATCCAGTTCAGTGATCGCTGCAGATAGCTAACAGGAGAAGGACTGATAGTCTCAGACTGAGCAACAATCTGTGAAGTGGGGCCAGTACTTGAGTGATGGGTTATTGGATGCAGTCGTGAGATTCCTTGATAGAAAATACTTCAAAGCACAAATGGTTTAGTTTGTGCGCTGTTTGTGCAGCAATAGGAAAAAGCTGTCTAGCTGCGTTTTTTTGCGTGCTTCTTTTGTAACTACAGGGGATGAGGGGAAAGTATTCCTATTAGAAAAAGATGGGGGCAAAAAATGAAAGGAGCCAGGAACTTCAAGAGACTTGAAATCTGAAGGTAAGAAGGAGGAGGTAGTTTTGCCTTGGGTATCGTGCAAGACTCTTTTGTTGTTGCTGTTCAAAACAAGAGTCTGTCTCATATAAACATAATACTTTTTTATTACATTTATATGAGACAGGCTGTTGTTTTGAATTTGCCTGATACAGTGTTTTCCATAGTAGTTAATAGCGTGTGTGCTTGAAGAAGGAAATGAAGTAATGGAATAAGGCTGCAGCTCTAACTCTCCAGCATGCTCTCCCACACTGCAGCGATCTGTAGCTCAGATGCTAAGTTGTGTGGTCTCTAATATATTGGTGGTTGACATGATACAGAATAGTTATTTGAACTAATACCCAAGTTGGAAACCTGTTAGATTAAAGTTGCAATACTTGCAAACTTAAAGATTCAAGATTAAACCCCATATTTGAGCAGTGGAACTGAGCTTTGTTAGGCGTTACGTTCAGTTGCAGCTTACTTTTGCCTTTAAGTTCTTGTCAGAAGAAAATAAACTAAGATGGAAGGACAGTTATCTGCCTACGCTGAAATAAAGGCTCCAAGTCATTCTTACTCAGTTAGAATGTGGCTTTCAGTAAGTCCTGGAAGAAGGGTGTTTTATCTGCGGCTCTTCAGTTGAGACCAGGACCAGACCGTGTTCCCTTTGGGCAATGTGGAAGCTCGGTTTATTTTCAGCTGAGTTTTAGGGGTGAGTTGTGCAAAGCAAACTCTTCCTGTTGCTTCCTGGAAGATTAGTTTTGTGTTTGTATTGCTAGCGGCAGTGTGAATGTACTTATTAGGCGGCGAACACAGAGGTTTTGTTGTACATGAAATAATATATAAGTGAACCAGTCCCCTTCTCCTTTTCCACGGCTGTTTTCTTCAAATAAAGAAAAACTAGAAAACATTTTTTAATCGGATAGACACTGAAACAATAGTCTTGATTGTACACAATAGTTACTGAAATTGTGTGGTCTTTGCTGATCTTCCTATTTGTCCATGGAAGTAATAAAAGATGACTTTATATGTCAGAAATAGAATTGCCTGTGCTTTAAAAAAGGACACTCGTAGCAGGAATAAGTTATTGAGGCTTCATGTTTGATTTATATGGTACAACACATATGACATTTCATAGTTAATAGCAGCATAAACCTGCTTTGTTTTCGGTATATGCCTTGTCTGTACAACATGCTTCAAAGGATTATGATTTTAGGGGTAGTAATATAAACTTCTTACAGACCAGCTGCAATTTGGTGTGACTACTTTAGCTCAGGTTTATTTACTTTATTCTTCAGTGAGAAGGTACATGCCATATATTTCTGTGAAATAAGAATAACAGTGTCTGCAGGCAATGTTCCTGTACAGAGGAAAGAGGAAGAAAAGCCATTGTCTGACAGATGATAGGAATGTTATTTTGAAGTTTCTTATATACAGTGATTAGCAGGACAGGATTTCTAAAAACCAAACCAGAGCAGATACTTTGGTGAAGAATTCCAGAAGAGCTGATGGTAGCTGAGTGTTTAAGGCATTGTGTCGATGTCACCTGGACAGTGAATTAGGTTTCACGCCTTTGCAAGTCTTCCCTTTTTGATTACACTTCCTGCATGGATAATTACATCTTGGTGTAATTTGTAGTAATTGGAGTGGAAAAGAGCCTTGAGAGAACTACATGGAGGACTCATGATGTAAAAAAAGATATGCAGTTAAATCTTTGTTCTTTTGAGCCCTCCCATAGCACCATCTTCCAGAACTCTCTTGGCTGCTTTTAGTGAGGAATGAGCAAAAAATGTTGTTGCAGTTAATTGCAGTGTACTCTTGCAGGCCTGTCTTTAGTTGGAGTCTACTTGATACGGTCTTGTAACTGAGCTTGAATGTGATACAGGTTGTATAATACATCACTTGTTGGCTTTTTTAATTCAAAGATGATGTACTGGTATCTTCCCTATCCATTTGTGGCTCCAGTTAAAATTTTTGGACTTCTTGTGGTTGTTACTTGTGACTGCTTTTTATTTTATTTTTGCTTGCATAGGATATTAAGCTACAGGCTGTGTATCAGGCGCTACTAGCATAAGTGACTAACCCAGGCTGTGGGTGTCCAGTAGGTTATAATACCAAGTTTTGTTAATTACCTTCGTAGCAGAAAGATACTAATTTACAGTACTGATGGGAAGAAGATGTTTTTATCAGGCTCACTTCTTAGTTCTTTAATCTCAAACCCATTCAGTATATGAAGATCATTAATAGGATCAGATTACAAATACATGTCTTCCAGCGTTATATAGAACTGTATCTTGCCTTCAGAAGCTTCCTTGTACGAGGAATACTACGGGTCACAGATTGTAACTGCTTATTCTCTTAAAAGAACAAGTAGAGAAAGAGGCAGAGGGTGAGTATGAACAACTTCTCCATATGGAAGACTCACATAGAGAATACCTGTAATGTAAGAAAATCGGTGACTAGACAAAGAATTAAATTGAGGCATCTTGAACCTTAGCTCTGTAGCAGAACTGCTATAGCACTTTCATTCTCTCCTGAGAACTTAGGGTGCCTTTAGAGGTAATAATGAAAATAACCTGAAGTTACACCAGATTTATTTGTTCAACTTTAACCTGTGAGTGCTTTCCTTCACGCTTACTGTTGTTTGGATCTAACTGTTCAGAAGCTAGCCTGTTGTAAAAGCTGTTAAAATGTTGCACTGCGGTGTGTTGTTTTGTTTTTTTTTCAACTGGAAAGCACTGTTGTTTTTCACCCCTCTTTTGAAAACTTGGATAACTGAAATATTTTTAGCCGCTGATAGATGTCACTTCTTTTTCCTCTGCCAAAAGGGGAAACAAAACATTTGGGAAGAAATTAAGAAATCTGTGTGTAGAAACAGCTGGAGATCAAAATGGGAGTCTTTGTGCTCATTTAGGTTGTAAACTAGGAGCTTATCTTGTTTGATTTCTTTATTTTTGGCAGGTGAGATAGCTGGAAAATTTTCGTTGAAAGCTTGTTAAACATGTTGGGTTTACTTGTTTGTTTTTTTTAAAAAAACAAATCAAAATTTATTTGTGTTAGGGATTTATAGGTGTTCTGAATTTAAACACATTGCAAATTAGTTTTTCCTTTCGCATACTCAATATTCTGCTGTTAAACTAATGGTGTTTTCTGGGTCTAGAATTGATCACTGTGTTTATGATTTTTTTTTGTGGATCTCTCCATTTAGCGGAATTTTAGGGTTTTTTCAAGATTATTGGAGCTCCTTCCTACCTGTTGGTTACACATATAATCTCTTTATTATTATAGAGATTTGGCAGCCTAATACAGTGATAGGAGACAATATGTGTTTCTGTTAAGCATAGAACATCTTTATGTCGAATTTATTAACTCAGTGTTGAAGCATGCCTTCAAGTGGCACGAGTATAATGAATATTCAAAAATAAAATATTACATAATCTTTTGTGTGTTAAAATATGTATATTAGAAGCAGAAAAATTCAGGTTGAACTTGATTGCTGTTTTTGTTAAACAGACGTCAGTGTACAGCAAAACCAATAGAGCAAAATATCTTCCCATAATTTGTACACTATCAAACGGATTATACTTAATGTGTAGGTTTTCTTCTAAACATTCATAACTGCAAACCTCCTCGCAAGAGTGTTTTGTTAAGAAGTACTGGAAAGAACTGACACAGACTATTAAGCGCAGAGTTGGAGTTGGCTAAGCATTAATGAACATAACACAATGAAAATAAGTCTTGGACATGGCTGGCATGCAGGTATTTTCCCTCTAGTTTTTTAATTAATCTTACATTCAGTAGATACTTAGGTTTTATAACAGTCTTCAGAATATGATGCAACCTTTAAAATGCTGCTAAGTGACATAGATAAAGTATGTATAGAGATCAGTGGTAATTTGAATCTGTTCGGTGTTCATATTTTACAGTCATCATAATTGATATAAATAGAAGTAGTTTATGCTAAAGCAGTTCTAACTTCCATTAATCTGTCAAAACCAGAATTTTTGGTTGACTTAAATGTGTTTTTCTCCAGGACAAGGAAGAATGAGATTTTCAAATGTTGTGCACAGAATTACAGCCTGGCTTGTTTTCTCTCTAGTTCCATAAATCAAAACTCTATTTCACTGCTTCTTTGGCTTGAGCTTTTATTGCACATCCCTGTTGTGGAAATCTGCCCAATATAGAAACTATAGAATAATTTCTTGTGGCAAAACTCTGTTGAGCACTGTTAATTTACACAGCAGTATGCACAGATAAATTCACATTGATGAAAAATATTTATCATATTTAATTTCAAATGAGACAGACTTTTTGGAGGCTTATGCAGTGGTTATGTTTCTTCCTGTGCTGGTGTAAAGTGTAGTTAAGGTTTGTTTGGCTGTTGTAACTATGTGTTAATGTGTTTTTGATGTTGTTTTTTGGTACCTGAATATGCACTTGCTTTAGAGTTCTATATATATTATGGTGATTCTCAAGTCCTCTGCCAGCCTTGTGTTTGCTGATAGAACTTCAAAACTGGGAAGGGAAGTTTAAATTATAAATAGTGAAAATACTGTTTAATGCATGATCTAAATGAAATTGGTAGATAAAAATCATCTTCAACTTTGTAGCAAGTGCTGCTAGCAGTTACAATTTTTCAGGCATTTGAAGTTTTACATAAGCCTGTTGTTTGATATTTTTAATTAGGTAAAGAATGCTGAAATACTTTGCTGTCATTCAGCCTTTTCTAACTTTTTTTCTTTGAGATTTTCTTGAAATTGGCTCCTTCAGCCTTTCTAAGGTAATGTCGTGTTTTCAGGTGCCTGGCTTGTCTACGAGCACATGTAACTGTATATTTAAGTTGTTTGCTGAACAGTTAAATGTTAAAACAGGGTGCTGTTTGGGCTGGAGCTACACTAGTAAGGTGTAGAGGCTACATACAACATTTTGTTGAGTTGAAGCACTCTGTTTGGATGGCCATGCTCAGAGGGTGCTGCGTGTATTTTCCTGTTGGGTTGCCTGAGTGGAAGCCCTATTTTTTTAGGGGCATGTCTCGTAATACCGAACACTGTACTGTCTTACGGTTAATATGTTAGAAATTCGTCATTCAGGAAACACTTGCGTCTCCTTGCTAGGAACTGGGGTGATGTTATATTTTTCTTGGAATGCTGTAATTTGCTACTTCTGCTCATATTTGTCTGTGTTCTTCTCTAGTGTCTTGTCCTCTAGGTTGCTGGGTAAATAGTTGGATCTTAGCATACAGTAATATTCTGGATTAAATTAGTGTGCTTTCTTCACGATTTACAGAGCCTGTTTAATGTTCTTAAGGTGTTGGTTGATTATGAAGGCAGAGGTCATTGATGGAATAAAATACACCAACAGTTTTGGGCTCTGCAATATAAGCAGGATACAAAAATACTCGACTGTGTCCAAAGGAGGGCAACAAAGATGGTGAAAGGACTAGAGGGCATGACTGGTGAGGATATTAGACAGAGCGGCTGAGGATACTAGGTTTGTTCAGCTTGGAGAAGAGGGTGCTGAGGGGTGACCTCATCTTTGTCTACAACTTCCTCATGAGGGGGAGCGGAAAGGGAGGTGCTGATGTCTGATGTCTCTCTGGTGTCCAGTGATGGGGCACAAGGGACTAGTTTAAAGTTGCATCAGGGGAAATTCAGGTTGGATATTAGGAAAAAGCTCTTCACTGAGAGTGGTGGTCAAGCACTGGAACAAGCTTTCCAGGGAGGTGGTTGTGGCCCCAAGCGAGTCGGGGTTCGAGGAGCGTTTGGAAATTGCTCTTGGGTATGTGGTTTAACTTTCAGGTTCCCCTGCGTGAATAGGAGTTGGAATAGGAGTCCCCTGCGTCAGGAGTTGGACTTAATGATTCTCATGAGTCCCTTCCAACTCAGGATATTCTATGATAACACGAAAAGTATAATGCAGTATTTTAGGGGTCTTAGAGGACTTGAGTGTCACCGACTGTTTAGAAGATAGTGTGTGCAAAAACATTTCCTTTGATTGTTGATATATTCAGAGAAACTAAAAGTGGACAAAACACCTTATCAGTGAAGGCTGAAAAGCATGTACATTCTCATAAAAAAAAAAAAATCTGTTCAAGTGTGGTTGCCAGTGCAAACACAATATAATGTTAAGGCTGTGTGTAAAGGACAATGAGTGTAAGTTGGGAATTACTGGAGAGCTGCTATATTTATCGTTGGAGAACATTATATAAAATGTGACCATCCAGACTCTTCCATGGAGTAGTTAACCAGTTATCTGCTTGTCACTTGCTGCATAGTGGAATACCATTGACAAGGCTGTTAGTAAAGGGTGGGGTTCAGACTGATGACTGTATGGGCAGCTGAGTGTGAGTATTCCCTTATTTGAGGTTTTATAGTTAATGTATGTAGTCATAGTTGATGTATGCAGCTGTTACCCACTTGTCCCTCTCCAGAAGCTTTTTCTTGCAGCCTAGTGCTGCTGTTCTTGTTGTGATCCCCTCCTTTGAAGGTTAGAAAGTTTGTGCTTCTGATGCCCTGTAAGGTAGGGGCAGTGATGTTTGGGTCACTGTTGTGTACCTGAGTGGAGAGGCCTGTTAGAGCAAGTGAGTGGTATATATAACCCTTGGATCCGTAACTCACTTCATCAAAAAAGATTGGTAAAGGTGTAAACAGATTCTCTTCTGCACTCCTGTGACTTGGAAAATTAAATGGCATTAGGACATATACTTTCCTCATAGCCAGAGACCTTAGTTCTTCAGCTGATGGATCATGATTTTCTTGTGCATCTTCACAGTGGCAGCCACTTTGCTTGTAACGAGTAATAGTTGGAGAGCTTGTGTATTAATGGGTGACAGACATAGCATATCAAAACATGCTAACAGAATTCCAGTGGATGTTGAAATTGATTTCTTGATGTTTGTTTTGAAATCTTATACTGGAAAAGGTTGGTATTCCATGATGCTGAGAAAAACCATTCATCTGCTGTGGACTTGGTTTTATCCTAATGGAGCAACAGGCAGCTGTGGGGACTAGTGTGCTACAAGACAAGGCCTGGGAAGCTTATTTTATTTTGAAACTTCAAATAGCCCTTGGAAATACTTCTTTGAGAAGTTCTTCTGCCTCATTACATGTGAATGAAGAAATTAAGAGTTTGAACTTCTGAATTAGAAGGAGGGTTTTAGTGAAAATGTGGATTTTTAGTTCGTTCTTCTACAGCAGTTAGAGCTTGCTGCTGAGTTTTCTATAGAATGTTGAAATTCTCTGGAACTCATATCAGCACGGGTTTATTGTAGAGTGATTTCCTGGGAAAGTACTGTTTTTCTTTTTAAAGCTTGGCTGCGGACTTGAATGCTTAAACAGCTGCAAACATGGAGGAGATAACACATCACTTCAAATGAAGCCTACATTTGATTTTATGCTGAATTTGAAGACACTTTCATATATGTGTTACTGTTTTTTTGCACACGGTTTGAATATTGAAGTTCCTTCTAATGACTGCATGCCAACTCAGGAGCTGTAGTGGGGCTGCAGTTAACCTGAAGTCATGTTTACCGAGGATGTCTTGGTACAATTATACAAGTGGTTTGGTTACAGTTTCAGGTTATCTAACTGTGTAGTAGGACAAGGGTATTTGCCAGGCTATGCCAGACAAGCAGATGTGCAAGCTACGTGCTTTCTCTCCACCCTTCTTTTGGCAGAAAGAACCAGGAACTAGCATTTTAGCAGCTTCATTTTTTTTCTGGGTGGAGGGCATCCTGTCTCCTTCAGCTCAGTCAGCATGCTTCTCTGGAAGCTCTCCATTCTTCAAATCCTACAGGCCTTGTACATCTTCACTGTAGCAATCACTTTATATTTGTATCAAGTAAAGAGTTGGAGAGCTTGCACATGGCAAGCATGAAATACCTGAATGTTGAAGTGATGAGGTACAAATGCCTTTACGAGGAGTGTCTGAGAATGCACTGGGGTGTAGTCTTCCAGCCCTCAAATGTAATGTAGCTATTATAGCATTTGCCTCTGTCATCAAACACTGCTCATACTCTTGTAGACTATCTTGAAATTTCAAGCATCCTTTGATTCAGGGTGGGTAGTTCTACACAAGTGTGTAGATAAGATTAGGAGCAACACCTGGTTATAGCTCAAGCTAATAACGTTGTAAAGACAGACCATGTCTAGTTGCTGAATTTCTGTGCTGGATTTGCACTGCTAATGACAGGAAAAGCTTCCATGTTGGTGGACTAATAAGCAGTTTGGTTTTTAATCTTACGGCTTTTTATTAGCTTGGAATAGCTGCATCTGAAATACTGCTGTAAGATCATTGGGATTCTGACCTTATTTTTCTAAAATATTTGCTATTCTACTGGAGAAGGTACATGCTTTGCAATAACGTTATACTAACCATTCTGAGGGCCTCTAAGCTTGCGTGGATCTGCAGCTCGGTGTCGTGCAGGAGATTATATTCTTCTTGGTCGCTTAGCTGGCTGAACTGTTGTCTAACTAGTTGGCTTGATGTTGGAACTGGTTTAGCAGCCTTCAGGAATTTCTGTGTCTTGGAGAGTGATGGCAAGGTTCTGTTCAATGGGATTTGTAACCCTATCTGCAAAAACTGCTGGGAAGCCGTAATTAAAATTTCATGATTGGGGAAAATTCCAGAACTACTGTTGTCTTAGATGCTTCAAGTTGACTAAATATTTTAAATCACTTAGTAAACTGGTCCAGTTACTATTTCTGTGCATGAATTGATGTCTAGTAAAATGAATAAAGGATGAAGTCAAATACTGTAGCAGATTGAACCCTTGTGTTTAAATTGTGGCTTTCTGAAATGTACAGAAATAGTAGCCTTATGGAGTATACAGTCCAGTTTGCATATTTCTGTTACCAGTGCAATCTATTCATCTGAAACTATTGAGGAAGCAGTGACATAACCACCTTTAGGGGCAGGTAGTGTTTTTGCTGCCTGTGGCAACACCATCTGAAACCCTAAATCCATCTCCTTCTCTCCCTGACCTACGTTTTAAGATGAAGCTGTTAATGTTCTTTGTGGTGTGCTACTTCCTCATTTGGATTTTCTGTTCCACTTCCTCCTGCTGCAAACTCTCCTATGCGTTTCTTCTGAAGTCGTCTTTTACTTCCCTTTCAAACTCTTCTTTATCCTGGTATTCCCTGTAAGAAAGAAATGCATTGTGATGAACTTCTGCTTTGTGTCATTTCTGGTAAAACCCACAGATGCCTTTTTTTTTTTTGAGTGAAATGCTTAGAGATGTAAAAAAAAAAAAACCAACCAAAGCCCAACAAACCACAACAAAACCCCTCCCCACTGCCACATTCACCCCCAAAGAGACTTAAAATGGAGGGAAGTAGATACAAGACATGAAATGTAAACCCTTCTTCCCTCAACTGAGTGAACTGCCTACTATCAGATTTCTTTAAACCACAGAATGTTATTTTTGGCAGGAACATCAGAAAGAGTATTCTTTCTTTTCAACAGTTGTTGTTTGGAAAACAAGCATATGTCTGGCATCATCATGGATTTCTAAAAGAGGAAAAAGTGATTTTATTTTCAAAACATGTAGTAAAACTGTATTTGCAGCAGAATCAAATGTTAAATGCTCTTGGAAGCTTAAATTTAATGGTGTGTCCTTACAGTTGGTTGTCAAGGTTGAAACAACAATCACAGTTAGCCCTTAAGCTGCTAAATGCTAATCATAGCTTGGCAAGGGTTTTCCTCAGCCAACTTACTGGGCTCCAGAGAAGCATACAGGCAGCCTGTAATAATTTTTTGAAGTTTTTCAAAGCTGAATGTTGAGGTTCAGATATAAATAAGGCTTCAGTTTATGCCTACGGTAGCTGTGATGTTAGGTGTAAGACCCATGGCTATAAATCTGTAGTTTGAGTATTCCTGCTCTTGTTCATCTTGGTAGAATTATAGCTGTTAATGCCTTTGAATATGAAGCATTAGAGAACACATTGAAATAAGTTTTGTGAACCGAAGGGATGACAGGCTAAACAGTGAACTGCTTTGATTTGTTGGTCAAAGATAACTTTCTTTATGCCTCAGTACAGAACAATAAATACAGCATAGAACAGTCCCAGTTACCCAAAAAAGTTCATCTAGGTTCATGTAATTACGGGATAGGATAAGAATGGAGAAAAATCATGTGCTTTAGCACTGAGTGGGAAACACTAGGGAGATTTAACTGAGGGTAGGAAGTATGGGTGGTGAATCTAGAGGGATAAAACCAGTGAATTTAATTGAGGGTTACTGAAAGTTATTGTATTCTCTTTAAGATGTTCAACCTGATAATTTAGAACTAAAATATATGGAGGAAGCCTCGAAACAAAAGCTTATCTGAAATGCAAAGCTTGAAGGACAAGTGTTCTTTTGTCAGAAGTGTATTTTTGAGTCTTTTAAATCCACTTTGAACAAAATACTAAAATAAATGTAACTGTAGAAAAGATAAGACTGTAGAAATAATTAAATTTCACTGTGGATTAGTTAATTTGCATGTTATTACTAGTGCTCTATAAAGTACGCCTTGTATGCTTTTTTGCTTGTTTCTGGATCTGCAGGTGTATAATGAAGTGTTGATCCTCTTTCCTAGTTTGCTGATTTAAATAAAATTCTTATTGGGTGTTAAAAGAAGAATAAACTTGGCCAAAGTGGGAAGCTTGAGTATTACGTCTTTCTGTAGGCCTGAAACAACTTTTGGTGATTCTGACTAGAAAAGAACGTGACCTGCAGAACGATTGGCCCATAAGGATGCAGTAGCTGCAGGTACCCTGCCCTCCCCTTCCCCCTAAACGAAGTTAGTTGTTAACTGTCTTGTGTAAGATTGGGATTTACAGCAGTTCTATCCAGGAACAGATGCTGATACTCTAAAGGCTTAGGAGAAAGTGAAGTTCTCTTCCATTTTAATGAGTAGTATCTGCCAGATAGATTCTTGGTAGCCAAGAAGAGGTTTTATAAATCACTCAACTGATCTAGCAATAGTTTTCACCTACTCTTTATTTTTAATACCTTTTGTTCTTAATTCACTGATAAATTGCTTTAGAGCTGGTTGTGCTTGTGAATGAAAATTATTTACTGTTGATAGCATAATATCACTTCCATTAAATCAGTGTTCCCCTGTTCTGCAGAAAGAGATGACAGAATGTAAGTTGCAAAGGGGCATGAAATCTGGAAATATGCCTCTTGTGTGTTCTCATGTGCTTTTGTTTGAATTCTGGCTAATCCCTTTTACTTTGCTTTTTATTTCTTCAGAAGTGCATCTGGTACAAGGTCTAATGTTAAACTTTTTTCTCATAAGACTGTTTCTAGTTTTTTATTAAATAGTAATGTAGTGGAGAAATATTTATCAGCTGTACTGTAACTGTACAAGTACTTGGAAAGTTTAGTCTTAGTTTAGGGCTAATTAGCTGTATCTTAGTTTACTGGGCTTAATTTAAAAAAGAAGTGCCATAATCCCTCTAGAGGGAAAGGAGGCTTGTGCTAGGGAGGAGAGGTCTTGTTTTTGTGGGAGTAGGTGTTGTGTGGATTCACATTGCCAGTGCAGTATCACTCTGTCATAGTCTGCTTGGATTTCAGTTTCCCAAGAACAAGTTCTAACTCTCCTTCAGGCAAGTTCATTTTTCAAAGAGCAAAAAGCTGGCCGGGGAAGAGAGTTCTGCTGATACCTGAAATCCCATTGACCTGTTGTCCAAAATTTTATGCGTTACTGTGCTTTTTGTTACTACTCAAATGATACTGTCCATTACTTGAATGAAAGCAGAAAAAGAGTCTCTGACCTGACGTGATCAGATGCAGGGAGTCTGATGGAGAAGGGGTTTTGAGATTAAAATTCCATTTAATCATACAATCCAAACTAAAGTAGTTTTTGCACAAAACCAGTGATCTATTTGCCTGAGAAATGCAGCAAAACATTACCAGTGTAGGATTGGTGCTAGTGCGTGGTTGGACTTTTTATTCTACTTTTGTGTGTTTTGCTTTATGTTTTGGGGAGGACATCACTATTTTCATAGCAGTAAGATTATATCTAGAAAGCTGTCTTTGATCCAAGTTGTAAAATCGTAAACATCAGTCTTTCAGTGGGCTGCATGAGGGCAAAATTCGTTGTGTGGCTACCAGTTACTGTTACTGTGACGTTTTATTGGGGAAAATGCCCTCTCCCCATGACTGCCTACTTGGTCCTGATGGTTGATTATTTGTTTTCTAAGCACTTGAACATGGGCTTGTTCTAATAATAGCTTAAGTTGTCCACTTTAAAGTTGCAAGATTCCCTTTTAAAGTAGTAGTTTTGCTGCAGAACATTGTTATTCATATGTTAACCTGATAATAGGCTGGTCCTAAATAAAAACCTTTCTCAAGGGCAGGGCATCTCTGTACTGTTGTCATGCTTGAAAATGAGGAAGGTGGAAGGGTTTGTTCCCTTTGGTTTTCTTCTGTGTGTGCCGCAGCATGGCTAAATCTCACTTTCTGGAAATCTTGACTTCAAAAAAGGAAAAAAAAAAAGGACATCAAGGATATAGTTAGTTGACTAGTGAAACTTAGGCATATTTAAATGCCAGTTTTACATTTCCATTGGTCTGAAAGTCACAAACACGTAAGGGTAACAAAGTTAAAACTTAAAGAATATCTACAATTCTGAGATATAAGCTTGGATCTTCAATGTGTGTCAAAAGAGGCGGGAAAATCATTAATGAATCCTGGTTTGAAATGTTTTGATTTTTTTAACGTAGACCTTCATGGCAGGAGTGAAATTGGTGAGACAGGAAGCATGTTGCCAGTAGTTTATGGAAATGCCAGTTCTAAATGCCAGCTGCTAGTTAATGGAAAATGCCATTATTTCTGGAGCCAGTAAGTTGTGAAAATGTAGGGGGCAATAACCTCTTTAAAAAAGCAAAGTGTGATTCCCATGGTAATCTGCAACAAGAGTTGCTAAAATAAGAAAGCCAGTATGTATCTGTACTGTGCTGAAAGAAAAAAAAATACACTGTGTGGGATCAGGTGATACTTTTAAGTAGTTCCTCATAAAGGAGGCTTTGAGGAAAAAAAAACCAAACCCCAACAAAACAACAAAACTCAATCAAAACCCTAAACCCCCAGATAACAGCAACAAAAAAAACCCCAAACCCCAAAACAAACAAGGTTCCCCATGCCTTCTTGGATGATCTGTTTTAGTTCGTTGTGCTTGATGCAGAATTTGCCAGGAATTTTGTAACCTGTAATAACATGAGTGGTCAGTTCAGATGGTTGTGGTGCTTATACCGCCTCACCACATGTTGGTCATAGAGGTCACCTATGAAGAACTACATGAGCATTTCAAACCAAGGTCGTTTGTGGTAGAAGAATAAAGATAAGGCATCAAGTTCTCACTTTGATGTGGCTTTACTTGCTGGCTTCCACACATCTGCAATGCACGTGCTTGTGTTCTTTGAGCAAAAGCTTAACACTGAACATCAGTAGTTCTCAAACTTTTAATTGAACCTCCCTTTTTGGTAATAGTTTGTTCCTCTACTGCTCTTTTGCCAACATCAAGCAGCTGTTAAATAAAGAGGGAAAGAGGAAGTGATGTGTCACAGCTGTGCAGCTCTGACCCCATCCTCTGAGAAGTGGAGATGAAGCCCCAAAGCATTGTGTGGTTTCTGCTTTCCTATATGGAGCTGGGACAAGGTGGATTTGAAGCTGTGCCAGGTTCTCTGCTGTCCCTTCTCTCTTTCTTCCCATCACAGCAGAGTGGTCAGTAATAACCAAAATATGTGGTTGCTTCCATTCCCAAGCGTAAACCAAATGTTGCTTTGGAGCTGTCAGCTGCGGCTTGGGTGGGCATGGTATTGCCTTGGGAAATGGCATGCTTCCTTTCCTGTGATACGTTCTGTGCCTCCACTCCTCTCTACGTAGTGTTAAAGAGAATAGCTTTTGCTCTTCAAATTAAAAAAAAAAACCGCTGTGGATTTCTTGGCAGCCTATGCCTTTTGGCAACCAATTGCCACTGTTTCAAAACACTGAAGGTTTAGGTTTTTTTCCAAAGTCAAGATATTTTGCATCATACATGATGTAAATCTATTTAATTCTTGCAATCTACGTTATTTGAAGTTTTCAAAACGTTCAACAGAGGAAGGCAAGGGGAGCGGTACTTGAAAATGTAGTTGAAGTGAGTATTTTGTGATTGTTGGAAGACTGAGGGAGACAGGCAAAAAAACTGAGCGAGAATAGGATGGCATACATGCAATCACATTATTATGAACTGTTAAGAGGGATCTGGAATGTATATATATACATACAGTATTGTATGTATTAAGAAACTTAGGTTTTCTTAGTCTTGGTTATCAGATCAAGATTTTTTTTTCATTGTTTCAAAATCTCTTCATGGAAATTATTTTTGTAAGATGATGCATTTGTGGCAGCTGCCTGCTTCCTCCCTCCCCCCGCCCGATAGAAAATACTGAACATGTCTGTGAAAATGATACTGAAGCAATATGAGGAATAGGATTTATTGAATTCATGAAAATATTTAGTGGGAACAGGCAAATCTGATCTCTTGAGTTAGTATCAACTGCTTGGTGTTGAGTCTGATGGTAAAGCAGTAGATAACCTGGATGGGTTATGTGATTAGGATAATGAAGTTCATACTTTTCCTTACTCATATTAAGCAGTGTGAAGTAGAAGTAGTTTTAAAATTCCCTTTTATGTAAACGGATCTTAATTAAACCCGTAAAAATCTCCTGGTGATGGCAGGCATGATGGCTTTAAGCCACTTCCACCTTATTTTTGAAAGAAAAAGTGGACTTTATTTCAAATACTTCTGGATTTCTGTGATTTGTTTGATCTTCCTAAACTGCTAAGCTCCTCTACATTGAATGAGATTTGAGGTCACAGATCCATGCAAAACTGCTTTGGTTTAACTGGCTTATATGTAAAAATGTTAATAAAAAAGACCCCCAAAACCCAAACAAAACCGCCTGTCTTGTCTGGCCCTTTAAAAACAGGAAGGGGTGGGGGGGACCTTGAGAAACCAGGATAAACTTGAACCATGTAGTTAATACTAGAGTATGCTAATCTCTTTCAAGAACAGCTCTGAAGCTAGAGTGTAAAATGGAATAATTATATACGTAAGTTTCACCTGTTAAAAATGCTTTTACTTTTCTCCTCCCCTCTCAAACCTCCTTATTTCTTTACATATGAATGTCCTTAACTGAACCCCATAGATGAACTGTAAGGAGTCACCAGCCATTTAATTCCATTGAGTTTTAATTTTATAAATGGTGTCTTTGCTTAATCTGTGTAATACCTGCGTCTGTCTAAACACAATTTAAATGCTTTGAGACTTACAAATTTGGGGAAAATCCACATTTTTTTTTTTACAAGTATCTTCCAGTCTGTGTCCTACTGAACCTTTATAAAGATTGTGTGTATGTGTGTATATATATATATATAGAGAGAGAGAGAGATGTATCTATAGGTATATCTCTCTATCTATATCTCTAGATACAGAAAGGCTTTATAAATAGTGAGAACTAAACTGCGATAATATGTATAATCTATATGCATACCTAAGTATGTACAAATGAGAGAATAATGTTAATAAGAATAGAATATTTCAGTTGGAAGAGACCTACAATGATCATCCAGTCCAACTGCCTGACCAATTCAGGGCTGCCCAAAAGTTAAAGCATGTTATTAAAGGCAATGTCCAGGTGCCTCTTAAACACTGACAGGCCTGGGGCATTGACCACCTCTCTAGGCAGCCTGTTCCAGTGCTTGAACACCCTTTCAGTAAAGAAATACTTCCTAATGTCAAGTCTAAACCTCCCCCAGTGCAGCTTTGAGCCATTCCCATGCGTCCTGTCACTGGATAGCAGGGAGAAGAGCTCAGCACCTCCCTCTCCACTCCCCCTCCCCAGGAAGTTGTGGAGAGCAATGAGGTCACCCCTCAGCCTCGTTTTCTCCGAACTAGACAAGCCCGAAGTCCTTGGCTGCTCTGTATAGGACATGCCTTACAGCTCTTTCACCAGCTTTCTTGCCCTCCTCTGGATGCATTCAAGGGCCTTCACATCCTTCTTAAATTGTGGGGCCCAGGACTGCACACAGTGCTCAAGGTGAGGCCACACCAGCGCTGAATACAGTGGGATAATCACCTCTCTTGACTGGCTGGTCATCCTGTGTTTGATGCACCCCAGGATGTGGTTTGCCCTCTTGGCTGCCAGCGCACACTGCTGACTCCTGTGGAGCTGCTGTCAACCAGCACCCCCAGATCCCATCCTGCAGGGATGTTCTCCAGCCACTCCTCTCCCAATTTATACTCATGCCTGGCGTTACTCCGTCCTAGGTGTAGGATTCAGCATTGGGCCTTGTTAAATTTCATCCCATTAATCATTGCCCAGTGCTCTAATCCATCTAGATCCTTTTGTCCCTTGAGAGTCAACAGCACCTCCCAGTTTGATGTCATCAGCAAACTTGCTGATGGTGCATTCCACTCCTGCATCCAGATTGTTGATAAATACACTGAACAGAACTGGCCCTGGAATTGCACCCTGAGGAACACCACTGGTGACTGGTTGCCAGCCAGATGTAGTCCCATTCACTACAGCCCTCTGAGCTCTGTCCTTCTGCCAGTTCTTCACCCAGCGCACTGTGAACCCGCTCATCTGACAGTTGGACAGCTTGTCCAGAAGGATGCTGCGAGGGACAGTATCAAAAGCCTTATAAAATCCAGATAAAGTGCATTGACTGCCTTCCTGCACCCATTTTTAAAAAGGGTAGAAAGGAGGACCCTGAGAACTACTGACTTGTCAGCCTCGCTTCTGTGTCTGGGAAGATCGTGGAACAGCTCCTTCTAGAAGCTGTGCTAAGGCACATGCAGGACAGGGAGGTGATTCAAGACAGCCAGCACAGCTTCACCAAGGGCAAATTCTGCCTGACCAACCTAGTGGCCTTCTAGGATGGAGTGACTACATCAGTGGACAAGGGAAGAGCTAAGGATGTTATCTATCTGGATTTCTATAAGACCTTTGACACGGTCCCCCACAGCATCCTGCTCTCTAAATTGGAGAGAGATGGATTTTGATGCATGGACTGTTCAGTGGATGAGGAGTTGGTTGGCTGGTCGCATCCAGAGGGTAGTGGTCAACGGCTCAGTGTCCGGATGGAGATTGACAAGTTGTGTCCCTCAGGGGTCCGTATTGGGGCCAGTACTGTTTAGTATCTTCATCAGTGACAGAGACAGTGGGATCAAGTGCACCCTCAGCAAGCTTGCAGATGACACCAAGCTGAGCGGTGTGATTGACACACCTGAGGGATGGGATGCCATCCAGTGGGACCTGGACAGGCTGCAGAAATGGGCCCATGTGAACCTCATGAGGTTCAACAAGGCCAAGTGCAGGGTCCTGCCCCTGGTCTGGGGCAAGCCCCAGTATTAATACAGGCTGGGGGATGAAGGGATTGAGAGTAGCTCTGCTGAGAAGGGACTTGGGGGAGCTGGTGAATGAAAAAATAGACACGAGCTGACAACGTGTGCTCATAGCCCAGAAGGCGAGCTGTATCCTGGGCTGCATCAAAAGAAGCATGGCCAGCAAGTTGAGGTAGGTGATTCTGCCCTTCTACTCTGTGCTGGTGGGACCCCGCCTGGAGTGCTGTGTCCAGCTCTGGGGCCCTCAGCACAGGAAAGGCATGGACCTGTTGGAGTGAGTCCAGAGGAAAGCCACAAAATGATCCGAGGGATGGAGCATCTCTCCTGTGAAGACGGGCTGAGAGAGCTGGGGTTGGTCAGCCTGGAGAAGAGAAGGTTGCAGGGAACCCTTCTTATGGCCTTTCAGTACTTAAATGGGGCTTGTAAGAAAGATGGGGACAAACTTTTTAGCAGGGTCTGTTGTGATAGGCCAAGGGGTAATGGTTTTAAACTAAAAGGATAATTTAGACTAGATATAAGGAAGAATTTATTTGCAATGCAGGTGGTGAAACACTGGCACAGGTTGCGCAGGGAAGCTGTGAATGCCCCATCTCTGGAAACATTCAGGGTCAGGTTGGATGGGTCTCTAAGAAAACTGATCTAATTGAAGATGTCCCTGTTCATTGCAGGGGGTTGGACTAGATGGCCTTTAAAGGTCCCTCCCAACCCAAGCTATTCTCTGATTCTATGATTCCTCTCATCTACGATGTGGGTGACCTTATCATAGAAGGATATCAAATTAGTTAAACAGGATTTTCCCTTTGTGACCCCACGTGTACTGTGCCTGATGATTGCATTGTTCTTTAAATGCCTATACTTACAGGTCTGTAGTTCCCTGGGTCTTCCCTCACACCCTTCCTGTAAACTTGAATAACATTGGCTGGCTTCCAGTCAGCAGGGGCCTCCCCAGACTCCTAAGGCCTCTAGTAGATGATGGAGAGGGATCCTGCCATAGCATCCTCTAGCTCCTTCAGTACTCTGGTTTGAATCCCATCAGGCTCCATGGACTCGTGAACATTCAGCTGATACATCTAGTCCCTTACAATTTCATTGGCCACAAATGGAAAGTCACTGTTCCCACCCTTGTGATCCTTCGACTCGGGACTGGGCAGCCCAAGGTCTGTCAATTTTGTTAAAGACTGAGGCAACAAAAAAAAAAAGCATTGAGTGCGTCTGCTTTTTATTTGTCTCTATTAGTCAGGTGACTATCTTCAACAAGTATTGGTCCAATGTTTTCTTTAGACCTCCTTGCTATTAACATACTTAAAAAGCCTTGTAAGGGATCTTAGAGCAGTTTACAAAGGAAGCAAGCTTCGTATCTCAGATGGGTTTTTAAACAAAGGATGTGGCCTCTGAAGAGAACATAATTACGGGGAAGGTGAGATTTTTCCATGAGCCTGTACCACGAAGCAGCATTCTGTCTGCTAGGGTGAAGGATGTGCTTTTTGTTCTCCATATGGCGAATCTGAATACTCTTCTGTTTTTCCATTTCTCTTTCACTTCCAAGCTGTAGGGGAATTAGTTATAGAGTGATGTGAGTGGTTACTTACAGCTAGATCCAGATGTAAAAATGTCTTGCCCTTGGATGGGGTGTGCCAGGGAGAGCAGCTGCTTTCTTGATCCAGCCTGTGACCATCTACATAATTCTGATTCCATGGAACTGAAGCTGGCTGTCAGCTATCGCAGTGCTGAGTAAGATACCGTTAAGTACAACCTTGCTGCTGACTCCTTCTCTGTTGCACTTCTTTATAGATGTGATACTTTTTCTCTTTTTAAAAATTACATCTGTTCTGTTCAATTTGCCTTTTTTTCTTAGGCATTCTGAAGCCTACTAAATTTCATTTATCAATTTTAGTAGTTAGGTGTCTCATTTTAGTGGTGTATATGTGATATTTGTGACTTAACACTTCTCAGTGGGGTTCCATGTCCTGTGGTGATTCATGCTTCCCTTATTCTGCCACTTCTCTCTAATGTTATGAAGCGGTAGGGTACAAACTGCATGACTCTTCTGCTTATGGAGAAGTCTGAGCTAAAGAAAATCTTAAGTTTTGTTCAGGATGGGGTGAAGTCCGCTGTTTGCTTTGAATGTTGACTGTTAGCTATCTGATAATGTTTTTGTGTTGCTCATGTCACCATACCCACTTTTTTTAGTGAAGCATTTAACTTGAAAGCCTGCACCTCTGTACTTTCCCACCTAGCCTTGGACTAACCCCTTTAACTGGTCCACAGGTTTTCTTTCTGTCTGGGGTACTTACTTATACAAAGCATCTGTCTAGATGTTCATGCTTTGTAGCAGTGTCTGCTAACTGTAAGAAATGAGGTTGAGTGCTCCAGAAAGTAGAATTTTAAGAGACATTTTTATCTTAAGAAGCACGTTCTTAAATCTTATTAGCTGACAAACTATGCTGTATAATGGCGCCCTTGGCTGGGTGAGCAACAACTGAAATTACAGAGGCTGTGTCTGCTGAGGAAGGTCCATTTTTAGTATTGTTACTTGAGTGGATCTCTACTTTAATGTAAAGTCAGCAGTATTCCTTTAAGTAAAGCACTAGGAAGACCTCTCTGGGCACTGGGAGTGGAGCTAGGAGGCAGCTCTTTGCCTTTCTGTAAATAAGTGTGCACCAAACTTCTGGAGAAGAGTGTGGGGCTATATTGGGAGAAGGAGCAGGCGGATAGTATGGAAGATTTGTACTGTGAGATTAGGATTGTTACCTGTGAAGATTTAGGGACAGTAAATGCTGCCAACAAACCTTTTCAAGTGTTTGAAAACATTTTAATATCAGCATCCCAGCTGAAATTTGTTCTTTCTCAGATATATTAGACTTATTTCTTTGTCAGTGATTGGAAAATATTTTCTTTTTAGATCGTAGGTGAGAGAGTGAAAGAGCTACTTCCTGCCTGTTGTGGTTCGTACTAATCACTTGTGATATGGCCTTATCTTTACGCTTGACTTCCTTTGTAGCAAAGGATTTTTGCTGACCATTAAGGAAGAGTGTTGTCCTGGCCAAGCCTCTTGCCGTTGAGGTACCAAAGAGGTGAGATGTGGGGGCTGGTCAATGCTAGCGTGCTTCTTACTCAAGAATGTCTGACAAACCAGTGCTGTTAACTGGCTGGCTCATAGGCTTGATGGGCTGTCTGTTATGGACTGCAGAATCTCTGAAGATCAAGTGTTTGACCTCAGGTAAATTCCACAAGATGTTTAGGATTTTGCCAGCCTCTAGTTTAGATAGATCTCCTCTGTCCGATACTGAAGGACTGCTGTACTCGGTCAAGCAATGAATATTTGTACCATAATCTAGTGAATGAAAATGAATAAAAGATACCAGGTACTCCACAACGGGTTGAATATTTTTACTTTGTTGTCTGCCTGTGCTTTAAAGAAAAAAATCCAAGAGCTTAAACTTGTTTGGAGGGAATTGGTGGCAGAGGACACACTGGGTGCTGTGACCAAGTCTGACCATCAAAGCAGTTGTCAGAAAGATACGGAGTAGGAAATTGTCCCTTGATGGCTTGGCAGAGGGCAGATTGCTCTCCACACGCCAAGAACAGTGTATGTCCTAACAAAGTCTGCGTTTTTGGATGTTTGTGGAGGCTCAGAGTTTGGGCTAGACAACAGCAGTTGAATCTTAAGGTAAAGATCACTTGGAAAACACGAGCTGCTGTGTCTTCCTTTATGCCGCTCCTGTTATGTGCCCAAGTTTGACTGGGATCTGGATCAAGCCTGGTTTAAAGATAAGAAACTTTCTAGTTGTCTTGAGCAACCTCATGAAAGCTGCTTAGGATGGGCCACCGAGAGGTCCCTTGGCTCTAAGTAAATGATTGTTTTAGTCTTTTACTGAAAAGCTCCCCCATCCCACTGTAGAAGTACTGAGTGGGGTGTCACCACTAATTGATGCGTAGTTCTGCTCTTTGAAGACTCCAGAACCTGCTGGGTTTTCCAAATGTCTGCTGTAGAGTTACAGTAGCTTCCAAGATTTTAGTTTCATGCTTTTAAGATTGAATAGACGCAGGAAGCTAACAAGGCAAAAATCAGTGTGAAAGATTTAAACCACTTCCTTCTTTGTGTGTATGCATTGATGAAACAAGCTACTTTGTTACTCAACTGCAGTAGTAAGCCTTGCATCTCCATATAGGAAACTGTTTTAAAACCCCTCCCCCCACCCCAGAAGCAGACTTGAAAATAAAATCCTTTTTTCACCATTTTGATGATGACCTACCATTTGGATACTTTTAATCCTCAATCTGTATAAAAGTTATGTCTTGCATTAAATCCTTTTTTCCCCCCCCCTGTGGATTTCTGAAGTAATCCTCTGTATGCCATATAGCTTGTTCTTCAAATTGCTTGTGTACAATCTCCTCATTTGTAGGAGTCCTGTTTAGAAAGTTTTAAATCATTGATTTTAAACAAAATTCAGCTGGATATGCATTTCTGACCAGAAGTCAGCGTTATACATTCAGCATATCTAAAATCTTACCCTGTTGAGGTAGTTTCTGTAATTTTAGTCAGTGATTATGAGTCAAATGAGGCACTTGGCAGAGGAGTCAGTGATATACTTGGTAATGAGTAAGAATCTTTTTATAATGGCTTTCGTTGGGATTTCTTTCCTCTTGAAGATTTTATGGGAAGGAAAGGATCCATTCAAAAGGGAGGGTGTATGCTCACAGTTATGCCAGTAGATAGATATTGCTGGACTGTTGAAGGTGTACTGAAATTATTTTCCTTTCTAGATCTCATGTTGCATGATCTGAATTTTTTTTTTTGCTTCATAACTATGTATCTTAAATGTAGAACATGTGCTGAGAGAGTCTAGCATTTCTTCTCTGGCTTATCCTGGTTCTTTTTAAAATATTTTACTTTAAAAAACAAACAAAACCACAAACCCAAAACAAAACAAAAATCTGATTTAAAAAAAGATATAAAACTGCTTGACATTGGCCATGTCTTGATGTCTTTCTTTAACCACATAAGGATTTATACTAACCCCTGGAATACATGTCAGGATAGCTGATCTCATTTCACCGTGAAAACTGTGCAAGAGTCTCATCCGCATGGTTCATGTGGTAATTCTCGGCTTCCTTCCCATCCCTGTATAGGTCACGCGTATCGCTGACCTGAGTGGAGAGTTCTTTCGTCACAGGATGGATTCAGTGATCCCGTTTATGTAGTGCAGCACTACAGACGTTGTGTTGATGTAACTGATGGAAGCGGTGAACTGCAGTGTGTGGACAGGGGCGAGTAGCTCGTGGGGAACTGAGAAGCCTCATGAGGTGCCTTTGCTGCCGAGGATGATGTAATGTGCAAATACATCCTCAGCCACACTGACAGTACTAGAGGATTTGAGTTCTATATAAAGTTCCAGTCACCTTGTACTAGGCTAGTGCTCTCTGCCATCTATTTTGTAGTGTTTTTCACTCTAGAGCTAATTGCTCTAAAGCAGATTTGCTGTTTCTTGAGCCACAGGTATCCTGGAATAAATCACTGTTGGTTTGAATCACTTAGGTTAATAGGATCCTGCCTGACATAATTTTAGTCAGGACTGTGAAGCTGTGTTTGGAAGGCACCTTCTTCCCCATATACCACGCCCATTCTGGTGATAAGATAAGGAAAGCTCTGAGTATGAATGGACTGTATGTACCTGAGCCTTTTATAACGTATAACTTCAGAACAGGCCCTTCTGTAAGCATGTAAACGCTTAAGTGAGGACCAAGGCATTGGCCAACTGGTAGATCTTGGTAGCAAGCTAACTAGAGGGGAATGTTATGTTTGGGATAGGTGGCGACTGCACCAGTGCTTACTGGAAAGGAGGTGGGGGCACCGTGATGTTAAAGTTCTAGTATTTTGAAGGAGGACGAAGGAAATTTAGAGTGGTGACAGTGAACAAGAGGTGTTGTCTAGGACGCTGATGTTTTGCTTTTGAGAAATCTGTGTACGGTGGCTTTAACAGTGTCTTGCTCTTCTAGATGCTTTTGCTTTGTTATAAATCACGTTTTACAAAAGTGTCCTTGAAATAGAAGTAGTTTGTTTTCTTTCTCTGGAAAATTTTTATTGTCTACAATGTCTAAACAAGTTCCATCAAGGAATGTGTAGCAGCAGCCTTTAAAAATATGGCTGTAGTATTAGTCTCTTAGAATCAACTGATCTAGTTTAGAGATCGTCTTTGTACAGTTCTTGCAGAAAGGGCAGCTATGTCTTAACCATAAAAACTTTAAAAAAATTCAGGTTATGACTAAATATTCATCTATAAGTCAGAATACTCTCTTGATACTAGGATCTGTAATATTTTTCATGGAAACTTCTCAATACTTGATTTTTGTAAGAGATTCTCACTGCTTTTTTTAGTATGTTTGTTTTAGTTTAGTGGGTTTGTGTTTAGTAATATTTAATTTACTGTGAAGTGTATAAGAGGGACTCAAATCTGGTGTTTTGCTATAGGCCATTACCTTACCTTTTTCTACCCCTACAGTCTTTAGGTGGGTAAGTGTTACCTTCTCTGCAGATATTTCTAGTTTAAAAAAAACGGGCATTGATTATAAAATAGCACAAGCTATTTTCTTACCTTGAAAAAAACCTGAAGCTGTAATATGAAATAATGTTTAGCTCAAAACAGTTAAAAGTATGTCTAGATTCTACTAACGCATATTTTAGTAAGATTTTGTAACTGATCACTGAAACAGATTTTTTTAATGCATATTTTTAATTATT
Source organism: Pluvialis apricaria (assembly GCA_017639485.1). Classification (NCBI taxonomy): domain Eukaryota; kingdom Metazoa; phylum Chordata; class Aves; order Charadriiformes; family Charadriidae; genus Pluvialis; species Pluvialis apricaria. The sequence continues at coordinate 23,223,130 of CM030007.1, forward strand.
CTGTTATTGAAAAGCTAAGTTGAAATTTGTCTTTGTTTGCAGATAAAGCCACCTGAGTGTGCTAGCAAGTTACAGAACAGCTGTCTTCTCAAACGCGTAAACAGAAAGGATATTCCCTACTCCCTTGTTTTTTAAATGGTAAGTTGTTCAAGGGAGCTCTTACTGAACATACCTTGTCACCTACTTTGCATTTGTGTGAATTTATTACAAATAGCTCTGAAAACTGTGGTAAGTCCTTAAACTGAAGACGAATGATGAAGTCTGGAAACTGTCCAGGAGGTTTTGCATTAGCATTGGGAGGGAGGGTTATATTTTTGTGATGTTGCAGCTATGCTATATTAGGTCCTGAAACAAATGTCAAAAGCACGGCTGGCCCAGGAGACTAGCATAATTTAAACACTAATCTTATTGTGTAGAAAACAAATAAATTTACTTTATTCATGGATGTTCATGAGATACTGGATTTCTAAATTTGCATCTGTTAATTACTTTTACCCTGTATAATCTGTACTTTGCTGATGTGTCATCTTAGAGATTTAAACTAAATCTGCTGAGGTTAAATGTTTGACTGTTTGCCTCAAAGTGCAACGGATAATAAACGATTTATATTTATTGATATTAAACTAGCTTTGTGGGGAAAAATCCCTCAGCCCCCCAGTCTGTCTCAGCTGCAACGCGCACACCACGGACTTAGATCAGGAATATCTGTTGTGTTGGTGGAAGAGTATGAGAACAGCTGTGTTGCACTTCCTTCACTGTGCGACATAAGATGTGGGCTACACATGGGCGGTGCTAATGAAGGGCTACTGTCAAAGTGCAGACAATTTTGTTAAAATCAAAGTACAGCTGATTATTCATTTTTCTTTTTTTAGGGGGCTGCAGCTTCCCTGCTTCTGCAGTGGGAAAGAGAAGCCTTTTGAGCAGGAGAAGAAGCAGGAGAGCAGGTTTGTTGTTCTTCTGGGAGTATGAGGAGGTTAAAAGTAGTATTAACTACTCATAGGAGAGATTGCTTTCATCCTGCATTGCACACCACAGTGCCACCTTTGGCAGACACTGCAGCCAGCCTTGCTTCAAGGTCTCTGAAAAAACCAAAGTATGCAGCAATGCTTTAGGATGCTGTTGTTGACTTTGCCTATGTCCTAAAGCTGATGCTAGCTACGATCCTTTGGTACGCTTCATCCGCTCAGCTGAATTTCACATATGCTTATTTTAATTTTGAATTCTGATTATATGTTTGATGATATTCAAGATGCTTAACAGTACATATGTTGTGAAAGAGATTGCACCTTAAATTGCACTCAAAGGAGTTCTGGAAAACTGCTATGCATGCATGCATTCACAGTATCAAGTAAGAAACTATTGTGAGGGTTGAAGGGATGAGAAAGCAATACAGTGCACACAGAAATATGAAAGATATGTCAACAGAACTTGGAAGGAGAAGGATGAAAGAAAACCCATTCTTTCCCCCACCTGCCACTCCCACCGTTCATATTAGATGGTAAGGTAACTTGGTGATTATATACTGAAATTGGTTGGAAAAAAGGTCACTTGCTGTAAATTTCAAAGGCAGAGGAAGCGTGTCAGGGAGAGTAAGTAATCTGCAAACAACTTGGTAAACCAAATGGACATATCAAAGACTGAAAATATGCTTTACTAGATTATTGGATTAGTATATTCTTACTGTTTAATGAAACGGTGAGATTTATACCTCTTAATATGTGTTTAGTGTCCTCAGATGTCCTGTTGACACACAGGTTTGCATACACATAAATGTGTGTGTAAAGGTGTCTCCAGTAGCTAATCCATACCTGTGGTCACTCCAGCAGCTGACTTCAAGACCCCTGATCTCTCCAGTATCTGGGCCCCAGACTTGTGGTCTCTCTAGTAGCTGGCTTTACAGACCTCTTCTCCTGCTCTTGGGATTAAAGAAGTCACTGCTGTCATGTTTTAACTTCCAGTGTTCCTTTTTTTTTTAATATTATAAGTTGAACAATTGTTATAGCACTGATGTATTTCAGTTGCATTTCATGCTGCATGGAAACATCGTTGCTTGCTTTTATTCATGGGAGGTTGTAGAGATGGTTGTTACAGGAATAAGAAGCTAGGTTGTATTTATTCATAAAACTTCAAAAATTATTTTGAGATATTTGCTGTTCATAGTCAGTTTAGTATTATCAAATATTTTCTATTTCTTTGTGCAGGTTAAGCACAACTTTCAGGTAGAGTTTAATTGAAATGTGTCTAGTGTTTATTAGTCTGGAGTTTAATATAGTTGAAGGGTGTGTAAATACAGAATGCTGAACATACTTGAAAATAATCAGCCTTTGATTTTTTTAAATATTAAAACCTAGCTTTAGTAAATATAATGAATTCTAATTTTTGGTTGAACACTGATCATTCATGTGTCACAAACTTTTTAATAGGACATACAATTTGGAAACTCTACCTGGTCAATAAAACGACAAACTTGTCTTTTAAAATAACGATTGATTTCTACAGAAATACAATATTTTTCTTTTTAAATTTCTGCTTCAAAGAATTTAACTTAAAATTCATAATTAAAAATGTAAATGGCTTAATTTGCCTGTTTTGCATGCATAGTAAGGCATTTTCATTTTAACTCAAGTCATTCATTTTGTCACTTGGATTATAATTGTGCCTTGTCTTTTTTTGCTTCTCTGGATTTCTTAGTGTGTTTTGCTAATCTAAACGCCCCCAAAAGTTGTTAAGTTGCTCAAAATAAAATACAGTTATTAGATGTTTGTGAAAGCTGCCAATTAGTTAAGATGCCATCCTGTGTTAAGTAGCATGCACTGGCTTTTCTAAACTTCCACTGTAATCGTGTAACACTACACTACAAAAGTGTTTCCCACAAAGAAAGTTAAAGTGTGTAGTCAGAAAGGCAGTACAAAATGTGGGGCTTCAAAAAGGACCCTGGTGCTTACCAGCCCCAAATGTCAATTCACCGGACCAGCTGAAGAACACTTTTTAGAATTGCTTGTATGTGATGATGAGAACTAGTGTTTATAGTTGGGCATATATAAGTGAATATGCATCATTTTTATGTTTTGAAGAAAGATGTTAAAATTATGTTTGTGATTGCTGTGTGGATAAGGTGGTCTTGGTCTTTAGAAGTACTTCTATTGTGAAAGCAACTTAGATATGTTTAGTCAGGGTTAAGCCAAATTTATTTGCAAAGACTTTTGCCTGCGCTGACTCTTCAGTCATGTGACCTGTATCCTTTGTGGCCGGCAAACTATAGAATGATGTAGTAACTTAAATTCTTGATTTAAAACAAACTATTAAGAAAAGTTTCCTCCAGATTTTATTCGGAAGACTGCAGCTTGCATTTTTGCTGAAGGAAAGTGGCTTTTTAGAATAGGAGAGAATGCGTGCAAAAGGTAGGTTGGGCAGGAGAGAGTAGTAGTCTTCTGGAGAATGGCGGAAGGCTTTTGGACTACTCAGCCAGCCAAAAGCTAAAGATTGCTAATGACATAGCAGTGGATGGGGCAAAATTGGGGCAAAATTAGGACAATGTTTCCCAAATGGTCTTCTGGGGAAAAAAATACCTATGAGAGAGAAGAGGGAGAAAGTATGCCAGAATCCTTGCATTACAAATGGTAAGCCAAAATGAGGCGGAACTAGTTTTGGGAGAGACTGACTTAAGAGGTGATAGAGAAGTCTGATCACAAATTCTCATCTTGAGATGCGTGCATTTACCATGAGCTTTTCCTGTTTTCTGTCTGATTTTGATATTAGAACAGGCAGGCTGAATATTTGGGCTCAACTCTTGCCTGTCTTGTGTTAAACTCTATTCAGTGTGCATTTATTTGTTTTGGACTTGACTGCTTGGAGTTGAGGGACTTTGTTTTTAAATTGCAGCCTGGCAAAATGGGTTTGATGTTAATACACAAGGAGGGGTAATTTAGTAAAACTGGCATCTGTGCAGTGAGAGCCTTTAGCATGCCCATCATGTTTTCCAAGATAGTGATATAAACGTATACAGAAATATTCTTTATTATCACTGTCTGAGACTGTGGGAAACTCAGTGCTACTTCCATACTGCAAATAAATGCAGTTATTAGCCTCTTTTATGAACTTTTTCTGTGATTGGCATCATAGTAACTTCCCTTCTGAATTATGCAGCTAGTGCGTAGGGATCTGCTTGAAGATGAGGTTTAAATCTTGGTTGCCTGTGCAATGATTAACTAAATCAGTTTCTAAATTTAACTGATGTAGTTAAATTGCTTCTTGAACTGTGTGTAGATTGGTCTCTAATGGCTTGATTTTTTTTTTCCTATACATGCAGCTCGTAGTCTCTGTAGATTACGTTAGAATTTTAAAGTGCAGTTAAGAGCAATGCAAGTATTGATGGGTTTGTTACATAATTTGGTGGGGTGTATGGAAGATCCGTGTAATCACAGATAACTTTAAATGACATTCTTTGACAATCAGAGTCAACGTGTTTGTACATTGTGTTACTCTATCAGTCCACAAAAACTCTGGTCTCCAGTGCAGTTGCACAAGTCTTGCTCAGTTTGAGATTCTCAAATAGCCTCAGGCAGGGTGCCAACAACCGAGGTTTTACCTCCTGGAGCCTCATCACAGAGGTAGCAATAGCAGTCCTCGCTTTGCTCAGCAGCCAGCTGGTTACAGCCATAGTCAAGAAATCTGTTCCTCTGGGATTGTGAGCTCAATGGCTTTTAAACTAATAATTGCATTTCACAGGAGAGTTTTTTATCACCAGGATAACAGTATCAGCAGTGCTGGGATGGAGGCAAGTTTACAGTAAGTTCACTTCAGAATCCTGCATCTTTCTTTTTCTGTTGTTTAAAGAAAAACAAAAACATCCTGGACATCAATATTCTAGGATTTAATTTTTTTCCATTGTTTTCACTTCAGCATGTTTAGGTTCAAAATCTACTTGCTGGTGTTAAGAATAAACATCTACTTCTAGGCGATTTTGTTGTTCCGAACAAGTCAATGACAGATCAATATTGAAAGTGTTTTGGTCCAATATGCAAAGTATTTTGAAGCAAACTCATGGCAAACTTCAAGACTAACCACTGTGGAACCAGAGCGGGGAAAAATAAGAAACTTTTTTTTTTTGGAAATAGGTGCTGAAATTAAGTTCAAACTGCTTTCTTTAAGTCCACGAGAGATGCAGTGGTCATCAGGATCTAGATGGTTGCCCTTTCCTCTTTGACTTCATGAGTAAAATTAAAGCAGGTTTTACCAGTACTCATTGCAGTCATACATCCTTTCTTGTAAATAAAACATTAACTTGTAACGCTTCCTTATTTTTTATGTGCAGCTTGTATATTTATAGGATTGAACAGTCTGCCCTTAAACTCTGTTCATCTGGTTGCAGCTACATAGCTTCTTTCTGCCTCAGCTATGCATTAAAACAGTTTAAAAATAGGTATTAATGGCTTCTTAAAAAAAAGAGCACTAAGAATCTCTGCACACTGCTGCCTGATCTGAAGCCTGCCAGCTTTTAGTTAGCTGGGTACCTTTTCCCCATGATTTGGGGAGGAGCTGTGTCTAGTCCTGAGGGCTTGTGGAAAGAGCTGACATATGTTATGGGGCCCGTCTGCGGAGTTTTCGTATTCAAATAAGAACACAGTATTTGAATAAGATATTTTACCCTGAGGGTGGGAGGGGACTTTGGGAAGTCTGTGGGGAGTGGATGGGAAAGAGGGAGGAGCAACTACCCTGCTCCATTCTTTTTGTTACTGGTCTATTTTTTTGAGAGTAAGAAACAGTCTTTAGAATCTGTATATGACTACTAAACAGTCCTAATAGAATCATAGACTGGTTTGGGTTGGAAGGGACCTTAAAGATCATCGAGTTCCAACCTATTTGCCGTGGGCAGGGACACCTCCCACTAGACCAGGTTGCTCAAAGCCCCATCCAGCCTGGCCTTGGACACCTCCAGGGATGGGGCATCCACAACTTCCCTGGGCAACCTGTTCCAGTGTCTCACCACCCTGACAGGAAAGAATTTCTTCCTAATATCTAATCTGAATCTACCCTCTTTCAGTTTAAAACTGAAATGGGAAACAAGTAAAGAAATGTTCTGTTCTCTATGAATTCGAAGAATTAAGACTTTTTAAATCCAAAACATATATATAAAATAGGTCCCTTTGATTATTTTTTAAATGGTTTGTGCTTGTTTTGATCTTAGTCTCTTGGAAAAGAAAAAAGGCACCTTCACCATTTACCATGAGCTAAGAGCAACTGCTTTTCTCGAGATGTGGTGGTACCTTTCATCAAATTGGTGACTTCTTTCTGAGAAGTGGATACCAATTTTTTGCTGAGTTTCTATCCAGCTTCTTCTTTCAGAGTACTGTATATTTATTAAAAAAAAAAAAACCCAAACCTTTAATACTTCATGCTTTTAAAATTAACTTGGTCTTAAATATTTGTGGGTATATGCTGTTTTTTTTCTTTTTGTAAGCAAACCACAGAAATCAATATATACCAAGTTAGCATTCACAAAAAAAGATGGAAATGGTCCAGGCATAAACTACTGATGTAGCTAACAAGGTAAACAGAATTTGTAATGCATACATGAGATGTCATGTAATACAGTCCTTGCAACATGACAGATGCCTCTGTGAGCATGAAGAATAAACATATAAGAAATGTCTGTTCTTCAATAAGATTTTTGTAGGCCTTCTCATTTTGATGGGACTCCTATGTGGTTTTGGGAAGTGTGGCACCAGAGGGTGACAGAAAATTGCAACAGCTCTGAGGTCTTTAGTGTCATAGGTCTGTATTCCTGCTACTAAGATGGACTAGGACTAAGGGGCATGACTTATGAGGAGCAGCTGAAGATACTAGGTTTGTTCAGCTTGGAGAAGAGGGTACTGAGGGTGACCTCATCGCTGTCTACAGCTTCCTCATGACGGGGAGCGGAAAGGGAGGTGCTGATGTCTTCTCTCTGGTGTCCAGTGACAGGACACGAGGGAATGATTTAAAACTGCATCAGGGGAAGTTCAGATTGGGTATTAGGAAAAAATTCTTCACTGAGGGCGTGGCCAAGCACTGGAACAAGCTCTGTAGGGATGTGAGTGTGATCCCAAGCCAGTCAGGGTTCAAGAAGCATTTGGACAATGCTCTTGGGTATGTGGTTTAACTTTTAGGTTTCCCTGTGTAGAGTCAGGAGTTGGACTTCATGATCGTAATGGGTCCCCTCCAACTTGGGATATTCTATGACTAGACTTAAATCCTCTTTGTGACAACATTGACACCATTTCTTGTAGAAAGCAATTATTAATCTGTCAGGTCTAGTTACCACATTTTAGGTAATCCCTTCTGCTTAGCTTGCTATTCACCTGTGCAACGAAATACTGTAACTGGTCTTCTGAATGCCTCTGTCCTGTTTCAGTATGAAATGGGAGGTTAGCTTGAATCACCATTTGGATTTGTTTTTCTTTGTAGTGAAGCAGATTGAATGCTCTCACTATCACTTAACGTTGTCTCAGCTTCAAGGGCAGTAATTCCATAAACTGCTTTGACTTTTCATCTGGATTATGTTTCTGCTCTCTTCCAATCTGATTCCAGCCCTGGAAGCAGCTCAGCCAGGAGCAGCAGCTATAACAGCAGAAATGTTGAAACAGGGAACGGGGAAAAGAGTCCATTTAATTAAATCAAGGAGTAGTTGGCTTACAGCTGTCTTAAAAAGCACAACTGTAAGTGGAGTGGGTCCTAAGGCAATAACTGGGTTTTGCTTCTGAGAAGGAAATATAACTCATCTTGTGGTTGAAGCATTTGTTGCTAAGTATTGGTGTGATCTAGGTCCAATTTCCAGTCCTTCTATGGGCCTTGTGTGCAGGCCAGCAGCAAAGTAGCTTTGTGCCTCTCAACTGTATAATTGAGATGCTGCTTCTTGCCTTTCTCAAGTTTGGAGAGTAAATTTAATTTCTGGATGTACAGATACTGTAGTAACACTGTAGTGTTATGCAACCTTACTGTAATAGGCTTTCTGATGTTACTTTGCAGCTGCAACCTTGCTAGGCTTAGGCAGTCTGTTCCTCCTTCGGTGGGTTTTAGTTGGCTGTATTGCCAGGAGTTTGGGATGTGGTTGACTGCCAGCGAGTGGGGAAGGTGAGATCCTTCCCCAAGTGTTGGGTGGCCGAGTGCATCATAGGGAAGGAGAGGGTAGATGAAGCTCCGACTCTTGTGCATAGTGTGTCTTTATTTCCTCCTTTCCCACGGAGCCTTCATTTGTAAATATTGGAGGGAGCTGTTAAGAAAAAATACTGTCTGTCAGGTTTTCAGCCTTAAGATGAGTGGTGGGGTTGTTTGTTTTTTTTTTCAACTGGTATTTGTCTCTTTTGCTCTACCTTGTCCTCATAAAATTAAACCAAAATAAACCTGTTGTTTTTCAGCCTTTATGTAGTGAATTCAAACAGGCTGAGACAGCAGGCATTTTAGGGTGCATTATGCTATCGGTTTGGTTTGGATCCAGGAGTATGTTTATGATGCGAATTCCCCAGTTGTGGAGTGTATGAAGTCTTTTCATTTCCGATGAGTCTAAAACCAAAAGAGCATACCTGATGATGTTCAGCATCTAATGGGCCATGAGACTGGTTGAGAGCTAGTTTAGAACAAATACTCCTGCTTCCTTGCCAAAAAAAAAAGTATACGGTGGACCACAGGATCATCAGCACCAACTACGCTGCTCAGCAGGTCTCTCAGCTCCTATTGTACCACACAACTTGCTAATGTAGTCTTTAACTTTAGTTACTGTTTTCCTAATTATTTTTGAAGTCTTTGAACATCCCCAGAGGTACACAAGTGGAAAACCAGTGATGGATGGTACTGCTTTTTCTTGTGGGCTCCATGTATTTTGTTTGGTTCTGCTTTTATTATGCTATGTAATACTGTTACACTATTTTTTTCCTCCCAACTCACCCACATTTGGTGTTCACGCACACTTGACGTTGACTAAAAGAGGAGAATTACAGAGATAACTAAATCAATATGATGCTTCCAAATGTTCAACGTTAGCTTTTTTAAGAGTCTGTGAAATTTCAGAAGCTATGTTTACATTTTCAAGACATATATACATACATGTCTTGAAGAAAGACAGAAAGACTCATGTTTACAAAAGGTTCCACAAAGGATATTTAAATGCACTGATTTGAACTGCTGGAGGAAAGCAGACTTTAAAAATGATTCAGTATTATCATTGGTAACCTCTGCATCCCCAGTAATCTTAGCTAAGATTTGATGATTTTAGCTGGGGAAAAAAGTTGCTTAAGCCTCTTCTTAGTGATTCATTATACATGGTAAAAATGCCTCTTTTTTTCTTCCCCTTGAAGCTGGTTTCTGGAGCACTTCTACCCTGCCAGCTCCATGGAGATCTGTTGATACAATGCCAGATTTCATGGAACACAGCTTTTCAGCCTTCAAGTCTTGAAAGGGGATTTTTAGAGAAGACTAACTGCTGTATTCCGTCTGAGACTCACTATGGCTTTATAGTAGCTGATTTGTCTCATAATGGGAGTTACTGTATGTGCAACGAGGAAATCTCTTTAATGCTGCAAATAAGGTTTTGTAAGCCAATATCACTGTATCAAAACATGTTACTTTTACTAATGCCTGAGGTTCATTTCAGGTTTAAAAAAAAAAAACAAACAAAAAACCACCCCACCCTCCCAAAAAAAACAACCCAAAACAAACTGGTACACACAAAAAAACTGAGACAAGGATTATACATTGAATTATTAGTAAATTAATGGTGGGCAGAACTTTGACTTCTGAATTTGGGATGCTTGTAAAAGGGAGGATCTGTCACAAAAGAGCCAGAAACACCAAGGGAAAGTTGTGTTTTATGTATGGGGAGATGTAGCTGCTTTCCATCTTGATGTGCTTCATATATTAATAAAATACTAACTATATCAAATGTATTCAGATTTTTTAATGCAGTTTTATTTCTCTTGGTAATCTGTTCCTGGTGAAGGGTATAAATGGATATCTGTCCATGTAACTTAATTTTTAAAAGTGCCTTCGGTATTGATAAGGCCAGGAAGAGAGGGGGTATGATCCATCTTAATTTCCGCTGGACCCTGTGTTACTTGCTTGTGATTCAATTGTGGGGGTAAAAGGAGCTCCTGTGCTGCTAACTGGATGTTCTGCTGTGCCATCTGTAACTATTACTACTTTGTTTTATGAACTGAAAAATTATGCATTGCTAATTTCTTGTGCATCAGACATGAATGGTTTCTGTGATTAACTTAACCATGTGGAAGAGAGAGAGGAAGGTTACCCGATAGAGAGAAATTGCATCATTAGTGTTCGGGTTACTGAACACTGGCAGTAGGAAAGATATGAAAAGCATCCCCATTCTGGGAAAACCTCGTATCAGAGCTCAGCCCTCCTTAGGCACCAAAGCAAAATAACCACAATACACAAAGCTGTAGAATACCTGGCTGCATTAATGCTGGGGCTTAATAAGGCTGCTTGTGCTTTGCGGTGGTGTTTTTGGGTGGTGGGTGGTTTGTCTTGTCTGGGTTTTTTCTGTGTGTTTTTTTTTGTTGTTGGTTGGGTGGTTTTTTTTTTTTCCCCCTCCTGCCTTGAGTGTTGCACTCTATCGCTCAGTCTTTTTCTTGATTTATGCACCACTCCTTGATCGCCTAGCACTTTGTGATACGCTGTAGTATGGTAGCCACCAGAAGATGGACTTCATGGGAACAGATGGCACACTTGGCTCAGGATGAAAATAGTTGGGAATTTTTATGTTGATTCACTTAGACTCAGCTGTTGGATTCAAACACAAAATATTTTGCTCAGTTTTTCCCTAAAATGCACCCAAAATAAATCTGTGTGTTTTCCCACATAGACTAGCTGCCATTTCCAGGTTTCTGGTGTATAGGGAAAGTGCAGCGTTGGTGGTAGCTTCATACTCAGAAGAATTAAGGAAATCCTGAGTTTCCTGCTGAAATTCCATGGCAGGGGTGGGTGGGAATCTTCAGCTTGAGGAATTTTAGGGATGTTGATTTATTTTGTATTAACTTAAATCTTCATGGGCTGTCTGTGTGCTGGGAACACGTGCCAGGAAGTTTCTGCCCATCTCTAAGAACCTGGTTGTTCAGGTGGACATTGGAGTTCCTTGACTGGAAAGTATTTTAGGGATTGTGATACGCTGTGGTAGCCTGATAAAGCATCTTTGCAGTTGTTTCCCAGTGGGAAGGTCTGTCCTGCCTGGTGACAACTGGGAGTGGAGGAGGCACATTAGGAGTAGAGGCAAAGATTAATGCTGAATTGTCATGGTACAAAGTGTTTTTTCTTTTGCAGTTTGACTTATGTTATTGCTGTCTTCCATCATCGCAGTGTCATATGTATAAAAAATGTGTATATATCTCTGTGTGTATGTATCAAACATATATGTACACAAACTGTGCACTTGTGTATATATGCACATATGATTTTTGGAGGTTTTTTGGTATGGAAAAGAATTATAGGAACTTAACACTTCCCTATGACATTTTAGATTTTGGATTAACTGAACTATGAGAAAACTTAACACTTCCCTGTGATATTTTAGATCAACTGCTGTGGGGAAGAAGAATTGAAGAACAATTTTTTTTTTTCCTTAACAATGCTGTTCTGAAAGGATTTTAATGGCAAATTAGATTATAAGGAAAATAATGAACATTGTGTATTGCCATTAAATTGATATTATTGGAATGAAGTGAATGCTTCATTACTTTTGTACTGTTCCTTCCAATTTAAGGTTGATTGGAGTTCTGAGAAACAAATTGCTGAATTTGCTTCTGGTTTACCTTGGGGTCATTTGAGGATCTGAACAGCATGTTCTCACTGCAGGCAGGCTCCTGAGGCCTTACTGGGCTGCCTTTGTCACATGGGCTGTGACCCAGACGGTTATTTCGAGCACATTAAACCAAGTAAGGCTCCGTTAAATGGGATCAATGTAAGTCAACAAGGCCTAGCTGCAACTTACGTTTTCTTTAAGGCGTTTGCTGCTGATAACACTTACTGTTTGTGAAGGAGGAATGCTGGGACAAGTGCACTCGAAATAGTCTCCAAGAGCTATTTGTGCATTATTGTAGCCTAAATGTTAAGAAAAGGCTCTTTTATAGTTGCAGACTTTTAATATTCTGTCACAGGTTGTTCCAGCATCAAATTGTCTAAAGTAGCATATTGTACAGTGATGATCCTTGTGTTACAGAATTATTCTGTTTCTGTAATGTAGATAAAATGTGACTTTCCATAACTTAAGCTATTAGAAGAATATGTATTAGATATCCAAAACATATTTAAAGTAAGCACTCTAAGATGTATAAGGCTATTGTTCAAGAGACCGTATTGAAATAATCACACTTAAAATAGTCTCTCAGTAGTTTATAATAAATTGGGAAATGAAAAGCAACTCTATGCCTTCTTATTTTGTCAGAAGGAGGAATTTGTTTGTAACGATGCTTTTTTGGATTGTAGTCCAAGAAGGTCTTGGAATAGGTGGGTGGTGAACAAGAAACAAACTTCCTTTAGGTCGAAAATGCCCTGGTATGGTTGATTGTTACTTAAGTAGTAGTATTTATTAAATAGTAGTTCTCTTTGGTTTTGTCATTTTTTAATTTTATTTCCCTGTGGTATTACTGTGCTAGAAAAATTAAGAGGTACTAAATAGGTGGGAGTCATAGTGTTGGAAGTGCCCAGCAAGATGTTTGAACCTTCATTTACTTTAAGGCTAGACTCAGCTATTTCATGGGAATACTTTGCCTGGTTGTTGAAAGAAGGGTCTGTAGGCATTTTCTCAGCTATCTGGGCTGCTCAGTTTGGCTATAAAGAGTGAGAACTATGTGGCTCTGTCTACACAACCAAGTCTGATGACATCTGGAAACATTTTGACCTGCTAGTAGAGGGCTGTTCCTGACCTAATTAGCTTGGTGTTATAACTAGCTCTCTGCTATTCTGTCATTTTGCTGCTTTTGACCTCGTCCAATTTATACTCCTCACTGAATTTTACGATTTAGGTCCTAAAGGTTAAAACAAAACTAGATTTTATGGGATGCCATTTTTCCAATCAGTGTTTCAGTACTTCTGAATTTCCATATGTGCAATTGTTGGTTATTCAAAGTAGAAAGAGCTGAATAATTCAGCAGCTGTATGGTTCGCACATGTCAAGATGATACAAAAGAGGGGGAATGATCAATCTAAGACTTTTTTTTTTCCTGTGCTGTAGGACAAAGCGCTGCTTCCTTTGCTTTCTTAACTCCGCGCTGAGTTCCTTCTTGTTGTTCTGGCTGAGTGCTTCTTTTCAAGAGATGGTATTTTTAAAGGGCAAATGTTATTTGAGAGGTAGACTGTATGCTGTAGCAAGATAGTTATCTTTTTTCTTTCACCTCCACTTAAAAAACAAAAAGCTACCACTATATCTGTATATGCACAAGGAAAATATTTTTGAGTTGCTGTGCAAAACTGTTCAAATAGAATTTAAACAAGCTTAAACAAATGCACAGTGTGTATCTTTTCAGTAAAGACAAACAAATAAAACTAAAGGGAAACAAGTGGTGACTCAGTTCAGTTCTGTTTGCTTGAATAGGAGAAGGGATGATAAATTCTTGGAGTATAATACAGATTTCAAGAAAGGTCATACGAAAGAAAAATGTGTTTTCAGTGCAGCATAAGTGCTTGCCTATTGAAACAAGTCCATTCTTAAGACAGCAAAAGCTAAACAAATGCTCTTATGTGACTTGAAAAGACATTTTTCTTTCTCATCTACATGCCTAACATTTACATGGTGTTAGCCTAGTAGTATTAGGTTGAAATAGTAAAATTGATAATGGCAGTAAGGTTTTTGTTGGTTTTTTTAAATGTATAAAGGCAGTAGAACAGATGTTCAGAACAGTATGGAATATTCCTTCTTCCCCATCCCACCATTCCTTTCACACTGAGCCATCTGGAAAGGGACTACGAGCAGGATGAGCAGCCATCACGCTAAGAACAAGATTAACGTGTCGGCATCTTTTGTTGATACTTTAAACTGATCACTGTTTGTTCAGCGGAAAGCAGCAATGTGAATTGTCGTCATTGCATGTGTGGTTACGTTATCCGCATGGATATGGAAAGAAGACAGAAGAGAAAATGTGATTTATACAGAACAATTAATAAATTTGATGGTGTTTAGTCTGGACATGAACCCATACAGGCACAATAAACTTTCTTCCTGTTCAGCATGCTGTATTGATGTGACCAGCCACCTTTTATGCTCAAGCAGTGTAACGTTATATCATTCTGTTAAACCAGATTTAATTTTTTGTGGGGGTGAAAGCTTCTGTACATGTTTTTTCCAGAGTTTTTCAGTCCATGCTCTTTGTGTACTTTTAGATTTTTTTACCCTGATGTTTTTTTACAGCAACAAGCATATCACATGTGGATGTTTCCCAGTTTAATCAGTTGGATTTCTTTAGTGCCCTTTAGCCTTATTTCTTTTGAGAGAAAGTGTGATTAGTGTTTTGGCTTAATGAACAAAATTTTGGTTTGAGGAAGGACAGCTTATGATCTAGAAACGAGACCTTAGTCATGTGTGAAGGTGTCCTGGATCATCTGTATTCTGATACAGGATGAGTAGAAAAGGGCAGGTGGATCTGATGCTGGCAGAGTGATTGGATTTAGTACAGCAAGCTATTGTATAGTGCAATCTGTGAAACTATTAGATTTCAGGTAAGCAAATCTGTTCTTAAATAGATATTGAAGATTAAAATGTGTTAGTGAAGGAGAAATCTTATTTAAAGGCTTAACAAATAGCTTCAGTGGGACCACAGTGTTTTTCTTCCATTGTTTTGTGTTGTGTTTTTTTTTTTTTTAAGGAAAAGAATTTTAAGGTCTGGGAATCTGGCATTAGATTCAAGAAGGCTACTTGAGAATGAGATGCTTGAAGACTGAAACTACTACCACTGTAGTGCAATAAGCTATTCAAAGTGAGAAGGTGAATCAGAAGAAGGTGACACAACCAAAGAAAGATCTGCGCTTTCAGAGGAAAGATAAGCATGAGAAAGAGAGGGTTAAAACTAGCTGAGGGGTATTCACAGATGTTCTGGGGAAAGGTTATCCTGTGAAGAAACAAAGTGATGAGATTAAGTAAATTATTAGTGGTTTTTTTAAAAAAAGAAAATATTTCAACATGAAAAATATAATATGTATATGTTTTCCTGTATCTTTAAAAAATCATAAAGCATCTTTAGAAGTAGAAAGATTTAAGTGAGAGGGGTAAAAATAAAAATCCAAACTAATTTACTGGCAATGTTTTTGTGTATTTGGCAGTGTGACAAAGTGCTGTGAATATAAATTGCAAAATCCATTAATTTGGGCAATGAGAAAACTTAATACAGGAAAAAAAATTATATTCCATAGATATGTTTTAGTTGGTCTTGAAAGAACTATAGTTTTATACCCAGAAATGGAGATAAAACAATGCAGTAACCTCAGGTATGCTACCGATTGTATGCTTGCTTCATTAGCAGAGAGCAAGAAATACTTGTTTCTTCCTTTAACAATGGTGAAGCCACATAATTGGAGATGTATATGATCCTTTATTCTGGAGCAGAAGATGAAACTTTATCATAATCTGTACTTCATAATGATAAATTTTTTATTTCCTTGGAAACTGCTGGGGAAAAATGTTGTGATGGAGAAAAGTTAGTGTTGGGATTGTAGTTTTGGAACAATTTCTATTGTGAAGAAAGAACTTGAAGCAATAACTTCTTTAAAGCAATCCCTCAGTCTTGTTCATTGAGACATGCTTATTAAGCAGTGAACTATAGACACGAGTACTTAAACAGAAGTTGGTGAGACCTTTAACACTGTTACAGCATGGCAGATGCACAAAATCTTCTTGAACCCCAGTCAACAGGTAATGCAAAGATGGGGTTGTAGAACAAAGGTTAAAAAAAAAAAGTCATCCAGCAAGGTTTAGAGAAAATAAGGCAGACTTCTGACTCGTCTTCAGAGTTGCTGAACCCCCTTTTATTTTACAATCTGTACTTTCATAGAAAGAATAGCTACTTAATTTCAGGTTAAATCGTTCTCAGCACTCTTTTTTTTCATGCATTAGTGAATGTCATCTTGGTATGCTTGTTTAGAGTTACTGTTAGTATGAAATTCTGATGAGAACTAAATTTATTAAGGTAATTGCGAATGTAAATGTTCAGTGCTGTGGACAGCCATCTACTTTTTTCACTCCCAGCTTTTTAATAAGAGGAAATTTCGGAATTAATGCATTCTCCTTTTAATGGCTCTGTAAACTTTTTGTGTTGCAGGCCTACAATGTTAGCAGAGGTACCTACTGACTCAAAATTTTTGTTATGCTTCTTACGGGTTTTTTTGGAGATGTGGAGGGTTGGCTAGGGAAACATAGGTCCATAAAATGCATTTAGGTTGTAAATAAACAAAACCAAACACCATCCCCTCTCCTGTTGTCCTTTCTCTTGTCATTGCTTAATGTCTTGATTTCCTTCATAATATCACTGGACCATAAAATCTGCCCTGAAGAGTTCAGCACAGACAAAAACCCAACCAAATAAAAAAAGAAAACAACCCTCTAAGTTGGTGAACCTTCAAAAATATCTCATTGAAAGAGACATTAAAATAAGAACTCTATTGAAGAAACAAAATTGCTTTAGGGGTTTCTGTGCCCATTTCATCATTGCTAATACTTGGGTTGGTATGACGTGAGAGGAAGATCAGAAGTGGTGGTCTGATGCTAAGAAGAAAAATCCCATTTTCATTCCAGCCTTGACTGTCATGCGTTTCAGGTAGATCAGGAGGAAGGTCTGGGGAAATGACATTGATAGAGTTGACCATATATTAAATTTCAGCTATTCTTTTGAGATGGGCATTTTCTAGGCATTTCACTTTACATGTGTTGTCTTGTTGAAAGATGTAGTTTGCTGTGGATAAGAAAGAAATTGTTCTTGATTTTTAGTTATCCTTAAGGAACAGAATTCTATTAGGCACTGTACATACTTCTAACAAATGTCTGCCCTTGCTTCAGCAAACTCAATATCAAAATCGAGAGGTGCATTAAAAATTAGGGGAAACATGAAAAAAAAGTATATTAACTAATAAAATACATTTTGTCCCTTAAATTGGGATATCTCTAATGGAATTAAAGTACCTTAGTATTTAAAGCGTAATTATGATATTTAGTAAAATTTATTTTGGTTTGATATTTTTTCTGTAGTAACCTGGCTGAAAGAGAAATTGCATATTTGATGGAACTAGAATACCTAGAAGATGCTATAAGAATAATAACATGGATAACTAGAAGATATTATAAAAATTAGTTGCCGATAGTCTTATTTAGATGCTTTTTGATAAATACCAAATTATTCTGGAACATTGGAGCAGTGTTGTACAATAACTGATTGCAAAATATTTTATATTCTTTTGCATTATACAAAATGTTGTTTCAAACTTTGGTTTTGTTTTGGTTTTGTGGTGGTGTTTTGTTTTATTTTAAATTGGTATCATTCTAACCAAACAACACCCAAACTTTAAAAAGGACAGAGGAATGACATTATATGGATCATGAACTTAAAATAATGATTCCCAGATTATTTGCTGCTTCCAGTATATTTGTTTTTAAGTTGGCACTACTGATAAAAAGTAGATGATATTCACAGATGATAAATAGAAAAGATTCCCAAACATCGGATTCCTAGTCATCATCATTTAGGCCAAAGTAAAAACAGAAAGGCACATGAATGAAGACATGTATTCCTTTCCTTCCCTTGAGTTAAGAGAATAGCAGTGTCTACTGTCCATGTAGCCCCTCATTTGTGTTCAGTAGTGAAAGATGAGGGGCCTTTGGAGGACAAGGAGATCTGTGATAACAGTGACTCCATGGAAAAAAATGGGGATGGAGGACATCTACAAAACTAGTCTTCGGGGTCTTTCACCTTCCTGATTTCCCTTCTCTTCCTATTTAACACATACATACATTTTGAAGGTGGGGCGATTGCAGGCTACCTAGAATTACAAACTTGAATAGAAAAATGGGCATTATTACCAGATTGGATGCTATTCAGAGATGGAAATCTAGCCTGTTGAATTGAGCGTGAGAACATTAGGTATGGGAAAACGTAATTACCTGTGAAAATTTGAGATACTGAAATGTCCTAGGTGTAGAGACAGTGTGATTAGGAGGTAGTGTAACTTGATTGTGGGGCTAGAGGTGAGGAAACCGACAGTTTTGACAAGGTGAAATTCAGTTCTAGATTCAGTCACCTAAATTTAGGTGGGTGCGTAGCAGAGCTTACACATGAGGTGTCATCCTGGTATCTAGCTATCTATCAATAGACGCAGTGATTTAGTTGCTCTCTAGGCTTCTGCTGAGCTCTCAAGAGGGACGTGGACACTGAGCTCATATGTAGTCATACAAATTTAGGTGCTTAATTTTGAATGGAATCCCATCTGCTACATCACTTACGACAAGCTGCATATTCAATCTATCTTTTGTTTTTCTTCTCCATAGGAGGAGAATTACGGTAGTTTTTCTCTTTTTGTACGGGTCTGTGAGATTTGTCAATGAAAAGCGCTAAAGCTCCCTGAAAATAATAGAATATATTCAGGGAGAACTTAGGATGGATGTATGGAAAGCTCTTTTTCATGGTAAAAATGTTCGGCTTTGTTATATTTTACTAGAGGCTATGAGAAGAAACCTCTTAAGAGTTTAAAAAAGGGATTGAACAATGTCTTTGGGGAAATGTAATAAGGAAACATTCACAAGTAGAGGGGCTGTATAATGAGTTGGCATTCGTTTCGTGATATAAAGAACTTGTAATATTAAAGAACCATGAAATTGTTACATATTTTTAGTGTAAATTACAGTGCCTTTTTGGGGATGTGAAAGGGCAAAAGGCAGGTTTGGGGAACAGCTGGTGCTTTGAGTTTTTGCCAGTTGCTCAAATACTTGAAACCACAGCTTGTCCCTTATAATAGCTGTGCTCCGCTGTTGTTTGGAAAGATTGTACATGGTTTTTGTCATCTTTCATGTTTGTTACTGTACATCTGCTTTCTACTTGATTTTTTTTTTTTTTTTTTTAAATCTGACTTGCCAAGACAATGTCAAACTTCCTACATGTAGTTTAACAGCTGTTGTCCAGAGGAACATGGTCCGAGCTGACCTGGAGTGATACTCCTGCAACTGCAGGGGAAGAGTGGAAAGAAAAGCAAAAATGCTTTGATTATCTCTTTCTGTACCCCGCTTGCCTCTACAGCAATAACTAGTGGGATAAGTGCCTTCTAATTTTGAAACAAAAGGCAGTTATGCAAGTTGTTATGAGGGGAAAAAATGGAAGAAAAAGGGAGGCAAGAGTACTGAGGGAGCATGCCTAATGTGAATTTTTAATGGGCTGATCTAAACTAATCCAAGCTTCTGATGTCCTGTTCTTTCAGAATGTGCGTGGAAATCGAGTTAGATTAGAGGTGCAGTTGCTGATGTCTGCAGGGTTTGGAGAGCAGTGTTAGTTTGCGCTCCGGTCAGAGTTCAGTCCAGCCAGATGTTGTGTCCAATAAGGCACACGTGGATGTAGTAAGATGTTATCATAGAATCATAGAATAGTTCAGGTTGGAAGGGATATTGAAGATCGAGTTCCAAGCCCCCTGCCATGGGCAGGAACACCTCCCACTAGACCAGGTTGCTCAGAGCCCCATCCAGCCTGGCCTTATACACTTCCAGGGACACATCCACAACTTCCCTGGGCAGCCTGTTCCAGTGTCTCACCACCCTCAGAGTGAAAAATTTCTTCCTGATATCTAATTTAAATCTACCCTCTTCCAGTTTGAAGCCGTTACTCCTTTCCTGATCGCTACATGCCCTTGTAACAAGTCCCTCTCCAGCTTTCTTGTAGGCCCCCTTTAGGTACTGGAAAGCTGTTAAGTGACATCTTACCCTCTTAGTTTTCTTCTTCCCCTTTTGACTCCTGCTCCCATTTTTCTGGTCTGTCACTAATGTCTCATACATTTCTAGTGCAGCCAGTTATATATATATATGCAGTGCAGCATCTTTCCAGATCCTTCATCTCTTGTGTGAGGTGCAGCTGGTGGTTTAAAGCCAGCTGTGTCAGGCGTAGGTGGCTCCATGCAGGTAGCAGAGTTGGACCTATTTATCCTGGCTCTAAGTCTATGGCTGTATTGCGTACTTAGCCAGGGTATAATATGTAAGAAAATGATAAACTATGATTGGTCACAATCTTCTGAACTGATACAATTTTTGAAAATAACTTCTTTGAAAATTAACAACTTCTTTGCCTTAAGTTTTCCATTTATTTGGGGATAGGAACAAAAAGTTGTTGTTACTCAGTTTTACAACACAGAGGTTAAGTACGTTTTACCAAATGCCAATGTGTTTAATACAGTGATGGAGTATGACAACGAACATCTTGTCTAGTAATAAGCTGGGGCTGAAGTGTAACTCAAAACAGGTGGAAGATGAATTGGGAAGGCAGTGGAACTGCCATTGCCAAAGCTTTTTTTTTTTATCTGCACCTGGTAACATACTGCCCCCCAGCCTGGTTAAGCCAGATGAAGCCCCTGTAATTCAGAGGCTTATTTTGTCCGGATTTCTTCTCTAACCTCCTGTTACAGATATTTTGAAAACATTTTAGCCTCACTTCTCCTGAATGTTCTTTGAGAGATTAAGTTCATCTAATTGTGTGTGGTGAAGAAAAGGGTGGTGGTGCTTTAGTGGCAAGGACACATAGTAATAAGAGCTTATTCACTTACTAATGGGTTGTATGTTATCTTGCTTTTATTGAAGATGGTAAATAAATATAAAGAATAGATGTGTTTCTAATAGGCAACACAGTGATAACTGGCACCATTGCTATCTGGTAGTTAAGTCAGAAGTTTAAAAAATAGTGTGCAGTTTAAGGCTGAATAGGTCTGTAAGTGTTTGATGTTTGATTCAGATAGCTGAAGGTTTTAAATTAGAAGAATCCTATAATTGTAATTGCAGGCCTTTTTTTTTTCCTCTTCTCTGTGATCAGGAGTAGTTAATGCATTGCTTAATCTGTGGCATATATTTACTCATCAGTGTTTGCCTTTTGGAATTAAACTTCACACTGAAATGAGGTGGATACATAATAATTTAAATCATGCATTCACAAATGAAACTTGTTTTTTTTCCCCCCACTCTCAGCACTGCTGTGTGTTTTAGCCTGCTCTTTAAAGAAATGGGATGTCTTTGGTCAGTCCGTCTCTTCCTAGCTCCTGAATGCATTGGACTATTTCATAAAGGATTGATGAGAAAAGGAAAAACTCAAACTGCAGTTGTATGTTTTCTTCAAATTAGCTTTATAGGCAAGGAGGAAGACGATGTGGAGAAGGGACTTAAATTAGTGCTCCTGGTGAAAAGCATTTTGATTATCCTCAATGTGGTGGGTGTTTCACGAGGTAGCAGGCAATTAGTTGGGTAGCATGCAGCCAGCTTCTAACTGGTCCCAGCGCATTGCGTGGGGTGGTGGGGAAAAGTCGGGTAAACTACAAAAGGTAAGGGGGCGTAGCTCTGAGAATGCTAGAGAGAAAGCCATGGGAAACCAGGCATTATTTTGCTCGTCTTCTGGTCTTTTCATATAAGAATTTAAGTAATATCAGTTAAAAAAGAGAGATTAAGAGTATGGTAGCAAAACACACTCACAGTGATTCCCTTAAAGCAAACAAGCCAACCCTCACAACCCCCAAATCCAGTAGAATGGTTGCCGTGTTCACCAGAGTGTCTTACTGGGGAATTGCACATAAAAACTAGTACCAAGAAAAGACAATTTTGAGATGTCTAGTCACCCACCAATATTTCAGGAATTCTGTTGTCATAGTTGTAGGGAGTCTTTATACCTTTAGTTTGTACGACAGCATTGTTAATGTTACAGAGAAAAACAAAAATTGTAGTTTGTAGGTTGAAGTAATACTAAGATTTGGGATTGGCTGCTTTAGCGTTGATTTATGCTTCTATTATTTACTTCTTACTAATTATGTTTATGAACATTTTACTGCACAGTGAAATAATTCCTCATAATGACTTTTATTTCATAGTTGCAATGTGCTAGTCTGTTTGCAGTGTGCTGTTGCTAGATGTTGATCTTCAAGAATTGTGAATTTCCAGTTTTTACCTATTTTTGATCAAGTTCAGAAAACTGACTGCATTGGATATTAAGTAATATTTTAAGATGCATCTGTTTGTAGAGGAATATGAAAATATAGAACAGACAAGAAGCTTTTTGGTCTAATATAAAATAAAATTGTTCCTCTCTTACGTCTGATGTATTGTTTAAAATTTAGCAAACTCAGCTGGCCTTAAGTTCTTACATATTTGAATAAACTGTTTTATGTTAAGAAAGCTGCAAGATAAAATTCAAGACTACTACTTAGAAGTCATGACCCTGTTTCTTCCTGGCCTGTTCTGAAATAACCTTACAGTTAAATAATTTGCTTTTTGCTAATTACTTAAAAGTTGTTAATTTTTTTAGAAATGTTCTTGAGAAGAAAATATTTTAAACCTTCGGGGGGAAAAGTCATTATAGAGATTACTATGCAACATTTGAAAAGCAAAAAGATCCTTTTAATTTACTAATGTGATTTTAATGAGAGAAATTGAAAGGTTACTTGAATTTCTTTAGTGGAATAAAAAAGAGCTTTTCAGTTAAGTCTTTAACAAATGAACTTATGTCCTTGGTAACACTGTAACTTCTCATTCCAGAAAATTTCGATGCTGCACGATCTGTTAAACAGAATTATTATTCATAAGTAGTGCATGGACATTGAATTGTCAGTGTTTAAAAGAAGCTAATCAAATTGACTGATAATTGTGTTAATGCCATTTTAAAGAAAACTGCTTAAGAACTTTTTATATTATATGCTCTCGTTTCCCTTTTGGGGAATTCTGTCCCACTTGGGCATCCTTGCTGTCAAAGCTGCTCTCTGCAGGACGGTGTTTTCTATGCCATTGTGCCCTTTTTTGACACTGACATCTCTTTTTGCATTTGCTTTCCCCATCCTAGTTTCTTCTGTTTTTCCAAGAAAACCAGTTCTGACAGCCTTTTTTCTCTGACAAATGTCTCCCTGCATCTGCCATGCTCCCAAAATCTGTTCAATATGTGCTCTTACCTCATTCAGATTGTCATTCA
This sequence comes from Pluvialis apricaria, assembly GCA_017639485.1. Lineage (NCBI taxonomy): Eukaryota > Metazoa > Chordata > Aves > Charadriiformes > Charadriidae > Pluvialis > Pluvialis apricaria. Next base: position 23,246,286 of record CM030007.1, read on the forward strand.
GCACCACCTGTAGAAAACAATCTTCTTCCTCACATTGCAGCTTCTTCCTTATTCTCACCCAGCCTATTTCTGGGAGTCCCTTGCCCTTATCTGTCAGATGAATTTATCATTTTGACTGAAAACCTGTCGGACCAAGGGTAGGTCAGTGTCTGACGTAGACCGGGGGCTGTAATGCATGGACAGTCCGTTGGTGGCCAGCCTGCCAAGGCAGAGAGCCAGCTTGTTACAGACAGTGATTTTCCTGCCACTCCGGTGGGGACAGCCAGCTTTTTATAAATGCAAATGTGCACTAAAGTTCAGTGATTCTGGTACTGGATCACAGGTTTGTGTAGACAGGGAATCTTACTCTTTTTCCCTTGGATTTCATGTAAGTTATCTACATGGACTGTATCTTCTGGACTTATTTGCAGTGCTGTTGTCACATTCTGTCTTGAGTGCACATCTCCAGTGCCTCGGTAGGAATTGTACAGTATCTTACGGCAGGTGTGCTGAAGCAAGTGCTTTAAAAGAAGAAAGATGAAGTGTATTTTGTAGGGGAAAAAAAAAAAGAATGTGTGCTAGACAGATTCATAGCTCTTAATTTAATTTTTGTAAATATAATACATATTTTTCTGTAAATTCCAGGTTGTGAGCCATGCCTTTGGTGAAAAGGAACATTGAACCGCGGCATCTCTGCCGAGGAGCTCTGCCAGAGGGAATTACTAGTGAACTGGAATGTGTAACGAATAGTACCCTTGCTGCTATCATACGCCAGCTAAGCAGCTTAAGTAAGTATCTGTAACTTCCTGCAAGTATTTGATTCCTGATGAAAAACTGAATAAATGAAAAGCTTTAAGATGACTTGCTTTAAATAGCAAAATTATGATACAGGACATTGCCACATATGTAATATAATAATATAATGGTACTTCATTGCTTTTATGCTGTTCTATATTTTGAAGTTTATACAAGAGCCTCTCTAAGATTTACAAGTGTAACAAAAAAAACAACCCGAAAAAACCCTGAACCCAAACAAAACCCAGCAAAAAAACAACCAACCAAAAAACTGTCATAGAAAGCCAGGAATTTTTCAAAGATGAGAGAAATTGGTACAAGAAACAAGACTAGCACTTGAGTTACTCTTGGCTTTCAGTTGCATGTGATGAAGCCTCTTGGCATCAAAGGACACATTTGACTGAAACGTCAAGTTTTTATAATGTGCTAATATTTCTTAAGCCTTTCCTTTGTATATGTATGTGATCAATTCATATGAATGAAATTAAGCACATACATCAGAAGAATGGCATTCACTGAACAAACCTGTAGGCTTCTGTTGAGGCAAGCTAGTGTCGGCTCCATGCAGAGCTGACAGTACAGTACACCTGTTAGTTGACACCACAACTAGCAATTCTAGGAGCATGCCTGGAGTGCTTGCAAGAATAATAATATTAACGAATGAGAAAAGAGATTTCTTCAGAGAGTGTTTAACAATCAGCAGCTGTTGTTTGTGCTGATAACTCTGGTCCTAGAAAAGAAATTTTTGCTTCATCAGTTTCTTTACTTTGTAAATGGAAATGGTTTAGGAATGTAAGAAAGCCTGTATGGAGCTTAGGCTGAGTCCCACTAAGCCCAGTGTTCAATTTGTGGTGATAGGAAATAGCCTATGCTTAGGTAAAGAGTACAAGAAACACAGCATGTTCCCCTTTCCAGTAGTCAGCGATTCAGGGATTTTTCTGAGCTGGAGGTCCATCTGAATCATCCTATGTAACGAGCATTTGTAAACCTATCATTTGCGGAATGGCTTAGATGCGTTCAAATAAGGATTGCACTGTTTTCTTGCCCAATGACTTGTGGCAGAATGTCCCACAACAGAAGTTAACCTATTTCTTCCTTTTGATACTTTCTGGTTATTGAGTTATGAAAAATAATGAAAGATGTTTTTGTCTTGTGTATTTCTGTAATCATCTGTGACTCTATTAAGCTTTTACTGTGCTCTCCTAGTGATATCTTTTCCAGGTTGGAGTGTCCTGATCTGTTGGTACTCTTTTTGGATAGAAACCCTTTTGTATTTCTGATCATTGTTATTTCTGCTTTGGACGTGTAAGCTAGAGTATGTTAGGTGGGATTTTCTTAAGGAGGACTTCAGATCATAATCAAAACAGACTTTTTCTATTTTATCATTAGTTCCCTAAGAATTTATAAAATTTTGATTGCTGCTAAACATTGAGTTGATATTTTCAGAGAAGTTTCCAAGTGATTCTCTGATCTTTCTTGAGCGGTAGCTGCTGATTTAGTGCCTAATATTATTTACAGTTAATCTGTGTTTGTATTGTCATTGAGTTTCATTTACTGTTTTATCAGGCAGTTGCTCAGTATTGACATCTTTAAGTTTCAGAATATTGAGAAGAATGGCTAATGTCTCCTAATTACATTCAAGTATATCTGATAAGACCTCATTTTGGTATTGTACAGTGATTGCCAAAGTGTGGATAATACCCTCTTCACTTGTCTGACTTGCTAGGAATGCCTAGCTTTCATTTCTCTAGATTTGGTCTTGGGGCTAATCTGCCTGTTACATGGTGTATGCAGATCCTCTTACGATTGTTGCTGAGGAACTGGCTACTTACACAATCCATGTCCTGCAATTTTCCCTTAGCGGATTTCTTGGGTCATCAGAAGTCTCTGTACACAGCCCTAAAGTACTTGATTAGTGTCAAGTTAAAGATCTATGCAAATAAATGATGTGTCCTTTGTTTTAGCAGATAAATACATGGTATTTAATGAGTGAAGTCTACCACTAGGCTGGTCCGCAGTCTAAAATCTGTCATGTTTGCAGAGGGTTTTTTTTCTGCAGACAGCGTTTGCTTTGCCTGTGTTTCAAGCCAACCAGGAGCAAGGAAATGATCACAGAAAAATGCTGTGCTGGAGCTAATGCAGTATGTCCTGCTGACAGCATCAGAGCTTGTTGGTGTTCCCACAGCTTGAAGCACAGAGAGAGCAAGTACAGGTCTATCGTGCAGTCACGCTGTTTTTTAACGTTGTACTGCAAGTTCAGTGTGGATTTTAAAAACTGGCAGACCTGTGCTGTTGCATACAAATTTGGCTTGCTTCTGCCTCTGCTCTTTTCAGGAGACATGAACAAGTTCCTATCCAAAGGAATGTGCTCTCAGTCGAGCTTTTTTCTATTATGCCTTCAGATTTGGGTTTGTTTGCAGCCAGCTGGCTTGGAGCACAGGCAGAGTGAGCAGGGTTCTGTATGAAACTCTGCACTTTTATATAAGGCAAAAGCTTGACTAGGGGGATTCCACTTCACGCGGGAGGAGAGAATCTACCGGGGGGACGACTGGGAGCATTTGCATCCTGTACCTGTAAGTACTGTGATGCTTTACCTAGTGAACATAGTCATGGAACAAAGGCTTTGAAGAAAGCTTCCACAAAATACTCCCTTACTTTTGGCAGTGGAGTTAGGTCTGATGGCTGCAGGACTCTAGCCAGTGAAAAAAACTGCTCTCTGCAACAGGATCTGTTGCACCACGGTTTTGTTCTGGAGTTTTGCATATAAGGGGGAAAAAATAATAAATTACATTTGATTGTTGTTGAAGACTAAATATTTAAAACTGTATACATAACCCTTTATTGAGCTTTTCTTAGTTAGATTTCAGTCTGTACATTACAGTATCACAGTATTGTCAGGGTTGGAAGGGACCTCTGGAGATCATCTAAGTCCAACCCCCCTGCCACAGCAGGGACACCTACAGCAGTTGCACAGGACGGTGTCCAGGCGGGTTTTGAATGTCTCCAGTGTGGGAGAGACTCCACCACCTCTCTGGGCAGCCTGTGCCAGTGCTCTGCCACCCTCAAAGGAAAGAAGTTCCTCCTCATGTTTAGATGGAACTTCCTGTGCTCCAGTTTGTACCCGTTACCTCTTGTCCTGTCACTGGGCACCACGTAAAAAAGACTCTTCTCATCTACCTGGCACCCTCCCCTTAAGTATTGATAAGATCCCCCCTCAGTCTTCTTTTCTCTAGACTAAAAAGACCCAAGTCCCTGAGCCTTTCCTCATAAGAAAGATGCTCCAAATCCCTAATCACCTTAGTAGCCCTTTGCTGGACCCTCTCCAGCAGTTCCCTGTCCTTCTTGAACCGGGGAGCCCAGAACTGGACACAGGACTCCAGATGCGGCCTCACCAGGGCAGAGTAGAGGGGGAGGATGACCTCCCTCGACCTGCTGGCCACACTCTTTGTGATACACCCCAGGATGCCATTGGCCTTCTTGGCCACCAGGGCACATTGCTGGCTCATGGTCATCCTGTTGTCCACCAGGACTCCCAGGTCCCTTTCCGCACAGCTGCTCTCCAGGAGGTCAGCCCCCAACCTGTACTGATGCATGGGGTTATTCCTCCCCAGAAGCAGTACCCTACACTTGCCTTTATTGAACCTCATCAGTTTTTTCTCTGCCCAACTCTCCAGCCTGTCCAGGTCAGGCTGTATGGCAGCACAGCCTTCCAGCGTGTCAGTCACCCCTCCCAGTTTTGTATCATCAGCAAACTTGCTGATGGAACACTCCATCCCTTCAACATTAACATGCTCATGTTTCAAGTTGCATTACCACTTCTTCTTTCATTTAAATATTTTGTATTTTTGGCTTCTCCATTCATGCGGATACTACCTGTCAGGCTGAAATTGTATTCCCACATGGGTATAAACCATCTGCACCCAGGAACAGAGCTACTTTCTTTGACCCATATGGAAGTGATACCAAACATTTTTTGCTGTACAACATAAAAGAGAGGAAGTGTGATCTGTGGGGACTTAGGAGACTTCCACACAGAGAGCAATGTCCACCAACTTGCCTCCTAGTACTTTTTTTGGGTAGTTTGGCCATTGGCTCAGAGTTTCACTTGTTTGCATGCAGACCTGAGCACACTGCCTCCAGCTTTGTGTGACTTTGCTCTTTACCGCTGCTGAATCAGGTTGAGTTGGGAAGTTAGCTTTTTTTGGCATTGGGTATTGTGCTGGAGGTACTATGAGGAGGCAGATGAGAATCAAGACCTGGTCAGTAGCAGCCTGCCACTTTTCCTTATTTAAAAAAAAAAAAGTTGGGGGGGAGAGCATGATTCTAATGCTAATTAATCCAGTTACAAATGGGTGCGTGGAATCACTGTCTTCTGCTCCATGTTGTGATAAAATGGTCACGTCCTGGGTGACTTCCAGTTTGCAAAACACCACCTAGTTCTGCGAGGCGTTTCAGTCCTTACCTAGGACCCCGAGGAGAGCATTAGTGCAGCGCTGGCTCCCTTTGGGGCAGCCCTAATGTCATCTTTCTTCCAGTATCTTACAGAACTGATATCTGAATGCCAGGCGATGACATTGCTCTACCTTTTCTCTTTGATAATGCATGCTCATGGTGTGAAAAATTGTAACCCTTTTCACGCACTGTAAATCTTTCTATTAACTTGAATGTGTTTTTCCATGTACTTGAGCTGTGGGACAAAGAATGCAAAGCTGTACTTTAGTCTCAAATATGTAGAAAGGAAACTAGCCAAAGTAATAAACACTGTTGGGTTTCCAGTCTTCAGGCAAGCCAGCACCATTGTTGAATTTCTCTTCTGTTACAGCACTAAGCATTTTGACTGCTGACAAAAGATACCTTTTGGTCAAAGTATTTATACCTTTTTATGCAGTATGTGAAAATCAATTGTAGTGAATTCAGGTGGTGTCTAGTATCTGCTAGAGATGTTATAAACTGATGTGGTAAGGTGATGTTTAATGTAATTACTATAGAACTTGGGTAGAGGTATTATTTCAATTATTTATGAAGTACTGATAATGTCTCACAATGCTTGGAAACTTATGTTTTCAGCAACCAAATATACGGCCCTATGAAGATGACCTGTGGAGGTGCTAGAAAGAGGCATTTCTGTTAATTAACATGAAAACCTATTGAGAGTGGGGATTTGGTGAGGCAGCATCATGACTAAATTTCCCCTCAACTACTTCTGTAGTTGGAGGGAGCCTTGGAAGGAAAGACTGTGTAATTCACGGGATCACGGAATTTTCAGAGTTGGAAGGGACCTCTAGAGATCATCTAGTCCAACTCCCCTGCCAAAGCAGGATTGCCGAGAGCACATTACTCAGGACTGCATCCAGGCGGGTCTTGAAAATCTCCAGAGAAGGGGACTCCACAGCCTCCCTGGGCAGCCTGTGCCACTGCTCTGTCACCCCAACCGTAAAGAAGTTTTTCCGTGTATTTGAACAGCACTTCCTATGTTCCAACTTGTGCCCATTGCCCCTTGTCCTGTCACTGGGAACCACTGAAAAGAGTCTGGCTCCATCCTCCTTCAACCCACCCTTTAGATACTTGTACGCAATAATAAGGTCTCCCCTCAGCCTTCTCTTCTCCAGGCTAAAGAGTCCCAGCTCTCTCAGCCTTTCCTCATAAGGGAGATGCTCCAATCCCTCAGTCATCTTTGTTGCCCTGTGCTGGACTCTCTCCAGTAGTTCCTTCTCTCTCTTAAACTGGGGAGCCCAGAACTGGACACAGTATTCCAGTTGTGGCCTCACCAGTGCAGAGTGGAGAGGGAGAATGACCTCCCTCGATCTACTGGCCACACTCGTCCCTATGCAGCCCAGGACTCCATTGGCCTTGCTGGTGACAAGGGCACATTGCTGGCTCATGGATAATTTACTATCTACCAGGACCCCCAGATCCTTCTCCTCAGAACTACTTCCCAGCAGGTCCACCCCTCACCTATACTGGTGCCTAGCATTCTTCCTCCCCAGGTGCAGGACCTTGCACTTGCTCTTGTTGAACCTCATTAGGTTCTTCTCTGCCCAGCTCTCCAGCCTGTCCAGGTCACGCTGGATGACAGCGCGGCCCTCTGGAGCGTCAGCCACCCCTCCCAGTTTGGTATCATGAGCGGACTTGCTGAGGATACCCTCTGTCCCCTCATCCAGGTCATTGATGAATATATTGGACAAGACTGGACCGAGTATTGACCCCTGGGGGACACCGCTGGTTACAGGCCTCCAACTAGACTCTGTGCCACTGAATTCCTTTGGTGTTTTTTTTTTTTAAAATAATATTTAGGTTGCCCATATGTTGGGAAGCACCTCATGTTTTTAAATGACTGTCTTATAGTACCAAAATCAGCTCCTAAGTTGAAAGATACATGCTTGTAAACTTCAGATGTTTTTTTCTGCTTGTTTCTCTATTGTTAAAAATCTAATTAAATAATGGTAACGTAGAAAACACTAAAGAAGTATTACTTTATTTCTAAAACTTACTGCATCATGTTAACCAGAATAGCATGTTCCAATATTGCTTTACCGTGTCACTGTTTTTACTGACAGAAGATTGACAACCCGTCTTTCACTTGTTTTAGAGTAGCAAGTGTTTAAAAATTAAAAAAAAAAAATAATTGATACTAAAAGTAGTATGTTCCCACAAATCAACTTTATGACTTATTTTGCCTCCTGAAAGATAACTGACAAGCACCTGTCTCCTTGACTTCTCTAGGGGTGATGTGCTTAATGTTCGAATGTGGCAGTCCTCCTCCAGCAGGCTGATTTCAATGTATTTACATAAACTAACAGCCATTAAAATTTATTGAAGTTTTGAGCTCTGAATACTGGTGGCTGAAGAACGTAACGCTTGCTTTACTTAGCTGAAGAGTTGAAAAGCTTATTTGTTCCATAGCTCGGAATGTCTTCATTTGCAGCAACTAAATCAAATGGGGATTATAATTGAATCTCACCTAGCTGCTGGGAAGCACTTAGAGAATACTTTTAGTGTGAAGATGGTTGAACGCTGGCACGGGTTGCCCGGAGAAGTTGTGGAGCCTCCATCCTTTGAAGTACTCAAAATCGAACTGGACACAGTGCTGGGAAACCTGCTCTGCTGACTGTGCTTTGAGCAGGGAGTTGGACTCGATGATTTTCAACCTCAGCTGTTCTGTGGTTGTGTGACTTCTGCTTTGGAGGGGGAGGACGTTAGGGGTAGGTAGGGAGCACACCTTGCCTATCCACCTTCCACATACATACGAAGCAGAGCTTGGATACACCAAAATATCTAACGTTTTGCATTAGCTGTTGTCAGATCTTATGTTTAGTGAGAAAAATCTATTACTGGTAAAGTCCTCCCCTCAAAACAAGGCAATCAAATTAATTTTTTTTCATCTGTAATTCCTAAACAGTACTTTCAGATACTGTTTTAGTGTTGTTGTTGTTCTCTTCCCTCCAAGTAAATGATCCAAGAAAAGAACAGATCCTGTTGACTTCCTAAGTGTGGCTATTTTTTACTTTGAATTATGGTCTCCAGATGTTCACAGGATGGGTTCTTGACTGAAATTTTAATTACATCTGTACTTTCCTTTGTAAAATGTTAAGGCTGGTTATAAGACCCAACTTAAAATGTCAAGAATTGCTGTTCTTTTGGAAGTCACTGTCACTTAGGTGGTTAATACATATTCCATAATGTTCCAACTATTAGACAAAATTTCACTTTCCCCCTCTTCTCTGTTTCTGCTCTTGAGATGTATCTTGGTACAGGTCATAACGAGAGGAGTTTAACTCAGAAGTAAGGCTTTAAAATCTATTTTTGTTTAAAAAGCATGGAGGCAGGATTTTGCTTTTTGCATGAAGAACTGATGGAGTGTGGATGTCTTGAGAGGGGTGTTGGCTGCAGAAATTGTGGAGGGAGAGATCTTAAATGAAGCAGCATATCTGGGTAGGAGGGACTGAGATACAAGTAGGCACAGTACTGTCAGTTGAGTGAGCAGGAGCATTTAATTTGGGTGGAATCTGAAATTTGTAGGGGAAGTTCTGGGGCAGGAGAAGTGTTAAATTGGGGAGTCTGTTCTGGAGTGGTTGAGAGGTTTGGACTGGGACAGAAGGAGAGTCAAACTGTGGATGAGAACGCCTAATACTTTGGGAGGTGGGAGGTCTAGCAAAGGAGTCGGCATGCAGAAGGATCTGTGCACCAAGAGGGGATTGGGTTTATCATGTGGCACTCCTGTCTGCTGGAGCACCTTGAGGGTAGGGCTTGAGGATGCAGATCTGAACTGGACTATCCATTCTCACAGTGATTCAGAAAATAAGGCAGCTGAAAGGGAGGCTGAAAAGGTCGTAGGCTCCTCTCTTGTGCTATATCAAGTCCAGACTGGCCATGGGTAAATGTGGTCAGTGCCGTCTCAGTCTCTCAAGTGACTCCAGTGACAGAGTAACAGGTATACAGTGAGCGTTTGTAGAGGTAAGTGGGCTGCCTTGCATGAGGATCCTGGTTTTTATGCGTTTCACTTTGCCTTCATTTTGATGTTGGCTTTTGCTCATGCTTATAATTAAATCTTAATGACTACGGATTGCAAGATTTTAGATTTCAAAATTGACTTCAGAAGCTTTTATGGAGAGCAGTAACTTTAAAGGGCCTCGATTTTCATCACAAAGGCAGGTTTTAATGATCAGTGGTGTGTCTGTTGGCAGTAGTTCAGCTACATATGGATTAAAATTTGAAAGTCTCTCTGTTAAAGTAGAAGACTAACCAGAATGTCCAGGAGAACAGGCTTCAGGCAGCATTTATGGTATACTTTGAGATTTTGTCCAAATCTATTGCCCATAATTCTGCTGAATGACAAACCGAGCCGTTATAATCCTGCAGCTACTGTGTTTTATTATAACTTCATGATATTGAAGCCATTTGTCTTGTGTTTTGTAAGCCCTTAGCAAAGGGATTTCCTTGTATATTTTCTTACACAGGCAAACATGCTGAAGACATATTTGGTGAATTGTTTAATGAGGCCAACAGCTTCTACATCAGAGCAAATTCCCTTCAAGACAGAATTGATCGCCTTGCTGTCAAAGTTACCCAGCTGGATTCGACAGTAGAGGAGGGTAGGTAATTGCATGAAAGCATTGAGCCAGAAGTGATGTTGACAAGACCACAGTATTTAATTACACAACAGTCTCTGTCTTTTCAAAGTAATCCGGATATTTCATCTTGTTTTTTCACTAAGGCAAGCTGGGAAAAATCATGTTAGCAGAGCGAGGAAAAAATATTCCTGAGTCATATAACTGTCTTCTTTTTTGACTTAGTGTTACTTCAAGAAGCCCCTGTAGTGATGGAGCTGTTGTGGTGCCTTTTTCACAGGGAAAACTTTTAGTTTGTGAGTGTAATAAATCAGACGTGAATATATCTAGACCTTACTGGAAGTAAGTCAGAATACTGGAAAAAGTTTGAGACAGTAGATCTATTTATTTCAGGATAGGAGGTCACAAACTATATTAGTAGAATCTGTTCTGCAGTCATCCAAGATCTTGTAACACTCTTTACCGAAACGAGGCACTGTGTTTGCATCAACTGGGTGAAATTCTCTAGGGGGTTCTAGTCACTAAAAACAGCGTTTCGTTTAAAATGCTGTTGCATCCTCACTTGCTTACGTGTTTGGTCATTCACACTGTAAACACACGGTAAAACCAAAGGATTTTAGTAACATCATTACATTTGTTTGAAAGCACTTATTTGGGTTAAGTAAAACCTGTTTCTCTGTCTAGCTCTAAAAGCTGTCACATGCATGTTTGCTTCCATGTTCAGTTGCATGTCTGAGCCAGCCACTGCGTGTACTCCCTGTTCAGTTGATTCCTGACATTAGTAAAATGTAAAAGCTTGTTACATCAGAACAGTAGTGTAATACTTACTCAGTAGTAGTGAACGCTACTTGTGATATCACAGAGTCATAGAATGGTTTGGCTCGGAAGGGACCTTAAAGATCATCTAGTTCCAAACCCCCTGCCATGGGCAGGGACACCTACCACTAGACCAGGTTACTGTATTTAATAGTAGTATTTATATGGTTTATATATTAGATTATATTTTATATTTATATTTGTATAATTTATATATTGTATTTAATATTACTATTAATGCCAATATTAAGTTTTACTGTTGATATTTAATAGTGTAATATTTAGCCTTCCATTTTTAGCTTGTTACTGTCTGAAAATTATTATATGTCTGATTTTTTTCTGGTTTTGGAACATGTTAATTGGTGGAGTACACAGTTGATACTAGCCCCTTTCTTTTCTTGTCTTAGAGGTCAAGAGCTATATGGGAGCATAAACCCAGCTATTATAACTATTATTTAACTTAGTTTTTGAGGCACGTTGTGGTGGTAATACGAGCAAACTAGAAGGTACTCATACACTGTCCTTGCCCCGTGCTGAGGTGGATGGTGTCAGTCATCGTGACATCAAAGTCCAACATTTTTGGAAATGCAGTCCTCATCAGAGGTTGTTTTTGCTTTTGTTTCTTTTTTTAAATGTCTCATTTGTATTATGCAATACCTCCTGGCTAGTTTCCAGAGTTTGGAGAGTAATTAAAAGCAGCCTATTGGAAGGGAAAGCTAGTGTATGGACTGAGAACTTGATCAGTTTTTATTTTAAATTGACAGCATACTCTTGCATTGCTAATCGTCTTTCCCGTTAATAAGCTGTATATACAAACTGCTGTCACTATAGTGTCAGTAGGAAATTTTATTAGCTATTTAGCTATAGAAGTTGAAATCTTTATAATAATTCATTGTACTGTCATTAATAACTGAATATATTTCTGGGTAGCTTAGGCATTTAAGTAAAACATCAGTTGCTAGGTTGATTTAAAAAAACCTTTTAGATTCAATTGTATCAGTGATTTTTTACATTCTTAGATATAATTAAGATATAGTGTATATATAAAATATATATAAACTAAGACTACAGTTGAAAAAAAAAACATTTTAAAATAATTGAGATTGTTTTCAAAAGCATATAAATAACTTACACTCAAAAGCCCCATAAAAATGGAATTTGTGCTCTTTTGAATGTCTTCCTTCAAACAAGAATGTAACAATTCAGATACATACATCTGAAAAAACTGCCTGAAATACCTTACTGGTTTACTTAAAGGCAGGTTTAAATAGAAAGTAGTTTCTCAAAAATGATGTTTTGATACTTTAGATAACGTGGATGGGGGAAGGATGATTTGGAATGAAATATTCCATTTCTAAGTGTTTGCTATTTTAAAAGCTACTGAAGAATCTAAGTGATCTTGGAGTGAGAGGCAAGACCTTACCACAGATAATAAAAATAGTTGGGTAGAGAAGTCTGAGTGGGATTTACTTTCCATCATGACAAAGGACAGCAGTGTACCTTACAGGGTTTGTGTCAAACTTCCTGCCTTTCTGGTTCTGCAGGTCATCAAGATATTGAACTTTTGCTGAGTGCTGTTCAGTTACTATGTGAAACTCTCAGAGTTTGTTGTCGAGACTTGATAAATTAGATGGATGGACAAGAAATATTAGATGAAATGTCAATGAGAATGAAAAGAAAACAATCCAGTGCATTTTGTTTGTACTTCTACGTCTTACACTGTTGTAAAACAGTTGGATCAATTCGAGAAGTGGTTAGCGTCACAGTATCACAGTATCGTCAGGGTTGGAAGGGACCTCCGGAGATCATCTAAGTCCAACTCCCCTGCCACAGCAGGGACACCTACAGCAGTTGCACAGGACGGCGTCCAGGCGGGTTTTGAGTGTCTCCAGAGTAGGAGACTCCACAGCCTCTCTGGGCAGCCTGTGCCAGTGCTCTGCCACCCTCAAAGGAAAGAAGTTCCTCCTCATGTTAATATGCAACTTCCTGTGCTCCAGTTTGTGCCCGTTACCTCTAGTCCCATTGTATGATATTGTAATGATATTGTAATGATAGTGTCATTGTAGACAAGCCAGTGAAGAATCCTGTATTCTGTTTAAGTGCAGTCAAACCCCTGTATTTCAGGTTGCCTAAGAATGGAAGATAATGCGGAGAGCTTACTACCACTTTTAAATTGTGATTGGCATTATCTGGATCTTTTTAGCAATGGTTACTCCATCTCAGGAAAATTTATATTAAGAATGAAACAAAGTCTTGCAAAAAGTGACAGGAACAATTAAAAGCAACTTAAATCTTTAATTTGAAAAGAAAGAATGAAAAGGCTAGTATTGTTTCCCCCAGAATTGTGTACATGAAAAGATGAAATGGAAGTATGTTACTGAACTGTATAAAGAAGGTAAGTATTTCTCTAGAGAGACAAGGAAAACTGAAGATCAGGAGATGTTCAATTATATGGAAAGATTTTGGAGTTGAAAGACGGTAAAAGATGTGGAACTCTCTCACAGGAGGTTCTGGAGGCTATAATTTAATTAAACTTAGAATGGAGTCGAATGTGTATGGATACCACATGTAATGATAAAACATGCTGTGTCAGAGGAATACCAGACTCTGTGTTTCGGGCTTGAAGCCAGTCTTTCTGCTACTAGAAGTCCAGGTTAAACCTCGTAAAAAGGGGAGATCATTGAACATCTGCATGTGACAGGACTTCATCTTCCAAGACAGTCCACAGTCCTGTTATTTTAAGTGAAGTTCTGGACCAAGTGGGGCTTAAACCTGGTTTATTGTGGTAGTTCCTATATGCCTTTGTGCTTAAATATCATGATTATCTACTAAAGAAAAATCTTCCACTTTTCCTTCTGTGTTTTGCTAAAAATATTTTAAATAACTACTGTAAAATGGACTTGGTTTATCCACTTATGTTAATTTCAGACCTGCGTTAAATGTATTTTTGTTTCTAACAGTATCGTTACAGGATATCAACATGAAAAAAGCATTCAAGAGCTCAACAATTCAAGATCAGCAGGTAGTTTCAAAGAACAGCATTCCTAACCCGGTGGCTGATATTTATAATCAGAGTGACAAACCACCTCCTCTAAATATTCTTTCACCTTATAGGTACGGAAATATTCATTGTTTATGTTCTTGTACTTTGCCCTTTATCTCCTAGTTGTATGCAGAGAATAATTACAGCAGAAGGGAAAAGCTGTATTGGTTATTGAGACTTGTTTTTTTCAGGGGCTTCCCTGTTCATGGAAATAAAAATTTCTGTTACCACACTTAAAATCGTAAGTTGTACCTGACAAAAGTCATCATATTTCAGCATAAGTGTTACATGGTAGCACAGGATCAGAGAGCAAGGGCCATTGATTATGTAAAAAGTTAAAAGAAAATTAATAATATACTGAACTGCTTTGTTTGGTTCATTTATCCAGAAAGCTGGATTTGTTGCTTTTGCCTTCCCTCTATTCTCCCTCTTCCCCCCAACGTATACACATGTACACACACACACACAATCTTTGCCTCTTCTTTTCCTGGCTTCTTACTGGTAAATAACAGAGCAGCAAGTGGACTTTAGATTTTTCTTTTCCTGTTTCCTTTAAGTTTATTGTTGCTCATGCAATGAGTATCATTTGTCTGTCTGAAGGGTTGTGGACATGTTTTTACTGTGTCCTTCCAACATTTGAGAGGTACTAGATTATGAAGTATCTGTGTAAAGCAGGCACTCAATCTGCAGTGAATTATTTGAAATTTTTTTCAGGAATGCATAGCAGAGAATTTACAGTGTATTTTATTTTTAAGAGCTTTTACTTGAAAGATAAAATTTTCAGATTTATAGATGAAGGCCGTGTTTTTTGCCACTACTATAGACAATAGTGGTGTTTGATTGTTTGTAGGCAGCCAGTTAGTAAGAGTTGTTATTGATCAGCTGTCCTACACAGCTATGTTCTAATATATATCTGGATGACAGTGTCAGTGATCTTTATTGTTATTCCTGTTTTATTAGGGATACTTTAGTGAAATTTACTTAGACTTACCCAGAAATATAATTTTACATCTATTGAATTTAAATTATTTGTATTTGCCTTGGACAAAGCTTAAGCAAATTTCAAATTGTAGTCTGACCAAAGCTGGAGGTGTGGAAGAGTGGCCTCAGTGCCCCCATCAGTAGGTTAGATGTTTGTAGCGAGGAGATCTAGCACACAAAAAGGGATTTGTGGCTGTATGACCAGAGAGTATACTGTACTCTGTACTGTGCTCCAGTGGTTGTAAGGTTTCGTGTACTGGATCTCCATTGCTCTTGATCTTGCTGGTAGAAATTAGTATTCAGCTGCCATCAAAATTTGCCCAGGAAGAAATTAGGGCGCACAGCCAAAAGGAACTCTGAAGGACACCAGTTTAGTGAGCTAGGCTGGGATCACCATCGTATGCTGTTTGGACCATGCCAGCTGCCCTGCCATGTTGACTTCACCTACACGCATTGGTGTCCAGGAGTTTAGGATATTAGAAGATTCCCTATTTCCAGGCCAAGGGGTCAAATTAGGATTTGAGAACATACCTTTTTTGTGGCTTCTTAGTCTGGATGTCCCTGGCTCCTGCTGCCAATTGGAGCTGGCAAGCCCAGATCCAGCTCTGTCTCAAATACTCTTAGAATAGTCTGGGAGGATTCAGCCTTTCAGTTGCGATCCTTTTTCTAGCCCTTCCCCTGGTTGGAAGAGTCCCACTGAAAATAGTGACTGTCTTGTGCTTCCTGTCATAAGGGCAAAGGTACTCAGACCTACCTTGTTCCTAAATCCAGATCTTAAGACCCATCTGGATTGAGCCAAATATTCCTTTTCCAGTTCTTTTGGGACAGTTAAGTTCCATTCTTACGCTCCTCTGTCCCCCACACACCCTGACTGCAGCACCAGTGAATTTCACTCCAGTAGCACCAGTGAATTTCACTCCAGTGAGCTGACTGATGTGGGAGCCCAGTCAGCTCCTGGTGAGGCGTAGCCTGGGAGCATGCCTCCCAAAACGCTGGGTATTCCACCCCTTTCCCCTGAAACTCTTGGCATGAATCAAGCCAGTTGTAAGCTGTAACTATCAAGAGTGGCATTTAATGAACGCACTTGGCATGCAGTCATCTTATAATGCGAAAACATGGAGCTTGGATGATCGTCGAAGGTGAGTTTTGTTGGTTTGAAAAATACTAATTCATATTTTCTTAGCTTTTCTTCTACTTTATTTCCAGGGATGATAAGAAAGATGGATTGAAGTTCTATACTGATCCTTCCTATTTTTTTGATCTTTGGAAAGAAAAAATGTTACAAGATACTGAAGATAAGCGAAAAGAAAAGAGGAGACAAAAGGTAAAAGCAGAAACCTAATAGCAAATGTATGTTAAGTTTGTGTATGGTTGTCCAGGCATAAAAATTGCTAGGTCATACTTAGTTTGTGTGCATGGAAAGACGATTCCTCTTTATACGTGGCTGTAGATTCGGTTGGTTCAGTTTTTATAGCTCATACTGTCTATTTTAAGAAGTTGGTAAATTGAATTTTAGGAGTACTGTATTTATCTTCCAAGATACTTTCTTTAATCCTTTGCCAGCATCTGCTTATTAGTACTCAGCAAAATGGCCCTGTTGCGCTTCGGAAAAAGACACTGTGATTTAGGGGAAGGAAAAAAAAAAGGAATTTGAATTATGGTTTCCTTTATTTTCATAGTTCTTCATCCAGCAACATCAACTCCCGTAGCAAAACATGAGCTTATCCAGAAATAAGTATTTTTGTTGGGGTTTAATTCCTTGATAGTAACTCTTCACTTTTCTACACCTGTTACAAGTTAGTCAGATGATAATACACAGCAAAATTATTCTGTGGTTCAGCAACAAGAGAAGATTAATTTTAGGACTAATATTCTTTGCTTCCTGTAAGTTTAAAACCATGAAAAAAAGGCTTTTTCACAGAAAAGTGTCTTCAGTCCTTCTGGAATATCTTCAGCAGTTTGATCCAAGATGCGTGTTCTGATGCAATCAAGGTTTTCTTAATGGATTTTAGTTTTGAATGAAGTTAGTTGCTACTTCTGCAGCTTCTTTGCGGTAATTTTTTTTAATCAAATCTGAGGGCTTTAAGACTTTTGAAGGTAATTCTGAAGAAAAGGTGAAGAAGGAGAGTGTGAAGCAATGACTGCCTGTCTTTATCTGGCAGAAGGTGCCCTTTTAGGTAGGTTCAGTGAGAGATAAGAGATTTAAAATAAAAGGAATCCAAACAAGATGCACAGACTGCTCAGAGGAAATAGAAGGAAACTACTTAGTTTTCAGTACAAGTACATACTCATAGGTGTGTGTATGTAGACATGCATCTATATCGTATATATTAAAATATCTATACATATGTATAGATAAGCAGGTATCATACTATATCAGCATGTATACACGTGTATATACATAATGTCTAATATGTGAACATACACGCTAATGTGTATTTGTGTATCTGCATTATGTGTATATATATGCTAATATATATGGTACCTGATTAGAAATCAAATTGTAGGGCATGACTGGGAAGCTTTACTATTCTGTTTTTATAAAATTCTATTAATTCCTTGTTCTGGTTGCTAGACAAAAATTTCTGACTACAACATTTTTAAACAAAACATAAAGACTTCGTTTAACTAGAACATTATTTTGTGAATTCATGATTTTAAAAGTTCTGGAAGACATAAATCAGGTCCTCCTGTTAGGAATATGAGACAAAAAATGTTTTCTGTTTTGGCAGGTATCTCAGTATTGAAATATTAGGTAGAGTTAAAGTTGAGTAAACATTTTCAGTGGAAGTTACTGTCTAAAGCAAAGTATTAGAAAATATTCACTTGGTTATTTGTGTAATTGTATACAAATGTATATGCAAGGTTATAATCCCACTCTAGTCTCAGTATAAGTCACAGAGCTGATTAAAAGACTGGAAATAATTAAAGCAGCTTTCATTCTCTAGTTTAATTTTTTTTAAATTTCATTCAGTATTTCTTTATGAAAAATATATAGGGGTAATTACACCCTTTGGATTTTTCCTCCCACCTCTTTCCCTTCAAATTTAGATCTTTTCACTAGTATCAACTGCTAATTTTTTCATTCTGATTTAATATTAAAAAGGAAAAAATACAAAAGCTTTTAAAAAAATTATAACAGAATATCACTTGAAAATTTTTTGATAGCTTTAGAGAGATTTTTACAAAACCACTTTATATTATAAACTTGCTTTCAGACTATATTTTAGGCAACACATATGATGTATTTCCACCCATAGTATATTTTTTAATAGATTTTTATTGTCTTATTACAGTCTACAAACCAGATGTAAAATATGATCAATTCCAGTCATGTGGGATTATAGCCATACATCACAGAAGTAACCCTTGATAAGTTCTACCTAAAGTGCTATTTAATTTGATATACATAACGAGACCTAGTTAAAGAAGGCAGCATAGATTTGAATTTTCATGGATAGGCGTCACTTCGACAGGAAGAAATGTGATTTTTAGCTTTCCAGAAGCTGGTGTGCAAATTACCTTTCATCATGTGGAAGCCTTAGGGAGCTGGAGGGTTTGGGTGAGATGCCTCACAGACACCGTTCGTTCCACAGGTTTCTTAACAGACTGTCATATCCTTTTGTTCTTGTTCTTATGGTAGCAGTGACCAGGAGTGAATCCAGAGCATCTGTTAAGTTTTGTGACTGAAGTTGTATTTTGAATCTACTATGTGAGAATTCCTTATGCAATTTGTACTCTTCAGAAGCACAAAATATGAAAGTTGTTGAGCAACTGTGCAGGTGAAATAGGTGTGTATTGTTTAGCAAATTATAGATGAGACATCCAAATGCAGTTCTGCTCAGCTAACCAAATATAGCTGGTTTTTAGCTTCAATTTTTCAGGTGGTCAGTGAAGCCTTGAGAGTACTCCTTGCACCAGAGAATCATTTTTTCCAATATTATTTTGGTAATTTCACTTTTGCATTTGTGCTTCAGCTGTTGCAGCAGAAGACTCATGAGGAGTTTCCTTTCCTGCTTTCAAGTATCATACTTATTGTTTCTGTATTCAGTTTAACTGAAGAAATCTAACACAGATTTTCTCTGATCTGGCTCTTTCGGGTGAACTTGTTCTCTGAAGAAAACTGTAATTTTAATTCTTCAAGTTTAAAATCTGTGGTGTAGTCTGTTGTGTTTTTTTTTTACTGTCAAACTCTCAGTAGATCAGTGCCGAAGAGTTCAATGAAGTTAGTTTTGACTCTTGCATATGTCAGTAATATTCTTAATTGAATGACCATAGTAGACCAGCTGCTAACCATTGGTTGACCAAAGCAAAGTTGTTCTACGTAGCTTTTTATTGTTTCCCATTTTTTTTCTGAGGAATGATTAGTTATTTAAATAAGTAGAAATCTTTAAATTTGGAGGGCTTGTATTTCTTGAGGACTTTTGATTGATAGGGTCTTGTAAATTTGTGAAGTCAGGAAAACACTCCTAGGCTCATGCTTCCAGTTTTTTGAAAGTATTGCAAATACTTGCTGAAGCTACTTTCTGTTACTAGCTCTAATTCTTTATTAAGACGCTTGAAATATCATTTGCTAACTCTTGATGCAAATATCAAACTTAAAATTAACTTAACCCTGTTTGAGGGCTCTAATGTTTGTTGTATTTGCCAAAATCACTTCCTGCCAACAGCTGAATGATGTACTTGTTTTCTGGCTTAACCTACAGCATCCACTTGTCTGCCACAGCTTCTATTACACTTGGTTAAAGGAAGTAACTCTTCTTAATGTTGCTTATCTTCCCTAAGAAATGGTTCTAACTGTAGTTATTTTGGAAGGCTTCAGCTCCCCTAGAACTCTGTCATTGCCCTAGGTACTAGAACTAGAGCTGTCACCTTTGTTTATCAAAGTAATTGAAAGTATTACTGGAACAATTTAAAACTACTCTATTAGAGGTACATGTAGTTAAAGGTTTATATATAGTTTTGTCAGCTGCTAGTAATTGTCCTGCCCCACTGTTTTGGAAGAAATTAAATGTTTTAGAGATGTATTTATATAATATTTAATACTAAAATAAATACAAGTAGGATTTAGTATGGTTTGAGTAGAAAGGATTCCAGCGTATTTATTCATTAGCACAGTTACAGATGCTGGGCTGGAAGAACCTATCCAACTGAAATCTGATCCAATAAAAACAAACTAAGTTTTGTGGGTTTGTTACGTTGCTTATGTATACATGCATATGTATTTACCTTTTTCATAGAAAACATAGCGATCTCTCTAAACCTGAACTTTTAAGTAGGTGATTATATGTAAACAGTCATGTAAACACTCCTTATTGTACAGGAATTGTATCGAAATGATTGTCTTCCAAGCAGCATCGTACATTGGTCAAAAGGTAGATATTTACTTTATCTAGAAACTTGCACAAAATATGTAGTTGTGACCCTTAGAAGATGGAGTTACTATTCTATGAGAAAACTAAAGCATATTTCCAATTAACCAAAAGGCTTACTTGTACTTTCCTCTCCAATCTAGCATGATTTAATAACAAAATCTTAATAAATGAAACAGGATAAAAGTCACAAATTAAAACAAATTAAATTTTTCAGCAATCAAATGAAAAAGACAGATGTAAAGCCTTTAGCAAGCATATATTCAACCATGGCGATTAGCAAAACTTTATATATATAAAATGAAGCATGACTGAATCTGTCTCTCTTCTGCTCCAATTCCTGTATTGGGAAACTTTGATGTGAAGAAGTGGCATTGAAGGAGAAAGTAAAGCCTTGCATAACCTGGATAAAAAAGGGTGTAATTCTAAAAAGTTTGGGCAGGAAAAAGATTTATAGGAGGTAATTAAGAACCAAGGTGATGATCTTTACTTAACATGAATCAGATCAAAAATCTACTCACTGCAGGGGCCAGGAATGAGCAAGTGTTGTCGCAACATTTGGATGTTGAACTTCAAAAAAGACTTTTCTCTATCATTCTTAATGTTAGCAGGTGTGGATCAGCAGGTCCCTCATATGGACATGCATGAACAAGCAAGAGATCCAAAACATGGGCAGGCAAGCCATTCGATAGACTTTTTAGTTGTATAATGCCAAATACATTATTTCAAAATTATTTGTTCAGTGCTGTTTGATAGTTGGAGTAAAACACCTATGTTCTTCTATGATGTACTTTTTTTTCTTTGTGGTGATATGAGCTTTCCAACTATTACCCCTTACTTTGAAGGCAGGGATTCTACAATAACATGCTTGCTTAGCAGCATTTTACCGAACTCTTTGCTAAATACAGTCGAATTTGACTACATTCTCAGAATATCAATATAATTATTTCCTGGGAAACTGTTTTCTAGCAGCCAAAAGCCGAATACTGACTTAGTAATAGATAAAATGTTTAACACTTATGAATTACTATTCTGAGATGTGGGCTCTAGAGTGGATTAAAAAAAATTAAATCCAGTGTCCTCATAAGTGTTGGGAAAGAGTAGCACATAAATACCCTTCTCAGTCTGGATTGAGCAAACTTGTTTATTTTTCTACTGAAGCACCAATATGTTTTATATTCATACTGAGTAGTCAGAAGTAGGTGAGGACAACGTTTTGGAGGTGTGAAAGCATCAAGTCCTACTATTAGGAGATCTTACTAATAGATAAACACTGATTTAAGAAACTAAACAGACTGATTTGTCATGAAGCTAACAAGCCGTAATATATTATTACTGGCCTGAACATTACTGACACATTGCAGAGAGGATTAGTGTCATTCATTTTTATATAAGATAACGGGAAACGATGAGGAAAAGCTAGGAGGAATTTTGGTAGTTAATCAGATCTAAGAAGAGAGAGGAAGTTAAAAAAAAAATCATTTCACATAGACTAGGAAATAGGAAAGTGTTTCTAATTTTTCCATACTCCCCCAAGGTCTCAGGTGATTGCAGCCCTAACAAATAACTAAAATAACCCTGAGCATATTTAACATACTCTCGCAAGACTGATTTGCAGCAGAAGGAAATTGCAAGTTCTTCAGAATGGTCTAAATAAATGACATTTGATGTCAGAAGAAGTTAAACTTTCTGACTTTTAAAATCAGTCACATTTCTGTATTGGGAAAAACAGTGGGTCGGTATCACACTAGCATGCGCGTCCTACAGAAGAAGGGCGAAGCAGCAGTCTTAGTACTAATGAGGTTCTTAGCATAAGGGGATATTCTCATTTTCAGTGCAGAATAATTTTATGAAGACTTGGCTTCATCTGTAAATCTGGTCTTATTTCCATGCACTCTAACTGCATTTTAACCAGCTTTTTTCCTTTCCTTTTTTTCTCTCTTTGCATGCTTTATTTCTTTTGTTTGAACATTAGGAGCAAAAGCGTATAGATGGCACCACCCGTGAGGTGAAAAAGGTTAGAAAAGCCAGGAACAGACGCCAGGAGTGGAATATGATGGCATATGACAAAGAGCTTAGACCTGACAACAGGTTGTCTCAAAGTGTGTACCATGGAGCATCTTCCGAGGGATCACTGTCCCCAGATACTAGGTCTGTTTACAGCAAAGCTGTTTGTTATACCACAATTGTATGTTCAGAAATACTGAGTAGAACTAGGTGTTTTTACAGGTTGGGAAGAGTTAGAAGAGACAAAACATACAAAGTGTGTTTTAAAGTTCTTTTCAAAATTATTTTAAAGCGTAAATAATGTAACAAATTCTGTAATGATTTTTTTTTTCTTCCTTAGCTTCAGATGAGCATTTTATCTTCATAATGTTATACACCGTAGTGAAATAAGTATTTGCTGCATGCTTTATGTTTGATTTTGAGTAGTTGTAGTTACGAAAGCATTTAAATCTGCCCCTACTAGATGATGTGAAGGAAGAGGTGCTGACATTTAGTTTGTTGTGGGTTACGCTGCTGATAGCTTACTAAATATTTTTCTGTGATCTACTCAATTGAGCATACTTTTGCCTCTAACAGATTGCTTTAATGGGGGAATAGTTCAGCTTTATCGATGTTATATTTGTCTAAAAAGCAAGCTACAAAACCAGATGCAACATTATTGCTTGAAACAGCAGAAATCTCTGCTTAGAGACACATAGCAGAATTAGTCTTCGTTGACTAAGCTTCCCCTTGAGCTCACTGGGAGTTACCTTCTCCTGATGTGCATGGAAGTCTGAGTTTTTTCACTAAGCTGGTCTCAGTAGAGGATTTCCCCACTTACTCTATTTCCTCTGTCATGGTTAATTGCTAGCAGTAATGTTAGGAGTAAATAGAATCTACTGGGAAATACTATGTGACAATTTAGTGTTTAAATTGTTGAATGGCTATGTTGAGGAAGCAGCCACCACTGCAAAAGTGTGGACTGATACCTTTAGTCCACTGCTCACTGGAGATTAATTTAAAAAAAAATCTCCTTGGAACTTAGTATGTGTAATGTTTTGGTCTTTGTGAAGAGTAATCATCTTGTAATTGAAACAAAAAAACTTTAAAAATTTGTTAATGCTTTTTCAATAATATATTCAGACCCCTTCTCTCTATGTCCAAAATCCTTTAATCATCACTTTATTTTTTTTCAGTTTCAAATGCAAAACGTTGTCTCATGTTTGTCAGTCTGATGTTTCGTTAAAATGATGCGTTCCATAGGTTGATCTGGTAAAATGACATTGATGTTCAGCTGTCAAGTGCAAGATGTGGATTTTTTCATCATGAGTTCTGTTTCACACATTTGGAGTCTTTTTCTAGCCTTAACACCTTGCTTCCAGGATTCCCAAGTTTAAATAATCATATTGAAGTGATTTGCTTTTATCTCCCAGCAATGTCAACATGTATTTGATTTTTTTGCCAGATACCCATAATATTTGCAATGGGTAGGATTTTTTAAGCAGAAATTGTAGAATGCATCATTATGTTGGGTATAGATGTTGTGGTATAACAGATATCTTGTACTTGTATAAGCCTCTTTCAAATTTTATAATGTATGGAGAACTTTCAATCACTGATATTTGATTCACTGAAATTTAATCCTGAAATGTGTGTTACATGCATGAAGGGTTAATTTTGTGAGTGGTAGTGAGGTGGAGAGAAGGCTTTCCATTTTTTATATTGGGATTGGCTTAGCTGTAGGAACTAAGCTGTAAAAACCCCATACATATAGAAATAAGTACTGGTTTCAGAGACATTTTTATGCTGACTGCTGCTGCATGAGCAGTGTTTTATAAAGAAGGTAAATAAGGTCCCCAAGAAGTGTATTTGGCTATATTGTGATTCTTTTTTAATGCTAAAGTTAAAAAAACCTCATTTCTTCTCATTTGCTAATTGTAAGACATGCATTAAACATTGACATCCAAGTGTCCACACTGTGGCAATTTACAATGTATTTGTTATACTTATTGTACTTTAGAGAGAGAAACACAAGCTGAATCCAAACAGAAACCAGCAAATTAATGTGAGAAAAGTAAGAACAAGAAAAGAAGAGTGGGAGAGAAGGAAAATGGGCATTGAGTTCATGAGTGACGCAAAGAAAATGGAACAGGCAGGAAGCATGAAAGAGGACAAAATGCCCAAAGGGTTTGTCATTTTGTTTTACTCAAAGCCCTGGCTTTTTGTTGCTTACCTTGCTTCCAGTCTTACAGATAAGTGCATCAGTTTACTGTGTTCACTAAAAGCTGGGCTGCACGATTGTTCATTACTAAAACAACTGTTTGCAGTAATGGGATGAAGAGATCCTTTTGCTCCCTCTCTTGGGCTTATTTGACAGAGCATCCTAGACTTTGTATCTTTATGAACTCTCTGCTCAACTAATATTTACATTTCCCAGTTTCTCTAAGCCTTTCCAGCAAAATTAATTGTGCCAACAAAATAAAAAGCGTTTTCTAACTTTTGAAACTGGTTTTCTCTGCTTTGGTGAAATATGTTCTTCTGCATAATTGTGCTTGCAGTATTGCTTTCCTTCTTCTGCTGCCATTGTTAACTTCAGGCAGGTCTGATAAGTATTATCATTTCAAGCAATGGACTGTCAAAATCATATGCCTCCTTGCGGCTACTAAAGAACTCTAAAATCTGGAGAAAGCTCTAAATTTTTTTTGCCCTTTTTAAAGTCTGCATTATAGGAGGACATTCTGAATGCAGCTAGTATGCTGAAATATTGAAAACACTCAATTTCAGTTCTTTTGTGCTGACTTGTCAGACTAATGTATTTTCAAGTCGTGTTAAGCTGAACCATGATTTTTTTGTTGCACTTGTTCTTGTGGTTTCTGTCATCTTACAAGGGAATGGTGCTTGATAATCAGGAAGTTCTGTTACAAGAAAAATAATTGTTTGCATTTTTTAGCTTTTCTTGTGAGCTATTTAGATAATACCCTGTTACACTCACATAATCTGTTCTTCTGCATCCATTTACTTTAATTTTAGGTCCCATGCATCTGATGTTACAGATTATTCTTATCCTGCTACTCCGAATCATTCCCTCCATCAGCAGATAGCAATGCCTTCATATGGAACAGGAGATGGTCCACAGTACATGGCAGCATCCCAAAGCCATGAGCATGAATACAGACCACCTTCCACCACTGTACGACATGCTACTTTAAACAGACCTCAGCAACCACCTCCACCTCCACCCCAGCCTTCAGATGGCCAGCATAGTTCAGTACCTGTGGTACCAGCAGAATATGGGTAAAACTCCTGATTTATTCCAGTGGATTCTTGACAAAACTAGAGGGATGCATGTTTTTCATAACCATCGTAACATATAATGCATACACACAAAAAGGCCCCAAATACATTCGTTATCTCCCTGGGGAGGACCGAAAAAAATTGGTATAATTTTTACGTATGAACGGAATTTGAGTGAAGAAATAGTGAAAGCAGATTTAATGAACCGTGTATGGAATGTGGTGAAGTCAATATGCTTGTAAAATATTAAGGGTTCCCAATATAATATTAAAAAGGGGATAATTTTCCTTTAAAGGGGAAAATAGTTACAGCACAATTTGAATAATATTTTAAACTTCAGGGAATGTGCAGTAAAAATATTGCTGAATGTGATTAACATGACTGTGTTGCATCCCTGAAATGACTTTTTAAAGGAGCTTATGCCAGAATTGGAAGGGATTTCAGACATAGAATCAAGTTACCTACTGTCACAGACACCTCTGTAATTCAAGATATAAATTTATCAAACTCCTACATAGATATTTTGCCTGAATGCATTCTGAAGGAAGGCTTGCTCCAGTGTACTGGCTATCCAATACTGGCTATCCAATAGCAAGAAAACATCTGTTTTCTAATAAGTGTGTACCTATTCGTTCTTTTGCTTAAGTAGCTTAAACTTAAAGTTGTAACCCCAAGAAAGTTGTAATCATTCTTGCCTGTGTTATTTTAAACTAAGCAAGGCAAGGTTTTTCAGCCTTACTTGATGCATCCCGGGATGGCATTTACCTGATTCATGACTGTACCATGCTGTCGATGACTCAGTTACGCTATGATTGACTGCTCCAATCTGCATTTATTCTGTTATTTCCAGTTTATAACAGAAATACTTGTGCTTAGTCCCCAGGTACACGGCCATTGTCAGTGTATCACAGTTGTCATACATTGACATGTATCACTGAATGTCATCAGTAACTTTCCTTCAACTCCTGTCTCCTGTATCTAATTCTTTACCTACTTCATAACTCCTATATTAATTCCCATTTTTTTGGCTTAAGAATTCTTTTAATGACATTTTAACAAAGAAATTGGCTCTTCCCTGTTCCTCCTCTTTAAAATATCAATCAAATGTATCAATTTAATTAAGTAATAATTTAAATTGATAAAGTTGACTAAAGAAGCACATGAGATGCATGATATACCTTTGGGTAAATCTTTCCATTCATACTTTCCATTGTCCTCCATGCCTTTGTCTTTCATTATCTGTTAATATTTGTTCTAACACTTGGTCTCCGATGGAAGCGATACGCATAGTCTGCAGTTTGCTTGGTCCCTCCTTCATCATGGGCATTGTACTTCATATTCTCACAGGGTAGATGTTTAGTAACAAATACAGCTTTACACTTAACTAGGCCCGGAGTATTAAGATAAAAATGTCACTTTGTGGAGTGCTGAAAGGACACTGCCTTTAACTTTATCTGCCTTAAATCTCAATGTATTATCAATATTTGACAATTCATATGTTTATAATCACTTGCATATTTAACTCACCAGTTTAAATTCCTTTTGATTCTGGTTTTAGCTGAGGTTGGATGAGAGCAGTTTAAGGGGTGATGATTCTGTAAGTCCTAACTTTCAATGCATTAAATGTTCTTGTTCTGTTTTGTATAGGATGCTTCCAGCTCAGATGGTGGATTATTACAATCCTACAGGTCCTCCCCCTCCTCCTCCTCCCCCTATGATTCCTTCAGCACAAACTGCATTTGTTAGTCCCCTTCAGCTTCCTGTGCCGCCTTCCCATTCTGGACTGGTGACTGGCTCTACATATGCAGCTACTCATCCTCCTCCTTCTAGTGGGCTTGTTGTCACTGCTCCTCCTCCTCCCGGCCCACCTCCTCCCCCTCCAGGCCCTCCTGCTGCAGGTTCATCCCTCTCCTCCTCCCCAATGCATGCTCCTCCGGCTGCAGAGGCAAAACGTCATGAGCCCGCACAGCCGCCAATTAGTGATGCACGGAGCGATCTTCTTGCTGCCATTCGAATGGGTAAGTGGACACTGAGTTTTAGGTATTACTTTTTTTTCAATGACGGCACTGTGTTTTCCAGTGATCGGAGTGGCTTCTGTTCCCAGCTGGGCAGAATGTCATTGAGAGAGTGGTTAACCACGCACCCATTCTGACATTTGTCAACCCTGACTTTGCATCTTTTTCTAATGCCTAAAAATGTACAGCTTTGTCAAATGTTCCAGTGTTTGTGTGGACATAATCAAATGAAAACAGTACTTGTGTTCGTTATGTAAAGTAGCCAGAGTAGTAGATTTTTGCTTCTGTTCAGAACTGAGTTATCCAACACCAGGCTTCAGCCCACTGAGTTTTAACCGGTGACTAATGGCTGTTCATCACTTTGCTTACAATGTGGAGCTGGAGGTCTGATGGTACTTCCAAATACAATTATGAAAACTTTCTTCTTCAGATCAAAAGGACCCTTACAGTCTTGAATACTTAGTTTTAACATATAGTTGACAGTTTTAGATGTCTATAAGTATTCAGTCTCTGAGAATGGAGTCCAATCTGTCTTTTTTTGTCTTTCTCTCTTCCTTGCTCAGGGAAGCTCTCTAACTCAATGGTTTCTTTTCTTTTGCTGTTCTTCCTGAATATATGGTTATGATAAAAAAAAAAAAAAACCCTCACCCGTAACAATATGAAATTTAAAATCTCTTGTGCAGAAAACTTGGTCTGAGAGTAATTGTCTCTACAGGAATTCAGCTGAAAAAGGTGCAGGAGCAACGTGAACAAGAAGCGAAGCGAGAGCCTGTTGGAAATGATGTGGCAACCATCCTTTCAAGACGCATTGCTGTGGAATACAGTGATTCCGATGATGATTCAGAGTTTGACGAGAACGACTGGTCAGATTGAACCTGGTCCAAGCCCAGTGGCCAGTTTATTAAATACTTGGCTTCAGCGATTACTTTCTTAGCAAGATGTAAAGCAGGACGTTGACCTGTATTAAGGCTAGTGATCGAAGTGCTAAAATTGAACTGGTATTATTCAGAATGCTGTAGCTTAGCAACTCTGGTAATAATGATGTGATTATGCTTATGCAGATCAGAAACTTGTCTTACTTTCAGTATTTACCGCATAATACTTAAGTGCCACTAAATGTAGCAAATCATGTGCTGCGTGCAAAATATGCTGCAGTTGTTGCACTGTTACAGAACCAGCATTTTATTTTACTTTCCTGATCTTGAAGGGATAAAATATATTTTTTTGACTTTACATCTTATTCTTTTAATTATGTAAGCAACTTAGGTACTTGTGAATTGGTCTGGATGTTAGTCTTTGAGGGCAGTTAACTATATGACTGAGTAAAGTGTTGAGGTCCATAAATAATGACTTTTAGCTTTTTTATTAGTTACTAATTATGCCCACCTTAGTCTATTTTTAATCACTTCTGGGCTTAGTTTTTTTTGCGTACAGAATTGATTTTATATAATCTTTCTTTTTATCTTAAAAATGTAGCAGATGATGAAATGGATGCTTTGAAGAATGAATCCACGTGACCCAAAATTACCATTTTGTGAGCAGACTGGAGAAGTCTGTGACAGTCCCAGCTCTAGGTCGCTGGCTGCTCGTTGGGTAGAGTGCTGGGAGTCTCGGGTAGGCAGCGGATGCACATCCATGTTGCAAATGACAGTTAAAATACCTGTAGAGCTTTCCAGTTTTGTGAAACAGCTCAACGAGATGAGAAGATTTCAGGATAGACCCTGGTTCAAGCCATATGGTTATTGCAGTGTGGAAATGTTACTCTGCTATTACTAAAGATTGGAACAGTCCAAATCTAGCAAACAGATACATTTCACAAGTATTAAACTTGGTCTTTATGTCTGTAGGTATAAATGTTTGTAAATAAGTTTTGTTGTTGATTTGTACATGTATAGTCATGGCAGATCATTTTCTGTTTCCTGTAGCATGTTTACTCGAAACTACTATTACTTTGAATGTATTTCTTTCCCAGTACATCCCATTGATAAAACATTGGCAGTTAAAGCAGTTTTAATGGCTGTTTAGGTACTATGCCATATGTATACACTTGTTTTCTCCTTCCCTAGAAACAGTTGCTGCCATACAGTCTGCTTTGGCTGTCTCTGTTTTCTTTAAAAATAATACCTTTTTTTTCAGTACAGTATTAAAATGTGGTTTTGGTTTTTTTCTCTCTTCTGGACTGAGAGTCAGGCTGCTGCTTTGCCTAATGAGGCTTTTAAAAATGTATTCATAGCAGGGGAAGAGTTCTTTCCTTACCAGGTTAGTTTTAATCTTTGTAACTGAAGTCTGTGTAATTCCAGATCTAACATTTGGTAAGGCTCCTTTGTTCCATGAGGCCCCCGTCTGTTCTTAAAAACAGAAAGTATGTAAAATAAAAAGAGAAATGGAAGATAATTATTTGACCTGTGTTTACACAATTAACGGTTTTAGTCCTGGGAGTGTAACAGTCTAACACAATGTTTGCACGCAGACTACTGGCTGCTGCATTGCTGTTTAATCTCTGTATGATTTTTCAATCTGTGGTGGCTGTTTTTATGGAGGGGTGGTAACATCCTGCCTCCATGTTGGTGTTAAAATTTATGACGTAAAGTATGACCGATCTCTGCATAATGGTGAGCAACTTCAGCTCTTGGAGATCGGTGGTAGCTGAAGGTACTCCTCTCCGTTTCAGTTGGAGCTGGGTTTGTCTTTGCCTTAAAATACAGAGCTGAAGTCTGCTTTATTTTGTGTCCTGGAGTCTGAGGTCTGTGTGTCCACCACAGAGGACAGAATTTAGGCTGTAGCCCGATGGTGGTTTTCATCACTGTATGGGAGATGGTTGTGCTTGCACAATGAGCAGCTAAAAGTGTAACTGGGACGGCATTGTTACAGTGCTGTATAGGTGCAGAGAATACTCGCAGTATTCTTTTAATACATGCTGAAATGAAATATCTCAGCAGAAAATTCTTTCCAATCTACTGAAATTTGATATGACGGAAGATATATTTTATGACCACAGAAGTTGGATGTGTCTGAAATTTTGTAATTTGTGTTAATTTTAAATAATAAGCATTAAACAAGCAATCAGTTGTGACCAGTTAAGATAGCATAGATTTTTCAGTCATGGTAGCCAACCTGTTTTTCTGAACCTGCAATGTTGTCATTTTCCTTTCGGTATTTTATTAATAAACCGTGAATTGAATTTAGTGATGTAAACTAACATTATTCTAGGCTGTTTTTATCAGTTTTATCACACTTTGGGTTGTGAATAAGTAACAAATATAAATAAAATCTCACTTTTGAGCCTGTGTTTCTTTCCTTAGATTAGTAACATTTTGCTACTTATCCCATATCGATAAATAAGAGAAATGAAAATGTTAAGGCTCCCAAATGCTATCTGTGATACCAGGAACTACAATTTTACTGGGGTGGAGGCTGGAGTTTACAAAACCGGACTCCTTTAAGGTATTGCTGCTCCTCCTAACATGCATACTTTGTTCTTTTGCGACCTTGAGTCAAGCTGCAAGTTGAAGTTCTTGGCTGGTGTAAACAGGTATTCATTTCCCTATAGGTAGCTTTAATTTTTTTTTTGGTGAAATGCATTAAACAGCTTTGCTTCCAGAAAGAATGGGGCAGAATGTCTGAGTTGTATTAGCAAGTCACCTTGCCCACTTCTTTTTAATAACAAAGAGTCTTTGTAGGTTAATGACACCAAGCACGGTACTGTAAAATGCAAACCAATGTCTGCCTAGTAGAAAAATATTTTTAATCTTTTAATTGTAATCGGGTTAAAACCTGGTATGGTAACAGGAAAGGCTTTTCATCATACTGGGAAAAACTTACATAAACCAATTGTGTAATATAATAGCCTAATTGTAAATTAAACAGATTTGTTTATGCGTCTTAGACTTGGTTGTTTCCTGGGAAAATAAATGAATCTTTACTCTGTTCAACTGAAAATTCCAGTCCTTCTGACACTCGCTGCTTATTTTGCTGAAATTTTCCATCATCGATTTGAACTTAATTCAGGTAATTTAGAGCAAAGACACCAATTCTACATAGGAACTGAATATATGAGCCTGCAATTTGGTTCAAAGGTTATTTTAGTAAAGCATTTATAACTGCTCATTTGTCAGTTGGGGTTGGAGTTAAAATTCAGCATACTGCCTCTACAGCTTTTCTGGTTGTCTTTTGAATGTTAAAACACACTTCCATGTGACTAAACTGACATCAGTTGGATTTTTAGATATTTCAGGTTTCTCTGTACTAAGATGAACTGCATGAAGAAGAAAAACAAATCTTTATTGTAAGAGAGGTGCATGCTGTTCAGAACAAGCTCAAAATTGAGCTCGTTTGCGGTATGCAAATGGAGTTGGGTGGAAGGGAAATTTACTCTTTGGGAAATCGTTTCTTGTGATGTATTTTGCAGGTACGTTATCTCTCATGTGCCAGGCGTTGTTTTAATAATGAAGAGGTGTTCACTTCAACTTAAAACAACACACATAAGGGTACAGCAAACCTGTAACTTCTGAAAATATTTAAAATCTTACTGTAAACTGAACTGGGCATAAACCTGATGATGATGAAACTTTCATTAGAATCTTGTGGCTGGAAGCTGAAGTTGCACGAATTCAATTTCAAGCTGAGATACCATTTCCTAGCAGCAGAGTAAAATAAATATTAGAAGAGCTTATCCAAAGATGGCTTTGACAGTGATTTTTTTTAAAAAATTTTTTTTAAGACGACATTGCTCTTTTTCCTCCTGAAAAAAAACAACCAAAGAAATCCAATCTGCTGTAGTCTATTTTGGGGAAAGTTTCTTGCCCTGTTGGGGGGGCGTGGGGGGCAGCCAGCCTGAGCTGTTCACTCTGAGTTTGGGGGGTTCCTCATACCAACACATACGTACATGCACAAATGCCCACACATGGAAGCCTAAAGATTTTCAGCATCTTGAGGCAGCTCTGCATTCGTGTACTTAAGCATTGTCAGTGTGCTCAGCGCCGTATGGGGAGTGAAAATAAATGGTAATCCCTGCTGGAATCTCTCAGGCCCTGGCGTCTGCCACAAAATAGTTGGGAGTGACTTGAGCTTGGCACTGAATAGCCTTCCCAATTCCCTTGGACTTTAAGGAGGTGTGGAAACTCTGGAAGGGCTGTAGGTTTCCAGTCAACCATTGTCTTTCGTTAGAGGTGAATAGAAAGAATTGGAACACTGGGGGGGGGGGGGCGAGTGGAATTCCTTTAAGTAGAAAACAGGGAGAAGGAATATCATAATTTGATTTTTGTAGTAATGGGTGGAGGCAAAGAGTGGTTTTTTTGTGTGCTGTCAAATATCTGTAGGTTTCTACAGTGAAACATGTTCTCATCTAGGTGACATAGGTGCGTGCTCATACGTGTGGAACACAATCTCATACGTTTGTGCTGGACTGGGCTTTTTTTCAGCTGCATAAGAAAAGAAGTAGCCCTTAAGAGATTCTTAGCTAAATATAGTAGTCTCTTTGGAGATTAATTCTTACTGCTGCAGATAAGTTCTTATCTGATTAGCCAGAGCAGGGAGTGCTTCTGCCCTTTTCTCTTGGTGGGAGGTCACGTGCTTTAGAGATTAGAGCTGAGGGCAACTGTTTCTGAGGTGGCTCAACAGCTTGGCTTAGACGTGTCGCCTTTCCGAGTCACTCAGCGTTTTCAGTCGCTAACACGCTGTCATGCCATGTGAAAACTAGCTGCCCCGTTCAGCACTCGCTCACGTTGCCAGCACGGTGTGGGTTAAAGGAAGGGAGAGAGGGCTGGGAATCTGATAGTTACCCTAATACCAGTTAATATCAGGCAGTCTGTCCTGTCTTACTTTGAGAGGATCCCTAAACAGGAGTCCTACCAAATATACTGAAGGAGATGGCAGAAGACCTGTTTTCTCCATTTTTCTTGAAAATCAGGCCGATGCATTCCTTGATACTCAGTTTTCAGAGTAAACCTGCTGTTCGTGCTCTCTTTCAGTAGCCAATTTAACTTCCTAGTCCTTTATCAGTTACCTTTCTCTGACTGGCCGAATGGCCTGTGCCCATTGCCTGTCACCCTGTACAGACTGGGTGCAGTCCCCAGCTGTTGTAAAAATCCCTTCGCTCTTGTGAAGTCAGTAGCCCAGTGCTGATTTTCACCTGCGGCCTCTCCCTCTGCATCCTTCTCTCAAGTCTCTTCCTTCTGGCTTTCAATAGGTAGTTTGTGTGTTCCCGGCCAAGGATTTTGCCATTCGCTGGGTCAGGAGGACTTCCAGTTTGGTTGGTTGGCCGGGGTTTCTTTTCCTCGAATAGATTCTTGTTCTGCGACTGTGCTGGTAAGGGTGGGCGTTACAAGGGGTGCCGCTTCCAGGTACGGGGCCTTCCTCCACGGAGGGTCGTGGTAGTAGCAGGATTGTTTATCACAGGCTTGGCTTAGTGATGAAACTTGAATAGTTCCCGAGTTACTGCTCATTCCAGCCATGGGAAGCCTCACGTTAACTTTGCTTGGGACGTTCTTCCAGATTTGTGTGTACTCATTTTCTCTGGTCTGGTTTTGTGGTGTTCTCAGCTACACCTGCGTTGGTTCATTTGTCTGTTCTGATTGGGTTTATTTCCAAATTCAGCATACTTCCGAAAAAATTATTTTTTTTCCTTTGGGTGCCTTCACGCAGCTGGTTAAACTGCTTCTGATTGCCATTGTGTTGTGAAAATTACTTCTGTATTTGAGGAAGAAGGATTTTATTTTGTTTCCTATTCTCAGAATGACTACCACAGTAACGCTTTCTAGACTGTCTGCAAAAGCTTCCTTGTAAATTTATTTCTGTGTGCTTTCTGTTTATGGTATGTTTTCCTTTAACAAAAGCTTAGAAGCTTTGCTTACTGTGGTTAGTGAACTTTTTGGATTGCTGTGAAGATCTCTTGTGTAGGTTCGTCAAAATATTTAATCTCATTGTGACAGGAGAACATTAAAGTATGTAATGCATGCAGTGCTGTGTTTCGGTGTGTACATTGAAATACTGATGTATACCCGGATCTTCATTATTTATAAATGTCGATGGTTCCTGGGGGCACTTGGAGTTTACTTTAAGATGTATGGATCCTGCTGGCTCGTTGCTTCTCCAGTAACCAGTAACCAGTCACTGATTTGTCACAACTGTTCAAAACCACCGTTGCGACTTTTCACAAATCTTTTAAGAAAGATAAGCAAGATAGCCGCCTTGCACCCAACTGGCTTCCATCAGACAAACCCTTACCCCCCCCAAAAAAAGTTATCTCATTTTTATTCATCCTCTGTATTCTCTTCAAAACCCCCAGTGACTGTCAAGCCACCCTTTGCTTTTTAAATTATTTAAGAGCCGTCTTCATTCTTTAAGTTGACGTAGTCTGTCTAGGAAACTGAATTTAGGTCTACCACATGCTTTAAGTGAAGGATGCTCAATGTCTCTCCTGTGGTGCCCCTCCTGACCTATATTCCTTCCTATATTTCTGGAATTTATATGAATTATTTATATGGCATGATAGATTTACTTTGTACTTTGCTGAAAGAGGTAATAAATCCTCACTTTAGGGATTTTCGAACCTAGTTAAAACACACCAAATTCTGAGGCAGCTGCTAAGAACTAGAATTATTTAAGATAAGAGACATGGGAGTTGTCTAGCTGTAATGTTGCTTCTTACTTACTATGTTACCAGAGAAAAAGCATTTAAGTACAGGATGCCTCACTTAAATGGAGAGAATAAAACCACAGATCTGTGGCATCCTTCTGTCTCTTAAATGGGAGGTAGAAAAATAGAGATTTTTAGGACAGAGATGGGAAGGAAGAGAAAGGCCAGGATCTTTCCTGTGCTAAACAAGAGGAGAAGATATTTTGATGAATAATTGATGATAATTCTCTTTGTATTTGTTTTATTTCGTCTCCATACAGAAACACCCTCTGAATGGTGAGGCTAAGATTTAACCTTCTCCCTGAAGATCACCTTATCTATTTTATTCTCTTCACCTTATCAGTTGCAGTATGTAATGACCTTTCTCTTCGATTCAGCCATCTGCCTGCTTCAGCTTTTATTTCCTTCACTGATCAGATGAGACACGGGAGTACAAAGGGCACTGGCGGTGCTGCTGCCCTCACTACCTGATTAGGATAAATAGACTTAAGCTGACGTTTAAGTAGGAAATAGGTCTTTTCTTAAAATTCATGCATGCAAGAGTTATTAAAGGAGTCTAGTGAACGGGGAATGTTTTCTACTCAGCAAAACATGAATATTCAGGGTGGTGGGATATTTAAGGAGTATGTGGGCAAAGCATAATTCTAAAGTGTAGCTCTATTTTAAGGCTTCCAGGCGTGAGCTTCGCACAATTGCTGTAATTACCGGCCTGCTGCAGGTATCGCTTCTCTCTGGGTTTTGGGCAGCAACCGTTTATTCTCACCCATCTGTTCAAATGCTAACAGGGATCCCTGTGCTGCAGAAAGGATGGAGAAAAATTGGTCGGCTCAGGATGCATTTGTGGAATGAAATGGAGAAGTAGTGGGATGGAAAGAGCAAACTTTCCCTCTGAAAACATCAGGGGTCTTGGCAGGATGGAACTGAAGTTATCGGAGGCGCTGTTAATTGGTTATCACAGAAATTAAAATAACATAGAACTTGAAAGTGCCAGGTCTTGAGATACATGACATGGGGACTGTCTCACCTCATCAGACTTCATGCCTCAGTTTTTTCCATTTGGTGCCCAAACTGGAGAGAGGGAGGCAAGGAGAGTCCCTGATAATGTTACTTTCCTTCCACGGGGATTGCTTTGAGATCTATGGATGATCCACTGCAAACGGGCGGGACTGCAGCCTAACCAGCCGTGGTGTCAACTGGTTGGGCAGACCGTGTCTGTGGTACTCGGAAGTGGACCTCAAAGGGGGCGAGTCTGTAAACCGGAGAGCAGCGGGTGCTGGTCGGCACTAGCCAGGTTTCGGGAGTTCTGCTTCATGCGAACTAAACGCTGGCTGCTGCGGCGAGAGCAGGTTTCACGTTCAGCTGCGGCCAGGAGGAATCGAATGGTGCGCTGCTCCGTGATGGGAATTAAAGCATGGCAAGGGCGAATGAGCAGATTTGCTTCAAAAGTGCTTCTCATCCAAACTAAAATACCGGTATGGACAGTGCCTAAACAGTGGCTGTGGTCTACGCGTGACTGCTGAACAGCTCTGTTTTCACCGCTGTTTACCCTTCCCCGCCACGCTCCCTCTCTCCTGTCCACTGTTGTTGCTGTCCCTCAGCGTCATACATTGCTCAGCCCGGGAGAGGCAAGCACCCGTATCTTTGATGCGCCCAACGCCTGGCAAAGTGTTGGCAGTTGCTGAAGAAGCTTTGCTAATGAGGGAGGGTTTCCGAAAGCAGCGTGGTGCAGCACATCGCCCACGCAGCGTGTGTAGCAGCCCAAACAGGCGCCTTCTCTGGAGCTCATCCTGGCAGACGGGCCAAGTAGGAGTAACTACACAGTACAAAAAAAAAAACTATCAGCTGGCAATTACACTTTAGTATTTGATTAAAATACGAGGCCAAATAATGCAGGAAGCGTGAAAATGATTGAACATGTTTATTCATCAGTTAAAAATTCTCTGCCGAAGTAGATGCTCTCTTACCTGGGAGGGGAGCTGGGCTTTTGGCTCCTGCGGTGGTGGCAGGAGAGCTGCGAGAGGACCCTGGCAGCTTTTGCCCTGCTGGAACCTGCTTAATATCCGGGAAAACAATAAATTTGAGGTTCCTTCAATTCTTTGGGTGAACTTATTAAAATCTTAGCTTGGTTGAGAAGGGACGTGCGAGGAGAGGGCTTCCTTTGGCAATGATAGACTCGTACTAGGCTTCTGTCTTCATCTTCTACCCGAAGCCTTAAAATCCTGGGGCAGGAAAATGAGGTGCTGCTGTTAAGAGTTCTGTCCCCTGCAAACACACCAGGTTAAGCGTGAGTGTCTTTCTGTAGAAAGATACTGACCTCCAGTGGACAAATGGGGCAATCGTTAAGAGTTTATTCTAATTTGGCCGTATGAGAACCCAGACAGGAATGAAGTTCAAGATAGGGAGATTCGTGCGCTTCGCTGTTCCCCAAACTCTCAATGCCTTTATTTTTCCATACACCACAGAGCAAATATTCCTATGTAGCTTGGTGAAATTTCATTGTCTTTAAAATTGCTGGTCATTTTAATAAAACGATGTCTCTTCAACTTCTTTCCCCCTGAGGAACGTGTTTTCTGTGGAGGCACTGCCCCACGCAGACAAGCATGCTGAACATAAGAGAAACCCAGCTATTAAGACATGATCTAATGTGAGCTCCGCTCTACTAATTTGATAGCTCCAGGAGGAAAAACACCCTGAAAATGGTCTTCTGCAGATCTTTCAACTGTTTGTTCCTCTCCCAGTGACTGAGTGGTACTGTGGTAAAAGTGGGCATATGGCAAAATCTCCGCGCGTGTGCAGCTGTGCCGACTTCTGGAGCCTCAGAGTTCCTCCCCAGTCCTTGATGAAGTTGGAACAAGGCGGAGACGCTCTGAAATGGAAAACTGCCATCAAGCTAAAAGCACTGAAGCGACAAGATATGACAGCTGAGGAACTTACTGCACATCTGCTGAGCTCTCTCCTGCCTATAAATGTCCTCACAAGTCCTCTGAGCCTGCCCTAGTTGTGAGGTGATGTGACACTGCACAAATGAAGAGACCTCTGGGGAAGCTGGGAGAGGGGAGTGCATTGCAGCAGCTTAGTGTTGGATGTTTTAAGCTTTTCATTCACAGAATCATAGAGGGCTTGAGGTGGGAAGGGACCTCTGGAGGCTATCTGATCCAACCCACCTCCTCAAGCGAGGCCCCCTAGAGCTGGGTGCCCAGGACCATGTCCAGATGGCTTTTGAATATCTCCAAGGATGGAGACCCCACAACATCTTGGGCAACCTGCGCCAGCGCTTGGTCACTGTCACTCTGAAAAAGTGTTTCCTGATGTTCAGAGGGAACCTCCTGTGCGTCTGTTTGTGCTCATTGCATTCAGTTGTGTGCCTGAGCCTGAGGGATGCTGAGTGTCTCTGCTCACTGTGTTGCTGTAAACGTAATGCTTGAGTTAGTTAAAAATGGTGTAAGTAAGTCCCTCTTGCTGCAGGGGAGACTGTGTATGGCTGGCAATGGCTGTGCTGTTCTGCTTCTCAGTTACGCAGTGATAAAAGTCACTAAATAGAAAAAGTTAGTTGTACAGACTGCGTTTGCACAGCAGGTTTCGTTGTTGGACTTCTGAGGGCTGTAGCTGAGCCTAAGATGAAACTAGAAAACCTTGGTGGTTCCTCTCCAGCCTTGCTTGGGAGATGTGCTTTGAGTTTTACTACGCTGAGGGGTTTTCTAATGCCCAGCAGCAGCCTAATGAGAAATAACCTGAGGGCCTTGTTGGGTTTGACAAGGCTATTTTTCAAGGAGGAGGAGAGTTTTGTGGCTGCCTTTTAGATAAAGACTGGAAGCGGAGAGTGAGGTTTTGGCAGACCAAAGTTCTTCCCCTTTCTTTTGTGAACAAGCACAGGTTTGGGTGGGGAGGTAAATGGGAACCCATCTCCTAGCCAAGAAGGGAAGC
This sequence comes from Pluvialis apricaria, assembly GCA_017639485.1. Taxonomy (NCBI): domain Eukaryota; kingdom Metazoa; phylum Chordata; class Aves; order Charadriiformes; family Charadriidae; genus Pluvialis; species Pluvialis apricaria. Next base: position 23,285,195 of record CM030007.1, read on the forward strand.
GCGTTCAGCAGCAAGAGCTGGCGCCGTTTCCTTAGGCTCCAGTGCCCCTTTGTGCGGTGGAAATGAGTCTTGGTAGAAAGCCTTTCCTCTGCTCTTCCATAGGATCGCAGGGTAATTCAGGCAGGAGCAGGCCTCTGGAGGTCTCTGGTCCAACATTCTGCTTGCAGCAGGGTCAGCTCTAAGGTCAGACCAACCTGCTCAGGACTTGACGCGGTCCCTGGTGCCTCTGGTAAGATTTTTTTTTTTTTCCCCCCAGTGTTTGACAAGGACCTTCAAGATGGGGCTAAGCTTTCCTCTCCCAAAGTGCAATGACTGATGATGTGGGTACAACTGCTGCCTCCACCATCACCCTGAAGAGGAGAAAGCAAATGGTTCCTGGTCACCACGGGAAACACCCTCGCTGCGGCACAGGGAGAGCTGGTGGCAGTGCCGACCCTCCCTGCTCCCCAGGTGAGCTGCCAGGGGAGAAGCCAGCTGGGGTGTTGCGTGGAAGACCTTAGTGTGTTTATGCTGCTGCTTTGCTTCCTCTGTTTCTCTCTTCTGGAGCTTCTCCAAATATTTGGAGGATTTGAATAGTTAGTAGACGGAAGATGTCAGAGTCTTCCCCTCTGGTGAAACGAAAGGGGATAATTCTTCCCCTGGGACAATGATGGTGAGCGATGCTTTTTGCAGCATTGCTGTGTGCCCAACTCCTTCTCTCATCAGGAATCCATCCCCAATTCTCCTTAGGATGTTTGGTGATGCAGCTGTAGACATACCGGTGTTAATGCGCAAAGGCCTCAGCAGCTTTCATTAGGTGCGTTATTGTCTGGAACTTGCCAATAAGTCAGCCTGCTGGTATGAGAATAGATCAATGCTTGAATGACAACTAATCTATATTGCAAAATATATTATAGAATCTTTAATTTACATAGAGATGAAGCCTGCTTACTGGGAGTGAAAATCAATAGTGGCTTTTATATCATCCTCTGGGTGGAATATTAAATCTGAAACTCCATAATATCTAAACTGCATCAAGAGATTACAAGCCAATAGCACTAACAGCATAAAAAGGATCGTTTTTTCCTTTCTTAATAAACTTGATATATCTGCAGTTTCCAGCTGGGGTTTTTGTTCTTTCAGAACAAGAACTGTGCTGCAGGCACGGTCATTTTATTAGCATTTGAGGTTATGGCCAGAAACTCGTGATGCTGGGTGGTGTATAAACACAGAAAGAAAAGGCGATCCCTTCAGTCTAACCTGAATTTGAGGGGCAGTTGGTGGGCAGCTACATTACCTGCACAGGAGCCTTGGCTTTTTTGTAATTTGAAGCCCACTCGTGAGCAGAGAGATTTGCCATAGACCAAACTGTGCTCGATTTAGCGCTGTTATGATATCAAGCAGGGAGCGGATTCAAATTAAACCCAGCCACCTCAGCAAAGACCACATTGCCAGTGCATTCCTATAGCGTACGGTGGGACTCCCAGTCCAGCTCGCTTCTGGTCTGGGTCTGCCCGTAAGGTAACCGCAGCGCCCATCTGCACCGTGTCTTGGAAAGGCATTGCTGCTGCTTGATTTTGTTGTTCTTTCCTTTGAGCTGACGGGAGCCACGTAACAATCTGCTTCAGCCGTTCTGTTCTCCAGGCTCTGTTTTTCTACACTTTGCTTTGATCTTGAAAAGATGGGAAAGGTGACAATGAAAGGAAACATTTCCATCAGAACAATGTCTCTTTCCAAAGGCTTGTCACAACATGAAATACAATTAAAATTGACTGAACGCCCACAGTTGGTACATAAAATCTTATGCTCTGCAGTTTATGGTGATTCACAGTAGCAGAGCACAGTGAACATGGTGCGCCAGAGTATTGACGCTCCCTGGCTGGATCTCTGCAGCTTCTGCAAGTCCAAGTCGCAGCGCTATTTATCCCCCCACCTCCTTCCCCCGCTGCTCTCTCTTCTGCTGTATGACGAATACAGTAATTAGTCCAAGATAAGGCTTTTTACATCCCTTTTTCCTCCGCTGATTTTAATCAGTTTTGCACAACCAAGTTAGGTCTGTCTCAAAACTACTATGCTTTAACTTACAAAGATGCAAGAAGAACCAGCAGGTGTGAGAACACTGAAGTAAGGAAAGGAGGATGACAAAACTGTGGGAGTGGGAGGAGAAGAGGTGCATGGTATGATAGGAGTAGGATTGGTTGCCCAAGAAGGGATGAGGAACAGCTAGGCAAGGGGGGTACAGCTGGCAATGGAGGGGTCTGGGGAGTTGGAAAGGATGGAGCTGGGATTGCTGGTACCAAAAGCAGAGAAACCTGGTACAAACAGCCAAGTAAAGGACAAGCCCCAAGTAGGGCAAGCGTGGTTTGGAGAAGGTGGGCAAAGGAAAAGTGTGTGAGGAAATGGGCAGGGGTGTCTGTGCCTGCTAGACAAATCATTGCTGTGCCTTGAAGGGGAACCCCAGAACCCTTCTACTGCTGGGAAGGGTCTTGGGAACCAGAGGCAGAGCCCGTTTCTCCATGTCTTACTTGAATTGAAGATGGCCACGGGTTGTTGCATGTTGTCCACTAGCTCATGTTGTACAGAACGTCAAGAGTCCAGCTGGGTTCGCCCTTGGGATGGTAGTGCTGGGCGCGTGACGAAATTTTGGAAGGCTTTTCAGGGAGGCTGTTTTAATAGTTTGAAAAATTACCTTTTTCAGAGTACATATAGTGGTTTCCAAGTGAATTATTCAAAGCTGTGACTTTTCTAGACTAAGGTTTTCTCAGAATTTCTTGGAGAATAGAAATTAAGGTGTTGAGCCATCTTGGTTAATCACGTTCTGTAATGCAGGTTTTGTGTGCACAGCAGTGCATGTATAGACAGGCTATTTCTTCTGTAAAACTGTGTCTCTGCTGCAGCATACAGAGCCTATATCTACTTTGCATTCTTTATTTCTCAAGCTGTCATGGGGAAGTCCTTTGCTTTCTTTGGTTGTGCCCGATCTAGGTAAATAAAATACGGAAGAAAGCTTTAGATAATGAAAATTCCATTAAACAGATTGATGTTTTATAAAAAAGAGGGCAGATTCTCATACTACTTTTTTTAAAAAAAAAGATGCAGCCCATTTAATTAGTTATTTCAATGAATTATTTCTTTCAAAGCAATTTACTTCTTTTTATCCACAGATAATTCTATTGAAGCACCTAGAGTCTGCGAATTGTACAATTATTGTATCTTCTTATCTCTGTAGATCTCTAGCCAAAACAAATTCCAGGGCTGACGTTTTAATTTGTATTTGCATTTCAGCTCTGCCAGACGACTGCAGTTTCTTGAAGTGAGCTAGACTGAAGAAACCTCATGTGAAGAGGTGGCGAAAACCCCACAGCAGACAGGCTTCTTCTCATCATCCCGTTCCTACATCACCTTCCCAACAAAGAATCTCTTTTGGGATTTGATGTGTACATGCTTTGCTGTGTTTTCATTCGCTTCTAGCGAAGATCCGTTTTCTCTGATGAGAGGCTGCCCTGTGCTGGGCACCGGGTGAACCCGCGTACACGCCTAACGCAAAGGGTGTATTTGACACATCCATAGCAATGTACTGGTTCTTCCTGGCCCACTAGTAATTTTAGTAATTGAAGATCAATTTAAAAGTGGTCCTGAAGAAAAGCTTGTGTACACCAAAAGTTGGAAATTTCACTTGTAAATACTGAAGGTTGGAAGTTTCAGCCATGGAAGCACGGCTTAAAGGTAGGCATGGACAAAAGTAAAGTCAAGAGCAATCTGAAGTGGTACAACATAATCTGTGCTATTATAAAAACAATATGAAAAGTCCTTAGCATCCAGCATCCATTGAGATGTTAACCGTTCCTGAAAAATCTGATTTATTTCATGCACTATGGAAGTGTTTGTAATCATCTTCATCTGAGGACCTAACAGTTGCTGTACTATTAACTTGCTGGCAAGGGGCATGCCATTGCAGAGCTCTCTGGTCTCTGAAAGCAGATGATGTGTTACGACGTTGAGGATGCAAATACTCACCAAAGCCAAACAAGTGACTCAGCGCTGGATCTGGTACGAGCCATCGCTCTGGGTAGCAGCACTGGTGAAGTCTGATGACGAAGGAGTGTGGAAACCGAACCGCTGCCTCACTGCCGCGCCATTCAAAGAGGAGGTGGGTACTCGAGAACCATATTCTCTGTCAAGTGATATTTCGGGCACAGACGTAACTATGAACAAAGGATGGAGATGGCGCAATGGCAATAAAATTCTTATTGCTTTATGTTGGAGAAGGGTTCAGGGCTTTGGTTTGCTCTCTGTGTGCCATCTAGTCATGATGCTCTCCGTGTCTACGCTGACCTTTGACAGCTCAGGCCTGCTTGCACGTTCAGTATTTTTCCTTCTGTGTTAATTTTTAGCCATCCTGTAGACTTCCCAGGTGTTCCCTCAGCTGTTGGGTTTGGCTGTGGCACAGCTGCCGCTGCCAAGCCGTTCAGCACGATTCCCTGGGCTGCTCACTTCAGGCAGAAGATGTTCAACAAGACCTGAGAATTGCCCGTGAAATGCAAATTACTCTGCCAGGCAGGAGAGCAAAAGCAAAGCAAACGAGGGTGTCTTCTAATTAAATGTAATGACAAGGAGGCCAAAAAGCATCCCTTGCTAATTCTTGAACTATGCCGGCAGGAGGCAGAGAGGAAGTAGAAATGAAACAAGGGAGAAGAGGAGACCTGCCAGAATGGGGAAAGAAGAGAAAACCAGGACAAAAAGGGAGGTGGTACCGCAGTTTGTCCCACACAGCCCCCCCAGGCTTTGGTGCGGACACCTCTGCCCCACCGCTTGCGCCAGGACTGACTCGGAGTCCTTCAGCCCCTGGTGCTCGGCTTCTCCTCGAGAGAGAGTGAGTTAGACGAACTGTATCTGTCTCTCATTGGCAGGCAAATCTTTCTGTTGAGACAGCGCTGTTACTAGCGGCTCCGGTTTTAATCTTTTCCTAATTCTTGCAGGAATATGCATGCACCTAAGATAATTTTAGTAATGTAGTTTCTGTAATTCCTTTTTGTTGGTGCTATAGAGCTGAGGAAAAGCCCTACTGTCCTGGGAGCTGTACTCATAAAGACAAATCTTCTTCCTTCAGTTTATTTCACTTTCTTTGTCTTTCAAGTGAGAATATGGTCTGGTGCATCCTAAGATTGGCTTCTTGGCAGGGTGAATTAGCTCAAGCGAGATTTCGTGCACCAGAGGTAGGGGGCAGGTACACTACACCCAGCTGGTGTGTGTCCACCTCTGCTGGGCATATGTCAGCTATTCTTCATTTTGTTGCATAGACACCACTTGTGGGAACACCAATGCTAAGCAGTCCCCACCAGGAACTCCTCCTCAGCTGCTCCACCTCCTTTCGGGGAGCAGAGTGGTGATGGATGGGTGTCACCTTATGGATGGATGTAAATGTGTGTGTGCTGCTATTTCTGGATCACAGAATCTCCTAGACTGGAAAAGACCTGTAAGATCATCCAGTCCAATCATTAACCTAACACTGACAAGCCCACCACTAAACCACGTCCTTAAGCACTGTATTGACACGACCCTTAAATACCTCCAGGGATGGGGACTCCACCACTGCCCTGGGTAACGCGTTCCAATGCCTGAGGACCCTTTCAGTAAAGAAATTCTTCCTAATATCGAATCTAAACTTCCCTTAGCACAACTTGAAGCCATTTCCTCTTGTTCTATCACCTGTTACTTGACAGAACAGCTCAACTCCCACCTCTCTGCAACCTCCTTTCAGGCAGTTGTAGAGAGTGATAAGGTCTCCCCTGAGCCTCCTTTTCTCCAGGCGAAACAACCCCAGTTCCCTCAGCCGCTCCTCCTAAGACATGTGCTCCAGACCCCTCACCAGTTTTGTTGCCCTCTCTGGACGTGCTCAAGTGCCTCAACGTCCTTCTTGTGGTGAGGCGCTCAAATCTGAACACAGTACTCAAGATGCGGCCTCACCAGGGTCGAGGACAGGGGTAAAATCACCTCCCTGGTCCTGCTGGCTGCACTGTTCCTGATACAGGCCAGGAGGCCGTTGGCCTTCTTGGCCACCTGGGCACACTGCTGGCTCATGTTCAGCCGGCTCTCAGTCAACACCCCCAGGTCCCTCTCTGCTGAGCAGCTTTCCAGCCACTCCTCCCCAAGGCTGTAGCGTTAGTCAGGGAATCTTCACGTTTTCTCTGTTGTTAGTCTCCATTGTGGAATACACTCCACATGGACGGTCCTCTCCACACACCTTCATTTCCACAAGTATTCAGGGAGTGATGCGAGCACACCCCTTCCAAGTCTCACTTTCTGCATCCTCCCAGGGAATTCCCTCCTACCTAAAGCAGAAGAGGTTTGGTGGCCCAGGTCAGACAGCCCAGTTTCCAATGGCAGGGAGGGACTTTTTTTTTTTTTTTTTTACACCATTTTGTGTGTGTAGTTTTTTGTTTTCTACAGGAAAAGTTAGGAAAGAATTCTTTTCTTTTAAGGTGAAACTTGGCACAGTTTATAACCCAAATTCACCTTAGGACGAGCCTCCCCGCATCCTCCCTCATCCCCAGGCTGAGTGATGAACCTCACCAGCAGCCTCACATCCCTCCACTGCTGAGTTTGGTGTAGGGCAATGTCTGTTGTGTTTCAGGGTGGACTAACATGTCATTCAGGTGTTGGTACTCAGGGTTTCCAGTGACCAACTGCAAATCACAGAATCATAGAAACATCATAGAATGGTTTAGGTTGGAAGGGACCTTGAAGATCATCGAGTTCTGCCATAGGCAGGGACACCTCCCACCAGCCCAGGTTGCTCAAAGCCCCATCCAGCCTGGCCTTGAACACCTCCAGGGATGGGGCCTCGACAACCTCTCTGGGCAACCTGTTCCAGTGCCTCACCACCCTCAGAGTGAAAAATTTCTTCCTAATGTTTAATCTAAACCTGCCCTCTTCCAGTTTGAAGCCATTCCCCCTCATCCTATCACTTCATGCCCTAGTAAAAAGTCCTTCCCCAGCTCTCCTGTAGGCCCCCTTTAGGTACCGGAAGGCTGCAATAAGGTCTCCCTGGAGCCTTCTCTTCTCCAGGCTGAACAGCCCCAACTGCAAACGAACTGGGAAAATGTTTTTGTCCCAGTCTGATGGAGATGGAAGCTGCCGGGTGAGCAGGCTTTGGCTGGGCAGGACGGGGGTGGGCCTGTTGTAATGGGTCCAGGTGGCTTACGTGGAGATTTCCATCAGATATTTTTTGAATGCAAAAATTTTTTAAAAATGCATGTAATATAAAGTCAGGAATAGTTTCTTGTTGCAGATTCAAGGCTTTCAAAGAAACTTTTCAACAGGACAAAAGCCTAAAATCGGACTCAAAAGCAGTTTGTGAACAGGGCTCCTAGCAAGGGGTTTATACAACCGTCTGGGACAGTGACAAACGAGCTGTTACTTCGCTCACTCAGGCAGTTTGATTCATTGTCAAGCTAGAGCAGGGAATAGGAATTTCTATAAACTGTGGATGTGTAGTATTTTATTTTATTATTGCAGCAAAATTATATTATATTGAGAGAGATAATGCCAGAGATAATATGGAAAATAGTATTAAGGAATATATATTAGTTTAGCAAAACACCAGATGCCTTAGAAAATTTTCATTTCATAAATGTTAGTACTTGATTGGTAATGCTGGCAGTGGCAGGACTTTTTCCTCCTTTTTTTTTTTTTCCCCTGTGACTTCAGTGTTTTTGAATATGTCGTGTTGGTAGTCCTGGAGACTGGAAGGCTCACTCCATCCAGAAATTGTGCAAGCTTCTCCGTGTGCCTCAGTCCTGGGGAGGACAGGACGTCTTTAAGTTACTTACATGCTCTCGGTTCTTTTCCACTCTGGCACCGTGAATAAAAGAGCCAAATGTCTGAGCAATTATGGGTCGGTCACTACCAACTAGACTGATAGCCCCAAATTAGTTCAAGTACAGAAATAAATCACGGCGAACTGATAATAGTGACTGTCTTTATATTTTTTTTTGTATTTGTTTTAAGCAGACGTTACCTACGATTCCAAGGTGAGGACCAGGGTATGTTGTGCCAGATAGATACCGTGCAGACACAGAGACTTGAGATACGCCCACAGCTTGGGCTGGAGCTGAGCGACCGTGAGCCATTCGGTTTCACAAAGGATATGCTTTTAATGGTATTGGGACATTTTTCCCAATGCTCAGAATCCAAATGCTAATGGTGCCTCGTGCCATAACTCTGGTCTTTCTGCCGTTCTGGGCTATCTAGTGAGGAGATCGACACACAAGTGTGAACTTTTTCTTTTAAATACTATTACTGCCTCTGATACGACATATAAACACATCATGGGCCAAGGAAGACCTTGGTCTAATTTTAATTCATTTGATTTCCAAAGCTAATTCCCCAAGGCAGATCTTTCTGCCGAGGCAGAACTTTCTGTAATGTTCAAAATTTTAAAATGTTTGTGGTTTCGTTATCTTTTGTGTGCCATCCAATGTTATGAATAATAGGGGAAATACTTAAAATTATGAAGGGCATCATGTAAAAACTTTTAAAAAAATGGCTAGGGGCCCATCATTTCTCTGCCCTCCGCCAAAATGTAGGCACTGAAAACGTTTGTTAATGTTTAAGGCAGCTGATACCAAGAGGTAGAGGAGGACCCAGTGCGTAACCTGTGGAGGCCGTGCCAATGGCTCTGCTGTTACCATGGCCATTTGTCTGGAAACGGAGTATCTTATCGGTGCAAAGCCTTGCAGCTGCCATGGGGCTCTTCATCTCTAAATGCAGCTTCAGGGTAAAAGCCTTTGGCTTTTTTCCTGCCCAGGGCTCATTTCTGCATCTTCACGCTTGCAGGGGAAGTTGGGTTCAAAGCACAGTGGGAAGAGCTGTGTCTGTCGGGCTCGTTATGCAGCGCCTGCTCCCGGGCTCGTGCCGTGCCGCGTGCGCAGGCGCCCTGCTGTTGTACGGGTGGTGTAGAAACTTGCTAGGTATTGGTATGGCATAAAATCTGGCACGCCGTGTCAAGCCACACCATTTATCTTTGTCTGCCTTGTCCCCATATTGACTCTGAGCTAGAGACTCCTTCAGTAAATTATTGCTAGGGCTGTCCAGATGGCAAGTGCCCACACCACCAAAAAAACCCCATCCCAAAACCTAAAACCTCCAGTTTTGTGCCTCTGTCTTCCTGTCACAGATGATGGGTAAGACGGCTGGACACCCACAGGTCTGTCTCAGTCACCATGAGGACTGTAGGTTAATTCAGGTTGGAAGGGACCTCAGGAGGTCTGTGGTCCAGCCTCTGGCTCCAAGCAGAGTCAGACCAGGGCTTTATCCAGTTGGGTCTTGAAAACTGCACACGCTCCCTGGCCAACCTGTGCACTGCCTGCCTGTCCTGCCGGGGAAATCGTTTCTCCTTACACGCTGTCTCAGCCTCTCGTGTTTTGCTTATGCCTGTTGCCTCATCCTCTCACCATGCACCACTGTGAAGACCTTGGATCCGTCTTCTCAATAACCTCCCTATAAGCACAGTTAGGTCCCCTTAAGCCACCTCTTCTGCCGCCTGAGTGAGCAAAGCTTCCCCAGTGTCTCCTCACTGGCTGTCGTGGAACCACCTAGGACTTACCTGCACTGTTACCTTCCCACATGGGCGTGTGTTTACGAAACAAATCCCTTTTAACATCAAAATGCAGTATCACAGAATGGTCAGGGTTGGAAGGGACTGCCTGGAGATCATCTAGTCCAACCCCTCTGCCACAGCAGGGTCACCTACAGTGGGTAGTACAAGTGATGTTGATTAGTTGAGCCGTCTGGTCTCAGTTATCTTGATGACAATTCGGGTATTATAAAGCCTGTGTAGGATAAAGCACAGATGTCTATATACTTTATGTTAATGTCAAAGCTTCCCATCAGTTCCTCCCTATTCATCTCATCTGCTAAATTTGATTTTATACACTGGTAAGATGTTGACTTGGACTACCAGGCCCTCCAGGACTGTGCCCCTCTCTCACCACCCATCTGCCCTCCCTCCACCTCACAGCTCAGCCATCAAGACTAAAATCCATCCCTCCAGGCCGGTCCAAGCTGGGTCCCTCTTGGCTGCCCTGCTGGCTTCCCATCGTCTTGCCTCACAGTTATCTGAAACGTCTTCTCCATACCTCACCAGCTACCCAGAGCTCTGTTGCTCCTGATGGCGAGCCAGAGGGAAAGCAGAGCTATCAGGAGGTTTCCAGGTTGCTTCCTGAGTTCTTGGGTAATGTTCACTGCAGAGAAGACAGGCTCTCACATAAGACACACTCCATCTTATTGCCCCATTTATTTCCGAAACACCATATCCTATCCGTGACAGTGTGCATGACAGGTACAGCCCTGCTCTTCTACTCACGCATTTCCTCTGTTTTTGCCATCAGCAACAAACCCGTAATTTCTCCCGGGCAGGATTTTGTTTCTACTTCTGGTTCTTGTAGTCAGCTGCTGCAGCCCGGGGGCAATTACAGTGCTTTAGACAGCTGCTAGGTGGTTTTTAGATGGAGTTTTAAGGACTGTTTTTGACTCAGAAAGCTGCAAATGGCCTGTGACCTTTCTGCAGGAAATAGCACCTCTGCTGCAGTTGAACCAATTGATGCCGGTTGCAAAACACCTCTCGGGCTCCCTCTTCACCAGGAAAAAATGAAGCCCTTCTTCATCTGCGTTAGCAAGCATCTGGCAAAACCCTACTGGAGACGAGGCTTTTTGTGACTGTTAATGGGTCAAGTAAACCATAGGCTTCGTATAGTCGTTACCCTGATCTGCTGACCAGAAGCTCCCAGTCGCTGTGTCTCCCCTTGGACTTTCACTGCTTCAGACGGGAGACACCTCTACAGTGCACAAGGGGAGCTGGTGCACGGTGCTCAAAGATTCACAGAATCTCTTTCCGCCACCCTATTACTGGAAGCCTTTCAAGTTACCGGCTCTTTTTGACACTGGTATTTGCTTCTGCATCACCAGAAGGCTGACGCCAGCCTGTTTTACACTGTAAGCTTGACAACACGGTGATTTTATGTTAAGCGTTACAACTGCTGTGTGGTGGTGCGCTCTTCCAGATGATAGAAGCTATTGACAGGGAGACGTACAGGTCATGTGATGGAACCCAGCTTTTTTTCAGGAGTGGAAATTGTTCAAAACTTGAAAGTAGATGTTAAATTCACTGTAATAATTTCTTTTAGGCGTTAATGCTGCAAATGCACAGTGACAGAGAGCACCAGGCTTATCATCTGCCACATTCTCACAGCAAGCATTTAGGGAAGCAAGAAGGAAGAGCAGCAGGTATTTGAATTTGCTGCGTGCTTGATACGACCTCTTTCTGCTCACATTGCCATCTGCTGTGAAGCACTTCCCATGTTTTTGCCAAGGCTTCTGTATCTTTGAAAACAATACCGCTACTTTAGCATTAAGTGGCCCGAATTATTCTATATATGGCCCTACCTTTCCCTGTATACCGACATCTTTACAGGTCCTTTGCTGTTCAGGATTTTTTGCTGCTGATTTCCACTGCGGGGGTCAGAGCCCTGCTGATTTTTGTCTGGGAACAGCTTTCCGAAAGGGAGCGCTCTCAAGAGTGATATAATACCACACAAGCTATTTGCAGGGGAAACTTCACCTACGGCTGCAACACAGCTGTGTCTGATGTTAAATATGGAATCCACTGATATTTTGACACATGGGAAAGACCCGTGCTTGGGGAAGTCCTTTATCATGTGATTAAGTTGTCATTTAAATGGCATAAAAAATAACTTCCAAGCAGAGGAAAAAGCAACAGCCTTTTTGCAAATGACTGCTGAAGGTGAGATGATTGAAAGGGACACAGAGCAGCATTTTGTTCTGTTTTTAACTTGACTAAAACAAAGTGCTGTATTATTTTGTGAAGCAGTGGAAATGATGGAGATTCCGCTGCTTAGATCTCTGGAGAGAGACGCGTGTGTTTAATGAGCGCTCATTAAAACAGCTTCTAATAGAATCAAGTAGAAGCAGAAAAACGCTACAGAGGATAGGGGTAACTACTGGGCTCTGACAAATTCTTTCTCTCATCTCTGAAGAAGAATACAGCAGTCCTTGGTAAGACAAATCAAGTGTAAATGCGAAGAAGACACTGAATTGATACGAGCTGGAAAGCAAAAAGCTGCTGTGGTGTGCTGTGTACATACTTCTACCAGCACAGCCCCGCTGCACGTCCACAGGACAAGTCTGGCTCATGCCACATACCCATCTAGCCTGGTGACGCTTCCCTCTAGGAGATGCACCATGGATGGTCAAGCAACAAACAACTCCTGGACAGCTCAATGTCTATCCCTGCACCTGCTTGCAACTTGGTGTCACAAGGGAAGGAAAATCAGCCTCCCTGTTGCTGTCTGTCCCTCACAGCCCGCTCTTCCCAGGCCCCAGGGACGCGGTGACCACAGCAGCGGCAACCAGCACCCCGGGAACGCTCTCTTGGCCTCCCCTTCTGCTAGCAGAAATGGCCAATTTTAGTAAATGCTCTGTGGGGCGCAGAGGTAGGTCGCTGTCACCGTCCGAGGAGGGCTGCTGCTGCTCCTGGGGAAGCGGGCAGCTTGTGAGAGCGGTCCCAGAGCTGATGTGTGGCTGCTGAAACTGAGCCAGCCTGAACCACCCTGTGATGGCAGACGCAGGGCTTCGCCGATCTACAACCAGCCCCATCTATTGGCGGGGCTGACCGTTTCTGTAAAGGCTGTGCACAAGCTGTGGCTGGACAGAAGGCAAACAAACGCTGTCCAGAAAGGGTATGATGAATGAAATGGACCAAGAATGAAGAGCATGACAGTCTTCTGTGACTTCTTCCTAGAAAGAGGGGAAAAAAACCAAACCAAAACCAACCTTAGCACAGAGAACTCCAGGGACCCTAAACCAGGCTGTTTAATTAAAAAAGAACAACAACAAACCCCAGAGCTGCTTTATTAGTTCTCACAGAAAGCTGTCCGAAGGGATTGGGAATCCAGCATTGACAATAAATCCTGGAGTCCATTTCCACGAGAAACTAGGCTGCGGAAGGAGTCAAAGCACCAAGGGAGAGATGAGCTGTTGCTGCGTGGCCCTGGCTCAGCGTAGCGTGTGCTGCCTTGCCAGGCACTGAACTCAACCGTATCTGCAGAGCAACAGAGCCAAGGGAGAGCCTGCAGGCTGTGCAGGGACCAGCCCCTCCGCCCCTCCACAGTCCCTGCCTCTTGGTCAGTGGGAGCGAAGTGGAAGCGTGCCCTCGTTTCTCCCTCGAGAGCGGTGGGTCTATCATCTGATCCGCTTGGATGTCAGGAAGGAAATATTTTTCTGTTGGGTTAAACTGGCAAACAGCAAATGCGTCCTCCTCCTGCCTGATGCGCTTGGAGATGCACTGTTTGGCTTCCATGGATGTCCTCGCACTGCACCGCCAGTGGCGCCACTGAGAAAGGCCAGCTTTTGGAAAAAGCCCAGCTCTTGGAAAAAGCCCAATGGGAACTGGAGGCTGCGGCGATAGATGGCATGTGAGAGAGAAGAGGGGAACATGAAGGCTTCCTGAACAGCAGCCCCCTCTTTGTCATTCCTCTCATGAAGGTGAAAGAGTAAGAATATCCAGGGGAGTGAGGGGAAGCCTTAGGTTAGTTTGAGATTTTGGAATTCTCTCACTCCCAATTAGACCTGCCTAATGCCTGAAACTGGAATTGTAAGGGCTCTCTCCCACCTTGGCTTGCCACATCCTCTGCATTCCCCTTGTAAGCTGAACGATTTGGAGTGTGATGATCCTTGTTCTGGAAATCGTAAACGAATGCTTTTGAGCTTGACAGCTCAAAATGATGATGATGGCAAACTCGATGCATCTTAAAAACGTATTTATATAGGCTCTCTGTCAAGCATCATTTAAACCCCATACGTCATGATAAAAAATGAAGATGAAAGCAGCTCTGCTAGGCCAATGGTGGGAAGACAGTGTCCTGGTACATTAAAATACCTTTTGCTGTCAGATAAAGAATGCCCTGCATTGACAGGCCACCATCTTTACAATTAGTACAAAATGAGGGGATGAAACACTTTGGCAGTTATGAAAGAACAAAATCCCCCCCCCCAAATATTTAGACCCACACAATCCTAGATCATTTCAAAATAACTTTGAAAGGTATATATGAATTGGAGCTTTTTAAAAGCCTGAGTACCTGCAAATGGAATCCTCTTTGTCATACACACCAGATGATCGATGGTATTTCTGATACAGTTTTCAGTGATGAATGCACAATATCCATGAACTGCAGAGGCCTCGCACTTTGCATAGACATCAGAGTCATGCTATAGGACAGTGGTGAGGTTGTAGACACGCTTTGATATCCTGCTATAAATAAGACGGTTCATAACAATTTAGTACGAAGATAAGGTATGCTGCGCTGTGTCCCAGCAGCTCGTCGCTGACATGACCTACAGACACTTAAAAGAACGTAAGAACAAGCACGTGCACCTGGAACGCTGCAGCCAAGCCTCCCCCAACCAAAGAGTAACACGGGACTACACTCTTTTAATTTCCAATTGTGGGCCTTATATAAAGAAACTTTCTTCTGCTTACTGTAGCATGGAAATTTTTTGATGTCCCGACAGCTTTCAATTATTTTATCCTTGTAAGTACACTGACCATTTATTATGGGCCACAGAAGTTTTCTGTTGCATATCCATTATTAAAAATTCTGCTGTTACCCTCTGCTTAGTTCCAGACTTAGTTGACATATCTGATATCCAACCATAAAGCGCTATACATTTGGCAGGCGGCATAAAGTAGTTGTTACTGGGTGGTCTCAACATTGCCAATGCCTAAAGTTCCCAGTTAATCCAAAACACTGTTTCAGTAACAGTGCTGTTTCCTGAGCTTGTGATACTACTGGCTTGCGATACTGCTGGCTTGCTTGGTAAGCACACCGTTATCTGTACTAAACAAAAACGCAGCCAGGATACCTACCAGTTCTGGAATGCCGTTAATACTTCCACCATTTTAATAGGAATTCCTTTACAATTCTGGCTGAGTACCATTAAGTTTTGGCAGGTTTCTTCCTATTCTGTTTATTGATTTGGTTAGCCATTTTGCCCTCTTAATGATATTTCCATGTGAGACTGCTAGGAAGCCTTCAGGCTGATGCTGATGCCGTCAGGTGTGGAAGGGGCACCAACACAGCAACGCCAAGATGCTCAAACCATCCGTCCCTGCTGTTCCTGGTCCTTCTAACTGCAGAAACTGGTTAAACGCACATCATATTGTCAGAACAGGTTCAATTTATTGTCTTACTTTAGGCTCCAGCAATTAAGCCCAAAGAGATCCCCAAGCAGCCTTGGCCACATGATTTCAATATTGGCTTCTCCATTAGGTGAAACATTTATTTCCCCTCCCTCTCTATTGTTTTTTTCCCATTAATTTTTATTCATTTTCCAGTTTAGTAGATTGGATGGCTGATAGCTCCTAAGGGTCTATACTGTATAATCGCAGTTCATGTTTAGTTAAGCAAAGACCATTTATCAAATACATCCCGATCACCACTGTGCTGTAGTCCTTTTGGCTGTAATTCAACCGCAGAGAGACAAACTGGGATTCTACCCCTGCACCATGATACCAATTTCTTTTTCTCTAGATAAAGTAGCTGGTGCCAGAATGTCTGATGTGAGAAGTGGGGAGGACAGCTGTGTCTGGTAGAAATAAATATCACTAAGATCTTCTCCAGGATACACCTGAGCTGCAGGACTGTAGTCCTGCACAGTACAAAGGAAGCAGCTTCACTGTCCCTTGCTTACCGGGGTATCTCTCAGTCACTGGTAAATTTCTTTCAGAATTCATATTTTCACAAGCTACTGAACACAGTTTTACAGTAAGAGATGTAGTTCATTCCGTCAATTTATATGCCTGGAAAGTAAACTGGATATTCAAGAAAACCATTCCGAAGAATTAAAATATACAATTTAAAAAAAAATTTAATTTGGAAAATGAGACAGGCCACCATTTTCTTTTAGCCTGTCTGTAACAGTCAAATTGGAAAAACAGAACTCTGCTCACACATCTGATTTTGGAGTTACTTAATTGGAGGATCAGGACCAAACTTCTAAAAAAAAAAAAATTTAGGTTAACATAGTTTCTTTCAACTCTTACCTCTCCCAGTTAATGATCACTAACTCAAATATTAAGTATTTACATCCATTTAGCAAGAGCCAATGCAGAGCCTCTTGTACATCCATATTGAATTTTGCTCCCCAAAACTGAGCATATACAATGATAATAATAAACAGCAGCGTGTCAGAAGAGAATTGCAGTAGAGGTGAATTAACTTGGATAAGGAAGGTAGACTTGGAAGGGCACCCTGGCTTTCATTTACAGCTCTACATTCAAGAATTCCTGTTAGCTCTTCTTTCAGACCTTTCGTACAGCACTGTAGTGCCTGGTATGTCCTTCGGCGGTGTTAGTGGACGCAGGGGACCTACAGAAGTTCAACTGAAGTCTGCACATCTGAATTTAATCCCCCAAGTTTAGTTAGTGTCATCTGCCATCTCTTTGCACTGGAACATATTTAATTTTATATTTTTAGGAAGAATATTGTTTTGTTATTTGAAATAGAATGTGAAATTCAATTAAATGAAACACACAACCATTCTTTTTTTAGAAAGGAAAATTTATTTATGGTCACATATACCACATATAAAATTAACATTTAACTGAAACATGTAATTGTTTCAATCATTTATGACTAAACACAATGTTAACTACAAAACTGTACAGTTTATATTTAGTAACCGATTCTTACAGCATAGTGCAATTGTAACATTGTATAAACAAAATAACTTGTGCCTTTTTTTTTTTTTTAAATAAAGTGCATTAAATGACTATCTTGTATACAACAAGAAGCTCTGTAGTTGCAATCCAAAGCTTTAATCTTAAGGGAAACTGAGGCAAAGATGTTTCACTTCTTTTTAAAATTACTTCATATACTGGCAAGCTATGGTTCAAACTTCAACCACAGTTAAATGAAAAAAACCAAAATTAGTATAAGAAATAACCACAGGCCTTTATGTACTAAACCAGTAATTGGTTCTCATATGAAAAGCACAACATGCAGAATTCAAATTACTGGTTTAAAGCCATTTGGCTCCTAATGAGATGTGTAGCTTGAGAGCTACCCCCATGCAGCTGCTTTTGCTAAAGCTTTTAGAATTCAGCATGGAACCACACTGCAGTCAGTAGTACCAGGAGTTTACATGAATCGTACAATGTTTCCTAGGAAAAGTTCTCTCTGAGAATTTCATGAGATGAGCATGGTAAATCACAGGTTATTTTTAATTGCATTGGCAATAAAAAGAAAGTAGGGGTCTGGTTAGTAAGTCTAGAAAATTGCAAGTGGTTCTACTAGCCCAGGGTATTCCAAATTTCATGGCCTGAAGTTAAATACAGAGTTTTACAGCTTTATTTCAGAGGCACAGTTATAACATTTTATCCTATGAAATTTCTTTTTATTTGTAAACACATTTACAATCAACTTTTGTAGGTTTTGGCTGTGACAGCAAAGCTGAGACCAAACAAAAGATGGCATGACTGTAGATTTTAGCCCCAAAGAGTAAAAAGATGTAGACATACAAAATGGATAAAGGTCTAATGTGGCTCTTTCTAGAAACAACGACAAAAATAAGAATGCTCATTTCCTTCCGTGGGCTCTGGCTGAGACCCAACAGAGAAGTCCATATTCTTCTCCTCCTCCATGCGTACATTGGACTGCTATCAGCTTCAACGGAAAATACATTTGAGCACAGGCAAGTAACCCTACAGATTGCCCGAGTATTTTGCTGTATATGTAATCTAGGCAATTTACCTGCCTCTTCAGCTGCAATACCCATTCCACACTTTTGGCACAAATCACACATACTGTTTCCACATTCTGGAAAACCGCGTTTTCCTCCTACACATTTTAACCTGTGGGACCAGCCTGGGTTCATAAGCAAACTACTGTACATGCAGCCGCCTTGCTCTGGGATATCTGCCATGTAAAAAGCTGCATGCTAGAGTGCGCTAACTCCCAGCAATGAGCTGCTCTCCTCCTCCTAGAATAAGCGAACTCTCTGCTTACATTGAAAGGGTAATACAAAAGAAAGGAGCTATAATTTGTTTGGAATGTGGCTGAAGAAGTGTCGCTATTTTCTATCATGTCTTCAGAAAGCTCTCTGCTAAGAGCAGAGCTTCCTTCCAAACACAGCATGCTCTGACCCTGTGATCAACGCTGCAGAAAAGCCTTACCTCCATGCTATTTTCTTGTGAGCCCTCTGGGGCAGAGGCACCACAAGGTGGACTAAGTGTTGCTCATACATTGAAGGAGTAAGCTGTCAGAGAGCAACCAAAGAGCAGCTAAACAAAAACCCATGGATGGGGCACCACTCCATGGGGACACAACAGTACACCCCTTTCAGAATGTGGCTATCAATTTTTGAAGGGCCAGGTCACGCTGCTTTCATTTGCATACTATAAAATACCTCTTCCCTGAAAGCAGTGGAAGCTGAATTCCTGATTATTTTGGTGGGTTTCATCTTTGCAAACACTGAAGTAAGAGGAAAATTCTATAGGGACCATAAGTAATCAATGCATTAAGAGCTCCATACCTTGGCCCTAAATCTTGTAAGTCCTCGTCCCTTTTCCTTGAATGCCCCTGAAGTGTATGTGTATTTCATGCGCCCTTTAGAAATAAATGTATAAGATTTTTTAGATACTGTAATATTCCCCAGCTTAGCATCAGCCAGTGCAAAATGTGCACCTGTGTCATATGACTGTATGGACTGCTATTTGGACTCATGATCTGTGCAGTCCTGTTACTAAAGCACCTACAAAAGACACGGAGAGAGAGAAAGAGAGAGACAGGGAACAGTGTGTGCAGGAACATATAACTGCTATATAGGCTCATGTGAGTGATAAATATCCTTCTTGTATTCTGTCTCAGATGGGGCCATATAACACACTGTTGTAGTCCCAAGCTGGCAGTGGGGTTTGTCCAAATTAAAGACACAAGAATTCACCTCCCTTCCAAAACCTCTGGATTGTCTTTGTTTGTTGAAATACCGACTACTCGCCACTGAATCTTTCAGTGTTTGCAACATTCATACAAGTTTGGCTATGCTTTTCTTTAATCATACGATATGGCCTCAGCACAGAGGTTACACTTTGACCATCACAACACTGAAGGTATAGAGCATGATATCTAGCGTATCATACATATAAAAGGTAAATTAAATAATCATAATAATTAGGTATATATATTACATTTAAGTATGTAATTATGCTATTTAAGTATGATAGCTCATAATACTTAATTAAGTTAATGGCATACCAAAATACTCTAAGAAACTGTTTCTCCACTCAGCATGTAAAATAACTACTACTTAGTTCTTGAAGTTAAGCCTGGACATAGGTATTGTCTTTTAAAACGTATTTATACTTTTTTAAAAAACAAATCTATTTTGTTGCCACCTATTCCTTGAAAGTGGAAGGCCCCTCCATTTTCCAAGGTAAATCTTTGCAGGATGCAGTCTTCAGCATGTGCGGTCAGTATTGGCTTGCTTTTTCCTTGAGAAATCGAGATTAGGTCTGTGCTTAGACATCACGGTAGATCATATGGTTGGGATCAAATGGTTTGAGGAAAAAGCAGTATCACCAGTATAAAGAAAATGGTAGCAGTTCACTTGCCTACCCCCCCCCCCCCCCAACAGGCAAATCATAAATTTCCAGAGTAAGGCAAATGCTCAAAGTTGTTCAATGGAAAAGTGCTGCTGATACACTTGAAAGGGTTATAACAAACTATTAAAACCTTTGTAAATAAGCTTTTACCTAAGAATGCAGCGCTGTGCTTAGGAGAGGCAGGTTCTTAGAATCATTTAGGTTGGAAAAGACCGTTAAGATCATCAAGTCCAACTGTAAACTGTTTGTCTTGAAACAAAAAGGACTGTGCCAGACATCTTACTACTGTGGGGAAAAAATAAAACGGAACTCCTCCCCCCTCCCCCTCAATCCTATAGCCATCAGCTGAATTACTCTACACTCATAATTTAATGAAGCTCCTAAATGTGCAGTGAATGTCTGTAAGTACCCTATGTTTTTTAGAAAGGTCTGCTTCATTTAAGAGGTATCAGATAAATAAATCCATTCACTAGTTGTGGGACATAAAAGTCTTTCCCCCACCTGGGAGGGGGTAACCCATAATGCTATCTCATCCAGTTAAATATTTAGCATGTCAGCAAGAGTTTGTAAAAACTGCCTTGACATACGTAGAGTGCAAAGCAACAGGTATGGGGAGGTGAGGACAATTTCTTCAAAAAGCAATTCAAGGAGTCTGGGATGCAAGTTTCACTGACTTTGTTTTAAAATGAGTTTTACTTTCTCTACCCATTTGCAAAAATCCTCCACTGGAACATCTCCCCTTATCCTTTGAATAGCACTGAGTTAGTTTGCATCACAGCAGTGACACACTAGTTAATTATGACATGGTTTCATCTAACCTACATTCAGGTTTGTTTTTTTTCCTTCTCTTCTAGAATAAATTTGTATAACACAGTGAAATACGCAACTGTTTCTTCTTCTTGTCTGGCTTACAAGATCACAATAATTTTGCAAAGAACCTGCAGCATGGACTTTTTAGTTTTTTAGTGCAAGGGCATATTGTTTTCAAAGAAACAGTTAATGCGAAGTTACAGACTCAGCTGCTCCTCAGAAGAAACAGAAATATGTAATGACTTTAAAATAATCTGCTGTTGGTCCTACTTTTATATTTTCAATATTTTTCCACAAAAACCCTCTTCTGATTTCAAGTGGAGCCATGTAAGACTGTGCTAACAAGACAAGTTATAATCTGAATAAAACATACGAGGTCACATTTTCAAGGCAGGAGGACCTCACTTCTGATCATTACTTCCTCCTTTCTGTTCTCTAGGCACCATTCAAGAGAACAGCAATACTGCCAGCCTCAAGGACACTACACCCCAGAGCAAAGGCAGCCCCAGGGCCCCTCCCAGGTCCTCCACGTACACCAAGTAAGGTTCAAAAATGGACAGTTCAAAGTAACCTTCTCACAGCAGATGCATTTATTCAAGCATCCTTCTTATCCAAGCTGAGTACCTGGCTGATTCACCAAGCCATAAAGACTTCCATCTTCTTATCTTTCAGCATCCAACTAATATGAGAGCGGATATCCTTGCAGTTCATCCAGATTTCTGATCCATTAAAAGGAATTGCAAATTCTTGGTCTGAAGAAGCCAGTAGCACCCAGTTTTATATGGTAATTTCCTTTTGAACCAGAAAAGTATTTCCAGCTATGAGATTGTTCAAGTTTACTGGGAGTCCCATCACTCTTTTGCTGACAGATGGGGGAGATAGGCATGCTTAATTTATCTTTCCTGTACTATTGCTTATTCATGACATATAAATCACACCCCTTCCTCTTAATCCCCTCTCTATACACAGAGATTGAGACCTTATTTTTTCTCCATCGGATATCTCTGGACTACCACTAAGCCAAACTAAACGTGGCACTGAAAGAGAGGGTAAACCATGGCTTTATATAATGGCATTCAAAAACCATTTAAAAAAATCAGGAAATTGAAATACTATTTAAAGTAATGTTTCCCCCGATTATAGTAATGCACCGTTATCTGCGCTGGCCTTTTTTTTGGTTAAGCACCAAATTTCTCATGCTTTTGAGTAGCCCTGCTGCCTCACGCCATTCAAGTTATAGGGCTTCTCGCTAACACGCAATACACTAAGTGTCCACGTGAAAAACTTGTTTCTCTAAGTTTACCACTGAAATTATCAAACTGTTTTCATAAAGTGGCCTCCTGTGGTATTATTACAAAGATGTTGTCTAGTTGCAAACAATAATTCTGACTGCAAATAGCTATTTGTTCCTTTTGATAAATATGTAAAGAAGGAGAGATTATTTACTGCATTTATGTATGTACTGGAGCAACCTCTTGTTCTAGAATTCACTGCTCCAAAAGGCAGCCGAGTAAAACCTTAAAGTGATTCTCAGACCTTCTCCCAAAGATATATGAGTCTACATGTAGATATTTAACATAATCCTTAATTACTTCTTTCACAGATCTTGCTGCATTTTTGATCCCTCTCAAAACGTACACCACCTTGATACCTTTTCCTGAATAGTTAGCCAGTAGCACTTTAAAATATTCTTGAATTCTTACAACATAGGATCCGTATCCAGCGAAGGTCTATCCAATACTACCTTCTTGCAGCAGTCTGAATTAAAGAAACACTGTTCTCCTTTTTATGGTGCTATTCCTATACACTTAGGACTTGATCTGTCTACAGCTGGTGTGCAGGTATACTGCTCCCACTCACAACAGAGCTGTTACATCCCATTGTTTTGCACTGGTAACCATGCTAGTCCTACTTTTGCTATAAAGCTTCTACACTGATTTCTGCATATTCATGATTTTCTAGAAAGTTGCCAGAGTTGGTTTCTGTTTCAAGGACTAAGAACCATTCAGTATCTCAGATAAAGTGACAGAATAGCTGGTGTTTTTTTAAATAGTGACCACTCTGTCCAATTCTTATTTTTCTTTATTTATTGTACATACAAAAACCACACCATACATACTTTCTCTCCATAAAAGTCAGGGCCAACATTTTGAAAATATGGTTCTAAATGTTACAGAAATTACTTTAAAAAAAAAAAAAAGTCAGAGTGTGTAGTTATGTTTCAGGGGCTTGATTTGTACTGATGCTATTTTATCCCAACTTCCAGCCACACTGCAGGATGCTCAACACTTTTGAGAAATGAATCCACAAGTATCTTATTTTTAAAGGCTAAACAATCCCTAAGAAAACGAGGCAACAGAAGAATAACTCTTTGGGGAATGGCTGCTGACCTAAGCCAAAGCTCACTGCTGTCCATAGAGGGGTTTCAGTGACTCCAGGAAGCCTCAAGGCTGGCCCCTAAACGTGAAGGATGGATGCAGCGCCTTATGTCACTGAGTGTCCATGGTAGGAAGATACAGCAGCCACAGCACGCCTTTCAGCTTGCTTCCAAATACCCTGGGTATCGGTAGGGGTTTTCTTTAATTATACCATAACCTTGCTCTTTTAAAAGCCAAGCTGCCTTCAGAATGGGCTAGCACCATTTATCATATCCATCTTGAGGGGCATCACAAATTCGGGTACTCTCAGTTTTTATTTAGTGACGAGTATTCTCAGTATCAAATTACAATTGGAAATCCTAAATGCAATTAATTTATCCATAGAAGGCTGTACAACTAAATGCCAAACAATGAAAATAATAAAAATCCCCACTACAGTACGTAATTCCCTCTTGCAAATAGCATGAATTCAGGGCCCAAGAACTAAGGTAAAAGGTTATTGCTGAGTAATTCCATTCAGGAACTCAGTAACTGTAACACAAACCAGCCAGAAATAATGTCCCACATCAGTCTGATAACAACTGCTTAACAAAGGAAGACTTCTGCTTAAAGTCCTTATGCAAGTCACTATTTTTTGTCTAAAGAAGATATTGCTTCTTCTCTATTGCTCTGAGTTTACTCAGCAGTTTATAGTACCCGCAACATGGAGGATTTTATTGCTCTTGTGCTAAAAACATATTTCCCCTTATTGCTGAAATCTTACTATTAGGAGAAATGGTTAAAAAAAACCCCAAACCCACAATTAAAAAAATCCTCTCCCAAGCTTTGAGGATGAATACATGAAAAAAATGACTACAGTAAATTTTGCCCATCAAGATACAACCTGTTACTAACTTTGGGTCAAGCATGTTAACAAATAAAAACACACTT
The DNA here is from genome assembly GCA_017639485.1 of Pluvialis apricaria. Lineage (NCBI taxonomy): Eukaryota > Metazoa > Chordata > Aves > Charadriiformes > Charadriidae > Pluvialis > Pluvialis apricaria. The sequence goes on from CM030007.1 coordinate 23,308,973, forward strand.
CAATTCTTTAAACTAAATTACGCATTAAGAAAAAAAGTCTTGTCATTACGATGGAGATATGAAAGATACTGTACTGCACATAGAATGGTGAATCTAACACCCCAGTCTTATGCACGGATGTTGTTTAACGGGACACCAAAATAAAGGAATCCTGCAAGCTAGCTGGATTTCCGCCAGTTTGAGGGATCTTGGATGGATACCAGCACCCCACCATACAGAAGCAGGGCCTACGCTGTCACTCTGAGGCGACAGCAGAGAACTGTTTAATTCTGCAGGGTCTGAAAAGCGGCTGTCAAGCATTTCTTTCATGCAAGTGAGGTAGGCAGCTTTGTACCCACAGCTCTGGCCCTCCTCCCAAGAATTCCTTCACAGGTGTGCTATATAGCATCTATCCAGTACCGCAAACCACGTTAAAGCTTGCTCTGACAGCTGTGGGCAAACCTATGTCATTGACTTCCAAGAGGATTTTCTGGCACACACTGCACAATCTGAATTTAAGAACATATTTCTGGAAGAGACAACATCCTTACTGGAGGTCACAGCAGTAGCTTGGGAGGCATAATCATGTTTCTTATCTGCTTGTGGTGAAAGGTAACCACACGCTACTCTTCAAACGAGGGCAAATCACATCTCTATGAGCTAGCTTTGTGGAACTTCTATAATTAATCCTTCTTTCCACCATTTGACCCACACTGCTCCTCGGGAGAGGAGCCTCCAATTACAAATCTCTCTGCTCTGGCACATGGAAAAGGTCGGCTCCCCCGGCACTCTGGTGAGCCTCTGCGGATTTGAGCAGCCCGTGGAGTGAGGAAGATGACAAGGACACTAGGCAAAACAGCATGAGAAGAGGGGATGACATTATCTCCCTCTGTGCTGTTATTTTCTGGCTTCCCTACCACCCAGGTGCTGTGGAGAGAAAAACACTATTGCCTGTGAGGTTATCCAAGAGGATGAGAACAGGTCTGCATAAGCAGCACAACAGTTGCCCCCAGGACTGAATTTTGGTCACAGTTGTACCTGCTCATCCTCACCACACTTTTTAGCAACTTGATACAGAAGAACAATTGGGGAAAACAAAGGGAGGGGCTGTAAACTTTGCATGACTTTAACTTATTTTTTGTTTTTAGAAGTGCTACTCTATATCATTCAGCCTCTCTACATTATTCAGCTCATGACTTTTACTGCCATTTATTCCCAATACTTTGCATACTTGCGAAACTGCACGCATACATACCACAGATATTTATGAAGTGATTATTTCTTATACAAAAACTCGTAACAAAATAGGTACAAGGCAATGATTAGAGTTTCATTAGCATTCAGAAGTAGATAAAGAACACCGATATCCTACACTGAGCAGGGGTCATAGTCTAACTGTGCTGAGCATCTGTAAATCGCAGTGAAGCCAAGGGAGCTGCAAGTTCACAGCTCTACTGGCCCATGCCATGCAATTATTAAACTAATCCGATTACAAAGTAAGAGCCAAATATCATGAAGATTGAACCAAGTAAATAATGGAATTTGAACCCAGCATTGCAACTAAAATTAATTATTGCTCATAAAAATCTCTACAGAGCCTTGTTTACAGACAACTCATTCACATTTGAGATTCAGCTTTGTGTATAGCGTATGATTCTTAACGTCACAGAAACTTTGCCACAAAAAGCTACAGTCATCCAAACATCCATGTGAAAAGGACAGATTCCATTTGGAAAAATCCAGACCAGCAACACAGTTGTCTCTACTATCTATACTATACAGGTATATTTTTTCATTGAACTGTAAATATTGCTATTTTTACAGGTGAGTTTGTTGTTTTTTTTTAAACTGTAACGGAAGATACTGAAGCTACAATACAGTATGCTGACTTTGACCTTCAAGGGAATATAACCTGCTACTGATGCCAGGGTATTAACACATTGAGCTCCCATCAACACTAATGGAAGTGGTTCTATAAACTCCCATGCACTGACATTAGGGTACACCTTAAGTTTCACAAAGACATCTGCCAGGAAGATTTTCTCTCTGACAATCAAGTCTTCAAATTAGAAAACAATGTTTTATTTCCAGTGCATTCTAACTTGGCTTCAGTAAAAGGTCAGAAGCAGTTTGAAAAGCTCTGCTTTTTCAACCAGAACTATCATCCTATAATGAAGTGAACTGACACATGTACAGTGCGAAGAATCACAATCTGTAATGGATGAAGCTGCCAGAAAAGGAGAAAATATTGTTTCATGTTGCAGTTCTGGTTGCATATAATTATGAACCAGATATGCTCTGAGCATTTATAACCTTCAATATTTTAAATTATACATCAGAACAATGAAAACAAGCGGTAATAGTTTTGACTTGATAACAAACTTAAGGGGAACCATTTCATGTTGATGCTAAAATACATGCTGCAAGTAATTTGTAGGTTATTTTCTTATACACTTCTGAAAAGATAAACTTGTCTGAGAAACTTAGTGTTGCATCTATTACAAACGCATAGCCAAAAGAGGCCATATTGTTTCATGAATTTCAAAACTCCCCACTGAATTCTTTTTACAATTAATAATGAGCTCTGATGTCCCATATCTAAGTTAAAACATATGGCTGACTTTTGAAAGGAAGGCAAAGTATATCTTCTGTTTTAACACCCTGCCAGAACCCAGGAGAGAACAGGTAACCCTTTAAAACAATTATCAAGCTAATTCATGCGGAGATGTAAACTAAAAAGCTATACATAGCACTTCCTCTCTTAGAGCAAATTTGTTGCACTGAGATTATTACAATAAATATGACATAAATCAGTACAATTGGCCATTATTTTGAAGAGCATTCTGATGATATACAAATGGGGTAACAGGACAATTTTTTTTCCTGTTTTAAAAATAATTAAAGAGAAAAAAAATATCCTGACAGACTGTAACACGCAATATGACTGAACTCAATCACATAAACCATTTCAAAGGAGGTATGCTGTTTCAGTCCAATTTTAATTAGCAAACTTAATGTAAAATCATGGCAAACATGGCAAAGTCTGGGTAGTATAACAAAAAGACCCTGAGCAACATTATAAATCTGTAACACTGATTATTTTGATTTTGGAAATCTCCCTTAAACCACTCGATTCATTTTGGTCACTGGGGTTTTCTGTTTACAAAAAGGTCAGTGCATCCTGCGGTTTTTATGTGAACCCATTACACACCATTTAATGAATGCAACCAAACCAAAGACAGTGTCACACGAATGTCTGGAAAGTAACGTGTTAAGGAGCGTCTTCCTAGCTGCCAATCAGACATCACTGGGTGATCTTGCTCTCTGAGACAGGTTAGAAGGAATACAGCCACAACAGATGAGCCAAAGTGCTTTCTGTATCTCCTGGTTTCTAAAAGCATATATTACAGGATTGATGATGGAATTGTAGGTAGCTGGCAGGAGGGTGGCATAGGTGTATATAGAAGGATAGGTGTAATCTGCTATTAAAGAATAGAGCGTAAAAGGCATCCAGCAAGCAGCAAAAGTCCCCAAAATAATGGCCAAAGTAGACACTCCTTTTCGGGTGGTCACATAGTGGGAAGTGGCCAGGAAATGGTGTTGCAAGGCAATCTGATGGGCATGGCGCATCACAATTTTACAGATTTGGATGTAGAGCTGCAGCATGAGGGCAAACATAAGCAAGAAAGAGACCGAAAGGACTGCTGCATTATTTTTAGTGAGTGGTCTGATAACACTGCAGGTGGATTCATCTCTGAGGCAGTTCCAGCCCATTACAGGCAGCAGTCCAATACAGATAGATGCTCCCCAGAGCAATATAAGCATGACATAGGTAAAAGTGACAGTCCTCTCCGAATTGTAAGTCAAAGCGTAATACAGGGAGAGGTAACGATCAACAGTAATAGCCAGCAAGCTGCCAACAGATGCTGAGAAAGAGGCAACAATCAGTCCAATCGTAACCAGTTTCGTAGCTTCTGATTGCAGAAGGTATGCAAAAACGAAATTGATGATCAATCCAATGCCCGCTAAGAGATCTGCCAGCGCCAGGCTGCCTATCAGGAGGAACATGGGGGCACGAAGACTGGGATTATGGAAAATGATAAGAACCACAACGGCATTTTCGCAGGAGATAAGGGTCCCTGAAGTACACAAGACAATGTCCCAGGGGTTTACCAAAAGCTCTGGCTCTGGGTCTACGACAGGAACCAGGGAGGAGCCTGCGGCTGAGGCATTCTCGGTAGAGCTGGCTTCTACATGATCCTGAGGCAGCCAGCTCAAATTAACCTTCAGATCTTCATTCATTTTAACCCCTGTCTTCTTCAACGGAAAGACATTTTTTTTAATGTTCAGACACAGCACTGGATACAGCACCCCCGGAGCATGCAACGCCCTAGACGGCAACGCCAATGTAATGTGCAGGCAGGCACTTGTTACGTAAATGTGACAATAAAAAAAAAATAATATTAAAATTAAAAACAGAGCGGGGGGGGGGGGGGGGATAAATTTAAAACTGCCCGAGGGACCGACACCGGGGACCGAGTGATCCGAAGGGTAATTCCCTTCACCTGCAGAGGGGAGAAGGCATAGGCAGGGGTGGGGGGGAGCCCATACAACAGCTAACCTCCCCCCCCCCCCCCCCCCTCCTTAAGCGCTGCAATTTGTGGTGTGGGGCTGTGTAAACCCCGTTATTCAGCCGCCACAATTTCAAAGCGGGATTATTATTTTTTTAAATTTTTATTTTTTTTTGGCCACGGAGGGAGAGGCCAGGATAGGGGGCGGGTGGGGAGGGAAAGGTGGTGGTGGGGGGAAGGAATCCTTCACCGACCCCCTGTGAGGAAACCCCGCCCGGGGCGGGGGCCGATATCCTTCTGAGAACTTACAAACTCGACGCGGACACCACACACCCCCCCACCCCGCCACAACACAACACGCCACACCACACCACGCACCCCCGGCGGCGGTCACCTGGGCTTTTCCCCCGGCGGGTCGGAGGAAAGAAGGAAGGAAGGAAGGAGAAGGAACAGAGGGGGTTCGCCCTGGTCCCTTCAAGGCGGCAGCGGGACCGCCCGCCCTCACGGCGGGGCCGAGGGAGCAGCGCAGGTGCGCGCGCCCCCGCCTCCTCCCCGCGCGCGCGCGCGCGGGGGCGCGCGCGCAGGGTGTGTGCGCGCCTGCGCAGGTGCCACCCGCGCGCGCGGGGGGGGGGGGGGGGGGAGAGGGGCGGGGAGGAGCGGGGGGGGCGTACGCCCCCCCCGCTCCTCCCCGCCCCTCTCCCCCCCCCCCCCCCCCCGCGCGCGAGCTCCCCTGAGGTACCCCCGCCACCGCCCCTCGGCAGCTGGGCAGAGCCTACCCCCAAAAACCCCGTGATTTAAGTCAGAATTATCCCTACGATGAGGGTGGTCGAGTGCCGGCACGGGCCGCCCGGAAGAGGTTGTGGGGTCTCCAGGGGAGAAGGGCAACGAAGCTGGTGAGGGGTCTGGAGAACACGACTTATGAGGAGAAACTGAGAGAACTGGGGTTGTTCAGCCTGGAGAAAAGGAGGCTGAGGGGAGACCTTATTGCTCTTCTACAAGAACCTGAAAGGAGGTTGTAGAGAGGTTGGGGTCAGTCTCTTCTCCCAAGTAACAGGCGATAGGACAAGAGGGAACGGCCTCAAGTTGCACCAGGGGAGGTTTAGAGTGGATATTAGGAAAAATTTCTTCACCAGTAGGGTTGTGAAGCACTGGAACAGCCTGCCCAGGGATGTGGTTGAGTCACCATCCCTGGGAGGTATTTAAAAGACTGCGTAGATGTAGTGCTGAGGGACATGGTTTAGTGGTAACTTGGCAGTGCTAGGCTAACGGTTGGACTTGATGATCTCAAAGGTCTCTTCCGACCAAAATGATTCTATGATTCTATGAGATACTCAAAACCTGACATGGTCCTGAGTGACCTCCTCTAACTCACCCTGCTTGCTGGACCAGTCCATCTCCAGAGGTGCCTTAAAGCGTCAACCATTCTGTGATTCCATGGTGTCTAACTGAATGACAATGAAAACGGTATTAAAGATTTAAAGGAGTAATGCACAGTGTCAGGTCCAGAGCAGGTAGCACCTGACAGTGTGCAGAGAGCCAGCTGGGGAAGCCTGGGCATGGAGATGCCTGCAGGATGACATTAGACTCATAGAATCATAGAATACCAGGTTGGAAGGGACTTCAAAGATCATCTGGTCCAACGTGTTGTGGCAAAAGCACGGTCTAGACAAGATGGCCCAGCACCCTGCCCAGCTGAATCTTGAATGAAGTGTCCGATGTTGGGGAATCAGCCACTTCTCTGGGGAGATTATTCCAATGGCTGATTGTTCTCATTGTGAATAATTTTCCTCTTGTGTCCAATCAGAATCTCCCCAGGAGTAACTTGTACTTGTTAACACTTGTCTTTTCCATGTGACTTCTTCTAAAAAGGGAGTCTCCATCTTCTTTGTAACCACCCTTTACATACTGGAACAGAGGGACAATTAGGGACACGTGGCCAGCTTTGCAAAGCTATTACGTATTGGATGGCGCAGAGAGACCAGTGGAACTTTCAGGGAGTAAGAAACTGAACTTACATAAAAGCCACTGGGTCAGAGGAACCACACCAAACACCTTTAGACACCAGATGTAGATGTTTGTGCACAGAAGATAGTCTCCCAAGGTCCCCTGTATTGTCCGTGGAGGGAAGCGTGCCCTCCAGGGCGTGTCAAAATAGCGGGATGAGTTGGTCTTTTGAAAGGCCTGGGCAATTTTAAGAAAACATGGTTTGTCCTCATTTGCATCACTATATACCTACAGCAGTTTGGAAAATCTGGCCCTGGGGGACGACTGGAATCTGGAGGGAAGAATTCCTTCTCCCTTGTTGAGTAATGTGCTCAGCAAGCACACGTGGTACCATCCTTCATTCAGGTTTACCTTGGGCATTGTGCTAAGCCTTGTGAAACCTTGCTGGATTACTCAAGATGATTCATTCATATTTCTCGTGACCCTCCTGCTTCATAACAAGGATTAAAAATGGGTATCACCTTGCTGCTGATCGCTGTCTTGCTGATTTATCCACTGATTTCTTATGTGACAGTGTAATAAATACTTTCCTGGGATCTAGACTGAGTGTGTTTGGTGTGTTTCAGCATCTGTCATTCCTACATTTAGAACAGTCGCATTAAAAAACGCAAAAGCTTTTCTTTGTCTTGTTTTAACATTTGTTTCACAAATGGGGAAAACCAGCATTTCAATTAAATATTTTAATTTAGGGCTTTGCAGAACTGTGTTTATTCACTTAGTTAATTTATGAATGATTTCCATTCCAATTACAACACATAAACAAGCTAATGTTTGTATCCTGTATTGCCAGTTTGTCACTTTTTAGTGAGATGGTGAACTGTCATGGTCATTAGGGCAGATGGCATTGGCATGGATTGCACCCTGAAGTGCTACAGAAGGGTTGCCATTTAGAGGAAAATCTCTTTTTAGCCATTGTGAAGATTAACAGATGCAAAAATTAGTGATGGGTCATAGTTAAAGAGCTCTTGTACCCCTGCCTGGCTGCCAATCTCTGTCTCTCTGTCATGAACACGCTGACACAGATGATGTTTGCTGACCCTCACGCTAGCACAGAACAGCCGAGCGCTGGAACAGGAAGCAGAGGTCGGGCTGTTCTGGCTTTGGACCTGTGCTAGCATCCCTGTCTGACGCTGTGACTGCCATGGTGATGTACAGAGATACTCTGGCCTGTCTCAGGTAACACAACATGACTTGGCATAATATTGGCATATCCTGAGGCATCAGCTGCGAAGTCTAGAGCTGTTATCTATCTCAGGGCATAGTTTGGATGTTAGCTCACTCTTCAGGCAGTCTCTGGCCTGGCGTGTCCAGAGGGTCTGGATGAGTTCAGGTACGTGCACTTCTTCCCTTCAGGTGGCTGTGACTGACAATACATGGGGACTGCTCCTCCGGGTCCTTGCCCTAGCCGTGTCCTGCGTGGCAAGTCTGCTTCCAGGACCCTGTGTGCCATGGATGGGAAGCCTGTTCATACAGCGGAGATATGGAAAACATCACCTGGTCCAGTGACTTCCTGATCTGAAGAGTAGGAACATCAGGTTTTGGGATGCATTCTGATTTACCCAGTGAGTAAGTATAGAGCTGTCCGTAGAAACCAAACAGCCCCATTCAAAGAGGAAAAAATGATCCTTAGGTAGCACATTGACCTGGGCCTTCCTTCAGAAAACCCATCAGGGCCTCATGCCCCTCTCGTTCCTTCCTAAGCACCCTCTCTTCTTAATCCCCTTTTATAGGCTCCTAGGCTTCAATCCATATCACCAAAACCACCCTGAAGGAGCACCTAGCCAAGGTCAGTCCTCAGTACACTCTTACCTGGAGTTATTTTACGTTTGGATTTTTTCCCCCATAGGTAGTCCCGTAGTAACTTAGATAAAAATATTAAGAAAGTTCATATTCTAGTAACAACTCTTGCAGGTAGTAATGGTTGGCTGCATAAAGGAAGTGTGAAGAACCCGAATATATGACAGCAGCCTGTGTGCATTTTAGAAATGGCTTTTGTTAGAATTTTCTTTCAGGAGATTTAAAATCTTCTTTAAATATATACAGTGGTGTTAAATATGAATTTTAAACTTCAGAAAAACATTAAAAGTTTCGAAAGATGAACTTATTAAGCATAAAATTTGTTGAAAGTCAAGTATCCAGTGAAGAAACAAAGTAACATATAGATATAATTCTATATGCAAATATATAAAGAGTTATTATAAAAATATTTTCTGTCACACTGAGACAGTTATACACAGTGTTAAAGTACTTACAGCCCAGTTACCTTGTTCCTGAACTTTTCTCTGTAATTTATCGCTGAGCATTAAATATTTTAGATAACAATAAAAATATGGGTAAGTTTTTCTTTCAAATGTGCATCCATCTATCTTCTCTATGAATGCTTTCTGCCTAGCTTGGGCCTGGTTTTAATTACTTCAAGGATTCTCTCCTGCAAAGTGAGAAGGGACTTGAGGTTCTGTAAATGTGTTTGTCACTTCTTTTTAATTCCTTCCTCTTTGCCAATATTTTTTATTTTGACAGGGAGCTAGCTTCACATTGATTTAATCTTCAGTGTTAAATGAGTGTCATTTATACACTCAGGCCATGTAATGAGCCAAACTCTCCCCATGCACAAAATTGTGCATTTATTACTGACCTTTCAGAATCTTTCAACTGGAATACCCTGGGCACCGCACAGCCCATTTTACCTTTGTTTTTCACTTTCTTTTCTTCCTCCCATTGGTGAACCAGGTGTTGAAGCCTTCACTCATTTTTTTCTGAATCACTAGGCAAGCTGAAAACAATTAGGAGCATAACTAAAGTAAAGGTTATATAGAGAATGCTTTGGGTTTATTCCCTTATCCCAAATGAGTCCTTTGTCTATTTCTGAAGGAAAGAAAGAAAATGGAGAATAAAATAATATTTGCCAATCTATATCAATTTAATAGAAAATAAGTCTTGTCACACAGATGTGATGTTATTACAATGGGAAGATATATTTTGTTCCTCCACAGATGCAACAGATTTTTGAAAGACTCTTGTCTTATCCTATAACATTATAACACAAGTGCCAATTCTCATTAAAATACTTGTGAAGGGGATTAATACCTGTTTTGCTACAACCTCTTAAAACACTAGCTTCCAACAGAACTAGTGCCGAACTTGCAGTCATTCAATAACCCACAGGACCGCTGGCAAAGTATGGACATGTTACAAAGTTGGATGTAATGGTAAATGAAGAGGAAGGCAGGGCACTGAAAAGGGAGGCTTTTGGTCACACACCTTGTTCAGACAACTTGTTTTTTAATACACGCAGCTAAATGCACAGCTGTATTTCTAAGAAGAGATGATATAGTCGTACCTGCATCATGGGGGACTGAGTACTGGAAAGCATTGACTGTACACAGGAAGTAATCGGTTGTGTATGAATTCGCTGTGCAGACCTGTAGCAAAGAGGGCTGCTGTGATATAAGGACAATCATGAACAGAAACAGGGAGGTAGTATTACTTCTGGACAGTGAACTGATGAGATCAATATTTGAAAGCTAGATACAGTTCAGGCCAGCATGTTTTAAAAAGGTACGGAGAAACAAGAGAGAATGGAGGAGAGAGTCACAGAAATTATACTGAAGACCTGAGAAAATGTCTCATAGTGAAGGATTTATAGAAGTTACTCTGTTCAATTAGTCCAAAAGAAGACCAAGAGATGACTGGATTACAGCATCCTTTAACCAGGGTTTCACATGGCTCTTGAATCTAACAGAAAAGGGTGTCGTGCCTGGAAGCTGAGGTTAGAGAAGTTCAGATTCAAAACTGAGCTCAAACATTTAATAGCAAGATAATTGAGCACTGGAACAACACATCCAGGACAAGTAATGGTTCCATTTCCTCTTAATACCTTTTTGGAAGATGCCCTTATCAAATGCAAGTTCTGCACGAGCACAAGCCAGAATAAAAACCTTACCCAAAAGTAGTAGCAATTGATTTTTTTTCCTTTTTGCAGGTTATTGTAGCAAGGAAAATTTTCTTATAACTCACAGTTTGTTCTCTTCAGGTAAAAGAGCATGCCACTCTGATGGTCTTAGATGTTTGAAAACAACCTCTTTTCCCTTGGGTGCCAAATGCTTTCAGTAGTCAAGGCTGCTCTGAGGAGTTGTCCTCTGCCAGTGGGATCCTTCCTTTCCTGTCTGATAAACGGCTCAGTATTCAGGGTCTTCAGAATTGTCTGTCCTGGGGAGATGTTTCCCTGCATATCCATCTCATGGGTTTTTTTGGTAGCTGCTGTGTCTCTTTCCTGCTTCCTTTAACACAACATACCGATTTACTTCTTCTGCATATGTACTTTAAATAACTTTTTTCTCTTCTATTTTTGGATGATTTGTCATGTCTGGATTATTCTGGAACTGAGGACAGTGCACTTTGTTTCTACTTTTGTGCAGCTTTTGGCTATTTTTTCATTACATCTACAAAAAGTGCTTTCATGACAGTCTTCATTTAGTAATTGGGAATAAAGCATGAGATGAACGTGAGAGGCACTGAGGTTCTTTAGGCCACCACAAAGTACTTGAAGTTCTTCAAAAGACCACAGAGGACATCAGCAGTGCACTCACTTCTCAGGGTTCTTAGAACAGAAAACAAGACAAGCGTAATACAAATACTAAACGGTGTATGTTATCCTGGGAAAAGTTTGTACTACAAACCATTATATTGACCATGCTTAAGTGGAAAGGCTGGCTTGCAGCTATATTTGGTTGCTCTGTTTGCTGGCAAAGTAATATCCCACAGATGAAAGTGATTTGAGGCACGTTGATAATTCTACTTATTTTAAATGAGATAATGGGCATCATGGCTCTTAATAGCATGGGGAGTATTTCTGAGAACATTTCTGAAACGTGTGCTCAGTTATAATAGATGAGATGACCAACTTCTATGACAGAAGGGCAAGGGACTATATTGCTGTGACGTATAAACGACGATTTAAATGTTCACGCGTGTACCTTGGTGGAAATTGTGGTAACGATGCTTAAAGATATGTTGTCACATTTGAATGTGGGAACTGGCAACTGTTGTAGGCAATGCTGTCATGGTTTCTTAACAAACTGTATAACCCCTACGATGATCAGGCTGCAAAAGGAAGAAATGGGAGCTACACACATTTATGATCTAAGCATGGTACCCCTGAAACTGTTTGTAAACTCACAAACGTAATTTAAAAAATTATCCAAGCGAAAGGTATTGCAGTGCGTGACATGGGAAACATTGGCTGTGTGAGGAGGTTGGATGGAGGGGTTGTCCAACAAGATGCATTCCTCATGCAGAAGCATTAGCGTTATTGTCTGATGACTGCTTTGTATTGCACGTGATGTTCAGTGGAAGGGGTTAAACTGTGAGCTTGGTTGGTGGCAGAATCCATTGAATGGAAGTGTTTGACTTCCTCTTTTGTGTCAAAGAGGAAAATATCTCAAAAATTCTTCATGGATCCAACATGTCTTTCGCAGAACTACCACATTTTTTAAAGTCATGCTCTGCTTTAATCCATGTAATCAAATGAAAGTTAGAATTTTTTCTGGGACAAATCCACTGGAAAGAAAAAGTTTGCAGCTACACTCTGAATAACAGCACCTTTCTGAATTGCTTGTTTGCTAATACCAGTGTCGGAGGTCTGGGAACTCCAAGGGCGTAACAATGCAAGTACAATTTAGGACAGGCCAGACAGAAGCTTTACTAACTATGATCATAGTTAATGATGTGAGGAAGTGGGGAGTTGGAAACAATCACTGTTAGCTTTTACTTGAAAGGAATGTTCTTTTAGTTAGTTAAAATTCTTAGCCAGACTTCTCAAATCTTAAATATTAATATTTTTACTGCCATACCAGCAATGGGTGCCATATATGACCACTCTTATAGAGCAGCAGTAGCAGAACTGCTTTTAAGTTTTATGTCAAGACATCGCAGTAAAGACAAGTTAAAATTTGTGCTTTATTTCACCCAGTCATCTTGAAAAGAAGGAAATATATATATATGTGTGTGTGTGTGTGTGTGTATTTGTTAGGGACTGCATGAGTGAAGGAAAGAATTCTGTACAGGACCAGAAGCTTTTCAGTCCACTTTATTAAGAGGGAGCACCGCGTTTAGTAGTGATAGAAAACTGCCCTAGATTGACACTGCTAGTATCCCCTCCTTACTTGACTTTCCCAGTTACTTACTGTCTTGGTCACTGGTCATCATCCTACCTATTTTTTGGAGGTTATTCTCCAACTCAGACCTATTTGCCTCCTTGCATTCAGGCACAATCTATGCCCTTTAGATTATAATATTGCCTTTCTTGACCATCTGCATGGTGATAGCTCTTGCCTAGTCTCTCATCACTGAAACGTGATTCTATCCAAGCTCAACAACTGCAGCCTTCTCCAGCTGGTATCCATCCAGAATGCTGCTAGCAGACGTCACTTTCCTAGAGCAATGCTTTGAACAACTTAATTCTCTCTTACCAACCCTCCACCGACTCTTGCCTTTCCAACTTCAAATACGAGAAGCTCATCTTCTCTTCCAAAACCCTTCAGAAAATGTTACTTTTAGTATTGAGAAGTGTTCATCACCTCTGATGAGCTTTTGGAACCAGCCTCTGCCACCTATTGATTACATATAGTTTCCTGTGCTCCCTTTGGCACTTGGCAGATGCCTCCCATAAAACTTCTATGCCACCACCTCATTATCCCCTTTCAAATGACTTGTTAATGCTATTGGCTGATTTATTCAAATGTGAGAATTATTAGATGAAGTCTTACAGAGGTCAGACTTGTTGATCCAAAGATACCTTTTGATCCTCAATGCTATGAATCTCAAAGATTTCTGAGTTTTATTTGATCTCTGTGCTCTGAGTGCTATTTTATTCCACACCTGCCATGTAAATAGCTGGACATACTTGTTATGTTTCACTTTGGTGTATCATGCTTCCAAAAGTGTTCTTATTTTCTATAAAACAGAGGTATTTAATGAGCCTTTTATGTATTTTTCACATAATTAATGTGACATCTAATGAAATAGCCTCTTCAGAATCCTCCTGCTCCTCTGACTGCTTTTACTGTCTAACAGTCTAGGCAGCATCTTCACATTTGGCTACTACAGACCAAATTAATACCCAGACAAAACTGTTATTGATGGTGCTGTACATTAGACAGCACAGCGTGATCCCAGTGACAAATAATCAAACATCATCACATGGGCTTTTAACTTTTCAATTACTTCCAGAATTCCCTTTCAAAGGCAAAGGTGCAGTAACAGGAGAAGCTGTGTTTCCTATTGACTGATCTTATGTTCGCTTCCATTCTTCTGTTAAACTAAAAGTAAGAGAATAAAGTTACTAATGTACTTTTCATTGATGTTCTGACCATAACTCCCTCCTGTTTGAATCCCTAACTTAATTTCACTTTTAAAATACTATATATGAAATTTTCTTTTGTCTTGTTTGCCTGTTCATAACTGGTGTTTTGTCTGTGCTGTTGTCCTTATTCTCAACTGTCTATGAGAGGAGAGAACCATGATCAAGCGACAGTAGTTTATCAAGTTACTCTTTGTTATCTGAGATGCACTAATTGCCTGTATCCCTGTTCTTAGACCCAGCTGAGAAGTTATGTGACTTAATTTAACTTCTATCAAAAGGAATTAAGTGGCAGCATCTTGCATTTTTCATGGTCCCAAGACTGTTTGCATGGGCAGCTCCACAGACATTTGGTGACTTGCTAATGGTAATAATTTGTCAGAGAATCTAAGAGGTTAGAATCCCTGAAATCAGTCACAGAATCAGATTGGCCAGAAGGGCCGTCTGGAGGTCTCTAGACCAAAGCCCTGCTCAAAGCAGGTCCAGTGATACAGCTGGTCACCCAGGGCCATGTCTAGTTTGAGAATGTCCAGAGATGGAGGTGCCACTGTATGAACTGGAATTTCACTAAAGTTAAATATTGAAAAAATGTGATAAAAATCAATACAAATCAATGGGCAATATTACGTTGCTTTTTAGCACGGTAAAGAAGTAAACGTTGCTAGGTTTTGTTCAGTGCTTGAAAATATTCTTTGTTATTGTTCCAAGTGGTAAAAAAATGTAAGACATTGCTAATAATGTTTTGGGGTTGAAAAGGCAATAATTTGGTTTTTTTTGTTTAGAATTGTGGAATCACAGTAATACCTTTAGCACAGGCCTAAAAATGCAGTGATTAGGAATGTATTCATAATGAAGTTTGCTTAGTGCATGTCATGTATGTTACAAGTAAAGATGGTAAAATTTTATCTGCCTAGTTACATATTTTTAAGTGTTAAACTTGATTAAAATTTTAATTTATACAAGGAAGTGATTGGATATATTACTTGACATTCATTTTTCTTTTCATGTCTCTGGGGGCAAAACAGTTACAGGCACACTTGTTAACAGTCATATGATTTGATTTTGGTTTACATGCTAATTTCTGCCCTCCTCTTTTAGACGTTAACTTTGGCTTTCCTGTGCTATCAAAACAGCCACTGATGTTTGCTGAAGAGCTGCGTACCTGTGGAATACACTGCTGGGCTCCAGTATTTCAGAATAATTGTACTGTTAGTCATACTGATAGTGACTAACTTGTGCTGAATTTCCATGTGATTGCAGCAATACTGAAATGTTAAGAGCTAGGTTTGTTGATCCATTTTCTTTTGGGATGCCCATCTCAAATACTAATAAACAATTTATTAAAAAACTTTCTAATTTACTGAGAAGTATTAATCAAATTATTGGACTTGGCATTTAAACTCTACGAGCTGCAGAGGTCTTTAGAGCAATTTCTGTTTCAGGAGGAGCGAGAAAATGATTTTTCATATCTGTAGGGCTAACTATAGCCTATGATGAATTATAAACTAGATCACAGGCTTCTAATATTTTACTATCTGGACAGTGACCCAGAACAACCTCTTTCTGGGGCCATAAAAGTGATTAATTTTCATAGCTCATTCATCCATAGAAATATGTTCAGCTGAGATGACCAGTCTC
This sequence comes from Pluvialis apricaria, assembly GCA_017639485.1. Classification (NCBI taxonomy): domain Eukaryota; kingdom Metazoa; phylum Chordata; class Aves; order Charadriiformes; family Charadriidae; genus Pluvialis; species Pluvialis apricaria. Next base: position 23,324,525 of record CM030007.1, read on the forward strand.
TGTAATGAGAGTGATTTTGAGTTACAGATTTCTGAAGTTCACAGAGAACATATCTATTCACAAATCAATTATTTGTAACCAGTTTCAGTTCTTACCGTGGCATTTATATGCACACATGGTAATTATACGCTCACTCATATTTTTGGTTCAGTGATCATGCTAATAATTCAGGTTTTTTTTTAAGCTAGCAACAGTTCTCATTTAAATTTTAAAATGCTTTAAATTGGTAATTTTAAATTATCTATATTAGGGTTGAAGTTAAGGCTTGCAAATTACATGCTAATTAGCATGTGTTGTCTAAAAATTAGTGCATGGTCATAACTTGGGGGAGTTGGTATAATGCTGGCGTTTCCCTAAATGTCATATGCTTTATACGTCTGACATTTAAAAACTGTGAAGGAAAGAGGAATGGTAAAATATGCAACCATAGAGCTGATAATTGAAAGCTGGCCTTAAAAAGTCAGGTCTGTAGGGCTGCTACCCTGGTCATAGATGCAGGAGGTGTGTGATTAAGTATATGAACCTGTGAAGATTTATAAGAGCAATCATTATTCACAGCAGTCATGTGAATAAAAAATAGCACTAGAAAGAAGGATTCGGGATCGGGAGGAAAAGGGTGATGAGCAGAGCTGGTGGTTCATCATGATTTCATTTACACGACTATAAATCTATAACCGCTTGATGTCACTTCTACATATTTGGGTTCAGTGTCTGACTGGTATTTGATTATCCCGCAGTTCTGGTAGGGAACGCAGGGCTGATACAGTGACAGTGTAAACAGCGCAGCGGTACAGCTGCTGTACACACGTACAGCTGCACATCCTGTAGCTGAGAGCACGGGGCTGCCTTGGCTTGCCCTAACAGAACAATAAATATATGCCCAGTAAATATAGTCAGTGTTTCTATTACGATAAAGCATAGACAGAGTTCCTGCATACAGGGTGTATTTAGAGTCCTTCGGAGGTCTCTGTCCCTTGCCTTTAAGAGGAATGAATATTCAAGGAATTCCTGAGATGAAACAGTTGCGAGAATGATGCTTGATTATGATGAAGGTTCTATCCTTCAGTCTGATGGTTTGCGGTGTAATTTTATCTGCTCATTCTGTTAAAAATTGCTCACTGGGGAAATCACAACCACTAAAAGCGTTTGGGGATTTCAAGCCTGGTAGAATGATTTTTCTCTCTCTGGCAGGGGAGGAAATATAGCGCTTCTTCCCGGGATTGAGAGGGAAGGGGGGTGGGGCAAAAGCCATCGGAAGTGGTTCTCCTGGGAGCCTTCCCTGGGGAAAGCACCACTTCTGAATCTAGAGTAATGCTGTTCCAGTGCTTTTGTGTAAAATTAGTCCATACCGATGGCTTAACACTCTGTAACAAACTCATTCACAGCACTGAAGAATCTAGCCTTGCTTTTTGTATCTTTGTCACTTCGTTGAGCTCTGTTTTTAACAGTCTTGCTACAAAGGCTGCTATAACCCCATTCGGTTTCAGCTGATCCCAGGAGAGCTGCTATACGTGCCAATAACCATGACAGAAATGGCCTGAACAGAAGCTATAATAATCCTCTGTCCTCATTTATGGATGCAATGACTGATACATTTCTTCTTTCCATCTTTTTCTTTCTAGACCTCTGTGGCACACCGATGGTTTATAGCACATGAAACAGGACAGAAGATAGCTAAGTGGCCAGATGAAGAAGTACAATGCTGACCAACTGCAACATGAGAAGTTTCTGAATTCCTGTATGGTGGCTATTGTATGAAAAAAGCAAACGTACCTTTGCTTATGTCCTTGCAACTGCAATGTTCCTGTAGCAGAAATGCTCCAAGCCATGAACTGTAGGCATTCTAGCTTAAGTATTTCTTTCTCTTAGATGTGTTTGAGTAATTCTGTGGATATTCATTGTCAGCTTGAGACCAGCCTGTTTTTCCATTATTACCTTGTGTGCTAAGCAGGACAAGTTATGAGTACAGAAGCTGGGAAACTCTGAGCTGCAGACACTGGTTAGATCTGTATCCATACTGAGCGGTGAGCCCCGTGACAGGACCTTGAAGTTGTTATTGCTGTTGCTCTTAAAATTCTAATAGGCATGTTGCAGAAGAATACGTTTCTTGGGGGTTACAATCTTTGTATTGCTTTGTCTGAAGTCTTTTGGTATCAGAGAAGCTTTTGGGGAAATTTGGGATAGAATAGGTTGAGCAGCATTAGCTTCTCTTGATGTACGCCAAGGCAGTTCTCAGTGACATACGGATACCGTGTTTATCTACAACAGGTTTCAGAAATGGTTAGGCTGTGGCTTTATCTGTTTGCTGAGGACACACAAGACAGGGAGTTCTGGATCCACTGTCTGGCAACCATGAGGGGTGTATGCTGGTCTGAAAGGCACCCCAATTATGATTGTAATTAGCTGCTTCAAATGGGTGCTTGGAAATGTGACAAGTGTAGTAAGTGAGACAAAAAGATCTAGTAAGTGCATTATTAAGCAAAGCAGTCAGTTAGAGAGCACATGGTCATCCCTGAGAGTAGGTGGCTGATAATGAATAGGAAAATGTATGGTATGATGTAAAGAAGCAATAAATACATATATAATACGAGCTGGACCCCGCAGTTGTTGGACTCAGGCTGCTGGATGGTTCCACCTCTGTCTGCATTTTGATTCCCAACTTGCCATGCTTTCTGAGTATTCTTCTTTAAGTGATGAATCTGGTCTTAAGTTTAGTCTTTGTTTCAGGATGAATTTGGATCTATGGCTCGTGAAAGAGGAAAATTCTGAACCACTCAGTAGCTAGACAAGTGTTGGTAAGAGCCCTGCGTATGACAGAAAGAGATTTAACAACCAGTAACTGACCCAGTATATTTTCATTTATGTCTGGAATTTGTTTCCTTGATTTTTATTTTTCCAATGTTTTCATTGGTTTGTTTTTTTTGCTAAGTGCATCCTTCTGGACTTGTCTATGAAAGAACAAGAATGTAATATAAATCATTGCTACTCGTGATATAAATGGTTAAAACACACTTGCATCCATTTTCAGAAAACAAATGTTGTCCACTAAAGAGAAATCTCCAAGGATGCACCCACTGACTCCTACTATTTATGAGATATATATTATTTATTTGACCTAAATATTCTTGTATGGCTTCCCATCTTGTAAAAACGAGCACAAGAGATTGTACAGCCAGTGTATTGACAAGCTGCCTGGAACTACTCGTCTAAACCATAGGAGCACTCTGCTATTACTTTTATTTTTTCTCTGTAGCTGCCGTGATTCCGTTGTGTATCTGTTCCACAGACTGGCTTCGTTGGTCTTTTTTTTTTCAGTTCTTTGACATTTCATTGCCTGTGCAGTATGTAAACTATGGTTACCAGAGTTAAGCAGTGTTTGGAATATATTTATTTTAAAGTATTTCAGTTCCTCTTTAAATTAGTAGATATATGAGCAGGCTAATTAGAAGTGAGTCAATCTGAATTTATTTCAGAATGAATACAAAACATGTTGAAAAACAGCCACGTTTGGAAAAGAAAGTCTTCCTCATAGATTTCTCAGCTGTACCACAGCATACAAAAACAAGGCCAGCAGAAACCAGAACTTTATCTGAAATTCATGATTGATTACCTTGGAAGTTGTCAAACCATTGCAAAAGTGAAATATATAAAATCACTCACTATGTTAAACCCAAACCACTTTGGCTGCAACTTGGTTTCCAAAATGTGGAATACATTTAATACTAGTTTGAATAGACCTATGGTCTGACCACCCCATTTCTGGCTGTTCTAAACACCTGTTTTCATTTAGCTGTACAAGACGGACCAAAATCCTGCACTAGCTTTACACTCCAAACGACTCCACTGAAATCAGCGATAGCAGTTGATTTTGAACACAATCCACAGTATCACACTTCATTTCTTCTGGAAAAACAATATTATGGGAAAACTACAGTGTAACTAGCCAAACTGATGGGAATTTTACAAGATGACTGTAACACAGTTAAAACCCAACTGTGCTCTTGTGGCTTCATTCTCTCCTTTCTCTTTGGATGCTAGCTCACTTTCTCCTGCCCTTGTGCTACTTGAAAGCTGCCACATTTCATGCAGAAGCTCCAGGAAAGATTTGTGATAGGGGAATATTTTATGGAAATAGAAGCAAATTGAAGGAAAACAAGTAAAATTCTGTTTAACAAACAAACCAGATGGTTCCTTAAATATGTAATATTAGTTGATTGGTACATTTTAGTCCAAAAATCCATGCTGTTTTTTTATCTTACATTTTCATTTTCTGTTCCAGTGGATTCAAAAGAAAAACCAGCTGCATGATCCATCTATATGTTTGATGATTTACCACATAAGTTTTTGAGAAGTTGATTGTAGTATTCAACCTTGTCACTAGTTTTACCGTTTTTATATGTAATAATGTTCTCATACATCATTGTACCCATCAAGCACTTTCGAACAAGCTACTTTGGTCTGTATCTATAATAGCTGTGTTACAGAATTAGTGATTGATTAAATTTATTTCATCAAATCCATCGAGGGAAATTTTTAGCAAATGCCTGTTTTAGTGTCTTGTCCACTATTTTATGTTACTCAGTAGTTAAGATGTGGGCTTGGCTTTTGAGAAATATAAGCTCAAAATCATGTTTTGCTGCATACTTGCGTTCTAATCTACGTCAGTCCCCATGCATGGGAGGAAGGTCTTGTATTCTCCAGCCGTCCAGTTTCTCTCTGTATCTAGTTTAGGGTTAGATAATCCCTGAGAGTAATTTCAATTTACTTATTTTAGAAAGGACCAGTCACCCTTTGAAAGTGCTTGCTTCTCTTTCTCTTCATGATGGATGGAGCCCAGGTCACTTTTTTAGACAAAGTGACTTAAAGTCCAATGAGGTGAACCTCAGTCTTTCAGTGTTTCAGCTCCTCCTCTCTAAAGTAGGCACAGAAGCTTTACCATGCCGCAAGGATGTTAATAACTATGAGATATTAATGAATCATAATAGAAGTTATATGAATATAAAGATCTGTCTCATGGAAAAGGAGAGCTTCTCTCTCTGTCCAATTGAAACTTGCTTGTACTTTTGCATATTACCAAAGGTATGTTTGCTACAATCTGATATTAGGAAGATTTTTATGTACAGAATATCGGAAATATCCATTTTCACATATTGATATAGGAAAGATTTTTACAGGCTTATTTGAAAACCAAAATGTAAAAGTATATATTTTACCCAGACTTCTAAAGAAAGGACAGCCCCTTAAAATGTGTTACTGCACCTTAAAAAAATATTCAGCAATTCATCTTACAGCCATGCCTATGAAGAGTCCCAGTATGAGGGGCCACAGAAAAGAGGGATTTGAGGCTCGCTAAATATGGAGGTTTTGTTCGTGACTATGGACTTTGAAGGGCATCTTCATTCTGGAGTGATGTTTCCAGCAGTGAATGTAGTAAAACACGGGCAGCTTGAATGGATCGTGATGACCTCATAGAATCATAGAATCATAGAATAAGTGAGGTTGGAAGGGACCATTAAGATCATCAAGTCCAACCGTTAACCTACCCTGAACCTACTCATGTTACCTACTCATGTCACCTTGCAACAAAGATAAGCTGCGTAATCAAAAAGCGTGTTAAACTAGGGGGAGGTATTTCAGAAAATTTTCCTAAGTTTATCTGATCACTTTTTTTTTTTTTTTTTGGTAAGAGACTGCATGGAAGATGACTCAATGAAATGTCTCAGAATGAATCATCATAGCCAAGGAAAGCAATGCATGAAATGGCAAAACTGATGGTAACCTCACAAGTCTCTCTAATGGGCTATGTTGCTGTTCCATATAACTTTTTCTTTGTGTATGTGGGAGTGGATCTGTGGTAAAGCCGGGATGTCTGAAGCCGGTTCTTCCTCAAAGTGCATAGTCCAAGCTGTGTGTAGGGGGTAAATGTTGGTGTAGTGTGCTTCACGGGTGAGTGCACTTGTGCATATGGTATGGCGTTCCTGGTGCTATGTCACTTAGCATTATGTCACTCCTTGCTCTTTTTGTCTTATTGCAGCTCAACAACTGATAAGTTTAGCATTAATGTGCAGAAGCAGCTCCCCATGGAGCAGATATTTAAGGCCGGTATTTCAATATCAGAATCCCATAGGCACAAATTAAAACCAATCTCTCCTTGCAAGATTTATAGCTTTCTCTGCTTAGCAAAAGCCAGACATTGTTTCCTGCAATGTCACTATTGCTGCAGCTCAGTAATGGATGTGACACTAATTAAAAAAAGCAGAGGAGACAAAAGCATTCCTGTTGTAACTTTAGCAAAGCTGCAGGCAAATGTGGATTTGACCCTAGTGTTGCATTTTGGAGACCTGCACAGACTAATACTTGTGTCTGTGCCAGACGTTTGTAGAGCAGGTTACTTTTCTTTCTTGTTCTCTCTTTTGTGTACTCTTTTTTTATTAGGCACCTATCGGCAATGTCAGAAGCATTTAGCTACTTTTTCCATGGAACAAGCTGTGTGACTCAGGGAAAACACATTTTATTTCATGTGCATTTTCTTACAGACCAATCTGCTCTTTTGTCTTTACAATGAGAATGATAGAAGTTCTGAAACACTTAAGTTAGAGCCATGGTTCATAAGAAAAGTAATGGAAATCTGTGATACAAACAGGATAGAATGAATGAGAAAGAAAATATTAAAAGACTGTGTGTCCTCACTAATCAAAAGGAAATGGTTAGTACTGCAACATTTAATGAACGGAGCATTCCATTTCTTTATAGCTACCTACAAAAAACTCTTTGAAACAACCAGGACTTTGAGAGAGGACCCTGACCCACCTAGCTCCTCTTGTTCTGCAGCAGTGACCTGGAGCTGTCAAGACATAAACTGCACTTCAGAAAGTGCCAATAGCTCTGCATGAAAAATGTAAACATGTTTCACAACATTGCTGTACGGGAAAATTCACCCATTCCTTGGAGTCTGGAGGCACTTTGTTTCATCCCGTCTTTGTTCTGTTTTGAGCAGGTCCCCTGTGAAGTGCTGCCCTAGAAATCAAACCCAGCAACAAACGACTATTTTTTGTTTTTAAGTTTGTTGGGATTCAGTGCCTTGGATGGGCATGTACAAGATGGGGATATTAAACATAGCAGTCATGGTTATTTTCCTGATTATGCAGCTTTTGTAGGATACATTCTTGAGCTGGTAAGGGAGTAAGTAACTGGGATTTACTTGGCTGTGCCAACAGCCAATGCTGAGTGAAACGCTTGGACGGACACAGGTTCTAGGAAACTGCTGTGTTCTCCTCACTAGCGTTTTTCAACCCCTGTCCAAAGAGTCAGATTGCTTTAGAATTGAGGTCAAAGTTAAACGAAATGGTTACTTCCTACATACATCAAAGACTTCCAGACAGAGGGAAGGAGAAATTCCTTCCTGCAAATGTAATGTGGAAGTACAAAAGAGAGAAAATACTAATAGCTTAAGCTCCTCTTTAGTTGAGAGGGCTACAAATATTCTTGTTGCTTACTTGACACCTTGGCTGTATGATGCACACTTGACTGGGAGAGATGGAGCAAAGGCAGGTGGTTCCCCAGTTACTTTACACTGATGTAATTACCTGTGTGGACATATTTAAATACATATCTGTGTAGACATACCATCATGTGTGGCATACAAGGACACTCTTCTCCTTGCTAGAGAAGGAACCAAAATCTCCAGTCTTCACACACAGTTCCCTTCCTACCGTGTTCTGCACACCCAAAGTAGGCACTGTCCCAGTCCAGCCCTGTGCAGCTGCCTGGGGTCCTGTTTGTGGTGAGCAGCTGGATGTGGCTTCAATGCTGTGTTCTCTGTAGGGAGATTACAGGGTTAAATATTTTGTTCACTCCAACATTACTGTAATGTTTTTCAGATTGCCTTCTGGCTGGTGTCCTTACAGGTTGTCACAGCATGCTTATTACAGCATTGCAGGGAGCTGTCACTACTACAAAGCAAAAGCAAGCTCGGCTGTTGTTACATACCAAGAGGTCAGTGCTTTACTGATTAATGCAGGAAAGATGTATTGATGTGCAAATAAAACCATTCAGCACTGTCTGTATTTGTAGAAATGGTTAATTGTGCCATGAATAAAAATCCTGAATATATAAAAGGCTGGAGTAACGGCCTTTGTTTCTTTTAGGTAACTGAGTTCAGCTGATTCAGGTCAGAACTGCACTGGGCTGAGGTCCTGTTATTATCACTCTACTGCTAACTTTGTCAATACCTCAGTGCTGGCAGGTGTCATTTTGTGCTAGTTACTACACAAAGATGTCGCACAGAGCTTACCAGAGCAGACAGCGGAAGGCAGAACAGATGGATGGGGGGGATGGACCCAAAACAGATGAGCCAGCAAACAGCTGGTGTGTGTGAGGAGGGATGAGATGACAGTGCAGCAGGTTTTTGTAACCCTGCTCATTAACTGGGCACATGTAGCTGTATACCAGATATGCTCAGCTAGACTACATAGTAGAGCTCAGTCTTGGGGAATTTAAGACCATAGTGGCTTGGTGAGGGAGGACTCATGTCACATATGAAGGGCAGAATCTTAGAAAGTTCTGACAGGAGTGAGAATTAAGCTTTCAGGCAGATTTTATCCTGTGAATTCTTGAGAGGTATTAGGGTAGCAAGGAGGCAGTGAAGGTAACCTCTGGTGTAGGTGGTCAGGGACGTTACCCTCACCCACTATTGGCCTCTTGCAATAGGACCCAGCTGGGCCATCAAGCTGGCATCTTTCAGTCTTCTGTTTTAACGTTTAATTAATTCCATAAATATTTCATATGGAGATTCATTACGCAGCTTAACTTTAAGTCGGAGTTCCTTTTTTTCAATCTTTTTTTCCCCCCAGTTAGCACTTATGTGGCTTTTCCTAGTAGTGGTGTGTTCTGGAGCAAAGTGCATTTATCTCCTCTTAACTAAACAGCAGCCCGTGAGACACAGTGTTACGCAGCAAAGGTAAAAAGGGAAAAGTGAGAACAAGGGGATTATGAAGAAAATACATTAAGATCCTTTTCCTATATCCGAGTCCTAAAATGAAGAAATGTTCCTCTTTTGTTCAGCCAATCAAGTGAAAATTCCTGAGGGGTAAGAAGCAAACAATTCTCACCATAGATGAACTGTGAATTATATTTGCAAATAACATTTTTAGTTATGCTGGTGTATCTGAACTTCATGCTGATGGAAGCCCAATGCAAGAGCCTGTTAACCAGAAACCAATCAAGTGTTCAAGTGTTTATCATCTGTTGTTTCAGGTTACATTGGTAGTTTGTTTAGCCGTTCTCTAACAGTAAAAGGAGGAGGTGAGAATTTTGCTGATTCATGCTTTTAAATGTACAGATTTTAAGCATGCAGTTCTTGACACATTGCAGAGACTGTCAGGGACGTGACCGCTGCAAAGTCTGCAGCCCCAAATGTTTGAAAGCATTACTCACACATCTAAAGCTCATGAAAATATCCTGCATGATATAGGGGGGGGGATTTTTCTTTGTTTTATTTAGTAATAAATTGGGGTTGTCTTATTTGCCCTCTGTCTTTGAGCCATTAGGATTCACAGGAACATGCAGCCCGCTTTTGTAACACATTTGCTGAGGCTTCCACATACAGCATTGAAGCTGGAAGTACTGAAATTACGTCTCTGGTGAAGTCTCTAAAAATCTCTAGCTATTTAAGTGTGTAACTATCACTATTTTCCATGTGGATACATGACCAAGAATTCTGAGCCCAAATACCATTATTTTAAGGGTAATGGACTGAGGCAGAGAGATCAAGACCATCCGCCCTTTCCTTTTCCTTATTAGCTGTAAGCTGTGTGATGCAGAAAGGACTGTCTTCATCTATATTGCACTGTGTATAACACAATGCCACCAGGATATAAATAATAAACAATGATGATATACAAATTTAGATAGTTAAGTAGCTGCCTCTGCCTTTGTTGCTTTGAGAATTTGAGATCTTCTCTTTAGCAGGAGAATAAGGCAGACGTAAAAATTGCAGCTTTCTTTTTGAAAGGAAGCTTTGTACTTTATGTTTGAAAGATACTGTGATTATTAAGACCCCAAGAGAAATTAAATTGTGCATGGCTCAATTTGAAAAATTGCTTCTTTAGGCATCCAGAGTGCCAGTGCCAATTCCAGAAATTTTGTTGGTGTTTGGGGAAGGCAGGCAAACAAACAGAAACCTCCAACTTGTATTGTAAGAAACCCAGGAGACAAAAAAAAAAAAAGGAAAACAACCTAAATCTCAGAAATACAGAAGATCCGTGAGCTGCAACAGAAACAGCCTATTTAAAGTGATCACATTTTATAAATAACCCAGCAAATTCTGCAGTGTGTGTCTTTCCCCATCTATTGTCCCCACGGGGCTTCGCTAGGTTTAATCTCTGCTGTTGTATGTAGGCAACTTGAGTAAGACAGTGCCGGTGTTTCTGTTGAAATCCATGTGACCTGCCAGCTGGAAGGGTCCAGCATTTTTAAGAAAGCAGGACAGTTTAATTTCTGAAAGGCATGTCCAAATCACTTAAAACATTACAGTGAAAAAATCCAATGCTTTCATCCAAACAGCTAAATAATAAATGCAAAATGCTGGACCTTGAGCTGGATGTCATTCAGTGCAGATTTGTTGAACTCCTGTGCTGGTTACCAGGATAAAGAAAGATGTAATACATGTTTCTGTTTATGTCTCTGGTTTTGTTTGGATATCTATAATTTTTCCCCCTGGGGGAGTTCTTCTCTGACCGAAACGTTTTTATAGCGCAAGAAAATATCTGCAATAGTTATTTTCTCGCTGAAATAATTTGTTTCCTTATTACTGGAAGTATTAACTAGATATATACGGTGCACAGGCTCTGAATATATGGGAACTGTAACTAGGTAATACTGTAAGCTTCGAAATAAGCTGATCTGAAACACTGAGTAGTTGTAGGAAGAGAAGTAAAATAATTTTCTTTAGTCTTGAAGTTAATTAACAGTTTGTTCTCGCAGAAGATACTTCACTGAAATTTCTTCTCAGTGTGCTTCTAAATTTCCTATTTTACTGTACCAGCCTTCAAAGAAAAGGAAAAAAAAAAAAAAGAAAGAGAGGACAAGCAAGGTTTGTTTTCCTCTACCTCCCCAACATCTTTATGCTTTTACTGGGAGTGAGCTGAGGGTCCTGTTTGACATGACAGCTTTTTCTCTTGTATTGAGTCAGAACCCTCAGAACCTCAATCACACCATCAGCTATTATCTTCCGGCCTCTGTGAACCCTCTCTGTCCCCGCTGCACTGAGAAGCATCTATGTAATTTTTCTCTCTGTACCCCCATCTTTCCACCCCTGCCCACCCACTGAATCACAGCCGATGTTTCCCTCCCACTCCACGGGTGCTTCCCTAGGCGCTCTGCCAACCGGCGCCTGCCAGACCCACGTCTGCATACACACTGCCAGGCTGTCCTCCAGACAGGAGGGAAGTGGGAAATTATAGAAACAAGCTTCCAGCCATCCACAGGCTGTGTCTACACAGGGCCTGTCAAATCAACCAGCAAAATACCACGGGCCCAGGCAGGATGAAAGTGGAAAAGAAATTACCTCCTATCAGCTGATGTGCACTAACTGTGTAGATACTCAGTCTGTGGCAAAAGCAAATCACAGAATCACGAGCCTTTCCTTGCAGACATCTAACAACATCGGTGCAGACAGCCGTTGCAGGGCAGCTGACACACAGCTACTTGTCACCCCACAGTAACTTGTCTGTGTGCCTGAGGCTTCTCATTTTTGGCCGTGTTGCTAAGGTACATCCAAGGTTGCCAACAGCCAGGGTGGGAGAGTGATGTTCGTATCCAAAAACATGTCCTGAAAACACAGTCTCTCAGAGAACTGCAGCTAGAAACCCACTGTATAAATTTACTGTTTTGATCCCCCTTTAATGAACTGCATGGGGAGCATATGTGAGGTATCTGTCCTGGTACAAGAAAGTAGGGACAAAGTAGACAAGTGGGACATAAGGCATTTCAGGGCAGGCTGTGCAAGGCAGCAGCTGTGCTGGGAAAGGGGGTATGCCCGACCTCTAGGAGGGAGTGGGAACGAGGGAGTGACAAAGCACCACAGGCTCTGGGGCCATCCCTGCTCTTCAGCTCCCTTCATAGCTCAGTGTAAGAGGGCTGCGGGAGCAGCAGCTTCGCTAACTGAGAGGAATGGAGAATTTCCTGCAGTAAATTTTGAGTGAGATGAGCGATATGTGACTGGTGTGACACTGGTCTGTCCAGAATCACCAGTCTGTGCTGAGCACAGCTCACATATAACTGTGTAACTTATTCTGTCTTTTTTACTCTATGCACCATCAGTGTGGCCATGGATTAGTCATTCCAATGTCATGCAAAAGCTTCCTTAGAAGGAACCAAATGACAAAATCCAAAAAAGTTTATAGCCCTTTTTTCTGTCTAGGCCATGGATGCACAAAACGATTGCTTGGGCAGTTGGCATGCCTCAGTGCCGAAAGAGAAACTTACAGCAGGAGAACAGGAAACAGATGTGGGCAGGGGAGAGTGCAGTCTCCTGTAAGTAGGGTCTACTGTTACTAGAGAAGTTTCTATTCTGAATTGCTGATCTCTTTTTTTGCCGTGTTTCAGATTTGGTATGAAAGGCCTGCCAATAATGCATATTGCTTTAGTTGTTGCTAGGCGATGTTTATACCATTCAAGGACTTTTTTCAGCTTGCCATAGAAGCTGAGAAGGAGCATAGACAGAACAGTGGAATGGCCAATGGCATATTCTGTACCATCGATGTCATGCTCAGTATATAAATGGTGGTTGGCCAGGGGACAGGAATCGGCGATGACTGCTTGGGGCAGCCTGGGAAACCAATTCATCAGGTGTTGAGAGTGACTTGTGTCTTGTATATTCGTTTACCGTTATTGTTATTGTTATTTTCCTTTTCTGTTAGTGTTCTATTAAACTGTTTTTATCTCAGCCCATGAGGTAGTTTTTTCTTTCTCCTTTTCTTCCTCTTCTCCCTACAATTCTGGAGGGGGGAGAGGGAGTGAGCAAGCAGCTGCCTGGTCCTAGTTGCTGGCTGGGGTTAAACCACGACACCACCCCAGTTTTTGGAAATTTTTCACCTCAGATCATTTATGAAACTTTGAGTCTCTCTATGAAGTTTGAAAGGGATTGATTTCTCTTTCCAGTTCCGTTATGTGGTGCTGAAGTCTTCTGTGACTACCTTGGCACTCAGAACACAACAGCAGCTCGCTATAGTTGTACATCTGAAGGTCTGATCTTTTGCTCTGGTAACAGAGTATTGAACTGATATTAGAGATCCCAAAAAGCCCTAGTAAACCTGTTTTCAAGTCCTGCCAGAAGCATTAACTTGCTGCTCCGTTTCTGAACCCAGCGGAGCAGACTGGTGCCTGCAGGCAACGTACCAGTCACGTTTGGTTCAGAGTAGGAGTGTGCTTTAGGAGCAAGTGTCCCCTTAGCATGCTTTGATTCACATCAAAAATTGGTCTTGGAGCACACAGATTGGGTTGCCTTTGAATGTAACTAAACCAAAAGATGCTCTCCAGGAGCACCCCTGTGTACTGCTGCTGCCGCTGGGTGGTTTGGGGGGTGGTACGTAGGGGCTGTGTAGGTGTTTCTCTCTGCAAATCCATTCCTTTTGCTCCTCATTATGCCACACATAGGCATCACGTTATCATCTGCATGGCCAGTAACAAACCTTCCTAGAGGTTTGGAATATAATTTCTTTTCAAGTTAAAACCACGAAACCAGAGGTTTAGGGAAATACCTTAACTGACAAAGTCTTAACTGAGAAGTCTTATCCACGATTTTTAGTGCAAGTATCCCATTCATTACCACCTTAGGAGAGGAGGAAAGAAAAATAGCACTACTTTTTTGGTAGGAGCTTTTTCAAGTACTGCTAAAATACTACGTCTTTTTCAGGCTTAAATCTGCACTGAGAGGAAGATTAATCAGAATCTTATTGGTGGCTCAGAGGCTAAATTAATAGATGCAGACCTCGTGATAAATAAGTATCTAGCATCAGGGATGGGGACAAACCCATGGAACAAATCAAGGAAATAAAGTATAGACTGGATAATTGTCTACCTGAAGATATCCTGAAATGAGCTTACTGTTGTATAGACTCTATAAAGTTTACAAATTCACCTTGAAGCTGTATTATTCAGTCTTGCTAATTTTAGTTAGGTTCCTAGCTCATACCTAACTTGCCAATGAGCTAATTTGTTCTTTTCCCAGTGTCCCAATTAATTTTGCAGTCACCTGGACACTCGGCAGTTTTTTCCAAAAGCTGGCAATAATGTTTGTTGCATTTAATCTTTCATCTTCTTATTTGTCTATATTGATATTATTTTGACATAATCTTGTCGTGTAACATACTTTTCTTTGATGTGCTTTGACACAATTTTATGTTTTCCTGAAAGTATCAGGTGCTCCCATAGATTCCAATTAATGTTGTTTTGAGGTTGAGTTTATGACATGACACAGCTGTTGTGACAATGCTGTCATCTTCAAGGGAAGGTAAACGAAGGTGGCTTCAGCTAAGCAAACATCTACAGCTGCCGCAGTCACCATTTAAAAGTCAATCTTTTCTCAGTGTGTACCACTGACACCAACTGTTTCTCGTCCTATGCTTAAGAAATGAGCATTATTTTGTGGTTACTGATGGCAAAATTGAAGATTTTCAAGTGGGAGTGTTATGTACCAAGGCTGTTTTTTTTTAAGCAGGTTATCACCATACCCAAAGAGAAGCTGAAATCAGCTTGGTGTTACGTACACACACTGTAATGTTTCCAGACCTGCCTTGAAGCCATTTTGCTGCAGTGCGGCTATTACTGGTCTAGAGTCTTAGTTCACTGAAGCTCATCTGATGCTGCTTTATAAATGTATTCATTTAGCTTTTGCGATGGTTAAGCTATCAAAGCGCTCACACGCAAGCTCTGTTGGAAGCCCGGGAGTGGTCCCATGGAAACCTATCTGACAATTCACAAGTTTAAAGCAATTCACTCCTAAGTGCCTTTGTGGAGTGAAGCCTGAAATCACTTTGATAGCATCTATCATTTATTATAAATGTAATCTGTCTTTAACCACTGTGACTTATATACTTAAAAAAATTTCCCTTTAAAAGTAATTTTAAGGGCAAAAGACTGTATTTCATTCATAGTGATCCCCTCAAAGATCTCCCACTGCAATAAGTTTGGGAGAATAATTTCTTCTTCGCCAGGAATCACTGGATAAAATAGTCCAGCTTATACACGCAGTGGTTACACAAGAGGTAATGCAGGCTAGATGATGGCAGAAGTACCTTCAGGCTCTAAAATCTATTAACCTACTGGATAATGTACAAATAGAACAATTTCTGGAGTAAGAATCTGTCTGTTGTGCATGAGGAAGGAAATGTTAAACCTGGCATCGTTCATTCTGATGGAGCCCCTGTTTACACAGTGCCCACGTGCTTATTACAAGCGAGCAAGAATAAATTAGTGAAGACTGTTGAATGCTAATATAGTCTTATTCAGGCTATCTGTGAGCAAAAGTCTTCTTTAAATTCCATGTTTTTAGTAAATTCCTTCTGCAACAAATGCAGCAACGTGGAATACTCAAAAATGAAGGCAATGATAATGAAATACCATGGGTTGGGCAGGATGGGGACATTGACAAATGGGAGTAATTTGCAACAGTGGTAAGGATTTGGGTAATTGCAGTAGCCTACAGCACTGAGGGTTGGATTCTTCATAGCAAGCCGTTCTCACAGCTGTTTTCAAGGATCTGCTTATAGCAACAGACTTTTAAATTTTTAGGAAAGGAGGGCAAGAGACATTATGAATAAGTATGAGTTCATCCCATTAGTTTTAATGAAATCTGATAAAGCTGCAGTCCTTGAATATTCACAGCTTATCTACTGCCAGGGCCCTGAGGGCACTAATACGCCCTATTGGCCCTGCCTGACCTCCTCTGGGCCTTCCCCCACCCTGCCAATGGCCCAGGACCCCATTCCAGCCCCCTGGGGCTCTCAGTCCCTGCCCTGGCGATGCAGCAGCAGTGCCGGTCTCCAGGTCCCGCAGCCCTGCCTGGCCATCCCAGGGCAGTGTCTCACCCTGGGTACCCCCACTGAGCCTGCCCCTGGACCTGCCCCATCACAACAGACTTGCCTGATGACCTGGGTGCTTGGCTGACCTCAGCTGGTGTCCCCAGGTCTGCCCTGCTTGCCCACATGAGCGAGTGCCCAGATGAACTATTTCCACCACTGCAGAACCAGATGATTAAAAGGAAAAATGATTCTGGTGATTGCATCTGCTCAGTCTCGTATTACCCGAGCGGCCAGTCTGCTTCCTGAGCTCTGCTTCCAGGTCTGCTCTGAACATGGGTCTGCGTTAGGCAAAATTCGGCTTCCACAGTGAGTGGTGGGAGACAGGTGCCTCCAGAGATGGCTTAGTCCAGTCCAAGATCTGAATCTGTCTTTCCTTCTCCATGGACTGTAGGTTCCCGGCATCCTCCCTGAAGTGCCTACAGTTAGATCTGGTGAATACAGCTCCAGTATTGGTTTCCAGGTAGTTCTAGAAGTAATTTCCACGCACTGATATGCTGTAATTAGCAAAGGCCTTGCTGACACTTTCTGCCTAGAGATTAGATCACCCTCCTAAAAAAGGAGTTTCTAAATTGTATCCAAATAAACAGCATTAAATACTTCCCTAAGCATCAGTTTTCATGGTAAAAAATTGCTGCAGTGACTACAGAGAGAGTTTTTGTTAGCCCGAGGAGGGAGAAGGATCCAGGCAAATATGAAATGGGAGGGAACCTGAGAAACATCTTTATTCATATTGTCTATGCTATGAAACATGCTTGCTGCATGGATCTGAAGTGTATTATGCCAAATTTGGAGGTAAAGTAGGTGCCAGTATAAACTACGTGTAAGTAAAAGAATGACATTTGCAAGGATGGGGTTACAGAAAGGCAACTACAAGAAGTTCTCCATACACCATCCTGTAAGAATTTAATTTATTCTACTTTACCACTGCTGACTGGTTTCTCTTGCTGCCACAATCTTTCCCTTCTGCTCATCAGCATGGCAATCTCTGGCCATCATTTACTTGGAGTCTTGCACTTAGATTACCTTCAAAATTGTCTCAGCAGAGTGCTGATCCAAACCCCATTCAGGTCACTAGGAGTTTTGCCACTAACTTTGTGGACGTTTGGATCAGGCCCAGGTAGCTCCTTGCTGGCGGACACCACGGGCTCGTGGCTGTGCTGCCCTTGGAACCGTGCAATACTCCAGGTGTAGGCCAGGACTGTGGCTTTTTTCCAATCCAGTACCTTACACATAGTGAAATGTGGCGAGAAATGAGGTTTCTAGGAGGTGTTGCAATCCTTGCCTAGATTTGGACAGCCCATAAGCAGATGGTCAGCTCCTGGTCAGATGACTTCAGTTAAAAAAGAAAGAGAAGGAAGGGTCCCGGTGCAAGGGCAAGGATGGGTGAAGCCTCAGTTGTTCTGTGGCGGTGAGTGATGAGAATGGGGATAGAGGAGGATGGAAGGGGAAGGAAGATGAGCAATATGAAAAAGATAGTTTGATGCTTTCAAAATAATTCCATGCCATAACTTTAATTGCACAGAGAAAATGTTGATGACTTTAGCTCTTTAAATGCTAGACTGTAAATTCTTGTTTCTCTCCTTGCTTTCTTGCTGTTACCCCTGGACTGTCACTGTATCTTCATCAGAGTAGATGGCAAGCAGCTTTGGGTGGCACCTGAGACAATGTGGGAACTGGATAATTGTGGGACTGGCCAAATGCTGGAGGCTCTCTGTCGATGTGAATGCCAAACCACAGCTCAGGGCTGTCTGTACGTGGGCCTTTATTACACCCTAGAGAGCTTTCCAGGGTATTTTTTCTTTAGTGAAATGAATATCTTCCACTTTGACTTCCTTGGGTTGCGCTCAAAAGATTTTGGCATCATCCAAACCGAAACTGGAAGGCAGACAGTTCCTGCTTAGCATTCAGCCTAGAAATAAAAACACGTGGGGAAGTCTGACATAAGAATTCAAATGGCTTTCGTTTGCTAATGCATTCACCCAGTGGCTACAACGCTGAGCTGCTTCCATTCCTTCTCTAACACAATTGTAAATTAAATGATGCAGCCCTGATTGTGCTGTCAGATATAGCTACCACAAGCTCTTGGAGACCGGTGGGTCTCTGGTGACTTCAGAAGTCTGCCAGTGCTGGATCTACCTGGTCACTGGAACAATGACCAGGTCTAAAAGCCTGTCCTGCAAACTGAATTTGAATCAGTGATCCTAGCCAAAGGAGCCTTTCTGCCTGGTGACAGGAGGCCTTGGGCAATGTTTGGGAGGTTGGCAGAGGAAGGTAACCACAAGGAGCCCAGATGAAGCAAATGTAACTAGGGATCAGGTAAGTGGAAGAGCTTGATGTAGCCATGGTACCGAGGAAGGTGACTCCACTGTGGTGGGGCCATTCTCCAGCCACATGGACCCAGCTGCTGCTTACCTAATGTCCTTGCAGTGATCTTTGTGTTTCTTTGCCTGCAACAGGGGGCAGTGATATAAATTATTAGAGATACTGAGCATTAAAATGGCTCTCGATTTCTTTATTAAGAAATGGCACTTCCAAAAAGCCGCCTGCCCCTGAAAAGACTGCTGAGGGAAGAAATGTGATTAACATGAAAGCTGGGAAATTTGTGTGTGCTGCTCTTGCTCATACCAGCAGGTACTGGGAGAGATGCGCAGAGGAGCCGGTCCCTTGGAGACTGTTCAGATAACGTGAAAAGGGAGCCTTGGGAACAGATGTTTTTTCCCCTCTCTGCGACAGTCCTGGGCAAGGTGGTCTTGCCTTGTACAAGTTCGTACAGCATTTGTGTGGTTTTTTGGTCCTGTGATCCTTTTACTGGGAAGGTAATTATCCTCTGTCCCAGAGAAAGCTATTGAGGACATACCTGCCATGAGAACAAGCTATCGCTACAGGAACCCAGCCGTCCCTGTGGGCTGGTGCCAGCATAGTAACAAAGCTGTGTGTTTAAATTATACCGAGGTGGTTAATGAGTTTTCACCTTGTCAGGAGAGCAGTCCAAGGTTAAAGAATGATGTGTCCCAGAAACCAGAGTGAGAAAAGCTGAGTTTTGAAAATATACAACTTGCAGGGTGAGCTGGTGTTTTAAAACAAAACTGTGATAGGATTTTCCTTTTTATGGAAGCAAACTGCAGCATTACAAAAAGCAGGAGAGGAGCACTATGATTCTGAGTGCAGTGTGACAGAACATATTTAACATGTTATTATGTTATCAGTGGAAGTGTTTAATGAGATTTAGTAGATGTTCCCTAAGCTGTCCTGTCATGTTTATATATTCAGATAGGGGCTGTATGAAGTGGCCTGTGATTTATTTGGCCGGCAAGCCAGGGCAAAGGGGGATTTCAGTATTTCATGCTACATCTCATCAAGCAAATCAGCAAATCTGTTTTCATTTTTGCTGAGATTATAAATATTGCAAATGAAAAGAATGGAGTAGAAGCAGTTTCTTTAGATTTTGGGAGGTGTTTCTATTATCTGCCACTTAGCATTTTGATTGCAAGGGTAACCCTACATATTATCAAAAATGTACATGTTCAATAGATTAGTAGCCAGTTAATTGGTGAAGGCTGACAAGAATCATATTTACCCAAAAATAAGGGAGGGGGAAAGATTTGTAACTATTTAGTGAGAAAAAGCTTTTGGCTTTCAATGTAAAGGGGTCCCACCCCTGCTATGCCATGGCCTCGAAGCTGTGCTTCCCGCATCACCCATCCTTTACACACCTGGATCTGAAGCTCCATCGTCTTGTCGCACCCCATGCCCACAGACCAGAACCCCAAAACAATGTCCCCACCATCCTCATTGCCCTCTTTCCCTATGCTTGATAGTCTCACATTGGTACTCCCTGTCTCCACAGCCTTAACTGCTTTTGACTCACTTTTCTAGTCCCTGGAGTGCAGAGCCTGCAGTGGGCGGTGGGCTGGGATCGTCTGCCTCACAGTGGCACAGACTTCTGTTTTCTGTTAATTGGCACGCACCGCCTGTGTAAAAGCTTTTACTCCCACCCCATTCACACTCCTGCTCACCTTATTTCCATATTTATCACAGTCTGGTCCATTTTGGTTTTGTGACAGCCATATTTAAGGCCAGACTCTCCAACACATGTCTGGATTGCTCATTGAAAGCAAGGCATGAGTAGAGTCTAAGATGTATTTTTAGAGCAATGTTCCTAGAAACACCTTTAATTGTCTTGAATTTACATAAATCGAGAAGCTTGTCATAGGGAATCATCACCAGATTAAAGTGTGTCTCACGAGAGTCTTCAAGGCTCTGCACAAGACTCAGTACTACTCAGTATTTTTAGTACTGAACTCGAAGCCAGAATAAAACTTGAAGCTTACACAAAGACTGTAGAAAGGCCCATAGAGAGGAGGGGGCAGATCTGCAGAGCAGTCTGGGGTGTTGGATAAGTTGACCTTGTTGCACAAAGTTGTATTTAAGTGTAATCAAAGACATGTTGTACATCAGGAAAACAGTGATGCTGATAAAAGCTTAAGAATCCCAGTGAGCATGTAGTTGAGTATGAAATCCTAGTTTGGCGCTACAGCAAAAATGGCCATGAGAGGTTTAAATAAAGGACTGCTGAGTTGAAAGGGAATTGAACTCTGTACTTAGCATTAGTAGGGTTGGTACTTGAGGGCTGCACCCAGTTTATACATTCATGTTTTTTAAAAGAAAAAAAAAGAATGAAAAAAAAATTTCAGAGGTTGCAAAAAAGACATATGTTTTTTCTGAAGAAAATGCTTTACAGTGAGAAATATGAAGGGCATCTTTAAACCTGGATGGTTACCTGATGTTGATCTGTATCACTGTATTTGTCTAAGTTTATGCTTTGCCTGGTCCAGGAGGTCCCAGAGCCAAAACTTGCAGGAGGTCGGGAGCATAATCAGGGCAGGTGCTGATGGATGCTTGTCCTCTTAGCATGTTCTTCCCCAGACATCTGCTCTTGGCCCAGGTGGAGAGTGGGGACAGGATGAGGGACTGGATGGACCATCGCTCTGTCCATGTATGGCTGTTCGTGTGCCCCTGACAGTTTGTCCTGGTCCTAATATTTCTTTTAAACAAAACTAAACTTTTGGGCTGATTGCAGGGGTAATCATGGAAGAAACGGAGCCTGTGATAAACAAGGGAATGCATACTGGAGCATCTAACAGTTCCTTTTGCCCTAAAATCTGTTCCTGTTTGCAGTGATAAAGTCTTGAGGGTAATTTAAAAAAAGTAATATGAAGTACATGTATAAAAACCTGACTTTATTTGCATGGTAAAGGGACAGCTTGTTTTAACTCCTTGAAGATCTCTTCTCTGCCTAAGATATGACAATGTCACCTTCAAATGACACACAAGCTCACATGCCTACACCACCTCCTGCTTTGTAACCAAGTCAGTGGATCTGCTCCCTACAGATCCCTGAGAGGCTGCTTGTCTACCCAGCTTACTATTATGGAGATCTCTTGCTGTATCTCTTCAGTGTGTATTCATCATCACCTTAAGGAAGACCTGGAGATGCCTCTCTGCTGCCATAGAAAGAGGGCAGGATTTGCAGTAGGTTGCTCTTCACTGCCTCTGTACAGCTCCCTGCTGCCTAGCGTGCGTTCCAGTATGAGGCATCCAAGTGACGAGACCCACAGAGCTCCAGATTCCACCAGGAGGACCAGGGTGCTAAAAATCAGGCATTAAAATGGCACCTAATGGCAATTTATTGTCAGTGTCCTTTTTCTAGGATCTGGGCATTAGCCTCTTTGTGCTATAATTCCTCCGCTGTATAATACTCAGTGAAATAATGGGGATGACATGAGGTTAAGTATGTTAAAATTGTGAAAATACATTAATTTGTGAACCATTTGGGTAATCGCATTTGGTGATGGGGACCTTGCCAGTGCCTTGGGCAAACAACTCCCCAGATCTGTGTGGCGCACACAACTGGGAGTCAGTCTAGAGAGATCAGTCAAGAAACAAATCACAGCCATTGTGCCAAACAGAGATGGAAAAACATCCCTCTAGGATCACACTGAAAGCCTTGCCTTTCCCTTCAGAAAATCTTGTTATAGATTTCACGTGTCCAGCAGAGTTACAAAGATAAAAATGTTCATAGAAGTGCTTGGTAGTGATAAAGCATAGATGTAACGCTTCTGATAGAAGGGTGGATAGTCCTGCTGCCTCCTCTTGTTTCTTTCCCTGCAATCATAATTAGTGTACCTTAGTCACCGTCACCAAAGATTCATGGTCAGACACATGGGGGAAATTGTATGTGTCACTACTGCTTCCTTTAATTGTATCAGATGCACATTAACTGGCAGGGTCTAGACACTTGTGTCCCACAAGATAGCATTTAAATCTGAGTTGGAGAGAAAGATCATAGCTGCTAAAACACAGCCCTTCCTCTCTTGATTCATCTCTGCATTCAGTTTCTGCATTTTAGAGTACGTGGAGTTTTCTAATTGTTGTTCATTTACAACGTGTTCTTTAATGCATTGTGTTTTATGATGGTGCCTTATGAGTTAGTTATCGGTGACTGCAGAACTGTTGCAACCATTAGTTTTGACAGTACTGTAATCGTTTAGTAAAGGCAATCACCTATTGCTTTTATAGTCAATTTTTTACTGTTCAGATCCCATTCGCGCTAGTTTATTTCATTACTGTGCAACTTTTCCAGCTGGGCTTATGCAATTTGCCAGGTTATGCTCATAGATATAATAATGACTTGACTTTAGTGTCTGAAAGGCAAGCGAGAGGCATGGTTTCTCCTTAGTTTCCATTAATATCATAAGCGCTTGCATTACACAATACCATGGGATACAGGTTAGAGATATGTTGGATTTGCCAGGTAGTGTTTATTTCTAATGGGAAGGTTCAGAAAGCTTTTTCCTATGTCTTTGGAGAATAAATTAGAGCAAAGCATGTGACAGAGCTGCATGATTTGCCAAATGTCCACAGGTGGAGAATCCCAACTGAAACATCAGAGAGACTTCTGGAGCCCACTGGCACCTCGCTACACTGTTGGCTGGAGGCATGAGAGCACGGGTTAGATTACCACACATCAGAAAGCTGCCGGTTCTTCAAAGTGAATTCTGCAATCAGTAAAACTCTTCCCATTTTTTAATCTTCCCATTGAAATGCAGCAAGCACCAGGAAATCTCTTCGTACATTTTGTGTATCTTTGTCATGTTCCTCCTGTCTTGCAGATGTTAGGATGTAATTGCCACAGAGAAAATGGCTTTCTGTGTTGTTTATTTAGGGAATAAGATGCAACCAAAGGTGTACTAAACCTCTAAACACATTGAGGCTAAGAATAAGACATACATATTCACAGCTGAACATTTTTACTTGAGCCTTATGCTGTGTGCATGTTAGTAGGAGTGAAACTGAGGGTTGAGTTTGTATTTTGCAGTATTTCACATTGGGCTGGAATAATAACGTTAGAGTTTTGTGTTTGGCTTGCAGATGGCTCCTCCGCAAAAGGCTTAAACGTATGGGCAGCAGTTCAGTTTCCATATCACTGGAGTCAAAAACAATTCATTATTTGGCATTTATTTCAAAAGTAAAAAGCTGGAGCCTGTCTGGTAAATAAACAGTCGCAGGACTTGAGCTTGACTAGTAGATACAAATCAAATAACGTATCTAACACACCAAATTCTGTGGTTATTTACAGGTGAAGCAGGCTGTTTAATCATCTGTTATTTCTAAAGGATATGCTGTCTGTGGCATTCAGCATAATTTAAGCAGGTAAGGAGAGATTTGGAAGTGGTTTGCTTTTAAACTTGCAGGAAGATTTCTACTTTACTTGCTGTGAAGTTTGGATTTATGGGAAAGGGAGTGAGTTAAAAATATGTTTTATGGTCATTGATTTGTAATATTCACGCTCACAATGTGCCCAGGCTTTTCAGTGTTCCTATTCCAAATTGTTCGCATTAAGCATTGAAAATGAAGGCTTAAAGCTCAGTTGGGCTGAAAAACAAGAACTCCATCTCATGAAGAAATGTTGGAGTTCCAAAATCTGGTTTCATTTTGTGTCAAAATGAAACTGCAACTTTTGAAAGGACGTTCACTGAGAATGATGAGATGCATAATGACAAGAGCGCTCTCTCGGGATGCACCACGTATAGGTGTCACTGCTTCCCCAATTCAGGCACAGGCAGGGCTGGGACCTGGGCTTCGCGTCAGCCACGTCGATTACTGGTTATTCTGGGCCACTGCTGAGTTCTCTCTGACATGGCACCTACAGGCCATTTCAGTTTTAACACTCATGATGAACAAGCAGCATTGAGATTTTGTAGGTCAGATGAGGTCCTTCTGTCTCTGACTTTTATTAAAACATCCACCCTTACTTGGACTTCTTGCAGGTTTCTTGAAATAAATACATTCTGCAAAATCCCTTGGTCTTGCCAAAGTGGAGTTTTCTCCATCAGCTCTTGATTTTGTTCCATGAATGTCTGACAGCTTGGATAAACCACTTGTAAAATCTTCCAGCAAGTAAATTCACATTTTCTCCCCTGGCTTAAGAGAGGGTGTAAGAGAAGTTGCGAAGTTACCTATGGAAGATTACTTGCTGGATGCGTGTGGAGGAGCTCCAGATAAATGGTGGCAAAGTTCCCTCACTGCCTGCATTCAGATTCCCCAATAAAATCTTCCCAGCTGCGGCATTTTAAAAAATAGTCAGTGCTGGTTATACAGAGGGTGAGCTACGGATGGTCCTAGTGCTGGTTTGATTGTCTCTGCTGCTTCCTTCTCTGCCAGCTATACCTGCCTCTGGTGCCTCATGTGCACATCACAGGGCAGGGGCTGTGTCATTTTTAACAGACTAGCCCGAGGACTTCTGCATGCTAATAATGACTTTCACAAGAAAATGAAATGTATTTGGGAGTCTCGACTTAGTCACACTGCCAAGTTTGTCTGGTTTAAGGGAGGAAGGTTTCCTAGGGTAAGACAGAACCGCATGCCTGATTTACATTAAAAATAAAATCCCTATCCCAAAATATCCTGTTGTGTGGCAGGGCTGAAATCTAGATAGACACAGCCTCAAATATTTCACATAACCCCACTCTTTATGACTGTCCGTTTTAGATCCAGCCAGTAGGTTTAAGATCAGGAAGGAATTTTTCTCCAGGTCAAACTAGCAACCACTGTCAATTTTTTTTGTTTTGTTTTGTTTATGGTCTTTTTTAGGGTCATCTCAGCTGTGTTACATAACAGAGTCTGTGTTCCTGCAGAAACCTAAGAAAAATTATACTCTTAATTTCTTCTAGGTTTTGGGAGTTTTTTATTTTTGCTTTTTTGTGCATACGTATTGTCATTTTTGAGGCTTTTACTCTTTTATATGAAAGATCTTAAGCTTGTTGGCGCATGTTATAGTCTTTTTTTTTTTTATGGCTTGTATTTGTCAGGTGCACCAGAGTGGATGTTATTTATGCTTTGTTGTTATGCTCCTGGGAGTCTCCTTCCCAGATTCAAGCACAAAAATCAATCATTTCATCTGGTCTTTGGCGTCTTGCAATAGCAACAGGCAAATTGTATTTTAGTACATTGGGAAGAGATATTACAACAGCTCTAAGTGTTTTGGGATCACAGCAAGGACAAGTGATGGAGACTGAAGAGGAAGTAAAAAATAGGACTCCGCATCATTCTGGAGAGGACTTGATGTGATTCATATAATATCCTGAAAAAAGAAATCATGAACATACCATTATCTTATTATCTACATGTATTTCAAATTAACCCAGTGAAAACCTTGCCGAATGTACAGATTTAAAACCTGACATTGCCTCACTGGATACCTTGCTGAAAATCTGTGAAAAAGGATGATGGATTTTGTGGGATCTCCTGCCTCCCAAGTGCCGTAGGAAATGTGGGAAAACATGAGAAAAGTCAGCTAGATAAAAAAACCAGCAAACAAACCACTTAATTTCCTGTGGTGGTATTCGTAACCAGCTGTGTATAAATGCAATAGAGACACAAATGAGAACTGAAGACATGTGAGTAAGGGGAGTAAGATGGGGGAAAGATGAGTCCAGAACTTCTGCTCCTGCCTCTCTTCTCAGTACACCAATGGGTTTAAATAACCTGGGAAATGAGAACCAAGACCTCTGACTCCTCCCTATTTGGGTGCCTCAACTCCTGGGCACAGGCTCATGGTCACTCTTGATTAGTGTCTGCTCTCCTTTCAGGCACCATTGAATGTTTTGCTGCCTGTGGAGCAGGAAAAATCATGGGGACAGCAATAAGAAGAGCCCTTTTCAGAGGAGGTGAGAAAATCATGTCAGAAATCAGAAAAGAAGAGGCCTGGAGAGACGGATGGGCTGCAGTGGGTCGTGTTGGTGTATAGCGAGACCCTGATCCTCTGCTGACACAGTGACACATTGATGGCCATACCTGATCACAGCAGTGGTGTGGGACTTTGCCAGCCTAAGGAGCGAGGAGCAGAGCTCGAGGTGGGGCTGTGCCCCTCTTGCCCTCAGCCTTGTGCTGTGGGGCTGGTTTCAGATTCGCTCGCTGCAGCTAGAGCTGAGCCAGGGATAAAAATGCTGCCGTCTGTAGCTTGTAAATAAGAATTCACACGTGGTGCTAAGCCAATTTGCTGGTGTTATTTCCTTGTTCCTGTTGTTGCTAAAGCTGCACTTCGAGCAAAAAGCTAAAGGGATTGAAAGAGGCAGAAGCCTAAGAAAGAACTGCAGACACTAAAGTAGGCATTTCAAGGGCTTTCTTCTTTTGCACCGGTCATAGACCAGCTTTCATTTCTATACAAGCACTGATGGACTCAGGATTTATTTTATGGCTGATGGAATGAGTTGGAATTTGCCTGTGCAGTGGCTGGTTCTGCATCCCACATGTGCAGAGCAGTCCTATTGTCTTTGACAAGGATATTACCTGAGAAAAGTAATGGTCATGGCCACAGCATCTCGCTGTCTGCCCAGCTACTTGCAGTGTCTTTTTCTTAACAGATTCTTGTACGCTTGAGATGCAGCTTTTCTGGGTAAATTCATCATGTCAAGAAACTAAACATCACCGTTCAACCTTTGCAAAGGCATTTTCATGCTTCTGTGTTCTGGGCGTTTTTTTTTGCCTCTCCTTGAAGGAACCAGCTGGGATTGGAAGTAGATGATTCAAGAGTTGACAAGACAACATTAACTCTACCAGCCTTCTGCTGCTCTCAGTGAGTGCTCAGTTATCAGAGAGGCAGGGAGGAGGCAAGCAGACAGGGGTGATGCTGGGAAAGCACTGGGGAATGAACAGGGCAGCAAAGCTATACGGGAAACATTAGCAGAGGGCGTGATGTATAAGGGAAGGGTTTCCTCTAGGCAGGGATCTGTGCTGGAGTGATGGGCTCATGCGCATCTGAGAGGCAGCTGACAGGAACAGCGGTGGAGCAGGGAAGAAGGGACTATGGATTGGAGATGGTGGGAGGCATGAACCAGACCCTGGTGAGCAGAACTGCTTTGGCAACTGCTGCGATTGTAAAGACAAGCCTGCGCGCCTGCTGAGGGCCTGGTATCTCCCATAGAGTGGGCTGTGGCTAGATGAGGTGGGCCATGAAGGAGAGCTGTTACTGCAGATCCGGTCAGGAGCAGTGAGAGGATCAGGAATATGTGATTTTGCAACCGATTTATCTTTTCAAAGCTCAATCCCATCACAGTCCTCTTTGCCAGCCCTGCTCCTGCTCATGGTGTCACCTTTCCACAGCACTGCATGAAGAATTTGGAACTTTAAAAATGCAACAATGTCTGTCTTTCCTTGGCAGCAATCAAGATTCCCAGTTCAATGTTCGGTAAACATGCTAAAACTGAAGTAAACAAATCTCTAGCCTCCAGCCTGGTGCAGGGACTCTCATTCCCTCAATGGCTCTGTAGATCCATCCCTTTCCCTTTTCTAATTTGGCAGCAGCTTCAGGAGACCCATGACATCTACAGTTGGGTTGATGCTGCGGTAACTGGTGAAATGAAATAATTGACAAACTGGCAGCAACATTTTAACCTTCTTAAAATACTCATGCACTTTCAATGTATGTAAGGTTAGTATGCCACAGAAAGTGTGCTCAGTGCTAGTTTTGGATACATAGCCAGGCTATTTCTCTGCCAAGATTTGTGCTCTGAAATGCTGCCAATATTGAGTTATGCAGGTGGATGAAGGACATTCTAATGAGACAACAGCTTATTCACACACTTGTGCTTGTAAAATGGCTGAAAGTTGTTTTCATAAAACTTCCAAAACCAGAAATAGGTTTAAAACATTGTGTTTTAGTGAAGTAAGACATTAGATAGAAAATGCTTTAAAAACCATGAAAAATCGATTTTATACAGTAGTAGAATTGAACAAACAATAGGCCCTTTTCTCTTTTCAAATCATCCACAAAATGTGGTTGCTTCAATTTCATATAACTTACTCTGAAAAGTGATATAAATTTATGGGTGCAAACCTTTTGGTTTTAGTACGGCTATTTGTATGGGTGAGCATAGCACAAGCAGTTGCTTGGAAACAGATTCACCTGATCAAACTTGTAGATGTAATTTTTTACACCTGAGCTGATCCTCTAGACTCCACTTACAGTTAAAGCAAAGAAGGCAGCACTTTTGAGCTGTAGTTCACCTCATCTTGAGGTAGATGAAATCCATTAGATAAACTCTTCTCTGGAAGTGATGCTGCTGCTCTTTTTTTTTGATGGGCTGAAAGAGTATCCTGTTGGCTTGGACTGGGTCCAAAGAGCCTCCTCCTGCACAGCTTCACCCTTGGAGGGTCTCAGCCATCGATCAGGCCTTCATCCTTGGACCCCAGGTGATTTCAGATACTCTTGGAGTAGGTCACAGAGCACTTTGATGATAAAAGCCTGTTTCATAAGTCCTTGTAGAGAGCAAAGTACAGATTGAAAGCTCCTACCTTAGCCCGCAGGGGTAGTGTGAGATGCTGTTGTGTTTTCCATGAGGCTGGGGTGGCAAGCCCAGCCATAATGTAATGCTGGCACCCACGCAGGAGGTGATGAAGTTACGTATAGCCCAGGCCTTATTACTGCCTGCCAGGGTGGGACACAGCCTCTTAACAACTCAGCCAGTGAAGGAAATCAGTCTGATCAAACTTTGCTAAGTACTGAAATAGCTGCTCTGGAAATCAATGCTATTCATGCTCTGCTCTGCTCTTTGAATGGTATCATTTACTCAGAATATAACGTTGCACCTAGTGCTGCATCTTGCTGTCATTGAAGCATTCCTCATTGTATTTCTCAGTGCAAAGCTAATAGCTTCTATAGAAAAGGAATCCGAGACCTAAAAGTAAAAGAAGACGACAAAGAAAAAGGTGACAATCTTAGTAAACCTGCCAGTTCAAAGGTATATTTAGAATATATTGTAACTAAAGAACTGTCAAACTGAAAACGAGAGGCTTTGCTTCTCAAGGTTTTACATGTCCGTGGTTCACGGAAGTGAGAATACAGTAGGACATTTTGGCTTCACCTACACTTGAAAATTAAACAGGTTGAAGATTGTCCTCTGGAACTTAGGTCAGCTTGGAAATCCTCCTGATAAATTCTTTCAGTCTCCAAAACAGGATGGCTACATGAAAACTGCCGACAGGGGATTGTTCCTGGCAGGAAGAAAGTCAGTTCTTTAAAGTCTGCCCTTTACCTCTCTCTCTAGGCCAAGTCACTGAGATTACCGGTCAACGATGGTAAACTCAAAGCATTTTTGTGCCTGAATTCCAGTTATGGGCCAGTCATTGAAGAGGTTTTGCTTCCTGTGTACAAATCCCAGTGCTGGGACTGAGCTCCACACGTCTGTCAGGGATGTGTGGGTCTAGCACAGCTGAACTGGGATTGCAAAGTGGAGTGCAGTGGGTATCACCCGGTTTCAGCTAGACCGCACCTTTCCCATCTTCTCCAGGCTATATTGAATAGACAATAAGCAAGCCCTGTTTATCAAGTAGTGATACTATCTGTGCGCTCAGCAGCTACAACACTGATCTTTGGCAAACCCATGAAAATTTATGAAACTTATGAAAAATTTGGAAGATAGCTGCTTGTGTGGGGAGCAAGAACAAAGAAGACACTGTTTAAAAATTGGTAAGCAAATCTATTCTGCAGCCACTTTAAGAAGTGAGGAAACCTTTGGCATTACAGAAGAGGTTTATGTAAGCCAAAAGTGCTGCTGGTTTTGCATCTGAACCCTTAGATACTCAATCATTAGGTGGTGTGCTGTATATAGAAGAGCTACTGGAATAAGCAATGATTTTAGCCAAATCTTCTATGCTTTGAGATAGTAGAAGTTGCTGGCACAAGCACAGGGAGAAGCAAAGAAAGTGTAAGGTTTGAGATTTGCTATGACAAATTCAGAGTACCTCAGTTCTCTGGATTTCCAGTAAGTCCTGCTGCCACTCCCGTAGGACGTGAAGGAGGTGTTGTCAGGGGTGCCACACATCACAGCGCTGTCACTCATATGTGTGGACACACATATATCCCCACCCGAATCTGTTCAAATGAAATCCCAAGGACAACTGCGCAGGACAAAGAATCAGGTTCACCTTACTGTAGTGGGGATAGTGCCCAATAAGGTGAATGGACTTATACCCACTTTTTCTGAAGGGATGATGAAACAATTTTCTAGGGACAATCTCGTCTCTGAGAGGCTATTGTGGGGGATGAACGGGTTTTTGCTACACTGCTTTTCATGCTTTCAGTGACATCCCTTCATTCTGCCAATAATAATAATTAGTATTATTTCTATCAGCATAACATTTTTTCTTTTTTTTTTTTCATTGACAGAGCTTTAAACTAGACGTGAAGGGGGAGGTGGATAGTATCAGGCTTGCCCCTGACAAGCTGTGGGATGACACGCCAGGGTTAGAGAGACAACATGCTAGTGAGGGCCCTCAGCCTGTTGCTCTGAGATGTGCTGGCTACACTGCAGCACACTTGAAGTCTTACAGAGTCAAGCCAGGGGCTACTGAGGTAACAGAATAATAGAAGCCAACAGGGAAACACCACTGAAATACCTCAAAGGAGTTGAGGGATGTTCCTCTAAGAAGGTGACACGGCCAACAGCCCAGCTGAAGTGCCTCTACACCAATGTGTGCAGCATGGGCAACAAAACAGGAGGAGCTGGAAGACACTGTGCTGTTAGAAAACTGTGACCTAGTTGCCATTCCTGAAATGTGGTGGAACAAATCTTGTGACTGGAATGTCGCTATCGATGGCCACAGGCTGTTCAGAAGGGACAGGTGAGGAGGGAGGGGCAGAGGCGTTGCCCTCTACATCAAACAGTATATAGACTGTGAAGAGCTGTCTCTGAAGAATAGCCACGCGCAGGTTGAAAGCTAATGGGTAAAAATTAGAGACCAAGGCAACAAAGGGAACCTTGTGGTTGGTGTCTACTATAGGCTGCCCGATCATGGGGAGCCTACTGATGAAGCCTTCTTACTCCAGCTGCAGGAGGCATTGCACTTGCAAGCTCTCATCCTGCTGGGGAACTTCAACCACCCCAACATCTGCTGGAAAAGTACCATGGTGAGCTGTAGGCAACCCAAGACACTCCTGGAATGCATTGAGGGTAACTTAAGACAGGCAATAAACAGGCCAACCAGAGGGGATGCGATACTGATGGTCAACAATGCCAGTGAGCTTCAAAAGAAGCATAGCCAGCAGGTTGAGGGAGGTGACTCTGCCCCTCTAGTCCACTCTGGTGAGACACCACCTGGAGTACTGGATCCAGCTCTGGAGCCCTCAGCACAGGAAAAACATGGACCTGTTGGAGCGGGTCCAGAGGAGGGCCACAAAAAATGATCAGAGGAATGGAACACTTCTCCTACAAGGACAGGCTGAGAGAGCTGGGGTTGTTCCACCTAGAGAAGAGAAGGTTCCAGGGAGACTTTATTGCAGCATTTCAGTACTTAAAGGGGGCTTGTAAGAAAGATGGCAACAAACTTTTTAGCAGGGTCTGTTGTGATAGGCCAAGGGGTATTGGTTTTAAACTAAAAGAGGGTAGATTCAGACTATATATAAGGAAGAATTTTTTTACAATGAGGGTGGTGAAACACTGGCCCAGGTTGCCCAGAGAGGTGGTAGATGCCCCATCCCTGGAAACATTCAAGGTCAAGTTGGACGGGGCTCTGAGCAACCTCATCTCGTTGAAGATGTCTCTGCTCATTGCAGGGGAGTTGGACTAGATGGCCTTTAAAAGTCCCTTCCAACCTAAACGATTCTGTGATTCTATGATTCTATGATTCTTCAGAAACCCGTAAATGGAGGAAGGACCCTGTGATAGGCACTGTGCAAAACAGAACCAAAGTAACAATTCATGATATGCAAAAATCTTCCTCAGATTGAGTGTCATTGATTTACAGACGTATTCATACAAATGTATATAAACCCAGACATTTCAGGTGACCAGGAAGATTTACCCATGTTGGACACCTGCTCTTACTCGCAGTGTTCTCGACTGCTAACAATACATGTACAATGCACCTCTTCTTATCTATTTTTCAGGTCTTTCTCTGTCTAATGAGGCTTGAGAACAGACAGTAGTTCCTTTTCACAGTAAGCACTATGTCACCAAAAGTACATTAATTGCCAAATGATAAAATTAGACATATTCAAATGGACTATCTTGATGGATTCTAATTAATTATGGACACCAGTGCTATAATCAGAGATTGTTCATTGGGTAATGGAGATATTTAGTTTCAGCTGGATAGTCTTTCCCCTTCTGGTTTCACCTGTGCAATCTCAAAAGGCTGAACTGGGGAAACATAATTCAGAGCCAGGAACATCTTCTTCCCTCTGTTATAATCAAACTCACCTTTATGAAAAGTGATCATTTTATGCAAGCAGCTTGTGTGATGTTGAGCACATTCATCTATCATCTCTGTGACTCAATTAGATATTATCATGACCTTTAGTGAACTTAACTCTTACAAGAACTGTGCCAGACTGTGTACATGCCTCATCCCAGCGATGAAAGGAGGTGGACACCTGCATAGATGTGCCATGTCCCATTAGGTGGGATGCATATATCTGGGGCTTACTCACTAGCTGGTTGAAGAAACAAGACTTATATTCCACAAAGGAGGCCCTGAAACAAAGCACAGGCAAAACACTTCCCCAGGAATGGAAAGCAGGGTTCAAGTCCCAGAATATTTCCTGGCCTTTGGCTGCTCTATTTTGCACGTGCTCATTTAAGGGCAGAATTTATTAAGTTGTGCCAAGCCGACTTTCCCAGCTTGGGTGTCCAAATGGCATAGAGAAGTCAAGTTCCACTCAAACCACCAGGACAAACCCAGGTCACCTCCCTGTTGGCTGCCATGTATTCTGTGCCACTGTCACAAAAGCTTTATGATGCAGTCTTACACTGCCTGAGCGTGTATAGCTTCCCAAATAGCAAAGTTGTATTATAATACAATTATATTTCTTCTCAAAAGTGACAAATAATGGAGTTAAATACATTTTGATCCAAATCAAAAACGTCTGCTCTCTTAATTCAGTTCAGCCTTTGTCTGAATGTTCTGGCTTCAGCTGAGACCATGATTGCAGAGATATCGGGCCATCTCCTTTTCTAAGAATATTTTCAGTTCAGCTAAACCCAAGGGGTAGTAAAAATCTTGTCAGAAGCCAAAACACGAGACTTCCAAGCCAAAAAAGGTTTTGACAAGTTCAGCTCTTGAGTGTTTGGCTGTTCTCCTGCAACCACACAAAATCAGAGGTAACAGTTTTCTGTGACTGAAAGTGAAAGTGACAGGAGATTCACTACCACATCCCCCAAAAGATTTGTAACACACTTAAATTTGGCCTGATCTTCCAGTTCAAACTCAAGTGAGTGCGTTTTTTTCTTATTCCTGCAAAAAGTCTCAGTGCCATGAGGAATGGTAGATAGTTAAAAAACAGTATATATTTTTTCTGCACATAGCTGAGTTATAAAGGTTATAATATTAGTCATTACTTAATATAGAAATCTGAAGGGCGCCTACAAGAAAGCTGGAGAGGGACTTTTTACAAGAGCAGGTAGTGATAGGATGAGGGGGAATGGCTTCAAACTGGAAGAGGGGAGATTTAGAATAGATATTAGGAAGAAATTTTTCACTGTGAGGGTGGTGAGACACTGGAACAGGTTGCCCAGAGAAGCTGTGGATGCCCCATCCCTGGAGGTGTTCAAGGCCAGGTTGGATGGGGCTTTGAGCAACCTGGGCTGGTGGGAGGTGTCCCTGACCATGGCAGAGGGGTTGGAACCAGATGATCTTTAAGGTCTCTTCCAACCTAAACCATTCTATGATTCTATGAAATAAACATGTGATGTTTATTTTCCGTATTACCTTATTTTTTATAAGCCCAAGAAAGAAGTCATCCCTTTGCCATGGGATGGTGATGTGTATCCTTTTGATTCCATTGAACTTGGCTTTCCCACACCTTCAGTGTGCATTTGTGAGTGACCCGATTTCCTAGCAGCATGTTATAAAGGAATTCCTAGAATACTGAATAAAGTACTGAAATGCAATTTTACTCGGAGATACAAAGAAGCATATTAAATTTATATCGATTGGAGACCTGTGGCAATCTTCCAAAGTACATATTTCTTTTTCATTTGTTATGGACAGGCAATTAACTTTACTTGCTTTAATATAAATTAGAGTTTAAAACAGCCACTTAGCTTCCCTGCCCTGGAAGGTGCAATTAATTACAGCTTTGCAAAATATATTGCAGAGCCAGATATTTGAGATATATCTGATATCAGGCACAATTCTCATGGCAGGCCATTACCAATGCTGCATATATAGTAAATCAAAGCCTTTCAGAGAAATCCCAAACACTTAACATTATGTCAGGAACCGGATTCTTAGGGGGAAATCCAGCTTTCCCAGATAAGGAATGGTCTCAGCTCAGCAGAGGACTTTTACAGAGCTTGCTGGAGTGAAGCAAGATGGTCTGTGCTCCTCTGTGCTGGACCTGCCTTGTACATTTGTGGTGGGGAGAAAAACATTTTAGCTGGTGAGTAGATCAACCTGGTTTGGGGGGTATTTTCTTTCCCTTTGAAGATTTTGCGAGTTCCACAAGTCGTGACTCCTGCAGATAAATCAGAATAAGTCAGTAGCAGATAGCACAGGTAAGATGCAGCAGGAGTTAGGAGATGTTTAGGAGACGTCCCTCTCCACCCCTGCCTACAGGTAGCGGTGTATCAGGTCTCTGACTTTTAAGTAGGGGAGCAATCAGGAGAGACCCATGCTGGGGTGAAGAGGGTGGCTTTGGACAAGGTAGATGTCCACCAAGTAAAAGCCGACATGTGGACTGCTCATTCCGGGTTACCAACAGAGAAGCAGAGCTTCAGAGGTGCAGCTCAGCTCATCCTGTAGCAGATGTCAGGTACCTGAAGTAAGATGGGGTGTCCACTCTGCATTAAAAGGTCGCTGAAGGAAAGGCCTGAGCAAGGGAGCTGGAGCTGTGCAGTTATGAGGACTATACCCCCCCTTTCCTGACTTGCCGGATCCCCTGATGAGCTCTGATGGCCATTTGTGATTCTGCAAGGATGCTTTTACTGCATTTTCTTGCTACCTGTACAAAAAGCAGATGCAGCTTGGCCTGTGGACACAGTTCAGGGGGACTCCTAAACCTGTCTGTGCCTGGGGAGTTCCCATGCCCAGGTGCATACTGCTTACAGCCTTCAGTGAGGCTTACAGAGACCTTGAACGTGCCTGAATAGCCTCATGATGGCGCAAAACTGCAGCCACTGCTTGCAGCCAGATAGCTGATGATGCTTTGAATGCAACGTGGAAGCAGCTTGGAGAAGGTGGCCTTTTCCCTGAGGTACCCCAAGCTTGTACATCCCGGTATGTCCATAGTGGGAAGGTGATTAGTGGGTCTTGGCACTCCTAAGCTACTTGTCAGTGGCGTACTAATGAAAAGGTAGCACGCCAAATAGAGAGGCCTGCCCCGTCTTCTTACCCTCCTTGCGCAGCAGTGATGAAGCTGTAACTCAGGGCTAAATGCCCAGGGATTAAACATGTTAAACCACAGCTCGCAGAGCTCTACCTGGTGCTGTTATGGTGATGCCCGCAAGTCCGTCCTCTGGTACAGCGAGGAGCACAGAAGGGAAGCAGACTGTGAGCCTCACTCTCCGTGCACAGCCTTTCTTTTGGTGGGCAGTAAATGAAGGGAAATTCTTTCTCGTGATATCTGTAATAACCAGCCTGACACGGGGATGTTCACAGCTGTGGACCTGTCTTCACATGGAGACGTTTTTAATTGCATTTTGTCCTTTAGAAATGAAATTGAAATTGAGAACCAGAAAGCAAATGGCACACCTTTCCTTCCCAGCCTCAGATGGCTGAAATACCCAGACCTCCGGAGGGGAGAGCTGTAAAGCCATGGGCCATTTCAAACCGACTTTCTTCCTTTAAAAATCAGATGAGTTAAACACAATGAACGATATTCAGCTCCATTTTCTCTTTCAGGTGTCTGAAATAGACAGCTCCATGCAGATAAATTGGCCAGTTCCCCCATGAGTGATCTTTATTTGAAATCTAATAGAGCCACCGCAGCCTTCCGCGCTGAGAGCTGGAGTGATTGACACGGTGTTACAGCAGCTACGCCGTGAACTGTGTGGGCTGTCTCGAAGGTTTGCTTCGTATTCACGGCACCAGTGCTCTCAAACCCACAAATTACAACATTAAAAAAAAGCTAAACCATAGAGATGTAAATTAAAACTGTGTCAAATTGAGTTTTTCTGGTGTTCTGCAGGCTGCAGAGAGCCGGCAATCAAGGGAAGTCTGCACCACACGTGGATGGGAAGGTGGAGGACCTGCAAACATCAGGCTCTGGGCATTGCGAAAGCTGTACAAATGCGCTGTGCACACTCAAATACACTCTCAGTCTGTCACCAATAGCGCACATTTCACAGGTGACAATTAGGCCAATAACTCATCTCCGGGTGTTACATTTCTCAATCAAAGCCATAGCAGGCAGTTCAATAAAAGAGTTTTTGCTTTTTCTCTGACTCAGGCTTTGAGTAGCAAAACAGGCAGATGTGTTCTTGGGCATGGAGGAAAATGTGGGAGTGTGGAAAATATATCAGTGCAGACCAAAAAAGAGTAAGGGGTTGTAATACCATGGGCCATTCCCCACCACGCATCCCTTGGCAGCAGGGCAGTTAAAGAGATTCCTGCACCTGGAGAAAATTTCATCCTTCCCCAGAGGTTTCCTCCCTCCAGACTGGGCTGGTTGGCTTCTTTTGTGTCTCTGTGCCTTGGAAAGATCCATTAAATGATCAATTTTAAGAAAACTGATTGTATCTTTTGACAGAAAGAAATTCTGTCTTTACAAATGTTTTGTTCAGCCAGGTCACTTCACAGATCTGGTCTAACCAGCGCACCTGAGGCTGCAGTTCAAGGATACAGTAAATATTGCTTGAATGCTCCTAGCGTGAACTGAAAGAAGCCAAAGCAACATGGTGTCAGGTGCTCCTCTGGGCACTCTGCTTCTTCAGAAGTCTTTGGAGAACCTAGAATAGCTTAATTTGCACCCATGAGCTTCATGCCAACTTGAAGCCAGTTCAGCCCAAACCACGACAAGCTGTCAGAGCACTGATAATGTAGAAACATGCTGGGCTCTGCAAGCCATTGTTTCCAGATGTCTCTCTTTTGGAACCTACAGCTCTGAGACATGACCATGAGGATATAATTATAGCATTCACCGGCCAAAACAAATGTCTTTTGAGTGGTGAAATGGATAAAAGGAAGGGGACAGACCTGCATTGAATTCTTGAGCCAGGAGCAGTGCCTTTATATTTATTACTGCTTCAAAAAATGTCTCTTTGGCTTTGTCTGGTCTTCCTTGGAGCTATGCAAAATCTCACCACCTGCAGCGTCCTGCAGCAAGGAGCTCCACAGTTTGTCATGCATTGCATGAAGAAACCCCTCCCCACTGTTTTGAATCTGCCACCTGGTAAATTTACTAGATGTTTTGTAGTTTCTATATCAGTGAGGCAATGAACATAATTTCCTGCTGAAATCTGCACATCTTTCATGGTTTTGAGGAGCTCTCTCATCGGCTTTCTCAGCCATGTCTTCTCCAGACTGAAGGATACTAGCCTGCTCAATCACTATTTGCACAAAAGTCTTTGGCCATCCTTGTCTCCTCTTTTTGTATCTTTCTCAATTCCCTTTCATTTCTGAAATGACGAGAGCAATACCACACATGACACGCTGGCAGCCAGCATGATGTCCCTTGCTGTGCCTTTCCCAATTCCATTTCTAACCTCCCATTTGACCTCTCCTGAGCATTGAGCTGATGTTTTCACAAAACTATTTCACCCCTAGATCTCTTTCCTGACCAACAAGTTCAGAGTTTATCACACTATCTGCAACAGAAGGATTGTTTTTTTCCTGTGTGCATTACTTTCAGTTTACATCTTCCATTTTATTATCCTTCACCAACTGCTTTTGTATGTACTACACCAAAGATCACTGGGAAATTTCTGCCCCTTTTGTGGACAGCTTAGAAAATGATCCATGTGATGAACCAACCCTTGCCTCTCTGTACAGTTTCTGGGAATGTCTGAGCACTAGAAACCATTGGTTTTGTCTCAGTCAGACAGCAGGGAAAATGCTGAGGACTGATACGTGTCTTAAATCTCACCCCTGTAGGGTTTGGGGGTGTAAGTATGAGAGGGCTCTCCCTCCCCCCAGGACGAAAAGTCAAAAAAACGCTGAAGTGTTTGAGTCCAGGCTTGACCAGGGGTTGAACCAGATGACCTCCATAAGCCCCATCCGACCTCAATTATGCCACAGTTTGGAAACAGTCAGGTGTGTGTTTGGAGGCGATGTCACTTTTTAATGTATGTATTATCTGTCAAGTTAAACAGATTTATTACATTTATTTACTATGCTGTTAAGCAATAGCCCTAGTAAAGCCTAGCTGGTGGAAAACAAGGCAAGTGAATTGCCAGTACTTGCGCTTTTCAATATTATCTGTCACATTACTGGAGAAAATATACTTTACAGCAAGCACCAAAGGGTACCTAAACAGATGCTGCAATTAAAATCACTGATAAATATGGACTTTTGCATTAATGTAGTTTCCAGCACTGCCCTTTCACCTGCATGTGTTTTTCTTTGCATGTTATGAGATGTGACCCTGGAAAGACTTTTTTTTTTTGCGTTTCTTCTACCAGTCACTGGAGAAGCCAATGGCTGTGTTCAATCAGTAGTTATCCTGCCCTGTTTGGCAGCAAGCTGAAGCACGGAACCCCCCAGCCCTAGTTGCTGGCATTTAAGCTGGGGGGTGTTGACCAGCCCCTGCCCTTCAACTTCACTCCAAGGATCTAATTTGGGAATATTTATGGGGATTTCTTTGTAACAATAGTTGGGTTCCCTTCTAATGCCTTGGTGATTTCACATTTACTATGGATTTTTACCTCCTCAGGGAATACTTCAGAGGCTGAGCTTTTCAGCTTCTCCTGCTAGTATTAATCTAGCATCTGCCCTAATAATAAGCCTTTTGGGGGGTCACTATACACAGTCTTCCATATGATAAATGGTTCAGGATATCCTGGCATGGCATGTGACTGCAGCCATCTCCTCCCAGGGCTGCAGAGCCCTCTACCATCTCCATCCCTCTGCTCCCTGCTACCTCCGTCCCAAACCGGGGCCACTCTGCAAAGGGCTCCTTGGCACATCCTCAGCCCCAGGGCCATTCCCCATCTTTCCTGGTTGTTTCTAATGCATTCACTCGGTGCAGAATAGTTTTCAATGCCAAGCTGGCTCTGCTACAGTATCACATCTCCCAGCTCCCCACTGGGGATTTCCTTGGCTCCTGCCCACCTTGCTGCCTGTCCCTGCCTACAGGCAAGAGATTTTTCATGTCTACTCCACCTTCAAGTTTTGTCTCCGCAAACCCTCATGATTACTGATACATACTCATGGTTTTTTTCTGGTGGGGGAACCTGGAATAAAGGAAAATCAGATTATTTCTGCACTTTGGGTGTTGGCCATGCACTTAACGGACCTGAAGTGAATTTTTTTGCATGTGATTTTCTGCACAGCAGGTTGATCTGGTGGGTGGAAACAGAATTTTTGTGTCCTTCATTTGGAAACTTGCAGCTTAAATTGTGTGTGAGTGGCAGGTCTGAAGCAAAGCAGACCTGGCTTGCTCAGCTCTTGCTCATGAGGTGGGCTGTATTTTCTTGCTTCCAGTACGGAGAAAGAGAAGGAAACAGAAATTATTTCCACAGCAGAGGGTGCAGAATTTGAAAACACTTTATTTTCTTGCCACAAAAAATTACGTACATATACAACACTACATATACCTATATATTTAAAGGAACCTTGGCTGGCGAGAGGGGTGGGTTGTAAATGTGCGTGCTTTCCAGTATTACCAGTTTTTCATGATATGCGAGACTATCTGGATGCTGTCCCCATGGTTCACACTGTGCCATCCCCTAACTGACATCCCTCGCTGCTGCACCACGGACAGGCACAACCCAGAGGGTTTGTGTGCATGGGGTAGGACCCGCTGGCAGAGGCACAGAGAATCATAGAATCATAGAATGGTTTGGGTTGGAAGGGACCTTAATGGTCA
Organism: Pluvialis apricaria; assembly: GCA_017639485.1. Classification (NCBI taxonomy): domain Eukaryota; kingdom Metazoa; phylum Chordata; class Aves; order Charadriiformes; family Charadriidae; genus Pluvialis; species Pluvialis apricaria. The sequence goes on from CM030007.1 coordinate 23,365,130, forward strand.
TTTAGTTCCAACCCCCCTGCCATGGGCAGGGACACCTCCCACCAGACCAGGTTACTCAAAGCCCCATCCACCCTGGTCTTAAACACCTCCAGGGATGGGACATCCCCAACTTCTCTGGGAAACCTGTTCCAGTGTCTCACCACTCTCAGACTAAAAAATTTCTTCCTCATATCTAATCTAAATCTACCCTCAGTTTAAAACTGTTACCGCTTGTCCTATTGCTACAGTCCCTGATAAAGAATCCCTACCCATCTTTCCTGTAGGCACCCTTCAGATATTGGAAGGCTGTTATAATGTCTCCCTGGACCCTTCTCCAGGCTGAACAACCCCAACTCTCTCAGCCTGTCCTCATAGGAGAGGTGCTCCAGCCCTCTCATCATCTTTGTGGCCCTCCTCTGGCCTCGCTCCAGCAGGTCCATGTCCTTCTTATGCTGGGGGGGACACAGAGCTGGATGCAGGACTCCAGGTGGAATCTGACTAGATCGGAGTAGAGGGGGAGAATGACCTCCCTTGACCTGCTGGCCACACTTTTTTTGATGCAGCCCAGGATACAGTTGGCTTTCTGGGCTACAAGCGCACATTGCCGGGTCATGCTGAGCTTCTCAACAGAGGCTCTGCAGCTGGTGACAGCTGCCTGCAGACACAATTCTTATGCTCAGAAGGTTGAGTATCTTTCTGTAGTTTCTGGTGGGTCTCCTCAGGAAGGCAGCAATGCTCTCTCTTGCAGTACAGAGGGGAGACCGAGACCAGGCGAGTGCAGAATTTGCATCAAGGTGAGGCACTGAACAGGCTGGATTAAAACCATCCCCACTCTCACACTTGCTTATGAAATTGTGGCTACAAAGAGAAAGTTTTCTAAAATGCTTCAAGCAACCCTGTTATCATTGGAGGAGGTGTAAGGGATTTTGCAAGTGGATTCAATGGGAATAAGACCCAGTGCTGATATTTGGAAGGGCGTGATCTCTTCCTGCACGAGGGGTCTGGTTGGAACAACCTGCAATGGGCATCATGAAAAGCAGATCCTGGAAAGGGAGGGGAGCATCTGGAGCACCTACTGCCCGAGCTGCTGTGGGCAAGGAGAGGGAGAACATGGGAATCCCACTCAACGAGGGATAAGGCAAGTGGCAGGAACAGGAGATGGCTCTTAAAACACTTCCTAGGACAAGAACACGGGGCTCCTGCTATTTGGCCTTTTTAAAATGCATAATAATACTCAGCGTTTCACATTTCATAATGCTAATTCCAATGGCTAATTGAGTAGAATTGAGAGCGTGCTGCAGCTGGATCACCCAAAGTCATAGAAAAAGTATATTTGATTCCTTTGGGACACCCAGATTTCCCATTAGTGCTGTCTCTCCATCACCTCTCCCATGTCCTGCCTCCCCACAGACCACGTTGGGGGGGGTCCTTGTCAGTGGCACCTGTGCTCCCTGTGTGACCAGGAAAAGAAAAGTGCTGGGAGCCCCTCGCTCCCCTCCCTGTCTCACTGTGCTGACGCTGCCATACGGTCCGCAGCCCACCCATGGCCCAAAGGGGCAGCAGGGATGCCTGTGCCTGTGCACGTTGAGGGGATTAACTTCATCTGGTGTCTCCTTGGATGCTGCTTGATGATAGCACCTTCCCTACGAGGTTGCACTGCTTTTTGGTGTGTTTTTTTTAGTTTTTTTAAAATTTTTCTCTCAGTGGGAACATCTGTAGCACAGGGACATTTTGGCATTGGCACTTGATGGCATTCAGGCTCCAATCCCTCCTGCAGCAGCATCACTACCCGCATCTTTTTGCAGGGCTAACAGATGGCTTTGCAGAAGACCCAGACGCTGGGGTAAGGAACGATCTGCAGAGGTTGCTGCCAGAGTGAAAACAATGTTTTATACATGTCAGGCTGGGGCTCTGGACAAGGCAGGCCTGATTTTTATCCTGGCGTTCTAGCAGGCAGAGCGGATGCCAAATTACCATGCCTGAGAAAAATAGCAAAAATATCTGGGGGGAGGTTTACACAATGTTTGCTGCTCCTTAGTTAAAAATAGTATGTACAGGTTCTAGGAATGGTTTCAGAAAGGCAGAAGTTTGGAGCAAGAGGTAATATCTTTTATTAGAGAAACAGATATCGCTGGAAAAAATGGCCAAGCTTTTCTCACAGCTATGTTACTGCTGTACCATGATTCAGTTATTAATAAATATATTCTCACAATTTGAAAGGGGTCTGTTCAAGGCCCTCTGGAAATTGATTTGAACTGTGCCACTACTTGTGATGGTGGTTGCTGCCTTATAAATATATTCAGCAGTGACATTAGCCTTGCTTTTTAATTGAGGACTGACTTCTTTCAGCAGGAAGGTGTTTCATGGCTGATTATATGTGTTCCTTTGCACCAAATGACACCTGCTGTCATAATAGCTTCCATTTTTATTGCAATATAATACAAATGATCTCAAAAGGCTTCATAAATTACTGAAAGATTTACAGAAGGGAACAAGATATTTTTAAAACCTTATGTATGAAGTCTGTTTTTCTGTCTTCTTTTAGAAAGTACTTCTTTATTATTTAATTTGCCTCCTTGAAATTATTTGGAATATCAAAGCTTTTTTTGTTTATTGCAGAGAACCACTGAATAATGAACTAATGGACATTGGGTGTCTTCTTTGCTTCCCAGCAATGGAAAGGATGTAATACTAAATACTTGCAGAAAAGAGAGATCCCTCCCCTTCACCATGCAAATACAAATTCCAAAGAAGTTAAAAAAGAAATTAGTTCAGTAAAAAACACCTTCTCGCTTAGTCTGACCACCTTTCCTTTTCCTGGTCCCTTAATTTTCTCGCTTGTTCGTGGAGTTTTCCAGATTGTACGAGGCTTTGATTTCCCTAGAAAAAAGTGAGCAAAACCTTTTTACCTCCCATACGACTTTAATAATAAATCTGTCACACTCTGCCTGATGCATCATAAAGAAATGACAAAAAAAACTTACAACCTGTTCAGCGGATATTGGCAGTGCTGGCATGAATTCAATTTGCCCATGGGTGGACAACTGAGTAACATAAAAGCAGAGTTTATATATGCTCCTGACAATAGCTGAAGGCTCTCCTGGCACAGTCTGAAGGTTCATGACCCATAAATATTTCTCTCCTGGCAATTGCAATCTCAGCCTCCTGCTACAGCAGAACTTGTAAAAGCTGTAGACAGTCTATTGCTCTCTTGGGACTTAGAGGCTCCCCTTGCAGATTTTATGAGTATCAATCACAGGCATTATCTCGTAAGACTTACAGGTTACCAGCAGGTCTGGTGTGTAAAAGTGCTGCTTGCAGTGCTGGAGACTGTCAATGCCACAAATTTTAACGATTTCTATTTACGGTGTATGCAAGAAAATTATATTTTCATCCTTTAGAACTCAAAATTTCTGTTAACAGGGCGAGGATCTGATCTGAGTGTCACCAGGCACCCAGCAGCTACCCAACAGTTGTTTTCACAATGCTTCAGACCTCTTAGAGAGGTTTCCGGTAGAGCTGACAGTGTTCTCAGGACTCTGGAAGGTGATCAGACACGTGTTCCTGGCAAGACATGGCTTCCCTTAGTAGTACAGGCGCCAACACCCTGGTTTGATGGAAAAAGACAACATAAAGAAAATCTGACTTTTTTATAGACCAAGTAATTTATTTCAGATTGGTTGGTAGAGATTTTTAAACACCCATCTGTCAGAAAGGGAACAAACTCTTCAATACGGAGATCTTGCTATTCCACATTTTTTGGTGTCTTTTCTTTTGGGTCTGTTCCTTGCATTTGGTCTTGGCAGATGGAGGTTGCAGAGACATCTGTGACTTCAGTGTATTTATACATAGGAAATAAAAGTCTTTGAGCTCAGTTTCTCCATATGCCTCTTTCAACTTTCTATTATTAGAAGGCAAACATCTTGGATGGGTTGCCAGCTAGCTATATGCAGGGCTGCCAGTTGTCCCTATTTCATATTCTAGGTTGCAGATATTTTCAGGCTTGTCTTTTGGTATCTATAGAATTTGCCTAGTGGGGGGAAAAAAAAAGTCATTATTTCACTATTGGCTTATAAGAACGAGCCATTAAATTTGATAAAACACATGGAGAATGTTTCTCACTAGGTCTCTGATTGACCTCTTGTCCTAGTCCAGGATTTTCCTCCAAGGGAAGACTAAGAATATTTTCATGCTTCTTCCCGTGTTTGCCAGGAAAATAAATGAGATGCTAGTGTGTGTGTCCCACCCTATGCCCCCAAAAGTAATGTTCTGCCCCTGTATGTGCGAAGAGGAAAATGAAAGTTGGGCAGTGGAATCTGGCACCTGTGGAGACTTTCACAATTCATACCTCCCGTTTGTATCCAAACCCAGCCTGCTCTTCTTGCTCCCTCTCAGAAGAGAAGGTACCATGTAGCCACAGGACCAACAGTCCCCAAAAGCAAAAGCGACAAAATACCAATAATTTAAAATACACACGAAAGTTGTATTCAAATACAATTTATTCCAAAGGCTGAACCCACACAGCGAAGCACGATGAGGAATATATCACTTGATTTTCCTCAGATTAAGTCCCATTAGACCCATGACACAAACAGTGGTCCCTCAGCGACAGGACAAACGTGCCATGTGCTGAAGATGTACCAAGAGTGTCACCCAACGCACAAGCACGGTGAGACCCTTCTATTAAAATGATCCTTTTAAAACCAGGCAGTATTTCAAAGCTCTCTGTATTTGGCTTAGATTCAGCTCACATGCCGAGCTCTCAGGACGCCCTGGGCTTGCTCTCCCCATGCTGTAGGAGAGCACGGCCAGGCAGTGTATGAACCCCAAGTGTCAGGATGCTGTAGACCACTGCTCTCCTCCCCATCCCCATGCCAGAGGCATCTGGCAGGGCTTGGACGAGGGTTAAATGAGCTTCACCCCCCAGAGGAAGCATCTCCTCACTGAGGTAGTAAATCACTGTCTTGCAGTGAGACTAATGCACGGAAAACACACTACTTGTGGGTTTACATAGTAAATACCAATTCTGTGATAACTGTGCTACAAGAATGCTTAAAGGAGCAATTTGAGATGAGGATTGTCCCTGTGGCAGGTGCTGGTGGCATCTCACCATACCCACAGGGCTGACGGGGCAGAACGGGCAGCAAAGGGGGAACGGTATCATTTCCATATTAACAGTAATGCTAATGCACCATCTTTCCCAAGGTCACCTGGGAAATTACATAGCATTGATGGATTAACAAAAGGCAACAAACTGATTTTGTGATGAAAATGTTTGCTCTCTGCAGCTGGATACCACTGAGACCTTCCAACCATCAGTGCCGATGCATGCTCCAGGTTTGCCTCTGTACCTCCGGATCAAAGCCTCCATCTCCTCTCTCACTTTACAAGGTTGGTTGATCCACTCCTTTTACTTCCAGCGTAAATCTGCTAGGAAATTATGCATCAAGCTCATTAGAAGCATTCTGTTTCCCCAGGATGCCTGGGGGATGTCCCAGCAGGAGCAGAGAGTTTTCTGCAGAGACGCATGGAAAGGGGGAGTAATTGCCAGGAAAGAGCATCCATAAAATAAACACAAAGCTAAACCAAGTGCTGCACTGGATGTGGCTCATCAGGGAAGGAGGTTACAAAATGGGTGGATGTGACTCAAACACTCTGAAGCCTCTTGCTGGGGTACCAAAATCAGTCCCGATCCAACACTATCACATATTCCCATGTCCCCAAGGCCACTGGCGGCGTGAAATGCAGAGCTATGGGGCACTGGCCCCTGGCTGCTTCTGAAACATGAGGTACTGTGTACTGTGTAACTGCAGGTTACTGACTTCTCCTAAAATCTCTAAAGAAATGACCGGTTTAAAAAAAAAAAAAAAGGATCAAACTGCTGAAATCTTTGGGTTTTGAATCTGACCCTCTGTGAGTATTGCCGATGGCTCCCGGATTTTGTACAGGGTTTCTGCACTGCTTCGGGCCCAGGGCCACTGCTTGGATGTGGTGAATCCACAGCGCTATTTCCTTTCCTTTGCAGTGCTGTGTCCATACACTTTTGCGTATCTTAATGCAAATATGGATGCAGCACTGAGTTGCACAAAGCCTCGTTTCAGCTGTTTTCCTTTAGCCTTGAAATGTAAGCAGATAATTATTACGTTAGTTAAGGCTGAGCTGATATAGTGGGAGCAGATTTGATGCTCTTTCATAGCATGTCTGCTGAGCCCTGGACAATGAAGGGGGTGGTGGACTTTGTGGCCTGCAGAAGACCAGACATCCCTGGGTTCCTGTGTGAGGGCTCCTGCACTGATCAGTGAAGTGATGTTAGACTTGCCCTGAATGTGTGTGTCCTTCAGGTCTAGGGTGGTGTCAGGCATAGCCTGCGTCTCTCTGTCCTTCTGCACGTGCTTTGGGCTACTAACCCTTGCATTGAGGTCCAGCATTTCAAGACTTGCCACATCTGATGCCTGAGTGGGCTACCTGTGCAGTCCAGGCAACGTGTGTGCCACACAGCTTATCTGTGAGGCATCCAGATGTTCTGCACTGTGTCTGTTGCCTTCAAGTTTCACTTCCCTGGGGTCTCCAAGTGTCACATCTGAGGAAACCTGGGTGACTTGACCCGCAATCAAACTGAGCTGTAACTAACACACAGATTCAAAAGCTAACATGGTGTGCACAATGATAAGGTCCCCCGCGCCGGGCAGTGGCCAGCCAGAGCCACCCCAGCACATCCGAGCAGCCCAGGAGAAGGGAAGCAAAGGGAGGGAGGTATGGGGGAAGGTGCCAACAGTACTGCGATTTGGGGGCTGGGGCAAGAGCCACACTGTGCGGATGCACGTTGCGGGGGACCGAGGATGTTGTGATGGTATGAGCAATAGATGTCCTGAGGGAGAGATGGGTTTGTTGGACTGTAGGTGACAGAGAACACAGACCTGAGGGAAATGCAGCTTTTTGGTTTCTGCTGTGCAGGGAAGAGCTGCAAAGTCCAATACGCCAGAAAAGCCTGCGCAGATTGCAATGATAATGCAGATAAGTAATACAAGCCCTTACCTGCTAATAGTGCTTAATAATGAAAATGTCTTACTGTGAGTACAAATAAGATCTAATAGTAGTAAATGAATAACATCTGGGGTTTTAATAGTAGACTATGGACATCTGATTTATAATCTGAAAATAGCTTATACCCTGTTGCTGTGAAACATCTACTGTCCGCACATGTCAGAGGTTGAGTGGAATATATTTCTGTTTTAGCTCTTCATCCTTGCTGAAGGCGTGAGCAAACACAATGAGCCTCCTAATACAGTTAGCAACAGCCATATGGTATAAGGGACCAAGGCCACATATCCTGTAAAGTAGAACAATTTAAATGAAAAAAGGATGGAAAAATACCAGCCAAACAAGCAAACATGTCGTGGTGTGGTCTGGTGAGGAAGGATCTACTCCTGAAATGGCTTATCAGGCCTCTCTTTGAGTTCAGGATCTCTGTGCTTGTCCTTCGCTCAGGTGCTAATGCTGTTGGTTTCAGAAGACAACACATGTCCTGAGCATCGTTTTCTGACATTGCTTTTGCAGTGCAAGAGGCGAAGAGGCTTTTTCTGGTGTGGCACTGGGGCGTCTCTGGCTCTGCTCAGCGCTGGTGGGCTCCCGTCTGCAGGACATGACTTGACCTGTTCTTCTCCAGGATGTCAATGGATTCTTCTTGTCAGCTGATGTCACACAAGTTCATCATCGTTCATAGACATGCACAAGAGATCTGTGAGACAAGATGTCTGCTGGACACCAGGACCAAGGACCAAACACACTGTGGGAAATGCCCTCCTACACCTTAAACCCTCTGACCGTTTCTAGAGGGAAAAACATGCACCACAGATCCGGTCTGCCTCTGTGCCCCCATCCTTCCTGTGGAAACCATGGTGGGTGGATTGACATACACCAAGTTTGCTCAGGTGGGGGCCAGATTATAATGGAGGGATCACTAAGACCTGGCAGACTGGAAACATTTCTAATCTCCCAGTTTAGAAATAGCATAGCGATCTCCAGCACTCTCTCCCCTAGTCTGGGAAATAGGTCCCAGTGAAAGATGCTGCTGAGCTGGTTTTGAGATGATGCAGCTCCAGCTGGAGCTGAGATGAAAACCTGTCCTGAATCACTTCAGAAACCGGTCTGAGCCTTCTGGGAGACTTCCCCTGGCACAGATGTGCTCTCTGCTGCTGCTGTCCATCACCACTGAAACTTCCTGAGGTGACTAGAGCTATGATAATACTACCTGCCAGACATGATGAAAGGTCTGTTCCTCTGAGGATAGGTGTTGAAATAATCCAACCTTGCCCAATTTTCTCAGTCATTTTCAGTACAGGTCCGAAGATCTGGTGTGTTGCAGGATGACCCCCAGGCTCACTCTCCTGCACTGGTATAACCTCGAGAAGGCAGGTGGACACAGCCCTCAGCAGCCCAGCCCCTACTTCAAGCTGAAGCCACAGGTTCACTTTGCTTCTTAAGCATTTCTGTATCTGCAGCCACTGCTTTAGGCGAATTACCAGCTGGGACAAGATGCACAATAAAATATTTCCCAGCCATGGCATGCCACTATTATACTGTCTGTACTGTTCGGTAATTGTGACTAATGCCTTGCTCATAGAAGGCAGATTCAAGATTTGTAACAAGAAGCAAAAGGTAACAGTCCAATAAAAGCTCTGCAGTCAAATCTGCAATGCATATAAGGGTGTGTTATTATATTGTACACAATTTTCCACTTTCCTTGGGCAGCGAGAGAGCTTTCTTAAGCCAGTTTTAACTTGTAATAGGCTGAAAATCAGATAGCTTGCTTTGCAGTATGTGGGATCAGTAGAGGAATAAATGTTTTAATGACCTTGAAAGAAAACAGTGGCTTCTGTCTGCTAGGTCAGGCAGTACAGTAGCATACCAGAAATAATCAAGGGACTCATTCTCCAGCTAATTAAAGACTTGAAAATATAATTTCATGTTGTGATTGTTTGCAATTAGTCACAGATGCAACTGATCACTTGCTGTGCCATTATTTTTCCATGAATATACAAAGAAATGCATTTTAAAGTAAAATCAGCTGAAGGCCTAGAGTTTGAGGTTAGATTTGACAAAATTCCAGCTGTCATGTATTTTATCAAGAAATATTAGCTGAAGAAAATTGTTGTGACTTTCTTCAGTATAGCACACGTTACATATGGATATGTTCTATGGTTTATACACTCCTAAATGCAGATATCCTCAGTGTAGCTTTAGGCTTCCTTCGTAGTCAGCAGGGAAAAATAGCCAACTTGCCCCATCACCTTCAGTCCTGGGAAAAAATTAATCGCACTACCAAAAAAAAATAAATCACAATTTCTCTTAATTTCTCTGCACATAGGGAGCCTGATAAGACTCTCTCACAAGTAAGTGAGATGAATCTGGCACAGTGTGTGATCATCATGGTTCAGATTTGGTGGAGTTCTCAATCCTAATTTACACCACTGGAGAAATCTCCAGCAGTCATGTTTTATGGAGAGCCTAGCACCTACAGGAGCAAGCACAGCAGGGTACAGCTTCTTGCAGGGCTTGGGCATGTGACAGGCATTAAGTTGCTCATGCCAACCTGCTCCTGAGGGCCCCAAGGCAGGACAGCAAGACAGTAGCAAAGCACGTTGCTAGGAACAAAAAATCACCTGGAAAGAACATACATTTACATGGGAAGTCACTTCCCCCAACTGGGAGACTAGGTCCATTGCCAAAGTCTGAGCTAGTCACAGCAACAACTTTCTGAAGTCACTGAAGAAGAACATGAACTTCTTGCAGTCAAGGGCTCGATGTCCAAGTGGAAACCAGTGATGAGTGGCGTTCCTCAGGGGTCAGCATCGGGATCAGTGCTGTTTAACATCTTTGTTGGCAACATGGTTGGTGGGATTAACTCATCAAGTTTACTGATGACACCAAGCTGTGTGGCGCGGTCGACATGCTGGAGGGAGGGGATGCCATCCAGAGGCATCTGGACAGGCTTGAGAGGTGGGCCTGTGTGAACCAGTTCAACCAGGCCAAGTGCAAGGTCCTGCACGTTAGTCAGGGCAATCTCAAGCACAAATACAGGCTGGGGGGAGAATGGATGGAGAGCAGCTCTGAGGAGAAAGACTTGGGGGTGTTGGTAGATGAGAAACTCAACATGACCTGGCAATGTGTGCTCATAGCCCATAAAGTCAACCGTATCCTGGGCTGCATCAGAAGAAGCGTGGACAGCAGGTCGAGGGACAGGATTCTGCCCCTCTATTCCACACTGGTGAGACCCCGCCTGAAGTACTACATCCAGCTTTGGAGTCGTGAGCACAAGAAGGACATGGACCTGTTGGAGCGGGTCCAGAGGAGGGCCACGAAAGTGATCAGAGGGAGGAACACCTCCCCTATGAGGACAGACTGAGAGAGTTGGGGTTGTTCCACCTAGAGAAGAGAGGGCTCCAGGGAGACCTTATAGCAGCCTCCCAGTACTTAAAGGAGGCCTACAGGAAAGATGGGGAGGAATTCTTTACTAAGGAGTGTAGCGATAGGACGCGGCATAACGGTTTTAAACTGAAAGAGGGTAGATTTAGATTAGATATTAGGAAGAAATTCTTTACTGTAAGGGTGGTGAGACACTGGAACAGGTTGTACAGAGAAGCTGTGGATGCCCCATCCCTGGAGGTGTTCAAGACCAGGGTAGATGGGGCTTTGAGCAACCTGGTCTAGTGGAAGGTGTCCCTGCCCATGGCAGGGGGGGTTGGAACTAGATGATCTTTCAGGTCCCTTCCAACCTAAACCATTCTATGATTCTATGTGGAGTCAGGTGAAGTAATTCAGATGTTCGCAGGTGAGTTGGCAACTTCACAGGAATTTTGAGGGTACAATTTTGAGAGTGAGATCCTAAAATAATCCTTCATTCTGAGTCCAAACCCTTCTTTTATTGAGCTAATGATGTAGCTTAACAGGAGTAAGATGGAGGAAACCAATCCCCTGGTTGAACAGAACAGCCCAGCCTGAGCGTGTAACAGCATGGCACGACTGCCATTTCCCTTGTCTTTCTCATCCTCTTCTATTGGCGGGCTATGGCCGACCCTCATGCTCTGTGTGCTGCTTCCCATCGGCAACAGGACAAGCACTGCTGATAAACGTGCTTTCTGTGGGGCAGTGAGCACATTTCTTTTTATCCTTAAGATAAATAAAGATGTTATGGATAAAGTGTTTCACTGCATGGTTTCCTGACTGATAAAATTTCATCCCTAAGCTTAAGAGCACACGTCCCTGCAGAACTGAGCTGGCACAGAAAGTCAATGGTGACAAATGTAATATTAGATCGTCGTTGCAGGGGATGAAACCCTCCATCTGGAGGGGAAAGACTGAATAGTCTCAGTGGGTTTTTCATAACTAACTTTTCAGATTGATTGTACAATGTGTCTCTAGACACTGGTTTGCCATCATTACTTAACATTATAGAATGAACTGCCTGTATTTGCATTTAGGTCTTCTGGTTTAAAGGAGGAGTAAAGAGGCATGCGAAAGAATGAAGTAGGATTCATAGCAGCTGTATATCCCACACATGATTTAAGGGCACTTTTCTGTTGTTCCATCCTCCAAAAAATCCCCATGAATCTGGAGAGTCTGGTAGAGAATATCTGTCTTTAAATTAAAAAAAAAAAAAGACACCTTTTTCTTTACTTTCTGCATTTTTACATTAAGGATTACTCATCTCTACTTAATTTAAAAAAAGTTATCTATGTTCTGTGGGCTTCCATCAAGCTGTTAATGTGACATTCACCTGAACAAAATGTAGCTCTTCTAACATTATTGGGATGGCCAACCTTGGGGAGAAACTTCATTATCCTCTACGCACCAGCTGAGTGGACATTTTTCTCTTGGGTTGATTGTGCTGATATTTTTCAGTAGTAGTTTTCTAGATTAATGGCAGTGTCTTGGATGCAGAGGGACTGCTGGAGCTGGGTTATATTAATGAATGATATCATAGGTAGTGCTTAAAAGCCTTCAGGATACAAATTGTTGGTAGCCAGAACAAATTGGGTGTCCTGAAGAATAACGTTCCTGTGGGCTCTAACTGTTGGTCTGAGGAAATAGCTTGGGAAAACTGGGATGGAGCAAATATCTTGCTTTTGGTCATGTTTTCCTTCAGGTGGGAAATATCAGAGCACGGTGCTAATGCAATGCTTCTGCTCCTGGCACCTCAACTATTTTGGGCAGGATCAATGCCAGTATCTTCCCACGTCACCCCTTTATGCACTATCACATAACCACAGAGCTGTGCTCATTCCCCAGCAGAAACAGAGGGTTTAGATGTTTCCAGTTCTTCCACAGCCACTGTAGCTGCTGCACTGGTCTGGGCTCTATTCCTTGTGATGCTGGCCCACAGCCTGGTGGTTTTGCCCAGGCTGTCACACGTGCAGCAGTGCAAAGCCTCGGCAGTGAGGAGGGAACTTCTGTCCAGAGGTTGCAGCGCCTGGTGAGGAAGCTGTGCCATGGCCACCTGCCAGATGTGCCTGTGGCCACCCCTCATCTTGAGGAGGTCACACATCACACCAGTCCTCATAAGGTCACAGTGGAAAGGTTAAGTACTGAAGGGGAAATATTCCATGAGCATGCAATGTTCTTCTGAACCTCCAGCACAAGCACATCACCCCCTGCTGGTCCAAGAAGGTGCAAATATTTGCATGAACTTTAAGGATTATGACTTCTATGTTACCAAACTTGCATGATTGCCAACATTTTGAAAATCTGCTTTGCCGACTGGCTTCAGTCCATCGATGCCAACCTCTTACAGCCTGTTTGTCACAGCCCGTGGGCAAAATGTGGCGCACTGGCCAGGATGAGCAAGTCCCTGTTTGCCAGTCTTACGAGACGTACAAAGTGGTGGCTCTGATCCTGATTTGTCTGAGCTGTGAGCCGTCAGGACAGCAACTGTCCTGCTCCGGGCACAGTCTGTGGTGTCGCAGAGAAAGACTACAGTGGGGCAAGAGAGTAGGGGCAGACAGGGAGGGGAAAATACAGCAAAGCGGAACACGACAAAGAGCACGGGGATATATGGGGGGAATCACAGGAGGAAGAGGGGCTAAAAAAAAATAGCTTGGGGGGAGCCATGGAGAGGACGCAGAGGCAGATTTGGGACACGTACAAGGCAATTAACCAAGCACAAGGTTGTTAAATCTGAGCCTTCAGTGTTTTCACCACTATTGTGTGTTGTGCATCACTGCTGGACTCTGTGGATGGTACCAGTGTTGTTTTATTGTCCCGAAGACCATTTTACTTTCTTCCTCTCTTCTCCCTCACGATTTTTAATAGGCCAAGTATCACTGTTGATTAATGGGTAGAGTGGAAGGTGGAGAACCTTTATGGGCTGTTAACCTTAATGAGGGTAATAACTAAGTGATAAGTCTATGCATGTTCTTCTGCAGAAGTGAGTGCCTGAAGTCTGCTCGATATTTCACATGTGGCAGAGATGAACTCATGAGCGGCATTAACATGAAATAGCTCCAGCACAGCTGGGTCAGGAATAAATCTGCACACAGCAACATCCAGTACAGCCTCGCTAACCTGAACATACACTGACTGGTTGCAGGAGGAAAGATGAACCAGAGACGCTGACAGTTACTTAAGTAAAAATTACCCCTGAGTGGTTAAAACCCTTTGCTTAAAATGCCAGCCATTTGCAATTCATATAAACAACCAACTCTGAGGCATATTATTAACAATATCCATATGCTGTTCCACATTACCGCAAGGTCTTCTTGCTTAATAAGGGTCGAATGGTCATAGATGTTGGCACCATTTTAGTAATGCGCAAAGCCATTTTATTTCTATTTGCTTGCATGGGTTAAGAGATTTTAAAGATCTGCTATAGCATTTGTGGCAGGAATTGTGGTGTGTTATTAGGATGGAAATAAAACCCTGAACACAATCAGACTTTGCATTCCACGTGTGCTTCTATGAGCTCTGCTGGATTTTTTAGACACATATAAAAGCAGTTTTTGCTTTTGGATTTACACAGTTCTTGATTTCCATCAAAGTCGTGAGTTTTATATCCTAGACACGATCTAATTTACCATGTAGGAAGGAGGAATACATGAATATTCCCGAATTCTAGTTAGGAATTTGGCATGGGAAGAATAAGCAACAGCATAGTTAGCACTGTTTCTCTACGAGGCACTGCTCAGTGTTTCAGTTGGCTTGTAAGCCCCGACCCATCCTCCCTGCTCTTACCCAGCTGCACGAGGGGTTCCCGGCCCCAGGCACCCCATAAGCAATGGGGTGACACAGATGCCTCCAGGGAAGGTGTGTAGTGCTGCATCACAAGCCTGAATTTCTCCCCCAGGAGTGTGTGTGTGTCCTGTGCCCACACCCCTGGCACCACAGTGCAGGTGCCTTTCTCAAGCTGCTGAGCCCCCATTCCCTCACCCAGACCCGAAAGGTCGGTGGCTGAACGCCTGCCCTCTCCTACCTGGGTACGGGTGTCTAGTCATCTGTCTTCTCTGAAAGGCTGTCTTTCTTGCAAAGAACTTTTGGATTATTTTCCAGTGTTACGTGAGACGATGAGCAGTATAATCCATGGTAGATCCCGCTGTTTGATGAGCTTTCTACTACATGTAGTTAAATAAGTTTACTCTATGTAATTAAATGAGTTAAATAGTTTATAACATCTTGTTAACTTTCTTTCCAGTTCATGCTGTGGCACTTGGAAGGCATGACATGCTCTGCATGTGGAGGTCAGCTTAAAACCCATGAGAAATCGGAGTAATGGTGAAAATGACACAAAGAAAATCAGCCCTGTTATACATTTGTGCGCCTGATCCCCTTGAGAGACAGTGTAATGTTGCTGACACATCCCTAGGATTTTCTAAGCACAAGTTGTCCTGACCTCCCTCGTAAATCTTGAAGCCTCTGTTCTCTTCAAGGTGCTCCCACGAGCCGGATACGCCTCACTCCATCAGTACAAGAGCTGCTTTCCTGCACCACGGCCATCTGTTTCCTAACGATTATGTCTAGCCTGGGTTAATCTGCTCTTTTAGGGTACGTCACGATGGGAAAACCACAGCAAGAACACAGGCTTCTCAAAGATGGTTTCTTGGCTACTGTAGCTGATGGCCAGACGCATGGAGTCAGGGCTAGCTGTCTGCTGGGAGACCTTGAGAGCCGGGCTTAAAGCTCCTTTTACGTGCTATGCTGCAGGGACCTGCACTAATTTAGTTGTGCTAGGAGAGAAGAAATTGCTCTCCTCCTTCCCCTTCCTTAGTCTGCAGATCCAGACGTTTTGGTGCTCTGAAACACAACACCCCCCTTTTTCTGAGTGTGAGGGGCAAATGGCATCTAGGTGCCCAATTTGCTTTTACTCAGAAGTCCTTTTTTTACTACCTGTTGATAAACCATGATGGGATGGAGATGTATGTTGCTGCTCCCCTGCTCAGGTGATTCCCTCTCCCCATGGAGTAAATAGCATGGCGAGCAGTGGTGCTTTATCCTCATGCTGTCTTCTGAGGTTGTCTTTAAAACCACCCACTTTGCAAGCAGCTGAGAAGCAGCTTGTCCCCTCACCGTAGCCTGCATAGCACCGGGCAAGCAGGGCGAGCAGGGGCTGCAGAGTCATGCCTTAAATTAAGATGATTTGCTTTCAAATAAAACCTCACCAAACTGAAGCGCATAAATTAAAGAAAGTTCTTTTAATGTCAAAATAGAGTTTGCTTTTGGGAAAACCTTGCGCAAGAAGAAGAGGGTGAATTGGCCAAGCCCTGGGCAGGGCCAGGTCAGCACCTGCAGGCAATGAGGTGGGTCCCTACACAGCCAGCAAAGACCATCTCCTCCTGTGTTTGTGTCTGAACTGCCCAGCCCAAGCTCCTTCCACAGCTCAATGAGGAGAAACAACCACTTTTGGTGTGTGGTTTGTCAGGTCAATGTGGGTATCTGCTCCAGGGTGGGGTGAATCCCACACCACGGGCTCTATTGCCTGTTAAAGCAGCTTTGGGTGACCACCTCAGATGTGCCCGTCCCCATGGGACTGGAGGAACACTACCCACTGTACACCATATCTGTCTTGTAAAGACAACATCTGGTTTGAATTCTCACGAACTGAATCTGCCTAACATTTCCTGGTAAGCTCTGTTCAATTCACATCTTTCTTTGGTAATACTGCAAATGTATTTGGTTTTGTTTTGTTTTTTTTTAATTATCTCCACTCCATCATAAACTGCTTGGTGAAATATTGGATTCCGATGTTGAAAAGCCTTATATAGCTGCCTCCTTAATTGTACTGTTAACTTACGATGCTTTATTTTTCCAGGTATCTTGTTTCTGACACTGAGAAGTCCTAAACAATCCTCTTTTTACAGAAAAAAAAAATCTTTAATATTCTTTTTGGCTTTTTTTTTTCATACAGATCATTTTTGCGGAGATTCTGAAGAGTTTGGTCCAGTAAATAAATGAAACAAACCACAATTATTTGCAGTATATTATATTTGATTATTGCTTTTTCTTTTTTTTTTTTTTTTTTTGTCTAAAAATACCTGCTTCTGGAGTATAACACAGTGCACAGTTCATGGAAGGATTGAAATACATCAGTAATTGACTCTGCGCTTCCAATCGCCCTGGCATTTCAGCTACCAGCCCAAGCGGGTGTTGAACTCCCTCTTGCTAACTCCCGTGTGCAGGTTTGATAAAACACTTGGGATTACTTTGAAGAAGGCTGAGCAGAATTTGGTGTGCAGAGAGTTTTCCAAGCAAGGAGCATTCAAGTATGATGATCCAAACCCATTCACGTACTTTCTTTTTTTAATGGAGAGACCTTTTGTGCCCTACACGATGCTGTCTTCCATCACTGCTATTTCTTCTGGACACTTTTGCTCTCTATCTAAGGTAATCCTTGCCTTACTTGTTGAGTTTTAGTCCATCTACTCCTCTGAAAGAGGAATACAGCCAAGTACACGAGACAACTTTTAAGAGAGCTTTTGCTACATCTAGTGGCAGAACCTCTGAAGTACCTGAAAAAGAAGACCGTTCAGCAAGAAGCCAATCTCCCTTTAAAACTCTTGTTGCAATGAAACCTCATGTGCTTTCATATCGATGTGTGTTTACTGTCGTCTTTCATTGCAAAGCTCTAATATTATTGCCTGGTATGGCTTTTCTCGATTCTGGCTGCCATCTGAGACAGTAGTGGTCTGGACTAGCTAAGAATTTAATTCAGACTGAATTATTACTGAATGCAGAGAAAAGGTAGATGATGGGGTGGAGGGGGTGGGGGAACAATCCCAGAGCCCCTCCAGCTGTCATCCTTCCCAGTGCAGCGCCTGTATCATCCAGAAGTAGTAAGAATTCACCCAAATTGCAGGAGGGTGCAATTTGCACCAAATTTGCACCAACCCTGCCCAGCACTTGGGCAACTGCCTACAGACCACTGCGGGTGGTGGTGTGTCCCTCAAGGGGGAAATGGGGAAGAACATAAGCATGGCTCCATGCTTACAGCAAGGATGTTTGTTCAGGAGGTGGATGCCTGGATTCCTGAATTTCCGTGCTTTTAGTTAGGCGAAGTGAGGAGCACGCTTAGCGGGGATTGAAAGCCACCTGGGACTTGCTGGGGGAGTGAAGACGTGGGGTCAGATCCCATGAGGCTGGAATGTGGATTGGTCTTAGCCAAATGCTCATAAGTGAGAAGCTGTAGTAACACCAGCTACTCTGTACCAGCACCAGAGCAGTCTGTTTTCTGAGGGACTGTCTAACTTGCTCACAGCCAGTAGAAAAGCTTTGCTCAATTCCGGTGGGAACTGGATGCAGCCTTGGCAGAACACCACATCCTCCTGATCCCCATCTGGACGGGAGCAGGCTTGGTTGCTACTGCCCATGTAGCAGTAAGACCTGTGAACAAGGAGACTGGGATGACTATGGTTGTATTGACAGAATGATGCAAACGAGAGCTGATCGCAAAACTACTAAAAAAGTCAGCACTGATGTTTGAAGAGCTGTTGATCCAGATTTAAAAATTGGGATAAAAAGCACATGACTTCTGAAGTGGAGTGGTTGTATAAAAAAAGTGATATCAAACCTTATTAACCGTCTTTTATCCAGAGAAGGAACAGAGTTTTACACTGGGCATCAGGTCTTTATGGTGGGAAGGTGAGGAGGACCTGCTTATCCAGCTTTACTCCAGAGATGTGGCAAGCAGCTCCTTTTTTCTGCTTACTTAGGACTGGCTGAGGAGAGGAAAGGAGAAATTTCACATCTTTCACTTGTTCTCGCAGCACAAGGCAGCTGACCAGCCACAGCTGGAGAGGGTGGGCTGGGAGCATGGATGCATTCACTCTGGTATGTGGTTTGCTTCTCCTGCCTGGGTCTTAATGTAGGTGGCCTGGTTGAGGTTCCATTACAGCATCCTCCTTGGGCTGTGCAAGCTGGAGGACCTCACCCTCATCAGGGCAGACCAAAAGAAAGGAGGGAGGGATGCTTGTGAAAATGGAGGATAAGGCAGCACCAAACGTGGAGCTGGGGTGTGCAGACGGATTTCTCCTCGGGCACTGCGGTCTGGGTATCTTGGTGGTAGATGCTCTCCATGTGTGGCAAAGCAGTGATTGCTCTTTGCTGGAAGGAGGCTCTCTTCATAGTTACAGAAATAAACAGGCACTTTTAGAGCACAGCATCCTGCAGAAGGGCAAAAAATAGGTCGCTGCCCCAGAAAGGAGCCTGGAGTGACAACTCAGCCACCATCATTGGTTGAAGACCAGCGAGAGGACTTCCACCCCTTCTGCATTACAGTAATGGGAAGCTCCTGTTGTGTGAGCAGTATCCAGCTGCACAAGCAAAATTACCGAAGGTTTAAAAACATGATGGTGAACCTGGTAGCAGATATTGCAATACCAGTTTGAAAGGTGTACACAGAATGAGGAAGGAAAAATCTAAGACCCCGGAAAACAGTTTAGCCTGAAGTGTCCGAAATAAGCTAAGACACAAAAACATACTGGGTGTACACCATTCACACCTCCGGACTTTTACAGTACTGTATGCAAGAACAGTAGAAAGTGCTCTAGGAGGATGAATTGTGCATTAGCTGGGAGATGGTACAGATGAGGAGGCATTTCCATCCCAAGGTGTTACTTGGTTTTGTGAAATAGCAGAAAAATAACAAACAATTTCACCTTCAACAGTTGGTACTTGAACTACTGTTTGAGTTAAAAAAAAATCCTTGATGGAAGGAATACCCATCCCTGTTATTTACCACTGGTGTGAAACCACAGGAGCAGAAAAAGGTTTGTAACTTTCTTGAGCTACAGGTTATGATTTGAGAAGATAAGGTTTCTGGTATTAGGAATTATTTGTACATGACAAACTTGATCTGTTCCCATCATATAAGGTGGGCATCACTCCATCGCTTTCAGAGCTGTTCGATCAGCCCCTTGCTGGGCGGCCTCTCTGGTGCCTGGAGTTCACTCTAGGGGACAGAGATTGTCCAGAGATGACATGCTGTCAAAGTACTCTAAGGAAAATTACAAATTTTTTTAGAAGCAAACATAAAAGAGCTCAATAGCTCTCACAAACAAAAAAATGTTTTGAAAGGAAAACAAACAAAATGGGGAGTTAAAAAGCATGATTTTTTTACCCCTTTTATTTTTAGCCTGCTTCTTTCAGGTACGTAAAAATTGGCACAGGCTGCTTTTTTTTAAATGATGGTTTGTGCTTCATTTCTATGCATGAAATAGAAGGAGCAAACGTGTCTCTTTTCAAAATGGGACCTGTTTTTGCTTCCCAAATGTCATTCACCATTTAAAAAACCATCACTCTCTTTCATGTCTCTCTGCCCTGTGCTGTGGCTGATGGCCACATATGGAAAAAGCTAACTAGTTTCTCAAGTCTCCTGATTAGCACAGAAGGTTGAACATGTCTGGCTTATAAAGGTTTCCCAGCTTCTTCCCTGAGCAGCACGAGTGGCTTCCTGACCTCCTTGCAATTACCGCTCTCTGTGCATCACTGCTGGCCAGGCAGGAGCTCCAGCCCGGAGCAGCAGGCAGCACTTCTCACCACCGCCTGCTCCAAACCTCAAAGCAAGGCTGGACAACCTGGAGGTAAAAACACAGCTGGCTGAGCAGGAAGAAAGGAGAAACTTCAGGCTAAGGATAAACCCTTTCGTTCACTTGTTCCTGCGCTTACAAGTTGCAAGTTCTTGGCCGGCTGGATGCTGGGACTCTTCTGTGCTAGCCAAGGGATTTACCAGGTATTCAGGGGATGATTAGGAAAACTTTTGCTTTTACACAAAACTTTGCTCACTTGCTTCAGTGGCAATTTGAATGTAATTTAAAAAAAAAATATCAGAAAGGCATAGTCACAAGGAAAATGGGAATAATAGCAGTTTGTGGGGTGGCAGGAGGGGGAGTTATTCAGATTTCCTTTCTAAAGATTAGGAAACTACAAGTAGAAAATAAAAGAATACAGAGATTATGTGCTTTTCAGTTATATAAAGTCCTGTAAAAAATAAAACACTGCTTTTTAAGATGCGGAAGAGGAATAGTACCCTTTCATTGCATCTCTGCCTTTAGTGCTTTTTGCTAGATGTAAGTTCATCTATTATTTAAGATGCAATATAGAATATGAAAATGATGTATTTTTAAATTAAAATACACACTTAGGTAATTTTTACATTCCTTTTGGCCTTTAAGCTGCCTTCAACCTCTGATATCTAACAGGACCATCTCAGACCCAGTCCCTCAAATCCAGAAGATCACTTCTGGTCCAGCTGTACCCTCCTAGGGACAGACTGACACCTATTCAGACAGTGTGAATTCTGACATTTCCTAACTTCTGACCATTTGATGTCTCAACCTGAGCCATCTTTCTAGCATAAACTGTCTTACATGTAACATGAGATAATTTTTATGAATGTGACTCTCCCCCAAAGATATATATAAGATCAACCACCATATAGGTGCACATGAGACCACAGGGACTGACTCAGCACGAGTCCAGGAGGAGCTGGGCTCAGACCCAGGCTGCGAACAGGCATTTCCCAAGTTACATGTGTTCTTCATGCCCACAAGGCAGAGCATCACCTCCTGTCTCAGCCAGCTGGCATTTTCACCTCCTGGTTCTGTAGCAACGGGGCTGCATGGCCCCATCTGGCTGTCCTCTGGGCAGTGTCGTCATCTGGGGACACTGTCCCGGATGCAGTGAAGATGATCGCTGTAAGGAAATCAGAAGGAACTGGTATCTCTAGGGAACACATTAAGAGAGAAATCTGTCTCTGCTCCTGTTTAAACTGCATGACCCATATGGTTAATCTGCCTTTTTTAATATGAAGGGATTTTTTTTGGAATTAGGTCTGCCAATGTTTTTGCCTTATTAACAATGTTACTTATCCCAGAGCTCAGGTTATTATTAGCAATTTTATACTCTGCAGTTGGTAGCTTTCTTGACTGTTAGTATTAGCATTTTTATTTCAAAATCCTTTGAGATAATCTGAGTTGCAGGGAAAGGCATCTGGCATTCCCTTATATCCCTTGAGGGAGGTTCTGGATTGCTCATTTATGTTTTAATTGCTATTTTATAACTGTAAGTTTCTAGATGGCTTCTTATGGACTTATTCCCATATCATGAAGTCATTCTTATAGACAATCCAGACACAGTGGTCCAGCACAAACCAGGTCTGCTCAAGGGTTTAGTACTGTGATTAAGAGATGGAGAAATAACACAGGCATCTATATATATGCAAAGCCTTAATAGTTAAACAGGCTTTTCCAGGAGCAGTGGCACTAAGAAAGGCTGCTTTCCTTGGGAGAAGCTCCTTCGCAGCCACCTCAGGTCTCTTCCCAGCTCCCACATCACGCTGTCCCTATTGCAGCCTTCCTCTACGTCCTGCCCACGGGGCAGCAGGAGCAGGGATGGTGTGGTGCAACTTCTCTACAGATTGCTGGTGGTGATGTTGCCTTGGCTGGTGGCTGCTGTCTCTCGAGGGGGATCAGGCTTGAATTACACAGGCATTTCCCTCCCTGCAGGCACTGACTTGCCTTTCCAGTTCCCAGTCACTGACCGTCACTAAGTCCACGAGATTTAGACCTTTGAGGTCTCTATATCACTGTCAAGTTTGACTCAAATAGACTGAAGGTATCAAATGGTCGCATGGAGGCTGCAACGCACCTAGATGGACTGTCTAGACTGTCCAGACTCTGGGTTCCCTTGTCAGCGAAGGGGAAGAAAGAGGCAATTCTAGATTCCCACCCCATGTCCCGCTTCCTTGCCCATGTACCAGAACCACTTGATCCAGTGACTATCTTTCAGATGGCTGCAATTTGGTGAAGCGACTCCTAGATGAAATGCATGAAATTCCACCGAGCTCTTCCTCCCTGTAATTTGACTTTTTCCCCAGCCTGATTGCATGCATGGGAACAAAGAGGAATTTGTCAGCGTGAAGAAATGTATTACAGAGTTAGTGCCTGGAACATAAAAAGGGCCAGTTGATGGAATAAAGGTCTGCCATACCAGTTTGTTACTAAATATTTCTCAAGGTATCAGTTCGAATTAACAGCAAGTTTTCAGATGGCATTTCATGTCTTTTGAATCCATCTGTTCCCCGTGCTCCAGGAATTGTTTCTGTGGTTTGAGACTTCATTTTTTTCCCTACGACGACAGATTTTCTTCCTTCTGGTGTGGGGCCTCTCCCTTCCAAGGTGTCTTTCTGACAGGAAACAAATATCAGAAGGAATGCTGATGTTTTGTCTTCAATGTCCAGACCATTGAAGATGGTCCAAACACTCTCCACCCACTTCCTTTCACTTCTCAGTTCTTTTAATTTTTACCCTTTCTCTTTAATTGGCCTATGCCGGTCCTGCTGGCTCCAAAGAGTTGTTGAGAACCGAAGCCCTGTGGCAGCCCCGAAGCACTTGGATGAGACTGTGAAGTGGTTTCAGGACTGAAATAGCAGCAGCTGCTTCAGATCAGGAGCTATATTGGCTGAGGAAGAGGAGGGATTATTTTGTGCTTCCACAGCGGCTCCAGCAAGTTTGACTTTCTGGTGTAAAACTGTTCAGAGCTGATACAACAACTGAACCCCACCTCTGCAGCGGCTTTATCCATCAGCGCAATGTCCAGACTGTGACTATAGAAACACTTCTTAGCCTTGTAGAAATACCGTCAGGGAAGATTTATGTCCGAGAGATGTATTTGGTATCAGTGAACTGAACTTGATTGTGTTGATATACAGAGGCTAAGCGCTTGCCCAGAAAGGTGATAGTAGCTTTATTTGTTGGCTAGATAGAAAAAACAAAGACGTACTATTTTGTATGCATGGTTAAGTATGAATGATGGGGGTGTTGAACAGAATTATTACTTTGTAAATGAAAAGCGGATTTACTTTTCTTTTTACTTTTTAAATGAAAGTTCATTTACTTTTTAAATGAAAAGTAAAGTTTTATTATTTTTTAAATAACAAAGCAGAAGGCTAGTTTATGATATGATGTATCTTTGATAAAATGATAGTAAGAGATACCAAGCTGAAGCACATACGGTTCCCTCCCTAGAGCAATACCGCCAAATTTTGGAATGTTTTACGAGCATAGGTCAAACAGGTGCTATGCTTGGGTAGAGAAAAGGAAGTTTTGAGACACAGTAGCCTTGAATAGAGTAGATAAGGAGTATATGTTAGAATGAGCTAGTTTTGTGTAATTGTGTCATCTAATTAGGCCAAAGAGCAAACTGAGCATGTGCGAAGACTGAGTTCAATCAGCAGACACAGTGAGGAGAACTATCGACGACCACCAGAGAGCCCTGGAAGACCACCAATAGACATAAATGTGCATGTGTCAAGGACATATACATATATTAATGAGTTATGGAAATAGTATGAATATGTTAATCATTTCTCAGAAATCTGATGAATATGTATAATTTGATTGCATATACTCTTTCTAGTTGAGCAAGTGGGCGTGCACACTGGGTGGAGCGATCCCCTGTGCACCCAGCGCCGCAATAAAGAATGCCTGTTTTCTAAAACTCCAGACTGAGTCTTAGAGTTATCTTTTTGCCGACTTATGGTAACACAAGTGCTAGAAAAAATTGTAGCTTAATATATCAACAAAAGTAGTTAAGGAATGCTTAGAAATGAGCATGCAAGGAGCAGAGAACAGGATCTAAAAGGCGTGATGGAGTCTAAAAGTAATTTTTTGAACCTCCTCCCTGGGTGGTGTTTCTGGGTGCTCCACCAGCTGCCTCCTGCCATGGACCTTCAGGCAGACAGGGCTGCCCTGCACTGAGCACCAAGAAGGGTTTGACGCTGTCCTCATGTAGCTGCCCTTGCATGGGAATTGGCATGGGAGGAGATGCAGGCACCTGCATGGGCATGTTGGCACCATCCCTTTGCCTCCAAGTGTTCCCAAGGCATTTGTTTGGGACTGGCAGATGTGGGACAGGACCTACAGAGACCCATGCTCTTGGGGAGTGGTGGCTGGAGGGCTGGCGGGCCTCCATGTGTCAGCTGAGCCCCTGGAGACCCCCTGGTCTATCATATGAGCTCAGAGGATAGGTCAGCTGGAGATACTTGCCTACATGCTGAACCTCCCAGCTGACTCCCTGTGCTGGGCCTGGCTGGGAAGCAGTTAATTTTCTCCATAGCAGCCCATACAGTGCTGAGTTTTGTATTTGTGACTAAAACAGCCCTGATAACACACCAGTGTTTAGGCTGTTGCTGAGCAGCACTTGCACAACATTGCGTTTTTCTCTTTTTCCCACTCTGCCTCAGCAGGGAGTAGGCTCGAGGTTGGCAAGAAGCTGGGAGGGGGCACAGCTGGGACAGCTGAGCCAGGCTGACCAAAGGGTTATTTCATGCCATACGATGTTGTGTGCTGCAGTAAAAGCTTAAGGAAAGGAGGAGGAAGGGGAGATATTCATGGTTATGGCATGTGCCTCCACAAGTAACCTTTACATGGGCTGAGGCCCTGCTTTCCAGGCGATGGCAACACATCTGCTACCAAAGGGATAAAGTGACCAAATTCATCTTTTGGCTTTGCTTGAGTGTGTGGGTTTTTCTTCACCTACTAAGCTGCCTTCGTCTCGATCCATAAGTCTTCTCGCCTTCCTCTTAGTTTCTCTCTGTCATGCAGGAAGGAGGAGAGTGATCAGATGTGTATGTGCTTGGCTGCTGCCTGGGGTCAACCCACCACAACCTCACTCCCTGTCCTTGGAAACAATTTCAGTGAAGACGGTCAGGAATTGAGTCTCACAAAAGTAATGTGTGTTCATGGGCTCCAGCTGAATCCCTGGTTAAAAATGTGGTGTTAGAGACCACATATGGGCAATAGGTCATTTCTTCTTCATTTCACCTGATCTAGCAATGTTTTCTTGGCAACTCTTCTCAAGGGGGACACAACAGAAGACACTGAAGTTGAACTGCTACGTGGTTTTGTTGTTCCTTTTTCTTCTTTCATTTATAGCCACATTTTCAGAGTAAAAGATTTGTTGTTGACCACCAGAGCACTTCTCCTCATCCAAGCTGGTCATTCCCAGCTGCACCAGTGCTGCAGGACACAGGGCACCGAGGAAGGCACCTGACATCCACATGCTGCAATATGGTCTGGTGACAAGATTTCCCCCCACCACATCACAGTATGCCATTGCCCAGTTGTGGGACCAGCCGTGCAGGAACCTGTATGGTACAAGAACTCTCTGGATAATGTGTTCATATCTAATGTCCGTAGCTCAAGAAAGATGCTGAATAATCTGTGTATTCAGAGAACATGCCACAACAAGTAGGCGATCACAGCAAGAAAATCTAAAGTTACTACCTAAGGCTCTGTGGAACAGGTTAGGTAGAAAGCAGAAGATCATCTAACACCAAAACAGACATCTAAAATCTGTCCCAAAGTGCTATCTCTTGCCTTTGGTTATAAAGGGTGTCAGACAAGTCCCTCAGAGACAGATGCCATATTGAGATCACCTAAACTCAGATGAAATGTTTGACCAGTGATATGAAGAGCATCAATCAAAGGGAGCCAGGCAGGTTATCAGCATCTAAGGTACCCTGGAAGACTTTCTCCATAACCTATGTTCACCCTGTGTTTGGTCAGGTTTTACCGAGTAGCTAGATGTTCTCTGGAGCTCCAGTGATCTGGCTAAGGATGGCTTGCTCTGGCCATTTTAACCCATCCAATTCATTACAAACTTGGTTGTTAGAGAAAATACAGAAACCCAGAAAAAGGCAGAAGGAAAAGAGCTCATCTAAAGCCACAGGAAAGAGAAGATGCAGACTAGAAGCCAAAGGGAAAGAAAGTGGAAAAGATCTAGCCTAAAATCAAACGGAGAAAAAAACCTGGCTAGAAAGTGTTATTAGTTCTCACTAGAAAGAGAAAAGGAAATGAAAAATGAAACAAAGAGCAGAACTAGCATGAGAGAGAGAGAGAGAGAAGAAAGATGCTGAAAAGAAAGATGCTGGGGAGAAAGAAGCCCAGTAAATTAACCGACATGCAGCGATATATGCTGCAGAGAAATCCTTTCAGCAGGCTCAGAGAATCTGTCTCCATTAAAGTTTCATAGTGAAGGCTCAGTGGGATTTTCAATATTTAAAAAGTGTTTCTGAAGGTAGCCAAGGGGAGATGCACTGGTCTCTCTTGAAAGGCCAATGCATTAAATTTTATTATGTCTTCAAATAGCATGGGACAGTGTCTAACTCTCGGGTACTTTAAGAGAGCACTCGTGCCTAGCTGTGCTCCCTCCTCTCATTAAAATATCCCTGTCTGGGGTGTTTTACATCCTCTGCTTTTCTCTCTAGCCATCACTGGTGAAGATAAGACAGGTGCAGGAGGGTTGAAGGCAGAAGATGGGAATCGTGGTGCTGCAGGTCCCCCACCCCACTGCACTGGGGTGAGACCCTCATGCCCTGCAGAGAAGCAGCAGTGGTCAGGGCGAGGTCAAGGCAAAGGGTGTCACTATGTGGCCCCTGACACAGCAAAGAAGGAACACCAGTTTCATTCATGCAGACAGAAATGACAGATGCCATCCTGGTGACCAGTAGGTGGTAGCTTCAACTGCCCTGGCATGGGACACAAAGTCCTCAGGCAGGGACAGTTTGTCCTTTCTTGAAGTCCTGTCTAATGAGGGGGAGTGAAAGCCCAAAGGGAAAACAACTCACAAATGCAAAAACTCTTACAGGCAGGGCCATCCCACTTCTGCGTAGGTGTGGGTCTGAGAAAGAAGGAGCAAATGTCTGCTTTGAACACGAGGAGAGGAGCAGCAGCATGGCAGAGGGACAGATCTCGGCACGGAGGTACATCCCTGCTCCAGAAACCAAGTCCTGCTCCTCTCCCTTGCTTGACAGCAGCTGTTGAACTCTCTTCTTCCTGCACTTAGTGTACCAGGCCAGCGAAATAACTACCTGAAAGTTATAAAATAACATGATTTAGTCTCATGGCACACTCTTCCTTCTAATCCTTAACTTTTAGGGGTTCCCGAGATGCGGTACACCCTCCACACCCCTTGGGCACGTTTCAGGACAGCGCACGCTTTCGGGGCTTATAACACTAAAAAGAAATAAAAAAATAATAAAAGGAAAATCCCAGCGAGAAAGGTGGCAGCGTGTTCCCCTGGCAGGGGAATGTTCCCCGGTGCCAGGCGGGCTGTCCCCCGCCGGGTGGCAGCATCGCCCCGCCGGCCGCCTGCGCTGCCCGGGGACCGGCCGAGCTGGGGGCAGGCGCTGGCTGCTGGCGTTAGCGGTCCCTTCGTTGCCATGGCTTTCGTTTTATGACCCTTGCATTTCTTTTGTGCCGTCCTGAATATCAGCAACTTTAAACAACTTTCTAGAAAAAACGTTGTGTGTCTCACGGCCCTCGTCTAAACAGTATAAATCTCTCTTACTGCCTCACGGCGTAGAGGCTGCGGCGTTGCAAAGCACTCGGTAGAAGGATTCGACTCCAAAAGCTTTTACGTTGGCTAGCACTTACACGAGTTATCCCCTTTTTACAGTAAAAGCAGTCGGCCCAAGATTAAGACAGCTACATTTAGGCATTCTCCTGCACAATAAGCGTGTAACACACCTATCACCAACAGACACCTTGTCAATGCAGCCCACTGAGCTCGGCTAGCGATTCGGAGGACTAGCCTGGTAGCCTTGGGCTTGGCAGCACCGCTCCCCTGACCCCCTGTAAGGGGAGCTTAGGGGCTGGGCTTGTACATACTAACCTATAGTCAGGCTCTCAAATTTAGGGGGTTTCACTGAATATTGAACTGCTCCTACGTAGCTACTTCAGGACAGAGTTTTCTCATCTGTTCACACCCAAGCAGGGCAGGGTTGTAACCCAGCATGGTTCCACTGGGCTGGCATCGAACCAAAGGTGGGCACCACTCAGCCAGTTTCTCAGCAAATTTAGAAAATGAAGGGTTATTTGGATACAGCCCCAAACTCTATCTACCTCCTGCCTCTAGCAGGTATTGTTGGTGGCAGATGCCGAGGGGAGGCTAAGGATGGACGAGTGTCTGCAATACCTCCCTCGCCCAGCCCCTTGTTATATTTTCAGTTCAAAGGCTTTCCCTTGGCTTGTCTGCTTGGTACCTCTCAGGAGACCCCTCTTCCAAGTATCTGTCCATCTACTGAAGACACAGATCGGGCCGTGTGACGGGAGGGAAGATGTGGCACTGGGCACTTTCTCAGCATGACTTGTTGGGCCCAAAAGTGAAAGAAACCAAATTTCTCCCCTTGACTACACAAGGAAAATAAGGTGTCAGCTCAGATGCAGAGGTAATCATTCAATGCATGTATAAAACCAGGCAGGATGAATCCCATCCTCACTGAGCCGTGGGCTCAAGAAAGGCACCTCCACCTGGTGGCCGCTCTGTTTTGTGCTGCGTGGTTCTCTGTAACTGCTGCTCACTGACAATTTTTAGTAATACATATTTTTCAGTGAGAAAGTATGCAAAATGTTATCTGTTGTCTGATCGCAGGGAACCATGAATGTCAAGAAAATAATAAAAGCAGTAAGTAATTGTTCTTAGAAATTACGATCCGGTGCTTGCTTGATAATTTAATTATCACAACGATTGAAATTCAAACAAGGTATCAGACAAAACTTGAACTGAAACAGCAAAGAGCAGGGAATGTACTTCAGGCTTTTTTCATCATAAGCCCCTGTTGAGTCACAGTGACCAAACTTCAAACCTGTTCTTCTTTTCATTACTTTCTTTGATGTGCAATTCTTTCTTTTTAGTATCCGTGACAGCAGTTTTGGGATATTTTAGATCCTTTTCCCTACCAAAGAAACAAACAGAGGCATCCTTCCAAACCAAGTGGCACATAGTGAGGGTCTGCTGCAAGAAGGCTTTATTTGTCTCCCAACCAGCTGCCCTGCTCCAGGTTTCCTAATCCAGTGCCAGGGACACAGAGACAGAATGAAATGGCCCACGAAACCGGTCATTATGAGGGAAGGACAGACTGCCATGCTCTCCTCTAGCTCCCTTTCTCCTTTGGGGCTCAGATCACCCTGTGCTGTCCTTGTGGGACAGTGGCACATTTGGCTCATGAGCAACAGAAGCGAAGGGACATCTGGGCTCCTCTCTTGCTACAGAGCTCAGCGCAGACATGATGAAACCCTGGCCAAAGTCTGACAGCTTCGGTTCCCAAATGACTAATGTGGCTTAAAAGCAGAAGCCAAGATAGGATAACGTAAAATTGTTTGTTGTCTGCCCCAACAGCAGCGCAGGGCTATCTTTCCTCTCTGATAAACTGAATGGTTTTGACCCAGATTAAAACTGCTGGTTTGAATTTAGAGATAAGTATTGTAGTATCATCTTTGTGCCAAGGCTCAGAAGCAACTCGTGGCAGCAGTGACGCGGTGTTTCACAAGGCTGGACGGGCCAGATGAGGCTGCAGGATCTGGGCAGCGTGGTCAGACAGATGCTCACCTCCACTCCACATCTGGAGGGGCCCCGGGGCAGGGGACAGTATAAACTCTAATGAAGCCGCATTGCCAGTGGCAGGAATAGAGCTAATTCCAGGTACTTGAGAGTTTACAGCCACAACAGTGGATTTAATTATCACTTTACTGGGCTTTAAGTGAGCTGTAAGACTAATCTAAATTTAACTCGCTTTACAGGGTCGGCAGTCTCTTTACAAGCTTCCTCAACAGACAAGTGTCAAATTAGGGCTATATCAATAGATAAAGGGAAAAAATAAAGCCATTGATGGCCATAGATTTCCCAGCTGATATCTTTATACTCTGCTGTAAAAGCCTATCATCCTTCATTTAAAGAAAGTGAAAATTGTTGACATCTCTTTCAAATGCTAATCATTAGGAAGCAACTTGAACCAAACATAATTAGAATCAAATAATGTGCACCTTTTATTGAGGAGTAACAGCACTCAGTATCTTCTGCTATTTAAGCTTCCAGATAATCTGAGTCATTAGTTTGGGACCAGATGCTGGAGCCCCTCCAGCGGCTGCAAGACTGCCACCAGGTGCCACCAGGACCCAGCGCTGTACCTGGGCGCTTGGTTTATTTTGAAAAATGCAGTGCTTTTCTTGAGCAAAAATGCTTTCCAGGGCAGGGAGGGCTCTGCTCTCGCTGCCTGCCCGGTGCCAGGGCATCCCGCGGCTGCCTAGGCCTCACCCCTGCGTGCAGTGGAGCCACCTGGCCGTGGCAGGAGACCTTTGTGCACCATAAAGGGGTGGACTTTGGCAAAACCCTACCCTTGGACTTTTAAGCACCTGCACTTGCTGACCTGGTGAAAAGGATTTTTGAGGTCACGGCACCTGTGAAATGAGCCAGGCCCAGGGCTCTGCTGGAGGGTCCCCCCGGGCTTTGGGGTCAGCTCTGAGCAGCGAGACCCCTGTGAGAACACCCAGCCCCTGGCTTGGAAAAGCCTGTCTCATGTCCTGCTGACCTGCCTTGCATGATGTCCCTTCCCAGCCTGCCCCAGGCAGTGGGAACCCGTGTGACAGAAATCCCTGGCAGGCAGCAGACGGCAGGCAGCTGCCCACACCACGCCTGGGACTCCTGCACAGCCATCCTTGTGTTTTTCTCATGCAGGTTTCTCTTTCTTTCGTGGTCGTTTCTTTACTGGACAGGACCCACACTATGTCATGCTTCTCGTCCAAGCCAGATGTCCACCTGCGTAGTCAACGGAGAGAGTTAGGTACCTCCAGGGGGTTATCAAAGTTGGGGTCTCATGAACTGTCCTCAGGAGATGCCTGTCTATCTCCCTTGCTTTCTCAGAGAGCTCAGATGACCAGCTTAAGGCTAAACACCATTTTGCAAGGCTGACGTTAGCCGTCTAGTGAGATGAATCCTCCACAACCATGGAGAACACTCCCTGACAGGCATCAACTACACAGCTCCTAGAAATAAACTGTTTAGCCCTCTTTATACATGCTCTTGTCTAAGAACATAGCTAAGCCCAGCACACAGCATACCCAAACTAAACCATGCCTTTCTTCCCACCACCCCTTCATCCCAGACCATGGCTACCTGTTGGACTCTCACCATCAATTTCTTCCCTTTGCAGAGCTTAGGGACAACCTCTGAACCACCCCGGCTTCTTATCTACAGGGTCGGCACAGAAGAGAGATGCTGCTGCTGCCTTGGACCTTTGCAGAGGGGCAAACCTTGCCCACCCTGAGGATCTGAAAGAGCTGAGGTTGGAAGGAGCTCCTTGTTTTCTTCCTCCCAGTTACCTGGGAGCTGGAAAGGTAAGCACAGGCCCGGCTGGGGGGATGGCCTCCGGGTGAACCCCGTGCTCTGCATCTATTTGCATTGCTGAGAAGTGCTTCTTATCTTTTGGACTTTCAGACCATGGGGTTTAAAGAAATACTGGAGTGAAATTATAGCTGCTGATGATTGAAGTGCTATATTTAGGCTTCACTGTAACTTAAACACTAGATTATGAACTCCCAAAATATTTTTTACATAAACTCTCCCCCCATAAACAGTGACCTAAAATACCCAATTTGTTCCCTTGACTTCAGCCAAGTACAGCACAATTCTGGTTATACATTAGACCTACGGGACAGCCTCAAACCTTGAATTAATCAGGAAAATACAGACAGCCAGCGAAAACGGCCAGTGAGAATATCCTAGCTGCAAACTTCATAGTTTGCCTCCTGATATCCCTTGTTAGGAGGAGCCGCTTGGCTTCAATCAGCATTCAGACTGTGGGGTTTGTTGCTTTTTATTTCAGAAGGACTCCACAAAATTTGAATCATGTGAGACCCACCACCCAAGGTGAAGTGCCTGAGTGGAAATCTAGATTTGAAGGGATTTAGTCCTGGGTTGCGAGTAAATATCTTAGGTAAAACAATGTGGCTAAAGCCCTGCTGAGCCAGCTGACCTTGGGGAAGGCAGCCAGGGTGGTTATCTGAACTTCACTTATCTGAAGTCTCCTGTTGTTTGAGGTGGGATTATGTCATCCACCTCACACTGAGAGAGGGGATTCTGTGTGCCCCAACCAACCTAAGGTGCATGACCCAGAGTCCACAGTTACACCTCGGGAAGGCAAGTGACCCTCCTCTGGAGAGCAAAGTGGTTTAGAAATTAAAAGCCGATATGATTCAGGCTGCAATCATATGGAATCATGAAGGGGGCAAGCACACAGAGGAAAGAAAGATGGAAAAATCTGAGGGAGACACTGAGCTGAGATACAGTGGTGAGGCAGCGTGACATCCCCCAGGCAGTCATGAGGATTGCATGCCTCCAGCATTTTCCAAAAGCCTCTAGTGACCGCTGTGAAACACCATGACAGGTATTTTAGTCACTTCTATGATGACTTTTTATCAGTCATCTTTTAAAAGCCTTCAAGTTCTTCGCTCCATTATAGGAATTGGGAACATCCCATACCTACCTCCATCCCAGCAGAACAGCTTCCCCTTGGTGTGCCTGAACCTGGGACATGCAATGGCTCCATCTAGACTACTGTACAAAAAGGACCACGGTCCTTGGGCCCAGAGAGCAAGTAGCATGGCTGGCCTGAGTCCATTTAGCTAAACTCCCTGTCACATCCATGCTGCCCACTGGGAACTGCAGAAGTGCAAAGCCTTCTGCGCGCTGAGAGGCTCCAGTTACTGCATCAGGATCTCTTATACAGTGTTGTTGGGCAAGTTCCTCATACAGACTGTTCACCTCCTCCCCATACCCAGCTCAGTCCCAGTCCTCACTTGGAAACCAGAAGCGGAAAAAAGTCAGCCATCCCTGTCTAATTCTCCCAGATCAGGAAGAATAAAAAATACATCACTGATGACTTAAGCTGGAGTTCCCAGTATTTCCAAACCAGCAGCGTACCTCCACTTGTAGGCCTGATGGTCTCTTGTGTTGTACTGCTGACACAAAGAGTTAAATTAAAAAAAAAAAAACCAAAACCAAAACACTGAAGAACACCGAAGAATTATTCCTAATCCACTTTTGCTTCACCAAAAAAAAAAAAAAAAACTAATAAAAACCTTTTCAGACAATCAGCAGTGAAAGAAACAGTATGGTATATTTACAATTAGTTTTCAGCTTACGAAATCACCTCGTGAATGAAATGTGTGTCTGAGTTGTCTGAGAGTCAAGAAGGGAGAAAAGATAACGCCAGTGAGGGGAGAGCTGATTTATATAGTCTCTGCTGGTTGCCTTTCATTTTCTGAACAGCAGGAGGAGATTAATGATATTGTCACAACAACATTAATGATGCTGTAAAATCATAAGGACAAAGAGAGCCAGGATTTGATAAAAGTGAGATTTACAGCTGCATCAGTCAATTTAATTATCTTTTACTAGGCTTAAACTAAGCAGTAAGACTAATCTCCATTTAACATGTTTTACAGGGTCTGCAGGCGCTTTACAATCCTCCTCCATTCAGAAGTGTCAAATTATGGCAATATTGATAAAAGAGTGGTGTAAATGGTTGTCTAGTCAATCCCCGAACCAGTTAATATCTTTCTTTACTGCATTGTAAAAGCCTATTACTCTCAAGTTTTGGAGTGAAATTTGTGGACAGTAATCTGAGTTGATAATGTTTAGAAAACAAGTACTGAGAAGATAAAGATCCGCGTCCACCTGCCTGCGCTCACTATAAAAGGTGGCGCTGGCTGCCTCTGTGCCGGCTCTGCTGCCGGCCCTCCAGCACTGCCAGACCTGCCCCAGACGGGGCTCCTTGCCCCACTGCCTCTCCCCTGGGAATGAGCTTTTACTCCACATGGAGGAGAAGCAGCAGACCCAAGCAACGTCAGCGCTTGGCATGTATTTTAGCACGAGGAGCTCTGCAGTCCAGGACGATGGGGTCCCATGGTCCATGGGGAGCAGTGGTTCTCCCCAGCATCGCTTTTTGACCAATCCCTGGGGCAGTGTGGGACCAGGTGCAGGGGTTGGTGGTGGCCCCATCAGTTCTGCTCCACTGGTGCCCCTGCTCGCACAGGGATGGCAACTGCACCGCCAAACCCCATCCAGAGTCTTACCTCTACTTCCCATAGCAGCAAACAAGCATGGGGATTAAGTAACTGGAAGCCAAATGATTACCTAATTATATAACAGGATATTTGTTCTTATTACCTCTTGCAAAACCACGATCAATTATATAAGTTAATTTTCCATGTGCAGTTTTTAAAAACCAAGTAACTCGGGTACTTCATGACATTAGGCTTGATTTTTCACTCTCCATCAGTTTGTGGAGTTACTTATACTTCCACAAAGAGGGCGTAAAACCCAACCATCTTCACCTGATGGGCCATTTTATGGCCACCGAGCCCTACCTTCCCACAGAAGTATTTTTCTTTAAGCTATAGAGGAGTAAGCTTCTAGCATTGGGGACAGAGAAAAAGTGCTTAAATTTGCACCTTTT
Organism: Pluvialis apricaria; assembly: GCA_017639485.1. Classification (NCBI taxonomy): domain Eukaryota; kingdom Metazoa; phylum Chordata; class Aves; order Charadriiformes; family Charadriidae; genus Pluvialis; species Pluvialis apricaria. The sequence goes on from CM030007.1 coordinate 23,399,886, forward strand.
TAAATCTTTGATTTTCAATGAGACTGAAGAAAATGTAACTCAAACCAGACGGCAGCTCCCAGCAAACCGCACACTTCAAACCTGGGGAGTCACTTCTTTGCCCAACTGTTCTTTGACACTTTGCAGCTCAAGAAAATCTAAATCTTTCCTAATGGGATCAGATCCTCCTTCCCTGCTCTGCAAGCAGAGGAACATCAGTCTCCCTCTGGCCAGGTATGGCTGGCAGTGAAGAAACTGATTTTCTCCAATTTACTGTGGGTTCTGGCTCTGAGAACTCAGTGATGGAATTTGAGATCCCACTTTACATCTCTCTATTTCATATTGTTACCTCTGTTTAAGTGCTGTGGGCCAGCCTGTTGCTTTGAGTCATCCTTTCTGCTGGTCAAGTGGCTCTGAAGGCAATATCTGAGATACTTTGGTCTCGCTAACCCATGTTATTGGGCATTCTTTGAGTGAGGAGTCAGGCTTCTTGGGAAACAAACTTCAGGGTGCAGGCATGCCCTGTGTCATTGGAGGGCAGTTGTTCTGCTCATGCATTGCTTAAAAAATTCAACAAACACAGAAAGACTGAGCCCAGTGTTTCTACAGTATCTTATTTTTAGCTGTCTCACAAAATTTTTCTACTAGTAATGAAATAATCCTCTGACAAGAAACTAAAAATATTTCTCTTCCCTTGGAAGGAAAAGAGGCATGCATTATTTTTTTTTTTTCACAATTACCCAGAAAGTTTACAGCCAAAAATAGTAACAGAAGTCAACTCTTCTGACTTCTAATCATGTTTGAAACACATTGCAGCCCTGCCTTACTGTCTGCTTTCTTTAGCTTGCTAACACATCTAATGTCCTGAATCATGGCAGGTATAGTGTGCTCTGACAGCGCTGAGTGGCCCCCTCATGTTGAAGCCTTTAGGTCCTAGGATGTCAGTGCTCTGGGTGCAGGCAGTGCTGGTGGACATGCCCAGGAGAGATGTCTCCTTGTGTAGGACAAGCACAACCTCAAGCCCTGGCTCAGACCAAGCCCAGGACCTTCCTGGGGGCTGGACTGTTAGAAAATCAGATGTGTTAAAATTGGATGCGTTGTGCGTGACAGGATTGGCCAGCCTCTGTCATGCAGCCCATGTTCCCAGCTGCTGCCTCCGCTGGGCCCAGCCAGTGGGACACCACTGGTCAGCGGATCCCAGCCCGGAGGACCAGATACGGGAGCAAGCCTGAGCTCTGCAATACCTGGAGGGAGGCCTTGTGCACCACCGCTTTAACAAACTGGGAAGTTGGCAATGCATGGTGGTTCCCATCAACCTGACCCCACCAAGACCAACGATCCCCTCAGCACTCCTCTGTCCAGGGACTCTCTGAAGAAAGGTTTTCAGTCAAAGCCCTAAATCGACAACGGTCTCAAACTTTACTGCCCATTTCAAGGAATCTCACCTAAGCCAAGAGGAATGGGTGTAGAAATTGACAGGAGTTTTGTCCAAACAAAGTCTTCAGGATTGAGCCTCTGTCAATAAGTCTTGCAACGTGCTTGTCTGTGCAGGAAACGGGGAAAAAGTCAGTTTGGTATCCTTATCCATCCGATCTTATCAGGGTGGTAAATCTGGTCTTTGATCTTCTGTCAACAATGCACAAAGTTGGAGGCAGCTGCCACCACCCTGCTCAACCATGCAGTCATCAGGGGCTCATAAAACATTTATGAAACCTGTCATAAACTGGCCCGATAAGAAGCAGGACATCGGGTTTCAGGAGTCAGCAGCTTCTTGGGGAAGACCTTCCCTCTAACTCCAAGGCTCCTTTGTTTAAATAGCAAACACAAGCCACCAATTGCACCCTGCCATAAAAGCTGGGAGCAGGGAATTTTCACCAGCCCTGGTGTCTGCTGGGTTTGTGTGGCAGGTACCAGCCTTCACCATTTGCCTTTCCCACTTGCCAGTCCTAGGGGAGGAGGGAGAAGAGGGGAGGAGGGCAGGAACTGAATAAAATTATAACTGAAGAAGGAAAGAGAAAGTAAGTTATCTATAAACGGATGGCAGGACTGTTGCCAGAATAAGGAAGAAATGGAAGTTTGAGCTGAAATATTTGTGGTGCTTTTATTCTTAGTCTTGATGAATTTTGTGAGATTCTCTGGGTTTGGTCCCATGTCTGACTGTGGGGTGGGAAATAATGAAACCCATGTTCTGTTCCTACCTTCCCCAGTTACTGCAACTACAACTCTCGACAAATTACAGTCCCTGCCTCTTCCTCACTTTCTTTATAAGGAAATCAAATTGACCTGCCTTGTATGTTCTCTGTGCATATGCTTTCTTTCACAATTTTTTCCAAAAGTCTAAATCCCTAATAGAAAATGAGGTGGCTCCAGCATCCACCCTGAAGCACCTACACCTCAAGAATACGATCACGCTGCAGTGCTGTGCAGTGATTTCTGCTTACTTCAGCAGCACGGAGCACCCCTCAAAAGCACGATGTCCGCATTAGCACCATGATCTTCTGAGTCAGAAGTTAAATAGCTGTACAATGCAGGGGGCTACGCTGATCACTTGTTGGGATATTTCTTGTTCTTTGGGACAATTTTGGCCTGGGAGATGTAGTTGGAAAAGGAAACTGCTGCTCGGATCAGGTGTGTGTGTTGCAGTCTTGTTATTTACATGAAGGATTCAAAATCTTGATTTTCTGAATGTACAGGAAGGGCAATGACAAAACATAGCCTATGTTCACAACTTAAAGCCCTGCTTCTGGTTAGCACCAAGACCAAATCCTTCTCCCTTTGCTGCTATGAGGTCATGTTTTTCATGCATATTCCAGCTGTCCTTAGGGTTTTTTTCAGCAAAGACGCAGAACAACACATGAAATACTAATTGGAACTCAGAAACACAAAATAATATCCAGTCAATCACCTGGCTTATGTTCTTTTATTTGCTTGTTTTTTCTGTGATGATGTATTCATAAAGTTAGGGTGCAGACCACTGTTGTTTCTCATATCTGTCTTCATAAAGGAGCTTAGTTGTTTCTTACAAGTAATATAAATGATGCAGACTACACTCTACCATAATAAGACATATTTACAGCTACATATTTATTTTATTGTGTAATGTCTATGAGATAAGCAGCTGTGATGTTATAGTTGGTATTATTGTATTATTTACCAATCAAACTACTTAGAAGTTTGGTGGTGCAATCACATTTTCTCTACCTGTTAGTTCAGTCTTGCTTCAGGGCATTGAAGTCACTAATAGTAACAATTGTTCAGCGCTAGCAAGAAATTGGTGTTGGAACAATTCCAGACCAGAGAGGTAGATAGAAAGATACCTTAATTAGGTATTTGTTATGAGTTGCTTATAGTAATAAAGCACTAATTCAACCCTTGTGTATAACCACAAAACAACCATAATAAATTTCAGATTTGGTAATAAAACACTGCTATATACCTTGATTAGGTGATAAAATAACAGTTACTTTTCAGAAATGTATCAAAAATATAAAATGCTTCTAATCCTAAATATTTTTTTGCATGCAACATCTAGGATAAGGATTGTAGGGGTACCAGAGATCTGTCTGTATTTTCCCATCAGTGAGGGTGACTGAGTGAAGGGGCTGATTGCATTGGCAAGCCGGCACCTCGTGCCATTTAGGCGACCCAGTTCTCTTCCTCGCTTCATTGCAAGCAAACTCAGGACAGAAGAATCTCTACTTGCCGCAGTCAGATGCAATTAGTCAGTTGATTGATCAACCACTGTCACTTTGTAGCACGTCTTAATTGTGTGAGCTTCCTCTGTCTCTGTATCAGGTTATGTTATTCTACAGGGAAAAAAAACGTCTTTTAAGTGGTCACACATCTAACACCACTCAAAGGGGTACAGGCAATGCACTTACTCTGTCATGTGGTCATTTACATAAAATGTGACAATTGTGGCGTTTTGTGCACACTGGTGCAAAGTCAGTGTCCAGCATTCTGCGTGGGTGGCCTTCTAGTGAGCCTCAGTGCTCTGAAGGTGACCACAGGTCATGAAATTGCTGTTCCAGGGCTTGCCTTTGGATTTGAAAGAAGGGTTTGAATCAACTAAACTAACAAGGAGGATGGGAACCTCCCACTCCAAATAGCGTGACTCCAACCAGGGACTTCTACTGGGGAGCTGTAGGATGTGGGACCACAACATCATGTTAAATTATATGCATGAAAAATCCTGTGTACCTTAGTGACGAGACATGCACAAAGAGCCGCATGCAGAGCAAGAAGTCTGGAAAACTTAGTTTAAATAGGTACAAATTCTAGACAACACATGCTGAGGCTGTGGTGAAGGTTCTGTGGAGGCATCCACTGGAGTTTTGCAACCTGCACCAGAAACGAGAGGCATTCTGCATGAGACTGCACAGCCATGGCATGAGCACTTCCTGCACCATGACCGGGCAGTTTTGGAAAGCGAAAGTGCTGCATGACTAAGCATTTATATGAGTCCTATAAACCAGAGCAACTGAGACTCTGTTATCTGTTCTTCATTTCTCTGTTACTTTCAGCTCTTCTTCCCCCTCCCTATTCCAAGGAAACTGCTACCAAAGTTAACTCTTATGCTTTCCTTTGTTTCTTTCACTCTTTCAGACTTTTCCACTTCCATACTTCTCATTCTTGCTCTTCTGCGTTATCTTGGCAGGCCTTTGCCTCTGGTATCAGTTCTCCTACTTTCTGCCCTTACAGCCTTCATACTCTTACTTGCCTCTGTCCTATCTTTCTACGCCATGGACTGCATTTAGGCTGTGTGCTCAAAGTGCCTCATTTAAGTGTTGCCATGGACGGAGGAAGGAGGTAATGTCTGGCAGCCCTGGAGAGCAGTCTGGATTGCTCATCACCTTCTTGGCCTTAGCCACCGTGGTGGTAGCAATAACGGAGCTGGGTACATACAGGAGAAACGTGAGTGCATCTCTGCATGCTGTGTAATGGGGTATACACCTACAGTGCTCCCTTCTTGGGGGCAGAGAAAAGCATATATAGCATCCTGTGCTATCCCCTCCACTAATAAAATGTACTAGTGGCATCATTGCATCCATGCAGATCTATATTCAGGGAAGAACAAACCTGCTTTCCCCACACCCTCAGAAGTTCAGTGCAGTGTAGATCATCTTCTGCTTTGCTACACGCCAAGAGGAGCGCTGTGCCACATCCTAGTAAAGATTCAAGGCAAACGGTTAAGGTACCTGAAATGAGAGTAGTGTGCTGTCCCACCAAACGTTAGCCCAGGTGAGTCAGGGTTTGCAAATCTTCCTGGACTGGTTCATTTAAAAGCAGAATTTGAAGACATTAGCCGAGGATGCAGGGCGCTCTGTTTAGACCAGCTTGACAAGGACAGGCTAGCCATTCTGTTCTGCTGTTGCAAAGGATGAAGGTTAGGAGATCAGCTGTTACTGGAAAAAACGACCCTCTCCTCCAAACAGGGAAACTGCCCCCACAGAGATTTTTTGCACAAAGACTTCACCTCTCTGTCCCATGGGCGTGAACCAGACATTTTCCCTCCAAGAGGAGGGTTGCTGGCCTTCATGAAGACCCCCAAAAGACAACCCACAAAGTATTGCATGGCCATTGTGTGCCCTGAGTGCACGCTAATACCTTCTCTCCAGTCATCAAGAAGCTCCATCTTCAAGACCTATAGAGGGCTTCAGTGACAGCTAGGGCAAGGTTTTATATGTCTTGTGTCTCCACTGAACATATGCTGCCTTTTCTTAGGCACCAGAGAAGCCACAGAGCAGAGAGGTTCTGGAAGTGAGCTTTGTTCTTGCATTCATGAAACATCTCTTAATTTCCCCAAATTGTTCTTTCCTGGGCACACGGTGCCTTCATATCTTACTGACTGCAGTAAAATAAGCCTTTAGTGAACATGTATATTTTATACCTTAAGGATGACTGCCTGTGATGTAGTTGGTAAAATGGAGCGGAACTACAAGTGAATTATGTTCATTATCCCTAATGAGTAAAATTTGCTTACTGCAAACTCCTGAGTAATGCTGAAGAAGATTATGGATAAATGCAACCAAAGTGATTCAGCCCGCAGAATTTCAAAGGTTTTCGGAGTATGCACCCAGACAGCTGGCTGTAACTGATGAAAAAGCTTTTGTCAATATTGTGCAGCCTTCTTTGTACCAGTTAGTTCCAAGTGATTTCATCCTGCACAGAATTGTTATTTCTGCAAAGCGTCAGGATTTGAACTGGTGAGACAGCAGGGGAGGCTCAAAATTGTACTGCTGTTTCGCGCACGCAAAAAAATCGATAGAGCCCTTTCCCGGTCTCATGAAAAAGTCATGCCTTTCCGTGTTTCGAAGAAAGAAGGATTACAGTAGACAGAATCCTGATTGCAGCACACTCTTTTCTGCAAAGGTTCAGCCTCCTGGAACCAGACAAACCCCTTTGATCAGCTCTGGCCCCACCAAAGCGTGAAGCTCAGCAGCCAGGATCAGGTGCTATGCAACCCCCTGACCTCTCTGGAAGCTTCTACAGGGGTTTGATTAACTCAAGCAGAAAGCAAGTCTGCCTGGTCTAGCTGACAGGCCCGGCTGGCATTGATACTGGGTTTGCTGTCTGTTACTACATGCTCATGCTTACCCGTAACTCTGTGCCTTATGTAGGTGGCATGTAAGGCAGTGGACCATAAAATCTGGATGTATAGGGATGTGACAAAACCGTCTGAAACTTTACTGGGGTGATGGTGGATATAGACATCCTTCCATTTCCTAACATCTTCTTGATAAATGTAAAAGAATAAATCTCTGAGCCTGAACAGCTTTGTTGCTAGTCATGGTAGGGGGAACGTGCTCTTCAGAAGGGCAGACAGACTCTTGTGTTGGAGATAGCTATCTCTGCTCCTTCCTTTTAATCCCACAGAGATACTTTCTGTGTGGCATGGCTGGTGCCCTTTGTTATAATTGGTACAGATGATTTTCATGAGTTTCTGGTGCTGAGAAGAAGGAACCATATTCTTTATTTATATCCTTTTGGGAATGCGTTCCCAAGAGGAGCTTCCCTGAGTGACTGCATGGTCATGCACGTATTGTAGGCTCACAGACCCATAGGACAATTTGGGTTGGAAGGGACCTTTAAAGATTGTCTAGTCAGTCACAGGCCCCTTACCCAGCAGGGCTACTGTGCTTGAACTCCTAATTCCACTTCTTTATGGGTTTTTTACTGTCTTTACTGTTTTTTACTTTCATGGGATTTGAAGCAGATGCCTACCCTGAGAGTCACCAGCCAGAAAGGATATGCAGGAGTCAGCAAGACACTGGCTAATCAAAACAATTGACAAAATGGTTCTGATTCCTCTTTGAAATTATTTACAATTTAGGAGAGCAGGAATAGGACAGTACTTAAATTCTTGAAAGAATCCAGGACTGCATGAACTTCTTGCTGAAGTTCAAGGCTTCAGCAAATCACCAAGGGCTTCAGGAAAATCTTCGAGTCCTGAAAAAAAATAAAACAAATAAATGGACAAATAAATAAAAGACCTCTAGGAGAAGTTTTTTCTGTATGCATGAATCTTGTAAGATTTAAGGCTGAAATTTCATGTGTTTGGAGCAGTCCACTGAAGACAGAGTCTAGTCTCTCCTTGCACCGTCCCATTTCACCTGACTTCTGTCCTGAATCCACGTTCTTGCAACCACAACGTCCACGTGACCTGATTATCACCCAAGGAAAATTCAGCCAGCTGCTTCCTCCTCACCCCATGTCCCTCGGGCTGCCCACTCCCTCTTGGCTGATGGAAGCAGGAGTTGCTCCATGTTCCCAAAAGGCCAAGAAGTACAAACGGGCAGTCCTGCAACGCTCTGTATCGCTGAGCTCTGAACCACGGCCAGCTGGCTGGCTGTCAGCACGCAATCCAAACACTGTCCAAGGCTGCGCTGGCTGCAATAAACCCTTCAGGGCTGCAAAACAGGTCAGAGATCTCAAAGGATACAGCTCTGCTTCGATAATGATTAACAGGATGGTGGCAAAAGTCCCTGAGGCTTTGGCCAGCTCTGTGTGTGTGCATGCACACATGTGCATACGCCAATGGGAAAGTTTATCTGTCCCAAGCCCAGAAAACCCTTTGCAGGGGCAAAGCCTCTCTCCTGGTGGGCTATTCACTCAACCCATACTATGGCCCAGTGTTCCTAATTTCCTCTGCATCGGCAGAGAATTCCCTACTTTTACATTTAAAACCAAGAGCAGAAACGAGCACGAGGGATCAGGCTGGGTTAGCATTTCTCTAACTTCTGTAATGGACAAGTATGCAAGATCAGATTCCAGTCTCTGGCTCATAGACATAAATCTGAAGTTGGAGGCAGCTGGAGTTTTCCTAACTTTTGGACCCCCTGACTGAGAATAGGATCTGCAAATCTGACCTGAACTGGTGCTGTGTAATCTTTTGAGTGTTATGTGCCAGTGCATATCCTAAAACCAAGTGGTTATCTGTTAAATTGTTAATCTCCAAAGCAAAATAACTTTCCAGCTACTTGTGGATCCCATGCAAATTTTTTTTGCTTGGTCTTAATTTCTACTTGTTGTTTTAGAATCATAAAGTCTAGGAATTTTTCCCAGGTTTTACAAAGCACGCTATAGTAACTTTTTGGAAAACACTTGTTTAAAAAAAAATTCCACTTGAAGCCTGTTGTTATTGTTATATAACTGTGCACGTGTCTGTGTGTATATATACTCATATAATGGATCTATAATAGTATGCAGATGTGTTCTGTTGTTAGATGGACAGTTAGAAACAATAACACTCGTAATGAGATCAGAATCATTAGAAGTACCTATTGTCACTCTCTCTGTGCTCTGTTACATTAAAAAATGTTCCAAAAGGTGAAACACTGGGGGCAGATGGTGGGAGCACGGTGGAGACAGAATCCCCTTCTGACCCCTCTTGGTTTCCCTTGCGTCGAGTGGTCAGCAAACAGACATGCAGGGACACCGCTGCGGTTCAAACCCAGTTCTCTTTTGAATGGTCAGAACCACTTCAGCTGGTTCTTGCCGTTGAAATTGCTCCAGCACGGTGATAACAGCCAGGCTGCAAGCTACACCAGACACCGACTGCCAGCCCTGGACAAGCATGAGGCTCCGCTCTGCTCTCCCGAGGCACCTAAAGCAGCCAGAAAAGGGGCAGGGAGCTCTGCAATGGGGCAGGGAGCTCTGCAGTGGGGCAGGGAGCTCCATGAGGAATGCCAAATCGGGTTCCTTGTAATCAATGACCGTTTCCTTCCTTTGTCAGGATCTTGACTGGCAATCTGATCTTTGCAAGCGTTTCCTCTATCCCAAGCCAGTGTCAATAGAAAAGCAAATGGATAAAATGTAAATGGAGGCCACAAAACTCCTAAGTAAAAGCGGATAACATTCCTTGACCTTCCCACTCATAAAGCTGCATTACTTCCTCCTCTGCAGTGAAGATTAGTTGTTATATAGTATTTACATTAGTTTATATGGCTACATCCTCAAAGCCTTTATTCAGCCAAGTAAGGCTCTGCCAAAGCCCAGGTGCGGGTTTGCAGAGGCAGGGAGAGCTGTGGCCTCCCGTTAACATGGCCAGCTCTGGCTCGTGCTTTCGCTCATGTGCTCATGAAAGAGACTGGAAGACCACAACCAAATAAATGCCCAGCTCGTAGGCAGCAATCGCTAGGCTGGATGAATTCAGCCCTGTGAATAAACACTTCATTTAGCTTAGGCAAAGCGGGTGGGGAGAACAGAAAGGCAGCTGAACCTCATTTCAGCATCAGAATATTTTGGCGTGTATTGTTAAGTCTTCTTTTGTATGCATATGGAAGAGGAAGACAATAGCTGTAGGAGCAATCACTGGAATTAAGATTCCGGCTCTCCAAGTCATTACATCTGTTGAAGAAAGCAACGCTTCTGAAAACAATGGGCTGATGTTGGTGTAACACTGGAGGGAAAAGCAAACCTTCCAAATGAATGTAAGGCAGCTCTTCCATTTGTTCTGCACTCATCTATAGCAGAAATACCAGGAAATTTCTTTATTCTGGAGAAATAAATTAAACATGGTAACAGCTTCCCCTTTTAAATAAACATTCTATTAGCAAGCTGATTTTTTTTTTTTTAACTCTGCTTACTGGTTTATCTCCAGGAAGATAAATAGTTTAATTTGCTTTATGATATAACTTAGATTAATTAGCTGGTGTTTGCATGGCACACTAAGTATGTGGAGCGCTATAAATGCTCATACCTTTTGTAGAAGTCATTGCAGGCAGCCCGGAGCACATTTGGAGTATTTGTTATGAAAGGTTAAAAAGTTCTGGACTCCATTCTTTCTTCTGCTGGGGCCCAAACAGATGTTTCAAACACTCTTCACTGACCACTTAAGCATTACCCAAGAAAAATATGGGAAAAAAATGTAATGTTGCCTCAGACAGACTCCTTCCCGTGTTCACATCTCTCCCCTTGCCTTCCAGGAAGATCCCCGAGAAGTGGGTGAAGACATTATCGAATTGTTTCTTTCATTTACTTGCTGATTTCTACTTTGTGACTAAAATATTTCTTGATGATAGCACCTGGCTGTTACGCCCTCAAATAAAAGTGGCTTTGGGATCTTCCTGAAAGCAAGGTTTTAAACCTTGCAGTATCTGATTACAGGGAGCTATGAGCACAGCTTCTCACTTCCTTCCATAGCTGTGCCTGTGTTTTCCCTTGCTGACTGTATTTTGCATTCTTCAGCCTCTTTATTTGCTTCTTAGCAACACATTTTCAAGGCGACAGTGCCTACACTTTTGTCATTAAGCCTCAACATTCATCGCATAAAGGCACAACCACACAGTTTTCGGTTTGGCTGATCTCTCCGTCACGGTAAGGGCAGCAGCCAAGGAGGAAACGGCAGCACACCGAGGTACCAGAAGGGAGCAAGGCTGGTGGCCAAGGACCAGAAACAGTGTCCCTGGTCTGTCTGATTCCTACCAGGCATCTTTGATAGTGACCTTTTCCTCTGCCTTCTGTAAAGTCGGTCCTCTGGGGCTGTGGAGAAGGGCTCACCCGGGCAGATGAGCGTCCACCTTTGAGCCAGGGACTTTGGGGCTCCTCCTGCAGCACACAAGGAGAAGCAGTCCCACACGGCGTACAACTGGGCTCTGGCCAGAGCAGAGACATTTGCAACTGGGCAGAAAAATCGCTCCGTAAGAAAGCCCTTTCCCTCTTCAAAAGCTCAGACGACCTAGAATTCTTTTTTTGCACTCTCTTTCGTTCTTATGTACACCGACTAGCTGCACGGCAGGCAATACAGACCTCTCCTGGCAAGATGGAGACGTGGATTGAAATGTGTTCAGGCAGAGACTGGACTTGCATCTCTGCCATCCTCGAGGTGTGCACTAGCCACAGAGCCTGGCAGGCAAAATTGGGGACAGCATTAGAGGAAGGTGCTGTAATGGCTCGGTTTGTGGTTCATCAATGATGGCGTCACCAGTACATGTGGTCTGCAAAGCCACCCTGAACAGCAGATGTCTCTTCTAGCTCTAGGAGGGAAAAAAGGGCTATGATTTGTGTATAAAAGTGTGTCAGTTTTTATAGTTAGATCTTTCAATGACAGCTATTGAAGGAGAAAGTCACTCCTCCAAGGACCATACTAAGAATCTAGGAGGACCCCATGTTAGGATCCAGGCTGCCACATCATATGAACAATGAGACCAGACTCCGCACCACACACTTGAAGACTTTCCCATGTATAACCCAGGCCCTTCTGGGAATTTAAGACCGGCACTTAAATATTGCACTCACCTGTGTCTGCCAGCACAGGCCCTTTGCATTTCTTTGTATACACCTGGAGACTGCAGAGTGGCTTAGCCCTTTGCCTCAAGTTGACCTCCAGTACCTGGTCCAGGGAGTCCTAGAAATGCGGTTTGTCACTCTAAGGATGTGTCTAACCCCTCCCGTGTTTAAAAGTGTCCCTACAGGGATTCAGCAGGCAATTTCCAGTGTTCAGTACAGATAATTTCACGTTCCTTATCACCTATTTCAGGCTATGGGAGGATGCTGTGTCCCTGTAGGGATGAGAATTTGCTCACTCTCTGGTCCTGCAGATATTCCTTCCTTCCATACTCTGGTCTCTGCTATAGCCTGTCTGTTCTGGATCCACTCTCCCATGCACAGGCACATGCTCTGCGTGCACCTCAGTGTTGTGGGGTTCGTACGCCTCCAAAGATTTCCCTGGGGCTTAATGAATGGTACACATTGGCCTTACTTAACATTTACACAGCACTAGAGACAGGTGACAGGGGACATTGCTTTATGGCTAGAAAGATACGGAGAAAGCTGACAAAGGTGATCAAAGGTACAGAAAAGCTTCTGTGCGTGGAAAAAAACAGGTAGAGAGAACTCTTTAACCAAAAATCAGACAGGAGGATATGCTAGCAGGTTATAAATTACAAACGACATGGAGAAGATGAAGAAGGAACCACCTGTCAGCCTTTTTTAATACAAGAGCTAAGGTGACTCACACAAAACCAGCAGGCTGCAATTTCAAGAAAAAGAAAATGAGATTTATTTTTACACAGTGTGGAATTTATACAGTTGCACAGTGTTTAAATCTGATGTTCTCTGTGACATTATGGATGTAAGGCAAATGTGCACGGGTTCACATATGTTTTGAACATCCTCAGGGAGGTGAAATCCACTGCGATGTCTTAGGTGCAAAAGCCCCAGAGGCCCCTGAGCCATAGATTGATGATTGATGGTACAGATATTTTGGAAACATCTCAATAAACTTGTTCGGTCCTTCTGCTTTTCCTTGAGGCACTTCTGTTGGTTTTGTCCACTGGAGATGAGCATATACACAAACTTAACAAGACTAAAGAGCCTCCTCCTCTCTTCAGCCATCTGCTGGGGACTGGCTGCTGGGCTGGCTGGAGCTGGCTTAATATAGCCACTCCTACATTCTCGCCATCATCCTTGTGCCATCCTGGTTTAGGGACAAGCAGTGCCCTTCTAAGTATTTTGGGAACTGCTCAGGAACTGGGTCAGGTAAGTCCCATCATACTCCAGCTGCTGGATTTACAAACAGCTAATTGCAAATAATCATACAGTTGAACACGGGACCAAGTTGCACTCTCGCAGCGGACCCCCTGTTGAGGCAGTGCTCCTTGCACCCGGGGATGCTGAGGGTGGGGAGGAGGAATGCAACGACCACAACCTCTCCTCCTACCTCCTCATCCCCGGAAAAGGAAGGGTGAGTTCCTGACTATGCAATTTCACCTTTGCCTCTCAATCACCTGTTTTTCTCATCCACATTGTGTTTCAAACCAGCTATGCACAGCAACAGACATGGCAGAGGTGGCACCCAGAGTCAGGCAGATTTTAGGAGCAGATGATCAGTGACTGGTATCAGACAAGATAAAACTACTCTGATTCTGCCCAATTAACTCAGCAGTGCAGACCTGAGTACTGTTTTCTTTCTTTCCCATTTCCCCTGAAAGCCAATACTCTTCGCAACACCAGTAAAATATCAGCAACCCTATTATTATTTTACCCTCACAGCAACCTCTGAGCAAAAAACTCCCAATCATTAAAGGCACTTGAGTTTGGCCTCTGGTACTGGCTCCGCAATGCCACTGTTTGATACAAACGACCAGATGTAATTGCTGTGGTGCCCAAGCAGCCCCAGCACAGCTCTCCCCACAGCTGCCAAGCACACCATGGCAAAACAGTCCAACATCCAAAAGCAAGGATAGATGCTCCCCCTAAAAAGGAGGCTTGTATGACAGCAGCCACTGTGGAGAGTACAGCTGGGACCACAGACATTTGGCTTGTAAAACATCGTAGAAAAATTACTACACCATGGAGAACAGGGCAGGAGGGATGAGAGACATAAGAAGAATGAGGCGCGACCTGCTGTGTGCCAGGTGACCAAGAGGGATAAGGCTGGGGCACAGATCACCATGGCAATGCAGTTTGGGGAGTCCTCAGCTGCAGCCGGTCCTGCTGGCATGACACAGTGCCTTGGCATGAATGTTGAATGCATTGGCCGGACTGGGGTTGGCAAGGACATGCTGAGCTGGGCAGAGCCCAGACCTTGCGTCTGAAGGGGTATAACAGCCCCGTTAGCCTTACACAGTGGCATGGGACACAGCCTGGGCTGTAAACCACTTCTTATTCATTCACTTGGGCATCACGTGGACACCTTGAGAGCTGAGAGACACCCAGTTATGGAGCTGAGTTTGCTTCATTTAGGACTTTAGGACTCAGCTATTGTTTGCAAATCTGGCCACCCAGCAGCCTATACACCCTAACCAACAGAGCCATGAGCATTATTGCCTGACTGCAGGGTGAGACTCTTAGAATGTTTAGAGTTGGAAGGGACCTTCAAATATCATCTAGTTCCAACCCCCCTGCCATGGGCAGAGATGTCTTCCACTAGACCAGGTTGATCAAAGCGCCCTCCAGCCTGGCCTTGAAAACTTCCAGGGATGGGGCATCCACAACTTCCCTGAGTAACCATCCTCACCACTTTCTGTTCCTTCTGACTAGCATGCTGCTTTTCACAGAATCACAGAATGATAGGGGTTGCAAGGGACCTCTGGACATCATCTAGTCCAACCCCCCTGCCACAGCAGGGACACCTACAGCAGTTGCACACAATGGCATCCAGGCGGGTTTTGAATGTCTCCAGAGTTGGAGACTCCACAACCTCTGTAGCCAGCCTGTTCCAGTGCTCTGCCACCCTCAAAGTAAAGAAGTTCTTCCTTATGTTTAGATGGAACTTCCATGTTCCTATGTTCATCCTATGTTCAAGTTTGTGCACATTACCTCTTGTCCTGTCACTGGGCACCACTGAAAAAAGACTGATCCCATCCTCCTGCCCAAGCCAGGGCTCTTCCCAGCAGAGGAGGTGAAGTGGCAGTAAGGTGGATTTGGAGTTGTTTCAGGAGCTGCGGTCAGCCCCAGGCCTCCCAAACGCTTCCTGCCTACAGCTCTGCCTTGTGCCTGACTCCAGCATCGAAGGCAATAATGCCTGACTCCAGCTTTGCTTTTGGCTGCACGGTTCATAAGAACTCTCACTTGTGCTGGTTCCTTGGTGTCTGACAAGCCAAGGGCTCAGCTACAGCTGTTTGCTCAGCAAAGTTACTGAAAAAGATCCTTGTCTCCATCTGGCTATCCACTTTCATGACATTTATACAGACACAATTTTCTTTGAAAGCTCTGTCCCACTGCCAGGTCAGACTGAACTCAGCCAACATTTTACACTCCATGCTGAGCGGACACTGCCAGCTCAACTGCTCTGCACACTCAAACCAAACAAGGCTAGTAAGAAGTTACCAACAGTCAACTTCCCAACTTGGAGGACATGTGAAGAGAAGCCTAGCATGGGTCTGCTCTGATTAGGTATCATTCAATTGATAGGACAAAGGGTAATGGTTTAAAATCAAAAGAGGGTAGATTTAGACTAGATATAAGGAAGAAATTCTTTATGATGAGGGTGGTGAGGCACTGGAACAGGTTGCCCAGAGAAGCAGTGGATGCCCCACCCCTGGAAGTGTTCAAGGTCAGGCCGGACAGGGCCTTGAGCAACCTCGTCTAGTGGAAGATGTCCCTGTCTGTGGCAGGGGAGTTGGACCAGATGATATTTGAAGGTCCCTTCCAACCCAAACCATGCTGATTCCATGATTATGGGGATGACAGTGTAAAGGGCGCCCTTATAAAACTGTCCCATGCCAGCAAACCAGGAGAAGTGCCTGGGGAGGTTGGATTAGGATGTTGTGTGATCTGGACTGACTGCAGAAATGGCCTGAAATCAGAAAGGTGAAATTCTCAGCTGCAGTTTGTGATGGGATCTGAGTGCATACCTCCATTCCTCAAGATCCTGCTTTTGGAAGGACTGTCAAGCGCAAGATACAGGGACGGAGATGTGACATACTCCAACAGCTCTGCTGGAGAAGGCACTGGCCTCAGTGCTCCCACCCAGCCTGGTGCACAGCGAGGCTTTGCTGCAGAGAAATTTTCCTTTGAAATTAAGGCATTTTTTCCTAGGGTACTGATGACTAAAAGGAAACTGTAGGATCCATATGTAGACCACAGAAGGCCAACTGGAGGCCTTTAAAAAACAGACTAGGCTAAATTCTGTCAGCAGACCTCCAAGCAGACAGGTTACACTAAATTATCTCCTTCATCCTATTATATTTGATGTCTGATTGATAAAAAGCTAAAGTTCCCACACATTTTCTTTTTCAGAATGGGGCATTTTATTTATTAGCGCACACACACACACAAAAAATCCAACCCCACTACTTTCAACTTGCCTTTGACTTCAGGAAATCGTGATCCTGCTGGGAACTTCTCTGTTAATTCTATCAGTGCTTGGAAACCAAATACCCTGGGGCCTTAAAAATGCCATCATCAGACAGGCTAAATGGGTAAATAGACACTCATGAACCAGAAAGCTGGCAGGATGCATTGGGTAGAAAAGTCTTTAAAAGAGATTCTCTTTAATAAAAGACAATTATAACAACATGTGACCATAGCAACAGTGAAGCGAGATGCAGAATGGGAGAGGTAAATATTCCCTTTAGCAGATGGATGGCTCTCCTGTCTTCCATTGCAATTATGCGCTGAAAGGCTAATATCAAAGATTTGTTCAGAAAAATGTTATCTCTGAACGCCCTGCGCACACACAGCTCCCCTGAGACTCAGAAAAGCCTTTTTTCATTTTACGATGTGAATGCTGTTTCATGGG
Source organism: Pluvialis apricaria (assembly GCA_017639485.1). Taxonomy (NCBI): domain Eukaryota; kingdom Metazoa; phylum Chordata; class Aves; order Charadriiformes; family Charadriidae; genus Pluvialis; species Pluvialis apricaria. The sequence goes on from CM030007.1 coordinate 23,416,552, forward strand.
GATGCATCTGTATTAGTTTTTAGACAGCAACCCTGGGAAGGCTAGAGGACAGGGAGGCTCCCTCCTGCCTCATCTCCTTCGGCTGCGGTGCTGGGTCTCCCCACCACCTCCAAGGAGATCCCTGATGTTCCCTCCTTCAAGGAGCTGTGAACAGCACTTCGGTCCCTAAATCTCTGCTTACCATCGCCAAGCTGGTGTGAAAGAGCGAGGTTATGGAAACAGGGAAAGGCAATTCTATGACAAATAAATAATATATCCGCCTGTTCTGCTCCATGCTGCATTTGTTCCTCTTGGAATGACAGAGGGCACAGGAGTTTCTCTTCTTTCTGAGAACCAGAGCCACCAGCCACGGGGTCCGGCCCACCGTGGCCACACAAGCAGAGAAAAACCGTCCCACTGGCAAAATGAGGTCCTGTAAGCCTTTGATTTCAGTATTTACTCTTCCCCTTCGATTCCCTGCATGAAGTATTTCCAGGTGACCCTGTGTAGGTCAATAAATAATATATCATCCCCTGATGAAAAAAACCCTAGCTACGTCAAAGGCGCCTTTCAGTCTGAGGCTGGCTGGAGTTTATCTCTTACCTTCAACTGGCAGTTTAGAAACATTACGACAATCAGATAACCAGAAATGAATAAGCACTTCGATGGCTCAATATCTCACTCCACAAGTGACAATAAAAAGCTCATAACTTTTCCAATGGCACATTTATATGTGCAGCAGGCAGGGGAGGCAGAGTGGCAGGGTCTGCTGACCCCAGGGAGGTGGCACGCACTGCCCGCGCGCAGGTGACACATCTGCTGCTTAAAAGAGGGCCCACAAGCACAGTTCTCCACAAAATGTTTAGGTCTCACCAGGAGAGCTTCAGACCATGCGTCCACAGCCTTTGGGTTTTTTTTTTTTCCCTGGTGATCTCATTAGGCCGCAGAAAAAAGGGGCTCCCTTTTTCTTACTGTTTTGCAGTAGAAAAAGTAAGGGTGACATGCAGGTGTGGCAGGGCAAGGTTATAATCCACAATTTGTGAGCCCCAGTTCAGTCCCTCCCTGTGTTCCTCCGTCTGACTGGCCTGACTTCCCACGGGACCTGCAGCGGGAGTTTTATAAAACCTCAAGGAAAATGCGTGGCTGTTTCTAATGGAAACGGGAGGGGGGGAGTTGCAGTAGGCTGCAGCCATCCCTGATAAAAGCAAAGGAGCAGGAGAGCTGTAACAGCTCTGGCAGCGGTGGGTTTAATTTGCTGCTGTGTGCAAATGTGCTGCATATAGACGGCAGGAGTGGAAGCAGGGGAGGTGGGAATCTCACCGCTCTCCAAGAAGCGCTCCTTGGGATTGTGTGGGAAAGGGCTTTGGTTAAATTTTCTGTTGGGGGAACTACACCAGAGGAGCCTTTTGGCTGCGTTATTGCTAATTCCTTGCTAACCCTCCTCCGAGTCACCTGTATGGAGGGAAATATGGTGCGCATTCTATAAGCTTTTTCAAGGTTTCCTCAAGGTTTCCAACAGTTTTCAGGCTTGAGGGGCAGGTAAAGTTGGTAATGTGGTAATGGCAATGGCAACCAGATTTCTCAGATCCAGATCTCCCCTTGCTGAGCAATGGCACCAGTGTGGACCAGTGTGGCTGAGTCACATTTCTCTCAAGGTTGATGGGCAGAGCTGTGATTTAAGACCAGTCAGTATGACACAAGCGCATGTCACACTGCCGGCTGTCACAACACGGGCTGTTAGTGATGGAATTCAAAGTGTCCTCGGGGATGTATGTTACCAGGGGTCTCAAGTCCCTCATTTATCTGCACGAGAATGTGCTGGGTTTGGCTGGGATAACATTACATTTCTTCATAGTAGCTGGTACGGTGCCACGTTCTAGATTGGTGCTGAAAACGGTGTTGCTAACACAGGAATGCTTTAATTAGGCTGAGATATTCCCACACAGCACCAAGGCCTTTTCTGCTCCTCACCCTGCTGTGCCAGAGTTTGGGGGTGCACAAGGAACTGGGAGAGGACACAGCTGGGACAGCTGACCCCAACTGACCAAAAAGGATATCCCAGACCATATGACATCGTGCTCAGCAATAAAACTTGGTGGTGTGGGGGGGAACGACTGGCGATGCTGGGAGACTGTGAGCATCAGCGAGGCAGGGCGGGGACCGGGCAGCACAAGGAGCCACCCTGGTCCACCAGGTGGCACTGTGGCACCGCAGCCCGCCCCCCCCCCCCCCCCCCCCCCCGCGATGGTTGTGTCTGTTGCATCACCTTTATCTGCAATTAAAGCAGAGCCTCAGCTGTTAAGGAGCGGAGTATGGGACTTCTCGGGGACCCGCCGTTGTTTTTCCCGGCTGGGTGGTGGGGTGGGATGCGGCTGTGGTCATCCTCTGCTTGAAGGACACCCAGACCAGCTGTGGTGCTGTGGAAGGGTTTGGGGTGTCCAGGGTGGAGGGAGGTGATTGTGCCTCTCTACTCTGCTCTGGTGAGACCCCCGCCCGGAGTACTGCGTCCAGCGCTGGGGTCCTCAGCACGGGAAAGACATGGACCTGTTGGAGTGGGTGCAGAGGAGGGCCATGAAAATGATCAGAGGGATGGAACACCTCTCCTGTGAGGACAGGCTGAGAGAGTTGGGTTGTTCAGCCTGGAGAAGAGAAGGTTCTGGGGACACCTTATAGCAGTCTTTCAGTACTTAAAGAGGGCTTGTGAGAAAGATGGGGACAAACTTTTTAGTAGGACCTGTAGCAGTAGAACAAGGGGTAATGGTTTAAAACTAAAAGAGAGTAGATTCAGACTAGATATACAGAAGAATTTTTTTACACTGAGGGTGGTGAAACACTGGCCCAGGTTGCCCAGAGAGGTGGTAGGTGCCCCATCTCTGGAAACTTTCAAGGTCAGGTTGGACAGTGCTCTGAGCAACCTGCTCTTGTTGAAGATGTCCCTGTTCATTGCAGGAGAGGTTGGACTAGATGACCTTTAAAGGTCCCTTCCAATGAAAACTGTTTTATAATTCTATGATTCTATGACATGGTGCTTACAAGCAATTCGGTGTCACTGTTGGAGGCTGGTCTGTGCAATAGCCTGATGCATCAGGAACACACAGGGCATGTCAATAATGGTTTTGCTGCAAGCAGAACCATGCTGTGGAGACCAACACCATGATGGACTTGAAGTCCATGTGAGCTGGATGGTCCCGCTGGCACAAGGAGGTCAATGACAGGCACGGGATGTCTGCAGAGGTCTGTGCATCCCCTTGGGCTCCCAGCCAGCACATTGCAAGGCACCAGCATGGGGGTGTCCTGAAGCAGGGTGAAGGAATAGAGAGTGAGGAGTTGATGGAGATGATAAAGTGAGTTACATGATGCTGGAGGAAAGGAGGCAGGTCGGAAGAGACAAGCCTGTAACACTTAGCAATAGGGTTGGGGAGAGTAAGGGGTTGCTTGAGCAGGAGGGTCTGCAAATACCTGTGTACTGGACAGGGGAACATGGACATGGACACACACATGCAGGTTAGCTGATTTGACAGTGAAGGTGAGGGAAAGCAAATGCCAGATTTTGCAGAAAGGGAGAAGGGTGAGGAAGACAGAAAAGAGGAAGGAGGGAAATGTGACCCAAAGGGGAAGGCAGAAAATGTTTCCCAAAAACCAAGGGTTGGTGCCAAGGCTAGATGGGCACGGGAAAGCTGCAGGGAGGGCGAGAGCTGGAATTTTTGAAGTGGGGCTTCCTAAGGCATGGGGAGGAGCTGAGTGGCTGCTGTTGGTTGATCTGCCCCACAAAAGCTACTGTATGCTCGGTGGTGCTTCTTCGGCAAAAGAAAGGGCAATTTTGACTGAAAGGAGGTGCCAGGAGGCCGGTATGTATGTAAGGGCTGAGATCCTCCTCTGTTACCCTGGACATAGTTCCCCATACTCCCGTCTAGGCTGCACTGGCACAAAATTAGACCAACACAACTGCAACTGCGAGTATTTGAGAAAACCAGTTTTCATTCTCAGGACCTGGGAGTCTTTTCGTGAGAATTGTAAAAATTTGTTGAAGAGAAGGCCTGGAGATGTTACAGTTGGTCTTTCTGCCAATGCTGAATTATTCTTAGAGCACATTCTTATAGCTTTATTTAGTTACATTTTAAACAGCCAATAAAACAAACTCACTGTCCAATCTGTCTTCCAGAAAGCTCTGCTGATACACAGCTTAAGTTTCAGTTTTGCAGCTCCCACAAGCATTTCTTGTCCTCTTTGAAATGCTTTGGGCTTAAGTTTAAGCAAAACAGGAAAAAAAGACCAGAAATATTCCTGGGGGACCTGGGGGTGTTGGTCAACATCCGGCTGAATATGAGCCAGCAGTGTGCCCAGGTGGCCAAGAAGGTCAACAGCATCCTGGCCCATATCAGGAATAGTGTGGCCAGCAGGACTAGGGAAGTGATCATCCCCCTGTACTTGGCACTGGTGAGGCCCCACCTCGAGTACTGTGTTCAGGTTTGGGCCTGACGTGCTGCAGCATGTCCAGAGAAGGGCAGCGAAGCTGGTGAGGGGGCTGGAGAACAATCCTTATGAAGAGCAGCTGAGGGAACTGGGGTTGTTTAGTCTGGAGAAAAGGAGGCTGAGGGGAGGCCTTATCGCTCTCTACAGCTACATGAAAGGAGGTTGTAGCGAAGTGGGGATCGATCTCTTCTCCCAAGTGACAAGTGATAGAACAAGATGAAAAGGCCTCAAGTTGCATCAGGGGAGGTTTAGACTGGATATTAGGAAAAATTTCTTCACTGAAAGGGTGTGAGGCATTGGCACAGGCTGCCCAGGGACGTGGTTGAATCACCATCCCTGAAGGTATTTAAAAGACTGTGTAGATGTAGTGCTGAGGGACATGGTTTAGTGGTGGTTTTGGCAGTGTTAGATTAATGGTTGGACTTGATGATCTTAAAGGTCCCTTACAACCTAGACATTTCTATGATTCTGTGATTCTGTGAAAATTAGTAGACTCATAGTTGGGTTCTCAGTCAGTTCGGACTTTCAATATTGGCAATGCACTGCTGTTGTTTAAGTTCAGTCTAGTGCAATAACTCTAGCTAACATAGAGCAATAGCTCTCAAAATACTCAGTGTTGCAAATAGAAGCAATAGGAGAACAAGTAATAAAAAAAATCAATCATACTCTGACTCTCAGGTTGGTGCTTCTTTGGGGAATCACCTATTAGCATAGAGATTGCCCTTCGCATAGTACATTATGTATCCCAGACTTTGAAAAGCCTGAATAAAAAACTTGAATAAGTTGAGGTTGGCAGTCAGAATTTGAAGAGTGCTCTGAAAAGTAAGAGCCTGGGACAGAGTCTTCCTGGATGAGCAGGAAGACCAGACCCAAGTTGTCTCCCTTGGTGACTTCAATGACTTACAGAAAGGATGAGGAGTTTGTCAGCCATGACAGCAGGGGATGTGCCGTAGGCTCCTGCATGTGCTGTGCTCCTGGAGCCACTCAGGTTTGGCGATTAAGGCATGGGGTTACTCAAACAAGGAATAAAATGAGAAAGGATCATTGCTACTCTCTGAGGAATGGAGAGGAGGTGGCGTGGGTGGTGGCATTTCCCAGGTGCTATCAGTGTTATCAGCAATGTCTTCTCTATCATTGCAGAGAGTTTGTAGAACAGCAGTGTGAAGAGCCCTCTCCTTCCTCTCTTTCTTCCTACCCTCTCCAGAGCATGTACCAGCAGTAATTCCCCTCTGCTGAACCCCAGAGGCCTCACACGAACTTTCAGCGGGGATGTAGCAGCTGACTGCACGGCTGGGTGGCCAACAAGCTGCTGCAGAACCCACGGCGGATGTCCGTGTGCCAGTGCTTGTGCGTCCCAACTGCCAACCCCACGCCATCTCCACCAGCTGATGGCGGAGATGTTGCTGGTTGCAGAGGAATGTGAAGACTTGCCAGTGCTGGGTCCTGTTCCAGGTTTCAAGAAAGAAGTGTGCTGTACTGGTTACAGGCTGTTCTTGAACTGCTTATCCCCTCCAAGCTAGCTTGACCCCTTCTGCCCCTTCTGTCTCCAGTCTGTCTGTCTCCAAGTGCCCTCCTCCTCCTCCCCCCATACCTTTTATCCTTGGATGAACTTATTTCTATCTGGCATTCAAACAAAGACACTTCCTTTCCCTCCTTGCTTCTCTGTGCCAACTGGAGAAGTATCAAAAGCAGAGGCTTGAGAGGCTTTCTGGCCTCTGGTCCATGGCACCCAGCAGCTGAAATAAACTATTGCTGAGGAAGTCCTGCTCTGGCATTGACATGTGGATGAAGCATGGGTCAGCATCCCTTAGAGATGGCCTGTGTGCAGGATGGGCAGCGCACCAGGGACGTGCTGGGGCAGAGCAGGCTCAGCGCTGACATTAAGGATCCGCAGAGATGCTGAATTCGGAGAAGTCTCTGGGGAACACGTGACATCTGAGAAAGCAGAGGCTGATAAATTTCAAAAGTGTTGATCATTTGTGGTGGTGTTTTGAGGCCAGGTCTTCTGCTGTTAGGTCCTGTGATGTACAGAACTGTCATCTGCAAAACAGTTCCGCCTAATTTAGTTCTCGGAAACAGCTGAAACACCACAAACCTGTTACTAATGACAAGCTCAAGGCATACCACCAGCATGGGACAACTCAGTTCAAATGGCGCCTACTTGGCAAAATTGTAAAGCCACCAAAATCACAGGGATGGTGTAAATGAGAGCCTAAGCTACAGGTGGCACCACGTGGGGCATACTTTGAAGTGATAGCTACAAGGCTGCTAGATAAGCTAGTGCCATCGTGCTCCCTTCGTCCTTGACATCCACTAGCAGTGAGTCAGTAATAGCAATTATTTAAATAAATAAACAACTACACAACCTTCATCAAAAAAAGCACATTTTTCCCAAGCTGAGTCACCCCAGCATGACTGTCCCTCTGACTAATGAGGTTCTTATGCCACGGTCTCTGCCGCAGCATCCCTGCTCTGCCGATCTCTCTGCTGCCTTGCTCATTACTGCTGCATCCTTTGCTGGCTTTCATGTGTAACGATGACTGAAGCGAGGCCGAGGGAACGAGCTGCCTGCATTTAACACCAAACATGGTGTGGATTGTGGCGGCTCTTATCAGTCGGGTGAGGTACATTTTCTGGACGGGACTGAGAAAGAAGCAACAGAAAGAAAATAAACCTAGCTCAAGACTGTGTCTGGATACTTCTCCGGGATGAAATGCGGCACAGCTAGCGACTTTCCCAAGGAGACAGGGCAAAGTGGCATTGCTCTGCCTGTACCACTGCAGTTTACTTATCTTCCTCCTACTCATTTGGGGAGAGATGCTCCCCAGACCAGAGGACTCAGGACAGCCCTTTTAGATAATATGGCTGAGCCTTTCTGCACTGTACAGACACTTCCTACAACAAAGGTTTTATTTGTGTCTAAATTTATCAGCTTTAACTCTGTGCTGACTTTTCCAGGATAGGTATTAGATTCAGGTGGACTTGGAACAGATTGAGCTGAAATTCCTCCACTCCATTTGCAAGCATGAAATATGGGGAACTACCACAGCTTTCAGCGCTAGCAGCTTCAGACGACCTGCTTCTGGAGAAACAGAGGAAATGGGTTCAAGTTATGCTAGGCAAGGTTTAGATTGGATATTAGGAAAAAAATTTTCACTGAAAGGGTTATGAACCATTGGAATAGACTGCCCAGGGAGGTGGCGGATTCACCATCCCGGGAGGTGTTTAAAAAAAGGGTAGACGTGGTACTTGGGGACATGGTTTAGAAGTGAGTTTTGTCAGGTTAGGTGAATGGTTGGACTTGATGATCTTAAAGGTCCCTTCCAACCTCAACAATTCTATGATTCTATGATTCTAACATTTCCATGCCTGAGGCTGCTGGCCCGTGTGACTGGCACGCCAGCACCACTCATGCTGCTTTTGAGTGCTGCGCAGCTTTGGCCAGCTTCTAAACCTCAGTCAGCACTTGTTTGGCAGAAAGGTCTCAGTAACCCCCATCTCCTTCCTCCCTGAGCCTGGTACGTTCAGACACATCCCTCTGCACAGATTCATCCCCCCAATTCCACTCACAGCTCCAGTAGCTTCTCCATGGCCAACCATGACTCGCCCAACTGCCGCTGCCGCAGGAGTGAATTGTCCCAGCACTAGGCAGGGCTGCAGGCAGGGATGAGAGGACAACCCTGGGACTGGGCTGGAGGAAGGGTGAAGTGGCTGTGAGAGGCAGGTGGTGCCAGAGAGCTGGGGAAAACAGGGTTGGTGGGGTGAGATGGGCAGAGGCACTGGGTACTGTGGTGTGTGATGGCTGTGGGATGCGGAGAAGGAATGAAGGGCACTGGGAGGAACGGGGGCTGCCAGGAGCTGTTGGCATAGACAGCCCTCAGGGTGATGGCTGGTGGCTTCTCAGGAACCCAAATGTCCTTTTACCTGAGTGGCTTTGGTACATGTTGTTTTTGCATAACAAATTTTCCTGAATGATCTCTTAGGGTATTTCCTGTAAGGCCTGAGTGTGGTGGGCTGAGTGCCCTTTAATAGGATCAGCTTTTGAAGGGATAAGATGTACTTTCAACTAATTGCCGGTGTGCTCAGGTTCACTCCTCCTTTCTCAACTCCTCCAGCAGTAGCCTTATCAGGAGGGCAGAAGTACTTGTTAGAGCTTTCAAGGAAATGATACAGGGAACAGACTGACATTGTTACCATACATAGAGAACGATCTATTTAAGATAACATTGTTAAAGGCCCCAGTTACTAATTACACTTTATTAGTTGGTGGATATGAGTTTTCTGAAGCAGCAGCATATGTAGAGCTATTGATAATACCAAATCCAGAGCATGAAGTGTTACTATGAATATTATGTTAGCATTTGAAATATATGACTGAAAGTTGTCAGCAGCTACTGAAAGTATGGGTTTTTTTGAAGACAGACAAATCCCCTTGTTCTTTTTCTCCATCTTTTCCTCCATGCAGGGAAACCATCGGTAGCAATGAAGGATACGGGCGCTGGGGGCTGCCTGAAGTGGTGGTAAAATCTTGACTAGTGCAAAAGAGATGGCTGGTTACTGAGTGTGCTAAATAAGCCCAGCGTATCATAAATAAACCTCTGTCCTTGCCTGAATTAATAGTAATCTCTATACAAGTGAGAAGTGTGCATCTTCCCATAGCCTGCTGTGCAATCCCAGGCGCTCCGATTTGTTTGCTTAGTGTCCTGCTGAAGGGCTGCATCTCGCACCCTTCGCAGGAGCTGTGTGTTTACCCACGGGAAGTCTCCTGCGTGGCTCGGGGGGGGGGGCAGGGAAGGGGGGGGTGCTACGTTCCCCAACTGCTTGTGCATCCCCTACCTTCTCCCCATGGGCTGATTTGGTGGGGTGAGGGGAGGCAGCTTCGTGGGCAGAAGGGCGGCTCTGGCTCCCGAGACTTGGGAGAGCCTAATGTGGGGTTTCCCCTTCCCCAAGGCAATGAGGGAGGAGGTGGGGGGGGGGACAAAGAGAGATGCGTCCTACCAACAGCCCCTGGAAAGCCCAAGCCCCTGCCCACTGAAGGCTATTCCCCGTCCCCAGCCCCCTCAAACATCGCTGCCCGTGCTCCACACTCATCCCTCTGCCTGTTCCCTGCTGCCTGCCTGCTGCCCACTACAGAAGTGAATTTGCCTGCGCAGCTTTAGGCCAGCTCTGGCATTTCCGAAGCTGCTGAGAAACCATTTCTTACTGACTGGATGTGCTTATGACAGCAAAACCATTATCTGGATCCCTGAGAGCAGGGAGACACAGGCACAGGTGAAAGTCCACCAGCTTGTGCGTGATGTACATCGCATTGCCAAAGAATGTGTCTCTGGGCTAATTTCTGAACCCAGAAAGCTCGAAGGAATATTTTCTACAGCATCATATTCTTGAAACAGCTACACGCGCCCCCACCTCAGTCTTTGCTAATTCTCTTTCATTCTGCTGGTGAAAATCATTACTTAAAATACAGTTTAAAAAACTCTAAACAGACGAATAGAAGAAAAAGCTACCCATGACATCAGCAAAACAGATACTAATAGACAGATATCAAAGGGATGTTGCCTTCAGCTACACACTTGAAATACTGCTGACGTCAATCTGGGGCACATTTTAGCCTCCTATGCTTTGCATTTAGGAAGCTGAAGTACATTACACATAATTGGTTCCACCTACATACAATTTGTTGAGAAGAAAAGCAACAAGATGCAGGTTCTCACCACGACTGTAGGCACAAGGCATATTCCTGACACCCCAGCAGCTTTCCTGCAGACCAGCCTTGGATGAGCGCCCGCAGGGGAGTGCTGGTAGGCGCTGCCACAACTGCCAGCCACCACCTCCTGGTCCTTCCCCACCTGGACCCACCCGAAATGCAGACAGGGCCTGATCTCAGCATGTGCACAGGAGTGACCACGGTCCCATACCCACATACCACATACAGCAGATGATGGGGGGCACAACTTTTTACCAGGGCCTGTAGTGACAGGACAAGGGGCAATGGTTTTAAACTGAAAGAGATTTCAGTATAGGTTGGACATAAGGAAGAAATTTTTTACAATGAAGGTGGTGAGACACTGGGGCAGGTTGCCCAGAGAAGTTGTGGATGCCCCATCCCTGGAAGTGTTCAAGGTCAGGTTGGATGGTGCTTTGAGCAACCTGACCTAGTGAAAGATGTCCCTGCCCATGGCCTGTCATGAACTAGATGATATGCAAAGGTCTCTTCCAACCCAAACCATTCGATGATCCAATGAAGTTTCACTTGCAGTTCCAGCCCAGGAGCTGAGCGGTGCTCTCCTGGACATTACAGGTGGCACAAGAAAATATTGATACTGCTAAAGAGGGTTTTTCTTCACAGCTCTCCTGGTGCTCATGGCACTGACATACTGACTCAGCTGGGTGCCAGAAAGCACCTGTGGTGGACACAGGACTAAGAAGGCAGCAAGCCCAGGACACTTCAGTGCTTGGATCCCAGATTCTTCATCTGACAGCACTAACAATGGAAAAAATATGTTGAAGGCCCTTTCTATGGAATGTGTGACTGCTGGCTTGATCACTCTAACCAGAAAACAGGTTACTTGAAATAAATAATATTGCTATGGTATTTATAGCCATACTAATGCCATCCCAGCGGGCAGGTCAGGATCCCACATAAGCTAATGGGAGGAAAGGGAAGGAGACAGGAGCACACTGTTCCTCTGGTGGAGAGGAGCAGGGACTGCTCTCGGCAGCATGAGCCTTGCGGTGAGAGGCCTCATGCTGGCAGGCGGCTGCCAAAAGCTCTGGCTTGCCAGTGCTCCCACACTCCAAAAGGTCAGGACATGATTGTTTTCACACCCCTCCGGCACACTGCAAAGTCTCCCCCCGGGTCCTCCAGCAAATTTGTGTAGCAAGAGTTATCGGCCCACTCTTGCTGTGCTGTCTTGTACTCCCCACGTGGAGATGGCAATGCCAGAGGATTTCATAAAAACCTTCATGCTTATCTGCATATTTTGAGAAGAAAATGCCCAGTTCTCTGAGGCAATCCTACCAAAGTTATTCCCCTAGAGAGGCGGGGGATGCTGAAGCAGGCTGCAGAGAGGTAGCATGAAGACTTTGTCTCTTCCCACTGCTGTGCTGCTCCTCTGGTTGTGATGTAGTAGGATATTCCACTTGTGTTGCCTCATTTTAAGGTGCTTCTCTTTCCAGTGGCTGTTTTTCCAAAGCAGATGAGCCCCTGGGGCCTCTCCAACTTCCCAACAGCAAGAGCCTTTCTTGGAAGAGACCCAAGCGGGGTGACTCAGGGAACCCCCAGAGAGTACCTGGACTGAGCTGACAGGCCCTAGTGTTTACATGTTGTTTCTCCAAGTTATTCTGCGATCCCCACCAAAAACAACCACAGAGGGCCCATGGTTGCCTGTAGCCATCAGCTCTCACGGCACCCACGCCAGCAGAGCCAGCTTCTCCTTCCCTTCACACTTCCCTTCCAAACAGCCGCATATGGGTGAGCACTCCTCCACCCTTCACACGCTTTAGTGTGGCACAACCAGAAGAGTAGGAGAACAAAGCACGAGCCTGAACCAGTCACTGAATCGGATGACCCTTTTGCTCTGTAGGGATCTCACGCAACAGCTGATGTGGGGCTCTTGCAGACCTACAGAGAAAAGGCTGTGTGTAAAGGCGATGTACCAGGCTCTGATTCTCCGCGCACACCCTGGAAACCCGTGACCTTTGATGGAGGCAGCAGGTGGTACAGCTATGTTGGACTTTTGGAAATAAGATCTTTTACTGTTCGACTGTATCTCAAGGGAAGTTGGCCTTTATCTGAGGACAGCAGGCAGAAGAGGGAGGAATGAAGTTACGTTTGTGTTCAATCTGACCTACTAAACCGAACAGCCCAATGTGAGCGCCACAATGAAATACCTTCACCTCCTACAGACTTGGATTTAAAAAAACAGCTTTGAAAACCTTCCTGTAGGTCTCGCTGAATCTTTTGCTTGTTTGTGCCTTAAAAGAAACGTGCTGCTTTAGCTAACCCAAGCTGGGTCTGGTTGTCTCTTTGGGGAAATTCTGGCTGACCCTCTGGAAGGGTGTGTTACCTCTGCCCTGTCTGCCGGGGGACATGAATACCCTCGTCCAGATGAGAGCTTGGCTACTAAGCCGTGGGCAGCTGGGGCTCTGCAGAGCCGTAGGGAGATGCCTAATAGGTGACTGCCCGTGTTCGGACCCGGCTGCCCGGCATCGAGCTCCTCAGGTCTCCCGTGGCCACAGGCAGTACATCCTGCTCTCTGCTGCAGGCACGTCTGGGCACCTCTCACTCCTTAATTACATCTCTCACGTAATATGCCTGAAATAAGGACGTTTCACGTGAAGTGGGAATAATTCACAGAAAGGTCCGGTAAGCAACTGAGGTGTTTGCAACACAGACTTCCATCATCTGTCTCCTCTTATCTCCCTTCCCCCACTGCAATAAAATACACTCCCGGGTGGCACAGACAGAGCAGAGAGCAAGGGACTCAAACCCGCCGTCTCTTTTCGAGGCTCCTGTCCCCAGCCTGCAAGGCGATGGCCGTGCCCGTGTGTGAGCCAGCTGCCGTGGAGTGGGAAGGCAGGCTGAGCCTCTGGCCTGAGCACCGCTCCTGCTCCACGGGGGCACAGTACAACAAATTACCCAGCACGCAGGTGGAAACCCAGAAAGGGGAAATCTTCTCTTGTTTAGCCTGGAGAAGAGGAGGCTGAGGGGACACCTTATCACCCTCTACAACTACCTGAAAGGAGGTTGTGGAGAGGTGGGGGCTGACCTCCTGGGTGACAAGCAATAGGACAAGATGAAATGGGTTTAAGTTATGTCAGGGGAGGTTTAGACTGGATATTAGGAAACATTTTTTCACCTAAAGGGTTATTAAACATTGGAACAGGCTGCCCAGGGAGGTGGTGGATTCACCATCTCTGGAGGTGTTTAAAAAAAGGGTAGATATGGTACTTAGGGACATGGTTTAGAAGTGGGTTTTGTCAGGGTAGGTTAATGGTTGGACTTGATGATCCTTCCAACCTCAGCAATTCTATGATTCTATGATTCATAGCCAGCCAGCATTGTCCTCTCTGCCAGAGGGACGGTTCCTGGTCTCCTTATATAGTTTATACATGATAGACCTGGGTAGAAACAAACCTAGAAGGGAAGCAATGGCTGTCTGTAACACTGCTGCCTGTAAAAAACCCTGGCTAAGCTCTGGGGCATGAGGTAGGAGCACTTTGAGGTGGAAGCCCTCTTCACCCCCACCCCCAAGGACTTTCCATTTCATTCCAGATCAAGCATCTCTCTGCTCAAGGTTCAGTATCACTGTCAGGACTGCTTGCAAGCAGTTTTCAGCATTTTCAATACACCCTGAGTCTCACAGAGGCCCTAACGGGAAAGCATGGCTGGCAGCTGCCATGTGTTCAGTGCCACCCATGCTACCCATACACACACCGCTCATCGCACCTGCCCGTACACCCACTGCTCGTCGCAGCCCAGAGGCCTTTTCTTGCTTTTTTTCTTGTATTTCTACCTTGAATAACAGTCATCTATCTTTACATTCTAGCAGCTTGCAAAACATCAATCAATTAACTAAGAGATGGGACAACCGCACAGACCGGAGCCATCACGGCACTAGCATGCCTCTCTACTAGGGACACCGCTGTACTGCTGCCTGGAGAACTCCTCCTCCTCCTCTCCCTGGTACTTCTCTGCGGTCATTGATTTTCTAGAAGTATTTGCCAGAAGAACCGGTTGTATTTTTCAGAGTTAACGAAGAGGGGAACAGTCCGTTTTGCTAACAGCAGCACGCGATCCTCAGCTGCTTGGGGAGAGGTGAAGAGCCCCAGTCCCCAGCCTCTGCCGCGCTGAGTCCACCTCCTCCCCGCCGATGGCAGCAAGCCGACACACCGCTTGTCTTTCCCTTGCCTTAGTCAGACATACTTGAGGGGCTGACGCAAGCCCATCACCAAGCCAGCCAGCGTAAACCATGCCAGGAGGGATCCTCAGACATGGCAAGCAAGGATTTATGACTGGAAGTCCAAGTCACCGCTTACTCCAAACAAGCAAACTGCGGCAGAGTGGGTGAATAATTCATGTTAAGTGCAAAGATATTCATGGATGCAACCGCAAAATCCTTTCCATGGGTTTATCATCAGCTCTAAAAATAAACGACTGCCTGCGCGGTTCTTTCTGCTTTTGATGACAGCTGAAATATTTGTGGGACTTTAATACATACGTCTAGCCTCCAGGCTGGAAGTGCGATTTACTGGGTTAGAGGAGCGCCCAAGAAATGCCAACGCTGGCCGCACTCAGCGGCTTCGACCGCAGCCGGGTGGGAAGCAGGAAGCGGAGCCAGCTCTCGGCTTTGTGCAGAGCTGCAGCATGGTCCCCAAGGCAGGTGGGCTGGTCTCAGCCACGGTATCACACCTGGTTATGGATGCTGACCTTTATTTCAATGACATTGTCCACAGCAGAGGGCTTGGAGGTCAGTTCAGCTGCAAATTCCTGGGATATTTGCTTATATCAAGAGTATGCCCTAGTTTAAGCATGTTTCTAAGAGAGCCACACACCAGCAGAGCAGATTGACCCGAACTAAAGCCCTAGTACTGGTGCCAGGGTTGGTATTTTCATGTCATACCTGAAATCAAAACATCCTGTCATTATTTAACCCTGCCCCACCTCTGACCATCCGCCCCGTGCTGGGGTTTAAGGGCCCCTAATGGAAGATTCTCAGAAAAGACCCAGCATAAGCGTAATGAAGGACTATAAATAATCAGCAAAAATGGGCGCTGACGTGTGTTTTAATAGAGCTATAGTAGAAAGGATTTTTTTTTTTAAATGGAAAATACAAACTAGGGTGGAAATAAAATGGGATTCAGCCTAAAAAGATGCATAGTCCCCTCTGTACAGGGGAAGTGCTGTAATAAAAACCCAAACTATTTGAAGAGCTTGGGAGGGCAGTGATGTTAAGGAGACATCCCTGGGATTTAGGGCAAAGTCACTGACACTTGGCAGGGAGCTGGTTTTTCCATCTTCGTCTCTCAGAGATGGTTTTCGCTCCCCAATACCTCAAGAAAAATGAAAATGAAGAAAACTTTAAAATAAACAAGTAGTGAAAAAGTTAATTTGGGTCTTCTTTACCCATCCACCAGCATGCATGAAGTGTGGAGAAGCTTGATCAGTTTTGAGACTCTGCACTTTGCTCAGGCTTGGTTCTAAAGCTGCTGCAGAAAGAGCACAGAAGGAAGGCTGCAGGTGAGGCACAAAACTCGGGGAAAGCTTTTCCAAGGTATAGTCTCTCAGATGAGAAAACTGTCCTGCAGTAAGGAGCAGCCGCTGGGCGCAGAGGGCAAGGAGAGGATCCCGTGAAGCCCACCAGTATGGCAGCCGGCACCCCAGCACATCAACGGGGGCCAAGAGCCCAAACCCCACTCCTCTCCAAAGCAAAAGCAACCCATCTGCTCCGCTCATCAGCCTCTTTGGGTTGAGCAGCTCCCGTTGACCTGTCTGCCATCGCTGATCTGGTTTTAGTTCTTGATTCTATGGTAAATGTCAGGGGAAGAGGAAAACACCTCCATCTCTAGTTTCCCAGCATTCAAAGCCCTGGGATACATACTTCTGCCCCAGGACATGGCTGGCAGCAGCAGTAATGAGGGGAGGGGTGGTCCTGAGCCCCTGACAGCACACCGGGGAGCCATGGGCAGGGATCTCTGACAGCCACAGCCCCCTTAGACCTCCCGGTTAATCCAACCTGTTACCAAGAACAGCAATGCCAATCATCAGGGTTTCCATGGATTTTTCAATCCATTGGGGATCAAGGATGAAACCTTTCCCTGTCATTAGTGGTGAGGTGTCCCTCAGGCTGGGAGACTTGATTTGCTGGGGCGGGCTGTCACCCCAGGCCCCTGGGGAGCTGCTGGCTGGCGGAGAGAGTCCAGCACAGAAGCAGCCAAGGATCAGGAGCCTCCTGAGCAACCCTGGTGCCTCGCAGACAGACCTCACTTGCTGGACGGCTTCGGTTCCACCCAGCATCTCTCTCTGCGTTTGGTGCGTGTGCTTTCCCTTTGGAAACACGGAAGATGAGAGTGTGATCTAGAAAAGAGAAGATTTTCTAAACAGAAGCAGCCACTTGCCCTTCTCCCAAGATTTCAGCAACAAATATGGACTGTCTGAACCCTTTGCATCATGGTTTGTCAAAACCACTATAAAGTGAAAACACGAATCTCCAAATAACATCCGCTTCACAGGAAAATTTAAAATCTGAAAATTGGCATGTTGAGGCTTTCTCACTCAGAGGAAGTTTTCAACATTTGTGCATTTGTTCTCAGCTGGGATAGAGAGGAAATTAAATCCAAATATCAAAATCTCCCACAAGCTGGTACCGTCCGTTTTGCCCAGCATGACCATCAAAGCAAACCAAAAGGCTGTTAGAGGTAGGACCAACGTCCAACATCTTCATCCTACCTACAAATTAGAAAGTGTGGTGTGCTCGTCTCGGCTTGAATTAATACCGGGTAATTAGCACATCCCTACAGTAATGCTGCGCAGGCACCAGCTGGAGGGATAAATTACAGCTCGGGAGCTGATTTCCCAAACAAGCCATGGCAGGCATGCAGCACAGGCTGAGGCTGGAGCCTGGCCAAGCGAGGAAGCGGCGCTACTGCCATCGGCTGTGGGGAAATAACAAGTGCAATTTTCAGTAACTGTTTATAAAAAAGATAGCAATATATTTTCATGTTTCAGTGTAATTGGAATGAGTCCTCTTGACTTTGCCAGAGACTGTTCTTAGATGTGTAACAGCTTAAAGTGAATGGGTTTTGCCATAACTTTAGGTGATTATAACCGAATGTCAGTTTATTTATTCATCAGGGGGATTTGTCAGGGGAGGAATATCACATTTTGAATTATCACTGGAGAGAGAGGTGCTGACAACTGTGCTCAGGTTTTTAGTACCTAATTAGCGGCATGCTGGAACTGCACCTCCTCTCATTACTCCTGATTACAGCCTCACGCTGTTTTGTAAAGAATTAGCGCAATGTTTATAAAACCCTTCCTCGAGAGTTTGTTTCTGAGCTTTTTTGCCTTGCTTCCAAGCTGTTCACCTCCCCTGGGGGGGACAAGAGCTGATATTTTGACAAGGAAAAGGGAGGTGGGGGGCTCTGGGGAGACGTGCCCCCCGAGGCGGTGGTTAGTCATCCCAGGGGAGCCACTGTAGCAGGGGGCTGGAGAGGCAGCTGATGCCGAAAGCAGGAGCAGCATCATCCCGTAAGCAAGCGCCTGGGAAAACTCCATCCCTCTTCATTGAAAACCAGTGTGTTAAACTGGAGTGTTTGGATGGATGCTAACAACTCACTCCCCATCCCAAGCACAAAGGCACAACTTTCAGGGGTCCATCCTGCATCCCTTCATTACTCATTGACAGAAACCCAGAAATTCTCAGCATGCCCTTCGTTAGGCAGAAAGCAGTCCTCCAGCAAGCTCGGTTTGTTATTGCAGACGAGGTGGGACAGGCCTGCTGTGAAACTCAGCAGCGGTACGGCAGCTGTCTACAGAAAAGGTGTTGTAACACTGAGTTTGTTTCAGCGCGGGTTTTTCCTCCTTGCTTTACCCGGCAGCTGCCGGGGTTCACGGGTGATGCTGTTTGGGCAAGCCACCCTGCCCTGAAGCTGGGTGTCACGGCAGGGCAGCCCGAGCCCTGCACCCTGCGGCCACCTCCCTGTGACCCCCCGGTGATGCCCCCGGCCTCCACCGCTTAATTACAGCGGCAGGAAACCCCAGCGTGCCCGCTATGCAGGGCAGCACATTAAAATGGCCATGCATTACATGGAGCCAAGAGCAAGGAATCCCACGGCAGATGGAAATCACCACCACCACCAAAGGAGGAAAAAAAATGGCAGAATTAGAAATTATACTGAACTAATTTCATCACAAAATAAAAAAATGTAGTTTCCACCACTGTCATGAGGAATACAAGTATAAGTGTGAGCTCAACAGTAATGAATGCCTCCTATTTGAGTGTCTAATATCCTCCACAGATAGTGATTGCTATGATTGCCCTTCCACAGCATATAGGGCCTCAGCCCCACCAGACTAATGCTGTATAAACAGGGGGTAATAACCTGTTCCCCTCTACAGTTTCAGGATAACGCAGTAACTCACTGGGAGATATAAATAGATGTGAGCAGTGCAAATTTAAAATTAGAAAATCAGAAAAATTACGATATTATTAGCAGCAGACACAGTACATCAGATGATTTTACAGGTGAGTTTCAAGGATAATCTTGCTTACTAAGGAGATAATGAAGTGAAGTCATCTTGTCAATGCTATTAGTTTACAGATGACTAAATTTTAAGCAGAGCGCTCATATTATGCATAAATGGAGATGGAGGAAAAGGTATTGTGACTTTGTTAGCAAAATTAAGCTGATGTGGTTGTTCAAGAGGGAGGAACAGAGAGCAGAACCACGTGGGTGCAGACATCTGCCCTGAGATGCAGGTAGAGTTTGGAGGTGGGGAGCTGGTCATGCAGAAAAGGAGACTCACACACACAGACAAATTGGGACCAGAGTCAGGGAGAGTGACGTGAAGGCAAACGTGGGGAAGGAGGGACTGGTCAGGTGGGAGGGCAGGACACTGCTGGTTCAGGCTGACCATACAAAAGGTAATATGAGAAGTGTGAAAGCAGCAGGAGAGAAGGCTACCGGAGTTCCAATAAGTAGCCTAGTTAGAAACACCATCAAGAGGCACCTTAAATGAAGAGTCATGTACCACTTAGAGGTGTCACAGGAGCAGGATGAAATGTATAGTTCTGTGACACACAAGAGGTCACATTAAGTAATAACAGTTCTTTGGTTTTAAAACATGGAAAATGGAAGCCTGGCTATTTTCTGTGGTACATGGTGGGAGGATGAGAGATAATCATTATAAATTGAAGAGAGAGAAGTTCAGATTTGCAAGGAGAAACTTCCACAGCAAGGACAGTCAAGCAGTGGCACACATTGCTCAGAGAGCTGTCGAGTCTCTGCCTTGAGCATTTTCAAGACCCAAATGGAGAAAGCCCTGAGCAACCTGGTCTGACCACAGACGCCGTCTGAACACAACTCTGGGATGCGAACAGTTCCTGCTCTTTTACTAACCAGCTGTTTAATTCCCCAGAGTTAAGAGCAAATGAGGGGATGGCATAGGAAAGCAAATCAGAAAACTTGCCATGGGCAGGCACAAGACAACAAAGGGTTAAGTGCAAAACAGTCACCTCCAGCCTGGGGAGTCAGAAGCTTGTTCCAAGGTCATTCTGTGAAGCCCACTTGCAATCTCATATGAGTCGTTTCTTTTCATATCAAACTGTTCAGAAGACTGCCATCCTAGCTCTTGCTCTGTTAGCTCAAATGCCAGGTTTTTTAGTGGATCTGAAGTTTCCGTTCCTTCTAGGGACTGATAAATTACCAGCACAAGAAAACACCTCTGCTTCTCCCTGTTGGCTTTCGTTAAAATCCAGAAAGCTATAAGCAAACCCTGGTGAATATTACCAAGTTTGTAAAGTCAAGCATGCAAAGAGTAGAATTAATTCAGCCTCCTGGTGAATATGCAATAACACCCAAATGCTTAGACTGAAGCCACTGCAGCATGTGAAGACCTTAAACAATCACAGCAGCCTCAGATATTTATGTTGTCTTCAACCCTCATGATTATGCCATAGACTGGTGGGCTAAGGGTTCCACCAGGTGGGATCTCCTGTCACTGAAGAGTTCACATAGCAGAGTTACGCTCAAGTCCTAAAATGTGGGCTCCCCATAAACTTCTCCGATGAGCTGGCAGCCAAGCAAACCGAATGCTCTCTTCGCTCTGCAGCTGTTTCACCACAAATTGATGAATGATGTTCCCACAAAGCATTTCAGTTTTCGCAACCCACTGATTTCTGACAAAATTATCTATGCTGGAAAATTCCTACCCAGTTGCAGCTCCGACAACACAACGGCACAAACACAATAGGAGCCATCCCTCTTCAGAAAGTGCCGTACCCTACTAGTGGTTTTTACCCCGGCCCTTGATCATTTTGTGATGTCTATTCTGTCGACTCTAATCAGAGAGAGAAGGATGGGATTTGAGAAAGTTGAGGCATGTTCCATCAGTGCTGTGAAGAGCAGGAGCAGCACGATGGATCTGAGCCAGTGTCTTACTGGAAGCTCGCACAGGGCTCAGAGCGTGGGGGTGTTGGGTTTACTGTGACAAGTGCTGCCTGGTAGGTGGCCCACTGCATGCTCAACAAGCTGGAACTCCTTCAAAGCTTCTGCAATCCCATTGTTTGCCCAAGCAAATTGCTGGATTTCATTTTTGACACCAAAAGAGAAACATGTTTCAACAGAACCAGATTCCCTCTTCTCACAAAGCTGCTCGTGTAGCCCTGCTTGTAAAAGCATGTATCACTGACACGAGTGCAACCACTTTTCTTCACAACGGCACTCTAAACCAAAAAATCCCTAATACACCATTAGTCATCAGTGAAATTCCTGATGACAACCAAATACTTAGCACATACTATACGTGGCATTGCCTTGGGAGGACTGGTTTAACAAGAGTGTTTGAATTCTGCGGCAGTGTAATGTTTGTCCTCCCACAAGACAGTCAGAGCCGTACCTGGATCCCAGGTAACAAGGCGTCCTAGCAGGACCACCTGCTCTCTCCACTTGGCATTGCTTGGGCATCACTGAAGGACAGTCCCAGGGTAAACCTGCAATTGGCTTTTCATGAAATCATGAATTTGGATAAATCTGTTCTGTAAGCATAGTGTTTCAGTTTGCCTTGCTCTTGAGTAATACGGGGCAACACTAATTGCAGTTTGTATGAAACTGAGTACACAGAATATGTACAGTGCCAATATTCCTCTTTGCTTGCCAGTTCTAATCCAGCAAAAGGAACACCAGATTTAGTTTTTATTCCCAGGGCTCTTTCAAAACAGCACACAACAGGCATTAGGGAAAGGCCAATATTTACATTCAGCAGCCAAAGCATGATTTGCAAAACAAAAACCCCCAAACCCTCCAGTTAGCCAGCCATTCTGTACCTCAGAATTGCAATTTATTGAATCAGGTTCATCATAAATGTTTATCTCTGTATTTTATGAATGACATACATGTAATTCTGTGAAACTGTGTATGTATGTGTATGTATACATATAAATTCATAATTTAGTTCAGCACACTTCCTAGAAGGGGGCATTTCTTCTCAAATAGCAGGTATGCTTATCAAAACCAAAAAAACCCTAAGGTCAACAATAGAAGAAAACAGAATAAGCACAGTTGTCCAAGTATTATTCAGTTCTGAAGATTTAAAATTCTATATGTGAGAGCTATTAGCAAACTGTGAGTGAACTAATCATAACTATGTTTGACTGAATTAGTCAACTCAGTTTTAGTTTGAAACTCATTCGAGTTTATAAAAGAATCCAAATTTATTGTGAATTCTTTCTGCAAGCCCCAAATGCTATCTGACGAAGACTAGATTAAATTCTGGTGAAAGATTTGTACAATTAACTGAGCACAGTAACGAGCAAAGACTGTTTTCAAAAGACTACAGATGACAGAGCTTCTCTCCCACACCTAGCTGTGAAAGCTCTTGCTGTTGATGTTAGTATTTTTGTATGAATACATTAATCATCCATAAACACAAATCTGTGCTCACACAGATGCTATTATGCCACATTTAGAACATTCCCAATGCTTTGACCATTCCTATTACTAGATCCAGTGATTTTAAAAAAAATAGGATTTAATAATGCAAAAAATTATTTTCAGTTGTATGGAACTGTAGATTTTCATCCCAATCCATGAGATGGATTCTTTACCTTATGTGAAGCTACTGAAACTTCTATTAATAAAGCAGGCCAAAATTGTCAACTCTATGTAAAAAGTTGGGCTTCCAACTCTGTATTAGGCATTTACATCAAAATGACCTTTCCAAAGACATTGAGATTGTGTAGCTCCTTTTCGTTTCAGGGGACTTCTGCTGTTAACCCCCAAAAAACCCATTCAGAAGACAAGTAGAATTTTAAATCATATTGAGATGATTAGCTTCAGGTACTTGCATTTCCAAAATTTTTGTTTTTAAATACATAGCCTGTTTTCCAGTATAAACTAGCAGTTTGTAAACATCCATATTTAGATACTGCAGAGTTTAAGTATTTGCATGTCTACATTCAGCTTACGTTTGCATGAGTATGTCAAAATGTTTTTTAAGTCCTCCTCACACTTTAGGAGAAACATTCAAGAAGTGACAGATTTGTGGAAAAAAACCCTCAAGTTGGCCATTAGCAGTAGTCAGTGATTTACATATAATTATCTAGACATCCACAACAGACCAATCTGTCAAATAAATGGAATGCTAATGTGACAGCTGACTTCTAATCTCCACATCTTCCTTACTATAATTAAAAAAAAAAATAACAGCAACAATGGGAAACAAACATTGATATAAGGAGACCTGGAGACTTAGAACTTTAATTCACCTAACTTAATCATCTACGAGAAGTGTTTCAGTAAATTATTAATCACAAAACATCAAAATAATTTTCAATGAAGAACATCCCCAGCCTCAATATTCATGTAGATCTTGCTTACAGAATGGCAAAAATGCTTCATTACTTTTAATTTCACCAGAAACGCTAAGTCATTTGCATTGAACTGGCATCTCCAAGATGATGCTTAGGGAGAGCTGTTGCTTCTTGAGGGTCCATATGCTCTTTCAGAGCACCTGGAAGGTTTGTTCTCTCAGATATTGAAGACCGCAAACTTTCAGCACTCCTTGCTTCTGCAGAAATTCCTGTGGATTTTGCACTGTACTATCTTTGGTCTTTATTGACAATGGTATTTAAAATACGTAACTCCTATTAAATCTAATGATTAATATGATTTTTGTAATCTCTCTGCATGCTGACCCCTACAATCTTACCCAGCCCTTGAGGGAACTAAACAAAAAATGCAGTGCTGCTCTTAGAATTTACGTAAATAGCCATGCAACATTAGGAAGTGCTTTCTATCCATGCCTTGCCTGCAATGGAAATTGAAGTCAGATCACGGTTTAATGAGATAATTTTCATGAGCAGATGCTAAATGCCCCTCAGTTAGAAACCACCAAACCGAGCAAGTCAGAACAAGGATGACTTGAATAGAAAAAACAGCAAGGATACACGTAAGTCCTAGAAGCTGCTGTACCTGTTGCATACAAGTGGAAGAGCAGGCAACCAGCTTATATAGCCTTCTACCCGGTCTTACCACTAATTTTGCAAGTAATGTTTTATAAGATAGAATTTTTATGCGTAGTTCATGTAAGGGACAGTGCCAAATTCAACTGCAATGGTGGACTACAGCAGAGTAAGTGGCAGGCAGGCTGGCTGGAGTCCTCCAGGGAAGATTTGTGGCAGCTCTTTGAAAAACACACGTTTTCTTGAAGGGAAACAGCAAAGTGGGACTGGATTATTCGGGACTCTGCAGAATGACATTCAGCATCCCCATAAACCCAAGATCTCTCATTTTGGGGGGACACATGGCAGCTGTGTTTTCACATTGTTCCTTCTCAGACAATTTCAAAAATTGAAGTTGTTATTTGTGCAGTTAAAGACAAATATTCATGTGTTGTAACTATTATCACAGGTACGTTCACTACGGAAGTCTTCCATTGAATGAAAGTCTTCTGATGTTTGTGGATGTCTCTGACATACAGCATAAACACCAGGCGATGCCATTTTTTGGGCAGGCAGGCTTATAGTGCAGGCCAATAATCTGTACAATACAGACTGCCCCTATCAGCCTGCACAAACAGCTTTTTCCTTCTTTTTTTTTTTCCTTCCAGTGTGGTAGGATGGTCATTGTTTTTAGAAGATTTCAAGGCTCTGGGGCTTTTTTTCATCTTGCTCTAAGCCTTATTAATAAGCTTTCAGTATGCTAGTTAGTTTTATTTTCAGAAGTTACCAAATTTGGCCCAAAGCAGTGTTTTGGCTTTATATTCTTTAACAATTACTATTACTCACTGAAGCAGAAAATTATCACGCATTGTATTTTTTTTTTAATGCCCAAGTTCTTTTTTAACATCCCTCCGCCCCACCCCCAAATATATATTATCTTGCACACAATCCCGTAATGAAGAAAGACAATAGACAGCTTAGGAACCATAGTCACTTTCATCTCATTTCTCCTCTGGTGAATTATAAATTTATCTAAATGTAATATAGAGAAAAAAAAGAGGCTAATTGGTGTTGTGATATATGTAGTCCCTCCTCTCAATACTCTGCAATTCCAGAGTTACAGAGTTAACAATACAAGTTACCAGAATTTTATCACCCAAAAAAAAAAAAAAAAGAGAGTGAATACACAGCCTACACATACCAAAATTCTATTTTCAAAATGGTCTCCCTTTCATCCAAAATAAAGGAAAGAAAAGGAGCAGTGGTCAATCTTGGAGCCTTGCATATGCATAGTAAGTACAGTCCTGCTGAGCACAGTCTTTCGCTAAATATTCACTGAAGGTTCTTCGTGGCTGCTCTGCAAATACCACAGATGAAGACACTAGCAAAATTTGGGTCCTGCTAGAATACAGTGGGATTAGTAAACATAGTGATACCTCCTCGGGGTCCAGCTCCTAATGGGTCTTAATGTAACCTGCTATTCATTCTGACAGATCTCTGTGTAACATCGCTGCACTTTCACACTGAACTCTAAGCAAACTCAAAAATAATCTGAAGGCTATCTGCTATAAAACATTTCTTTTTTCAAATATGTTCCTGATTCTGTAACAGTCTTAGGTAGAAATGCTGAAAGCCTTTCAGAGTCTCCTTCAAGAGAGGAAGAAAGGGGTATGTCAAGGTTGTATTTGTTCAATCTCATGACTGCAAAAAAAAAGTCATTTTGATATTGAAGATTACTTTCACCAGAAAGGCATGAGGATTAGAAGACAAAAAGCTCCAGATATTTTCAGTGCAAAAATCTTAAACATTGATCTCATCTCTGAAATACAACTCAGTAACTCAGCAAACATTTCCTGTAGCTGCGTATCAGCAGCCTTCCTTGACATGAAAAACACAGAGAGAAGACTGACGTGACATAACATTAGGATAATCAGCTTCTAGAAACACAAATAAATGTGCACGCATGAAAGTATGCAACTCAAGCTGAATGCCATTAGCACATCTCATGAGAGCTGATTAAAGCAGCCATTACAATAAAGCAACTTTGAGTGAAATAGAGTTGAAATAACGTAACGATCACAGCTCAAGTACCAACTTGCGTTACGATGTGATGACATTCAAATTCTTGACAGCAGTAAGACTTTTAGGCATCTACGGATATGCAATCAGTTAATAATATAGCATGCTAATAAAATGTTTGGAGATCTTTTTTTTTTCCTAACTTAAAATCAGTAACAGAAAATATAAAAATGAATCCTAGTGAATAGCTGAAACTGCTTTGTAGATCAGACCATTAAAAATTATATTCCATTTGACTGACATATATGCATAAAACATTTCTGGAGGAGCACTCATTAATACAATCACATCAACCTAACAAATTTGCGTACAGATGCAAATTTCAAATACAGGCTTAAATAGCAAATTAAACACATGCACAAAGGCATGACTCTAGTAAGCAACAAAAGCCTAGAATGGCAGGATGTTTTGAGCGCTCCCTAAATTCTCCCAACACCAGAAATCTGCATTAAATGTAACATTTTATCTTTTAGGAAATGGTGCTTTTATATCTAGTATGTTGGTAAATAATTGTAAAGCTATTTCTCCACATTCTCTGACAGATCCTGCTGTTCGTTTTCTCTCCTGGATTACATAACCTGCGGAATGCAGATCAAGGACACGACTGATGATCCTTCTGTAATTAAAGCTCCCTAATGCTGTCAATACAAGGTCTATACAAAGAGCTACATAGAAAGTACCTTGCCCTTTTCTGAGCCCTTACAGTCTCTTATGCAGGCAGCAATCACAAGCCATTAGAGGAAGAGAGAGAACATAATTTATTTGCACTTTGGGGAAGAAACTGGAAGATATTACTCAGTTAATTTCAAAACTGGTGATGTCTGCAAACAATCCTCCTTATATATCCAACACATTCTTAGCAATTCC
Source organism: Pluvialis apricaria (assembly GCA_017639485.1). Classification (NCBI taxonomy): domain Eukaryota; kingdom Metazoa; phylum Chordata; class Aves; order Charadriiformes; family Charadriidae; genus Pluvialis; species Pluvialis apricaria. The sequence goes on from CM030007.1 coordinate 23,443,113, forward strand.
CCCAAAGGGATTCATCAACCATAATAGCAGATCCTTAGGTTTAGCCTAAAAATTGAGTAACTTAAAAAAAAAGATGAGGCAGACGATTTTGCAGACCTTTTTGAATATAGACCAAAGAAAATTTATTTCTGCCTCACCATGCTTTATTTTTAACACTGGAAACAATAGATTCCAGAGATCTCTGTATTTAAAAGCTGACGCCTGTGTTCGTTTGCATGGTAGTCGACCTGCATAGTTAATTTATAACAATCAATCAGTAGCAAAGCTGCTGCAAAATGAACAACCCTTGAATACAGACTATGTAGAATATTAATTTCAGTAATAATTGAGTACTTGGAGGCTTGCATGTAATGCAAAGACTAATGTATTATACATCTCACGTTATTCTGTGAGAGGTTGGAGGACTCTGAAGCCTTTTAAGACAGACACCATAAATGTGCATATCGCATTATCAAGGGGGAAAACAAATACTGAATTTCTAAGACGCACAAACTTAGCCTTTCAGTGATCAACCCAGCCAAAAGGGGAGTGTGGGGTGGGGAGGTGGGAGTGGACAGCTTCCACTGTAAAGCCACTCTTAGAAAGCAAACAAACTGTATCTGGACTATTTCAACTTTTAGAGAAAAAAGTCACAAAAGTATCCACAATGTAATACTGCAACCCACAGATTATTAACATGTACTGAAATAAAGTTTTCTCCTCTTACAGGTAACATGTACTGCTGGTTTAATCTATGAAGACATCTAAACGGGATGACACACTAGTTTCAAATAACTACTCTCAGGCAACTTAAAAAAAGGAAACCCAAAAATATAAACAAAACAACCAACCAACCAACACAAACTCAAACAAACCACCACCCAACCCTTTTTGGCATCCTCAGTTGTTGATGCACTTTCTAAAAGTTCCCACTCTCAGCCTTTCAGCCCAAGCCGAATTCTGTCATTGAACAAAGTCAGCAGTTAAACAGAAAAAAAGATGTCACCTTTTCATGTGTATAAGTAGACAAAGCTTTGTGTATAAGAGAATTCATCCCTGTTCTTCTATAATCCATATTGTGGATGTATACTATACTAAGGGAGAACTACTAATTTTGAATGAACAGTTATGAGGAAGGTTATGAGGATCTGTTTATGACATTAACTGTATCACAGTATCGTCAGGGTTGGAAGGGACCTCTGGAGATCATCTAGTCCAACCCCCCTGCCACAGCAGGGACACCTACAGCAGTTGCACAGGACGGCGTCCAGGCGGGTTTTGAATGTCTCCAGTGTGGGAGACTCCACAGCCTCTCTGGGCAGCCTGTGCCAGTGCTCTGCCACCTTCAAAGAAAAGACGTTCCTCCTCATGTTAAGATGGAACTTCCTATGCTCCAGTTTGTGCCGCCCGTTACCTCTTGTCCTATCACTGGGCACCACTGAAAAAAGACTCTTCTCATCTACCTGGCACCCTCCCCTTAAGTATTTATAAGCATTGATAAGATCCCCCCTCAGTCTTCTTTTTTCCAGACTAAAAAGCCCCAAGTCCCTGAACCTTTCCTCATAAGAAAGATGCTCCAATCCCCTAATCATCTTGGTAGCTCTTTGCTGGACCCTCTCCAGCAGTTCCCTGTCCTTCTTGAACCGGGGAGCCCAGAACTGGACACAGGACTCCAGATACGGCCTCACCAGGGCAGAGCAGAAGGGGAGGATGACCTCCCTCGACCTGCTGGCCACACTCTTCCTGATGCACCCCAGGATGCCATTGGCCTTCTTGGCCACCAGGGCACATTGCTGGCTCATGGTCATCCTGTTGTCCACCAGGACTCCCAGGTCCCTTTCCACACAGCTGCTCTCCAAGAGGTCAGCCCCCAACCTGTACTGATGCATGGGGTTATTCCTCCCCAGATGCAGTACCCTACACTTGCCTTTGTTGAATTTCATCAGGTTTTTCTCTGCCCAACTCTCCAGCCTGTCCAGGTCACGCTGTATGGCAGCACAGCCTTCCGGCGTGTCAGCCACCCCTCCCAGTTTTGTATCAGCAAACTTGCTGATGGTACACTCTATCCCTTCATCCAGGTCATTGATGAATATATTGAACAGGACTGGACCCAGTACTGACCCCTGAGGGACACCACTAGTTACTGGCCTCCAACTGGACTCTGCACCACTAACCACAACCCTCTGAGCTCTATCCGTCAACCACTGTTCAATCCACCCCACTGTCCATTCATCTAACCCACACTCCCTAAGCTTGTCTGTGAGGATGATGTGGGAGACAGTGTCGAAAGCCTTGCTGAAGTCAAGGTAGACAACATCCACTGCCCTCCCTTCATCCACCCATCCAGTCACGCCATCATAGAAGGCTATCAGATTAGTCACACATGACTTCCCCTTGGCGAATCCATGTTGACTACTTCTGATAACCTCCTTTTCCTCCAGATGCTTGGAGATGACGCCCAGAACAAGCTGTTCCATCATCTTTCCAGGGATGGAGGTGAAGCTGACTGGCCTGTAGCTTCCCGGGTCATCCTTCTTGCCCTTTTTGAAGACTGGAGTGACATTGGCTTTCCTCCAGCCCTCAGGCACCTCCCCTGTTCTCCAGGACCTTTCAAAGATGATGGAGAGTGGCCCAGCAATGACTTCTGATAGCTCCCTCAGCAAACTTAACTGTAAACAGTTAAGATTTTTTTCTGGTAAGGGCAATTGGAAATTTCTGTAGAAAAAGGTAAGAAGAAACAAAGCTAAGAAAGTTCTGGTAAATGAAGACTGTAGTTTTCACATAGCAAAATTTCTTTTAGTTACAAGGATGAGCTTCATAGTAAGTCTATACATGATCATCTTAAACCTACAGCTGAGAGACCGGACCAAGTAGCACAATATAAAGTTCCTTTAATTTTAATAAGGGAATTATGAAAGTAACTAGAGGCTTCAGATACTTCAGGTTTTAAGCTTTACAAACATGACCACAAAAATGTAACCAAGCAATACAGACTTTCATCTGTATATGATTCAAATAGTGCATATGCAACAGTGCTTGTGGAAACACTGAGACAGACACGGGGAACAAGCTGGGATGTCCTGTCTGGCTTCAAGCTGCTGCTCCAGAAGGATGCAGATCTTCACTGTGTCTTGTGTTATACCTGCCAGTCCTATAAAGATGTCAAAGGGTATGGCAGAAAATCTGAAGTGGCATCAAATTCCTATGTGCTAACATCTGAATGCCATCTAAAGATACGCAATCTGATTTACGACAAGCTTTGGAAAACACAATTCAATTTTAACATTCATACATGTACCTGAACACCTAAAAATCACTATTTTCATGCAGTTAAAGGCTATGGATGTGGGTATCACAACTACAAATAAGGCAGGGTATAAACTGTTTGTAAAACAAGAAGTACATACATTCATTACAAACAGTAGCGTATACTCCAAGTGAAAAATGACTTGATATCAAATCATACATGGATATTGTAACCAGCTGCATCTTTTTCTGCTGATGCTGGACTCTCATTCTTTGGTCAGCCTCTCTCTTATGTTAGTGCTGTAAATGCTCCTATTTTTCTTTCCTTCTGTTTTCCCTCCCACAAGGTGGCGATCCAAGAAATCCCTTAGGTAATTCAGATGAGTATTTTATAGCAAGGTACAGATTTTTTTTGAGGAAACAGAAGTCAAGAAAAAACAGTATTTCAAAACATTCCCTTCTCCTCTACTTCAGAAACCAACAGCTTACTTAAAAACTAACTCCAGAGAAGTACACTAGCAAAAACATGGCTGCCACCAAACTCTTTTTATAACAACACATCTAGAAAGATTTATAACGCAGTGTATTTAAACACACTTGTCCCACCACGGCTCAGGGCAGTTAGCTTAATACAGGAAATTCCAGATACTTTTTAGGTTTGAAAACACTGAAAAGCATAAAAGGCAGCTGGACTGACCAGTCAGGCTCCACAAAGGATACAGTACTTACCTTTAGAGAACATACTTTATTTAATAGAACTTTTTTGCTCCAATATACAAAATAGGGGACTGTAGTCCCAATTAACATTTACATAGTTACACAGCAAATGATTTCCACCATTTACAACAACTGACAACTTTCCCACACTCCCCACTGTATTACAGCCAAGAAAAAATCCTATGTTTTACATACCAATCTGTTATATTTTGTACTTCCCTGCCTCTTTTCTTTTTTTTAAGTTGCAGTTTCTGATATCAGTTTAATTAAGAACTTACAATTATTTCAGCTGCACTAAAAGAAAAATGAAATATATAATTTGGAATACTATCTCAAGAACCCTATACAAAATAAAAGTCAGTATCTTATAAAAATAGATTGCAGGAGTAAAACCAGTGAAACAAAAATGTTTTAAATTTTGTTAGGGTATAAAATACTCAACAACTAGCCTCAGCTTTTAACTACACAAAAAAAAAAAAAAAGAAAAAAGAACCCAAAAATTTCCAATTAGCAAAAAGTAATGTGACAGCTCTTTTACAATACTGTACCTTTAGTATGCAAAGGACTTCATCCTCCTAACATGCACCATTATCCAAATGATTCACCCCTTAACCCTTTTCCCACTGAAAGCTGAAAAAAGGTTTTAAAATTTTTGAATCCTTTAAGAAAAATCCAATCATATTTTCTGCATCTCCCACAATATTTAAGCTTTACTTTACAATGCTGGTAGTTTAATCATGATACATAATTTTATATAAAAGAATTCTAGCCAAACCAAGGCTTTAGAAACTTTGCATTTTACAAAAGCAATTTGTTACAGCATGACAGTTGCTAAATAGCCCAATTTATTTAGTGACCCTGTTAATGATTTGTTCAACTGAGTGAATAGGTGAAGTCATTTCCTGAGCTAAAAGATACAAGTAAGTAAATAGTCAGTTATAGCAGCAGACAGGAGACATTCTTTTTAAAAGTTGTAACAGTATCAATACAATAACCTTAAAAAATTACAATAACGTAAAAATCAGTAACTGAAGAGAGAACGACAAGGATGTCCAAGACCCGATTGCCATGATCTGGAATGCACATCCCATGACCTTCCAGAAACTACACTCATCTACCTTCAGACAACGTACTGGTAAGTGGAAGAATTTCAAATCACAATAGTTCACTTTTTTACAGATCAAGTGTTCTGTCGTGATTTAATTCTTAATGCTATTGTTTCATAAACCTAATGCAAGATAAACTGCTTAGTTTCAGAAATTTTCACTCTACAGGACTTAAGTGTTATTACTTTTAAAGGACTGCGGTATCTTCAGTCTCATGACATTCCAAGCCTATTTCTTCCTATTATTCAGATGTAATTTATATTTGAGACCTTGAGTGGTTTTTGAGATAGTCACCCATGCCATTGGGAACAGAAGTGGATCCATTTTTAGGAGAGGGAATAATATTCTTAAAATGGTTTACTTTGATCCAAATCATTTTAATTTGCTTACAGTATGAACCATTAACAAATTATCAAAGAACTATAAAGACCAGTATACCACCACTGCACCATCATTTTCTTACGATATGCATTCTTAAAGACTTCTATGCGACAGTTTGATCACTTTTTTCACCCACTAATGGAAAGAGGATATTCTAATTTAATTAAATAAAGTACCTCACTTAGATACCAGTTCCTCTAGAAGGAAATCTCTCTTCTGTGTTATTCATTTTTTAGAGATATTGTAAGCATCGTTTTTAGAATTTATATTGGCTCTTCATTAACATTTAAACATAATTAGTTTTAATTCAAATTAATATATAAAATTTCCAATACTTGCTAGAATAAAGGACAATACACAAGATCCTAAGTTACAATAATTTATAAATAAAAATAAACTATTACAAACCAAATCTTTCCCCATACGGAGATTAAAAGCCATAATCTTGACTGATTGTTCCCGATCATACATTATAAATAACGTAAGCTTCTTCAGAGAAGCAAAACATACTTGCCTCCCTGACACCAGTTTATGTCTTCAGTTAAACTACTACCATCAAGAAGGCAATTGAGTTGGGTCCAGATATATCTTCTTCCTTACACGTTAACCCTCCCAACCTCATTCTTTTAAACTTAAGCACAGGAAACTAAGTTCACAAAGAGTCCTTTACCTTTTTTACACAAAGTCTGTATAAAATACAGATTTCTAATGCTCCTATTGCACCAATCTGGCAGTGCAGTTAGAACCCGATTCAAATTCCACTGAAGTCTGTGAAAGGCTCTCCAGTGACCTTAATGGGCTTTGATTTAGGACCACAGAGATAGTTATTACCTAATGGAAAGCTCCTGCAAGAGTGGCTGGTATCTCTCTTTTTGCTTACGGGATGCAGTGGAGATGTGTAGTCAGCATGATACCTGAGCAAATAAAATGAACAAGATACAAAGGTTTTAAGAATCCCAAACTCTTTGCTTAGTTGTGTGCAAACTGTGCTATAGCCCCTGGAGCTCCCTGCTTTCCTTTTTTTCAGTGCTTGCTCCATTCCAAGATAGAGAAGATGTGAGGCAAAAAAATCTCTCTTCACTACAATTCCCCCTCAATCCCGAGACTGATAGAAGAGGATGTAACCAGATTCAGAGTTCTTTGAGATGTCTGATGTCAACCCGTAGAATTCTTCAATAGCTTGTGCATCGATTTTCTGTATGTAAAAACCCAAAAATTTAAAGTAAGAATATCTTGCATATACAAGACATTAAGTTCCATTCTAAAAACTGTTGTCAAACAAAAATAACTTCCACATAATTACATAAAGTAACAAAATCCAAATAATTCTTAAACTTGCTATGTTTTGCTTTCCCCTCTGCCATCAACGGCACAGAGTGGAGCGGCTATACATATTTTACATATAAGTTTTTAAGATTACATTCGCAGAAGGTTCACTGAATATTTACATGCATTGCTTGCACAAACTTCACACAGAAAAGTTCTAAAGACAACAATATCCCATTAAGACATTATATCAACATGAAGAATGTAAGTTCAAACTATCATTTGTAAATCTAAGCAGTGTAAGCCAGTAAAGTGCAGAGGAGAATAAGGAGAAGGCAGAGAACGAAGGCTAACTTTTTACATGTTTTTCACACAGAACGTTTGCTTGTGAACCTGTTTAACTTAGAGAACCTCCTATAACCAAGATTTTGGGGGGAAGATGCAAAACTTCTGTTGAGAAGGTAAAAAAGTATTTCCGGTTTTCATTGTCATCATTTTCGGCTAAAAAAGAAACTGAAACTGAAAGAAAGCTCTCTTGCCACATTTTAAAAATCAAAGCCCATTAGGCTACAAACAACAAAAAGGCAAAAAGAGAAATTTTCCTTCACTTAAACAGATTTTATTTAATCTCATTCCCATTATTTGCAGTAAAACCTCTCTCGGGAAGGAGTGAGAATTCCAACTTGATGAACCATGGGCCTAAAAGTCAATGACATGTTTTATATTTAAGAACAGAAAGTTTCTTTCCTTGCTTTTTAGAAGGGCTAAGAGAAAAAAAAAATACATTACTGGCAGGTGTTACTGCTTTGGAACTGGAGAGATTGTCCCTGATGTTTGTGAAATTATGTGAGATCTACTGCAGAGAGCTCTGTTTTTCCTGCAGGTAAGTGAACTTTTGACCCTGTTGAGACATTTCAATTTACTGTGTATCTTGATAAGACACAGAGGCAATCCTTTTACTTTCCTAACAGCTCTGTATGTTTCCATGTTTGTAATTTCCTGTGTGAAAAACTGTCCATAATATGGTTTGGAGATAAGAACTCTTCAATACCCTTGACTGGTCCTGACAGTTAACTATTGGACTGACAGTCCAATACCTGTCTCACTCATTTTTCTTCTTTTCAATTATGCAGTTCTTGTGTATTGTAATGGAAATGTAAACTGTTCATTTTATAGATTTAATTAATTCAAATCAAGTCAGGAAAAGGACTTGGACAGCACAATCGTACTTCTCTTCATGCATAAGCATAGACAAGAGGGGGAAAAAAGGAAGATGACAGAACATGCAAAAAAAATGAGATGATATATTACAGAGACACCAGCAATTTCTACTTTTTCTCTCAATAAAAAATAAAAGATAACTGCTAAAACAGAAAGATGACAAAGTCAAAACTGGTGAAGGGAATTCTGCTGTTCCAAGAAATTAGTTAGAATTATATTTTTTTTCAATAAGAATTCCTGGAAGCATGGCAAATATTAGCAAGAATACCACCAGAGGCAAAAGGCTCCTGTTTCTGGGATTAAATTTTAAATTTCAGGGTGAAATCTCAAAAATCTGAAGTCGTTTCTTATTTTGATACACCTTGTCTGAAACAATCCAGAATACTCAGTAAAACAGATGACCAGACTGATGAATTCCATTAAATCATAAGCTCCTAGAAAATATGAAACAAATGGCTTGCTCCAACAAATTTCTCTCAGAAAAGAATTGCAGTAAAACCAATTTATATATATCTTTATTTGCCATGTCTTCTGGCCACAAGAATAGCTTATTAAACAAAGGTGAAAGACAGTGGCCATAAACAAAGAAGCTTCTTTCAAGAAGTATAAAAACCAAAATGCAACTCAAAGTATTGTACAGTGAAATTGTAAGGCGTAGCTCTGCACTCACAGTTATTGCTCATTTAGACTGGGGTTGAACCCTCTTTTCATTAGCATACCAGTCCTTTTACTTTAAGTAACCATATACACAAGAGGGATGCACTATGGTTGGTATCAGAAAAAAGTCCAGGGTTACACAAAGCTTACCTCAACAATATCATCATCAAAAAGCAACCAAAAATCATGACTCTTCACTATTGCAATATAATGTCCTCTGTTAGGGCCACTGTAAAATAAAATTAGAAAAGAACACAGGCAATAACACACATGTACATACAAATGTATTTCATTAAAGTCTTCTTTTCTTGTAGAAAAGCAAGACTTAACAATAATTAAAATGGCTACCAGTACAATTTCTGTTTGGGTGTTTTTCTTTTTTCCCCTCCATTTATATCATCTTCATAACGAGGTCTTACTTATCTCTACATTTAATATTGTGCTAAAAGAAAGATTATAATTTCAAATGAGGAATAAGCAGTACAGGTGTTGAAAATATAAATGAAATTTAAAAGAAAAGAAAAAGAGACAGAGAAGCGAAATCAAGAAAAAAATCTGATGTTTCATAGGCACAGAACAGATCCCAAACTATTTCTGATCTTCAGAAAGAAAAAGCTGTAGAGCTGCTGTTCATTTACAGTCTCACTCAGGAATCTCTTTATCTGGTCCACTGTAAACAAAACTGAATCAAACTGACAGTTTAGAAGTCTGAAGAATCCTTGGGATTCTTGAAGAAGCAATAAGAAGGGCTCCCAATTAAATGAAAACTGTTATAATGTACAGCTCTTTAGTTTATGGAACACAAGAAATTTCTCCATGACTACGTCAGAACAACAACAACAAAAAAACTTTGAAAGCGTTCTATTTCTAATCCGATTTCAAGGAAATAATACACTTTCTGAAATAGCTGAACCTTACAACTGAAATTGGACAACTAGTTAAAGCAGTTCTGGAACTGCCTTAACGGGCTAACAGCACTCATACAGAGTGAAGGTTGCCATCTGTGAGGGACATGTCTGTGTGCCAAATCGCATAACCCAATGAAAACAGGGTTCACCTCCTGCCATGGCCCTGAGAATGGGTAAGTTTCCAAGCCTGCAGCTTGAATGAGAGACACAGAAATGGTCAGAATTGGACAGAATGGTCAGAAATGGACAGGTTCTCTTTTCCCTAAACTCCAGAACAAGAGTGTCCCAGAAGACTATGGCACAAAGACAAACTGTCCTGGCCAACTTGAGATCAACCCATCTTATCTCTACTCTTATCCTATGTCTGTCTAAGGAGGAATGGGGGTGGGGGTGGAACAAAGGGCAAGAACTGGCAACCAGAGGGCAGGTCTGTCATTTTGAAGGACTTCAAAAAGTTGGAATAATAGGTTGATAAGAACCTCATGAAGTTTAACAAGTATGAATGCAAAGTCTTGTGCCAGACTAACTCTATACAACAGCACCAGGTACGAACGAGCTGGCTAGGTGAGCCCAGGAGTTCAACAAGTTGAGCTGTCAGCCAGCAGTGCATCATTTTGGTGACAGGGCTGAGCGTATGTGAGGCTATACTGTAAGAGCCGAGCCAGCAGTGAAGTGATAATCACCACCACTCTGCATTCTGGGACCCAGAACTGGACATGGGATTCGAGACATGACTTTTCCAGTATAAGGGAGAGACTGATAATCTGGAGGAAGTGCAGTGGCAGGCCACTACATTTGTCAGAAGGCTACATCACCAGACAGATGAAGAGAGGCTGAGGGAGCTGGCTTTATTCAGCCTGGAGAAGGCTAAATAAGGAATCCAACTGCTGTCTTCCACTACCCCAAACAGAAGAGTTAGAAAGAAATCAGAGCCAGGCTCTTCTCAGAAATGCACAGTGAAAGGACAAGAGACAGTGGTCACAAACTTCAGCAAGGGAAATTCTGCCCAGACTGGAGGGGGGATCACTGCAAGAACACTGATGGACTGGAACAAATTGCCCAAAGAGGCAGTGAAATCAACATTCCTAGTCACAAAACCAAGCCCAGTGCAGTCTAATCTAAGGTCAAAGCTAGCCATGCTTCAAGCTATAAGTAGTAGACCTCACATTGTAAATTATTTTACTATTCTAGATGTTAAATCATCATTTTCAACTTTGGGGCTTTTGTCTACTCAGTAAGCAGTTTGTAGAGCAGCCCTGGTTTTAAGACTTGAAGCCACAAGAACATTTATTGAACATAGTAAAATCAAATCCAAATCAAACCGAAGTAATCTACAAAACTCATATTGATGTATTTCTGTAGCTCAAGCCCTAAAAAAACCCAAAGAACACCCTACAGGAAATACTTTATAAAGGAATCTGTTCTATAATGCTTTCCTTCCCATGAATTTTTTTTTAAAAAATGATCTTTAAATTTTATAAGAGTTATACGATATTGTGTGTTTTGTGTTTTTTTTAAAAACATAGTTCAGTTCATACAAAGATCTGTCATGTGAAATACACTGTTATCACTGTTCACAGCAAACTGTCATGGGAATAAAGCCACACGTTCTGTCAGGATTGGTGGCATGTCCCCACAACACTTACTTTCCCAAGAAACCTTTCTGTTAAGAGGTCTTGAAATGCTATTAAGAGTTATGTGATATTAGGTGTTTTGTTTTTTAAACATAGTTAACCTTATACAAAAAATCCCTTGTGTAAAATAGAGTTATTACCTTCCACAATGAACTACCACAGCAACAAGGTCATACATTCTGTCAGGATTGGTGGCATCTCCTGAGGTGTTAAATAAACGAAGCTCTAAAGGAAAAACTACTCTATAAGAGAGTTTTGTGTATCGATGCAGTTGATCCATGTATTTAAATCTCTTCAAATGGAGAGCTAGAATCATAGGCAGCTTTTTCACTTTCATCCTGAAAAAAAAAACAACAATCAACAGTATTTCCAATATCCAGTCAAAACATTTGGCTGATACCAACCAACAGGAAACCTGTCTTACTGAAGTCTTTAGAAATTTTTGCAAGCATTAAGAGAGGCTCAAATAATCAGCTGTTTAATCACAGTTTAGCTGTGTTGCTAAACTAAAGATGAACTTTAACAACTGAGAGACTTGCAAATGTATTTAATAAGAATAGCCATGATGAACCCACATAATAATTTAGACATAATGACTGCATAGCACAGAATTCAATTGTTAAATATACCTCCCCATAGCTTTCCTGAGTTCCCAAAAACCCAAACTAGATCCCACTTGGTATACAGTAGAAGTATTGCAACAAAGCTGTTCCAGAGATCCTGTTCCAGTTGAATTTCTCAGTAAACTAGCCAAGTCAAACAAGCTTTTTAAAATAGGCTTTGTTAGACCACTTTGTTACGTATGTATTACTCCAAGTTTTCATATCAAGGCATTAATTTAACATAGCTAAGGGATACAAATAGTCCACTGTTATTCACCTTACCTCATGCTACCCAAACAAAATATTGCTGTGCTCCAGCACAATAATTTTGTACAAATGTTGCAGCATTATTTCATGGCAGTCAAAGCCAGAAAGTGATAATCTAGTTTTACTGAGGGCTCACTGGCCCCTCTCCCTAGTTTGAGGTATTGAGATCTCACATCAGTGCCTGCAAATCCTCAACCACAGCTGGCCTGGCAGCAAACACAGACTTCCATTCTCTGGGCAATAAATTTGCCCATACTAACAGATCAACCAAGCTAGAGTGCTCTGCTTCTTGGCACAGCTAATTGCCTTATATAAGCACTGTACTGAATTTTTCAAACTGCTTTCAGCCCCGAAAGGCAGCTCAAAAGTCTCAACAACACAGCCCAAGTTTCAGACATGTCTACTAAGACTGTATTTTCAGGATGTCAGGAAATACGTTTGCACAACATAATCCTTTTTCAAAAGACGGGGCAGCACTAGGGAGAAAATCCTTGAAAACTCATCTTCCTTCCCTTTTTCTCATTAAATTTAGACTGCTAGCAACCTGTAGGAAATCCTGATAGACTCAAATTTTCTCCACAGCCCACAAGGGAAATAGGAAGTGAAAAACGCTGGAGAAGAGCAGAACAATGACAGAACCGACTATTTTCAGGGAGAGTTACATTTTTATTATATTACTGAGATATGGATATGATTTCTGCTCTATTTCTTTTTTCAAAATGAAAGTCCTCTTCTCATAATGCAACTGTGTTTGATAATAGGAGCTCTTTCACTGGGGAAGAAATTCAGTGTACCACCATTGTTAGTTGAGTAGACACTATCAGAGATAAGTTCCATGTTATAAAGATGGAAGAAAATTATGACTGCAGTGAAACTGAACTTAAGCCCAACATGAAAAGCAAAATATAAATACTGAAAGCTGTGTTTTGCCAATATGGCAGTGCCTACAGTACAGATTTATGTCAACACAGCTCCTATTGGTCAGGGATCACATTACCTCCCACACAGAAATAACAGCTAAAGCAACAGAAAACAACAGGACAGACCTGGCTACAACCCTCCAATACACACCAATTAGTAAGCTTAGGCAACGTGTAAAGGCAGACTTTGCAGATGAGATATGCCAAAAACCACGTGCTCAATCTACGGTAAACCGAATAACCAGAATCAGTGGTATAACCAGTAGAGCATGTCAGTGTTCCCATCCCTTCAACTCAGCAGCCTCACTCCCTCTCAGATAATAAAACCATACAGTACACAAAATCAGAGTTTTTTCAAAGGTGTAAACAAGACTAGAAGAATTAATAGAGACAGACAAGAATTGTTTTTAAACATAATGAATCTCAGGCTTCCACAGCGCTTTTGATGTTTTTCCAGGAACACTGTTAAGCACAACTAACTGCAAAATTTTAAAAAACCAGAAACTCAGTTAACAGAAAAAGTTACAAGCCCCATTCTGACTGAATGAGATATAAGTGCTATCAAACTGATTCTTAAAGCAACTGGAAAAATTATTATCTAGACAAAACCAAGTTTAAAAAAATCACATGAAATCAGTGGCTTTTCATCATTACCCATAATCTTTGATTAGTCACTGGCAGTTTGTTTTAACTTGTCTTTTCAACTAACTTTTGGTCTTAAGACCATTCTTTTTCTCTTTTGTAAAATAAATATAAATAAAATAAATAACAATCAAAGGAGTCTCAAAATGCTTTACATAGATTCTCATTGAGTAAGCTCAGTGAATTCAAGCAAGAGGAATGCAACGAAGTTACTCTTAAGTGGAAGAAGAGTGAGAAAAATTAAGGGAAAAAGAATGTTCTCATGCACACACACAAGGAAATACAAGAGTATTTTCATGAAATGCATGGGTTATTTTTTTCCCTCCCTGAGTTTGATGTACCTTTTATGTGCTTCTTGCTTACTGCGACATTCTTCACAGTAATATTTGTATTCACTGCACAGAGTTTCTGTATTGCTGAAACCCCTGGGTTAAAAAAAAAAAGAAATGCTATAGATACTAGTTTCTTATCTGAACCACACATATAAACAAGTACAATATAAACATAATTTTATAATCTTAGCTACATAAACTAAAATTTGCTAAGCTTGTGAGCTTTTAGCTTTACTTCCTGCTTTCTAGGTAGCAGACAATAGACAAATTACGAAAATTCAGATCTTTGCGTCTACCTTAAACAATGAGTGATTGAAGTATTCTGCTCCACGTCAACTGAAAGGTCTAAGAAGTCTTCATCTTTGCTGCTTATCTGCAGGAAAAAAGAACCAATAGATTATAGCTAAAATTAGTTACACTAATTTATCTCTGGTTTTCAGTACCATTTTCTATTGACAGAATGCATCTTTTACCTTGTAACAGCCTTTTAAAAATTGTTACAAGTGGCCTTTCTATTTCAGAGATTTGCTAGATCTCTGTTTCTGATTTTTGTCCAGGAAGTGTCTATGTGTCTGTGGGGGTATACAATACCAGTTGTCATTGTGCTGTGATTTCAGCTCAACAACATTAATGCCAAGTTCCTCCTACACCTCACTCTTTTCAAAAGAACACAGTCACTGGGATTCTTCTACTTAGTGCTCTCACCTCTGTTCTTCCCCTATGATTCCCTCCAACCGGAAGTTGTGTATTTGCGTATCATAGTGTCCCTAAGAAAGAGCACAAATACTTTGAAGCCTCTTCCTGCCTAGATTCATACTCTTAAATGAGCAGGGGATGCCAAATTTGTTGGTAAATGACAGCTTGGAACTTGGTCTGACAGAAGCAGAATAGTGCATAGTAATTTCTCACAAAAATGCAAGAATAACAATTAAAGTAAAAAATAAATTCCTAGAAGCAGAGAATAAATTCCATCACAAATCCTGAAAAATGGTGATGGACGAAATCCACAGCTACCCTGAAAATCAACTACATTACTACAATGCTTAGGAAATGGCGACCTGCAACCTTAGCTTTTGTCTGCTAGTCTTTCTTTTCTGTATCTAGAGATACTCAATGCCACTGATGAGAACGTCCTCTGCCTTTTATGACTCCCAGGTACAAAAGTAAATGCTTTCAGAACAGATGCCTGGCTGCAGTTTCTTGATTGAAAGCAGGAAAAATTAAACAGCTACAGGAGAACTAAGGTAAGTTGATATTTAAAACATATGAGATTTATCTTTCCTTTTCAATTCAGAATAAAAATATATTTGGAAAGTTTTCTCTGATTATCAAGAGATGAGAAACACATGATTGCTAAGGGCAGCATACCTAGAGAATAAAAAGAAAAATACAGTCAAGACAAAGAAAAAAAGTCAAGACAACTATTTTTGAGAATTAATATCCCATTGCAAACCACTTTTGGAATTATCAAGCTTAAGTTTATAACAGTAAGAACTCTGGTGGAAAACATCTTAGCCTAGGGATTAAGAACGCCTCAGAAAAAAAAAGTCGGTTCTAGAAAATACTCTGCTGCAGTCTTCAGCTAGGATTAAGGAGTCATGTGATCAGTGTTATTCAGGCATGCAATTAGATACTTCTTCCTCTCTTGGTCTAATCAGAGAAAATTCCATGAAACAATAAAAGATTTCACAGGCAGCTTTATCCCATGCAGAAGCTCTAAGGTCAGGGAGAAGATAGAGAAGAGGAAAGGGATGTGTTGTACTTGGTTAAGAGATTGGTACTGAAACCAGAAGTTTGCAAAAGGAATTCTTCCATTCTTAGTGATAATACTGATAACACTGCTTTAAAGAACCTCTCTCAGCTTAGCCAGTCCATTGTGCTCTTAGGATCATGAGGAACCATTAAAGGCTCTATTGAAAGAATAGCAAAATGGATTTTTTCCATCTACGTTGATAATTCAGAAATCACTATTCTTAATTTTTAAGATTTTTTGAACATTAGTATTTGAACAGTACTTTTTTTTAAACATTAACTCATACAGTTTTAATTAAAAAAAAAAAAAGAAAATTATAAAAAGTCACCCTGCACTCTAACCAGCCCCTCCCTTGTGTAGAGGTTCTGTTTCAAATAAACATCACTAAGTTCCTTACATTAAAGTTGTTAATGCTATATATTTAAATCATCTATAGAATGAAAAAAAGATGGACATGGTCAGAAAACCTCCTCACTTGTGGAATCAAGCCCTGATGTGTTCAGAAAGCCATCTGAGTGCTCCTAATAATAGCATCTGAATAATAGTGAAGAATTCGGGTGTTCCAGTATTCTGGCTAAAGGTGATGGTATGTTGTTCTCATATCAAGGATGTAATCTGCACTCAAACAGCTCAGCTATACTATTGATGACCAATGCCACACAGAACAGAAAACTCTGAAGGCTAACACTCATGGAATCTGTATTTCTTTCAGTTTGGAATTTCACTAGCAATGCGAAGCAGCTCACTGCTCCCATGTGTGCTAAGACAGAAACTATTTTTAAATGAAGCTGAAACAAAGGGCATGATATATCTTGGTTTAAAAAAAAGAGATATGAAAAAAAAAGTAGGGCATAATTAAGTCTTCTATAGTACTCCTGTAAGAGAAACCACTACTTTGTAGATTTTTATGCCTTGTAGAGTCATTTGAATGCGAGAGCAAGACTATCAGCTGGAGAAAAACATTATCGATATGTTTGGTGCTTTTGACCCAAGACAATTTCCTGTTTGTCTCTGTAGAAGTACTGCCCACATTTAGTCATTTCAAATTCAATCTTAATGAAGTCAATTACATTACTTTATGGTATACTTATTCTTTCCTTAAATTGTGAGAGAAATCTGTAGAACCAATGGACTTCTAGATCATTTTTATCAATTAGCCACAAAACTTTGTAATATTTACATCATCATACCGCCTCTGTCAAGGAAAGGGGAAAGTATGACATCAAGAGATCGCATTAAAAGCATGTAAAGACAACTTACAATCCATTTTGTAACTTAATTCTTTTATACTGTGGCTTGACTCATGACAAAATTCTCTGAATCATATCTATGTTCCTTATATTCCACTGTCCATACTTAAACTGAGGATAAATCTTCAGTCAGTTGATTTTTTATCTTAAAGATGGGCTAATGGCACAGTGTGTCCTGGAAAGAAGTTCTTTGCTATAATCAGAACAATTGAAATTAGAATAAAATCTTGCTATGATGACTTTAAGAACATTGAGTAGGTTTGGCCAGTTAGAAGATAATCATTCTCACTTAGAGCAAAGATATATTACACTTTGTATTTAAGTACACATTAAATTCTAAATCCAAATAAAAAACATACTAAGGTTATTGTCTTATCATTAAGAAGCACTAATTCATCCACTACTGCTGTATAATCTTCTACATGAGCTACATCCAAGTACTCCTGACATTTTAAGTTGTATTTCCAAACACAGAAAGACTCTAAACACCAACAGTTTCCAATAAAAGTTAAAAAAATAATTTATGCTCACTATATTTGGAAATAAAACATTATTCACAGTAATATTACCTGTTTAATGTGTCTAAATATATTTCCAAGTGCTCATTTTTAGGTCACTGTTTTAATTAGACACAAGCTGATGTACTGAATAGACAGAAGCTCATAGGACTTGGAAAACAAAGGCACTAATATACTAAAACAAGAGTATTAGAACACCAACATTTAAAATTCAACTGGCCAAGGAGGCACAGTGGCAGACAGACACAGCATATCCTCTTCAGCAACAGCTGACGGAAAAATAGAACCGAGTAATATTAGTAAAACTCTCAAAATTGTGATAGGCCTGATAACTAATAATGCTGGCAAAGAGCATATCAGAATTTTAAAATTGTATTAAGGACTGTACCTAGATCAAAATCGTGACAGCGGTTGTTCACTATGCCATAGTGAGGAAAGGTAATGATGTCAGACGTTAAGAGACTAAGCTAAACTCATGTTTCAAGAAGAAAAAAAAGCAGTTCAAGAACTAAAAGAGAAGCAATTGACAGTTGCCATGAAATAGTTATTAGGGAAGGGAAATCTACGAGAAAAAAAAATATGGTAGCTAGAAATCAGCATCTAAATTACTCAAAATACCAAGATCTACTGAGGTCTGCAGCTACATTACATACGACATTAGGAAGCTATTTTCTTTGAAAAGGGGTATTTCTAGAAGACAGAGAAAATTACATATGAAATATATAGATTTAATCTGATTAATTCCTCCTTTCCAACGTCATGCTGAAATGTGTGCGTTACCTAATTAAGTTAAGGAAAATAGGTATGAAGAGTCATGCAAAAAAATACAGTCATTTAGCTTTTTACAATATCTAAGGCATGGATCATGACAGAATTACTGTAATTTTCAAATTGTGCTGCTTTTTCTCTTTCTCAAGCAGGTAAAATTCAATTATGAGTTTTTCTGAAATATATGCTTTCTTTTACTGTGGAAGTATTCTCAAAAGAAAATTTTAGTACAGCTTAATCAAAGGAGGAGTTTGTTTCTCAGGGTCTAGTATTAGAAGAAATCCTGTGGGCAGACATTTAGGAAAGGATTACTTTTCCCGCACAATAAGTTATGTTCTTTGAGAATTCCAGTCTACTGTCTCAGTGCTAAAAGCCAACCATAGTATCTTGATTACAACGGCTTTAAATTTAAAAACTAGAAATAGGTGGAAACTGATTCAGAATACTTATGTATGGAATGTATCGCTAAGCATGACATTAAGTTATTAAGACACAAATTTGAGAACTCCTCCACATCCCCAAGTAGCAGGCTTCATTGCTCTTAGGAATACATCAATTTAGAATTTTCTAATCTAAATTTTGAAGTTGATTATGATCACACTGACAAAAAAAAAAATCAATTGGGCGTTTTCCTAATATTGACCAAAAGCCTCTTCCTACAACTCATGCATCAGCTGCTTAAATTTTCTCACCAACAAAGAAAAAATGCGAATGTTCAGACAAGAAATAAACTAATCTAGTATGTTAGTCTGTTGAGATAAATGAATCATAAAACATGGAGTTCTGAAACATGGAAGAATTCACTTTACAAAGTGTATACAGACTTACAGTTTCACACGTAAGACATCTGGTTTCATTAGTTAATGTTCCCTGAAAGATTTCATGAACCCAGGTTGGGTCTGGCGGGCTGTTATTTTCATTGTCAATGTTGCCATTAGGTAAGCGACCATTTTGTTTCTCTTGTTTTCTTTCCTCTTGCAAGATATCCGCAATTGTATTTAATAGATAGTTTAAGAACTCGTGTGCATCCTGCTGCATGTAGTTATCAAAAAGCTCTACAAGATAAAAAACAACATATCTTTTAATTAATCAGTTAATGCTATACTACAAAAAAAGTTTTTAAAAAAAGTTGAATTTCAAAATCAGTCTTTATTTCACATCTTGAATCATTCATGACAATATAACACCAACCCAAAACGCGTACTTCATAAACTAAGCCAAAAATGTAGGGGATGGGAAGAGGGGAGGGCAAGTCAGCTTACATTCACAGAAATCTCTCAGCTGATCAGAATTAACAGAAGAGTGAACCATTCTGCAAGAAAACTAGGGCATGATTCAACTACCTAAACACACCTGTGTTTAGGTACATATAGTGTGTTTAGTGTTTAGGATGTACGTATAGTGCCACCTGAAATGTTATAGCTTATCTTGTCCAGTCGCCAGATGCTAGGCCACGATGATTTGGATCTCCTACAGGGGCCACACTATCTCTGCCAAGCATAGGTCAATGTCTTGGATAACACAGGGCGCCTCAAATGGCACTACATGTTGGTATTTTCCAGAAATTAACTGAGAACTTACGACAGGAAATGTTTCATCATCTATATGTTCTATCACAGGAAGAATGTGAACAATAAATGCTCAAAACATCGCTCTATTTATTTTCACTTTTAGGGTTTAAAGTCCATTGTTGCTCTGACAATAAGCACAGTGTCATTAATACTAGCAATGAAAATAATCAAGATTAAGACTAAAAACTTGAAGATGCTGATATTTTTAAACAACTATTTTCTTTCTCAAAGCTCTTTAAGTAAAGTAGAATTTGCAGAAGCCAAGTCAAATTAGCCTAAAGTTCTAGCCACAGCAAGAGCGAACAGGTTTCAAATTAGGACTTCAAGTAATAAATAGATTTGTCTTTCAAGATCTGCAATACCGCTTCTGGCGGTTGGTATACATGGCACCTTTATTACTGATGGACTTGTTGGATAGATAATAATGGATTCACTATGCTTTCTGTTTCAGTTTGACATTTCTAAGCATAGTAGTTTTAGAATTAATTCAGTGGAAGGAGAATAGTTTCACTGGCACATACTTGTGATATATAGCAATGATACAGATTAAAACACAAATTTGAACTCTCTTTCTTACAAGTCTACTCTCTTGTTTATGTTCAAATTGGTACTACCCTAAAAACATTGTTTATTGTATTCCCCTGGTATATCAACCTGAGAAATCCTCTGCTATTATAAATCCTCACATTAGGAATGGGACGAAGAAAACCACAAAGGCATTGAATCAGATTTAGTAATAATTATCTCTTCTCTCTCTGACCAGGAATTGTTAGAAGGACATCTACCTGCCAATTTAAAAAGCATTCTATATCACTGGCTAATATCATACAAGTCTTTTAAAGTGCAATTACTTCAATTAATTATAACTTGCAATTTGCTTGTAGTCCAAGAATATACTAAGAGACTGGCCTTCAATGGAGGGATAGTTCCCAGGACTGGAAAGATGAACGAAAAAGATACTCAGTGAAGCTTAAGTTTTGAAGTGCATACAGGGATTACATGGAACTTTACTATCATTCACTTGATGGCATCCAGGAGTAAACTCCAAATAGAAAAAAAAAAAGTAGTAATCCTGAGTTATTAGCAAAGTAGGGAGAATTTGATACTAATCTAGACCATTCAGAGAGGTTAAATAGTGCAAAAGGTCAGCCAAGAGTATGAACAAAGTAGTTTATTTAATGAACTACTATGCTATTTTTGAGAAGTAAGAGTAAATTCAATCTAGCCAACTATAAGGTCTTTACTTGATAAAGTAAGTCAAGGCAGAACAAGAGCTACAAGTCTATTGAGGTAAAACACCTCAGAGATTCCTCACAGTGTTACATCACGAACCTCTCAGGGCTATATGCCCGGTCAGTAAATTAGCATTAAGTACAACAGAACAAAAGCTACACATTGTTCATTTTATGATTAGAAGAAATTTAAGCAAACATAACAGTATACCTTCAGCTGACTTCAAGCCAGCAGCTGCTTCCCAGCCAGTTAAACTTTAAGATCATTAATATATGTATGTTGTATTCTGACTTTGAAAGTAAACATGGAATAGCAGCATTGTAGTCTGGAATATATTAAGATTATGTTCTCAGTCATCACCCTGGCATAGCTGGATACTGACTGGAACAGAATCTAGATCAGTGGTGCTTACCTACCTGATTCTTTAGCTAACTCTTCTTTAAAGCTCAAAATCATATACTTTTACAATAAGCACTTAATAGCATATATGATATCCTGACATTTTAGCTGCCTGACAATTTAGCCATTTATTTGTAGAAAAGATGAGAGTATCATCATTAAATGAGACCCCAAAAGCAAACAACAGTTGAACTTTCACATCTGATTTCTCTAATGAAGATTTTCCAATTGCCTTCCCTGCTTGAAATTTTAACGTCATGATATAATTAAGCATTAAAAAGAACACTTTCTAAAAAGAACTTAATGGCTCCTGTGGTTTACTTTCTGCTTTCCACTTGAACCATTCTTCATGTTCGTCATAGTTAGTCAACATTCATTGACATAATGAACTATTTCTGTAAATGCATCAACATACAAGCATACCAACTCAAGTATACTTACCGAAGAACTGAATGACAGTTTTCTATTCTGCATAGGTAAGAGACTGTATATTACCTGACAGCTTTTTTTTAACAAAGAATGTTATTACAACTTATGGTGTGCATTTGCTGGAGGGGTCCCTTCAAATTAGGAATGTCATTATATTACTTTAGTTCTTGCTTTTACTACAGAGATGGTCATCATAACATTTAAACACTTTTAGTCTGTATATATAGTCTTGGAGAGATTACAACAGTGTGAACATGTCTATTGCAGTAGTGTTAAATATGGTACCTCATACAGATTATTATTATTAAAAGCTTTCATTTCTATTTTAACATTGAATTATTCGCTAAAACATTTCCACCAATTAGCCCTGCAGATAAGAAACAAGAAATGTTAAAAATCTCTGTAAATCTCTTCTAATTTAAGATATCAATTACAGTAAAAAAAATTAGCCAAAACTACTTAGTGATTTTAAAATTCATTGATCCTTTTAAAAGTAGGTCAAATTAAGTATCGCATAAAATCTAAGGAATTTAAAAATTTGTGGGTTTTTAAGCTTCTCTTGCAGGGAAGTCTTAATGTGCTTTCCACACACTCAAGTTTGGGAGACTGATTCCTGCATTCAGAGAGTAATGTTTTTGTTTTTTTTAAACACAGAACAAAAGATTTAGACTGAATTTTGATTATAAAAATACAATCCATAGAGAGGCAAAATTAGCAAGCAATTTCATAAGCAGCCACTGACAATACACTCAGTTCTACATGAAGACAGACAGACATTCTCTCTCAAAATGGCTCCAGGATTACACCCTTATTCTAGCGTCACCTCTTCTTTATACTGCAGGACCAAGAACACTTTCCACGGGTAACAAACATGTAGGTATTCCACTATGTCATCTTCGGAATTATATCATAATTCCTAGGATTATTACACAAGAAAAAGAAAAAAAAGTTACCATTTTCTTTTCGTAATCTTGTTATAAATTTCTTGGGAGGTATTACTCCAACTTTTTTCTTCTGGGTGGCTATACTGTGGAAGAGATCAGCTAAGCATGTAAGGAGATTCTCTTTTTTTCTTGGTTGACTCTTGTATGCTAAGACTTTGTCTCGAAATGGTCGACAAAAATAAAGTGCCTGAAGAACTGAATTGCAGTAGCATGTATTCCCAAACTATAAAATAAAAGAGAGATTTATTAGCTTCCATTGTATTACTGTAGAAAGGTAAAATTAAATCCAAAGTATAAGAGAATGCATAAGCAGGGGCAAATTTTCTGCAAGTCATTTCTTCTTGACTTTAAGACAGTAAACCATACTTCTGTTTTACAAGGATTAACAAGCACACTGTAAGTAAATGCAAGAAAAACCTAGGTAAATTTGAACAATACTATATGATTTTGTCTCACTTGTAAATTTAATTTCTTAGTAATATTTTGCATTTACTTGGGTCAATGTTCAACAAATACCACCAATTTCACAGCTCCCAAAATATGCCCAGGTAAAAATATCTATCCATCCACCACAAGTCAGCCACAACAGTAAAGAACAGGCACAGCATGACCCTGTACTGTGAAGAAATTCAGCTGTAAATTGATTGCTCCTCAGACACTTCAGAAATTGGATTCTTCAAATCTTATTAGTTGCGATCAAAGTCAGAAATAACTGCTTTAACCTGTTCCTACATTTTCCGTTCTCATTTTAGGGTGACAGGATTGGCATTCAGGAATTTTCTTAAAACAATACAACACGGCTTCTTTAGCTATGGCAGAGTTGGTAGTTTCAAATCGAGACTGAAAGGAAAAGAATGCACAATTTGGACATGAGAATTTTGAAGGAAGCAAGCCACTGAATTGAAAGGGGACAGCTAGAAAAGCATTTGTAACCCCCTTTGTACCAGGACACTCCAGATGTCCCTCTTCCCCAGACTCCTTCCAGCTTTTAGGCACTTGAGTCTTTTGATCACTGACACTGTCTCCAGCTCACCCCAACACTGCAAACCTCCCCATCACCTCTGTGAAGGCATCATGAGCTGTCGGTGGATAGAGCCACTCTCATTTTATGCTGCCCTCCTCCAGCAAAACCTATTATCTAACACTGAAAGCGTGAAAAAAAATCTTTGTAAGGCCCTCAGCAAGTAATCCAACCTTTCAGCTGCAGTCACTCAACCTGCAAATTGAAGCACATATCTAGTACACACATCCTGTAAAATGTGAAAATAGTGTTTACATTTTATATTTGTAGTACTTTTTATAGTTTATATTATATTTATATTATTATTTATACTTTACATTTTATATAAAGACAGTAGCATACACGGGTAGCAAATTCTAAAACTATATTGTGATGGGGAGACTGTTATATAGAAAAAAAGAGTATATTTAGAGATATTTTAAGAGCAGATTCTTTCAATAGAGAAAAAGAACTAAAAGCTTCTACATCTTGGGAATATTTTTATTTCCTTAAGCTAGGGAAAATGCTTATATTGGCTTCTTTGTGGTCCAAATCTGCACTCAAGTAGGTCAATGAACTTAAGAGGAAAACCATGGCTTTTTTCCTTAAAGGAAGCAGATGAAATCACACAGTAGTTTATGTCAAAACATGTAATATTGTAAGCTAACTATTTATGAGTTTATAATTAGAAATAGCCATAAAAGAGAACTACATTAAAACGTTAGGAAAGTTCTTAAAATTAAATCAAATGGGAAGAGTGCTAAAATTTCTACAGCAAGTGTCAAAAGATGAAAAGGCAGCAAATTAGAAATTTCATAACATTCCAATTTTAAAAAGAAACACACTGATGATAAATTAATTACAATGACAAACATGCAGTGAGAGATGACCAAAATATGAAGCAACAGAGAACTCAGAACACCAAACAAAATTCAGATTAATTTCATATGAATGTACATTAACCTACATACCTGTGGGTAGGAAATAAAAGCAAGCAGATTAAGTTCATAAAAGGTTTTCTTCAACCAAATTCAGAAAGACAGTAGGCAATAGAAGATTGTTTGAAAACAAACTCCTGAAGGAAATGTAATTAGTTCACATTTGTTTTATATCTAAAGCATCAGTCTTCATCATTTCAAAACCTAAAATCTTTTCAAAATAAAAGCTTCCAATCATCAAAAAATTATAATGGTACCTGTACTAAACAACAAAGGGGAAAAGGTGGAGATGTTTCCAGACTAAGTAAAAAGGGAATTTGTAATATGAAAAAACGCTGGTCTTACCACCATTATTACTTTACTTCCCATCTTCGACTCCAATACAAAAGCACACTCCTCATTTAGAAAACATCCAAGACCTTACTCCAGTCTCCCCATTCTCCCACAACCTACTGAGCACCTGTCTTTTGCTTTCTAACTCTGCTTCTTCAATACTCAGCTCTCCCGCTAACCTGGCCAACAGATGCCTTCCTTCTCCCCTCACTCTATAGTTAGCACTGCCCAGAAGCACAACACTTGTAAGATGTGCAAGGGCTGGCCATATAATGAAACGCTTGTGAAGTCTGCCTCAGAATAACAGTAGAAAACCGTAATAAAGACCATCATTGTAATTTTGTATCTTAAACTGTAGCCTGTACAGGATAGTGAAACTCCTCTATCTCATTCAGGGGAATGTAATAGCGACTACATACAGCGGAGTTATTTTAACCCATGTTTTTGACTGGTTTATTGCTTGCCTCCTTGTTTCTGTGAGGACCACCTTAAGATGTGCATATCTAAGAAAAGTAAAAAACCAAATTTTCTCTTTTTTCAGTTCATATTGTTCTTCTGTTCTAAATCCTGAAAAATCAGATTATTTCCTTTCACAAAAATACTGCACACACCTCTTTTTTCTAATTTCCAAACAACACCCAAACCTGTGTGTAAAAAAAAAAAAAAAAAAAAGAGACAATCAGGAAAGCTGCAACAAAAACACCACACACTCACTAAGGCCTTACTCTTTCTTTCATGGCAAGTTTACTCTTGCCATGCAACATACAACTGGGAAGAAACTTCGTTGTTGAACTCCATAGATCTACAAAACCGAACAAGAGGTCTACAAGAACTTAGATCTGCTTAGAACACTATTATGCAGCACTAGGCTTCCTCCAGCTCTGATGCATTGGCAGCTCTGACAACTTTTATTTGTTGCACTGGTCCATGTCAGCAAACAGGATTTCTGCAAAACACATATCCATTGCAAGAGATCCGATAATCAAACCTTCTGCTCTAGGAGTCTGGTAAACTGCTGAAGAGCTACCAGAGTAGCTCTTATGAGATTAAAAGTGTTCATTATTTCATACTTACTGGATAAAACAATTGATTTGATTCGTGAAGCACATTGATTTGAACAGTTTGCATTACTGTACTGTAGAGGGAAAGAAGAATGATAGGCAGACTTGGATGTTCCTGATTGTTCACGTGCATGGGACATTATACTAATAAAATTTTCATCTTACTACATATCTTAAATATTTCCTGCTGATTTAGTCAATCATATTGTCCTTTAAAGTGTAAGCTGAATTTTCCATTTAGAACTTTCACTAACAGACTCAAACATCCCATCAGCCATCTGGTCTTCCATATGCTTCCCATAATTGCCCTTTCTTAATTCTTCTTTTACCTCTCAAATTGTTCTTTCAGTGCATCCTCTGAATAACCCCTAGATTCCACCACAAAGCTGGAGAGGAGATGAGATGAGATAGCATTTCTGCCATCTCTTCTTTTACACTATCTCTGGATAAACACTACATTTACAATTGACAGATCTCTCTTCCAGAATTGTCATCTTTATCTAAAATCCGGTCCTGCATTCCAGACATCTCAAATGGCTAGCTAACACACAGCTAGAAGTGAGCTATTGATTTCCACATTATCTCCATTTTTTCCATTACTTGGACAAACAAAATTGATAAACAAATTAGAAAAACTTAGCAGTAAATGTTAATGAACTTCTAAGAGCTTCACTTTTTGTAATTGCTATACAACAATTAAGAGAAATCAATGAAGGCATAAATTGTGATTTCTATCACTTCTCAATTTAACCTAAAAGTCTTAGTCTAATCTAATCTAAAGTCTTAGTTTATTATCTAATTATTTCTTTTAATTATCATTAGCTCTGTCATTCTTTCTGAATGGCCATTGGCCATAGTTTGCTAATGAAGAGGTCACTACCTTTCCTTTTCCTGATAGATTTAAATTCTGCAAACTTATTACACATTTACAGTATACCCATAGTGTTAGTAAACACAATCCGTATAACATCTGAAAACCATCCCAGCAACAACATGACTGAATTTCCTTAGCCAGCCACTGTACCTGAAAAACACAGCACCAGTGTTCCATAAACGTAATAGAATCCCATTTTGCTATTTGTTACAAATCAAAGAAGTTTCGTCCACAAAACTTTACTGTTTGAAGCTAAAATAAGCAACATTCCTGTGCTACACAGAAAGTTAAGAGATATCTTAGTTGCCTGCCACTTATGTGTATGGTTAAGGACAATGACTTAAAGACAGATCCCCCTTCAAATTTCCTACTCCCTCAGGACTACAGAAAGCCAGAATTTGTTGATATTCATTATATATTAGGAAGGTTGTCCTTTACTGAAACTTTTCTTAAGGGTACAACATATGTAAAATGTCAAGATTAGGTGTACAATACAATTTTACTGTTAAGTCTTAATGTAATACACCATGTATACAACTACAATTATAACAGATACTGTATAGACTAAAAGACTAGTCTTTTCTATTGGATAGATATAAAGTACATAGAACAGATTTTATGTTCAACATTTCTTTCTCCAAATATACATCAAGTAGGAGAGGGAAGCCAGAGTACTATTCTGGATATTCCAAACCCTTGGGCCACTTCACACTGGAATTTTATTTTTTTTTAAACTTATTTTCCCTCTGTTTTGGACTAATCTGAGGAAGCCACCTCATATTTGAAGACCTTAAAAAGTCAAAGTGCAAATATATTTGTACCATATATTTATCCCCACTTTAACATTTGAAATTAATTGTTAATTTAGAGAATTGGAATTTCTCTCTAATATGTGATCTGCACGTTGATCTGTATTAGTTTATTTATTGTATGAATATTTGGGTCATTTTAACATATGTTTGTATATATACATTATGAAGGAGGAAAACAAAGACTTAAGCTAAGCCACTGTTCAAAAAAATGCTAAAGCATTATTAAAAGACAAGGCCAAGACAATATAAGCCTTTTGCACATTGTAATAGTCCATAGTACAAGCTTTTAGAAGTGCCAGTCTCTTGAGAGAAAAGGTGGGCGGACTCATTAGACACTTAGATATCTGATTGTTTAAGATTACTGTGAAGATATTGCATTTTTTCAATTATTTCTTTTGTATTTCTCTTCCTCTCTCTAGAAGCATTTCAATGCCAAAAACAGGGCATACATTCAAATCTAAAAAGGGACAGTGAGGCAGCAATTGTATCAACCAGTATTTTAGGTACAGGTTAACCTTAACAGGTTTTGTACACAGAAAACAAACACTGCAACAATATTCAATCTATTTTGAGATATGAGCAGAGAGACATATCCTTTCTGGAGTTGGAGAAGAAATTAGGAAAACAGGTTATCTGTCAACAGAGTAATAGATCTGAGAAAATGTAAGAACAGCTTTGATGGAAAGCCTAAGCTCTGCTACAGAACTAACAATGAGTACTAGCAGTTAAACTACTGTATTTCCTCTTTTCAGAGAAACAACACATGATTTTGAAGATATTTCAACTTTCATGAGAAAGTGAAAAATTACTAACAGCATTTGAGATGCATGTAAGTCAGCTTATCAGTAAGAATGTTTCCTGACTGCATAGTGCATACTGGGATTGCAGACTTCTGAACCATGTCAGTACTATGAACCTAGAGGTAGAGACATATGTTATAGTAGCAGGACAGTATTAGAAGTAATTAGTTTCATTAAGAAAAGCAAGATGATAGCTCTTGTTAAATCAACTTGGTTTAAATATATACTTTCTGAAGCCCTAATAAAGAAAATTGTTTAGAATTTCATTTCAGATAGAATAATGCAACTTCTAACAAGATATACTTTTCATGGATAATTGCAGAAATTAAATTTAAATTATTCCTTAAAACTAATGATTACATTGAACAACTTAGTATGTTCTTTCCACCACTGCTTTCCCCTTTGGCCTCAGTATTTTTTTTAACATCTTACTACAAATATCAGATATGAACACTTCATATCATCAACAGCCTTTCGCGGATTTTTTTTCTTTTACTGTATTTATTCACTACAAGCTGATGAACTACAAGCTACATATTTTAAACAGCTTTTTTTAGACACACACATTCACAGCAAGAAAGTGATTTAAAAATACCCTACAATTAGTAAAATGAAACAAAGTATTAAAATCACAGTCCAATGTCAACAATTATTTCAGTAGCATATTTCAACAAATACACTGAATATTGAAACACATTTCAATAAGTATGTATATTCAATGACTGTATCTTTCAGCATTTTACTTATGCACTCAGTTGCAGTCTTGTAATTTAACAAATCCACTCATGGCATTTTAAAGCAATGAAGTTAAGAGCTGAAACTTACATTAACCAAGCCAAAGTAGTGCTCATTGACTGGAAATTGTTCCGGACCAATCTCTTTCTCCAAAGCTGAGGCATTGGCGCCCTAGAAAAACCAAAAGCAGTAAAGTATTAGTGTTGCAACTACGTACGCAGTGAATTTAACTTGTTGAGAAGAAGTAGTAAAGTTTTTTGGCAAGGATAAATGACTTGTCACTGCAAATTCTAAAATGAGTAACTACAGCCATGGGTGGCAGCTCACACACATCACAGGCATCTAAAACACAGTCACAACTATAACTCTGAGCACAGAAGACACCTGGGGCAAAGAGCTGTTGTTCAAGCACCAGCTACGTTTTGCATCATTTGTACTGAGATACAGTAATGCTGATTCTTACATTTGCATACTGTCCAGTTAGCTCAAATATTTTTACCCCCAAACAAACACATGTTGATTTATTTTGATTTATCTACAAAAAAAAAAAAAACCACAAACAAAAAACCACCAACAAACCAAAACCAACCAGCCAAACCCTGGTCACAACTATAGACCTTGCCCACACCAAACCAGTATCTTCAGATCTCAGACCATGAGACTCCAGGTTTACTAAACTTACTTACACTGAAGCTCTCTCTAGTCAAGAGGGAGGAAAACAAAAATAAATGAGACTAAATATCAAAAACAGATGAAACACCTTCCTGTCGTTACCCTGGAGGAAGAGGAGTTTGTGACCCAGCTCAACAATCAGACATGGCAAATTAACCAAACTTGTTTAGTCAGTCTATTGCTTAATGCAAAGACAAGCTTGTAGGCGGGATAATATTAGCCATGAATGCAGAAAAATCAGTCCTTTGAGTTCTCTGTTGATTTGCACTCTCAGGATGTTTAGATTGTCCACAGAATCATTTCACACAGGTCTTGGAGCAGACAGCACAACTTCTGTGCCATAACTTAATACTTACATCCTTATAATAAAAGAACCTAACACTCTTCTACCACCAGGAAATTATTCCAACATAATTCAAAATACCTTAGAGATATGTGTTTCCAAATATGTTCTGTTTAAAAACATCTCAAAGTAAGTTATATCATTTGCATGTATTCTCATGCAATTACACTGTTTTGACGTACTGTATTTATTATTTTCAGAGTGGATCTTCTTTAATAACAATTGCATTAATATAGCATTGCAAAGCAGGCCAAAGGGTGATCTCCTCTTAACAAGTGTAATTCTCATACTGTATAGCACATTTCAGAAAAAGTTAAGAAATGCAGATTGTTCATAGGAAGCAAAGAGACTGATCTGTCTTTCTTACACCGAAAATATAAAATATTCAAAGTGCTTTGTTAAATACAGAATCACAGACTTTTCAGAGTTGGAAGGGACCTCTAGAGATCATCTAGTCCAACTCCCCTGCCAAAGCAGGATTGCCCAGAGCACATTACTCAGGACTGCATCCAGGCGGGTCTTGAAAATCTCCAGAGAAAGGGACTCCACAGCCTCCCTGGGCAGCCTGTGCCACTGCTCTGTCACCCCAACCGTAAAGAAGTTTTTCCGTGTATTTGAACGGAACTTCCTATGTTCCAACTTGTGCCCATTGCCCCTTGTCCTGTCACTGGGAACCACTGAAAAGAGTCTGGCTCCAGCCCCCTTCAACCCACCCTTTAGATACTTGCATGCCATAATAAGGTCTCCCGTCAGCCTTCTCTTCTCCAGGCTAAAGAGTCCCAGCTCTCTCAGCCTTTCCTCATAAGGGGGATGCTCCAATCCTTCAGTCATCTTTGTTGCCCTACACTGGACTCTCTCCAGCAGTTCCCTGTCTCTCTTGAACTGGGGAGCCCAGAACTGGACACAGTATTCCAGTTGTGGCCTCACCGGTGCAGAGTAGAGGGGGAGAATGACCTCCCTCGACCTGCTGGCCACACTCGTCCCTATGCAGCCCAGGATTCCATTGGCCTTCCTGGTGACAAGGGCACATTGCTGGCTCATGGATAATTTACTATCTACCAGGACCCCCAGATCCTTCTCCTCAGAACTGCTTCCCAGCAGGTCCACCCCTCACCTATACTGGTGCCTAGCATTCTTCCTCCCCAGGTGCAGGACCTTGCACTTGCTCTTGTTGAACCTCATTAGGTTCTTCTCTGCCCAGCTCTCCAGCCTGTCCAGGTCACGCTGGATGACAGCGCGGCCCTCTGGAGCGTCAGCCACCCCTCCCAGTTTGGTATCATGAGCGAACTTGCTGAGGATACCCTCTGTCCCCTCATCCAGGTCATTGATGAATATATTGGACAAGATTGGACCGAGTATTGACCCCTGGGGGACACTGCTGGTTACAGGCCTCCAACTAGACTCTGTGCCACTGATCACAACCCTCTGAGTTCTGTCACACAGCCAGCTCTCAATGCAGCTCGCTGTCACCTCATCTAGCCCACACTTCCTCAGCTTCCTAATGAGGATGTTATGGGAGACAGTGTCAAAAGCCTTGCTGAAGTCAAGGTAGATGACATCTACAGCTCTCCCCTCATCCAGCCAACCAGTTATAACATCATAGAAGGCTATCAGATTGGTCAAGCATGATTTACCCTTGGTAAATCCATGTTGACCACTTCCAATAACTTCCCTTGATGTTTGTAATATTAAAAGATAGCACAGTACACCTACAGTTGGTGTGCATTACAAATGCTGCAGCCTTTGCCCAACAAATCTGTTGGGTCTGATCCTCAAAAAGAAGTCAGAGAACGTAACTTTGGTTACTCTGTGGTTCCAGCCCATGACTGTTGACTGAACTGGTGCAATAAACATTGGGTTTCAAAGGAAAGAGAGGTCTTTATTTAGAGACAGAAAAACCTCTCCTCTGGAAAATTCACAGAACAAAACTCCCTAACTTCCTACGAGCTCTTACACTGATTGCTTTTAGAGAAAAGCAAACATACCCAACCTTAAATCCCTTTTGTTGCATAGAACACCACTGATACACGTATATCCTCTATCAAACTAATACATAAGCATAAATATTCCAGTCCAAAGTCAGGCCTAACTGAAGCTAAAACAGCACATAGTATACACCAAAGATTCTTAAAAACAGATGCAACTCCATCCCAAGAAGTTCTTTCTTTACACCAAAGATGTAGCAAATAGCCCTGGACATTACAACAATAAAATTAAATCAAAAACACAAACTGCATTAGAAACAGCACACAGGATTTCACAAATTAATTACAGACGGGGAGGGGGGGAGGATAGAATTAAAATTAGGACTATATCAAAATGGATAAAACTAAAATGAAACTCTATTATGTGGTATCTGCCATGACACGATTGTGGTACTGCAGAACTTAAGCACAATTACAGAATCTAGCTTAGTAGTTCTGGAACTGGAAACATATGGTCAAAGGCCTATTAGGAGGTAACAACTTTAACTAGGCTAGAGCAAAAGATACTGTAACTCCACACTTGAGACGGTACAGCTCTGCTCCATTCATAACACGGCCCCAGCTCCTTTTTCATCAGTCGCATCTCCTGCAATTATCCAGTACGACAAAGCCTCTCCTTTACTGGGGATTTGGCTGCAGGGCTTACTACTTTAGAAGCTGTTCTCAAATGGTGATGGTGGTGGTAAGGAAAAGGGGTAAAGCTTCATTTAAGATTAAAGCACTCCACAACTTCTGAATATTTAGTTTTGCAGCCTTATTGAAAAACACCCATGAGCTCTGGCAAGGTGGATATTATTTACAAATATACTTAAAAAAAAAAAAAGGAACTGTGGAAGTCTTTTTATCCTATTGTTAAAATCTCTACTTCTTTAAAAATAAATAAATTCAAGAGCAGGTTTTTAGGAAATTCCTTCTCTTTTCGAAGCCAGGGTGGAGTAGCTGCTTTATTCTATCTTTGGAAGAAAGAATATTATGGTACAAACTTTGATGTTTCTGTTTTGTACAGACTTGAATACTGTATTTAGTTTTCTAGCACAATAAAGATCCTGACTTGGCAATAAGACACACATGCTAAGATACTCCAATATTGTTATGGTTTTCTGATTATTCAAGGCTTACTTTCACATGATTTCAAAGCAGAGCATTACCTAAGTTTGAATGCCGCTGTTTATGAATGTTTTATTACTACAAACCAGCATGGATGTTCTACACCAATATAAAAAACCTCAAGCTACTTAGACTTCCCTCTACAGCTCTCTTTTTGCCTGTCATAAAGGATGTTATTCCTCCCCCCAAAGTAATCATTTATACTGTGCACAGTGTGTTGGTTGCAGACAGCAAAAACACAGTATGCAGCAGGGGCTTGAAACAGTATGTGAAAATGCATGTTCACATCTGACCCGTAAACGCTATTTAAAAACCTAACTATCCCTCACTACAAAGTGTTTCCCATTCAGCATTGAAGTACACATTATCGGTCCCAGCTGACTCTACAATTATGCGAATACAGACGCAGAGGGGAGACACTGTGACACCTCCAACTATCATGGTACCATATGGTCTTCTGGACAAGACAGCACAGGTTTAAGGCAGAAGTGGAGCCTATCTCTTTCCATCAGCCAAGATGGACTTAATGGGCTTGGGATCTAGACCTGGGAGATTTCAGTCTGTGATATATGCTGCAGAGTATAGAATTTCTTCCTCTGCCACTTAACTGGGATGTGGGAAGATCCCAAAATGAACCTCTCTTTTTCGGGGCTCTCTGAACAGCCCATACAATAGGTGCTCAGTCCCCACACAGCAACTTGGGTTTGACATTGTGCAGGGGACAGAAAAGAACATCAACTTTGGTCAGTACACCCACCTCCGGTTTCCCTACCCTTCTGAGCAGAAGCACACAAGGTCATTACCAAGAAGTGGGAAGGAACAGAGGCACAACAGAAGTACAAAAAAGGCTAATATTGCAATAGTACTGGCATTTACCAGTTTTTGCATCACATTAGTATAAAACCTATACATCACCAAACACTGCCTTACATTATCCCCTCTTCCAGCACAGAAATAACTATACAGGCATACAGAACACATAGACAAACATGTCACAGTTAATTCAATATAGCTTTATAAAGTAGAGAGTTCAGTAACTAAGGTGTGTATACAACAACACACTAAGAAATCAAGATTTGTCTCACTTTTATTTGTTATTGAGAATGATCCTGGAAACAAAGTTAAAATATCAATGATTATAAAAGAGTGTTCTCACATATAATAAAAGTTAGGTTTAACTGTATTGTAGTTCAGCTTTACACCTATGTTTAACTTCAAACTGATACAAGATAAATCATGAGGAATCTTAGTTTAACCACGTTCAAAGCAGTTGAACATTTATTGCTTATCTCCCCCCACCAAGTTAAAGCAAAAGGCTGTATTATTGGATTTATCAAAGATCTCCTTAGATGCTAATTTCTTAATGAAGGGATAAGAATCCATGTTTACCATGGAAGGCCTTTAATTAAGTTTCTCAAATTTTATTTTCAAAAGAGCTCGAGGTTTCTATAAATTACCACATTTAACATTAACCAAATGAGTGTTTTATTTCAGTTTACTGGAATCAAAGCCCAGAAAACCCAGCGGGAAAGGAAAGTGTAGTATCTTTTAATTAAGCACAGTTGAATTTTCCTGATTTTCAAGTTTTACAGATATACATTCTCCCAAAGTTCTAAAATAAACTAAAGTAAACCTGACATTGTACACTTCAATGGAAAAGGGGAAAAAAATAAAGTCCAGACTTATGATCAGGATTTTGTTTGTTTGTTTAGTTTTTCACTTGCTAAAGCAATACCCTTAAATGCCATTTCTGCTTTTATTATCGCCTTTTCTCACTGCCTCAGAGGTCACACTATTGTGGTGCTACATGTCAGACTAGTAGTCCTGAGACACACTAGCAGCTAACAGACGGATAAACTAATTGGAGCCCAATCCGTAAAGCTGTTGGTGCTTATGATCTGACATACACACTTTGGGTTTCAGAGGGTTTTTGCTGGATTAGTTCTAGGCTGGCTCTGTGACTGAACACCCAGCTGCAGCTGAACTATGTTGCTTGATTTAGTTTCCTACGAAAGGAATCTAATTTATGTGCTCTAAGACCACTCCAAGACACAAACAAAAGTATGGTAAATTAGGATGCCTGGGAGAATCACTTCAGAATTGCACACACGTTACCTGAACTAAAACACTAACAAAAATGCACCCAGCACTTGCCTAAAGAAAAAAAACAAAGAGCCACTCTGTACTAAAAATGCTGTCTAAAAACATGTCAGCAAGCAGGCAAACAATTGCAGTTTTAGTGTCCTACCTTGTTGTTATCATCCAACCTAGTAGGTAGCATTTCTTTTACAAAGACTTGATTCATAAACAGCCTAATGTGCTTTGAAGATTACTCTGGTGCTAGTCTTACTGGGGTGGGGTGTTGATCTATCCCTTTCTAGAATAAACATCAGTTGGTAACTTGGTAGGTCATCTTTTCAGTAGCTTGCTGTAACAGCTTTATCCTCTAGCTTTATTGAGTTGTAAATTTCCTGAGTAAAACCAAAAATTTCACATTTAAAAGAAATTTCTTATCTCAAAACTTACATTTGTTGTCAAAATTCTGAGGATTCATTTCTCCCTTCACACAGGTACTACGCTAGATCCTTCCCTACAATGTTCTCTACCTCCCTCAAGAAACAAGGAACAATAAAGATAAAAGGTGACTCACATAACTAAACCATGTTGCATAGGTACATGTAAGCCCAATTTTTTAAACATGACCTTAGTTACAGGTAAGTGAACAACACCACCACTCCCCCCAAAACAGAACTTTTATTCTTCCTAGTGACAGAAAGGCATTACAAGTAAAAGGGAAACTCAGTAACCAGGAACGGCAATGTTGTCCTGAACAAGAATAAAACATCACAAGTGTAAAATTAATTTAATTATTTATAATTGGCAAAAATAAATGTTGGTATAGAAGCACAAATTTAGTAGTGCTTTCACTTTTTTTTTGGCCATGTATTAGAAGATTCTTCTTTGTCTGTGCCATTAGTGAAGGTATACAGAACGTCATAGCCTACACTAATTAACGCACTGTGACTGATAGAATCTTCTGTTAAAGAAGAAATACATAATTCTACTCTTCCAGTTATGTTTTATTAGAACACGTGAATTCATACTTTTCTATGCATTTATATGACTCAGGATTAAGAGTGGACAGAATAGCTATATTAAATCAGCTTGTATCTGTTGTTTCAACTGCTAACCAAAATGGACATGCATTTCTTTTGATACTGTTTCTAGCCTAGGAAGCAGAAGTGAAATATGCTGAGTGGGATTCAACAATCCTTGTTGTTCATTTATTTGCAAAAGAACATGCAATAGTAATACACAACTCGATAATCTAACTATGAAATATTTGGATAGTTTCAGTTCATATTTTTTGAATACTTACCAATAGTGTTATTTTCTTAGCTAATTAGTTTAAAACATGGTCCTGTATATTCCAATCATGTGCAGCTAAAACAATAGGGTTTTTTATTGAGTACAAAGCAAAAACATCTCTGCCTGGGCAAGGAGAATGATAGCACAAAATCACCTTCTCTTCACATTTGGTATGTCTACCACACCCATTTTTTTGAGCCCCACTGAGCATACACAGCATATTTTCCTTCACATCAACTAGATAATAGTCATACTTCCGTCTGTTTTGAATACTGAAGCCAAAGATAAGTTACTCTCACATACAAAGCTGAAACTCGGAGAATTAGGGCTCTGGGCTTGGCTCTTTTGTGGAATGGATCTTCAAAACATAAAAAAATGTAATGATGCTTTTACAATTCTTCCCCAGTTGCTGCCAGACTTGAAATGGACTTCATCTACTACCCATTCAATACCGAATGAAATCATATTGCTAAAAACTAAAATACCGCAAACAAGATAGTTGTATTTGTACTGTAAAATTACAGAAAATTCCTGGGGTAGCACTGTTTATGATATCAGGTTCCTTTGCTTTAATTTCCTCCAATCAGATGAATTTTCAACACATCTCGTAATGGCGCTTATTAAGTGGGGTCTCAGAACATCAAAACTACTACCTTCAAAGACTTTTAGTTAAAGGTTGAATTACACTAGCAGACAAGATAGGACATCTGTGAGATGTATTTAAAAGAGGATCTGATGGTGACCTTAGAAATCTTTCACTGCCTAAAAAGGTACAGCTATAAACATTTTTTAGACAAATCAGACTGACCTAATCACCCGAAATGCAGAGGGGGAGAAAAAAAAAGAACACATTTACTCAACAATTTTGTTGATGAACTTGCACACAGTGGTGTGTTTCACATGCTTTTTTAACCCACATAATTCCTGTTTCGTAAAACAAAGTATGTTGCTTTTATAATTACCCATTTTCATGGAATTATAAAAAGAATTTGAGTTTATGAAAAATGGTAAAAATGCTTTCCAGTTCTGGTCTACTTATGGTAATACACCATTCTGGTTCTACAGTACAAAAAGATCTAGACTTTTTTTTCCGCCGCAACTGAAAGATCAGATAGACCTTATTGAAATAAATAATCTGTTAAAAACATTTAACTTCAGCAAACTTTCCAAGCTAGGAAAACAAAAGTTACAGGGCTTTTATACACCTCTTTCCTTCAACAAATTTGAAAGAGAAAAGTAGACAATATCAATTAATGAATAGACATCCTTTTACCACATTTTTACAGAATAATTCCTAGAAATTTTAATGCAAATTAGTTGCTTCAGTAGTTTAAAAAGTAAATACGAAGATTACATAAATGAACCATCTAAATATTCAAGCTTTTCTAGTAATAGGATCACTTATTCCCACGGACATAGCTAAAAATTCTGTCCACAAGGCTACAGTCCAAGTTTGAATTTCATTGTTTCTTCACGCTTAGAACTTGAAAAATTAATATATGTATACATACAGGTAAAAAGAAAAAGGAACATTTATATAATTGTGTAGTGGTTTGGGATGGATTGGGTACTCAGGTGGAATGACAAATGCTCTCCCCTACTTCTCTTCAAAGAGAGGCAAGAGAGAGAGAGAGACTTATGAGTTTAGAAGGAACTAAACTACTTCAGAGAAATATTAATAATAAA
The DNA here is from genome assembly GCA_017639485.1 of Pluvialis apricaria. Lineage (NCBI taxonomy): Eukaryota > Metazoa > Chordata > Aves > Charadriiformes > Charadriidae > Pluvialis > Pluvialis apricaria. The sequence goes on from CM030007.1 coordinate 23,481,571, forward strand.
ATAAAAAGGAAATAATGAAATATATACAAAATTGAATCAAGCTCCCGGGATGACAATCACGTCACCGGCTGGCACTGGGGATGTCCCAGACCGGACTCAGTGATGGACTGGAACTAGATTCCGGATCTGGATTCCGGATCAGGATCAAAGGCAGACAAACAGACAGAGTCCTCCTCAGACACCAGCCACTGAAGAAAGAGAGCTGACCCTTAGATCCCTCAGCTTTTATACTGAGCGTGATGCAGATGATACCCTGTTGGTCAGTTTTGGGTCACCTCTCCTGTCCACTCCTCCCCACAGGTGCGACCCCTCTACGCTTTTCCGCTTCCAACCCCCCAAAGGGGCAAATAATCAAGTGAGCTGCCCTTGGGTATTATAGCAATAAGTATAAGCAAGAGCCTCTCTGCATACCATTCCTTGGTATCAACTATAAACACAGGTCTTACCAATCTGGAAAGCAAACACTTTCTGTACAATATGCTGTTAATTTCAGTAGTTAGAAGAGGCCTAGCTAAAAAGTAAAGTTACTGAACAACATTGGTCCTGTTTTACCTCAAACCAGGACAAATTGATATTATCCAACTAAGTTATATGCCAACTAAGTAATTCTCTGTGCTGGTATAAACATTGCTTTACAGCTACACAACTTCAGGAATTTTTTTCTTCATGTCTCATATTTGACATTTGTTTTATATGAATTCAGAGTCAAATTCATATTTCGATGTAAATTTAAAACAAATTTGTCTAAATTAATTAGTATACTAAGCAGTGTCACAAACCTAGTATTTTAAAGAGCAAATGTAGACTCATCTTTTATTACCATATTGTAGCATGTTAATCTACAAAAATTATTATGACAAATGCCACAATCATGCTTGAGTCTTAGTGTCGTATTTATCATGAAATATTCTCCTGATAAGAACTCCAACAGATGAGCGAACCTCCCTAGTGTGGTTTAAGCTCTTACCCCAACTGTCTAACACGTACTTCTCCAAAATTTCATGTGCTTGCAACAGAATCACCACAACAGAACATGTGCCCAAACACTCCAGTCCACTGATCAAGACAGATTGAGGTCATGATGCCAGAGTGAAACACAGTGGCTGAGACACAGCACATGTTCCTTCTTGCCAACCCCACTACATAAGCAAGTCAGACAGCTGGATAAAGGAATATCATAACACTGCTATTTTCTCTGTGTTACTTTAGTCCTCTCCTTCTCTGCTTTCTTTTCTATCACCTCCTCACTTTGAAGCTATGTTTTTTCCACAACTTTTCTTTCCTTGCTGTAACTCTCAATTCTCACTTCTTCCAGCATGAGTCATCTGTACACTTTCCTGTGGAATCTGTTAACCTGATCATCAATTAATGTTTAAGTATTATAATTTGTGTTTCGGAGGAGAGTGCAATTAGAAGGAACAGAAGTGAGTACATCATAGCCATTTCTGGCTGACTGCAAACTCTGGCAAACATCAATTTACATTAAGTGCAGATTTCACAATCAGGTTTGAAAACCCTATTGTAAACAAGTAATTCCTTAAGCAGTAATGAAGTCCATATATGTATACCTATCTGACAGTTAATTATAAAATTTTCCTGCAATTAAGTGTTTTTATAAAGCTTCTCTGCTCTGAGTTAGGTGCACTGCAACCTTCCCTCAGCTGGTCACTTCCACAGTCTGTTTCCTCTACGTAACCTTTTTTCCCCCCACATGCTTGTTTGAATTTAAGTACCTCCAAGACCTCTTCACCCTTGTCAAATGTGACTGAAACAGGCAAAAGGGTACTGGTGACAGTACCCTTAGACAGGAGACAGGCAGGAAAAGGACAACAGCCAGCCATTCAGCATGACTCCACAAGTCTTACTCCTTTCAAAAACAAACAAAAATTTGGATTGTCAGATATGCATGGACTTCTTGTGCAGAACACACTGTTGCATCATACAACCCACATCTAGCTACAAACTATGTATCTGATGCCAGTGTTGGGGGGCTGAATCAACCACTGAAGACATTCAGTTACACTGACCCTGTATATAAGATGCTAAACTGGCAGACAGAGAAGTGAACACGTAGACAAGTACCTCAAACGTGAAGCAAAGATTTTCATGTCTAATGCTACAGCTTCTAGATTAGCATCGGTTTTAAATTTCATTAATTTTTTTCAGGTTGCGCTAACATAATCAACCAGTTTCTAGAAGAAACAATGGGAAACAAGTACTACTACCATTACAACTTCCTTCTGTATGTCTGAGACTCACATCTTTGTAGCTTTTAAGAGATAATTTCTATCTTCTCCTTACTTCAGCTACTATAAGACGATACCTTTCAACTGCTGGCAAGCGTTTGCTGGATTCTAGACAACAGAAGCAGAAGTCAGAAGTACTAGACTCAATCTCTGCGTTATGGTGAATACAGCTTGGGGCACATCTTCATTGCAGTTAGCATGGGTTACTTCACCACTTCTCAACCATGCATAAAACCCCTATATAATTCAGTTGGGTAAGACTTTGACTGTGGTTTAATGCATGGATGAGGGTAAAAGACCAAGTTCTACTTTTACTGCAAAGACATTAAGAAAAAAAAAAAAAAAGACCACACACTTTTAACCTCATCCATTTTGCAACAAGAATGGTGGCTAAACCACTCAAGGGCAAAGGTATTTTCCAGTGCTTTTCCACAATCTCCAGCCATGTAATTAAGACTTACTACAGCACAAGGAACCACGGGAGTGGTGATGTAGAGCAGAGAAGTCCAAGGAAGCTCAAAGGGATACAGCACAAGGAGGCAGTACTACAGGAAGGGCTCTGCCATCACTGGTATGAACACTGGGTCAGTGAACTAATGAAGCACATAAAAGCACCGACCCTTTGCAGACAGAATGTGCTCTTGTAAGATCACCTCAAAAGGCACTGTGGTTAACAAACTAAAAATACTGGATATCACTCTTCAGTGTACCCACACAACCTGCCAGTACTGCAAAACTAACATGTTGCTTTCTAATATTCAGAGCTTGAACAACAAGGCTAAGATGCATAAATGTAAGTGAGTCAGCAGAAGCAAAACTTGAATTTGGATACAAAAAAGGAAGTCACAAAACACAGGACTGTGATGGAAGACCTTCTTCAACATAGTTCCAGACTGCTCTGTTACAGATTATAAATGTACGGTGCCTGTTAGGTTTGTGTAGGCACAAACTGTCTCTTGACAAAAGTTGTCTGTTACTGGTTTTGTACTAACTAAACACAAGAAAAGAAGCAACAGCCTGAGAGTTCTTGTAACAGGCATGGGGAAAGGCAAGAAAAACCTGTAAGAATTTTTAGGAAGTTGTCTGGCAGTTTATCAAACAGTGGGTTGACACAAAGAAGAACCGCCAGAAAAAAAATATTATTACTCAGCAATTATATTCCTTTTTGGTTTTGTAAAATATATGCTTAAACATGAGTACATGACTCTTGTTAAAATCAAAAAGATCTGCCTGACCATAACTACACTGTTCTAAACAACTCCACAGTAAATACGAAGTGCTTCTTCACACTATCTTTACTGAAGTATTTTTAAGCGCATTCTTATATTACCTACCTGTTTGAATACCTTATATTACCTGTTGAAAAAACTTTTACAGCAGGTATCCTATGCTAACTGTCCCATCTCACAGTGCTATTAAAAATCATGCATCAGAAAGGCACGGGAAAAACCTTGTGCCTGGAGTTTATCCACCTCAGTGCACATGATTATGATTGGACAGATAATACCTAATTGCCATCAGAATTTCACGTTCATGGATACAGACACTTTACTTAATCATAAGAAGATTTTCAGTTGAAAAAATTGTTTTGGGATTGACCTCAATGTCAATGACATAATGTCATTTCTAAAAACCATACATACAGAATAATCTTAAACTAGCTGCTTGGCCAGTCCAGACCTACAACTTCTATGCTGTCCAGAAGCAGAAAAGTGAGGTCCCATAGTGGACCTAAATCAAAAGGCCAGCACTGAATTTATGTTGACACAAAGGCTAGTGATCAACTGTGGGTGAAAACATGGTAGCTAGAATTGCAATAAAATGAGATGGTCCCAGCTCAAAGATCAATCACTTTGATTCCTCAACAGTCTAACCTAAAATCTAACTACTTCAGAGAAGGAAACATCCTGAAGTAGGTGGTGTACATTTGGGACATATAAAGATCTTGGTATACAGCTCATGAATTCAAGAAGTCAGACTCTCCAAGGCCAAATGAAAAGATGTGATCTCCCATATCACAAAAAACTTTACTCCAACTGATCAACAACCACCTGAGCAATCTCACCCCATGTGCTTACAGTCATTCAAAATTCTCATGTGCTGCCTCTGAAATGTGTTTCAGATGTTAAAGCCTCTTTGCAGCAAGATTTATGAAAACCATAGATCAGTTTCCAATAATATAAAATGTAAGCATTTCCCACTGTTTGACATTATGATATGTTACGATCCCAATGCAGCAAATTAACAAATTAGATGACAGAGTGCGTTTTTCCCCTTAACCACCTCTTCCCTTCCCCCGTGGAAATGGATTTGGGAACACGAACTTTCATTTGGCCAAGGAATAGGTAGAAAAGAGCACAAATACAAGATCTTCAGCTATGAACCATCAACACATCTCTCCCATGAGAAGTAGTGACTTCTACTGACTAAGGGATATTTCCTTCCTTAAATTCAGCATTCTTCCATCAGTGAATCTACTGAGCTCCCCACCCCTCTTTAAAAAAAACCCAAGAGAGCCTTATCACATCTGCTTATAGCTCTAATTTATCAAGCGAGAGTAATGAAACAGCAATCACTGGAAGAAGCCTCCTATCAGGTCCCGGATCGATGCAAACAAGTCAAATTACATGCCAACGCGTGGAACGTGCTTGGCTGACCAGATCACGCGGGGTGCCAAGACTTTTCCGGGTAACCAGAGGAGCACCCGCCTGCTAACAGGCAAGGCAATTACAGCCCCACCGCAAGAGTAAAGTACTCTGCGAGCTGGGGACAATTCCGAAGTGGCTCGGGAGAAGGAGGGCGCTTCTAGAAACCCTGCCCTAAAAACACACCTGCAATAAGCAACCCCGGACTCGAAGCAACGTCCTTAAAGCTCTCCCTTCCAGCTCTCGGCTCACTTCAGGGCAAAGCCCTGCTCAAACCCCACGCACTTCTATCCCCCTTCCCAGCCGGGATTCCCCCCTCGCCCCCCAGCCCAACCCAATCCCATCAGCGTCTGCATCAAGGCTGAGTCTCCCAAAGCCGATTAACCCGGCTCCGCTGCCGATCCCCGCCCACGGCCGCGCTCCCGCTCCCCAGCCAGGGACGCCTCCCCGCCGCCCCGTCCCCACGCCGCCGCACCACCCACCGCCGGGGGCGCCGCGCAAACCCAGCCTCCCCCCCGCCGCCCCACGGCCCCCTTCCACCGCCCCGCGTCCCCACCCCCCGGCAGCCGGCAGGGCAGGAGAGGGCCGCCCCGGCCCCTCACTCACCATGGTACAGATGGAGGCGATTTTGGAGACTGTCATTAGGATTTCCATCCGCCCAGCGCCATCTTCCGCCCAATCACAGCGCCGAGCCGAGCGCAGCCGGGCTGGGCCGGGCGGGAGTAGGAGGGGAAGGGAAGGCAAAGGACGGCAGGCGACGGGGGCAGCCCTCAGCGCCCCCGCCAGCGCCCGCCGCGGGGCGCGCGCCGCCCCAACGGCTCTCTCTCAACCGCCCCAACGGCCGGGCGCGCGGCTCCCACCGGCGCCACAGACGCTGCCTCCCCCTCGCCCCGCGCACGGCCAGCACCGCACCGCACCGCGCCGCGCCAGCCCGGCCCGGCCCCGCCTCCCGCCGGGCCCTAGCGCCGCCGGGTCACCGGCCGGCTCCCCGCCCCGCCCCTCGGCCGCCGCACCGCCTCGCGCCCCGCCCCGCCCCGCCGCCCGGCTGCTCGCCGGGTCTGGCTCCGCCCCTCCCACCGCCTTCCCCCGGGCGCCGCCAAACGCGCATGCGCGGCGGGGCGAGGGCGGTGCCTCGCGCTCCCCGGCCGGGCCGTCGCGCCCCAACATGGCGGTGGGTGCGGGGGGTCCCTCAGGCTCCTCTCAGCGCTCCGGCTTTAATTTTCTTTTTTTTTTTCCTTCTGCGGCCCCAGAGTTGAAATCTAACGGGTGAGCGCTGGCAGTGGAAGGGAGCTGGTGGGTGTTTCCTTAATGTAAGTGCTGAGCCTCTTCCAGGGAAGGAGTTCCCTTGCAGCCTGGAGAGGTGAGGAGAGGGAAGACGTAACTCATAGCCAAACGATAAAAGCAAATTAAAAAATAGAACTAAGGCAACTTTTGCCTCCTGTCAACTTAATCACTCGAATGCCAAGCTAACTTCAAAGTGACTTCTGACATCTGAACAGCCATTGTCATCGCAAAGCCGTTCCTCTATGTCCCTCCTGGGAGAGGGGGCCATGGGGAGGCACACACTTATGAATTCCTCTTTTTTTTTTCTTGTTTTGTCTTTAGATTACCAGCTGTTTTGTTCCTGTGAGTCTGGGAATTTTTTTATTTTTTTCTAGATCGGAAAAGACCTGTAAGATCATCCAGTCCAATCATTAACCTAACACTGACAAGCCCACCACTAAACCATGTCCCTGAGCACTATATCTGCACGACGCTTAAATACCTCCAGGGATGGGGACTCCACCACTGCCCTGGGTAATGCGTTCCAATGCCTGATGACCCTTTCAGTAAAGAAATTCTTCCTAATACCCAATCTAAACTCCCCTTGGCACAACTTGAAGCCATTTCCTCTTGTTCTATCACCTGTTGCTTGACAGAACAGCTCAACTCCCACCTCTCTGCAACCTCCTTTCAGGCAGCTGCAGAGAGCAATAAGGTCTCCCCTCAGCCTCCTTTTCTCCAGGCTGAACAACCCCAGTTCCCTCAGCCACTCCTCATAAGACATGTGCTCCAGACCCCTCACCAGTTTTGTTGCCCTTCTCTGGACACGCTCCAACACCTCAATGTCCTTCCTGTGGTGAGGGGCCCAAAACTGAACACAGTACTTGAGATGCAGCCTCATCAGTGCCGAGGACAGGAGTAAATTTGCACGCCCCAGCCTCAGACATCTTGGTAAATAAAGCTGATCTGTACTGTAGTCATTTATACAACTGCTTGAGGTGTCTACTTGGGAACGACATGAATCATCTAGATGTGCCAGTTCATCTGCAGACTATAGCGAAAATCTGGACTTGTTCAAGATGTTGATATCTGCATTAAAGAAACATAAAGCTAGCTAAGATACAGAATCATAGAGTCATTTAGGTTGGAAAAGACCTTTAAGGTCATCGAGTCCAACTACTAACCTAACAGTGCCAAGCCCACCACTAAACCATGTCTCTAAGCGCCACATCTACACGCCTTTAGGGATGTGCCTCCACCACTTCCCTGGGCAGCCTGTTCCAATGGTTGACATGGAATGTCCCGCCATGTCTTTTTTTTAATATATGGGAAACATCTAGGAGATCAAGATGCATTATTATTAAGAATAATATCTTTGTACATAAGGCCAAGATCCTAAAAGCATCCTTTCACTGTAAAAAAGATATGTTAATATCTATAACATTAAATCATGATACTTTCTGTGGTCTTCAGAAGTAAATATTCTTTAGCAACTAAATTAATGGAAATAGTATATTTTCCTTCAGCTGAAACATAAAAAATATGACTTTATAAAGTCTTATAACTGAACTCTATTGCAACCTGAAATATCCTCAAGCAATTATTTTATATAATATCTGTGGTCTAGAAGTGTATATTTCAAAAGTATAATATCTGAGAAAATGAATGCCTCTTGGATGACTACATTCAGAAACTGTTGCCACAGAAACCATGGGGGAGGACAGCATCAGGAGAATGAGAAAGAATAGAAACAAAAGAAGTGGATTGGCCATTTATGCACAAAAAAGCAAGAACGGATATTTGGCCGGCTAGAAGTGTCAAACCTTCAGATATCCAACAGTTCAGCTACTGAAATACAACGCCGCAAGATACATCTGTAATACGGTTCCTTACAGTATTAATCAGACGTGCTACAAGAGACACCCCTGTACAATCCAGAGTGGACGGAGTCTTCAAAAAATGACACAAGGAAAATATGACAGCATGCTGTCTCCCTGAAGCAAAACCACAGAAAGCAATTGCACTGTTGCAGAAGCTTGTAAGATTATCTGGGAGATAATTCTATTTGGAACCAATTAAGTGGCATCAAGTGGAACCGTACAGGCCATAGAAAACTGCAGGAATCTTAAAAGGCATTCAAATGGAAAGTCAGAGATTGCCTTGAAGTTTCTTCATGTCCACAAATTAGAGAAAGAAGGCAAAATATACTTAGTGTGAAGTGCCCTTTCTGTCTGTAGTTCCAAGGGAAAATTTGGATATTGTGGAGTATTAGGCCACATTTGAAAAAGAACGGGGGATGTATGGCCATGCTGGCCTGCATCTGACAGGTGTGGGCTAATCGTGGCTGGGGACTAAGCAGAGCAGCTGGGAAGATGCTAAATTAGTAACATACACAGAGACTGGTTGTTTTTTTTTAAATGCAATGTAAAATGAGATGCTGTGTTACAAGCAAACGGAACTTGTGCCGCATAGAATGAGGGGAAATACAGAAACACTTTCTATACCATCGACCATTAAAATGAGGTAAAATATGAGGTAACAAGTAAGAGAATTGGAAATTATCACTTAATTGTCATCATTAAGCCCCTGGGGCTAGTTGGAATTACTCACAAATTAAGTATTCCAGGTGTTTGACCAGCTAAGGAAAAAGGGTGAGTAGATCAGGATTGCATGTGTGTTTCTGTACACTTGAGGAGACAGAGCTTTGTTAGTCACAGTCAGAGTCACTGTAATGCATATAGATCAGTATGGTAACTAACCCTGTCTGAGAAAAGATATCGGTCATATCTTGTATCGCTGGGGAGAGACAAGATCCAGCTGACAAAATGAGACAAGAACATCTTTGCCAACTGGCTAGCCAACCTGCTGAGAACTTTAACTAGGAACAAGGAAGTCTCTTGATCACAGGCCCTGGGTTTTGGGGGAATTTCAGCCTGCCTGACATCTGCTACAAGCACCACACATCAGAATGCAAGCAGTCAAGGAGATTTCTGAAAGGCATCAAGGATAACTTCTTGATACTGGCTGGGCCAACCAGGGGTGATTCGCAGCTGGATCTGCTCTTCACTAACAAGGGCGAGCTGCGGGATGCGTTAATCAATGCCTTGGTTATCAAAGCCTGGGCTGTAGTGACTGAGGAGTGGAGTTCATGATCTTGTGGGGGCTGAGGAAGGAGAGCATTAGACTATAGCCCCTGGCTTGAAGGGAACAGGCCATTTTCTTCAGGAAACTGGTAGGTGGGATCCATTGAGCAGCAACTCTGAAGGGTAAAGTTGCTCAGGAAAGCTGGCAGGAGAGCACAAGGATCCTAACACTGACAAAAAAAAATACATATATTAGCATTTTCAGCAATGGGAAAGCAGAACTGATGTGCTGTGAAGAGAAAGAGAGTGGCTAAATGGGAAATTAAATTCAGGCTGGGGTTATTACAAGATCTGTATTGTTTGGTAAATTCATCCCATTCAGATACAGTGTGTTTTAATATAGGCATAAGTAGAGTTAAAAATATAGCAAGCAGGTCACATCTGCAGAGATGAGGGGCTGTGTTGTGCAGAGCAGTGGCTGAAAAGAAATTCAGAGTTGACAGTGGCCAGGACAGCAAAAATTAATTTCCATTCTAATGTTACAGTATAAGCAAATAATGGAAGCCTTGACTATATAACCAGGGATGCAGCAAGTAGGAAGAGTTGTTATTTTCCTTCTACATATGGCATCGGGGAGATTTTTGTGGTAATACTGCGCTATCCTCTGGTGTCCTTGGTGTCAAAAGAATGTTGAGGACTTATTTGAGGCTGGAGAAAATTCTTTGCATGGAGAGACTTAAAGAGCACAATCTGTTCAGCTTATTAAGAGGAAGACTGGAAGATGGCTACGGTGATCTTTAATCTTGCACACTGATAGGTGTAACACGAAAAATACCTATAAATTGAAATAAATCAAATTTGAATTAGAAATTATGCACATTTTTGAACAGTGGAAGATACTAATGGTTGGAATATGCTGCCAAGAGAAATGGCAAATCCAGTATCTCCTAAGGGCTTCAGTTAAAGAATAGATGCCTTTCTCACAGAATTACATTAGTGAAACAGAGAGAATTAATTCCCTGCCCTGAAAGTCTCTCAGAGTGTGCAGTTGTTCTTATCACGTAGTATTTGAATTACCACAACACCTTGAAACACAAGTCAGAGGCCAGAGCCCTTTGCCGCCTTAGTCACTATGTAAGACGTTCAGAGAAAACCTCATTCTATCTTCTGAAGAATTTATACTCCAAACATACAGAGGCACCAATAGACACAGAGGAACAAAGAGAAAATGTAACAAGTGTAAACTGCTGCTGCTCATCCTGAACTTCTTCTTGTTTCATAATCTTGTGGTTTGGCAGGCACCGAGCTCGCTCTGGGGTGAGTGGGTAGGTTGGCTTTAGAAGTTGAAGAGTAGGCATGGTACAGGTATGTTTGTGCCTGTATCATCTATCTGAGACTACAGATGATTTTACTGAGTCTGGGGCACGTCAGGTTTTTATTAATGTTGCTTGACAACAGAATTGGTCCCATGAATCCACTTACCCCTCCGCTAACCAGCCAAACCACCAACTGGTTGGACTATTGCAGCGGTATCTGAATGCAGACATACCACATCTGTTGTTGGACCAGTATGCAGTAGGACTGCGAGATCATAGCATAATAGGACCATAGGATAATTTTGCTCATAGCAGAGTCAGATCCGAGGTCAGGCCAGGTTGCTTTGTGTATATATACTTCTTTATTGTTCTGGAAACTCTTAAATTTGGATCCAGACACAATAGCAGGGGGGTTTTAGTCCTTGCAAGAAAACCATCTGAGTTCACCACCTGTATTTTTATTGACACATAGCCCAGTGAAGGTCGTCCACCGTTCTCACAGTATATTAACCAGCCTTGCTATGTGAATGCGCCTTTCTTTGTGAGCAACGGGTGTTTCAGGATTTATGCTATGAAGTAATAGAGAGCAAGACACAAAAGAAATTTTTGCCAACTTGTATTTCATAATTCCAAGAAAACCTGAAGCTGCATCAACTTATACAGAACTGGAATCTTAACGCGTTATGTGAGTGAAATTGGATCCTTCTGGGGAACAGAAGACACAAACAGGAAATATATTTGGAAAGGTGTATTATATCAAACCATCTTGTACTGACTGACAGGTAGTTAAAAATCTATATTAATAGATTCATCTCTGTAAATTATGTTGATGGTACATTTTCAGAAAATACAACTATTTTAATAATACTTGTACATGCTCTCTGGGAGCCATGACAGGGGGGTGATGGTAGACTAACTGCAAATGGGAGGATCTGAGCAAGTAGTTAAACAAGTGATACATTTTATTCAGAGCTTCAAAAGAATAAATTCAGTCTTAGTTGTAATCATAAGACATTAATAAATTATTATCACAGAAAACTATACAAACTATAAAAATTATGATACTATAATTGTACAATAGATAAATATTGTTTTATTCCTTAGCACTTTTCATCAGTAAATCTCAGAATATTTTACAGAGAGATGTGAGAAATAATCATTATTAGACTAAATCTGTAAACAGAATAAATTAGGTGAGATTTCTCTGACAGGGTAAAATTTGCTCATGATGATTTTTCCTTTACACTCATTTCAGAAGAGCAAAGCTTTCCTCATTAAGAGTGTTGGGTTTTGTTTGGTTTGTGTGCTGGTTTTTTTAAGTAGAGGGTAATATTTGTTTCTTGTAGAGTTCACACATGGGGATATTTTGATACTTTCATTTTCACAGCTCAGCTGATACTGGGCGTCTTGCCATATATATATAGCTGGGAAACAATTAACCTGTTATTACACAAAGGATTAACAGCATCTTTTATGAAAAGTTGAGAGAAATGTCCAATAAGACTATAAAATATACGAATTTAGAAATCTACTGTTATTTTCAACACAACTAAACTGTTATCCTCGTTTGAGTCTTTCAACTCCTAAAGGCTGGTGGAATTCTAACTGAAAATAAGTTACAGTTCTTAAAAAGAGTCCATTTATAAAATGGGAACTTTTTTGAAAGATGTCATTGTATTCTGTGAGAGAAATGTGTATAGTTTGGGTCTCAATGATCTCAATGTGAAAGGATGTGAGCTAGGCATGAAAACAATAACTGTGCTTTTTGACATGGCTCTTAACAGAATCTTTTGGAGAAACAGGGCCACAACTATATTTAGAAATATTTTTTTTAATATTGTAATGAAATACTTTCAATAATAGAGACTTTTCTTAAAAGATTAATGTCTTTGATCCTTGACACAGGTACTAGGGAAACCAATGTCTCAGTAATTCCAGTTTCTTCTTAGTATGAAAACCTCAGGAGTCAGTGCCAGTGCTCTAACACTAACTTGGAAAATCCCGTATTAGAGGTGAGAAGTACAAGATGCTTCTTCAGTCTCTGTGTTCCCTACCAGAACACCAAGCAAAACTTCCTGCTGCAGTCAGCAAGATGGTATTTTTGTGATCTTCGCAGCAGTTCTCCAAAAGCAAGATTAGCTGTCACGTAATAACAACCGTGACGCACAATGTGACAACAGGCAGCCTCCAGGTGAAGAGTCTTTGTATCATTACAGTCTCCCCCACTAATCAGATCTCTACAGTACCAAAATATAAAGGAAGCTGGGGAGAATACATAAAACAGCATGCAGATAGCTACGCAGTGGAAAAAAATTATCAATAAGAGGTAGAAAAAATACTGGAAACAGCTTTGTGGAGATAATAAAATTGCTAAAGAGCATTCACTGTTAATAGCCTATGTTTTTCATGACACTAATGGGTGGTTAGTTATTTTTGTTTTAATTGAAACATATGTCACAGTTATTATATTTTGTGCTTCCGCTGATCTAAAGCTATTGTTCAAGTGCATGTTGCAATCAGTTCTCAAACAATGCTGTCTTTGTCAGCAATACAGAAGTAGAATTATTTTGATTTCTTCTCTTGGAAGATTTATACCCTAGAAAACCCACAGTTCCCCTCTGTACTTGCAGATGGTCAGTTAAATACTCCCATCTGGTTATGCTTTTTTTTTGCTGGTTATACTTAGTTTCTTCTGAAAAAAAAAACCCAGACACAGAAAAAAAACCCAAACCCAAAACAAACAACAAACCGCAGGTTATTGCATGAGCAGCAGAACTAATAAAGCTCAATTTCACATGGATTTGTGCCCCGTGTCTTTATACTGCAGTAACCCAGGCGTCACCTCTTCATCCCGGATGGCCTCATTTCCTCCTTCCATTTCCCCTGCAATTTCATTTCCTCTTCTCCCCCTGCAGCACTTCTTCTTGCTGTTTGCCCTCTATTTGCTTTTCCCTGTTTTGCCCCTTCACCTGCACTGCCTCTCTCCCTTGGATAAGCTGCGGCTGCCTTGGAGCAGCATGTACGCTAATTAACTCACGTTACTCTTTTGCATATTCCATTAAGGACTGCACAGCATTTCACAAATATTAATGAATTGATCCTTAACAATAACCCTGCTCCATAAATATGCACTATGATTCCTATTATACATATGGGAATATACATATGGGAAAGTTGGTCTAGTTTATCCTTGGTTGGTCATAACTTGGTGAAGTTTATCCTTTTTTAATTCTCCATTTCACTCCTCCTTGACTGACCATTAATTTGTTCTGTTCTGGTTGTAGTATTTGTTCAGAGCAGCTGTTGTTGTCTCATTGACAGGGATTGTCAGAATGTAGCCAGCTCCCATTATTTTATCGCAAGCCTTGTGATATTTGATAGTTCCTTTGCAAGCACAGTTCCTGGGTTCAGGTGATGCAGATTACTTGAGAAATTCACCTTTTGCTTATTATAGCAAGTTTCTGGCTCAATAAGCTAGAAATCTGAAAAATGCAATGGCAGGACTGACAATGTTCAAAACAGGGTGAAAATAAACACATGTGTCTTTTTAAACAACACAACTATGTTAAAGCACTGTACCTTGTGATGTCATGGGGTCTGTCTCAGGTTCATCATTTGAGATACCGGTATGTGTAAGACTGCAGAAGCCACAGACTATTTCCCATTTTGGAAGGGAGGCTACCCTGCAAAAAGCAAATCACTCAGTGAAGGCTGACATTTTCTGACCACAAATTCAAACTCTGCTAAAGCACCTAGGAAAGAATATATAATTGGAATTATAATCACATGTGAAGCGCTTTAACGCAGAGAACAGTGTGCTTTTTATTCTGGTATTTTCTGTATTTGATTCTTCTTTCCTTTTCTTTCCAGAAGAGGCCATGAAGGCAGGATAGGATTTTCTTTCAGCATCCAGAAGATATGTAGAACTAGAGTAATACAATAATGTTTACTGAAAGATTGTTACAATCTGCTCGGTACTTGAATTTGCAATAAGTCTGGTTACTTCATGCATTATTAAAAACAGCTTTTTGTAGCGCTATTAAAATCATAAACATTCTACTTTATGTATTCATACAGAAAAACATTCAATTTGGCATAGTTTGAAGACAAATTTAAGTTTGCGCTTACTGGAATTCAGCTAACACTAAGTAGAAAACATTTTTTATTTGAAATAAAACTAGCAGTATTTTATATAGCCCTTTCCTTCCAGCATGGTTCTTTGCCATTTCATGAGCAATTAAAAACAATTATGTTAATGGCTCTGATTAGAACAGAGAAATACAAATGGCTACCTCAGACACCAACATGGTGATACAATGCTATAGGGTATTTGTAGAATAGAGAATGATTACACCCACAGTTCTACTTTATGCTGTTGCATCCATCAGGCAGGTTGCCTTTTTAAACTACAGCACGCCATGTTGAGAAGTTGGAATCACAGACTCAAAACAATCTCTGGCAGCTACGGAGGTCTTTAGGCCACCCCCCTGCTCAAAGCAGGTCCAGCTAGATCAGGTTGCTCAGGGCAGTATTGAGTTTTAAATAGCTCCAAGGATGTATATTCCACCATCTCTCAGAGCAACCTGGTTGAGTGTTTGACCACCTTTACATTAAAAACATTTTTATTATCTTGAGTCAGAAATTTCCCATGTTCTAGCTTCCTTCGATTGCCTCTTGTCCTTCTACTGTGCACCCAAGAGGTGTCTGTCTCCATCTGCCCTGCACCTTTCCATGAGAGAGTGGAAGAGAGAGACAAGATTTCCTTCTCCTCTGCCAGTTCAGCAAACCCATCTCTCAGTTTTTTCTCATATGTCCCGGTGCTTCAGCCCCATGACCATCTTGGTGGCCCTCCACTGGGCTTGCTCCAGTTATGTCCATGTCTCTTGTGTCCTGGAGAGCCCAGAACAGGATACATACTCCAGGTGTGGTCTCACAAGTGCCAAATGGAGAGGCAGAATCTCTTGCCCTGCTAGCTAACCTCTTGCTCATATAGTCCTAGATGTAGTTGACTTTGCAGCAAGGGCATGTTGCTGTAGTCCACCAGGAGTCTCACATCCTTTCCATACAGCCAGCCCTCAGCCCGTCCTGGTGCATGGGGCTATTCCAACCCAAGTGCAGGACTTTGTATTCGCCTGTCCTGAAATTCAAGGCTCCTGTCAGCCCCTTTCTCCAGCCTGTCTCAGTCCCTCTCAATAGCAGCCCTGCCCTCCAGTGACTTGACCGCTCCCAACAATTAGGTATCAACTGCAAACTCACCTGAGAATTAGCACCAAAAAAATAGTTTTGTAATATAGTTTCAGTAAGATTTCATCAGTTCAAACTTGTTCTTACATCTGATACTTCACATCAGGTATTACATTTCAGCAGCAAAGCTCATATTCAGATCTACTTAAAGCTAAATCTCTTTGCCCTCCGAAGTTAAGCCTGTCTTGAAAAACCAATTGGCATAGGTTGGGCTTCTGTTAAAATTACACTTTATAGTGAATAAAATAGTCCCATGCTAGAAATCAGATAAGGAAAAGGTCAATTAAGCCTGGCCCTCACCAGTCTGCAGCTTTTCCTAGAGTGTATTTGTTTTGTTTTGGCCAATCTATTTTAAAGTGATTAAAGGCCAATTCTGTCCTGTTTATTCCTTATAGAAAAAAATTCTTTGAAGACACTGAAAGTTTTGTCTGAGCAAAATCATTAGTATATAAGAACTGACTTGGTGCCACTGAAATCACTGAGAGGCCTGCTCTTGCATGAGTGTTAGATTAAAAATAATGCCTCCTAGTTGCCAGATAGCAGGTTAAGGACAAGCACTGAAATATTTACAGCCAGAAAAAAAAAAAAAATCAGCCCCAGGAGGTTCATGTTCTGTGGATTGATCATCTTCAGTAATAACAGGAGGTATCCCAGAAATAACCAGTGCACAGTAAGTAAGCTAACTGGGAGTGTGGTATACAACTCTCATCGCTGATACTCAAGAGACGTGTGGGAATGGGAGCAAAAGCGCAGAGCCTGCTATGTGTCTGGTTTATTTAGCTTAGTAAAATGAAGGTGTAAAGGGGATATTCTTCTGTGTAAATAATTACAGAAAAAGAACAAGGGCAAGCATTGCTGTTCTTCCAGCTAGAAGTACACATAAGATCAGACATAAACAAATGGAGATAAAATAGCAGTTATGTTCCTAATCATTAAGCCAGTTATTTCTTAAAGTGTAGCTAATAGCTCCCAAGAGGGCGAGCAAAGGGCTTAAGGGGGATTGTGAAAGATCAGATTTTTTAAAATATATTTTAAAATTAATTCTATACTTACATTCAATACATTATCAAAAGAAAATCCCCACAAAAATCCCCACATTATGCAGATTTACTGCTGGCAGCAGCTCAGTTCCTTCATGACAAAGGAGCAAAAAGTATCTGTAATTACCAGCTGTGCCAGCACATGAGCGGCTAATCACCTTTAGCCAAAACAACTAAATACACAGCGAACAATGCGAGGAGTTGCATGTCCCTGGCTGGGTGGGCTGGACTCAGGGGAGTTTGCACAGAGACAGATGACCTCAAAAAGATAGTAACACAAAAAGTTTGAGAAAACACTGCATTAATGAAATTCGTTTCCTGAGAAGCCACTCAGGGAGGAAGGGGACATTAATTGCTTTTGAAATGAAGTCTGATAAATGGCTTATATTATTTGGTACGCGTGAGAAGCTGGTCACAGTTACACAAGAGCTTCCTTGGAAGTTCCTGATGATTTCTGTATGGTCCGTAACAGAGTATTCACTGATGTACACATACAAGTAGAATGCCATGTTATCCAAATAATTCAAATTCTGTTGAATGACAGAACTTGTTCAGTGTTTCAGATTTTATGTCAGTCAAGATAATGATGGAAAAAAGGCCATTTTTTTGGCTTCAGTATCAATCTACCTGCATCTAGTACTATTTTGAATTGGCAATTAATGCATAAGTAACATTCGTGTAACGAAAACTTTCACCCATGTGTGATGTGGAGGGCCCCATCACAACTGTTGGTCTATGCAGTTTTTTGCCTTTTCACTTCTCTCAAAGGCACACCGTCATTATTTCCCATTCGCCTCTCCAGGGAACGCCTCACGGGCATTGCAGCTCAGTACAGCCACCTGTACAGGCATTTCTGTGATTCCACGGTGAGCCCATTCAAGGAGTTTGTCGGTACAGTCATTTTTCAAAGGTGATTGGTTGCTTAGACACAAATTTTATTGGTTTTAACTCCCATGAAACTAGGCTCAGGCTTATATTTACAGAATGGGTTTTGTGGGTGAGGAGTTGAACTGACTACCAGAAATAAAAAGGTTGTTTGAGCTAGGACCATCGGGGAGCTAAAGAGACCGTGAAAGGGGACAGAAACGCGACTCTGAGATGGCACAGAACAAGATCCTTTTGGAAAGAGTGAACAATGGAATAACAGGGTCAATTTAAAAAGTTGACACAGATGACTTTGGTCAGTAACTTTTTGATCAAAAGCATTGGGCAGATGCTGTACTTCTATGGATGGGACCCTGCCGTGGGGTAACCAATTAACTTCACAATCTTGATTTTCAATTTAGACTCTTGCTTTTGCAGTGTTATCACAAGAGGAACTGCAGATTTCAGTCCTCTTCATTTAGCACCTATTCTCAGTTATGTCTGTTAAAATTTTGCTCCAGTCATAATCAGCTATCTTCTTTTTCACGTAATGAATGCATGATGTGAGACACAGGAGACCTACACCCCACTGAAGGGGAATATTTTTCATTTTTCACCTCAAAGCCCTTTACAAACTCTCATTAATCTAAATTCCTTCCACACCCCTGCTGAATAACCTAACACAAATGGAATGTCACAGTCGAGATCTCTGTGTGTATCACTTGGTCCTCTGAGCGCAGGAGCGAGCCAGATCCCACTGTGTGTTAAAATTTCAGCGAAGGATTCCTGACAGCCCCATGTGCAGAATCGTCATAGTGCATTTATTCTTTAGAGAGAGCTGTTGTCCAGAGAGACGCTGCAGAGAAGTGTCAGAAACAAAATGGGTCTCTCCCAGAGAAGATACCAAAATCCTAACTATGGGAGCTTGAGGACTGGAAATGTTTTGGGTTTTTTTTGGCATGGTACTTTTCACTCTGAAAAACAAAGTGATGTTTATCTAGTCCCCACTCCTCTGACTTCTAATGAGCCCTCCCTTTCAAACTGCTTTCCCTGCCTTGCTCTACCTCCAAGCCAGGCTGAGTAGGAGGGAAACTCACCCTGCTATGGTGTAGTAAGATTTCCAGAGTGCATTAATGGGTGGAGCACCAGCCTGGGACCTTCATGGGGGTTTTAGATCTCCACGTTAAGCCAGGTGTTGCCACTCACACTCACCCCCATCTTGAGGATGTGGTGCTTCTGAAGCAGAACCAGATGTGGTGTTAGCTCTACAGCCAAGGAGAAATTGGAATCTGCATCCTACAACTGCAGTTTGATCAAGCAAGAGCAGTTTAGGCTGGGTTTCTGAGGGGACGAGGCAGGGCAGTAAGGGAAGCACCTGTAGTCTGGAATGTAGCGCTGCAGGTCTCCCCCACATCTGTTTCGCTGCTGGCTCAAGTTTCCAAACCAGAACTCACCCCACAACTTGTGCACCTTTATCTGCTGGAGACAGCCATTATTAAGAAATCCTTTTGTGAGCAACATACAAAGGCTCTGCAGTCTTTACGTGTTCAGTAAGCCACAGTTTTGGGAAACCGTGTAGCAGATATTGGTAGATAGGCTGGACTTCTGGACCAGACCCAGACAGCATGCCCAGTCAATGATTCAACAGAGACAAACTGTGAAACATGATTGTTTCTTTGAAATGTGGAGCTAAAGGATGCTGGGAATGTGCTAATGAAGGTAAATTTTATGAACAAAAACATTATTGAAATTTCGAATAATCCTGTCATGCGATTTATTCAGGAAAAAAATGTAGCAAATCCTGAATGTCTTACTTGGCTCCAAACAAAGCAGAGTTCAATTAAGTTCACAGTTACTGCTCCCTTATGAGTTACACTTACATGCTCTATGTGTGGACATGAGTTTCAACATGCGGAGTTTCTTTCCCATTCCCTCCTCCTTGATGTGGAGAAGATTTGCTGTCTATGTAAATCACTGGCAAGAGTAAGGTGTTCAGCTCACTGAAAATGCCTATCTTCCTTTATTCAATAATGCCTTTTAGGATTTGGCTTCCTGCCTTTACTTTGCTCAATATCCTCCCTGAAATCTCTCTCTCTGTTGCCAATACGCTTCCCGACCTAAGAGCTGTTCAGGCTCATAACTATCTTCACACTTGGAAAAGTTTCATGGTACCTAGGCTGAATGTGTATTAAATGATACAGATTTTCTCTGCATAGCTATCAGGTGCTGTAAATTCTAAATTTTTCATGGTGCAGAGCTGGAATACAGACACATTTTTTTCCTAAATGTAACACTTTACACCAAGAGATTTCACATGGAGACAGGGCCATTGTCTGCCATAACACACCCTACCAGCTAGCTTTGCAGGCAGAACCTGATAGTGTATTTAATCTTCCATATCCATTCTTGCAATCCATAAATATTAAACTAGCTTTAAAATGATAGAAAAGGCTTAAGTTTTGCAAGACAACATTGGAATAACTGTGAAGTTAGTCAGAAGATCAAATATGTTTTTATATGCCACTTGAAGTAATCATCCCTCCCCTAAATTAAATAAGTGCTTCTTTCATTCAAAACAAAAATTCCTGCAGCAGGGCAACTTCTCGCCGAGACAAGTTCTGAACTGTCCCTGCTTGTTTAGCTCAGGGGAGGGAGGCCCTCTTTTGACTCGCTCCCGCCTGCCATCAGCTTCCCATGATGGTTCCTGTCTGCCCCAGTATTGAGGGTGCACACACACGGTGAGTCACGCCGTCAGCCCTGGAAGCCGCTCACCGGCCCGCTTCGTTTTCAGGCACCACACAGCTGATGCAACCTGTGGCTCTTTGTTCAGAACCCGTACTTTATTTATCTTTGTGGAAACATTAAGGGCTACCAAGATGATTAGGGGATTGAAGCATCTTTCTTACAAGGAAAAGCTTAGGCACTTAGGTCTTTTTCATCTAGAGAAAAGAAGACTGAGGGGGGATCTTCTTAATGTTTATAAATACTTAAAGGGAGGGTGCCAGGTGGATGAGAAGAGTCTTTTTTCAGTGGTGCCCAGTGATAGGACAAGAGGTAACGGGCACAAACTTGAGCATAGGAAGTTCCATCTAAACATGAGGAGGGACTTCTTTCCTTTGAGGGTGGCAGAGCACTGGCACAGGCTGCCCAGAGAGGTGGTGGAGTCTCCCACACTGGAGACATTCAAAACCCGCCTGGACGCCGTCCTGTGCCACTGCTGTAGGTGTCCCTGCTGTGGCAGGGGGGTGGGACTGGGTGATCTCCAGAGGTCCCTTCCAACCCTGACCATTCTGTGATTCTGTGATCTGCCAACACAAACTGGAGATTATGGCATTATAAGAATAAACCCCAAACCTGAGCAGCCTCCTCGCTTCTGCTGTTGGTTTGTTTCCCCCACCACGCTCTCCTGCCCAGGACTACCTGGATCTCCAGTCAGGCAGCTGTGACTGACACACGGCAGCAAAAGGCTCACACTACTACAAGTTTAAATTTCGGTGCACTTCTTTCATGTCGTAAAACAACTTCTTGGCTGCCTGTATTTTACATTACCGAACACAACTCCCTGTGGACGGCGGGCCAGCCGCTCCACCACACAACGCGCTCCTCAGGATCCCTGACAGGCACCTGGCTCGTCTTCCCGCTTCCCCGCCACCCCCGCTGCCAAACCCGCCTCACGGCGCCGCCATGAAAACAAACAAACAAACAAACAAAGGGCATTTATTCCTGCCTTAGCGAAAGGATCAAACTTCTGCCGGGGGAGTTCTGCAGTTGTTTACCGGGATCAGCGTACAGCTGGGCAGAGGAGGGCTTACTTTACCAGATTTACCTCAGGCAGGCGGGCGGGCGCCTCCCCGGGACTTTCTCTCAGGCGCGGCGCGGGCAGCCCCGCGAAGGCCCCGCTGTTAAGGGCGGCCGCGGCGCCGCCTCCTTCCTTTCGTCCCGGGCCGCCATTTTGTAGGTACACTCGGGGAGGTGCGCTGAGTCCCTCTCGCCGGCCTCAGGTGCCTCCGCGGCTCTGGGAAGGCGGCCGAACGGGCGAGCGGGCCGCGCTGGCGTCGGGGCGGGTGGCCGCCGGCTCCGTTTGGGGGCGGCACGGGGCTTGCTGGGGCGGGGGCGCTGAGGGAGCGGGGAGGCCGCGGCCTGCAGGCCGCGGTGCGGGGCGGCGGGCAGGGCCCGGCCAGTCTGAGGGATGGAGGGAAGGGGGAAGGCAGGCGGCCGCCGGGGCCAGCGGCGGGTGCAGGAGCGGAGGAGTGGGGCTCCGCCGAGGCGGCGGCACGTGGCGGCGGGCCCGGTCCCCCCGCGGCCGCCGGCGGGATGCGGGGTGCTGGGGAGCGGCCCAGCGCAGGCCGGGCGGCCGGGGCAGTTCCCCGGGGTACGCCCCGGAGTGGGGCCCGCCGGCTGCGGCGGGACTCGGGCCTCGCTGGGCCTCGCTAAACGTGCGTGGGGGCTGGTGTCCCCGTCCGGGCTGCGCGGTGTGTGCGCCTTGCGTCGGGTGTGATGGTGGCCGGTAAGTGTGGTAGCGGAGGTCGTGCTTTTCGGATGCCTTTTGAGGAGAAGCTGAGGGAACTGGGCTTACTCGGCCTGGAGCGGAGGTGGCTTTGGGGGGCACCTACCACCAAGAAGACGGATCCTGGGCCTTGACAGGGGCACGTGGCAGAATACGAGACGACTGGCTTAAGTCAAAATGAGAAGCTCAGGCTGGATATAAGGAAAAAATTTTTCATTATAAGAACAGCCAGGCCTCAAAAGAGACTGCCCAGAGAGGTTGTGCAGTAGTCTCTCTCCATCCTTGAGAGCTTTCAAGACCTGACTGGACACAAAGCCCTGAGAAGCCCAGTCTGATCTCATAGAAAACCTTTCTTTTAAGCAGGAGGTTGAGCTAGGTGACTTGCTAGCATCCATTATAACCTGAGTTACCCTGTGCTTCTCTAAATACTGTTTTCTATAAACGTGTAAGCTAATAACATTACTTAAATTGACTCAGCAATTTAGGAGTGGTGTCATTCCGAATAGGCTTAAAGACTCGATTTTTCGGAAAGGTCTGAAAATGCCATCAAATTTCTCGTGAATAAGCTAGTTGTTCTGAATAATTTGCATTCATTTTTACAGTAATCCAGCAAAATGACGAACACAAAGGGAAAGAGGAGGGGGACCCGTTATATGTTCTCAAGGCCGTTTCGCAAGCATGGTGAGTACTATACCTTTTAATAAGAACATTGCATTAAGTTCCTGACCTGTTGGATGTCAACAGTCCCTAAGTAGCATTTGTGAAACAATGGCTTGTGTCAAAGGGTATCTGACAACTTGGGCTGAAAACTGCAAGTAAACTTTTAGCCCTTACAGTGTGCATTGGTAACAATGCTAATTCTGTCAGTGCTTAAAAATTAATTTTTGAAGATGAAGTGAAGAAAATATTTCAACAGTTACCCTTACTTAAAATGTACAGTTTGCCTCATAGCAATGACCAGGGATAACAGCTGTGTTCAGAATGAAGTAGTGAATAGTTGTCGTGTCTTTTCACCTTCTCATTAAGAATGAGACTAAAGCTGTAATTTTTTGTGAGTTGGATTTTTTTAAATTTGGCAGCATGTGAAGGGGTAGTTACTGCTGAAAAAAAAGATGGTTTTTTAGTTTAACATTTTCAAAATTCAATTTAAATTTGAGGTATTTTTAAGAAAACTTTGCCAAATGCCTGATCTGTGTCCCCCACCCCATTTTGTCTGTGTGTGTGAAATTGTGGGCTTCATAAGTACCCAAATTTGTATCTCTTAACAGGAGTTGTCCCTTTGGCTACCTATATGCGCATCTACAAGAAGGGTGATATAGTTGATATCAAGGTAATTTCTACAGTGCTATGTAATTAAAAGCCAAAGCAGTGTAATCCTTTACAGCCTCCAGTTTCTTGAAGTAGTCTTTTTTTTTTTTTTTTATTTTGGGTCATGTGTGTCAACACAAGTACCCACTGCTCACTTTTGAAGCAATAATCAAATGACAGTGCTATTGAACCAATAGTAATGCTTCAGCATCACATGCTGTTATATGTGGTTTTTTTATGTGTGTGTAAGTGAGTGAAAGATGCCATATCTAATATTCTGGTTGCTGTATGGTGCCTACCAGCACCACTTTCATAGGAACCCCACGTGTCATTTTAGTAGATGTTCTGTTTTGCCTGACTTGCACCTGCTATTCAGAAGAGCTGTAGTTTATGATGGCGTAGCTGATCGTTGTGTCTGTGTCTCTGTATCATTGTAGGACTATATTTAAAATAAGTATGTACAGGGGTGGTGATTGCAAAGCCACATTAAAACTACAAACCAAGAAATGAATGTTAGGATACATCAGATATATTAATACAGGGGGAAGAAGTGAAGCAGCATTTCCCATCACTTGGTATTTTCTAGAACTTGTCCTTTAAAATCAACTGTGCTTTCAAAATTAAGTTTTAGTGAATCTGAAAGCCTTTCACTAAGGATTCATACTTCATTGAATCCTTTAATTTCATTTGAAATGCAGAGTTGTTGTAACAATGATACAGAAGATGGTGTGTAATTTGCTTGTTTTTTGTTTGACTCTTTGGGAACTGCGCTGTTTGGAATTAATACTCCTTGGCACACTGGAGCTTCGTGATGATTGTCTCTTGTTGATTGCTTGCTGAAAGCAAAGTGATCAATCATTTCACCGACACTGAAAGCAACCAGAATTGTCATAGCAAAATTTTGTAGTCTTCAGATATAAAATGCATGGTTATAAATTCTAATGTACAAATAAAATTGGAGTATTTGTAAATCAATCTCGAATAGTTTGAAATGTATGCTTTGAATAACTTTTGAAAGAAAAGTCCTTGACGTTGCTTTGGGGTTTTTGCTTAACGTAAAATTTACACTTTATTCTTGTTTTACCTCTTAACAGGGTATGGGTACTGTTCAAAAAGGTATGCCCCACAAGTGTTACCATGGCAAGACTGGAAGGGTATATAATGTTACTCAGCACGCTGTGGGCATTATTGTTAACAAGCAGGTTAAGTAAGTAATGACATTCCATTTGTTGAAACTTTGTATTTGGGAAAGTTGATCTGTAGTTGCACCCTCCTTTCACTTTGCCAGTTAGACAGTTATTGTCTTGATTGGCCATTCAAGGTGGGTAAAGCGTATATCCTTTTTATAACCCAAGCAAATGATTCTCATTTGACTTGGATCCTGTCAGAGGAAACAGTTTCTATTTTTCTAAGTATCACTTTAAGTGACATTACCTTGATCTCTTCTCCCTAGTATTCAGTGACAGGACACGTGAGAATGGTTCAAAGCTGCACTGGGGGATATTTACACTGGACATAAGGAAGCATTTCTGTACCGAGAGGGTGGTCAAACACTGGAACAGGCTTTCTGTAGAGGTGGTCGATGCCCCAGGCCTGTCGGCATTTCGGAGGCATTTGGACAGTGCCCTGAATAACATGCTTTAGCTTGGTCAGCCCTGAACTGGTCAGGCAGTTAGACTGGATGATCATTGTGGCTCCTTTCCAACTGAAATGGTCTGTTCTGTTCTACCTAATGGGGATTTTCAGCCAACTTTCGTGTTGGTACTGAAGCCCTTTTTAAATATTAATTTGTAGCTGTATTCAGCTGGATTTTGTACAGTTTAATCAGAAAAGGACAAGTTGGGTTTGTTCAGGAGCTGGGTTGGAGTACAGGGGTAATGAAATTCTTTGTTTGTATGCTACAAGGTTAAAATTATGTGTTCTCCACAATCTTAATCCTAAATTTTTAGCGTGTTGTTATATATTAATAAGCTTTTGGTTATACATGTTATATCTGATTTGCATCTGCAGCAGTGTATTTTGAGTGATTGCCCTTTAAAGAAAAATTACCTGTAATTGAGCTTACAGAGTTACTTATGTAAAGGTCATAAAACTAGGTCTGAAGTAGCCTTTTTTTCAGGTGCAGTAGAATAAAAACTGATTTCCTTTCTTAGGGGCAAAATTCTTGCCAAGAGAATTAATGTGCGTATTGAGCATATTAAACATTCCAAGAGCAGAGACAGCTTTCTGCAGCGTGTGAAGGAGAATGAAAAGAAGAAAAAGGAAGCAAAAGAAAAAGGCATTTGGGTTCAACTGAAACGTCAGGTAATATTTTTATTGTAGTTGACCCATTGTTGATTCAGTTCACAAAAAAACCCCACCAGCTAGAACCAAACCAGTTGAGTAAAATGTTGTTTACTTCTAAAATAAGTGTTATCCTGTAAACTGGGTTCTTTATGTCTGTCTTTGAAAAACAAAACCCCAAAAAACCCCACCTCACATGAATGAAGCTGCTTTACAGCATTCTGAAAAATGCAGGTCTCTGGCAAGCTGTGTTGGAGGTGTCTGATGCCACCACCCTCACTTGTGTTCATGGTCTTCTTGCGGGAGGTTACTTTTTTTTTAAAAAAAAAAAGAGTGGCAGCATTGTTGTGTCAGCATCTGAGCTGTCTGGTATGTTTGGTGCCTGAACAGCACTGCACTGTTCCTGGATGGAAGCTGTATCCTTGGCTGTGAGCAAGGGGACGGATGCTTCCTGTTCTGTTACTGATCTGCAGCAGAAGCTCTGGCTAATTTCTAGGATTGGTGTTGTCTCTGGTTTAGTTGAATTTAGCTGCATCAGTTCCTGTTGTAACCCTCTAAGAAAAGAATGAATAACTAGACTTTGAGAGGCGATAATGGCTGTTGCTTCTGAAACTGCAGGGTACATCACGTTAATGTGGATTAGTAAGTTGTGGAGGGTAAAGTATAAGTTTTTTTCATTCAGCACTGAAAGTCAAGCACACTTTGTAGCAGATCATTTTCTTACTGATATTCTTTGAATCAAATTTTAAAGAGACTAGGAATGCTAAAATTGCTGTAATGTTTATATAACAATGCGTTGAATGCTTGTCAAAATGAATTTTCTGTAAAGTTGCTTTTGAGTTTTAGTGACATGAGTTTTCTTTTTTCTTTTTTTTCCTGTTTACAGCCTGCTCCACCAAGAGAAGCACACTTTGTGAGAACTAATGGCAAGGATCCAGAGCTGCTGGAGCCAATTCCGTATGAATTCATGGCATAATACGTGTTTTAAAAAAATAAATTAAAGATCTGGTTTTGGACAAGTGTATGTGATTGTGGTTGATTCCTTTATTTTTTTGGAATGGATGCTTTAGAAAACTTTTATTGAAGTTTGTTTATTTAGCTTACCTTACGTGGTGCTTGGTCATTTAAATCATCTGCAGCTTCTGCTGATCAGTTTAGTCATTTATATAGACCATAAATCCTGCGAACGCTGAAATTTTGCAATGCTTAGTGGTGATTGTGAGGTAATATGAAAGAAAATGGAATCTTTCCCCAGCAAACTAAGGGTATATACCGAGAATTGTACAGTGTCGTTTGAAGGCTTATTTTTTTTGTGGGAAAAGAGGTAATGGGCTTCACGTCTCATTAATCAAAGGTTTTGGCTATGGGGCCTCAGATTAATACCAAGGAGTTGTGGAAACTGTTTTTGAAAGCAGCCTCTTGGGAAATGGCTGTGGGCAGATTTTGGTGTTTCTCCGTCGTAACCTGCAAAAGAAGGGTTTTTAGAACATCCCCAGGCCAATAAGTGTTCCTAGAAAATAGTAGTTGATAAACAAGGCTTTAATGCCAAAACTGCCAGCCTGTGTAATTTGTTTTTTATCATTGAAATTGGCTGGCATAGCTGGACACTTGCATTGCGTGTGTTTATTGTGTCTGTTGAATCTAAACATCTGCCTGGATGCATTCCTCTCATCCAGTGATTTTATTGATAATTCACAAAAACCCAAGTGCTGCCTGCCCAGTGTCTCTTGAATAGAAGGTCATCTTTAGCTGCGTACTTGCTAACTAATGCTATTTTGGTGAGCTTTGTTTGAAACAGAAACTGCTGAAGGTAACCTGCTTGGTTAGCTTTGAACATCCATAAACTCGAGCCTAAGTGTGTTATGGATATGCATAAATAACTGTTTGCCTTTCGAAGTGTGATGTAAGGCGTTGCTTAGCTACCTCAAGTAAGGGATGTAAAACTGATGTCTACATGTGGAGAGCGTAAAATACTGGAGAAGATGGTGACCTCAAGCAATTTGTAGGTGTTGGCTGTTGAGAATTATTGAACAGTCAATTGTGGGACAGCTAGTAGGCTTGGGAGTAAAAAATGGAGAGATGGAGAGGTTTGCTTTTTCTCTTTATTCTGAAGTGCCTTAAGCAGAAGTGTCAAACTGTGTACAGATTGTTTATAAATTAAGGGATTAATGCCTGTCTGGATTTACCTGACATGCAATTGTGGGTGTTCCCATTCTCATGGAATGTAGTTTTTGGACGTTGAAGTCGTCTGCCTTGGCCTGGTGTTTAAGGGTGACAGTCTTTTGGCACTGGCGGTTCAAAGTCGCAGTGTTTGAAGTGTCTCCAAGCTCCCATCTCAGAAGATGGAGCAGGCTGCATAGTTGGAATGACTTTGGAAACGCCTTGAAGAAGATGGAGCAAAGCTTACCATCAGCAGACTGATTCGTG
Organism: Pluvialis apricaria; assembly: GCA_017639485.1. Taxonomy (NCBI): domain Eukaryota; kingdom Metazoa; phylum Chordata; class Aves; order Charadriiformes; family Charadriidae; genus Pluvialis; species Pluvialis apricaria. The sequence continues at coordinate 23,509,797 of CM030007.1, forward strand.
ACCCTAGTACTGTATTTTGACACCATATGTACTGGACATGGAGCGTACCAGCATCACCTGAAGCAAGGTTCATGAATCTTTAGGTTCATCATCATCAAGGTTTGTCATAACTTTCACTGTTGCAGCTTGTGCACTTAGCTTTTATGACCAAGTGGGGTTTTCTTGGAGCAGCTCTATCTGTATACTAGGCCTTAGACCCTTATTAGCTTCTTTGGCTTGTGGATTTCCACACCAATTTAAAATCGGTATTTGACTCACAAGATAAGCATCATTTTATGATAGGGTTTGTGCCTGAAGGAGTTAAGTGGGAGGTTTCACTGGGTGCGATCTTTGCTGATGATATTGTAAATCTTCTCATGCATGCTTGTTTAAGTTATTTTGGTTAGATTTGTGCTTGTTTTGTTCTTGTCTCTCAAGATTGACGCAGATTGGCTGTAGCATCATGATGAAATAGTTAGCAGTAACCGTTGTAAGTGGTGGGTAGTTCTAAACTTTCGAATTAATTTTCAACAGTTTGGAATAAGAAGACTAGACAGCATGCAGTGGTCTCATTTAAGAGCTGCGCTTCCAGAGGCGCTGGGCATTGCAACAGTTTTCGGTTTATTTAGTCTCAGTGTTATTAAGGTCACTGCTGACAGTAGATGCTCATAAATGCATATTTGGAAGCTGTGTGTGGGCTGGGAGGAGGAGAAGGAGGGAATGCTTTCCTTGGTCAGGATTCCCAGAAATGACTGAAAATGAAACAGGGCGCGTGCAGGAGGAGAATAGCCTTTTTTGGGTTTTTAATGTTTGAAACCAGGACAAATTAAGGTTTAATTTGTCTTGGGTTTATAGCCGCTATCTGTTAGTTGCTCTCAGTGCAGTGGTGGTTTTCCGGCTAATCTCAGCTTTGCCGAAGCACAGGCTCAGATACGTACGGATCTCAGTATCTGCTGTTGAAGTTTGCTTCCCATGTGTTTAGCTGCCCTGTTTTTGCACAGTCCTGACAAAAGAGGGAGATCTGTGGATTGAGAAAAGTTGGTGAAGAACTGCCTGCCAGGATGTCTTCAGTCATGAAACCAGTGTCTAAACTGAAATGCATCCTTCTTGATAGAAAAGTTTCAGGTGTGTGCAGAACTTGCAGAAGACTCGGGAGGGAAGGGGAGTGATTGCGGCAGTTTAGCCTTTCTGCCCCTCCGGGTGAAGGAAGCATGTTTCCTTACGGTGTTTGGAGTTGCAAGTTCCTCTCCAACTCGCTCCAGGAGGGGTTTTACACGCTAGATCCATAAGCCATAGCCAGTTCTCCACGGTCCTGTGATGAGGCTGTGCCTAGCAAGTAAAACCTTGCAGCGAGCGTGCCAGCTACAGGCTCGGTGTTTTGTCTCTCTTCATGCCGTGACAGAGTTGAATTTTGTTCATTCCGTGATGCTTTGAGTTGTGGAGAACTGTTGTGAAACCTGCAAAGCTGTGGGTTTCCCATACAATTAGCACACCTCGAGCTAGCAGAATTTAGGAATCCCTAGTTTAAAAGCCGGTTTTGCAGAAGTTCAGTATTACACGTTACCTGCCTTCCAGTCCCCTTCCAGCACAGAGACTTCATTGTCCCACAGCTGGTGGACAGGCTGTCCCTGTACACCATGCGGAGACTGAAGTGCCTATGGATCAGCGCGAGCCATTGCACTTCAGTGTAGGGCTTTGTCTCCGTTCCACGGAGCCTGTTCAGGAGGTGGGGGCTGAGCTGTTTCCTGCTTACCACGTTTTACTGCCTTGAACCATTGCAGCTGGTTCCCTGCCAAGATCTCCTGTCTTCTTAGACAAGAAGCGAGGAGGCCGCCTGAGTGGTCAGCCTCATCTTTAAGAGCATCAGTGGCACTGAGATCTAAGGTTTCCTGAGGCAGCATTAGTGCTAATGCTGTGTGTGGCCAGAAGGGGTCAATGGAAGGGCAGAAAGGGCTGAGGAGGAGCAACCATGCCCCTGCGAAGGGGCTGCAGGCTGAGGACCCCGGGAGGGAGCAGGTGAAGCCCGCATGCCTGAGAGGGGCAAGGGATGTGAGGACATCTCCAGCCCCATTCCTGGGGGAGAGGTGGGTAAGCAGCTGCCACAAGGACGTCCAAACAATTCATGCTTTTGTAGTCTTCCCCTTGTATGTATCAGATGGGGGAAGCAGTTTTGATGTCCACTGCCTTGTCCTTCCTTCTTGGTGCAGTCCTGGACTTGAGGGCCATGAACATGATCGAAAGGACGGCTGGCATCCCAGACACCGATGCTGTGCTGGGATGTCCTGACTGGTCCAGAGGGTGCCAAGAGCTGTGCATAGAGCTGCCGGAGAATGTGATCCTCCCTATCGCAGCGCAGGCAGACAGGCTGCCCTCTCCCCTTGCAAGGTACAGTGGGTTCTGTAATTCGGGGTATGTGGTGAAAAGTCGTGGTTAAATTGGGCTCATCAGTGTCTGGGTGTCTCCCACAGTGCAGGGGGCACCCTACTGCTGCAAACGGTCTCTGTGCATGCAAAAAAGGTACCAGCAACCCCTATCATTGAGAGTGGTGGTATGGAAAACACAAATTATGAGCATTTTATGTCCATGCATCTACCTCCGTGGATGTGCTACCAATGTCTAGATAGGAATCAAGTTGTAGCTGCTGGGATTTACGTAGTCACGACCATCCTGGCTCAAATGCTGGGTAGGGATGTGGCTCCCATCAGCAGCACCCATACGGCTCAACAACCAGAGCTTTGTATTTTCTGGGTTTAAGTTGCTGATTTCATTTTTCACTATTTGGAGGAAGAGGCTTTGGGTGATGGCTCTTGGGCCCTCGGTCACCTTTTTGTTCATGCCCACTCCAAACTGTTTAGCCGTTGACCAGCAGGATTTGGGGAGTGTAAGGAATAGCTGCAGTCTTGAACGTGGGGTTGTGTTCCTCAAAGTTCATAGGAGAGTGGTGAAGCCATGCCAGCTCAAAGCAAAGGTTCCTACCAGTGCTCCTCCACATGGAAAAGCTTACTGCCTGGTGCTCCTTGTCTCACATGGTCCTGCTAATCTTAAGCCCAAATCTTCTAGCTGACTCCCCAACGTCAGCAAAGACTCCCAGGGAAACACTGCATTTTGTTTCTTAGAGGAGAAGGGAGCTCCAGGGGCTCTCAGGTTGTCCTCCCTGCTGCAGCCACAGGAGTAAGCCTACTCCCTCCTTCAAAAGTACCTGCTGTTGAGTGTCACCGGAGCTTGGAATAGGGAGGTGGGTTGGGCAGCATGATGGTGTCCCTGGGACTCCATGTGAGTGGGACTGAGCGATATTGCAGTGTGAAAGGGGATAGACCATAGGGGTGGTGGGATGGTGGCATGGGCTATCTGCATAGGATGGGTGAAGGTACAGCCTGGCGCTTCCAAGTAGGACCTCCAGCCAAGAAAGGAAAGGCTTCTTGGAGCAGCTTTGAGGCCTGTGCTTCCCAGGGTTCATTTGACCCACGGAACAAGGAGAGCTGATATGAAGCCCCCACACATGAGGACCCTGAGCTTCAACCTGACTGCTTCAACCCACTGAACTGCTCCTGTTGCACCAGAGAAGGTGTTGATAGAGACAGCCCATCGCTCCCTGGAAATGAGTTCCCTCAGGACATTTCCTGCCTGGGTTTACGCACTGTCATCTCTGCTCACGGCCATCACCGTTTGCCTTTTGGGGGTGCTCTCAGCAGCGGGTGAGACAAGTTTGGGGGATGGTGGTTGTTTAATACCACTGCTTTCACAGCTCGGTGCCTAGCAATCATCTGCCTGGGAGGTACTCGTTTCAAGGGCATGCTGAATGTACTCCCATAGCTCTTTTGTAGAGAAATGTGTAAAAATAGCCTGTGTTGGCACTGCGTGCAAGGCCAGAGACAAGTGATGGTGACAATGGGAGCAGATGACAATAGCATGAACCTCTGGAAACCAAAAGCTTTCAGTGATACAAGAGAAATCTTGTTTACAAAAAGAAAAGGGCTCACTGGCATGATGGGAAGTGAAGTAGAAATTTTAGAGGCAATCAGTTTTTGAGGTTAAACGTGGCCTTGATGTTACCGTAGGGGTTCTTAGGCGTTAGAGTAACACAATCAACAGCACTGCTTCCACCGTGCTTTTCCGCAGGCACTGCTTTAACTGATGTTAATTAGCGTGGTCTTAACTACTGTGAAGTGTGCGCAACCCTTCAGCAAAGAGCGGTGTGGAGTCATCACCAGGTAGAACGTTTCTGGGGCACGAGGGGAGAAGATTTTGGGGGGATGGCTGGTTCCTCTGGCTGCTGCCTGAGCTGTGCCTCTGCTCCCCGCAGGAACTCTGCGCCTGTGGGAAGCGGGGAAGCAGTTCCTTCCCGTCCTCGTCCCCACGGTGCTGAGGGTTCACTTTCCTCAGGAGCATCTTGGCTCTGGTGGAGCAGAGCTGGCAGCGTTACCTGGTGCCCTTGTTCTGAGTTTTCACGTCACTGGAGGGACTGGGGCTGAGGATGTCCGAAGAAGATGGGGTACCTGTACTGTCTCATGGATGCAGGGAGAATGTAAGAGGGAGGACAAGAGGAAAAACATGACCTGTTGTCATTGAGCGCATCTTCTGAGAGCTGTATCAAAGGGAGGGGGAAGGTGGCCGAGAGCAGCACCGCTGCACAGCCCTGCTACTCCTGGAGTTCAGCTCAGCTGCCTGCGTGTGGGCGTGCAGGGCCACCTGGGCTGCCTTTGGGCATCAGCCCCGCGGCCGGGGGCCAGCAGCTCCCACAGGGGCACTGGACTGTGGGACCACAGACCCATCCTGCTCCTTTTGAGTACCGACCTGCTGTTTCCTGCTGGCTTGTGTTACCGCCCTGATAATAATAAAAATAAAGCAGCCCCTGAATGGATTATTTATCTCGTAAATGCTTCCGCAAAGCAGTGCGGCGCAGGAGCGGTTTTGCGGGAGTCAGGGCAACGGTTTACAGAGAGACTGGAGCATCCCCACGGCTGTTTGGGGGCAGGAGGCTCATCGAAGGGCAGCCCGTGGTGGAGCATCTTTCTTCACTGGAACTCTCTTACGCTTCAGAACCCCCCGGGGCCTGACCCAGACCTCCAGGCCCCACGGACCGCTCTGGTTTCGGGGCTGGCTGTTGCTTGGTCCGGAAGGTGGGATTTCGACGCTGGCTGCGGAGGGATGTGTCCGGCTGTGGGAAACAGACTAGTCCGAGATGGAAGGATAAATCATTTCCCTTCTTCCATGACTCGAGTCCCTCGCTGCAGGGAGGGCGCGTTAAGCAGGAGCCTCTTGCAGTGGTTGGGGCTGGTGTGGGGCATGGACGGCTTCCCCCCCCCCCCCCCCCCCAAAAAAAAAAGCAGTACCACTGGGGGGGGGGGGCAAGTGGGGCAGCCAGGGGGCAAGTGTGGGGATGGACGCCGCCGGGGTTTATGTGTGTGTGTGTGTGTGCTGCTGGGCGGCGCGGCGCGGCCGGGCTGGGGGCGGTACAGCCGGGGGCGGGAGGGGTGGTACAGCCCCGAGGGGGCGGTGCGGCCCGCGGCGCTGCCGGCGGAGCCTTTAAAAGCCGCCGGCGGCCGCTCTCGGTGGGTGCTGCGAGCCGAACGGAGCCCAGCCCAGCCCAGCCCAGCGGAGCCCAACCGAGCCGAGCCCAGCCGAGCCATCCGGCCGCCGGGTTCCCCCCCCCCGTCCCATGCGCCTGCCGAGCATGTCCCAGCCCTTCCTGCTGGCGCCCATCGCCGAGTGCCCCCCGGGCCCCCCCCGGCGCCCAGGTCCGCCTGGCGGTGCTGGGCGCCCGCGGCGTCGGCAAGAGCGGTGAGTGCCGGGGAGGCGTGGGGCTGTCCGTCCGTCCGTCCTTTCCCCGCGTTCCCCCCTTTCCCCCCCTTCCCTTGTCCGTCCGTCCGTCCTTTCCCCCCCTTCCCTTGTCCGTCCGTCCCGCCTAACGCGGCCGCTCTGTGTTTCAGCGATGATCGTGCGGTTCCTGACGAAGCGGTTCATCGGGGACTACGAGCCCAACACAGGTGAGGCGGCGGGGGGCGGCGGGGACACCTTCTCCTCCTCCTCCTCCTCCTCCCCCCCCTTCGCGGCTTGTGGCTGACGGGTCTCTGCTCCCCAGGCAACCTCTACTCCAGGCTGGTCCATCTGGAGGGGGACCACCTTGCCGTGCAGATCCAAGACACGCCGGGCTGCATCCAGGTAGGGAGATGCTTCGCATCCATGGGTTCTTCTTTGGCTGAAGCTTCGGAGCCCCAGGTTCCGGCAGGGCCGGGCTTAGTCTCCCAAGGCAGAGCTCGGGCTTCCCTTCGGACCCGTTAAACGGTGCTGTCTGTGATACACAGGCTTTATACTTCCGTGACCCGATGCCAAATTTGTGCTCTCTGTGGTACCGCAGGTGCAGGAAGACTGCGTGCAGGTGCCGGACTCCCTGTCCAGGTGTGTGAAGTGGGCAGAGGGCTTCCTCCTGGTCTACTCCATCACAGACTACAGCAGCTACCAGTCAGTCCGACCTCTCTACCAGCACATACGCAAGGTCCACCCAGATGCCAGGACGCCCGTCATTATCGTGGGGAACAAAGCAGACCTCCTCCACGCCAGGCAAGTAGAGGCGAAAGAGGGACTACAGCTGGCAAATGAACTGGGCAGCCTGTTCTTGGAAATCTCCACCAGTGACGACTCCCAAGGCGTCTGCGACGTTTTCCAGTATCTTTGCAAGGAGGTCAGCAAACTACAGCACGCCGGCAGCACGGACAGGAGGCGGTCGTCCATCATCCCTCGGCCCAAATCTCCCAACATGCAAGATCTAAAGAGACGTTTCAAACAGGCGTTGTCTTCCAAAGTCAAATAAACCCCCCTGACGAGATCCTCTGTGACTCAATAGACTTTATTTTTGTAAACCAATTAATAAAAATCTTTATTTTTGTACTAATGCCAGCAGTATGGAAGTAAGTATGTCGAAGCTTGCAATTTCCTTGGCATTCTCTCTTGTTTGACTGGTTGGGTTATTTTTGTAATAAAAAAAAAAAAAAAAGTGCTGCATAGCAACTAAACAGAGGTGGTTGGAGAAGGGGATTTTTGCCAGGAGGTTTTGATTCCATTTCTGTTTTGGGCTGGGATTTGCTGTTTTACACTGCTCAAATGGCTTTTTTGGGACCTCAGTTTCCTGTTTGTAAAATGGGAGGGATGATGATGTAACATTCACCTGCCTTCATAAAACGCTTGGAAAGCCTTTGATGGAAATCTTTATATGGAGAGAAGGAAAAAAAAAAAAAGCTGTATTAAACATGAAAATATAAAACTGTCTGTAAGAATTCTGATTATAATAGGATCGCTTTCCTCCCTCAAAACTGCTGTTTTCCTTGCACCCGTAACTGCCTGAATGGTGATAAGCTGTTAGGAGGGAGTTCCAGTTTCTGATGTGCTTTAGAGATCTATCTCACAGAATTAATCTTTTGAGCCCCAAGCATTTAACAGGAGGGTTGAGTTTCTCCTACAGATTATCGTGGGACAAAGTGCTGAGCAATCCGCAGCAGAGGAGTGTGTGGGATGGCTGTTGCTTTCTCTGGAGATGTGTGATAGGAACGACTGATGCGTAGGTTCCCTTAACAGAAAATAGCTATATTTAAAAGGAATCTCATTTTTATCTTCCCCAGAGCAATTTTGTAGCCATTGGAAACAGGTCAGGCTTTTTACTCTTGTTTCACATAAGCTCTGAACCATACTAGGATGATTTTTATTAACTGTTTGCTGGATGTCTGAGCATGGAATGTGGGTTTTGCACTTCAAATATGCCTCTGAAGTATGTGCGTGGCATTGGTAAAAAATAAAGCTCTGTTCCATGCTGAGTAGAAAGTGTGGAAGTGGAGTAATCTGTACAGGGGGAAACTTGCTGTCCTCCCTCAAGCACAACTCCAGTAAGATTTTTAATTTTTTTTTTTTTTAAATCTCATAGGTTAAGTCCAAAGACTGTTTCTTCTTTCCTTTTGTTAGGAAAGGCAGGCAGCTGCTGTGTGTGTCCCTGTGCTGCAGGGACACCGCTGTGCCTTGCCCGTTAGCGGGCAGTCTTTGTCATTTCTGACCCCTGGGACTTGAAGCTTTCTGGGACACTTCCACTCTTGATCTGCAGATGAAAGTCTTCCCAGTGGTGGTAATCGAGGGAAGGGTGACTGAGCAAGTTAAGGATGATGCTCTGCAAGGAAGCATCAGAGGCCTGTGGTAGCACTGGGTAGGGGATGCCAGCAGCACTATTCCCCATCCAGGGCCATGTGTGCAACGTCGGTCCAGGCATGTTACCTGTGTATCTCCTCTCTGAAGGCTCTGTGCTGCCCTACCAAAGGGAACGGGAGAGCCAAAGGGAGGCAGCTCCAGACCTGCAGGAACAGACTGAAACTGGGATTGCAAACTGTGTCCAAAACTCTTGAGTTAATTCATGGAAGTGCAAAAGCATGGTGACAGCCTGGACAAATCAAAGTATAGTTTAAAACACATTTAAAATATTTCTTCACTGTGAGAGGTGCTCTGCAAGGCCCGGGACTCTGGGCTGGGGGCTGGAGGGGAGCAGGGCGATGGGGTTGAGGAGAACAAGCGCATCCCTGGCAGACTCCAACTCGCCACACGGGCCACACATTCACAGGGAAATTTGAAGGGGAGTTGAAAAATCACAAGTGGGATATTTATGCAGCATTTCACCGTCCTGAAATCAGGGATAACAAATTGTTTCCAAGAGAAATTACCACTGTGATACGCTTTTGGTAGTTTTTTTAACGGTAGCTTTTGTTTTTGGAAATGATGAAGCTTGATTTCCTACTCATGTATCCAGCATAGAGTTTCACCGAGCAAGTTGCTAAAGGTATCCAGCTCACACATGGGCGCAAAATATGCTAAAAGGGCAGGTAACGTGTACTGGACCTGTCTGCTTCTGACCACGGTCCTCAAAGGCCAGGTGAAAAAAAGCAATAGGCATTAACCTCTGGTGCCTCCTGCTGCCCCCCTGCGAGCTTTAGCAGGGGAGTTGGACTAGTTGATCTCTAGAGGTCCCTTCCAACTCTGAAAATTCTGTGATTCCGTCAAAAGCCACCGGCAGCTGTCCTGGCTGTGTGGTGGTACAGGGGGAGAGTTTGGGCAGGAGGGTGCCGGGCACACGATGGGGAGAGACGGGCAGGAGGAGCAGGGGGATAAATATGGTGATTTTCTCCATCTCTCCCCTATGGGGAGAACCTAAAGAGATGCCCCTCGTTACGTAGGCACCCACATTCCTGTGGAGGTGCAAGCCCCCCCATCCCTTCCCCACGCTGTCGGTCTGGCTTGGATGTGTGTCGGGAGCAGGATGAGGCCCCTCAGGGATGTCATGGGGAATCTTGCTGGCTAAAGCACGCCCGCGGCAGGGCCGGGGGGCTGCTCTGCCCTGCCTCCAGTCTAAGGCAGCAGCTGAGCTGGGGCGTCCTGGATAATGCTTTTGGGTACAGGTACATAAATCAGGCATTTAAGCTGTTTGTCAGAATTTGCTCCAGCTGGCACAGATTTACCATCGCCCAGAAGATTTCGGCCCGTGTGACCCAGAGCTGACATGCAAAGCGCAGGAGGAGCCCGCTGGCTCCCAGCCCGTTTTGCCCTGGCATTTCCTTTAGTCCTGGGCAAGCAGACAAAGAGGGGCACACCGGGGCAGGGAGGAATAAGCGTCCCTCAAGTGCTAGCAGAGGAGCTCCAAAGCCTTGTTTCTCTTGGGCCATGGTCACTCACACCCTCCCTACCAAATACTTGCCATCACCAGTCCCTAAGACCTTCACCAGAGGAAGGTTAGCAGTTTCAGGAGGGTAAGTGGGGCATGGCCTGGCCTTTCTCCTTGATCAGAGGAAAATATGCGTCTGCCTCCTTCCTCCCACCACCTCCGCTATGAAATAGAATCACAACAATTTCCCCTGACAAGATGGATGAGTGGGTTTTCAGAAGCAGGAACGTGTGCGGCATCACGCACTATTATGGCTGCTACTACATCAGCATCTCCCCCGTGTTGGGCTATTTTGTCTAGTTATCTCCCAGCACTGAAATCATCTGGTAATGCTTTAAGACTTCATGAATTTTAAAATAGCTCCTGCCATTAACCTGTTCCGTGTGCTTCAGTTCAGGAGCCGCAGATCCCTAGACAGAGATAGGGATGTTTTCTTCAGAAGGCTTTATGGATGTCCCCTTGCTTTCCGCCCTGCTCGAGCAGCCTGCACCCAGGCTGCTTCCTCGTTGCCTCTTGGCAGGGGTCTGGCTATCAGCACATGCAGTGGTCAGCAGCGCAGGTCCATGCTGTATTTCTGTGGTTTGTTCATATGAAGGACTGTGGACAAGATGGACCATGGACAAAAAGGACCATGTTCACACTGTGAGCAAGAACTGGGTTCCAGCTTCAGACAGGGAGCAAAAGTGGTTGCGGCTTGGATAGATGGAAGACTAGAAACAAACCTGCATCTCATGCTTGGACTCCCTATAAAACAACTTTAATTCTGGGGGACTTCAGTAGCTTTTGGTGGAGCTGGTCTTTATTAAGGAAGATCTGAATAGATTCAGAATAAAACGCTTTAGGGAAAGTTGAACTTCTGCAGCAGTTGTTGCACTTGGCCTGTGACCATTGGTGATTCACACCAGTAAGACAGCAGGATCTCTTCAGTTGCTCCTAAACCCAGGATCCGACGCCAGTTGTCCTCCTATGTATGGACTATACTTCTGCCAGTATGTCCGGGGCGGATGCTGTTGGAGCATCACTGCACTGAGGTACATGCAATCCTCCAAAGAGCTGTCTTTCCCAGAGATTTTCAGAGTGACATCCCTGAAAAGCTTATTATCAGTTAGAGCATGGCTCACAAAACTGCAGCTCAGCTTGGGGTTTGGGTAATTAGTGACAATTCAGACTTCCAGAGCACCCCATTGATTCTCAGACTTGCTCTTCCACTGCTCTTCTCTAAAAATAGTTCTGAGATAACTGGTTTATGAGGTTTTCTTACTACATTCATTGCTTGATGCTCTTGACTGAAAGAAGCATAAATGCATATTGCGACTTGTTATGCCAGTGTACATTGTGGGGCACAAACAGTTACATACTATCTTCCCACGCTGCCAAAAGAAAAATTAGGATATAGAAATTAAGGATCCATTTCACTGGCCTCTGATACTCGATTTACAACTGAAAAGCTATGTAGTAAAGTTTGCATAATGATTATAGAGCTCCATAGATGTTACAGCTGTGGTTTTTAAAAATGCACTTGGTTGTTCGCTGTCCGTGTTTTCCTCCCTTGACTGAAAATAACCATCCACAGAAGAAATCCTCACCCAGAGGCCTTCGTGGTGTGAGCTGATGCATATAGGTGGCTGCTTTAGCCCCATGCCTCATCTTGTGGGCTTTGCCGGATAAGCTTTGGCCAAAGGCATCTGCTCGCGTTCCCTGGGCTTGCAGGGCCACAGTTCAGGGAACTGTATTTTGCTCTTGATCTGTGCACAATATTGCCATTAAAATGTATCTGTCCAGGAAATTGCGCAAGGTTATTTAATAGCCAACCTGCATTACCAGGAAAGAGTAATTAATTCTTAAAGCTGGAATATCTCTCTTCTAAGGTATTTGGCTCTTTCCCCATTACTAAAAACATCCTCTTCTCAGGTTTCAAATGGTCCTTGTAAACATTTCATAGTAATTTCCCCCCTTGGGATGCTAAGCCAATATCAGCAAATATTGTTTCTGGGCGCAGCTCTGAGAAGAGGGGACTAAACTCTCCCCCGGCTGGGGCAGCGAGCTAAATTACAAACTCGGGTGCTGCAGCTGATACTGCCTTCCCCTCCTGCAAACAAATCCCCGTGCAGGCAAATCCACACGCCTGTTGTCTGAGGCTCACAACCCTGAACCCTTCCAGGAGCCTTTACGGACATGATTTGATCTGAACCACGCTCAGCAAGCAGACTTGCCACTGACACTGTTTCTTTTGATATTAAGAAGTCCAAAGGTCTCTTTAACCCTAAAAGATAGAACCGGCAGAAGCCCGAGGAGTGCAGAGATCATGGAGAAACCACAGCGACAGCAGCGTGGTATTGGCAGCCCCCTAGGACCTGAAGCAGGTGAGGAGGTGTTGCCTACCTGTAACACAACAGCAGGCAATAAATATGGATGTGATTAGGCTGATCTGGGTGAAAACAGATGGGTTGCACTCAGCTGCCGGCAAGGAAAAGGCCTGCTTGCCACCCTGTGATGCCCAGTGCCAGTGATGGGGGCAACTGCCCCCCCCCAGCCCCCAGGAGTTAGCACTGGGTCCTGCCCAGCAGCCAGGGGGGAACTCCCCTCACCTGAGACATCTCAGCAGCTTCTGAGCAAAGCATCCTCTACAGCCCATGAAGAGAAGGAGGCACATCTGAACATTTTGCTCCTCCACAGGGAGGAACCACCCGGGGTGAAGTCCCCATCTTGGTCAGCCCCCTCCCCAGTCTGTGCACCCCAGCAATGAGGAGACAAGTCCATGGTCCGTATTTCCAGTATTCTTCACCATCATTGAGCAGCCACATTTCCTCCACCCACCTCTGAACTGAGCTGGGAAAAAGCTGGCCCAGGCTTTAGACGCGAACTAACCACTCCATCAGCACAGGCAGGAGGGGCATTTAAGGATTTTATACCACAACCATGATTTTTTTTTTTACCCTTTCTCTCACCCCTTCATGTCTCAGACAGTGTATAGGGGCTAAAACGGAGAGCTTTGTTTGGGTTTATTGCATTCTTCAAGGTGCCCAGTATCCCATTCAAGTGGCAATGTCCCTGCAGATTAAGAGCGCTTTAAACACAGCATTGATCAAGAGGGAATTTTTCCATCTGTCCAAGTGCTGTTCACATATGGCCTATTAAAAGACCTCCTAATGGACCATTTCATGCCTGTTTCACAACAAGGCTTTGGCTGTTATTTAGAATGTGCAGATGAGCTACAGCACCTACTCTGTGTTAGGGGTTCTCCATCCCTCAGCCACCCAACATGGGAAAAGATGCCTGATCATTTTGAGGACCTCAAGAAAGAACTGGTGCTTCTGGAGGGAGCACAAGCAGGTGCAGTTCTGCAGGTGGCTTTGACTCCATTTCCCTTTAAACAGGTACCAGCAAGCGCAGAAGTGATTTGCTATTAAAAAGGTATATAAAACGTCAGATCTGGAGGTTTATGTAATTTGCTGGCACATAGCAAATGGATGTAGATAGATCATGACTTCTGGAGTCCTTTTAGAATTTAAATAGGAAGATACAAGCGTAACAGGTAGTCTGAGTCTCACGAGCCTATCTCATGCCAACGATCTTGGCGTAGAAGAGCCTGTATAGAAATAAGGGCTATTGATAGGAGGCAGAGGTCCGTGCTAATTCAGGCTCATACCTTGAAGATAAAATATGCATCTGATTGTTGAGGTGACGGCTAATTTTAGCTCTGGTTTTGAATAATGGAATAGTGTTATTAGTCTGATGTAAAACTGTCCATATTTCTTATGCAAAATTGCTATCTCAGTAGTGAAACAGCCTACTTTGATTTTGCCGAGATGCTAAAGAACAGCGGACAATAAATATGCATGCAATTAGGCTAATTTGAGTGAACAAAGATGTATTGCCTAATATAGATAAAATTCCAAGAACTCATGCACCAGATGCAGTGAATTGTTTTCCTTGGCTTTTGATTGATTCAGGGATTTCTGAGCAAGCTTGCTTAGAAGACGTTATAGCTCATTTGCATTTGTTAATGAGATGTTCAGATACAAAGCTGGTAAAATATAAGCAAGATCTGAAGAAGAGCTGAATTGTTTTAATCTGGGCAATGAGCTGTCTTGCTGCCTGCATCGTCCTCTTGCACAGTAAGGGGAAAACACTGGAGGAAACTGGCACTTCCATGGGTCCACCTCCACGTGGACACAGCAGAGAAGGAGAGGTAAGGAGAGGTCCCTTCTGCTCCCCGCCACGCTGCACAGACACGTGCCTCTGAGCTGCACAAAGGAAAATGGTAATTATTAAAGCTTATTATTTACATGGAGGTAACACAGTGGGCTCCACCTTTCACTGCTTGTTCCTTCCCTGGTCTTCAACGTCCTACTCGTAGGGAGCTGACTTAAAACCACAGGGGAGGCTTCCCCTGGCAATCGACCTTAAGTTTCTGTGGTTGTGCCCATGCTGCCGGCTGAAAGAAGGCTGATAACCAAATCCCAGCCCCAAGGCCCTGTGGACTGGTCCATATTCACTCTACTTAAATCTAATTGTCCCTAGATTAGCCAGGTCTACATGAAATAGCATTCGGTCCTGGGTCTCTTCTGGGCCCTCTGGGATACTCAGGTCCCTAATGACAATTTTTCTCTTTTTTTTTTTACCTTGCAGGTCAAAATATCCACAGTGATATGACAGCTGTGATTGACCCCATAGGAGTGGTGTTTTTATAATGCAAAACAGACTTTGTGTTGTGTTGCACAAGGCTTGTGGAGACGTTTTAGGGTGCAATGCCCAATGGGGTCCTGTTAAAGTTTCTGTGGAAGGAACCTAGCACTACCCTGTCCATAACGTCTTTTGGGGACAACTTGTGGGAATGAGCTGTTCCCAGAGCAGTGCCTAGGCACTGGCTCGGAGGGAGCTTGTTGGGGCCACCCAAGGCACAGCTAGGCAGTGACCTGTCAACTGGAGTGGGTGGTCAGAGGTCCACCACAAAGGTCCACTCCATGACCCTCCTCCAGTCCCCTGAAGAGACAAACCTGTCCACTCCAGTGAAGACCAGGATTTTCCCATATAGCTTGCCACTAATGTCGACAGTTTGACTCCGTTGTCTTTGACATTCCCCTTCATGTAAGGAAAGGCTGGTTTTAGACCTCTCCTAAGCCACCTCCTTGCTGGACTATCCAAACCCATGTCCCTCAGCATTTCTATGCAGATCATAGAATCATAGAATCGTAGAATAGTTTGGGTTGGAAGGGACATTTAGAGGTCATATAGTCCAACCCCCCTACAATGAACACGGACATCTTCAACTAGAGCAGGTTGCTCAGAGCCCCGTCCAACCTGACCTGGAATGTTTCCAGGGATGGGGCATCTACCACCTCTCTGGGCAACCTGTGCCAGTGTTTCACCACCCTCATTGTAAAAACTTTCTTCCTTATATCTACTCTGAATCTACCCTCTTTTAGTTAAAACCATTACCCCTTGTCCAATCTCAACAGGTCCTACTAAGAAGTCTGTCCCCATCTTTCTTATAAGCCCCCTTTAAGTACTGAAAGGCCACGATCATGCGCTCTAGGCCGCCGACCATCTTGACAGCACTCCAGTGGACCTTCTCCAGTTTCTCAACAACCTCTTGAACTGGGGTTCCCAACATGGGACAACATTCCTGGGGCAGCCTCACCAAAACTGTGTAGAAAGGGAATAATATCTACCCTCCAACTGCCAGCCACATTGCTCCTAACGCAACTCCAGTAGGTAGTTTGCCTGATTTGCAGTAAAAGCTCACCGAAGTCTCATAGTAAAGCTGAGGTCCTTTCCAGCATGGCTGTTATGTAGGCAGTAGGATGCCATCCTACATCAAAGCACAGGGTTTGCACTGCTTTTGTACTCTGTGGGGTTCCTATTGACCCTGGCCCCAAGTTTCTCAAGGTCCCTCTGGACTGAAGCTTTACCAGCTCTGCCAAATGGAGATGGATGCCATTGTTTCTAATGTGTTACCATCTGTAAATGTGCTGAAAGTGCCTTCTGTGTCATCAGCCTGGAGACTGATGAAAATATTGAACAATACCAGTTCCTGTGTCATTCCCTGGGGTCCTCTGTTCATCACTGGCTGCCAGATGGCCCGTCACAATATTGATTACTATTCTTTGACCTAATGGTCCAGCTAATTTTCTGTCCATCGAATAATTTGTTCATCCAACTCATATTTGCCCAGGTTTTGCATGAAAAGGCCGCAGGAAACTTTCCAGTTGTCAGAGCTGCCCCTGATCACTGTGAGTTTCTGATGATGGACAGCAGCCATGAAGTCAGATCAGCACCCTCAGGTGAATCCCATCCGCTTACCTGGACCTGAACACTTAACAGTAGCCCCTCATTTATTGCACCTGCCATTGGTTGTCCCTCTCTTTCCAAACCATGCTGGACATGTAAGGTGTAACAACAGGCTCTGCCCATGAAAACCTATGCAAAAAAGGCATTGAATATTTTTGTCTTTTGCTTATCATCTGTCAGTGTCAGTGGGTTGTCTCCCCCATTTATTAGTGGGCACACAATTTCTCCAAATTTCCTTTTGCTGCTGACATATATGTAACATCTCTACATGTTTGTCTTTGTCCCCAGCCAGTCTAAGCTCCAGCTGGGCATTCTCCTTTCTGATTTCATCCCAGAGTGAATGAACAGTGCTTGCATGCTCCTTTTTGTTGCTTGCCCGTGTTTCCAATTGTTGTTACCTCTTATTTTGCATGTCAGTTAATTGAGAAGATACTTGCTTAGACAAACTCCTGATCTTTCTGCACAAGGGGATGGTTTGCTCTTGAGCTGTTGTTTTCATAGCCATTGGGCCACAGTTACTCTTCTCTGACCTCCCATGCCTTCAGCTGGGCTTAGGGTAGTAGGTCACAAGCACTCCTCCTTGGGATCCCACCTCCAGACTGCAATCCCCCATCCATTTGCACTTTGAGCCCACGGCACCAGCTAAGATCTCACCTCATTTCTGAGGACCACAGGCTTCATGCTGAGGAGCCCTCCTGCCCTCAGGTATTTCCACAGCTCAGCTCCCTCTTAGCAGCGCTTGTCTTCTCTCCTCCACATCAGCTGTAGAGAAGGCAAGAAGTAATGGATCTAAGTTGCAGCATGGGGATTTAGGCCAGAAATCTGGACAGTTAGCTCTGGAAAAGGAGCACAGAAACCCCATAAAATCTCACCCTTCAGAATTTTTAAGAACAGGCTAGAGATGTATATAAAAAAGAAGAGGGCAGTAGGGTTAGGTGGTCCTGCTCTGGGGCTGGCAAAGTTGGACAAGTTCCTGAGCCCTGCTCAGCCCTGACTTTCTGTCATCTCTTCAACGTACTATCTGCTTTGTTCACCTGTGAGTCTCTGCCCATTTCAGCAACTTTCTCCACACGGCCAGATCTTCAAGGGCCCTTCCCAACCTTCCCATTTTCCAGGCTAAATAAATGCATTTCATTCCTTCACTATCAGGAGCTCCATCTCTTCATGTTTTGAAACATGATGGAGCCACGCAAGTGGATGCATGTGAGAGCACAAGCTCCTTGGAAAAATGGCCCGTTATCCTCCCCTGGGGGGCTGAAGGCTGACCACCGACCCATCAGCCGGCCTTCCCCGAGCACCCAGAGAAGCACAGGGAGGGTGCGCTGCTGAGCATGAACGGGATCTGGAAAAATAAAACAGAACAAGTTTCTCCCCAGCATGGCTGTCCCCCTCCCCCCGGTGTGGAGATTACTGCTGGGGGGGGATGGATCTGGCATAAAAAGCCGAACGAACACCAGACTTCCACATTTCCTAATAAAATCAACCTATTCCTTGGTGAGTTTATGCAATCTGCAGTTTTACAGCTCCTCAAAAGTGGTTTATAAAAATATTAACCCACGGGTGTTCACCGCTTTGTTTTAGTTTCCAGTGAACTTTCAGGGTTTGCTGCAAAATTGTAGGCAAGGTGGGATCTAGTTTTGGGATGGTATTTTGCATACTGCAAAGGGTGAGGGAAAGGAAAATGATGTCTCTTTTGTGGGGCAGGTATTGTACGTATCACAGCGCGCACTCAAGCAAGGAAATTATGGACCCTACAACACAACTGCTGTAAAAGTTCAGAGCATTTAATCAGCACTTAAAATGGGGAAACCTCATCAGGCGTCCTGCAGTTTGTCAACAACAATTTTTGTCCTAAGGACACTTTAGAGCAGCAGACTCCTTAATGAAAGATTTCCCGAAGGGAATGGAAACTTGGAAGGCTTATATTTCTTACATTTCTCATATTTCTGCTCTGCTCCTGACCATAAGCTCTGTATAATCTACCTACAAGCAGGCAAACTGAGGGATTTTGTTACTGACAAACACTGACAGTGTTTCTTGTACCTGAATAATAAAGACAGATTTGTGTAGCCATTGCTGCTGCTCTCAAGAAAATGAAGTGTTCCTCAACAGAAACCCTCCACGAAGACAAGCCAGACTTCTTTTCTTATTCATTTTTCTAAATTATTTCTAATGTTATGTATTTTTGCTTTCAGAGTACAAGTTCCATGGTGTGACTTGGACTAGGTGATCATTGTAGGTCCCTTCCAACTGAAATAGTCTATTCTATTCTATTCTATTCTATTCTATTCTATTCTATTCTATTCTATTCTATTCTATTCTATTCTATTCTAAAACCAGACTTCTGCTTAAAAACCCTTGGGTCCTGGAGATGACTCTGCTGTTATTGAAGGCTAATTTCTAGCCTTCACATACGGAAAGAAAAGTGATGGGCTGTGATCTAACGTGACCCAGAGGCTCAGAAAATGAGAGGGCATCCTGAGGTCCAAAGCTTATTTTTTTAAATTGTATGATTTTAAGTCAATCTACTGATGTGGAGACAGAAGAAGGAAGGAGGGAGGATGGCTTGCTGTGATTTTTTCCTTTCTCCAGCTTTTCTGTACTTCAAGGAAAAGGCCATGAAACCCATGGGGCTGAGCTGGGAAAAGCAGTGTCAGCAGAAGTCATCAGTTCATAGAAACCTGGGAGCTACGGCTCTTGAGAGAACGCTCCTGCGAGCTCCAGACAGGGCCTGGCTGGGCTTTGGGAAAGGAGCCACTGATTACTGTGCATCACCCTGCTTGCTTTTCTGTTGCCCTTTTCTTCCTCCAGGATTGCTGAGCCCCTTGATTCATCCCTTATGCTCCAAGAAAATGTTGCTCACCAGGGACTTGGACAGCTTTGTTTAATCTTCCTGGGGCTGCGCTCGGAGGGTTGAACAAGTTGTTACCAGCAACAACTCTAATTTGAACCAGGCCCTTGTTGCTATCAATTAACAGCGGGCAGAGGGTCATGCTCAGCTGGGAGAGCCAAAGCAGGCGGCCAAGGAAGGAAACCTGAAGGAACCAGAAACCTTGTGGGCATGAGCCTGAGCTGGGAGTTGCTGCCTGGGAGAGGTTGCATGGAGAAGGACAGGAGCTACTGGCACCATCTTAGCACTGACTCAGAGAAATAAGCCTCTAAAGAGGATGGAATGTGGGCATTTGTCCTGTCTCCTAAAACAAGCTCAATAAGCACCATAGGGATCGATGACATGGGAACAGCCATGGGAGGCTCTTATTCCAAGACTACTAGGGTCCATCCCCACCAGAAGTTTATAACACTCAGAAAAGTCTTATTTGCCATCACGCACAGGCTAAACCCGAGCCCGGGAATCACAAGGCCCCTGAGCAGGATGTATCGCTGCAGCAGGGAGTACCCTTGGCTGCGTGGTGGCCCAGCATGGGCATTTTACTGGTTGTCCCCAACCTCACAGAGGCCGGCATGTGGCAGCCCAGGCCAAGCACAGAAGAGGGAGCACAGGAGAAAGTCACAAGGTCTTTTGAAAAGTAAAGGCTGGGTTTTTTTCCCTGTTTTCCAGCATATAATAAATAAATATTCTCATCTTGCTAGCATTATCTCCGTAACGCCTAGCTATGCTGGTTTTGTGTGTGCAATAACATTGTGTTAAATGTCTGCTGAGTTCTATGTATGCACAACATTTCCTGCTGAGCTTCTGATCAAGCAGAGGCACTGGCTCCAGGCCTGCTGAGGACAACCTCCTGGTCCTCTGCAGCCCAGCTGCACTCCCTGCCTGTCCCGGTCCCCATCCCTGTCCCTGCTCTCCTTGCTGGGATGCTGGCTCCCCTCTCTGCCCTCTCTTTGTGCCAGGAGTGTGGTCAGCACCCTTCCAGCCCAGGCAGGGCTGGGCGCCCTGTCCTCCTGTCATTCCCCAGCGTGAGCTATTGGGGTGGGGGTGTTTGTTGCGGAGGTTGGTGTGGGTTTTTTTTCCCTGGAGAAGGAGGTGAACAGAGGAGCTGATGGGTCAGCAGGTAATTGGGTTTGTCTCTGCTACAGTGGCCTAAATGGGTGATGGATGGTCCAGCCAGGCAGGAAGGAGGTGCTGTCGTTCCCTGCTAACACATCTGCTGGGGTTTTTTTTTCTCCAGAAGCCCCAGTTGCGTTAGGCAACCTCAAACACCGCGTTTCCAGCTCCTGTGTGCTTGGCCACTCCTCCAGAGCCATCTCTGATACGTAGCTGCCGCCTGGTTTTGACAGGGCTGGGCTCAATGCCTGCAGAGCCCAGACTTGTCTCGTTCTGTCAGTAGGACACAGTGGCCCAGGCACCTGGGCTGCTTCAGTTTGCCCTCCAGAAATTTCTTCTGGGCAGATGAGGAGAGAATGTGAGTGATTTGCTGCTTTAGCTTCCCACAGATTACTTTGAAGACATCAGTCAAGTTGCAGCTGGCTTGTGGCTTTTAAGAAAAGTGCCAGGAGATTTCAGCAGCGTGGCTGCTGATGCTCAGCTGAGCCAGAGAAGCTGGGAGAGAGAGTGAGATAAAGCGGGAAATGCTGCCCTGGGCTGTTTCACCATCGC
This sequence comes from Pluvialis apricaria, assembly GCA_017639485.1. Taxonomy (NCBI): domain Eukaryota; kingdom Metazoa; phylum Chordata; class Aves; order Charadriiformes; family Charadriidae; genus Pluvialis; species Pluvialis apricaria. The sequence continues at coordinate 23,530,316 of CM030007.1, forward strand.
TTCCCTGCAGAGGCAAACACCACACATCCTCTGACCCCATTTTCTCACTCATCTGCTCACTGCAAACGCTCTGCAAGGACACCACGTGTGGTGAGTGGCACTGGGAGAAACTTCTTCAGTTCTCGAGCTCCCCTCTGCCGTTCTCTGCTGACTCAGCTGCCGCCAGGAGCAGGCATTGATCATGGCACTGGCCACCACAGCCGTAGGGGGGTGCGTGTGTCAGTTCCCGGCACTCTCCACCCCCTGCGCTGTGTCCTTACACAAGTGCTGAGGAAGATGCTTGACACAAACATTTTCCACTTAAAGCAATGAAACAGCCTTGATGACATCGTTTGCCAAGCAGCTGCAGATAAACAGAGAGGTGTTGTTTGGTTTTGGTTTTTTTTGGTTTTTTTCCCTGCAAAACGGGGCTACATATTGTTTTCCTCCTACCAGACCCATGCATACCCGACACCAACACCCTGCTCAGTGCTGGGGGAGCTGAGGGTGCCTGGGGCATGGAGGGTGTGATGGGGGCTGTAATGGCTACGCCGTTCATCTCGCCTGGTGGGTAATGTCAGTAATAACACAGCTGGTATGCCGATACACCCACACGCCGCAGGAGGATTTGGCTTCTTTCTTTCGTCCTCGTAAGAAGCTCAAGCAACTGGTTGAACTGGACTGTCAAACCTGCTTCAGTCTGCTTCTGTTTGCAAAGCAAAACCTCCCAAACCTCCACACAACCCGTGGGAAGGAAAATTAAGTGGGAGGGATGGGCCAACGGGCCCCAGGAAGGTACTTTTCACAGCTTTTACTTTCTACCTGTTGAAATTCTGATGTTCCTAAGCGGATGTTTTGCCTTTCCAACATCCAGACTACTCTGGCATTTGAGCTGCTAAAATCAGAGCCAACTGCTTTACAAAATGGTAGTGAATTTTTTTCGGTCACCCTGGATTGCTCATCTTCCCCGCCTGCTTCGCTGAGCAGTCGGCCTGCGAATCATGGTGCCAAACTTTGTGGGTGCAATGCCTTTAACCCTGGAGGCCCCCGATACGCTTTGCAGAGAGACGTTCTGATGGTATTGCATCATTCCTGAATATTGTTCTCTGTAATAAGAGCAGAATTATATCTTAGAGCATGAAATCTTACCACTTCTCAAGGCTGCTTGAGAGGTAAGGCATTATTTTACTGTCTGTGGTATCTGACCTTTAGAAAAGCACAGAAGGTTGTACTGGAGGCAAGAGCCACCGTGAAGACCTAAGTGCCAAAATGAAGGTTTTATTACAAATGTATTCCTACATCTTCTGTAAAGATTTATTTTTGTATACACATAGATAAATTTCAGTTTGCACTTAATATGCTTTCTCATTTTTTATTATTTTCAGATTACTCCCACATACAGTCTGATAGCTATGCCGTGTCTTCTTGCAGTCACTGTTTGACTGCATCATGAGCATCTCTGTTGTGTTCACAGCCATGCGTAGAAGGGAACTGAAAAGTCAGGGTTTGACACAAAGAGAATATCAGAGGATGGGTACATAGGCCAGCTCTTTTTCTTTTTCTTTTTTTTTTTTTTTGAGAAAATTGCCTTTATTTTTCAGGAACAGCAAAGTGGTAGTGGTTCTTTTATGAGAATACAAGTAAAAACAATTTCACTGATTATGGTTACGAATGAGACCCGAGAAAAACAACCTTTAAGTATAAACCTGTTTTCATGCTACTGCTCATTTCACAAAAGCTTGCTGAGTCGGGCGCTCTTTCTGGCAACCTGAGGGGGAGAGGGATTACATATTCCACACCAAGATGACAGAAAATGCTTTAAATGTTTAGCTTGTTTTTCTTTGAGAACAACTAAATCTTCATTGATTTTTCTGGAGATCAAAGCTCAACATACATAACTGGAAAGAACAGCCCCAGGAAGAGCAGAAAAAAAATGCATGATACTTTACATTGATTTAGCCATTATGTTCTACTGGACAAATGGAATATAGCAAGAAGAGCCATTACACATAGTTGTTCCCAAAGGTGGCCTTGATATTTACAAGTACTTACACACAATTACAGCTTCGAGTACAGGAGAAAGTGGCAGAGCTCTGCCCTTCCCTCTTTAAGTCATAAAATTACACACAGTACTTCTTAGTCATCCAAAGGATGCCACAGAGGTGGGAAAAGCATCACTATGTTCCTTTTTCTAGGGGAGGTACTAAAAGGATGGAGAGAAAAAGCCCTAAGCAGATACAAAGAAGAAGGAGGAAGGCTTTTCCACACAGAAGAGATTTTCCTCCAGGTCTCACTGACTGCCGGCAGCTGAACTTTCTAAAAACCTCTGATTCCCTGTTCCTGGAGAACACACTCAAATTACTGCCTGAGGCACCAAAGAAGAAGTCAAGGTTCAAACTGGGGTTCACCATTTCCAGGCTTGACATTTTGGGCAGTGGAGCATGACCAAACCAGTCAGCTGCTAAAATGTTTCTCCTGAACAGAAGGAAATGTTATATATGATGGTTATTTAAGGTGCATTCAGTGATTTTAGAGGGAGACTTGCCACCAACAGATTCTCATCTCACTTTTTGTTCCCAATGGAGAAGGGACAAACTCAAGTTGCCTTTGACTTGATAAAAATATATTTAGAAGTCAGGAATGGGAAACACTGCACATGTCTCCTTAAAGAGCAATACATTTGCTTTCAGCCCAGAACGCCTGGTAAGTCCTATTTAGAACTGAATTGCTGCTTCTCAAACTTTTACGCCCATAACCTCACCTCTATTTGTACTTGATTCATTTGCATGCTTTCAACCCTATCCTACTTCCAGGGTCATGAGTGAACTTCATATCCTACTTCAGGTGATCATGAAACTTTTTGGATCTGGAAGTCTAAGGATATGCTAATGGCCTGAGGATTGACCAGCCATTCATGTACCAAATACCCAAAGTCTGCATGGCTTTGTCCATACTTCTAAATACAGTGGAGACTAGACTTGTATTTCTGGAGGCTAAATACTGCTGGAGACGGACTCCCAGCCTCACTGCCACGCTGCTCTGGGTGTTCACACTGCTCAGGGCTAGTCCTTCTGTAGGAGATTTCTCTTGGAAAGAGCTAGTTGAAGAGATCCAAATTGGAGCCAGGGAGTGAGCTCAGAGTGTGGACAACTGTGCGGGTGATCCAGTGCTTCAGCTCTCTCCCTGGCTCTCCTTTACTCAGTGTAGGCGCATCCTTTAAGACTGCTTGCTCTTACACTTTTAGTCCACTTGTTTATGTGTTTTTCATGTGTTTTTCACACAAAAAAGTGTGGGCTTTGGCCAGCAAAGATACCTGTTTCTTAAACAAAGGTAGGAAGTTCTTGCTCTAGCTCCCTTGTCACGGGGTCATGGACATGGACAGCCTGTGCTAGGTGTAGTCTGGTAAGAGTCACTTATACTTGAGTGGAAGTACCACTGGGGTTCAATTTCTGCCTGGTTCGCAAAGGAAAGGGGTGGACAAAGGAGGTCCGAGACGACTACCTGTCCCATCTCCTGACTGACCCTATTCAACCATGCCCCACTCTGTAGACGACACCTGAGAAGGAAGGGATGGATGGATGGATGGATAGATAGATAGACAGACAGACAGGCAGACAGACAGATAGACAGACAATCTGTTTGATGTGTTAAATATCTGAACTGCCCTGTTCCCTGGGTTGCTTTCTGTCCTTCGTAGCAAATCTTTAGAACAGAGCAGCAGAAATACTGTGAGCTAAAGCTGTCAGAAACATGGTAGAAGACGAGGAGGGCTAAGATAATGTCAAGTGATGGACATGTTGATCACAATTGGCTTTGAGGTTGAAAGGGATACCACCAAATGCATGGTATGACTACAGTGATGCCTGGATCCAGTCTCCAGGACTTTCTCTCTTGTCGGCAAGTTCCACCAAACTCCATTTGACTCAATAAAATCAATAATTGCTGTCCATGGCAGTATCTCATGCATCCACTGTTTTGCTACCAGTGCTTCTGCAGGTATTTCCCTGTAATACACCTGCACTGCACACTTGCTCCCCTCTCTTTTCCAGACACCCTCTTTCCATAAGCAAGGCATGAGGACTGTACCTTTGCTAAAACAGTACCTGCTTCGTTCTGGGGACGTTTGCAGGGTGAGCGTCAGGACACTGGGTATCACCTCACCGTTGCTCAAGGACTGTATTTAAGTTCAGGCCCTTGCCCATGGTCCCTGCCTGAGCTCCGTTGCAGGCATGCCTTTGCCTGGCCACGTCCCCTTCGGAGCCCTTGCTTCTGCCTGACAGCCAGTGCACACACTCAGGACACGAAAACAAGAGGAGGCCAGGATCTTTTGACCTGTGTGCCAATGTAAAGTATTTGCAAGTCTGTGGAACAAAGAGTCATCCTACGCTTTGTCCCCATAATGGTCCCCTTCAATTAACCACACTGGATCCTGTGACATCCTAACTTATGTAATTGCCTGAAGGTATAGCTGTAGGGCTGCACGCTACCGAGCTGCCGCTCCTCTGCCGCAGTAGTGGAATTCTGTTTTTGTTGGACCACTGTGCGATAAAGGCTTCATTCACTCTGTAGTGCTGTTGTTCCCTTCCAAGTGGCTCTTATGTTTCCTCTCCCTTATTGCACTGCTGCAAGATCTTTATTATGGTGAGCTAAAATAGAACTAACTCATTGTTTGCTAACAACTCCAGTGTTTGTGAGGCAGCTGCACGCTTACTCTCCATAAAATAAAGAAATCCCATCATTGTGGGCCTGGCTTTGCCCTCTCTGGAGCCAGTAGGACTTTGTTTTGGTATGAGTTAAGCCTCAGATGCAGAGGCTGATACCAGCAAAAGAACAAGCCCAGCTTTCAAAAGTATCGTATAGGATAGACAGAAGCACAGTTCCTTCAGAGCTGGGTATTGGGCATTCTGGTCAGTGGGCTTGATCTTGACGTTCACAACCATGGGCTTGCCCTCCCAGAGATGATGGTGCTAATTAGCATGTTTTACCTGCTGGAAGCCAGTCTCTGCTGTAGAAGAGCCCCAATGTGGTTCATGAGCAAGCAATTGTACCTGATGTTTTATGAAACTGTAGTAAGTCTATCATCACAACTCTGCTGAAAGGAGCATTGGGCAGGCAATGACAAAGCCAGAGGAATTGCCTGGTCTAATTCTGCAGGGCACAACTTCAACTGCAGCCGATGGTTTTGGGGTTTGTTCCCTCTCCTGCCAGTGTCACCAGCTGTAATGTTTCTATGCCAAGCTATCAATCCCTGTTGATTTGTATGGTTGGCCACTGCTTTGGGCAGTGATGTCCTGAGTTTCCAGGCTGGCTTCTCAGGCTCCTAGATATCTATAAATTCCAGATGAATGACCTTTATGAGTATATAGTGGATCTGCTGCTTCCCTGACATTGGAAACCAATTGTGCCAGTGTTGGTATATTGAATGGTCTGAGACAAGACCCTGACAGTGTTGTCTGAAATTATTTTAAATAGTCTAGTAAAGCTAAACAAATTTTGGATAGGACATCTAGATTTCCATCAAGTTTTTAGTTATTTCATCAGACTTAAGTCTACTATACTGATTGCAAAGCAAGCCAGTTCATTGTTTTGATTGATTTGGTTTGGTTCGTGAACAGCATGTGGTTTTGGAGGGGCCTCTGTTTTTTAAGGAATGCTCTGTGTTTGATAACTTCTCCTCCTGGGCTGCATCCTCCAGTCACTGTTACCAGACCTGCACCAGTTCGCACACAGCACCTGAGGAAATGACCCGGTGACTCCTGGACAAGGAATCTGGCAAGGTTTTGCTCTCAGCTTCCCTAGTGCATCTCTGCCCACATGGTATTTTTGCTGTAACTAAGTGTAATTCGCAATAAATATCTGCTCAGGTATAAAACAATCACCACCTCATAAAAGGTCTCCAGTCAAATTGCCCATGTTTGCGTGGGAGTGTTTTCTTTTCCGCTGGCAAAGAGTCCTTATAAGGAGTAATAACACTGAAGAATCTGTAAAAGAAAAATGTTTATCAAAGGTTTACTATTTCACAGGTTTTACTGTAGAATCATTTACGCAAAGCTGTGAGTCACAAGCTGAAGTTCAGTGTCTGAAATTGCTGGCAGAGTGAATGAATTTTGTGCATGACAAGGAGATCAGTAATCTGCATGCATTACAGTCAATTCATAATTGCTTTAAAATCACATGGCAAATGATTATAATGAGGACAGGAGCTGTTAAAATCAAGAACAAAAGAAGGCCAGAATCTGAAGCTATTTACTGCTACTTTTCCCCTCCTTGAAGATTTATGAAAGACGTCCTAACTCCTAACTGAAAAGCACAATAAAAATCATCAGTGCCCCTTCCAACTGCTGCAACATCAGTAAGTTTAGCAGAAATGTCTGTGAAGTGCAACATCTACTCATGGTACATGTCACAGGGACCTAGGCATAAAGACCCAAAACAGACAGTCTGGACTGCACTAACTTCATTGTCCTGCCTGGATGGTCGAGCCTACCTAGCAAATTGAAACGACCTCTATCTGCACCCGGGGTGTGCAATATCTATTAATACAGACCATCCTCTAAGGTGTTCTCTCTCTAGTGGCAGGGAGCAGAGTTGTCTGCGTGTAAAGGGAACAACTCCATGGTTGAAAGATGCCTTAGGAAAGTACATGTCATTCTTGAAAGAGGTGACTATCCATCAGCCCCTCAGACTGGAGGAGGACTGAGACCGCAGCTAAGTGACTAGAAAACACAGAACAGGATGAAATCTTGAAGAGAACGTTTGGTGATAGAGGTGAAAACCAACACCCAGTTCTCCCCCTCGCCTCCCGCGACAGTGCGGACAGTGATCAATTACTAGTCAATGGGTTAATGCAGAAGTGATATAAGAATGAGCTCAGCCTGTTTAAGTCTCTACCACCCAGCTGTAAGCTCTCACCACAGCGCCCGTCTCGCTGGTGGCACAGAGACACAGTCCCTTCCTGCAAGGTGCTCAGTGCCCCAGGACACGGTGGGAGACGGCAGATCTCTTGGCAAGGTGTGGAGCTGAGGGAGACACTAGGACAACCTCGGACACATGCCAGGTAGCGATGCAGCACATCAGCAGCTGAAAGACTGCCCAGCGTTTTGAAGTCAGCAGAGCAAAGACAAGTTTTTAAGGGGGACTTCATTGCAAGCTGGGGCTGTTGCCTCTGGGTGTTTGTGGTTTATCCATGCGTGGTGGGCAGGATGGGAGGCAATGCCCACGCGAATCGGTGGGCTGTGGAGCAGCGCGGCCCCATCGCTGCCAGCCAGCAAGCTCCCCCAGCCCCATGGGAGTGAGAAACTTTCTGAAGATAGCTCTGCGCAGGAGAAGGATGCTGACTCCTAGTGCGTAGGCATAACTGAATCAAAGAAGTGAACTCACCCAGTTTACGGCAGCTGGTACAGATCATTATTTAACTGAATCAGAGCAGAGGAAATGCTTCCTAGCCCATAAATCCAGATGAACCTGATTAATCCCCGGGAGATTTTATTATCAAGAGATTATATTTACTCTTCATTTGAGGATTTGTTTGAGGGTCTTTTTTGGCAAGGTCAGCTGTTGTGCTGAGCCTGCTTTCTCACCTCTCTAGCTATCTCTAACACTATGTGCACTTTGTCATGGACACGTGGCACAGAGGTGCTGCTTTGGCGATGTCAGTCCAGGGACTGAGGCCATGGGCTAAACCCTGCCCGAGAAGAGCAGCATTGCCCACCCCACTGCTGGTCCTAGAGATGCCAAGATTTTGGTACCCCAGCTTCGTTTCTGTTCTTAACCACAACCTCCATCACAAAAATATGCCCAAGAGATGTTTTCTCTTCACAGATGAGACAGAAGTCACATAAGCACGTGGCTGCTGCTGCCAGAAAAACACGAGTCTTCTAGCGGGGAGGCTGCTGAAGTCCCTCAAACTAGGAAGTTTTCTCTCTTCTAATGATTCCTGGATAACACAGCAACCCCTCTTACCTGCTAGCCTGCAGTGCACATGAGAATTGCTTCAGGGCCCCTCTAAATGTATGCTAAGAAGAGATTAACCCAAGGAAGGGCTCTTGTCTCTCTTTGTGAGGCTCTGACTAGGAGGACTTTCTCCAGGTGACATATGCTGTACCACACCATCTTTTTGCTCTCAGAAAGCCGAGGAAGGCAATGCTCCTGCCAGGTTTCCTCTTCCTTCTGCTATGCCCTCTGTAGTGAGGGAATGGGAATGGCTAATTCATGCCTACATGAGGCTGACTCCCTTCTTTTCCTAGAATTAAGAACACTCCTCAGATGTTTTGGTAGAGAATTTAATAACCTTCCTGAATAGCACAAGGAGCTCCAGGGCCTGGAGGCATCATATTTAATACTAACAATCAAGCACGTTGTCATGCCCAGATTTAGCATCCCTGTCAGCCACACAAGAACTAGAGAAAAGAAACTTCAGTAGGATCAGTGCATTTTCACTGATAACAAATGCAGACACCGCAGAATCCAGACTGGTCCTCTTTCAAGAGGCATGTGCAAGTCACTGCAGCTGTTCCCAGGATATGAAGTGTTTGGAGTGATGCCCAGAGGTCAAGGTGCCTACGCTCTGACACAGCTCAGCAGCAGTGAGGCTGTGTAATGTGCCCGTCTTGGCAGACGCAGCTGATTTGATGACTGTGGAGACAATGCCAGTTAGGAAGAAATATATGGCTGTCAATCACCAGTGTGAAACCAGATGTTGCGAGCTTTTATTTGTGGCTAGCTGGTGGATCAAGTGACAAATACTTCATCTGCAGGAATAAGAGAGTTTGGCATACAGCTGTTTCTTCTGACATGGCAAGGAAGAAGGCTCATGTGTCTCAATTAATTGGTTAAGTGCAGGATAAGGGTAAGGAGCAATGGACCTGAGATGAAAACCGCAAAGTACAAAGAGGCAGTTTGGATTCCAGGTGTTTTGAATTTGCACATTTGTAAATAATTAAGATGATCCTTAAGGGGTTGTGATAATGTTTTTTTTTATTTCCCCAGCCAAATATAAAATGATCTGGCTTTTAGTTTAGCCTTTGCAGGCATATCATGCTCTGCAAAACCTTCAAGCGCAAAGCTGGAAGGGTCCTATGCAAAGGCTCCAGAAAGTAAATCCCCTGGGTCAGCTCACGAGCCAAGTGGTGGGCACAGCTGTGGGCAGCTGGGCATGAACTCACCTTTCTGCTGTCATCTGGGGGCTCTGAAGGTAGTTCAAAGTCGCGTGTCCTAAAGAATCACTGCCTGGCTGGTTGCTCATTGCTGGGATCACATGCTTATCATTTAAGACCAGAAAGGCTTTTTCCATCATGGTCTTATCAAAGTCCTTATGTGTGTTTCTCAAGCCCGTCTTGCAAGCCAGACTTGATGCATCACATTACGTTACAGCTCTTGTGCTTGTTTCTTCTATTCTTTTCCCCAGGTCTAAAACACGATTAGTCTCCAATGAGGCGGGATAGTTCTGTAAGAGGGAAATAGTAGTCTAGGGCAGCTTTAGTGTTTTTTTTGTTCTTTTTTTTTTTTTTTCCAGAACTCACAAGCTTATATGGGACTCTGTTCATCTATTGGAGACCAACAATCAGCAAAACAGACACAGGTGATGAGTTTTACCATGCTATCTATACCAGGCAGGTACTTGTGAGGTCTATCCATGTTGCCACGTTTCCAGCATGCATTTGGAGCCACTGGAATTTTGTTTCCTTCTAGAAAGAAACAGCAACAGGCACTATAAATGAATGGGATGGGATATCTACATCCCACATGACAGCAGGTTAGCAAAGATTCAAAGGGGTTTCCTACAATCTCAGCTACATCCTTCAAGTCAGGTCAGTGCGGCTCAAGCAAACTGGTGCAGGGTATATCGTTATTCAGAGGGACTTTAAGGCTGTGATGGGCTGAGGAACAGGGAAGGAAGGAAGCAGCAATACATGCTATGGAGCACTCTTCAGAAGCACTCTTCAGCAGCTGAACCTTGAAGACTGAATCTGACTTTATTCCCTGACTTGCTTTCAAGAGGGGAGCAGACGGCTACAAAAATGAAAGCCAAAAAGAAGCCAGACTGGAATAGGTCTAACACGGTCCATAGGACCACTGGGTGTCAGAGTGCAGATGGACCCTCACTGCCGGAGAGTGGGTGAAACATCAAACATCACGGAGATATTTGACAAGGGCCACATCTCATAGAAAAGTTATCCTGCAGATGTTCCTAGCGCCTCTTCATACTTGGCATGTAGAAGAAGATTCCCCAAGGATATCGATTATTAACCATGCCAGGGGACAGACACTCAAAAGGAAATTCCTGCCCAAAGCATCTTCAGTTGTGGAGGAAGATGTGAGTCCGGTTGTTTATTCAATAGGCACGTCATTAGAAAAAGCACACTGCTGAAATGGCTGGGTTGCTTTATGCAGCATCATGCATTATTACTTTGAGTTATACAAACTTAAAGTTAACTTCTCTGCCTCCTGCCAGCAAGCTTTCCAGTCTCACATACCAACACAGTTCATGTGCAGGGTAGATTTATTGAATTTCTCTCAGCTAGCGACTACCCAACCTCATTTGTTTGAGTCTTAGGTTTTCCTTGGGTGGTAAAGGCACAGATTACAGTTTTGAAGAATGTTTAAGCAATTTCCAGGAAATAGATGCATATCTGGACGTGCTCTAGCGTTACCTAAATGGTCTTTAAGAAATAGGCAGCAGATGTTTTAAGACAGAAAACCCCAGCATTTCACAAACAGTCTCAAGTTCTGTTTATTTAAAAAAATGTACTTAATAACTCCATTGTGAGCGTAATCATAAATAAAGTAAACTGGATGCATTTGCTATGACACTTTTAGCTGGAACTCTTCCGGATTTTGTTTTCTTTGGAGTTCAGCGAGAGCTGAAGACCCAAAAGGTGACCTTCATAATTCATTAATCATCACAAAACACTTCCTTGAGGGAAAGAAATATGAAAGGTATGTGCAGTGCTGAAAGAGGGTGGCTTGCTTCACAGGAGATTTGAGAGTCTGGGCTCCCAGCCAGAGGATGATTTTTTCTTATGGAAAAGGTCCATGCAGCCCCCATGTGCATGGTGGGTCCATCCAGCCTGGTGTGCACGGTTGTTTCCCCTCTGCCCTGCCTCCTTCTCCCAGCCTGGCACCTCCTGCTCGCTCTGCAAGGGTCAGGGCTCACCTCTTGGCAGCTCAACTGAAATGGAGGGGACCCCGGCTTGGCTTGTTACTCCAGCTATGGCTTAGCTCTAACACTGTCACCTCCACCAGTGACTGTCCTTGCCCTGCTCTTCATCAGCCAGTTTCCAGCACAGCTCCTCTTCTCCTGGGCCTCCTTTTGGTCTCTGGCTACATCTATGCAACTGTCCCCCTAGAAAGGGACAGGACAAGGGCTTTTCCACCAGCCTGCAGCTGTCCTGGTGGGATACTTAGCAGAACACTGCCTGATGTGATTTTGGGCCCTGGCAGGTACCCCTCTATGCAGCAAATGCCTGGGCGCGGTTCAGCTCCCAATAGATGCAATGCACATATAGACCCAATGGATGGTATGGATCTATGCCTTAGCTGTAGGTGAAGGCAGGTAAGACGAGCAAATGCAAACTGTGCTGTGCCACATGCCCTCAAAGGCTGGAGAACAGGCTGGGAACACGTTCGCTTCACATGTACAGTTGCAGTTAATGGGGCTGTGGTGGGTTGACCCTGGCTGGATGCCAGGTGCCCACCAAGCCACTCTATCACTCCCCTCCTCAGCAGGACGGGATGGGGGAGAAAATAAGATGGGAAAACAAACCTCGTGTGTCAAGATAAAGGCAGTTTTAACAGAGCAAAAGTGAATGCCATATGCGTAAGCAAAGGAAAACAAAAGATTTATTCTCTACTTCCCATCAGCAAGCGATGTTCTCCTTTCTCCTAGCTTTTATTGCTGAGCAGATGTCATATGGTATGGATCCTTTGGTCAGTTTGGGTCAGCTGTCCTGTCTATGTCCCCTCCCAAGATCTCGCCCAGCCTACTGGTAAGAAGGGAAATGTTGGAGACGCAGCCTCGATGCTGTGCAAGCACTGCTCAGCGGTACCCAAAACACTGGTGTGTGTTATCAACACCTGTCTAGCTACCAATACAAAAGAGAGCACTATGAGGGCTGCTATGGGGAACATTAACTCCACCTCAGCCAGACCCAGAACAAGGGTCCATCCTTCTGTGCTGCCCTTATACTTGGTTGTTCTTAAGACAAGCAGGGACAACCTGTTCTGGCACAGAAGATACTAATGGAACAACCAGGCATCTCAGAAGAAAACTTATTTGGCCTCTTGGGCTCAATAACACAAGACTCCTGAGATCTCAACTCATGACACAACAAGCCTGACAGAGGGAAGAGGCCAGATCTACCATCACCTTGGAGGTAAGACTGCCCTTGTGCTGTGTACAGATGTTTCAAGGATCCCAGTAAGCTCCCCTCCACCAGAGCTGCTAGCAGCAAGCCCAGGTCTCCCCACCACGTGTAGAGCTATGGCTGCTCTGGTTTGGTGAGTCCATGTGCCATCTGCAGCTGGGGTGGGATGGCAGCTCCACTTGCACACACCATTTTTCAGCATAGGACCTATGGGTGTCCTTCACTCTCCCCCCATGCATCTTCCTGCTTTCTGACCCAAGCTTGTGGCTACTTCACTATCTGACTGGTGCAGATGAAGCCTGTGGTGAGTGTTGCAGCTGCTTGCGTGGTCTTCTGGAGTTCAAACATACTGATACTGTTTTTCCCTCACACCACAGATGTCACATCTTCAAGCTTGAACTATTTGAAGCAGTTGCCAACATCTGTCTGCCTTACCAGTGCCGTACAACCAGACATGAAAAGCCTCAGCTCTTTGTTGTAAGCCACGTTGAATCAGAAAACATGGCCCAAGCTACAGATCTGTAGAACTAGCATTACAGTCCTCAGTCCATACCTGGACATCAAAATAAACCAGATCAGTCTTTAAAGGCACTCAGAACCACAGACCACCCTGATTTTTTTAGTTGTTCACTTAAAACTCATCTACCAGAGGTCTCGGGAGTCTGGGGAGGTCCCTGCTGACTGGAAACTGGGCAATGTTATTCCAATCTACAAAAAGGGTGTCAGGGAAGACCCAGGGAATGACAGACCTGTTAGTCTAACCTCAGCTCCTGAAAAATTGTGGAGAAGATTATACCGAATGCTATTGAAACGCATTTAAAGCACAATGCAATGATCAGGCACAGTCAACATGGGTTCACAAAGGCAAAGTCCTGTTTAACTAATTTGATATCCTTCTATGATAAGGTCACCCACCTAGTGGATGAGAAGAAGACGATGGATGTTGTTTTTCTGGATTTTAGTAAGGTTTTTGATACTGTCCCTAGCAGCATCCTTCTGGACAAGTTGTCTAACTGTGGGATGAGTGGGCTCCCAGTGCACTGGGTGAAGAACTGGCTGAAGGGCAGAGCTCGAAGGGCAGAGCTCAAAGGGCTGGCGGCCTGTCACCAGTGGTGTTCCTCAGGGTTCAATTCCAAGGCCAGTTCTGCTCAATATATTTATAAATGATCTGAATGCAGGAGTTGAATGCACCATTAGCAAGTTTGCTGATGATACTAAACTGGGAGGTGCTGTTAACTGTCTTGAGGGACAAGAAGCCTTGCAGAGGAGTCTAGATGGATTGGAGCATTAGGCAATGATTAATGGGATGAAATTTAACAAGCTGAAATGCTGGATCCTGCACCTAGGATGGAGTAATATGGGCACAAGTATGAACTGGGAGAGAAGTGGCTGGAGAGCAGCCCTGCAGAACAGGATCTGGGCGTGCTGGTCGGCAGCAGCTCCACAGGAGTCAGCAGTGTGCGCTGGCAGCCAAGAGGGCAAACCACATCCTGGGGTGCATCAAACACAGGATGACCAGCCAGTCAAAAGAGGTGATTATCCCACTGTATTCAGCGCTGGTGTGGCCTCACCTTGAGCACTGTGTGCAGTCCTGGGCCCCACAATTTAAGAAGGATGTGAAGGCCCTTGAATGCATCCAGAGGAGGGCAAGAAAGCTGGTTAAAGTTCTGAAAGGCATGCCCTATGAGGAGTGGCTAGGGACTTTGTGCTTGTCTAGTTTGGAGAAAAGGAGGCTGAGGGGTGACCTCATTGCTCTCCGCAGCTTCCTGAGGAGGGGACGTGGAGAGGGAGATGCTGAGCTCTTCTTCTCCCTGCTATCCAGTGATGGGCATGTGGGAATGGTTCAAAGCTGCACCGGGGGAGGTTTAGACTGGACATTAGGAAGTGTTTCTTTACTGAGAAGGTGGTCAAACACCGGAACAGGATTCCTAGAGAGGTAGTTGATGCCCCAGGAACGTGAGCTTGTTCTTGAAAGTTAAAGCCCCAAACATTTGTAGGGATGAGAAGCGCAGATATGAGAGCATGTCTGGAGACACTGAAGTGATAGCAGGCAGCAAATCAGACAAATATTTGGAAGAAAACACACCCTGAACTCCATTCACACACATGCATTATGCCACAGAAAAATGAGTGAAAATTCTTTGTTTTAATGGGCTTGATGCAGAATAAACAGAGCCCTCTGGTCCCACTCCAGCACAGCAGCTGAGCAAGGTTTTATTTTAAGGGCATGTGTAATCTCAGTAAAGCAAGCAGGATTACTCATGTGCTTAAAGTTAAGCACAGGTTGAAAATTGCTTCTCTGGCTGTGGGCCAGAGTGCTTATCACACAGGTCATCCTTGCTGCCTTCACAGCTTCTGGGAGTGTACGATGGGTCCTGAGACCACCGTCTCGGTGAGATGACAGAGTCCAGAGTAAAGGCACAGTGTCAGGAGTGATGAACTTATAAGAGAAAATCATAAAGCTAAGTAGGGTTTGTCTAAAATATAACACAGTATGTGGGCAGATGTGAAAATAGTCTGTAGATATCTGAAGAGAGTAAACACCATTGATAGAGAAAAATTGCTTAGGCAAACATACTAGCAGCGTAATTAGGGTAAATGAGAGGAAATTAAGAAAAGGAAAATTCAAATTAAACACTAAGAACATACTACTGATGAGAGAGTTTATACTGTGAAACCGCTGTCTACCGTTCTGCTAACTTCTGCAGTTCTGCTTCTCATAAAGTCATCAGGCCGGAATTGAACAAATTAACATTAATGCTGTGGATTTTTCATTTGTTTTAGTTTTAATTGAAATGTCCTTGCACGGTTCAATGTACTCCTGTTACACATCAGACCACTCAATGCCACCTCTACAAGAAGGGAGATAATGAGCCAAATTATACTCTGAATGACACCAGTATCAATCTTCTTCACCTTCACTGGTTTTGGGCAAGTGATATTGGAGCAATGGAGATCAGATGCTGTTCCAGGCTGTTCAGGTTTAGGTGATGTAACACATTTTGGATGACTCCTTTTTTTTTTTTTTCAAATCTTCCAGTGACAAAGATCTTGTTATACCTTCACATAATTACTTCTATCATCTAAAAATAGTTGCCATTTTACAAAATTATTCACACAGCTCTTTCGCGTGGTGAAGCAAACCACACACTGTGATTTTAATATGAGCAGTCTGCCTAAATCTTGTGTGTTATCAAGGGACAACCAAAGACCGGTCCTGATGGCACAGCCTGCAGTGAAGGTGGACCTGTGGCTTTGTGTTTCAGATAGCTGATGGCTTTGCTTTCACAGAGGACATGTTGCTGGGTTGATCAGCCCCTGGATCCAGAGCCACAGGACCATTTGGTCCCAGTGGGAAGGCTCCAAATGCCCATGTTGAGCTAGACGATGGTGTCTAGAAGTTTGTGATGAAGCCGTCATCCCTTGGCAGTGTTGTATCCCAGCTTTAGGCAGGGCACATCCTGCTTCTGCTCCCATCCTTGTCTTTTAATTCTGCTTTTGCTTCTGCATAGAAGATGCCTGTGAGCCCAAACAAACACCATCCAGAGCCCAAACAAACACCATCCAGGGCCCAGACCCATGGGCACCCATGTCTGGCAAAGCAAGCTCCCGCAGTGGCTGCGGAGGAATCGTTCCCACTGGCACCATCAGCTGTTTGCTTAGAAACCCTCCATCCCTCCTGGAAATGTTGCACCGGAGTTGGGCAAGAGGGACTGCTGTGAGGACATAGTGCCTGGTCCAGGCACAGACCACGCTGTCCCTACCCAGGAGCTGGTGTGCAAGGTTGAGGAGAGAGCCCAGCCCAGCCCATGCGTGCAGTCCTCCCCTCCCCAGCATCCCCAGGCTGCTTCAAGGGCAGAGGGGCAGCGGTCCCCGCTCTGCCAGCGAGGGTGAAGAGCAGAGGGGTTACCCCAGAGCTCTGCAGAGGCTCCTCCTCCCCCGCTGGGAGTTTAAACGTTAAAAGCACAAAGTGTGTTTTACGGCTTGATTGATTGATTGCTGTGAGTAACTTTCTCTGCTATTTGCCTCCTTGGGGTTGCTAGAAGAAGCTGCCATGAGAGCAAGGTTTGAGGCTTTGTTTTTCTTCTATGGTAATCCTTTTCTTGGCAAAAGTGCCTCCCGTCTACATAAGCAGCTGGTGGCTGAGCAAATAATTTCAGGGGAGCTCAGTTTCTGAGGAAGCATTGCATGTGCCCCTTACTGTAACACTCCATAAACACTGGTGTCACTGTGAGAGCGGACGGCAGTTATTGCTGTGTTTCATGATAAACACAGATGGTGTTTATGTTTAAATATGCCAAATGTGGTAATGAGAGCAAACTTTGAAAGGATTTATTTTTATGTTGTTTCCATTCTGGCCTCTGATAATTAAGGCTGCTGTGACCTGCCTTTTGGAGGAAGAAAATATATTTATGCAGTGCTATTCAGGTTTTTAAAATAACTCAGGGAGGTTTTGTTTGGTTTTTGCTGAAGGACACTGAGCTCCTGTTTCCCAGGAGGTTTTATTGCCCAGTATTGAAAACTGTAGATCAAGGTTTACAAAGATAATCTGGCCATTGGTTTATGTGTGTCTTAACTGCTTCTAAAACATCCTTTCTTAAACTATTATTCTTTTCTTTTTTTTCTCCAGAAAAACAAGGTCAATGTAAGAGTTGGAAAAATTTTACTCTGTTCTATGTAGGTTCTTGCTCCATGCTCATGCAGTAGCACTGACCACCAGCGAGGAGGGTGTTCAGCCATGTATCTGTCTTCTGGGGCATGTCTTTCACCTCCAGAGGAGGTGAGTGTGTTGGGAAGCCCTGTTTCAGATAAACACTGACACATGCGAGTACACACACAAGTGTTTATGTTAGAGGCAAGAGCTAAGAAACAAGTCCTACGCTCTGTGAAGAAGGTGGCAGTACTTCCCAGAGCTCCCTCCACAGCTACAAGCATCCCCATTCTCCTTGTCCCTAAGGGAAGGAGCTCCTTCTCCTTGCAGGGACGCACCAGGGTTGGTTCATGGACGTGCTGCTATGAGCCCTCTTGGAGGAGATCCTGCTTCTCTGAAACAGAAGCGCAACACTTTCCCCAGATTATGTTGTTGAAGACCTGGACTAAATCCATGTGAAGCTGCTCTGAAATGGCAGTCTGACCACCGGAGCTGGAGAGATGCCTATAAACCACGCCTGTTTGTCCTCTGTCTTCAGGCCAATGCATGGGGAACCTTTCAGCACTAACACAACCTTGTGCCACTAGCTTTGGCACTGAACGCTTGGACTGAAAGAAATGGGCTGTGACATTTCAGCGGGGTCAGCATGGAAAAGATGCTAATGTGGCATATCAAGCAAGCTATGACAGACAGCTCCTGAGATGCCTTTCTTCTGAGGGCCCGGCACCAGCCATGCGGGTTGTGGGTCCTCAGGATTTAAATTTTGATCCTTGTTATCCTGCTGTTTTATTGCACTAAAGGTCACAGACTCCCAGGCACCCCTTCTGTTATCAAATATAACCTGTAGCAGAGCCTCATACACTGAGTTCTTAAATAGCTGCACCTAAATGTCACCGTTGTGGCAGGATACTGCATGCTCTGTTGGTACAGAGCTACTGCAGGGACAGCAAACTAAGCAGAATAAAAGAAAAAAGTATCACTTCTTTAAATTATTTGAAAATTTTGCAATCATCTTGAGGTGACTATATAATGCAAACAGCTTTTTAACCATTTGAACTTCGAAGAACACTAGTTTCTTAAAGGAAAGCAAAAGTCTCACTGTGTGTTTTGTGTGTTTGAGATAAAAAGAGTATTTTAAATCTTTATTCTCTCTTCCTGTTGCTTGCAGATACAGTGAGGAAGATGCTGGGGTGGTTATTTTCCTCTACAATTATTACCATTAAAATGGTGGCTGACAAGAGCTGTGTGTAATGGTACTTTCAGGAGTCCATAAGACAGCAGCTATGTTAGAGACAGCTGTATCTGCTTTCTTCTCTACTTCAGCCTGGCATCTATAGCTGTATTTATAGACTTGCACAAGAGGACTGATTTCCTGCACTGCCAAGCATCTTCAGCTTCCACCTTTGAAAATGAGCGTGGATTAGGGGGCTGAACACTGGAGGCAGGAAATATTGGCTTCCATGGCTACCTCAGCACCACAGCATCAGTCGGCAAGACACCCAAATGCAAATCACAGCCCAGGAACTGCTGATCACACCCGTTTCTTTTTCAGTGCTACCCATAAGTCTGTAGGATGCTACTGGTCTATGGAGTCAGTTTCCTGTAAAAGATGACCCATCTGAGGACATTCTCCTAGGGTCAATGAAAAAGTCACTGTTGAAATGATAACTGGATCCCTTGACAGAAGGTGGTGTAGATACAGGAGTGCTACATACATTGAGTGAGTAACCTACGATAAAAGCTTGGGTAAACTTTTGCATGTGTGGAAACCAATGGAAAAGGCCTGGCAAACTGGTCACTCACAGGAGCAAGCTTAAAACCAAGTCCAAGTTAGTTGTTAGAGTAGCTGCTAAACACTCAAGAAACTCAGGCTTTCAGTCCTGGTTGTCCAGATCCCCCTATGACCTTCAGCAATTCACCTCATACTAGATTCATATCACCTAACTTTAGGTGTTTAGGCTCCCTCTGTAATGAATGGAGAGAGAAAGGCATTTCAGAGATAATTCATCTGAATCACCTCCAGGAATACATCTTGGTGGCCTCTGCTGAACTCACCCTGGCTAGTTGATGTCTTTCCTGTGCTGGGGAATCCAAAACTGGATGCAGTATGTAGAGGTGGTGTAGCGTGTGCTGGTTAGAAGGGATAATGCCTTCCCTTGATCCACTGCAATGCTCCTGTTATTTCAGCCCATAGGAGCAAAGCTGAGGAATGGCCCACGTGTCTCATCCTTTTGCCCAGCTGGTATGAAGTGATGGGGCTACAGGGTGGTTCCCTGGTCCTGTTTCCACCCCATGGCAAGAGCAATGCTACAGCTCCACTCTGAATGGACCTCCCGGCTTCCCCATAGAAGTGCAGACGAGTTTTAATGTTTAAGTTCAAGCAGGACTTAATTTTACATCCAGTCTCAAAGACGGGAAATATCTGGGCAGCAGTTTGCTGGGATGTGAGCAATACTTGCTGAGAAGAAAGACTCTGGTCCACCTTGTCATCAGGGTCCCAACATTTTCCCTCAAGAAGCATATCATCACAATGCAGAACTTAGAATAACCAATCTCTTAAAAGGAACACTGGAATTTGGTGTTGGATTTTGCAATGACTAAGTAACAAAAATAGTCACAGCCAAACATTAATCCAAAAGAAATGAGACATGAAGGATTAAGACGCAGAGATCACTAGATTTTCCACATCACTTGATTTTAAACAGTTGTTAGGAACTAGGAGAAACAACAGAAGTGCTTGTCTTTTTATAAAAATGAAATTTTTGAGGGAATGCCAACTGCCCTACAGCATCCTGAGCTGAATCCTAAAATAGGCTATTGAAGTGCAGTGCAGAAACATGAGAAAATATTTTAAGAGCAGTTGGAAGAGATTGGAACTGAAGTTCTCTGCTAGGAAGAGAGAGAAGAGGTCCCGGGAACCGTGTTTAACTAACCCCGACAACCTCACATCAGCCCGATTTCCCTGGATCCGTCCTTCCCTTTGTTTCCCCTGACTGCTGGCACCACCTTGTGGCATCCGAAATAATACTATTTATTGAGAAGCAGCGAGCGCTGCAGGCGAGCCTGGCCGAGCAGGGCTGCCCAGCAATTTCTTCCTCTGCAGGAATGGAAAAGGTTCCAAGGGAATGGATAAATCAAAACCAGAGCAAACTCTATTCCGGCGCTCAGATCAGGGTTGTTAGGAACTATCAATCAAAGCAAAATTTGCCCTAATCTCTTTCTTATCCAAAACAGTCACGTTGCACTTATATCCAAATTCCTGGCAATGTCATAGCTGGGCAGCTTTCCAAGATTTTTCACTTAACTGGTATTTTACAGAATACCACTGACATTTATACAGCTGTAAATTCCAACAGACTTTAAAAGCAATAATTATAAGGCACCATTAAATTGTCTCTGGGCTGGAAGATGTCAGCTGGGGGTAGGTGAGCAGAACACCTAATGGGAAAAGTGAGAATTTTGCCAAAGGACATCTGTGCTAAATCATGTTGTGAAAAAAAAAAAAAAAAAAAAAGTACGAGACCTTAAAATGCAAGAGCTTTGCTTATAGGAGCTTTCTTTATCCTTAGGATCTTATCCAAAAGAGCACCACAAAATAAGCTGCATTCAATTTCAGCCAGTCTAGCATTTGAGATCAGACATTAAAGCTGCTAAACACTCTTCTTCCACATGGCTGACAATCTGAACGAATAATTTTCTGCATGATTTCCATTCTTATATCTCCAGAAGGAGTTTACTTCATAATTCACAAGATGAAGCATAATATTACTCATTGGTATCACATGTAAAATATACTGTGCTAGCTTACGGTGTTCCAATTTTTAGTACCGACTGTTAACTATGGGGGAAGCAGTGATTAATGGATGAACTAACACTCTGCTTTGGAGCACAGGGAAGCTTTCTGGGAGATCAGATGGAAGTAATCTGGAGAGATTTAGATTAGAAAAAATATAAAAGAAGTAATAAAAGCAATTTAACTGGGCTTAGCAGCAGCAGTTGAGACCTATAAATCTGCAGAAGATATATAATCAAGGAGGACTGAGCTGCGGTTACTCAGGAGTATGGGAAACTGGAGAAACTGTGGGCCCGTTCGTCTGCATGCCCATGAAAGGATGAATAATGAAAGCCAGGGAAGCGGACATAAAACAGGAATAAAAAAGAATATGGGTTTACAAAAGATAGGTCACACCAGATAAACCTGCCACCTTTTTTTTTTTTTCATAGGGGAAAAGCAGTATTTAATCACTGTGGGTATCCCAAAAGCATCTCATTAGGTGCCCCGGGAGAAATTATCAGGCAGTTTGTAGAAAATGGGATCCAGCACAGCACATACATAAGGCCAGGCTGTGAGGTGGCAACAGATAACATCAGGGACGGGTTTTGGACAGAGTTTCCTGAGTGGTCAAGGCAGACAGCAGATCCCTGGGATGGTATCAGGAGATGCTTGGTCAGTGCATAGGAGGATCAGAGCATCGTAGGGGAAGAACTGGTGGCCTTGGAGACTGGACCAGCGGCAGTGAGATAGTGCTCAACTGTGTCACACAGAAAGTCACAGTCCTGGGAAGAGACACGAGGAAATTCACAGTAATTGAGTGCTTGTCTTTTGAGAATGGGTAACATCGAAAAAGAGATGTTCATGTTTAGGTCTGATCGTGAAGCTGCCTACCCCCAGCCTGCACCAGCTCTCCCATCCCCAGCTCGCTTATTAGCCCGTGTCACAGCTGGGCACGTTATTCTTGCCAGTCCTGCAGTAGGACTTCTCCTGTCCCACTCCTGTGCTTTAGGAGCTGACTATAGGTGTGAAGAGGTAACACAGGGAAAGAGAACGAGCTGGATTAACCTTTATGGCATTGCAGATATTGCAGTGGCGATTATACTGTGTGAATGCCAAAGTACTGCTCGTACAGTCTCTACAGCAGCCTCACCTTGCCTAAACACTCACAAATTATATGCCAGGTACCAAAATAATAAAAGGCTTAAAAATCACAGTAGTTGAAAGAACAGGTGTTGTTTACTTTCTATTCATCTTTGAATTTGAGCCTTTAAGTACTGTATTTACAACTTTTTTTCTTTGTGGTTCCATGGGTAAGCATTTGCAAGTAAGCAACGCAAGCTTTGGTCTCATGCAAGAACCAAGACATGAAGCAATATCGCTCCAGTTACAGCCCTCTGGCCGGTCTATGCCTTTGGCCAGGCACTCGGCGAGTTGTATCCAGGATTATGGTTGAGGATGGATCCGAGTGTTATTACCTGAAGCCTAATTATAATATTGCATCATGCCAGAAGCCACCAGCTTGGAGCTACTTTTTAAAAAAGAACCCAGGCATTATTTTGCAAGGATTTGTTGGATTAATTGTTTTTCTGGAGTTTGAAGGCAGTTAGGCATTTGGGTTTTGTTAATATTACCTTTTACTCTTCCAAAGGTAAAAAAAACATTAGAGAAATGACTATTAGTTTGCCATTTTTAAACAAATCCTAGGACCAGTGGCAGCATTTTTCTGTAAAGAAAACTTCGCTGGTTTTCCTTCACATGTTTAGTTTTGCTGGTTGTGAATTTTCCATTAAAGAAACAGATCCAAAAAACTTAATCTTAATTACAGGGGAATAAGTCTCAGGAGAATAAATCACAGGGGAATAACCTCCATTCATGTTTAAAGATTTCCTACAGCTTTGCACTGCTCCATTAGAAAACCAAGTCTTGGCCTTTTGTCAAAGCCTAGAGAAGCGCCCTGACATGGAGCGCGCAGCCTTCGAGCAGTTATAAAAATAATTTATTGGCTTTTACCCTGGGACAGGTAAACCAGCAGTTATAAAAATAATTTATTGGCTTGTACCCTGGGACAGGTAAACCAGCAGTTGTAACAGCACACAAGCTCAAGTATCACTTTCTTGGCACGGTTTTGTTCAGAGTCATAAAAGCATCAAAAGAAACTGAGGACACGGTCGGTAGATGTCACCCATGCACCAGGCACCAAGCATGCGAACCTTACCCCGGAGCCACCCAAAAAGCCACCTTCCCGCTGCAGGCAGGAGCCAAGGCCAGGCAGGCAGGCTTGAGAGGAAGGTTTACTTCAAAACCAGCCCATGGATGGTGCGGGCATGTTCAGAGGGTGCCCAGCTGTGGTGGCCACGCACGGTGACCCTGGCAGCCCCTATGCACCCTCTGACTGCCCACCCAGGCAAGCCGGGGGCGTCCTGAGTGGGGAAAACTCCTGTGACCCATGTTGGACATGGGGACAGCACCCAAACTTCTGCCTCTACTGCTGGCATCTGTGAGCTCAAAAGAGAGGAGGTGTTGCTGTCAGCTCCGCTGAGCACAGGGAGACCACCCCAAGCAGGGACCCAGTGCCCAGGGGAGCTGGTCTCCACCATCACCCCATCTTCTGTCCCTGCCACCAGTGGGGGCAGCAGGGACGGGGCTGGGGATGTCCCCATCAGAGTGTCACCCTCTGCAGCCCTGCATGCTGAAGGACCGGTGCTCCTCAGCGTGACAGCTTGAGACTGCTAAGCCCTGTCACGCCTCTTTACATGCGTGTCTCATGGAAATGAAACTTGTTTTTCCCCCTCTAAAAATCGATGGAAAGCAGCTCGGTGCTAGCCAGCTTAATTATTAATAAGTGCTGAGATGGCTAATGGTGTTTGTTCAGCATTTCCATAAACGTTTCCATAAAACGTTTCTGCAATCCCCCCAAAGCCTGTCCCCACGAGTCTCATTAATTCCAGGCGTAAACGGGCTACTCAGCCCCTGCATTTTTACTGCAAGAGGTTTAGAAATAGCCAAGCTTATGCCCTGCTCTGCTTATCACGAAGTCATTTGGGCTTGGCCCAGGGCTTTGCTGCTGCTGTAGTTTAGCAGAAGGAAACTGCTTTGGCTGAGCACCTCCTGCCTCACACCAGCACCTGATGCTAGAGATGAACTTTGCTGTCTAACCAACCCTCACGTTTTATGGACTAATGGTGATTCCTGAGCAAAACATTGGGAACTTCCAGCCTAAAGAAATGGAAACAATGTCAGTTGGATATACCAGTGGCTTTGGCTGTCACTTTGGGTTTCCTACTGAGAGCTCTTGGGTGCCGAGCAGGAGCCTGGGGAGCAGGATCTCCCCCCAGCCTCTGTAGAGCTCTGTGCCCTGGTGTGCAAAATCATGGGCTTTTTGAGCCGCCTCTGTGGTTTACAGGAATTTAGGTATTGAAATACAGGACAGAAAAATCTGAATCAAAAAACCAAATCAGCCTAGCAGTGTGTAATGTGATCATCCCTGATTCTATCAAATGGATCAAAGAACATCACTGATGCTTCCAGGGGTTTTTGCGTATCAACCAAATGGAAAGAAGATTTTCTATCATGTTGACTCTAGCTAAATAATCCCTCCAGGATCCCTGATCACACATGTTGAGGGTGGCAGCCACAGTTACATGTTGGCTGCAACAGGTTGCTAAATGTAATTTTTTTGAGAGAGAATAACAGGGTTTCGAAAAAATGAAGTACTTTTTATCTGAGTCATACGGCAGACCTAGACTTCATTTCCCAAATCAGAAGCTTTGGAAGGGGACAAATTCACTTTGTTTTCCTGACAGGAACAAGAAGTTGTCAACAGAAATCTAATTTAACCCAATGGAGCAGATTCACTGGTGGTGCTTTCTGTGGGAGCCACTGGATAATGATTTGAAAGCTGTTTGCCCTTCTGCTCTGGTGTTGCCAGGCTTGGTTTGGTGCCAAGAGGTGCCACAGGACCTTCCTGAGGGGTTTCTGTCAGGAGGAGGAGAATGGTCTGTTGTTACTGTCCTGCTTTATGTTTGACCGAAGCGGGTAGAAACCATCTTCCCTGAGTACAGGTGGGAAAAAGAGAAGAGGGTCGTTTCTACATACAAAAATCCAGAAAATACCTGGCTTCAAAGAGATCCTGACTTGCAGCCTCTCCCGGGCCATATCATTCTTGCTTGCTGAGCAGATCCCACAGCCAGTGCTCCTGTGATGGCTGACCCAGCCACCCCTTGGTCCTCGGGTCTGCTCTGCCTGATGTCTTCCTATTGCCACCCGGTCTGATGACATAAAAGGCCATTCTAATTGTGCTTTGCTTCAGTGAAAGATGCTTGGCCTGGCCTTCAACCAGCTCTCCGACTGTAAATCACAAATCTGCTGTTAACGAATAAAACCTTTCTTTCTTTTCAACAGTAACACAAATATTACTGCCATTCACATGTGAGCACAGATTACCTTGAGCTGTGGGAGAGGAAGACCCAGGCACTGTCCCACACCTGTGCTGTGTGCCTGCGGTGACGACGTTGTGCTGTGACTGACATTGAGATAAAACCTTTCATTAGACTGATCGGTGTGGCAGCAGCTACCATGTGGGGCACAAGATGGTGCTGGGGCTCAAAAGTCACCCTACGATGGCTTCTGGGGAGCAGGGCCTGAGATCGCTTCCACGAGGTGGGGCTCTGTGCCCAAATTTTGCAGCTCTTCCTGCTCTCCTGAAGGCATCTCCAGCTTCTCCTTCTGGGGCACCGATGGCAACAGTCCTGGAGGCGGGAAGGGAGAAACATGGGATGACAGGTCTCTTCCAACCAAAGAAGGTTGGAAGGTTCCAAAGAAGGTTGGAAGACCTTTAAAGGTCTCTTCCAACCAAAACGATTCTATGATTCTATGAAGTTTTGACCGGCCCGTGACTGGGGATGCTCAGTGTGAGGCTGCTCAGTGTCAGCCTCCTGAAAGGCGCCGATTCCCTGCCAAGTGCCTCTGCAGCGCAGCCCTGGGGGCAGCTCAAATCAGCACCCAAACTCTGAAGCACTTTTTGCAAATAAAAGCACTGAGCTGGTGCTTGAATTGGGCCTGTGAAGGCCAAATCATGCCATGTACCCAGCACTTTTCCACCTCATGTACCGAGAAGGTTCGGTCAAGGCAAGATGCTTCACGCAAAGGGGTTTTCTTAGCAGGAATGATTTGCTTCAGGCAGCAGGCTCACAGACACGGGCATTTTCCCCATTTCCCTGCACTTGATACGAGTCATGTTAACATCACAGTAAACGTGTTTTCTTTTCAGCTACACTGCTTGTAACAGTATTTGCCTGAATTAGAGTGAGTTTGCTCTGCAAACTGCATTTACTTTTCCCAGATACAGAGCAGCTGTTCCGTGTACGTTCTCGCAAGGTCCTTGTTTACACAGACTTTTGTCAGCAAATACACCCCCCTGAACAAGCCACTCACTTCGACTTTCCGGCACTGATAGGGGAGTTGTGAGCCCTGCAAGACACCTTCATCCTTGTCTTTTAGTTTCATTAATAGGCACCTGCCTCCGAGATGGCGCCAACAAGGCTTTGCTCATGCCATCAATCACGACGCTAGGGTTGACCATGTCTTGCAGAAGTGTGAAAGAAAGAAGCAGATATTATTAATTCTTCCTTCAGTGAAAGCTCTTCGATCACACCTTGCTGACACCCGCTACTTATCCCCACCAGCACAAACACGAAGGTCACCAGCTCCCAAGTCAGTACTCAACAGAAAATGTCTCCCCCCAAGCTCCCCAAGTGGATGACAGCATTTACTACGACTCAGTTGCAATCATGGTCTCCGGAAAATGCCAAAGCAGTGGTGCCTGCTGTGATGGTGGAGGCAGAGGGAGCCATGCAGGGGGCTGCCCTGATCCCCAGTGAGCGGGGTTGAGGGCAGAGCAAGGTCTGGCTGGGAGCCCTGCAAGGACAGGGGCTTCCAGGCTCAAACATCAGTCTGCAGGAATCCGAATATTCTGAAAAATACACTCATTTCAATGCTGCGTGGGCACTCGTCCATCAGATGTGACTGTGACATGCTGCCAGCTTGTCTTGCAGGCAGTGAGGCAGCCTGGACTCCTGCGTTCTGCTGAGCCAGGGCTGTCCGTGACAGACTGGGGACTTGGGGGCTTCCAGAGCTGGTGGACATCTGTTGCAGAGTTGTAAGATGGAGCCCTACCTCTGGGGGAGTCAGGGCTCTGGTGCCCAGGATACACCACCTTGAGCACGTATAAAGTATTTATATGAAGGTGTCAGTGTCACCATGGGAGGTATGGAAATGCTGACATGATGTGTACTGGGGTCCTCATTGTTCCCACGCTTCTTGCTGCACACACAGAAGCCTACACTCCTGGCTCCAAAACTGGCTTTCCAGTCTCATTCGTGTCTGCCAGGACTTCAACCTGAGATTCAACCTTTGAGGAATGTATTGATTAATTGGATCTGATGCACAGAGAAAGGATGAGTCACCAAAGGGTGTCAATGGCTTCAGACAAGTGTTGTCTTCTTCATACAGCTACTGAAGAGAAAAGAATTTCATGGATATATGTGTGTGAAGAGGAAGACACAGAGAAGGGAACAGGCCAAAGACAACCACCAGGGGCTTTTCACCTCCATCTTTCGCCATCTGACATGTGTCCCTGAGACACACACTGGGGCCCCTAGGGAAGGCCTTCCCTCTTCAACCCCAAGTTCAAGAACTGCTGTTCTGGACACCTGTGGGGAGAACCACTCTGTGTTTGCTGACAAGCAAAGTGTCCAACCACTGGTTTCCTCCATTTCTCAATCTGCCTCTCAATTATGCCATAGAATATTTCGGGTCTGAGGTGGAAAAGGAGAGAATGCCAAGTGGGGCTTCATGTCATCTACTGTGGGCATCACACTAACCTGAAGTTCAGAGCATCTGTTGGTACCTCTTTCCTACAAAGCCTGGGGAATAGGTGGCTCTGAGAGGGGTTAATACAAGCAATAATCACCACACAGAGAAAGAAGTTGAAGTTTCTTCAGACTGCTTACTAAAGATGTCATTACATCTTTGTCCCCACACTGATTGCAGGGAGTCTTGCAGCTCTGCAGAGCAGGTGGTCTGGCTCACCCAGCACTCTTGCGCATTCACACACAACAGTAAGTGGCAAACACAGCTGTAAAGGACCTGCCCAAAGTGTCAGAGAGTAGAGCCAGCGACCGCACTTTCATCTCTTAAGTCTCCGCTCCATGCCTTAACCTGAAGACTGTCATTCCTCACAAATAGCTGTGTCTGATGACTGAGCTATGTGAGTGAAACCGCCTGAGAGAGGAGGTGAGACACTGACTGACAGATGACTAACAGGTTCACTAAAGCACTGCACTGGGGGCTGAGGGATCCAGGTGCCTGAGGTGTGTGTTCTGGGACTGACCCATCACAGTGTGCTACTCATGAAGGACCCTGGTTTGACAGTACTCAGGAGGAACCCCCTTCTCATGCAGTGAGATCAAGTGAAGCTACTGACTGTGGCCAGCTGTCATCTGGATCTGGCTCTCATCTTCCTAGTACTGAGGAGGTCCACGCTTACTGCTGATTCTGCTCTCAGGGGCAGGTACACCTACAAATGTACACACCTGTGCTCTTCTGACCCCAAACAGAGCTGCCAGATGCTCAAGCCAGCTCACAATGTTTCTTTGAAATGTATTTAAAAACTTAGTCTTCATCAAAGTCGAGTTGTTGCCTAAAATAAGAATGCAGTTTATTACAGCGTCCATGGCTTCGGGCCTGTTGCAACTAATTCAGATGGCTCCAGGCTCCTCAGAGGCAAAAGCAGATGCCCTGGCAGATGAGTGTTTGGGGGACATCTTCAAGGGCAGGTCCAGCTTTCAGGGAGATGTGGGAGGTCCGCCATCCCGTACAGTCAGAACCCAGTGAATCTTCCCGGAACACGTTATTTTCCTCGCTCCAAGTTTCCTGTCACAGGAGATCTCCACTGCCTTTTAGCTGGAGAGGGCTGGCTGTAGCTGCCTTTAAACTTCAGAGGGGACTAAGGCAAGACATAGTTCTCTTCCCGGAAAGTGCCTGCAGCAACCCCACCCTGTGAGCTGGCTTGATACTATCTGAAGTCATTGAAGCAGACATTGCATGAGTAAAGAATGTCATACATCAACCACACACTAAAGGACAGTGCAATAATGGTATTTGACTTCATCTCCAATGGCTTGAGCTGTTGTCCCTGGCCTATCCTGGTCAAGGGACACATCTTGATAGTAGTCAGGTGCAAAACTGTTACATTAGTGATTCGTGCCCTCAGCTAACTCCACGGTCATCTCCAGGTCCAAGAGTATTAATCCAGACTGTTCTGAACTACTCAAGGTTATCTCAGAGGCCTCCTCTGAGAGAGTCCTCCTCCTCCATTGAGAGTCCGTGGTGCTGTGTTAAGAGTTGGGATGAGCCCAAGAGTATGAGTGCTGAGGGCAGAATGATAAAGGCTTTTTTCTGCACTGATCATCCAATGCCAGGAAGAAACCATGGTGATTTTGCCCATGTTAAATGGAGCGGCTGAGCTAGGTAGGTCGGATGGAGCTGGAGCTGGAATCCAGAGCCATTTCTCACTAGACACTCACTGTTCAAAGCAACTGGGGTCAATAGAGAGGGATAATTTTTGCTATCTGATGAAAGATGAGTAACTTCAATCCAGTTCCCTTTGGGCAAGTGTCTACCACCACAGCTAACATCTGCAGGTGATCCAGCTGGCTCTCAGCACAGGTCGATTACGTGTAGAGGCTTGCAGCTTGTAGCTCAAGCTTACCTGGGACCCCCTCAGGGCTGGAGCATTTTAGCAAAGACTTATTCTGGTTCACATATCTGAATCTGTCAACAAAGGATGTTTTAGAAGCAGCACAGTGAGATTTCATAAAGGTCATGTGGCATCTCTTGCTCTGCTGAAAGGTTATCTCAGCTGGAAAGCTTTGACTTGGTGCATTTCCAATGGATATATTTCTGTGCAATAGATAGAACATTCCACTAGATGTAGGCTTATTTTCAAGACAGTGGTGCCTTTTCAAGGAAGTTTGAATATGGTACGAAGAGAGATCACTGTCCATCTTTATTATCACTGTCTTCTGACTATTCAGGCCTGTTAAGCTCACAGAGCACAAGAGAGACATTATGCCCAAAGGACCATACCGGGGAAACTGCGCCAATCATAATTTAAGGCTATATCAGCTGAATCAAGCAATCTATGAAAGAGGCACAAAACCTGCTCAGCATGTTACCGCTTCTTATCAGACTGGGATTTGCTTTTGATGCAACAACTCAGTTCATCACAATAGTCAATGGTGAAGAAAGGTGGGGGAACGTGAGGACAGTCACATTAGCCCAGAAAGGCACTAAAATGAGTGAATGAATCCAGAAAATGAGAATGAAGAACTAGGGAAGTGCAACGTGGAACGTGAACAGTTTCCATAGTCTTTAGGGGAATTCTATTTACTGAGTAATCTTGGTTATCTAATGCACATGAGCAGGACACGTCTCTTATTATGTGTCTGAACAGCAGCTAGCAAAATGACACATAAATATCATTGATGATAATTTTATATTAATAATCACAAGCATAAAAGCAATGGGAGATGATGTCTTCATGCCTTCACGACAGCAACCGACAAAGCTTTAAGCTTGTTGTCCACAAGGCTCTACACAGCATTCAAAAGAACATAGGGAAACTGTACAACATTGGTGTTAACTTACAGCATAACTGCAAAAAAACGTAAAATGCATAGCACAAGCTTTCAGTTGAAAAAAGAATAGGACCCACCTCTATAATGGTAAGGAAAAGAATCTTTTTCACTGATTTCTGCAAGAGAAAGATTTCTTCTTTTCTAATAAACAGCAGTTTGGTAGTTCTGGATTGCGAATGTTAACAACACAGAATAATTTAAGCCCAGTAAAGCACTTTGATGACTACAGAAATGCCAGTTAATTTTTATCACATTAGCGTAAAGACAGAAAGTATCAGAAATATTATTATTTTTTTATTATTTTCTTGGTTCTGTTCAAGTAATGTCATTTAAATACAATGGCTGCCAAAGAATGTTTCAGAAACATCACAAGGACAATACATAAGCTCATCTGTTGATTCGTAGCGGTGAATGAGTGTGGTTACATTTTTATTATGTAGCTTTCTGAAACTGGGAAAAGCTTTCCTAGGTTTTCAGTAAGTGAATTGCTGTTGCTGTTGCTATGCATAGGTTTGTCCAATCTCACCGTTTATGACTTGAGTTTTCAAACACCCTCACCTAAAAACTTATGGTTGGTACCAAAATGAGGCAAAGACACACCTGAGGACTTTGAGTCTTTAGGACTAACTAAGGTTAAAAATGAAGAAACACCCCCTTCCTTCCAAAATCGGAAGTATCCACATAAAAAAAATGCATCATTCTCAGATCTGCGGCTTTAAAGAGAAAAGCACCGATCTGAATGCAAGAAGAGGCATAAAAGCCCTTCTAAATACAGGACTGTATCTATTCATTTTCCTGTGTAACAGAAGAAATAAAGTAGTGCTTGGGTGACGCTCTGAAGACAGTCTAGGAAGATGCTTCGTAAGAGAGGGAGCTAGATGATGGAACACCAGGCTATTTGTGTATGGCTGCTAGCAAGCAGATATGCTGTTTGTGGCTGGGAAGAGCCTGCTTTTCTCTCTTTCATACAAGAGCTTAAAAAACGCAGGCACTGGATATTGCCATCTGGACGGTGAATGAGACGGTGGCAGCCTGCAGTGATTGATCGGTGCTGAGAGGCAGTGAAAAAACAGACCGGTGCTCCTGTATTAATGGCATTGATTTCCCTCCACGGAGACCCATTAGACACCCTGGAATCAAACACAGCGCCTTCCTGTACCATTTAAAAACCCAGCTCAGATGATACGCTAGGCATTTAGCAGCGTCTGTGCACGTCCCAGGCACATGGCAATCTGTCCGCCCAAGGGAGCTGTAGGGAAAGCCCTCTCTCCTGACCCCATGTCCCCATCAGAGCAGAGGAGGGTTCATCTGGTGGCACAAGCAGAGATGCTTCACCCAGGCCATGAGCTGTAAGCGAGGCTGAGCAGGTCACTTTGCAGGGGACAGCCACCGATGTGTAGAGTGACTTCCCTCCCTGCTTGCTTGCCTGGGTTCCTTTGAGAGCAAGTCAGAGTGTGCTGGGAACCCACCTTTGGTCCTGACAGTCAGGACATCGCCAGTGCAAAACCAACCCCGTAACATGGGAAAGGGAGCTCTGACACACAGTGGGTGGCAGCCAAAGCCAACCCCAAAGCACAAAGAAGAGGTCGTACACTATGTGATTTTCACAGGAGACACCTTCAGCTTCAGGTCAAGCGATAAACCCCAAATTCACAGGGAAGGACCTTGGGTGACCAAGGTGGGCAAGCAAGACCCATGGCAAGCACAGAAGGCTGCCAATTAAGAGCTAAACAGCAATAACAGCTACAAATCCAATCTAGCACATTCCAATCAAATCTGTCATTATTTTGAACCCTTCGAGCCCCACGTTGGACACTAAAAAGGACTGTCGTGGTTTAACCCCAGCCGGCAGCTAAGCACCACGCAGCCACTCACTCACTCCCCCCTCATGGGATGGGGGAGAGAATTGGAAGAGTAAAAGTGAGAAAATTCATGGCTTGAGATAAAGACAGTTTAGTAAGTAAAACAAAAGCTGCGCACGCAAGCAAAGCAAGACCAGGAATTCATTCACCACTTCCCACCGGCAGGCAGGTGTTCAGCCATCCCCAGGGAAGCAGGGCTCCATCACGTGTAATGGTTACTTGGGAAGACAAAACACCATAACTCCAAATGTTCCCCCTTCTTTCTTCTTCCCCCGGGTTTATGTGCTGAGCATGATGTCTATGGCATGGGATATCCTCTTGGTCAGCTGGGGTCAGCTATCCCAGCTGTGTTCCCTCCCAATTCTCCGTGCACCCTCAGCCCGCTCGCTGGTGGGGTGGTGTGAAGAGCAGAAAAGGCCCTGACCCTATGTAAGCACTGCTCAGCAGTCACTAAACCATCCCTGTGTTATTAACACTGTTTTCAGCGCAAATCCCAAACATAGCCCCATAATGGCTACTGTGAAGAAAATTAACTCCATCCCAGTCAAAACCAGCACATAGGGGTAGCAAAAATCCACATCAGGCTGCACGCGGCTGATGTGTCAGATACTGCGCCCTTCCACATATCCATGCCTTAGTCACCACGAACAGTTCCATGGCTGATGGCTTTTGCCTGGTGTAGGTGCAGATGACAACCAGGGGCAATGCAGAGAAAGGATGGGAGGTGCTGGAGAGAACAACACTCCTTTCCTGGACTGAGGACTATTACAGTCTCATTTGCATGCCATATAATGACACACGCAGATCACTGAGTTAACTGGAGCTGAAAAGATATAAAAGACTCCTTTTTCCCCATCATGCCTTTGCTTGTGATTCAAAACACTTCCAATATCTCTTTACTCTTCTCATATTTTTCTTATTCTAGTTTTTATTATTTTTACTTGAGCTCTGGAAGTGCTGTGGTCAAGCTTTTCAAATCTTTCCCAGCTAGTGAAGTACATGTCAGTCCATGGATTTACACTTAAGTTTGAAATTAGGCTCTTACTTCTAGATACTGCAGAAATGGGACCTCCTGACATGGTCTGAGTGTCTTTCACAGAGCATCAAACATTTCCTTTGGGAAGCGAAGGCGCATGGCAGCGCAAGGAGCTGGCTCCATGGCAAGCTTTGCCTCTGAAGTGCGATGGCTTTGCTCCCTGTTTGCTGTGCCAGATGCCTGATCCATTGGAGGATCATAACAGATAAGTCGCTTGCCCAAAGCACATTAGGGCCTGAAAGGTAGCATGTTTTTCATGCAATTAATTTTATTTCAGACAACTAATAAACATTGGTAAATATTGGCTCAAAGAAAACGGTAAGCTAAACATTGTGAATTAAACTTTAAATGTTCAACTACTGTAAGACTGCAGGAAGATCGCAGTCTAAACCGTTCACCAGCTAACGTGCCATGGACAATTTGGGATGTGCCGTACGACTCGGCGTGGAACGGTCTCTTGAAATGTATTGATCCTTCCTTTTTCTTCCTCTCACATGCATTGCTGTAGTAACTCCAAAAGCAGCTCATCATGTATCATGCAAAGGAGAAAATAAGCACAGCCTGCCCGATTCACTGCACCTTTTCTCTGCAGTATTGCTTTGGCTGAGCAATGCCGGCATCACTCTGGGGTGACGTAGTGAGTGAATCAAACCCAGGGGGATCATACAGACACACTTCGCCGGAAGACTGCAGTGTTACATGAGCTCTGCTCTTTTGTGCATGCCGAGTTTCCCTGTCGAACAGAGTACAGCCAACAGCTTTGTGGTTTGCTCTGTCCCTCCTGCGCACCCACATCCTGGCTGCAAGCAGAGGCTCCACCGCTGCAGGAACCTGGGTCCTATCCTGCAGCCTTGGAAGTTAGTTCCCAAAAGTTTCCTGGGTTGCAGCAATACAGAGTGAAGCAATGTGCACTTACAGCCCAGAAGGCCAACCGTGTCCTGGGCTGCATCAAAAGAAGCGTGGCCAGCAGGTCCAGGGAGGTCATTGTACCCCTCGACTCCACTCTCGTGAGATCCCACCTGTAGTACTGCTTCCAGCTCTGGAGCCCTCAACATAAGAAGGACACGGACCTGTTGGAATGAGTCCAGAGGACGGCCACAAAGATGACCAGAGGGCTGGAGCACCTCTCCTATGAGGACAGGGTGACAGTTGGAGTTGTTCAGCCTGGAGAAGACTCCAGGGAGACCTCATAGCAGCTTTCCAGTATCTGAAGGGCACCTACAAGAAAGCTGAGGAAGAACTTTTTACAAAGGACTTTTTAGTGATAGGATGAGGGGGAATGGCTTCAAACTGGAAGAGGGTAGATTTAGATTAGATATTAGGAAGAGTTTTTTCACTATGAAGGTGGTGAGGCACTGGAACAGGTTGCCCAGGGAAGTTGTGGATGCCCCGTCCCTGGAGGTGTTCAAGACCAGGCTGGATGGGGCTTTGAGCAACCTGGTCTAGTGGGAGGTGTCCCCACCCATGGCAGGCGGGTTGGAACTATGTGATCTTTAAGGTCCCTTCCAACCTAAACCATTCTACGATTCTAAGCCTTTATATTGCAAGGCAATTGCGCTCATGGGCCTGGAGGTTAAAGACCTTTACTGTACCCCATCCTCTCCCACTGACTTTCTCTGTGCTGGGATACAGCACGGCATCTCTGGTCTCTCACGGTGCCTAGCCCATCAGCCCCTTTGGCCCAGCCAAACTGCCCTAGCTCTCACCGGTCTCAGCTGTAAGGGCTCACATAAAGCTATTTTCTTGCAGTTCAGCAACTGAAACAATTTAGCAGTAAATTCAGCAGAAGTCTGCAATGTCAGACTTCTGGAGACCAGAGCAGAGCCCAGGGGAGCTCTTACTGAATCCACCGCACTGCAGGCCAGCCTCTGTAGTCATGGAGCAGACCGTGCAGACACACGTCGTTATCTTAGAACAGGTTACAGCAGCATAAGGGTAAATACAGTTGCCTCAAAGAAGCACCCAGCCCTTCTCAATTTGTTTTCGTATGAACCCCAAACCTTGCAAAGCCATTCAAGTCAAAAGGCCAGCAGTGTTTCACACTGGAATGGGACACTTGGTGTATATTGTGGGACACTTGGAGTGAATGTATCAGCCCAGTAAGGCAGGATAAAAAGGAGACTTGTTGAAGTTGGTCAATGTGGCAGCATGAGCACCAGCTGCTCAGGCCAGAAGTGGCAGCCTGTTTCAGGCTGCATTTGATGTGCTCACCTGAGAGATCACGGACAAGTAAAGTCCTCTAACTATACGCTCAGGGACATCATATCATTAGGGAACATGAAGCTTTTGAGCCAAATCTATGATACTGTGTACTTTGGTTTAATACATTGATTAAATAATACCTTATTGCATATATCTCCACTCATACCCCCTGAAGGGGTCCCCATATGAGCCACAGCATCACCCTTACCACTCCCCACTCCCACCAGTAACAATGGTCCTGTCCTGTTTAGTATCAGGGCTCCAAAGATATTCAAGAGCTGGAGGTTGCTGTGGGATGCATCAAGTCGACTTGGCCCGACCAAGCCACTTTTTAAGCTGCTCTGGCATTTCCTTAGGAGAAGTCACAACTGCCTTTCACAGACTTTCCCACCCAGGGCAACACCTTAGAAAACAGGTTTCCTCTGATGCAGGCTGTAATAGAACGTACAGTCATTACTGTACATAAAAAGAGACATATATAAACCACATAGAACTCGTATTAAGGAAAGACTCCTATACATCCAACTTCTTTAGATGAATTTTAGTCTTTGCAGAAAGGAAAGTCAGGCGGATGAGCTTGCCCAGAACAACCAGCAAGCAAACAGCCCTTGAGTCACTCCAGCAGACCTCATCCCAGTCAGCAGCTTTGCTGTCAGCCTACCTGCGGCCGCTGCGTGCCACCTGAGTGCCTGTGCTGATTAAGACCAGGAGAGTAAATAGTTGTCCACAGCTGCTGGAAATGGAGTCCTCACTTAATGATGCTTGAAGCTACCCTCACCTAGAGTGGCCAAAACATGAGTTTTGGAGGTGGGTTGTTTTTTTTTGTACTTAGTGGTTGCCAATTTACAGGTATATACTGTTCCGGCAGGTTCAGCTGTTTGCGAGGGGATTGAAGCCATTCCCTGTGATCTGTGGGGTGCACTGTAGGTCGTTCCCCTTCCGATGCTTCCGACTGCCTCCTCTGAGCACAGCATGGCTGGAGTTATGATCCCACACACCTTGGGGAAGGGCAGGCAAAGGAGTCATGCCAGGAATCGGGCACTGCCATGACAAGCACAGTGGTGTCTGAAGGTTAAACATTGCCCTTCCTTTGGAGAGGAAAGTCATGCACCACCATCTCACCCTTGTGGTTGAGTTTATGCCACTCTGCAGAAGAAAAAGTGACATTTCGGGAGGACAAGTGGGGCACCTCGGTAGGAGCCTGACATTGTAGCCCAGGGGTGAAGTAATTTCCCCGAGAGAATAGGAGGGTTTCTGGTATGGCTTGTATGGATCCATAATCCTCTGAACATGATCTGCAGGACCAGGGAACAAGGAAGAGGGACTGGGCCTGCAAATAGTAACTTTAATATAACCTTTGCGTACACTATATATCTCCTAAAAATGGAGAGGATACAGCGTGTTCCCCCAAGAAGAGGTCACTTGTTCTGAGTAGCCCTTGCAGAGCTGGAGGCAGCCCTGACGGAGGTCTTGACAAACACTGAGAGGACTCCTGCTCCCCTTTCAGACACTCGTGCACTTGCACAAAAACATAGGTCTGAGGCTGCAACTAAGGCAGAGAGGCTCTGGGCTGTACTGCCCAGGTCAGGCTGGGTGGGCTGCATAATTTGTCTGGCCTTCAAAACCTGTGAGTGTGCCTAAGGAGAAATTTAGGAATTAGGGTCTCTCCAAGACATTGCACAAAAGCAATGATGATGGTAATTGCAATAACACCCCAGTTTGCACTTAGTGAGCGATGCTCAGAGCTGCTCAGTGTTGCTCGTTATGAGAACCCGCCTCGGGAGCCAGTTAATGCTGAACTGACCCTCAGCCAACTTACGTGATGGCAGAGAGACTGCGAAT
The DNA here is from genome assembly GCA_017639485.1 of Pluvialis apricaria. Lineage (NCBI taxonomy): Eukaryota > Metazoa > Chordata > Aves > Charadriiformes > Charadriidae > Pluvialis > Pluvialis apricaria. The sequence continues at coordinate 23,567,726 of CM030007.1, forward strand.
GGCCTCGTGCCCCAGGTTTCTTCATGACGTCTTTCCTTATATCCACTGGATCAATTTTATCTGAACTGTTTGCTGCCCCTGAGCAGCAGAGAGGAAGCAGGAATGCTAAAGATAACTCTGCAAACAGAGAAGGCATGGAGGGGTCAGAGCCCAGGGGAAGGATCGATATGTTGGCTTAGCCGAGGAGATGAACGAATTGTACCCGAGGGCCACATAGACACCAAGAGAAAAAGCAAGGTGTTTTCTGTCTTTAAGAGAAACCACAGGTGATTTTTTTGCCTGTATGAGACAAAGGTCCGGATTCCTGGGAAAATCAAGAAATAATGATAATAGTAATAATATTAATAGCAGTACTACTACTATAACTAGTAATAATGATAATAATAATAATAATGGTAATAATAGTAATCCAGACTGTGCACCTACAGAAGAGGCAAGCGGGGCAAGGACTCGGGCTGCCTATTGCCTTTGGAGTTGAAATGTGGCGTGCGTACGGGGACCTGCGCACCAGGGATGTCCCCTACAGCCTGCAAAGGCTTGCACAGCCATAAATGCTGACTTTCTGCAGTACCCAAATTCCTCATTCCTTCATCTGTTACCCTCTCATCAGAGGCATGGTTGGTGAGAAAACAGGCTGCCCCCGTCAGCTGTTTCTGGCTTTTCTTTCTCCTCCTTCCAGGTCCCCCTTTGCCCTGTTCCATGGTGTCCGTAGCCCCCTCCCCTTTATCCCCCTTGCTGCCTTCCCTTCCCCTCGCAGCTCCTGGCTCGCTGCCCTGGGTGGGTTCCCAGCCCTCCCCCAACAGCCACTAAACCCATCCGTGATTAAATGGTCAATGCCAATAGCATTTGAGGTGGGAGAGGCTGCAGGCACCAGGGAAGGTACCCCTGATGCCACCCAGTTTGGGGTGCAGGGCTGTCCCTGCAGGGAGAGAAGGTGGCTGAAGGAAGAGCGGAGCAGCAGCGCTGTGGAGTCCTGGTCTCACCGATCAGCTCAAGGGACTGGGAAACAAAACATCCACAGCTTGGAAGAGTAAAACATGGATGTTGGGTTTTCCTCTTGGTTAGCCGGCCTCCAAGCAGCTCTGCTCTCCTGTGCTCAGAAATGTCAGGTCTACCTCAGCTATTCTTCATGGCAGGGGTCTCTGCCTTGCTCGGGGTCTGCTCCCCAGGGTGGCGTACTCAGCCCAATAGCCTTTACCAAACATCGCTGAAAGCATCCCTTGAGCTTTTCCTTCATAGCCTCTCCTCTTCCTGCAGCCCGTCCCTCCATTCCTGGAGAGCCCCAGCTCCGATGGCAAGGGGAGCAGGAGTGCCCTGGGACTTCTTCCACTTCCCAGCTCGTTTAGCCACCACCAGTCCATACTGAAATCATCATTTTAATGATGGCATCATTCATTTTAATGCCAAGAGGGTCTGAGTTTTGCATTTTGTATTTAAGAACTTGATGAAATATCAAGCCAACAAGTGGCTGACGCCCTCCCCATCTGGTTGGGCACGGACTCTCTGCTATGAAGCCATCACCACTGTCCTTGCTTCCAGATTTCCAGTTGCTTCTTTGTTTTCTACCCCCTCCCCCTTTCCCCCCCTCCGGCCCTGCTCCCCCCATGTGACAAGAAGTGAGATTTTCAGTCAGGGATTTCTCCTGCCTGTCCATCAGGTCCTCCCTCCCCTGCCCTGTTTGATTAATTGGCGAGGCACGGGCACACGCAGTGGCAGACACCCCATGTACTGACGCAAGCGCTTTGTTTTTCCATCCTCAGCACTGTAGTATGATACTGATTAAACAGTCATGGGTACAAAACCAGGTTAAGGCTTCTTTCACATAACAAGATGCTGTTTTCCCTTCCAGCATTAAACCCTGTGGGAGGGGGCCCACTAACAGAGCTCTGGGAGGTTCACAGAGATGTGTGGTGGGATGAGGGACCGTCTTGTTCTCAATGTGCTGGAGAAGCACTTGGAAATGCTGTGTCTATCAGGTCTCCAGTGCTGGCTTGGAGATGTGCCACACTGGGCACGTGGTGCTGCCTCTCCAGGCTCTGGTTCCTCAAAAGGGGAAAGTTTTTCCCCAAACTCATGTCTTGCCTAGTTGAATTGGAAACTCACTGTTTTGGGTACCTCCTGCCCTGGGCTCCCAGCTGGCTGGAGAGCCTCAGCGCTGTGCGGGAACATCCTGTGCGTAGGACTGCGGGTGTGGGTCAGTGCACGTGTTGGTGCCTACACTTCAGCGAGCATCTGGTCAGGAGCACCTCTCCTCCTGCACCTCTTTCCCTCACCCCATCTCCAGCAAATGCAAGAGGAAGGAGAGGGCAGAGGGGACCTCAGCCCTGGGGCAACACCTCCGCACCATGGCTCACAGCATGGCAGGGTCGGGCTCCCTGACTAAAGGATGAAATCCCACCACGGGGATTGTCAGAGGCTGCGTACTGACTGCCTGGCTAATCCTGAGCTCCCAGTTTAGGGGGGGCTTTGGGACTCCCTGAGTAAGAAAAGCGTGCCACAGCCACACAGCTGGGATATGCGCATCATCCTCACGCAGCCGGAGAGCAAAAGACTTCATTCAGGGAGGAGGTGCCTTCAAACATCTGATATTGCCACCTCGGGGGAGAATGATGAAATACAGGGATATTTTATATTAGGCGCTTGTTTCATCTGTTAAAAATTGTCGGTTGGAGAAGGATCACACACAGGGGATTACAAACATTCCTCCTGCTTTTGAAGTCATCGGGAGGCATCCCTACTTCAGGAGGGATTCAAGGTTGCTTGTGCAGAAACCAAGCACATGGCAGGCAAAGAGCTGTAAGAAAAAACAGCCCTCAGTAAACAGAAGCGAGATGCGGGGCTGTTTGCTTCCACGACGACAGCGGCCGCGCCACTCGGAGAGCATCCAGGTGATTCCAGCCCTGGGAAAATGGGGACGTTATAAGCTTCTGTGTAAAAGTAGCGTCTATCTTTGCTTCCCTTTTAACAAGATTAGTCTTGCTTTTCTCTCCCTCTTTCTTTTGCTGTCTGCCGGCCACCTCCGTGCTCTCCCACTAATGTGATTAGCGGTGCATGGGGACCATACTGGCAGCAACTGTCACAAAGATCTCTGCTTACTTGAGTGCACCTCTTTCCTCAATGAAACATCTTGTGTTTATGGTCACAGGGGGTATTGTTAACTCCTGGATTCGAATAGAAAGGGATATTTACGGCCCTCCCATAAAAGTTGATTCAGGGAGACATTTAGGAAAGAAAGGGACAGAAGACAGATGTGTTTCCTACCACAGATGCTGAGGAGGTTCAATTGTTCTGCATATGTAATGACTTTTTATGGTTCCTTACAAACGCTTTCCACACTGCTAGAAAGGTGCCAAAGTCAAATACGCATAGTCGCTTACTGAAGACAATTTAGTGACCATACAGGACACTACAACTTTATATCTTGTTAAATATGTTGGAGATGGACATCGCTGCATGTACAACACGAAGGGGAATCTCTGCCTGCACTGAGTCATGGCTGCCTTGCTGCCTTCCCCACCGCAGCTCTGCTTCCATTTAATATTTCCTGAGGCTTTCAGAGCATGTTTACTGTCGTGCCCATATGGTTAACACTTAAAGCACCTATGGATTTTTTTTCCAAGCGAGGCACATTATCAGTGTTACATCGCCAGCTAAATTGCCTGCAGTTTGTGTCTTCCCAAAAGAGAAATAAAAGAAGTTTAAGTCTTCCTAACTGTGCAAACAAATAAGTACTTGTAGGTGAAAGGACCGGAAAGGTTGCTGGATTATAGGTCTGAAGGGAACAGATGACCAGTGACTAAAGCATAATTACAGGCGAGAGAAGAGAAGGAAGATGGTAAATTGCTATGTTATCCTAACAGCAGCCAGAGGATGCTCGGCTACATAATGCTTCAGCCTGGGGCTGGCTGGTTTCACCCTCTGATGTGAGCTCCCACACTGTGACAAGAGGTTTAAGGTGAGTGTACAGGAGAAAATATGTATCTCAGGTGGTAAAATGAACTTGTGACTATTTACAGCAGTGGAAGATCTGGCTGACGCCACCAACTGTGGTCCCTCCGTGCTCCTGTGACAGGAGCAAAGCCATTTCCCAAGAGTTCTTACACCAAAAACATTGTGCAAAAAGCGGCTGTGCACTGAGATGCCTGCAGAGAAATGCAGCTCAGCCCAGCTGCACCCACCGTCCTCCCACTGTCATCCGAAGGATCAAAACTAACATTGACCGAGGACAAAGTCCTCCTGTCTTGATGCATACAAAAGAAAGGAAGGGGAAAGATGGGCAGCATGAGATCGTTGAGGAGCCTGTGCACCTCCCTTTGTGTTCAAACACAAATATTTCCAGCTGGCCTGGGGTTTTGCAGTGTAACAGAGCTAAGGAGGGTTTCATCGGGACTGGCTCATGCTTTTGCCAAGTTATCTATGAACTTAAAACTCAGGCAGGGCAGGCTTAAGTTGGGAGTGGATGGATAATTTTCAAATGTCCAGGCTGAGTCAAGCTTGTTCTATTAAAGAGCTGAACTGCCATTGCGTGGGCAGTGCCGTCAGGGTGGCTGTAGCTGCCAGGCTGTCTTCCTGCAGCGTGCGATTTTGTGTGGGAACATCAGAAAAAGGGTTGTGACCGGGTTCTCTGTGTGGACAAGTGATTCCTAATGATTTTGTAACAATGGATGCATCTTTGTCTAACCATCCGGGATGCCAGCGTCGCTCCTGCATTCTCACGTCTCGAGTGGCCGTTCATTACCCTATCATCTCCTGTCCACAAAGAAAAGAAAATGTTCCTAGATGGGGAAATTTTCTTTCTGTGGTAAATAATTAATAATGAAACTACAAGCTGCTGCTTGTCTCCTACACTCACACAACAAACGGTACTTTCTTTGCCTGCGAATGAGGAAGGTAAGATTCTCATGGGATAGACAGCGTGTCTGCAAACACCAAGCCTCACTTGCTAGAAAAATCTGGGCTAAAATGACTGGGGAACAGCCAAGTTTAATAAAGGCTGGAGTCAAAATAACGTTACGACTCACAGAAATTCCTGCTCAGGGCAAGCTGAGCTCAGCCACTGCAATCTCCTCTGTCAGGAGAGCTCAGGTGTGCTCCGTCCAGATTTCAGCCGGCCTGGGATTTACCTAACCGTCCCAGCTACCGAGGGCAAGGGCAGAGGTCCGCAGCCTGCCTGCCACTCCACGCTGAAGTGACACACCAGTAAAGCCTGGAAGAAGGGGAACAAGTGAGCGTCAGACCCCCTCCTGCGAGCGACACAGAGCTGCCGCTAATGTAGGCTTTGTTAATGTTCAACCGCCTTGGGAGAAAATAAGCTCCAATGTGTGTTTCTGGTTTCTGAGGTTCTTGCATTATTCCCAGAACCTCTTCCTCCAAAACGCTGCATTTGCATTACCAATCGCTCTCACCACAGGCTTTGCAGGCCAGATCCTGCCCTTTGGTCCTGTACCAACCTCACTGACTTTTTAGGAATAAATCCTTTTCTTTGAGAATGTATTTCTATGTTTCCTTTTTTTTTGATGTAAGCGGGAGTGTTACCTTATAAGGTGCCTGCTGATAAGGAAAAAGCCCTGGCTACCAGCCCAGGAAACCCGACATTGGTGACAGCAGTGACAGCAGCTTTTCATGCATCCGCAGATTGTGACTTTTGCAATGTCCCCAAGGAGAGGACCACACAGGGCGGTGCTGGGCAGAGATGATCAAGCTGGTACTGAGCACGCTAGCTCAAACAAACACCGGGAGCCATATGACCACAGTGTTTCTCTGTGTTTGTCCACAGTCCCAGCCCTGCGCTGACGGAGCCCTTCCCACCACTCAAAGTCACTGGTGCCCTGCCTAGGCAATGGCGATGGGCCTCAATGATGCTGGCTGTAAGAGCAAGCTAGCAGTTGTTACCTAGCCCGGATTATTCTTGGTTTAATTCATGTAGGTTTTCAAATCCCAGCTCTCTGCTGCCCCAGTCATTGGCTTTGCCACGTCTGAGCTCACGATGCTGCCCGGAGCGTCGGGGGGGCACAGCCCTGCCATAAAGGGGGACTGCTGCGAGCGGTGAGGAAATGAAGCCAGGAACGCTGCGAGTTCTTGGCCATAAAAAACATGCTGCAGGCTGTGTCTTGCTGGGCAATGTTAGTTCCCAAAGTTGTTTTCCCTAGTTGTTGTCATAAAACTTCAGTGAAACCACCTACAAGCTTCAGAAGTTGTGTGGGGGAGGGGGTATAGGTTGAGAGTCCATTGTTGGAGCCTATAGAGCCTCTTTTGCTTAAACTGGCTTGTACTGGTATGGCTTTGCTGGGCTCAGTGGGACAGTCAGTGAGCCGGAATCAATTAATCATCATTTTCTTCCTTGAAAACAGATGACTCAAGTAAGAATTTTGAATAAAGGTGTTTGTGCTGGGCTCCAAACCCTTGCTCTTTCGTCCCTACAGTTAGGGACGGGGTGTCTATTTAGCAGGAGTGTTTGGAGCGCGAGGCAGAGCTGCAGGCTGCTGGCCAGCCAGCATTTCGAAAGACAGAAAAGGAATAAATGAACTTAAGTGACAGGCAGTTTTACAAGGGCGATTGCAAACAGTCACAACACATCTCTGTGCACACACGTTCAGCAGCACGGCGCCTTCAGATTATGGCAAATACGTAAATGTGCCTCTAAACGAATTCTTCATCCAATGAGTCATAAAGAAATGGGAAGCAAGCACACATAAAATGACCCCCCCTGCATATCATTAGCTAATTGATGCAGTCTCTCCTTCTGCCTGCAGACCATCCCTGAGCCGATTACAGCTCCCCACGCTAAGATCCCTGTCCGGACGCCATCCCTCCCTGCCACTCCTCGGCAGCAGCTCGTCAGGTGTTTGGCACTTTAGGTTGGAGCTGCAGAGAGCGTTGCTCTGTTCTGATGGGCACCCAAATGGCACGGAGGTGCACATTTTGGGATGGCACAAGCAATGGCAGAAAGCAGTACTGAGGGGCAGCATGGCCAAAGGGAGAGACGCAAGAGAGAAAGGATGCGGTCCAGATGCGCTAATTACAATTAAAAGCTATAAAGAGAGTTAGTTCTCTTAAGGAGGAGACGAGCCTTCTCCTAAGAGCCTGAGTTGAATAACTCAGCCCTAGAGCCCCCCCCCAGATCTGTTACAGCAGGGAAAAGCCGTGTCCCGCTGAGGCAGAGAGGGTGTATGTAAGAGCAAGTTGGCGCAACACCCATCACCAGAGGGGCAGCAGCTGCTCCCTGCGGGGCAGAGCAACAGCTTGCAGGTGGGCAGGGAAGATGGAGCAGAGAGAAGAGAGCCCGATGAGTAAGTCTGGTTGATGACTTATCATCCAAGACAGCTGTAGCCATGGACTTATTAATAGACATGAGGTAGAATTGTTTAAAACAAAATGGTTTTGTCAGTTTGATGCACCGTTGAGGAAGGGCTTCATTTTTCCTCTTTTCTGGAGAGATGGAAACTTTTCAAATAAAATAGAAAGCTGTTTTGCTTGGAGTCCTTTGCAGAAAGCACAGCGTATGTTTGTCCAGCTTCCAGCACTTGGAGGGTCTGGTGGAATAGGTCTTCGCCCAGAGCCTTCTGTTTAAATACATTCACAATTAGGCCTTTAAATTAAAGACTGACCCTGGCTATGTGTCCCAGCCAGCACTGTGAGCCAGCTACAGGCCTTGGACACGACTCTAAAGTGATTAAAGCAACTTGAGTGAACTAACTTGTCGCTCCCGGGTGCATACCCGATTAACCGTGACTGGAGTAACACCTTCAGATGAGAGGGTAAGGGAGAGCCATGCGCTGTTAAGGCACTTGTGCTGTATTTATAACAGCCCAGTGAAAGATTGGAAACCCTACTGTGCTAAGTGCTGGACGAGCATGTAGCACAGGCTCTTACTCTACATTTTAGTATGCAGGTTTATGAATAGACACAAAATGTGGGTGAGTCTTTCACCCACAAATGGCCAAAGGGAGCCGAGAGGATCTGGGAAGAGGAAAGCGTAACTAAATGAACAAAGCTAAGTGTGGCAGAGATCGACCATAATCAGGTAATAGTGGCAGGGAATCATTCTTTCATCAACAGGGAATTCTTTTTTTAAATTATAACCTATACAAAAGCATTTTTCTCCTTTGATGACTGCATTGTCCTTGTTCTCCTTCCACACCCTTCACTGCGATAGCTCATTACATCCATTCATTTCACTTTGACTTAATTAGGGATATGCAAAACAACCAAGATGCTAGTGCAGAGTTCCTGGCTGGGATTGCAGGTACAAATAATTAAGTAGGAAATGTCCAGAGACCTGTGTCATCTGGTAGAAAGAAAACCTTTCTGTGGGAACAGTGAAAGGAAAATTTTGGCCTCTCATTTTCAAAAGAAAAGCAGAAACCAGAGGCTAATCCAAACATGTAGGTTGACCTCAAACAAATTGTTTTGCTTTGGGGTGTTTTGTGGTGCAGACAGTGCTGGGTTTGTTTCCATTCTGAGTCAACCCAAGCTTTGCAGCTGGAATTCCTCCGCAAAACTGGAGTTCAAGTCCTTCCCCCTCCTAGCACAGTTGGGTATGGTTCAGTCTGTCTCCACCTGCCCCGAGCTAGGGCGATGCTGGCAGTGACCAGCCCACTCGCTGCAGAGCGGAGGTGGTGGTCCCAGCCCTGCATCTTCAGCCAGCCTCCTGCCACACTCCCGCAAGTCTCTCCACTCTCGCCCTATGAAAGCACTGCTCCGATGGGCTGCATCCATTTCAGGGGCTTTGAAGTGGTTTCTGCTCCTGGCACAAGGTGACAATCCTGTCTTTTGGCCATGGGGAAACCTCATGGGATAAGAAGAAGACCTTGGCTTGAGGGCTCTCTGGTTGGGACACAACTACTTTGCCCTGGGGGTCCATCACTGAGCTGTGTGGGTACAGCCTAAGGCACCCAAATGGTCTGTGTCCGGGCTTTGATTGCAGCACAGATAGGGCCAGAGCTGGCTTTGGTCTCCCTCTAACCTGGGGCATAATGGTCTCACCTCTGGGCCTCCAGCAGGAGAATCCCTTCCTTCCCAGAAGTGCGAGGAGACCTGGGCGATGCTTGGGAAGGCTAACATAAAACCCGTGGCGGCTACCTTATCTCCCACTTTATAAACTAAGTGGTGTATGGAAATTACCCAAGGAACAAAACCTGCTAAGTAACCTCATTAGCTCTTTCTTTGGAGAGTTTACTGTAAAACACCAGGCTTTGGATCTTAATTTGCTGGGAAGTGCAGTAATGTAATTAGCTAGACCAATAACAAGCTGAGCTGTGTGAATTCTTCAGAGAAGAGGAGGAATGTGCTAGAGAAAGAGAGAAGAACAAGGAAGAAGGAAAAAAAAATGCTTCCCCCACCAAGAAATCAAAAATTTTCAAAATGTTAGTGATATAAAATTATGAAAGAGTTTGTTTCGGTCAGACACAATGCCATTATCAAATATTTCCTTATTTTAAAATGACACAAGTTCTAGAATCCTTTAATTATTTTTTTAACATAAAATTCATTTATATTTTGAAACAAAGTATTTTGATATATTTTTTTTCTTTCCTAAGAAGCATCTCTCCTGTCCTGATTTTTTCCTCTTTTGGCTAAAGCAGTTCAAAACCAGCTTGGGGAAATTCCTTCTCCCAACAAACATGAGAGCACCATCTGCCCGCCGTGTGGCTGGGGCCAAGCTCTGCCTGCACCTGCCCCCCCACTGCCTGCAAGGCACCACGGGCTCTTCCCAAACCCAGACCTTGTCGATGACCCAAGCAGCCTTCTTGCTTGGCACTGCCATCCCCGCTCCCAAAAGCTTTGCTGAGGACCACGCGAGGCTCCGGTGGTGTGAACCTCATGAGGCTCAGCCATGCTGGGAGAGCGGCTGCCCATGCCTTGTGGGCCCACCTGGCCTGGTGGCCAACACAGGCTTCTGGGGGCTTGTGAAGATCTTTCACTGCATGAAATGAAGAACGCATTTCTCTTGTCACTAGATGGCTCTATCTGCTTTCACTAGACGTACACGGTTTTCTTTTTACGGCCCCAAATGAGCAGCAGTCCTACAGCTCTGCGCTTTTGTGGTCACCAGCCACAGCTGGGAAGGTAAATCTCCTTTTTAGGTGGCAAAATTTACCTGGGTTTTGATGACGGTTTTCATTGTGTTCTTGCTAACATCTCTGAATAAAATGAACACTGTTGTGAGAAACCTCATGGTTTGAGATTCGTATGAAATGGTCCCCTCAGGGACAAGTTCTGGGTTTTCCTCATCTTAGACTCCTCCAGCAGCCATTGCACTCCAGCCTCTGTGCAGGTTTGAACGAAAAAGGGAGGAATTTGGGTGGCTGCCTGGCATTTAACTTGGATGCAGGCTGGTGGAGAGCAAGGAACTTCCTTTTCTCTGTCCTTCACTAGATGGGAGGCAAAGGGGCTGGCTCCCAGCACACCCCTGAGATGACTCAAATTGGTGGGATGATGCTTTCCAGGCTCCTTGTGCACCACCAGCCACCCATGGGTTCACCTGGCCCCTGCCCAAGGGATGCTACACCCATGCCAGCAGCTGCCATCCTGTCCCACACTCACCTCATGGTACCTGCTTGTAGGCTGCGTCTTCTTGGGGGCTGCAGCTTCGAGGCATCAATTTACCTTCTGAAGATGCTCTTCTTGAGGGACGGGGAGTTCACTGCCACAGCCTGTGGAGAGCAGCCCGGGGGAAGGTCTGGGGTGATGGGGGCAGCAGGGGACATGGGGTTTGCAGGCAACCCATCCTTTGGCCCATGACGGGACACCCTCCTGGGATTTTGGTTTGCGTGAGGCGGAGCAGGCGGGCAGCCCTGCCTGCTGGAGCAGAGCCCATTGGCGTTTAAAGGAGGGGATGCTGGTACGCAAACAGGCACAGGGGGAGCGCAGGGGAGGTGGACGGGAGGGCAAACCCCAGCTGTGCAGCGGGCAGAGGACATACACTGAAGCCCTGTGGATGTCTGCAGCCTCAGACTTTTACACTGGAAGCCACATTTTCAGGTTTTGGTTGTCTGCAAGTAACTAAAAAAGCTACTGCAGGTCTGACTCCAGAGAAGAAAGCATATCAGATTGCTGCTTTCCCCAGGAGAAAAACTATGTTGAAAAAAAAAAATACAATATATTCAGGGGCTCCGCTGTCTGTATTGGCTTAAGGCTGAGTATTTTATCAGCTGCCAGATCTCTCAAGTGTATACGAGAGACCTTTGCAGCTAAATTCCTGCCTGGAAAAAGTTACTATCTGAGGATACAATCCAAAGCCATGAAAGACTGGGAGCATCTCTACTGATTGCAAAAGGATTTGAATCAGGCCCTGGGGAACTAGTCCGGCATCTCCTCCTCGCATCAGCAGCCTCTGCGCTTTGACGAGACAACCCTTGTAATAACAACTACTTGCAGGAGTATTTGCAAGATCACAGCTTCGGCTGCACAAATGATACAAGAGACTAGTGACCACGGTGGGAAAGGAAGCAAATTTGCTTATTTAGATAATTAACAGGCATTTGAGACAAGTGTTGCTGTCTAACGCATTACTGACAGGCTAATAATTCTGTCTGCTGAAGCAGCAATTATTACAATAATGTTATGGTCCACTAAAATAACCATCCCTCCTAGCCACTGCTGCCAGGAGAGGATGGGTGAAACTGCATTTCTCCTTCTTCCAGATGAGCAGACTATGTGCTGGAGAAGTGCCCCGCGGGGCTCGGCCGGGAGAGGAAGGACTCGTACAGCTACTGTGTGGCAGCTTCTGTTGCAACCTGCCTTTGGAGGATGCCTTGTTTTTATGGCCCCAGATACCTGCAGGCATAATTTTGCACCTGCAGTTTTGGTCAGATTGATAACTGCCGTCCTTATTGACCCATGTAACGCGATGCCTTGAGAGGCCAGTGCTGCGAGCGCAAATAGCTGTGACTGATTAGGAAAGGCACCGTTCGCAGGGCAGACACAATGCTGGGTGTTATGTCCCTTCTGCAAACTGGCTGTGCCACGAGCCAGGCAGGGCCGAGAGCCCCATCGACGTCCTTTGGGCAGGCAGCTCCTTCCTGGAGTTGTGCTCACGTACTGAGGAGTAACTTTGCTCGCTTCAGGGGACCACAACGGTGAAATGGAGAATCGGGGCCACTTTGTTTTAACCTGATCTTGTCTGATCCTGTCTAACACCTGGGTGAGCGGAGCACTCAAGAAGGTAAATCCTTCAGGGAGAACGCAGCGAGGCAGGGGCAGGAATGAGGGAGGAGGTGTTTTCTAGGAGAGGGGTCTTCCATCACCCCACAGCCCGTACAGGGGCTGTGCCCAAGCCCTCCTTTCCCCCATCCCATCCAGAGAGAGCTTGCGGGGAGCCAGCTTACACGGGTGCTCACACAGTCGGGTTTCCCGTCTTGTCATGCAAGCCATGGGAGGTAGGTAGGGGTACAAGACCCAGGCAGCGGTATCAACTGGCTGGCCTCAAACCGCGTAAGGAACACCTGGGACCTGGCTCTAATTTGGTTTGCATGACATGCGGGAAATTGCATTTGTAACAGGCAGGTCAGGATAGCTGATGGGAGGGTTGGTGGGGAGCAGAAGGCTCTGGGCACTGCTCCACACAGCTCTGCCATGTAACTTCGCCATCGCTTACAGCCCATGCTTCCCACAGGCAGTAGAGAAAATCAGGTAACTCAGATTTCCTCTATTTCTTCTCTTGGGGGACCAGTCTATTGGGAGAGTCATTAAAATCCACTATGCCAGAGAGAGAAAAACATCACCTGACAAGAAAATGCTCTTATGGAAAACAAGCCTTTGATAGCTTTACATGCTTCTTGGACACAGGGAAAGCCAGTCAATAAAGTTCCTTGTGGCCTAAAAGCAGAAACATCTGTCGGAGGCAGCTTGCTAGGCTGAATATAGCAGCAGGAAAGCCCAACTGATTAACTCCATCCTCTTCCTAACATGTTGTTGTGGTTCCCAGAAATCCCTCGAAAGGGCTCCTGAGGACACTGGCACCATTACAAGCCAGCTATAATTCTGTAAACAGAGAGATCAAGGAAACGTTATCCTAACTGCAGTTTACCTCTGGCATCCCTGTTTGCATAATTCCCACATGCTTCATCTGCTGTCCTTTAGGCATGGGACAAGCTTGTAATTTAGGGAAAGAGGAAGAGCCCATGCTCTGATGAAGGAGAGAATAAAGCCGTTGCTGTAGTGAGGAGAAAAAGAGGGCTGGGGGTTTGGGGTCCATATAACCTCGCAAGCAGGCTGGAGCTGGGGAAAACAGCAGGGGAGATCAGAGCAGTAACACAGCAGACAGTGTGGCTGGGCTGATCCTCCTTGATGCGAACCACCACCATGGCCCTTCTCCCACCCCCAGCTCTTCCCATCCGCATTCATCCTACCAAGGAAAGCAGCCAGCTTTCTGGGGCCTTCTGTTGATTGCTTTTCACATTTTGGTCTTCTTTCGTTTCTGTTTATAGCAATCCCATGGGATGCAAATGCTTAAGAGGAACAGCCTTTTCTATCCCCTCCTCTGCATCGATTTTTGTCAAGACAGGACCGGACAAGGTGGTAGATAATCTCATCTAGGATCCCTTTTCCACAAGAGGTTGGACCAGATGATCTTCTGAGGCCCCTTCCAACCTGGGCTGTTCTGTGCTCTACGGCTCAAGTCTGGCATCAGGTAACACATTTGTGTCTGGCACGCAGAGCAGCATGAGGGAGACTGCCTTCTTGGTGGGAATAAGGGCTGACTGCTTGGCAAACAAATGCAACATGTCATTTTAAGGACTGCGTTAGGGAAATACACATTTCCCATCATGTGGGATGCTTTTTTTGTCCCGCCTCAGCGGTACATTTCTGCAGTACACAAATGCTTAATTCAGTTAAAACAGTTTAAAATTTACTATTCAAAAAAGTATTAAGCAACTCGGATGCCTTATAATGCACGTTAATCAAATAATAATTTTTTTTATTTGTAAAATTGAACATAACTTCAGCTCAGAGTTCAGGTTAACATAATATTTATTAAGTTTCTTCAGTCTTCCCAAAGCTGTTTACCCAAACAGTTGTTACTTTCACTGCTGCAATTTGGACAGGCAAAAGTAGTTAATTCCACAATTTTTAAGAAATTTCAGGGACGAGAATTTGAGCGGGGATGTAGATAACTTCCTAATGCCAGGCTCCTGAAGCGTGAGCTTTACTGACTGCTTACTATACAGTATTCCTCCTTCTAATTATCCATACACTGCCGTCCGTCAAGCCTGAAAGCTTCGAAAACGTTTACATTTCCTGTAAGCTACCTTTGAACTACTGCATTGGCACAAAACTGAGAAGCATCCATCTCTTTGTCAGCCTTGGAGGACATAGCTGTTCCAAGAAGGCATTCACACTAAATGTCTTCCAGGAGTGCCAGCATCTGGATAATATTCTGACATCCTTTCAACTGAAAACTATGGAAATAATCATCCTGTGGGGATGTGCCTCAACATTCCTACGTACCCAATATTGCCAAAACAGAGTATCATCTGCAATCCTGAAACCTGGTAGCTGGTGGGGAAAAATGACTGAGAACTACTTTCACAGCTTTTATAGCCAAATAACAAATTATCTGCAATGCCTTTTCCTACAGTATGCGGTATCTGGGTGGACCAAATATCTGGAAGGACATATTTGTTCTGATTTCCCATGAACTTCTAGACAAAATGATGTCTTGAGTGCATGTTAGCATCACCCGCTGCAAGTATTGATACACTGTCAAAGTCAAAACATTTGACTGCGGTACATTATTTTATCTTTTCAAATATTGCTACTGGAGCTTTCTTACAGTCTTGGAAATAATCAAACAGACAACAGCCTATTCCCTTTTCAACTGTGCAAAAATGAACAACTACCAGAAAGCCATTGTTTTTTTCATGCTTTAACGTATTTGTTGCTGAGAGGGGAAAAAGCCTTTTTCACCTACCTGTTTGCTTTTTCTGTGAGAGAGGATCTAATATATTGCTGGCATACACAAATGAATTGTCTCACCTGTAGGTGGAAAAAACACGCTATTGCTTTCACAATCACATAATCCATTGGAGTGATTATGGATCATACCAGCATAGGTTTCCAGCACATCCACCACAGCGATATTTTCACATTTCTGCTAATAAAAAGCTCAAAATTTCACCTTTATAAGAAATGCTAGAATTACTTCTTTGCTTTATTCCACTTCCAACCTACCTGATGTGACAGTTCACCATGCATAACCAAGGAACTTCTCCACAAACTCACAAACTGCAGGAATTTTCCTGACAACTATTGCCAACTTCATTGAGCTACTCAACACCATTTCTCCACTTACTCTGGAAAGCCAAAAGCCTTTTTTTTTTTTTTTTTTTTTTTAAGATGTGTCTGGACACTGCAATTGCAATTGTGGTCTCAAAACTTGTAGGAACCAGCTAAAACCACATAAATAGTCGTTAGCGCCATTCTTAAGTCACATTCACTCTGCATCCCACCTCCACCGGACCAGGCCACGGGATCTTAGAAATGGTGCTTCAAACAGCTAATATTTATCTTGCAATAAGTCTGTAGGAAAAAGTCACCTTTCAGTTTGCAAACTTCCTCATGCGGAAGAATCGTTCCTGCAATTCCACAGCTACTCCGTAAGTACATTTAAAACAAATTTATCTGCATTTTAGTACACATTGAAATAATTTCTGTGTAATGTTCATAAACATAAGATCTTTGGATTCAATGGTGCTGCGTAAAGAGAAATGACTGTTCTTGGAGAGGAAGTAAATACAACTTTGCCTAGAGCAGAACAATGGGGTGGGAAAATGAAACAGCCTTTGGTAGACAAAGATATGTGGCCCATTCGCCCAGCAGTGCTTTGGAGGGAAATGCACTATGTACAGTCTTTCCTGGATTGATATTTAATTCTGGGTAGATCCTACCAGCTTAAAGGAGTAGTTTTAATCAGAGTCTGAGGATTTACTACCCTGAGGGATTTTTTATGTGTGTGTGAGGGAGTTGTGTGTTGTAGTTTTTTTCCTGAGGGAATGAACTACCTCAGTTTCTGGGTTTTTTTGCTCCTTTTCAGCTTACAGATTATTAAAATTTATCAGTAGAAGTGTGGCAATGTACACCTTCAGACATACTTTTCTGTATTGCATATGTTTACCCGTCAGAATGTTTACCTTCCACCTCCCACAGTAGAAAATAGTATCAAATCTGAAATGGAACCCACTGCTCTTTCCAGGTCTACTAGAGGACTCTTCAAAATCCTCCCTCTGCAGTCACCTCAGAAGACATCAACAGCCCAACACAATTAGAATCCCTCAGGCCTGGAGTCATTCTCTGTTTAGATATTTCCAAAATCAGATTAAAATTCCCAGAGAACTTTGCTAAAATCCCTAACTGGCATTGCATAGAGCAAACCCCTGTGTGATGAATATTTGTTCTCTGTGTAGCCAGTAGCAACATTTTCCAAAGTCCTTGCATGTTATTTCCTCACATGTGTTAGAGAGGCCTGAGGCAATGTAATGTTTTCACAGCCTCAAAAAGGAAGATTTATAACCTCTTTTTTAAAGTTCAGGTTTGTTTTTTACTGCAATTCTGAGACAAAAAAAAAAAGGTAGCAACATTTTCTTCTAAGTGTTTTGGTTAGTATTTCTTAAAAGTTGAGATTTTTTCAGACTGACTTCCCTTCTGAAAATGAGGTGATTTTTTTGCCATTGCTTTGTGAGTGATTGATTCAGCCCTCCCCTTAATCCTGCTACAGATGAGCAAGATAAGAGACATCCTCCAGGGCCACCAGGATCTGCTTCCAGCATGAATTCCTTGCTCTGCCCAGCAGCTTCCCTCCCCGCCGCATGCTGTGCACATCCTTCGGCACTCCTGCCATGTCACTTCAAGCGTCCCTTCTCCTGTCCAGCCCCCACAGGCTTGATTCCTGCTCCTGATTCCCCCCGTCTTTCCTTCCCCATTTGCCCAGCCTGCTCCAAGCACCATCATCTGCTTAGGCTTTTCCAGCTCTCAGGACACATACGGAGAAGGGATGGGAGTTTTTCTCCTGGGAATGGTTCCCTTGTCACTGTCCTGTTCCGGCTTTCTCCCTCTGTCATTCACGCTCAATCTGTGGGGAGAATTGAAGCAGATGGGGAACATCTCCAAAAATAAAGCTCAGAGGACAACTCAAATAGTGCAAAGTAGAGCAGATGATGTGACCATGTGATGATCAACAATCTGGATGAGGGGACCGAGTGCACCCTCAGTAAGTTTGCAGATGACACCAAGCTGGGCAGGAGTGTTGATCTGCTGGAGGGTGGGAAGGCTCTACAGAGGGATCGGGACAGGCTGGATCGATGGGCCAAGGCCAATGATATGAGGTTCAACAAGGCCAAGTGCCGGGTCTTACACTTTGGCCACAACAACCCCCGCCAACGCTACAGCCTTGGGGAGGAGTGGCTGGAAAGCTGCTCGGCAGAGAGGGACCTGGGGGTGTTGGCTGAGAGCCGGCTGAACATGAGCCAGCAGTGTGCCCAGGTGGCCAAGGCCAACAGCATCCTGACCTGTATCAGGAATAGTGTGGCCAGCAGCACTAGGGAAGCGATTGTCCCCCTGTACTCAGCACTGGTGAGGCCGCACCTCCAGCACGGTGTTCAGTTTTGGGCCCCTCACTACAAGAAAGACACTGAGGTGCTGGAGCGTGTCCAGAGGAGGGCAACAAAGCTGGTGAAGTGTCTAGAGCACAAGTCCTATGAGTAGCAGGTGAGGAAACTGGTGGTGTTTAGCCTGGAGAAAAGGAGGCTGAGGGGAGACCTTATTGCTCTCTACAAGAACCTGAAAGGAGGTTGTAGCAAGGTGGGGGTTGACCTCTTCTCCCAGGTTATGGGTGATAGGCCAAGAGGAAACGGTGTCAAGCTGCACCAGGGGAGGATTAGACTGGGTATTAGGAAAAATTTCTTCACCAAAAGGGTTGTGAAGCATGGGAACAGGCTGCCCAGGGAAGTGGTTGAATCACCATCCCTGGAGGCATTTAAAAGATGTGTAGATGTGGTGCTGAGGGACACGGTTTAGTGGTGGTTTTGGCAGTGTTAGGGTAATGGTTGGACTCGATAATTTTAAAGGCCTTTTCCAACCTAAAGAATCCTATGACAGCTCAGCATGGCAAGTCAGGTACCAGGGAGGTGCTGCACAGGGTATTAGACCCCCTCAGCAAAGTGCATTCCCAAGTCCTCTTCCCCCAGCTGTGACCCCAGGCAGTTTGGGGACACAGCACCACCACAGGCCAGGGTTAGATCCCCTCTGCCGTGGGATCCTGGACAGCAGAGACACCCCCGCCCGGGCTGCAAATGCCTGAATTTTGGGGCAGGAGATAGGGAGTATGCAGCAGAAGCTGATGTCTGGGTCTCAGCAGCATGGGGCAGACCCTCCCTCTCCCCTGGCAAGGCAGGGACCCACAGCCAAACTGCCTGGAAAGGCCTTGCCCCAGGACGAGACCTGCAAAGCCCACGCACTGCTTCTTGGCGGGGGGGACAGCAGAGCCCGTACGTCCCCAGCACCCCAGAAGGGCTGCTCTGTGGAGGGACCCACAACCAGGCATTTTTGATCTCTTCATAATCGGATCTCCTCTGGTGCCTGAGGCGGCTCCCCGCTCAGGTAGCGATAGGGGGGGGTTTGTGCCTGGCGCATGAGGTAATGGAGACAGCACCCGGGCTGCTTCCGGGATCACGCCCTCAGGCGAGGAGGACGCGGCCCTGGGCACCGCTCACAGCCCCTCAGCCCACGGCGGAGCAGGCGGCACCAACGACCGCCGCGCCGCAGCCTCGCCGGCGCAGCCAGCACCGCGCCGCCGGGGCGACCGCCGCCATCGCCCCCCGCCACACCGCGCATGCGCCCGGCCCCAGCGGCGGGCGGGAGGGGACACTGCCCGCGCGCGGCCGGTCACGTGGCCGCGCGCATGGCCGGGGAGCGGGCGGCGGGGAGCGCGCGGCAGGGCGGCGGGGGCCGCGCGCACGCCCTCGCCCGGCGGTGGCGGCGGCGGCGGTAGCGGGAGCGCGCTCCCCGCCCGCCCTTTCATCTGCTCCTTCCCCGACTGCGACGCCACCTTCAACAAGGCCTGGCGGCTGGACGCGCACCTCTGCCGGCACACGGGGGAGGTGAGGCGGCCCGGCCGGCCGGTGCTGGGCCTGAGGGAGCGGCGGCGGCGGCGGCGGTGGGGGGGTTCCCTGCTCCGCCCCCGTCGGCGGGGGAGGGAGGTGAGGGGCGGCTGAGGTGAGGGGCGGCTGAGGTGAGGGGCGCCGTGCCGGGGCGCGGCGGGCGGGTGGCGGCCTGCGCGGCTCGGGGCGCGATCCCCGGGGGACCGGGCAGCCCGGTTCACCTCGTGGGGTAGCGGGGACAGGGGTGGGGGCTGCGGGGGTTGTGTCTGAAATGCCGCCGCCGGGGCAGCCTGCCGAAGGCAGCCCCCTGGACACGGCCCTGCCCCCCCGAGGCGTGGGTTGTCATCCTTCAACAAACCTCCTCTCCCTCTCCCTCTCTTTCAGAGGCCGTATGTTTGCGATTATGAAGGCTGCGGTAAAGGTTTCACCAGAGAGTTCCACCGCGCTCGACACCTTCTTACGCACACCGGGGAAAAGCCCTTTGAGTAAGGCCAAGTTTTTTACTGCTTGAAACGGATTACGCTTGTCCGTACGGAAACGAAGGGGAGTTAGAACTGGTGCGTGGGTGGCACAGAGCATGCCTGCCTGCCTTTCGGATGGTGGTACTGCCACAACAGTACT
Organism: Pluvialis apricaria; assembly: GCA_017639485.1. Lineage (NCBI taxonomy): Eukaryota > Metazoa > Chordata > Aves > Charadriiformes > Charadriidae > Pluvialis > Pluvialis apricaria. The sequence goes on from CM030007.1 coordinate 23,587,444, forward strand.
CGCAACACTCATCACAGTGCATGCAGCGTGAGACGTGGGGAACCTCCTTCGCCTAAAACCTCCTGCCTGGCAGTGATCCATGATATATGCTTAAAGGAACGGGCAGGTCTCTCCCTAGAGTACAGAATTGAAAGAAGGAAGGGCAGTTGTTTCTTGTTGCTAAGCCATTAATAGCTGCATGTCATGGATTAGGAGCTAGGAATTTCCGCGGGTTTTATTAAAAATCTCTTCTGCTAAGCTTTTCTGTGGCTTTTCATTATAACAGCCTCTGTCCTTTCGTGTCTTTAAAGCAAATTTTTATATTTGGGTTGCGGGTTTCGGTTCTTCTTCATGTATTCCTCTTACCCAGTGATTTCTGTGTCTGCCTAGGAAACAAATCACTGACAGTGATAATAAAAAATGTAGTTAATTTGCAGGTGCACAGCTGATGGATGCAATCAAAAATTTGGAACAAAATCAAACTTAAAGAAGCATGTTGAGCGCAAGCATCAAAATCAGCAAAAGCAGTATGTGGTGAGTAATTACCTTTGATACTGTAAAGTGGAGGCTAAACAAGCTTTTTGTCTACCTAGTGAAATACTTCAACTTGTTATTATGTGGTACTTATATGAGTTCAAATACTGCGATTGGGATTTCAGCAAACACATGTGGCCTGGGCTGTCATTATTTGGCTTCTAATGATAACTTAATTTCCTAAATAGTGCGACTTTGAAGGCTGTAACAAGTCTTTCAGGAAGCATCAACAACTTAAAGTTCATCAGTGTCACCACACCAATGAACCTCCCTTCAAGTAGGTGGATAATTTTAGTAATGAACTTTTAACAATTCCATGTAAACATTGTAGATGAAAACAGGCGCCTTTTCTCAACGTTTTATTTGATGTGGCATTTAAAAAAAAATGGCGTGAATTTGTAGTCATGGCTGCAAGTACATTTCTTGTGTTAGTTAGTCCTTTGCCCAGTAGTCTGTTTTGAGCAACAGTTTTGGTGCTCTGTAACTTGAGCATTCCATCAATTTTCTTAGGATTTATTACAGGTTTACAGGAATAATAAACAAAAAAAGTTTTGAGTTCACAGAGTCTGAAATACAAGCGGAAGAGCTTGCACGGTAATGAAAAATGCAGCTACCTCTGTTTTCCAGTAAAAAGCAGTGACTTGGCTAACACTGAAGTGAGTGGTAGCTTAAAAAAGGTGAGAGGCTTGGACACCAGTCTGAGAAGCTGTGCATTGCAACCCTGTTATTTACATGACACATCAGTATAGATCTGATGAAAGCAAAGTTCAGTTTTGTATTTCTTACAGGTGGAACACGCTTTACAGGAGCGTTCCACTTCAGTGAAGTACGCTGGTATGGTTGGGTGACAGGCACAAAAATACTGCCAGTGCTCTGCTACTGCTCTGACGGCTAGATCTGTACAAGCCACTTAAACCCTCCACTTTCTATCTCTCTCTTATGTTTGAAGAGCCTACTGTGTAGGGATGATATGAGGCTTGATTCTTTAGCTAAAGCTTAGCTTGCTGTTTATGTGGAAATCATACCATAGTTTTAACTCTCAAGCGGATCAGAGTCCTCTATTAGAAACTACTACAGAATTTACTTCTACAAGGTGGGGGGAGGGAGAGAACAGACTTCTAGGCAACGGCAAACTTGGATTATTTTGTCCACTTTAATTGTTCTTGACTTAAGGAACAAAAAATACACAGATGCAGTGAAAGATATTAAACCAGTGTATTTTATACCTAGATGTAATAATGAAGGATGTGGAAAGTACTTTTCTACTCCAAGTCGACTAAAGCGGCATGAGAAGGTACATGAAGGTAATACAGTTTTTCTTCTTGCTTCAATTATGTTTTAGTAAAGGAAAAAGGACTTTTTCCAGTACAGAGAATATGCAGGGATGCATGACAGATGTGAAAGTATTCTGGGCCTAGTGATCCAGACAGGTAAAACCAGAACACCTGTTTTGAATAGTCACACCTGGAGTACTGCATCCAGCTCTGGAGTCCCCAGCATAAGAAGGACATGGACCTGCTGGAGCGTGTCCAGAGGAGAGCCACGAGGATGACCCGAGGGCTGGAGCACCTCTGCTATGAGGAGAGGCTGAGAGAGTTGGGGCTGTTCAGCCTGGAGAAGAGAAGGCTCCGGGGAGATCTTATTGCGGCCTTCCAGTACCTAAAGGGGGCCTACAGGAGAGCTGGGGAAGGACTTTTTACTAGGGCATGGAGTGATAGGACGAGGGGGAATGGCTTCAAACTGGAAGAGGGCAGGTTTAGATTAAACATTAGGAAGAAGTTTTTCACTTTAAGGGTGGTGAGACACTGGAACAGGATGCCCAGAGAGGTTGTTGAAGCCCCGTCCCTGGAGGTGTTCAAGGCCAGGCCTGACGTGGCCTTGGGCAACCTGGTCTGGTGGGAGGTGTCCCTGCCTGTGGCAGGGGGGTTGGAACTCGATGATCTTCAAGGTCCCTTCCAACCTAAACCATTCTATAAAATGGGATACAATTGCAAGGCATTGCAGTATTCAGTTACAATGTACTTCTGGCAGAGCTCAGGATTCTTCAGTCATTTCTTCTCCTAATGTGCTTCCTTGTCAGTAATCCATGTTCTGGAGATGGGCTAATGGTTAAGGCACTTGCCCAGACCTCCAGAGGAGGTTAGGATCAGTTGCCAGTTCTGCAACAAATTTCCTATGAAGCCTTGGCAAAACCATGTAGGCTTGCATTTTTAAAGTTGTTAATGTATTTATGCAAAAGATATTTAAGTGGAATCATCAGGAGGTTGTCGGGTATGTTTGAACTAATCCTGCGACACTCCTATCCATTCTTTCAGCTTTTCAGTACTAGAAGAAAAAACAAACCCAAGGGACTAAGAAGAGTATCCAAAAAGCTGCGATTTGTACTGCGTTCCTTTCTTAAGACAGGGGCTTGTTCGTAGTTGTCTGACCTTTCCAGTCCTGGGATTTAAATAGTACTGACTTTTTGTGGTTCATTTAAAAACCATCCTGTCTGCTTGATAGTATGGTAGACACTCTTTAAACTCTGGAATACTACTGTATGGTCAAGATCTTACTTTTTAATATGTAATACAAATATTTATATAGAAATAATATACGTTACTACAGTTATTTTCATCTGTGTGAGTGAAAGTGTATGGCTGGCGAGGAATTAGCTTTACTGAAGCAAGGAGAGACGGAGTTTCATAAAATCATTTTGTTGGAAAGGACCTCTGGAGACCATCTGGTCCAACTCCCTGCACAAGGCAGGGTCAGTTAGACCAGATTGCTGAGGACTGTGTCTGGTCAAGTTTTGAATGTTTCCAGGGGTAGGAATTCCACAGCCTCTATGGACAACTTGTGTCAGTGATAACAAGGCTTCTTCCTTAAACCTGTTAGGATTTTCTCATGTTCCAACTTGTGTTCATTGCCTCTTGTCCCATCATGGTACAGTATGGGAGGAGAGGAGGAATACCGTCCCTTAATTTTCAAATGCTACAAGTGGAGTTCCTCCTTGTAAAACTATACTGTGTTTGCCAGAACCGCAGTGACTGTAAACATCTGTCCTGTCCAACAGGCTACGTGTGCAAGAAAGAAAACTGCTCATTTACTGGAAAAACTTGGACAGAGCTTCTGAAACATAATAAAGAAAGTCATACAGGTAAACTCCCAAGTGCTTTAGTAAATAGAACTTAACTTTTGATAACAAATAGGAAACAAACTGCTGATTTGAAGAGCAGTCCTTGCTGAGCTCATTTCATCAACTTGTCATTGTGTCTAGACAAACTTGTTTACTAGCAGTTTGTTGGTTAAATAGTTGTCACTCTGGCTAGACTTCTAACTGATGAAAATGCTGCTCAGTATACTAACTTTGCTTTGTGATCCAGTAAAGGAGAAACTGTATAATACAGGATTTCGGATCTGGATAGTTCATACTGCATTATTCTCTTCCAGTCTCTGAGTTCCTTGCATTTCATGTGGATTTTAGCATTGTTCTAAAGGATTATTAGGGTTTGATTCTGAACCCCTGTAAGAAGCTGTTAATTTATACCCTCTCTCTCTCCCACTCAGAGCCGATAGTTTGCAGTGAGTGTTTCAAAACTTTTAAACGGAAAGATTACCTCAAGCAGCATCAAAAAACACATGCAGCAGAGAGGGAAGTCTGCCGATGCCCGAGAGAAGGATGTGGGAGAACTTACACAACTGTATTTAACCTTCAAAGCCATATCCTCTCTTTTCATGAGGAGAAAAAACCATTCTCTTGTGACTACCCAGGCTGTGGAAGAGTGTTTGCAATGAAGGTATGTATTTTTTACACTGTTCTAATCTGAATCACATAATCTGAAATGATAAACCTAACTTTTTTTTCTGCTCTTTGTAACTGTAGCAGAGCCTAGCAAGGCACGCAGTTGTGCATGATCCTGAAAAGAGAAAGCTGAACTTGAAAGTAAGTTATACTCTTGAAAAAGTGTTCTCAACCATAGCCTGTCACTTCAGAGGAGCGTAAATATTACATGTTTCAGAATGTGACTTCAAGCAGGAAAACAGGCCAGCTGAATTTCTGAAGCTCCTTTAAACAATACAGTGCTGGCCTATTAATGTTCTTCTTCTCCCCCCCACCTTAGTAGTCTTTGCTCCGTAGATATGTGAAGTTGCTAATTCTGGATTTATTTCTGCCAGGCAAAGCGTTCTCGTCCTAAGAGAAGCTTAGCCTCTCGTCTGAGCGGCTACATTCCTCCTAAAACGCAGCCAGGAAAGGATGTGGTTGTGACAGAAAGCAAGACAATGGATAAGCCCACGGACAATGAAATACCAACTGTTGAAATTCTGACTCTGCAGTAAAGGTTAACTGAGACAACTTTCTTCATTGAATGACCAGTGCAAAGTTCAACAATAACTTTATTAAATTTATAGTATTTTTTTTTAAATAAGAAATTAATATTGTTTACATCTCTACATAAAGTCACTGATGCAACTCATTTGACTTCAGATCTTCATTTTCCTCTTCCTTTACTGTACTGTTTTTCTGTTTTTCCATCTTCTGGTGTGCTTTCAACTCCTTGTCAGACATGTGTCTCAAAATACAGGTACTCACTCCTTCTCTCGTAACTTTTGGCTTGGAAAGATAAGTGGCTTTCTCGGAGACAGTCTCCAAAATCTGATCAAAAAGCACCAACTGAAAAGAAGGAGAAAAACAGGGACTAAATGCACAAACGCAGGTAAAAAATATTTCAGGCTGTTCTGTAATGACGCTCTCTCCTGCTTGGGGTTTAGCTATTAGCTGAAACCAACTAGTTGCTAGTCCTAGTTTGAGCAGTTCAGCTTGTGCTTGCCTAACCATTTGTTCTTTACTCATAAGCAGGTTTAGGAAAGTCTCCAGAGGGACTAAACCATTTCCTAACACTTAGGTTGATTTCCCGACTCATCCTGTTCTGCTGTCTAAAAGGCATCCATGACAGTGATTACAACTGCCTCCGACTCCTCCCCACCCTCCTCTTCCACTGTTACTGTGGGGCTTTCCTTTGCAGGGACAGTGTTGTTCTAAGGCTAGCAGGACGTGGTAGCACTGAACTGAGTGATACAGTGCATTCATTTAACAAGCTGAACTCATAATTAAACTCATTTAAATTAAGCTCATAGTTAAACTTTTAAATTTACGGACAACCTAGATCTGGACTGTGTCATGAAATGTTCTGCTCCCTCTCATATCCAGTTCTTCCTCTTGCTACCCTTTCCCTGTTAATTCAGCTTCCTATAAAACGCTTTGTTCCTTTTGGATGAAGTGATACCACTTTTTTTCCAGCAATTCAGTAGAGGGAGTCGTCAAGGAAACCTAATTCACTACACACATTAAAAGGAAAAAAGAAATTACATGGAATCTTTCTAAAACAGCCATTTGTGCAAATGACAATGAAGACAAGTCTCAAGGCCCTACAATTATACTAGTAAGTTGCCACCAGCTCGTTGACATCTTTGTAGATGTTTCCTTTGCCAGCCTGGGAACACCATTCCAGTAGTTTTCCACACAGCAGTGAAAAACTACCCTTAGGCACAGTTGCACAAATGCATCTTCAGAACAGTTACATTATTGAAATAATCCAGATAAAATAAAGATTTTGGTTTTAACCATACTGTTAAAACTTCTCAGTGAGTGAGCTGGCGTAAGGCATCGATGGGAAAATTTCACCAGCCCAGTGAGTAAGGTGGTGCTGCAGAAGAGTGGGAGCTGCTTAAACTGCTGTCAAAGCCAGTATTATAACTGCATTCTTAAGAATGCATGGTATTTCAGTTGTCTCTGTGGGACTACATTTCTAGAACTGCAGTGTTTGAACAGATGCAGCTTCAGGTGGAGCAACCGTTACTTTCATGGGACCCAGACCTTCACTTATTTTAGCAGTACATGGTATATTAAAAAACATGGCAGTACTGAATAGAAGAAATTAATACAAGTACACTTATTTCATGAAATTCATAGAATGGTTTAGGTTGGAAGGGACCTTGAAGATCATAATTTCCACCCCCCCTGCCATGGGCAGGGACACCTCCCACCAGCCCAGGTTGCTCAAAGCCCCATCCAGCCTGGCCTTGAACACCTCCAGGGATGGGGCATCCACAGTTTCTCTGGGCAACCTGTTCCAGTGTCTCACCACCCTCACAGTGAAAAATTTCTTCCTAATATCTAATGTAAATCTCCCCTCTTCCAGTTTGAAGCCATTCCCCCTCGTCCTATCACTACCTGCCCCAGTAAAAAGTCCTTCCCCAGCTCTCCTGTAGGCCCCCTTTAGGTACCGGAAGGCCGCAATAAGGTCTCCCCGGAGCCTTCTCTTCTCCAGGCTGAACAGCCCCAATTCTCAGCCTGTCAAATCGAGTCGTCCAACTTTCAGGAGTCCACTTACCATGTCTGTATTGCTGTCTTTTGCTTGCCGGATGGTAAGTTTAACATGGTGTTTCTTTTCAATCCACTGTGCTATCTGTTTAGTCTTGGTTTCTAAGTCGTTCTTGGCAATAGCTGAAGAAAAGGATAACTCCTTCTGAACCATCCCTGTTAAAACAGAACTAAAACTGTGTTGGCTCAGCAGCTGACAAGCCTGTATGAGTCGCACTCTTTCAACAGCCTGTGGTGCTTTGTCTGCTTACCTCCCTTCCCCCGTGCTGCTTTCTCCTACACAGAGCATCCCAATCTCCTCTCAGTGTGCACCACTCTCACCTTAGAAGGTGGCTACTTGGTATCTCACACTCACTGCTGTAATTGGGAGACTGACTGCGTGGTTGAGGCACACAGGGAAGTCTCTTCAGGGCCAGGAGTATATTTATTTTAATTACAATTTCATTCATACCACCCACAACGCAGGTCAGCAAAGATAAACAGGTGAGCTTTGGAATTAAAGACTTAGTGTGCAAATTCCTACGTTCTGCACATAGTATAGCTGAACGTAAAACCTTGGAAGTTAGATAGCTCTTCATCTCAAACCCAGTTTCTTGAATGGTGAAGTGCAATATTCAACCGGAAGTATGATATCTTCTAATATATTTGAACAATTTATGCTCTCTTCCTCCTTAAAGTAGTTACCATTTGAATAATCTTTAGTTTCTTGAACAGAAAAAATCACTACCATAATAGTGCTCTCTAAAATCAGAACTCTACCCAAAGCATAGATCTTTTCTTATCCTCAGGCTAATGAAGTAGGATAAAAGGTCAGATGCCTTTTCTAACACCTCTTTGCCAAACTCATGTTAAACTACTGGAGCAGGCTGACTTAAGAAAAAACACTGAAAAACATTCAAGACTGAAAAAGTTGTTCTCGTACTCTGTACAAGAAATGGCTCCAGACTTTGTCTTCCCAGCAGCAAGCTAGGAAGAGAATGTTTCATGACTACTGGTGACAAAATTATATTGGTGTATCTGGTGGGCAGTTTGTAGTAACTGCCTGTCACTTTATGCCTTAGCAAAAGAACAGAAATTCAGTGATTCTTGTGGAGCCAGAGTCTAGTTATATTCACTTAAATAAAAATAGACTTTTTAAAAAAAGCCAGCAGATGCCAAAATAGTAAATCCTGAGAAGGCAAGAGAAGGCTTCTGTGGAAGACTAGAGTAATCCAAAATTTTATTTTCACCACTTCAGATCCTTAATAGCATGGACTGCAGTGACATTGCTTTGGATTTACACAAATGCAAGTAAGAGGATTTAATCTGCTGAAACCACTTTTAACGCAGCATTTTTCAAAGTGCTCGGTGTTGTAGTGTCAACAATGTACAAACCTGGTTTCGGACTTGCTTTTTTCTTCTCTGCGCGTTTAAGCTGTTCCTCATGAATCTGCTGCCCAGTCATTAGTCTGTATACAGGAGGTTCTGCATTCTCACGAAGGAGAACTAGTTTCAGGTCGTGTTGATCCATAAGTTTAAGTACCTCTGCTCGGTGCATGTTTCCTAAGCTCTCTCCATCCTGGTTGATTACGTGCAAAATCCGATAGGGAATTCTTCGCCCAACGCTTCCAAATGCTGCTTTCCTTTTTGGTTCCGTGTGAGATTTTTCAGCTGTACAAAGTGGTTGAGTAAGTCCAAACACAGCTGACTTTCTAGGGTCAGGTACCACCATCCAGAATGGAGAAAAGACCTTCTTCTCTGGTGTTTGTGTCAGAAGAGTACCAAAGAATCTTTTTGCGTATCTATTCTCATTTCTGGTTGCTTGACAGAAAAGTTTCATCATGCAAAAGGTAGTCATCCTGAGGAAGTAGGGAAGAAATAAAAACGAGTTACCCCCATCAGTCAGATTCTTCTAGTTATATTAGAAACTTGACTCCAGTTGAGCAAACCCTAGTCCTTAAAACTACTCTTTCAAAAGGATGCATGGTGTTACTATACAGACGGAACAATCGACAGTAATTTCGCAGTAACAGAGGGCTTTAACACAGAGCGAAAAGCTGACGGAGGAACAAAATTTATGAAGAGTTGATGTTTCTTCAGGATTTTAAAATCTGAGCTGGAACTCTTTTAAAGAATCCAAAACTTCTAGTTCATTTCTCCTCACGAGAGTATCTACTCTTACACAGAGAGTAGCCAATGGTTAAGAGGGAGAATTTGCTGTCAAATAAAAAGGCATGTCACACTTATTATTTTCAGTGTATCTAACGCTAGAACTTTCTTCCTGGTTCTGATACTCTTCTTTGAAAAGTGTTTCATTTAAGCCCCGTTAATTCAGAACCACCCTAATCCCATAGTGATTGAAGCGGCGATTTGTGCAATGTCCGTCAGCAGCCATCCCAAAGTCTACAGTCTGACTCTTCTATGTTTTGTAAGGTGTTGCAATTTCAAAGCCTTGACCGTACACAGTAAAACTGCCATGCAAAATCTTCACCTTGGCATTACAACATGACAAAGTGACCATCGCTGCACTTGAAAATACGGTTTATCCCAGGGCTGAAAACTCTTCCATAGCTAGCATGCAACTTGCTTCTCATAGCACTGACCCCAAATTTTGTATTTTTCCTCAGTTTTCCAAATGTCATTTTGTGGAAGTAATCCAGCTAGTTACTTGGTCTTATATGGATTAAGCACTAATATTATTTTGGTAACCTTAAATTTATTTTTTTTTTTAAAAAGTGTCTTCACCGTCTTTTAAGCTCAAGTCTCACAGATACAGCCATGCTTCAAAGTGAAAACAGTGCCTTAATTTTAAACCTATTTTATCAGACATTATAGTATCGATTGACTTTGCCAGCTTTTTGCAAACATTAAATTTGGGGCGGCACATTCCTGTTTACAGTGAGCTGAGTTTTTCCAGCAAGCACAGGAAAAGCCAAAGATGATATAGGGAACCAAAACTGTGTTGTATCAGAAGAGTTGGCAAGTGTGGCTGCTTGTGCCTAGGAAGGAACGTGACTCCACTCTAAATATATACATACCTACCTACCTATATGTATGTCATTGTGTGAACATGTATCCATGTGCATACATATACACATACGTGGAGAAGGTGCAAACAACTGGCAAGGGTAAGGAACTATTTATAATTCTAAGCAGTGTTGGCCCAGGAACAAGTGAAATGACCGGCCTGTGAGTAAACTTAGCCTGAAAACGGGGACATTTTGGAGCCTGGGACAGACTTCAAATTTTAGCAGTAGGAACAAAGCCGACACAAAGCACTTGAGGAGGTTTGGGATGGGTCCATAACCAGGGCAGTCTGGCGCAGCCGTGTGCCGTAGCCGGACCCTGAACTCCGCTAGCCGCAGGGCACGGAAGAGAGATGCCTGGATGTTCCCCACGGGGTCTACAACCAGCTGGTAGGGCCACCGTCCCTGCCCGCCCGGGGCTCTGCCTCTGCCCAGCCCAGACCTGAGCGGTGGCCGCTGGCAAACATGGTTTTTTCTCGGCTGTGGTGACGGCCGGACGGCTGAACACCCACTGCCCACGGCCGAGCGCCTCCTTGGTGCAGCCACCCAAAAGCCATGGAGTCCACGGTTCTAAAACGGTTTCATAGCCCAGCTGCCGACCGCGCGCTGCAGACTTACAGACCGTCATCTGGGCATCACCGGGGCGCTGGCACATATCACGATTTAATTTCTCTTGCATTCGCATCAACCTGGCTTGACTTTGAGAACTAACTAACAAGAGGTAATGGGCACAAACTGGAGCACAGGAAGTTCCACCTTAACATGAGGAGGGACTTCTTTCCTTTGAGGGTGGCAGAGCACTGGCACAGGCTGCTCAGAGAGGTGGTGGAGTCTCCCACACTGGAGACATTCAAAACCCGCCTGGATGCCGTCCTGTGCAACTGCTGCAGGTGACCCTGCTGTGGCAGGGGGGTTGGACTGGGTGATCTCCAGAGGTCCCTTCCAACCCTGACCAGTATTCTGTGTAACAGTATCACAGCAACGAGATAACAGTTTATTCTAAAGAAATGCCTTACTCCGCTAAATACACGGTTTGGCCTTTATTCTCCTTCGTTCTCTGTCCCTGTTTAAATTTCCCAAACCCTGCCCTAACTGTCCGAGAAGAGAAATGAAAGCGCTGTTTCTACGGGAGGAGCCTCCTTCACGTTACCGCATTCCGCCTCGGGCGTTTGCGCCGCTACACCGCCCGCGCACCGGCGGGGACAGCTGTCCCCCCTCGGCCGCTTCGGTGAGCGGGCAGGGGACACCCGTGCCTGTCACCCTGTCACCCTGTCACCCGCGCCGGGCCCTGGAGAAGGATGGGGGGGGGGGGGGGGGGGGGGGCGCTTGCGGCCCCACAGCCCGACGGGGACCCCGGCCCCGGCCCGGCGCGACCTCCCCCCGCCCCGGGCGGCTCTTACCTGCCGGGCCGGGCCGGGCCGGGCCGAGCCGCCGCCGCAGCCGAGGGGACCGGCCTAGGCCGCCTCTCCCCCTTCCACTTCCTCCCGCCGCTCCTCCGCCTCCTGTCCCCGCCCCGACGGTGCGCGCCGCGCGCCCTGCGCCGCCCACAGCGCCCCCTGCGGCCGTCTCCGCCCGTCTCCGTGACGTGTCCGTGACGTGCCCGTGACGCGCACGTGGCGGCCGGTCCGTACGCCTCGCTGCGCTCACACCGTTCTGCGCGGAGCTGCGCGTTGTGGGCGCCGGGTCACGGAATCGTCCCGTCCCCGGGTGCCGCCACCAGGCGAGCGCTGCCCGAACCGCCGCTGCACCGCGGCCCGCAGCACCGCCTCTGCCCGTCTGTTACATACCTCGGGGGATGGTGGCTGCACCACGTCCCTGGGCAGCCCGTTCCCGTGCTTCACAACCCTTTCAGTGAAGGAATTTTTCCTAATATCCAGTCTAAATCTCCCCTGGTGCAACTTGAGGCCGTTCCCTCTTGTCCTATCGCCTGTTACTTGGGAGAAGAGACTGACCCCAACCTCTCTGCAACCTCCTTTCAGGTTCTTGTAGAAGAGCAATAAGGTCTCCCCTCAGCCTCCTTTTCTCCAGGCTGAACAACCCCAGTTCCCTCAGCCGCTCCTCAAATATACATATAATAAATATATTTTATATATATAATAAATATATCCAATATACTAAAAATACATATACATACATATTTTAGCATATGGCAGTTTGTGTGTATAGAGAGTTTCAGTCTCTTCACGGACGCATGCACTTTGTGCGTCCTCATGTTCCTCTGGCCGTGTTCCCACACCTGTGTGGTGCGTCTGCCCGGTTCCACGTGTGTAATTGCTCGGTCGTGTTGTTTTCCTGGGTGTGCCACCACCCAGTCGTGTCTTTTTGTGGAATTCTCTCCGTGTCCGGGCTGCCCTGGGGGAGTCGGTTGGGTGTGGGCGTAAGGACCGCTGCTCTGAGATGGCTCTCGCTGTGGGGGTTGGTGGCTGCGAGCGGGATGTGTGTGGGTGCTGCGTGCTCTGCGTGTGCGAGGTGCGTGTCGAGGCCGTGTACCCAACCCGCCATAGTACCCGGCTGCGTACCATAACGCATTTCTCCATCTCGCTCCACCTGTGAGACCGTGCAGTGGCGTGGGCTGGTGTCGCATGCTAGGATGGCCGGGAGCCGGGGCTGCGTGTTGCGCCGTGGGTCATGTCAGCTGTGCGTGTGGAAGGTGGTGTGGGTGCTGCATGGTAGAGATGTGTCTGCAGGGGTCAGCAGCGTGTGCCTTTGTGGCATTGCGCGAATCCGGCCGAAAGTTTCTTGGATGTTGGGATTTGTTACCTTCTTTGGTAGGCTGCTCCACCTTGGGTTTGCGGGCTCCTTCTTCCAACTTGGAGATAGAAAACGTTGCCTGTGAAAGAGAAGCTGAAATACATGTGCAAACCCCAGGTCCCCAGCTGGAAGTTCCACCCTAAATGAGTAAAACACTAAACAGCGCGAGAGTTTGCGGTTCTCCTCTTGTTCTGGTGGGGCAGCATGCCTGTGGAGCAGCGTGTGCTGAGAAGGTCTTTTCAGGAGCCAAGGTGTGCGTGTGTTTATTGAGGGATGCTGTTTGGCCAGCCGGGCTGGAGCTGACAACAACGCTGGGGCTGAAAATGCGCTTGTGTTTAGAATTTGGTGTGAAGTGAAGCCACAGAAAGCGGCTGGGGGAGGGGGAGGCCTTGTCCACTGTCTTTGCTGCTTAAAAAAAAATCAGGACTTTTGAGCTTCTTTGCTTTGGGCCACAACTAAGTGACCCCTCTTTCCTTCTCCCCCCTTCCCTCTCCCCGCCTTCCTGCCCAGGAAGAAGAAATGCAATGAAAATCTCAGCTTAATTTTTTTGCTTTGAAAGCTTTCTGTTCTTAACTGTGGTCTTAGAACCCTTTAATTCCACGTGCTGGTTGTTTTGGTGTAGTCATTTTGGTAAACACATGCAAAAAAGTCTGTCATTGCTTTATGCTCTCCATCCTCGCAGAAGACATCGTTATGGTAATTGTGTGAGAAACCAGAAAACTTCACTAAATCAGTTCACAATCTGAAATTAATTCGTATCACCTTATTCTCCTTAAAACTCCTTGCCTGCAGTAATGAATATGGAAAAAATGCCATTAACAGAATTAGCTAAGTGGACGGTGAGTTGTGTTGACAGCCTGGCTGACAACTGTAGCTTCACCTATTCTATGCGAACGGCGCCTGTTTTTTCCATCCCGCCCTCTTGTTCATTGCTCATTCGCTGAGGCTTTATGCCTTTACAGCTGTAAGCTCTTTGGGGACAGGGATTGCCACCTATTCCATCAGCAGAGTGCCTAAGAAAACCGGATCTCAGGTTGATGCTCTTGAAACATAAATTATTGAAATTCTATAGTATCCAATTGTGGAGAGTGAAATATTCCACAATAAGAAAAGGCAAGACAGAAATGTGTTTTTTTTACTGCTCTTTTCATGGTCTGGAAATCAAATGAGGAATTTGAATAACCATGAAGGGAAGTTTTGGCAGAGCTGAAGCCTGGAAAAATTTTGGTTTTTTTCACCCCCAGCTCTGCAACGTGCGTTAGAGGAGAGCTTGTCAGCGCCCCAGCGTGCAGTTAGCTGCTCTTGCCTCTCTGAGAACCATCCCCGTAAGACAGATCATTTTCAGCAGTGTTAGTAGGAGCTATAAAACTAATAATCCTCTTCACTGCAATAAAAACTACCTGCGTGAAAGTACAGTACTTTGGAGCGTACAACTTGCATTCCTTCTTCCTTCCCTTTATTTAATTCCGTTAAGTTTAAACCTGATGTTTGTTTTACTTCCTGCCTTTCTAATTAAATTTAGTGTGCCAAGAAATAGCGCAGCCTTCTCGTGCTGTTTGTCCTCAATTAACTTGATCTTTCTGGGGGTTCGTTGTGCTCTTTCTCCTTGTCCTTTGTCTCATGTCTGTTTACACTGTAATTGTCCAGGGGCTGTGGTTTTATATGTGCCTGTCACAGTGGGACTGCAGTCTTAATTATTCGAAAGACACTATCATAATAAATGTGGTTAATAATAACTTTCTCCCTTCTATTTTGCTTGATGCACATCATCCTCTGCCCACCCCTGACAATATTCTCAGTCATTTGTTTGTTTTTTAATTCCTAACTCTGCATCTGTCTCTTTTTCCATTTGACGTTTAGTTTCCTAAGCTGGTTAGCAAAGTCATTCTTTTCACTTTATGATTGTTTGTGCCAAATCAAGGCCTGTTCTGCTAGACCTCTTGCCAAGCCATAGATAATTCGTGCCCCAGAGAATTTAAAATGCAAATACACGAGAAGGAGAAAGCATGGTGGAGGGTGAGATTTCTCACCCTCAAACATGAACGGCGCAGTGATCTGCCGGTGTGGATGTTATTAATATGCTCTTGCCAGGCTCAATATGCTACCGGGAAGCTTCCTCCATATTCTCAACTGATCTGGGGGTGACTAAGGATTTGAGTGTCCCCTGAGGATGTTGGAAACTGGTTCCAGCCCTTCTGTGTTTCGGGGTCGATCTCCTCCTGAAGCTATTTGTTCTGCCTACGCTTAGCTGCTTGTGATGCCCAGCAGAGAGCGAGAATGCCCTTAGCTGGATGACAAAGTGCTCTCCTGGAGACTCAAAGCTCTGGTTTACTTTCATTCATCGTGCATTTTGTGGGAGGAGGAAGCAAGCTGCTGAAGTGCCTCACCCCTGCCAGGAGCTCGTACCTGCTGGCTCTGGGTGGAGGACAGGTCTTCCTTCGCTTCACAGTGAACAGCTTGCTGCTTTCCAAACCGGAGACATAGTCCCCAATATCTGGTCCAAAACATTTCAAGTGCCAAACAAGATCACCAGGAATTTACTACTGATATTGTTGGGTTTATGCAATGCCTGGGGCTCTTGGTCATGGACCCGTAGCAGCAGGTGGGACAGCAGTTTGTTCCAGTCTTATTACTGAAGCTGTGATTTGTCTCCTGCACAGTTGTGCTTGCAAAAGTACTGAGCATGTGGAGTGTTGCTTACCCCGTGCACCTCTGTTTCCCTGTTTTTCTGTGTAATTCCCTCCTTCGCAGGGCGTTTTGACAGGGAGCTTTGGGGAAGACTTGCAGAGTCTTTCTGCGAGGACACTGAGGTGCTGGAGAGGGTCCAGAGAAGGGCAACAAAGTTAGTGAAGGGTGTTGAGAATAAGTCTTATAAGGAGCGGCTGAGGGAACTGGGGTTGTTTAGCCTGGAGAAAAGGAGGCTGAGGGGAGACCTTATCGCTCTCTACAACTGCCTGAAAGGAGGTTGTAGCGAGGTGGGGGTCCATCTCTTATCCCAAGTAACAGATGATAGGACAAGAGGAAATGGCTTGAAGTTGCACCAGGGGAGGTTTAGGTTAGACATTAGGAAAAACTTCCACACTGAAAGGGTTATCAAAGACTGGCACAGGCTGCTCAGGGGAAGCGGTTGAATCGCCATCCTTGGATGTATTTAAAAGCTGTCTAGATATGGTGCTCAGGGACACAGTTTAGAAGTGGGCCTGGTAGGGTTAGACAACGGTTGGACTTGATGATCTTAAAGGTCTTTTCCAGCCATAACTTTTCTATGATTCGTTTCCAGCCCTGCTCTTTAGCACCAGCTGGCATGGCTTGCCCCCACCTTCCCAGTATGGTATAACCATGGCCCTTGCATGGTTCTGCAGTCCCAGGATTCAGAGAGGGACCGTAGCCTCCCCTATGCATTCCGTAGTATTCCTTTTCCCCTTAGTGTTTATAAAAGACTTTTGCACGTAACTCAGATGAAAAACTCCCTTGTGCTGAGCTGAGCGTTACCATATGGCGGAGAACGCCTCAGAGTAAACATGTATCTAAAGGGGACAGTAATTCTGGGTATGTAGTAGGTCCAGTTTGCTGGATTCTTTTCCATCCTCAGGTTACGAGAGCTGCTTCCCACAACACGCTTCTCTATTTTATTCTAGCAACAGACAGCAAAAAATTAAAGCAAACCCAAAAACTCTGTTGCATGGTAAATGGTCGCTGCTAACTGATGCCCTGCACAGAAAAGACGAATACAGTTGAAACAGCTAAAATTTTGTTTGGTTTCTGAGATCTGCCCCTGTTATAGGAATTAAAACAAATCTTTTGAAGATGCATGCTCTGCCATTAAATTGCTTGGGCTGATTTACCGAATCCAGGCAAAGAGCTGATTTTGCTCCCTGAAAAGCAAGCAAGGCTGACTGAATTTATTAAAATGTTATTCATAAAGCAAGCCTGTGGGTCCCCGGGGTGAGACACAATTAAAGTTAAAACTTCCCAGTGTAGAAAGTTTTTTTATCCGTTTAGTTTTACATCTTGACTGTAGGGAGAGGAGTTTCCACTGTACATCTAAGACATTGTTCTGCAGCCTTTGCAAGTTGCTGGGTTCAGCTGCGAAGATTTTAAAAGCTGCTTTTGTTGGCAGCCTAGGACACATCCGTGACCTTATTAAAGTGGAAGTGAAAGCTCTCCTTTTTTTTTTTTTTTTTTTTTTTGCAACAGTAAATCTACTAATTTTACAGTCAGTTGAACAGCAATAGATTAATTTGTTTAAAGTCTGCATTCACAAAGAAAACGTGAACTTCGCTGCCTTGAATACCCGAAACTACAGTGCGATATTTAAAGGGTAGAAACTATTACAACTTGCCCTAGAATGGTCCAAGCAGTTCCCTGTCACCTGCTTCTCAGCACAGGTGCTGACCTCCCCGTCTATTCTATCCCTCCTGACAGACTAGCAGCCAGGCTGGGGCTTTGTGTGCAACAGAGAGCGCTTTTCCAATGCCTGGGCCAGTTTTCTTCAGCAGCCACAGGAAGCAGAATAAAGAAAAGGTTAAGGGCCACCGCAAGGGTCAGAATGGGTTAAATTTAGTTAACATCAGAGGTTATAGCTTTTAACAAGAGCATGAAGGAAACTTATTCGAAGATGCAATTTGTTTCTTCTTTGTCAACCATTATTTTTTTTTACCCTATTGATAGTGACAGCTTAACAAAGTTTTTATATGCCGGGGTTTTCATCCTTTAGAGGGTAAAGAACTGTGATGCAAAAAAGAGATGCAGGTGGAAGACTTTATAAAGCCTCCATGATTTTCAAATTGAGGGCTGAAAGTAGGCTCCCTGCGTGGCTAAGTCAAAAATAATTTGTAAATGTTAAAAAAAATACACATTACAGACAGAGGAGCTGCCTTTTTTTTTTTTTGTTTTGTTTTCCCCAATGTAACTTGCCAAGAGTAGTGTTTTATCAGAGGCTTTACAATCTGACTGGTTTTGTATATATTTTTTTCCAAGGTAGTCTTATTTTCTTTTTTATCTCCCTCTAAAGATGATCAAAGTCAAATGCCCTTAACAACAATCTTCATCATCTCCCTTCAAGACTTTTTAGTGTATAATGCATGATTCTAGTCTTTTGGTGTAGGTTTTTTTCCTCACAACTTAGTGAAGAAGCACAAACTACAAAATGCAGTCGGTGGGTAGTTCCACCGGGAGGTTCTCATTCAGCTTCCTGGAATGCAAATATGAGAAAAGTTTAAATCTTTCTGAAAATTATGGAATAAAAATAATTTAAGAAGTAAGTTCAGTAGGATGTTTCACATGTTTATACACAACAGCTCATCTTCTGCCAATCAATCTTTTCTTCAAAATTGATTCGTAAAATCACTGCTTTTTGTTTTGTTTTGTTTTATCCTGGTAAAAATTAAAGAATTCAGATCTGAAAACAATGTTTAATTTCGTTTGATGATAATCCCTAAGTACAAACCATGCATTTTGGAAGTGGTTTTTTTTTTTTTCTTTTTAACATGTTTCCCTAAACAAAAAAAAGCTTCTGTGATCATCCCGTCTTTCTGCAAGTGTTAATCTCTTGGACCCTTCAGCCCAATTTGGCAAAGAGGGGCCTCAAAGATATTGTACATTTATAATAACTATTAATATTTATATATATTTACCAGGTTTCGTGAAAATCTATGATAAAGCAGAGGAGAGACCCTCAAATTACTGTCTTGTTCTGGCAGAAGAGTTCACCCAGTTGACTGGACAGCGTGTGTGTGTGTGTGTGTGTACGTGGACTGCCCGATTAACACACAGGTATGATCAGATCAGCTATGGTACGTGGTGTCTTTTGCATCCCCAGTTGCTCAGGGGGCTGCGTAGGGGATGTGAAAGGCTGAGGGAGGGCTGCAGTGGGGGATTTAGAGGTGGGAGAAGGAACTAAGACATTTTGAGGATGAGGGACAGGCGTAGAGGATGTCCTGGGGGCATATTGGTATCTTTAATTTTGGTATCTATATTGTAGGGCTGTTGTAGGAGGTAGGAAGAACAGTGGAAATGATTATGATTGGAACTGAGAGACAACACCAACCTGGACCATTCAAGTATCAGTTATTTCACTGCTCTTGGGACAACATAAATTTCATCTGATCTGTGGTGTCTTTGCAGTCTGCGTGACCAAGGTGTGAAACTTCAAACTAAATTGCTGTTGTATTAATTCAGACTTGTGCTGATTAGTTCAAACAGCATGATCCGGCTTGAACAGCTGAGGGCTGTGTATCACAGAATCACAGAATGATAGGGCTTAGAAGGAACCTCTGGAGATCATCTAGTCCAACCCCCCTGCCACAGCAGGGACACCTACAGCAGTTGCACAGGACGGCGTCCAGGCGGGTTTTGAATGTCTCCAGTGTGGGAGACTCCACAGCCTCTCTGGGCAGCCTGTGCCAGGGCTCTGCCACCCTCAAAGGAAAGAAGTTCCTCCTCATGTTTAGATGGAACTTCCTGTGTTCAAGTTTGTGCCCATTACCTCTTGTCCTGTCACTGGGCACCACTGAAAAAAGACTCTTCTCATCCACCTGGCACCCTCCCCTTAAGTATTTATAAGCATTGATAAGATCCCCCCTCAGTCTTCTTTTCTCTAAACTAAAAAGATCCAAGTCCCTCAGCCTTTCCTCAAAAGAAAGATGCTCCGATCCCCTAATCATCTTTGTAGCCCTTTGCTGGACCCTCTCCAGCAGTTCCCTGTCCTTCTTAAGCCGGGGAGCCCAGAACTGGACACAGTACTCCAGATGCGGCCTCACCAGGGCAGAGTAGAGGGGGAGGATGACCTCCGTCGACCTGCTAGCCACATTCTTCTTGATGCATCCCAGGATGCCATTGGCCTTCTTGGCCACCAGGGCACATTGCTGGCTCATGGTCATCCTGTTGTCCACCAGGACTCCCAGGTCCCTTTCCACACCGTTGCTCTCTAGGAGGTCAGCCCCCAACCTGTACTGATGCATGGGGTTATTCCTCCCCAGATGCAGTGCCCTACACTTGCCCTTGTTGAACGTCATCAGTTTTTTCTCTGCCCAACTCTCCAGTCTGTCCAGGTCACACTGTATGGCAGCACAGCCTTCCGGCGTGTCAGCCACCCCTCCCAGTTTTGTGTCCTTTGATCTACAAGCCCATAGCGGCCACCTCCACTGGGGAAGTGACTTCCCATGGCCTAGCTGCAGCAAAAAACAAATGAGAAAAAGTGTGGCTCTCCACAACCCAGACAAACTGGCATGGAAAAACACAACAAAAAATCCCATTTACTATTCTGCTCACAAGCTGCCACCAAAACTCAGCTGTGAGGAGAATAAGAGCACCTTTTTAAAAATGTAAGACTGACTTTTTTTTTTTTTCCTTCTGAGCTGCTCTTACAGCCTTTAAAGCATTAATTTCAAAAGCTTCACAAAGGCATCAGGCATCAAATATCCCAGGCTGAGTGGAAGCTTGGGGAGGAGAATTTCAAAGTTGCGTGGGCGATGGCTGCCGACACACCAAAGCAAGGTTATTTGTTCATTCCAAGCCAGTGATCATGGCTTGCTTTTAATGATGGAGCAGCAGAGGAGAAGAGTTACAGCAGCCCAAAGAGCCCTGGATTCATATGGCCTAAATTTCACCTACACCTTTTTCCTTGTGTTTGTGTTGGCTGGGTGATTCTTGGCTTGGGAGTCAGGAGATGTGAGTTTTGACTGCAGTGCTGCCACTGGCGCACCCTGTGGCCTTGGATAAGTCACTTGACCTCCATGCTTCTCCTCTCACCTTTTCACCCACTCATACAGAATCTCTTTCCCTTTTTCTTTGCAAGGTCTTTTCTTAATTATACACCTGGACCATGCCTAGCATGACGGAGCTGTGCTCTCAGATTAGGCACTGCTATGATCTGAATGAAGAATAAAGGAATACTGCACTGAGCACTGAGCACTGAGCACTTCACCGGGACTCCCCTGTTATCTCAGGGCTTCACTGATAACCTTAATAAATAAAAGTCCTTCAAAAGACTGAGCATTCCTGCCTACTGCCCAATTGCTTGCTTTTTGTGTAGCATCTTGAACATCAGTTATGATACCTGGCTTGTCAGAAAATAATGATTTACAGTGTTTCATGCTTCCTGAACTATTTGTAACGTATTTTTTTCTTCCTGAAATCTCAGCGGTAGCTTCAGTACCTCATTGTGCCTGATTTTTGTCAAACTGAATTATGAAACAACATTCTGCTATATATCTTATTCATTTTGATATTGTTTCCGTAACTTTGCTCTTCTGTGTAGGTGCAGTTCATGTGTCTGAGATTAGGGACAAAGCCTCCTCCAGAATTACGCAATACCCACGAAATCTACTCTATTTTATCCCCATAAGGACAGGGACCACTGTCAGGATTACTGGCTCTGCTCTGTGATCTCAGCAAAACTGGGTATGTACTCTAAGATCAGCTTCCCCTGTAGAATCTCCTCTACCAGGTCCAAGATGTCAACATTTTAAAAAATATGTACTTGGGAAAAAAAAAATCTCCATCCTTCAACAACAAAGCATTCATACCAGTCCATACCTGCCCTTGCAGCTCGTTCTGTTCCAACCAGAATTCAGACTGGATTCTTCCAGGAGACACGTATGGAAAACTCATCATCCAGAGTTTTGTATTTCAGCTTTTCCTACAATACTCTGTCTTTTGTCTTTATATCAGACATGCTCTCAGAAAGCATCTACAACAAACCCCTCAAAGCTAGCCCAGCTTTCAGGGTCCCATGTAAATGCTCTCATCCCAGACATCGTACATTGGTGACTTCCAGACCCCACAGTGCATTATCTACCTCATGTTTAATTCCAACAGTCTCCTCCCCCTTCCCTTCCACCCTCCCTCTGCATGCTATAGGGTTATAGGAGCAAGTTTTTGGCTCCAGGAGGAACTGCTGTCTAAGAAGATTTATTACTTTGTGGCAGAAGTGTAGGATCAGAGGATAATTCAGGTTGGAAGGGACCTCAAGGGGTCATCTACCCCAATGGCATACCCCCAATGGATTATGACCTCAACGTGGGTGAAAAAAAGCCTTATTTATCTGTGAATCACTTCAGGAATCGGCAGGACCTAAGTGATTTTCAGGTTCTGCCCTTTCACATTCTGGATGAAGGACTGGGGCCCTTATGTATACATTTTCTTAGAAGCAATTACAGCCTTACAAGCTCAGTCCATTTGAAATATAAGGAACTAATCTGTATTTGAATAGAAGGTTGAGAATTTATTTGTTAATAATTCTAAAGCACTTTAATTGTGCTGCGACATCTTTACATTCCAAGCAATTTATGTATTTGTTTAGATTCATATGCCAGTGATACTTACATGGCATCAGACCATAAGTTATTTACATAAATTAAACATGGATGATGGAGCCACAAGAAATGAGTCATATTTTTTTTCTGTAAAGAGCAGCAGGAGGTAATTGTTTTGATAAGAAATTCAGAAACCAGCTCTGCATCAACACATAGAATTGTACTCAGAAATGAAATGAATTATTCCCATATTCAGCTAAGATCAAGTAACTCACAAACACAGATGGTGTTAGAAGGACTGAGCAGAATTTATTCGTTCTGTAAAGGCTCACATGCGTTCATTCTATTTAAAATTGTCAAAGGAAAATCATTCTGCAAAATGTACTAATGAGAACTTCTGTAAGTATTATTGACCATAACAGGATCTTAAAAAATCTTAATTTACTAACCTGTGGTTTTATAGTGTTTCCCCGTGTTCAGGGTAGTATAAAACTGGTGCCTGGTCCTAATAAGTAAGCGAATTGGCATATGTAGAGAAACTGAACTTTCTTGTTTGTCTGCTTGTTTACAAGGAAATAGAGCAACAGAGCTGGAATTATTTTTTTTTAACACCCAAACCTCATACTTACTCATCTGAACCAACATGTTTCAACATGCCACTGAAAAAGATAAGAGTTATTGTTAGCCATTTCATGTCTGGGTAAAAATAAAGTGGGAAAAATCACAGTATCTTTTCTTAAATGGCCAAAAAAGGGAAAAAGTTAAACGCAAGCCTAGAAACCGGGCCAGTTGGTGCTTTATTTAGTGGTTCTTTTTCCATTAGCTCACCCTGCTTTTGTAAACTTTGGAGAGGAATGTCGTGTTACAACAGTAACATTTGCTTTGCTTTTACAGTTTCATATGTGGGTAATGAAAACCAACTGTACTTTGTGAGCTTGAAATATAATTAACTGATGTTCTAAAAGGTAAATGGTTTCTTCTAATTATGTCTAAAAACCAGTCATGAGCCAAGCAGAGTGATTTATCTAGAGTAAGCGTAACAAATGTCTGAGTAAACATGTAGAGGCTATTCCTCTGTTTCCTTCTGTTATTTTAAAAGTATTAATTGTCGCTCCTTTGGAATATTTTCAACAAAATTAAATTTTGGAAAAAATGTAGCATTTCATTGAAGCCAAAGGCTTTGCTCTGGGATCCTCGCTCAAGAGGAGGGAAAGGCAGGTTCAGGTTTTCACTGCATCAGCTTCATATCAAAATTTGTCATCTCACATCACTCCAGGCTGGATATGTGAACCTAGTTTTCCACATTCCCATGCAGTCCCCCTCAGCCATTTACAAACTGACAGGACAAACAGAAAAAACATACAAAATATCCAAATTTGGATATTTTCAAGGAATTTATTCGCTTTTGGTTGGCAATCAAGATATTTTTGCACAGTGAACAAAGCTACTGATCTTTTCCTTGACTTTTAAAAAAGGTTTTCTCAAATAATAGACCCGAGTGCTTTGATATGGAAATCGCCTGGGGTGCTTCATACCTTCATTGCCCTCTCCGGGCTGGGTTTTCTAGCTGGATTAAATTTCACAAAGTACACCAATTACTAATTTTAGTAAACTGTGCCTCAGCAGTTAAGATGAGCCTTCAAAGGATCCCCCCTTTGAGTTCCTCTGAGTGTTCAGAATGGTATGTCCCCATCAAAATGCGCTTTGTTTGAGACATAGCTCAGTGGGACAGAAGGGGCAGAATATTCCACAGATAGAAGACGTCCTTTCAGTAAAGCTGCTCAGTTTTAAATTGAAGATTTCCATAAAAACAGTTTCAGTGAAAAAATTTTGGACTAGCCCTAAAAAACAACCACTCCCAAAGGCTACCAGGAAAAAGGGCAGAACAACATTGTTTATTGACCATATAAGCACTTATCTTTGTTGAAGCCTATATGGGTTGGAAACGTCTACTGTAGACTGAAAAAATGTACAGTCTTAGAGTGGTGTTAGTTCAGTCGCTAAAATTGTATAGTGTCATTTGCATAATCACTCCCATACCAGTAACTACTCAATACCTCCGCAGCTACAACAGTAGTTTTGTTGAATGCATAAAAGAGAAATTACAGAACCTGCTTCTCCTCCCTTCTCTGTTCCCTGTCAGTACGAAAAGGGCCCATTATCTGGGGCAGGCACCCAGGGATGTGCACTTCAACAAAGGGTTATGGTCCGTGTTCATTATATGCAAATTTGCTAGAGCATTAATCTGCTAGGCATTAACATAATATCAATTGGTGCATCGGGGTAATTCTCGTCTGATCCAAAACATTCCTCATGTAAGCAAAGCAATTTAGCTACATAGAGAAATGATGAACTAATTCATTTTGGATCTAACCATATCAAAATCAGCAAATATGAACCAGAGTTGAATGTGACCTGATTATATCTGCAAAAAGCAATACCTTACAGGTAGTTTTTTCATTTAAATAATCAAAGTAAATGAAGTAGTCCTGAATGCATCTTGCTTAACTTGATTACTTAAATAAGCAGCCATCTGGCATGAATTAAGTGTTTCCTTAAATTTTTCTTCTTCTCATTTTTCAGCACCATAACCACTTTGCATCTTGTGCTTATTTCACGCTATTTCTCTGCTAGAGTATCTTTACATAGAAATTGGGGGCAGAAGTTAATAGAAATATTAATACAAGTATAAGCTGAACTCACTGTCTTTACAACTTGATACTAATCAGCTAAAGGGAGTACATTAGCATCCCTATTTATACAATTATTTTAGCCACAGGAGAATCCATTTGTTGCTAGAGGAATACAGCTGAAATCTATTAGGATTAGAAGGCAAGGAAGGATATCACAAAAAGGCTGAGTAAAAACCTTAGCAAGTTGAAATAGCCCAGTTCTCTGTTTGAGGTCAGGGTCCTAATTTCATTAAAAGTCTTTTTGAAAAAGAAACACCTTTTACTCTTCTTTATTAAACAGAAAATGCTTTTGGGGTTACAAAGCATTACTTAAGGTCTGATTCCGAAGGGGTATGTGTGTTTAAGAGCTGTTTTACACATGGGAACTGTCCTACTGACTTTGAAGGGATAAAAGGCTTGAGAAAAGTTATGTATGCAGGAGAGTGCTTAAGAACTGGGACTGCTGATGGGCTCGTTGGTAAGTACCTGTGTGTATCTTTGCTTAGAGCTTTAGATAATTATAGTTACAAGAATTGTACTACAGCAAAATTAGTATGAGCAAATTATGTTTAATTAGGGTGGAATGTTTTTTACAATGACTTTATCTAGAGTCTCTCGCTTACTGCAGAGCACAGGACATATTTGTATCTTGAGAAGAGCGGACCCTCGATTCTGGTGCTTGTGTAATACATGTAGGAGTAGTATGACCAGCAGTTGATTCCTCTCCCTTGATGATGCAGGCCCGTGGAGCTTGACCTAGTTTTCAGCACAGGCATCAATCCTGACAGCTGGGTCTCTAAGATGTTCCCAATATTCACAGATCCTGCCCTCTTTGCTACATGACTCTGGAAAGCCCGTGTGTGGGGGTGTTGCTGTGGTATTCACACTGCTGGTGTCTTGGTGGTGTCGGATGGATAAAGCGCTCATCTGCCGGCTGCATTTTGCTGTGTGTGATCTGACTGTTGCCGTTCCCCTCCCTGGCTTCTCCCATTTTGCAGGTGGAGGACTGTCCATGTAGAAAGGTTGTAGGCAGTATTGGCAGTAATGGCTATGTTTGCATTTACGCTGCACAGGTGTGATGAAGGAGGAGAGTTGTTAAAATAACACTTTTTTCCTTTGTATCAGTGTGTGATATATGATGAATTTGTAAAGAAAGGAAAAACCTGCAAGATGCTTAGTGTGGGCAACTGTGTGTACTGGCAAGGTTACTCAGTGAGGAGTTAAGATTCTTGATTTAGTATTTGCCTCCTTCTAACCTAAGACCTTTAAAAGTCATTTCATTTCTCTGTGCTGCCATTTTCCCTCCCACCTGTTGTCTCCTTAGGTTACCTAGAAGGCTCCCCGAGGAGTTTTCACCGCATTTCGCTTGATGTTCATACAGTGACATTTATCGTGGGGATAACCATGGCATAAAAAAGGATGGTCCATCAACTGAGCCGCAGTCCCTGACTGCACAGCTACTCCTAACCTGTGGGACAAAGGAGGAAAATTTCTTAACGTAAACCTCAATGAAAAACATTCAGTTAATGTATTTGGTTGGTTTTGGCACACCAGCAGCTTACCACGTTCACCCTGGCTCACCTCACTGAAGAAACTGGGCAGGTCAAGATAACTGTGGTGCATCTGAGTGCTCCTGTCCAGCCAGGGTCTCTAGGTGCTGCTGTCAGACAAGCAAGCTGGAAACTGTCCTGAGCAAGGAGAGATGTAGAAAAGGAACTGAGTAGTTGTATTGGGTTTGCGTGGCAAGGTTTTGGTAGCTGGGGGGCTACAGGGGTGGCTTCTGTGAGAAGATGCCAGAAGCTTCCCCCCATGTCTGATAGAGCCAATGCCAGCCGGCTACAAGACGGACCTGCTGCTGGCCAAGGCTGAGCCCATCAGCGATGGTGGTAGCACCTCTGGGATAACATAGTAAAGAAGGGGGGAACCCCATGCAACTGCAGCCAAAGAGAGGAGTGAGAATATGTGAGAGCAACAACTCTGCAGACACCAAGGTCAGTGAAGAAGGAGGTTGAGGAGGTGCTCCAGGTGCAGGAGCAGAGGTTCCCCTGCAGCCCATGGAGGACCCCACATTGGAGCAGGTGGATGCCTGAAGAAGGCTGTGACCCCGTGGGAAGCCTGCACTGGAGCAGGGTCCTGGCAGGACCTGTGGAGACAGGAGCCCACGCTGGAGCAGGATTGCTGGCAGGACTTGTGACCCCATGGGAAGGACTCATGTTGGAGAAGTTCATGGAGGACTGTCTCCAGTGGGAGGGACCCCATGCTGGAGCAGGGTTGAGTGTGAGGAGTCCTCCCCCCGAGGAGGAGGGAGCAGCAGAGACAGAATCACAGAGCAGTCAGGGTTGGAAGGGACCTCTGGAGATCATCTAGTCCAACCCCCTGCCACAGCAGGGACACCTACAGCAGTTGCACAGGACGGCGTCCAGGCGGGTTTTGAATGTCTCCAGTGTGGGAGACTCCACAGCCTCTCTGGGCAGCCTGTGCCAGTGCTCTGCCACCCTCAAAGGAAAGAAGTTCCTCCTCATGTTTAGATGGAACTTCCTATGCTCAAGTTCGTGCCCATTACCTCTTGTCCTATCACTGGGCACCACTGAAAAAAAGACTGTTACCATCCTCCTGGCACCCTCCCCTTAAGTATTTATAAGCATTGATAAGATCCCCCCTCAGTCTTCTTTTTTCTAGACTAAAAAGCCCCAAGTCCCTGAGCCTTTCATCATAAGAAAGATGCTCCAATCCCCTAATCATCTTGGTAGCCCTTTGCTGGACCCTCTCCAGCAGTTCCCTGTCCTTCTTGAACCGGGGAGCCCAGAACTGGACACAGGACTCCAGATGGGGCCTCACCAGGGCAGAGTAGAGGGGGAGGATGACCTCCCTCGACCTGCTGGCCACACTCTTCTTGATGCACCCCAGGATGCCATTGGCCTTCTTGGCCAGCAGGGCACATTGCCGGCTCATGGTCATCCTGTTGTCCACCAGGACTCCCAGGTCCCTTTCTACAGAGCTGCTCTCCAGGAGGTCAGCCCCCAACCTGTACTGATGCATGGGGTTATTCCTCCCCAGATGCAGTACCCTACACTTGCCCTTGTTGAACGTCATCAGTTTTTTCTCTGCCCAACTCTCCAGCCTGTCCAGGTCACTCTGTATGGCAGCACAGCCTTCCGGCGTGTCAGCCACCCCTCCCAGTTTTATATCATCCGCAAACTTGCTGATGGTACACTCCATCCCTTCATCCAGGTCATTGATGAATACATTGAACAGGACTGGACCCAGTACTGACCCCTGAGGGACACCACTAGTTACTGGCCTCCAACTGGACTCTGCACCACTAACCACAACCCTCTGATCTCTGTCTGTCAGCCACTGTTCAATCCACCCCACTGTCCATTCATCTAACCCATACATCCTAAGCTTGCCTGCGAGGATGATGTGGGAGACGGTGTCGAAAGCCTTGCTGAAGTCAAGGCAGACAACATCCACTGCCCTCCCTTCATCCACCCATCCAGTCACGCCATCATAGAAGGCTATCAGATTAGTCAGACATGACTTCAACATGTGATGACACACATGACAACGTGTGATGAACTGACCACAACCCCCATTCCCTGTCCCCCTGTACCATGCAGGGGGAGGAGGAGGTAGAGAAATTGGGAGTGAAGTTGAGCCTGGGAAGAAGGGAGGGGTGGGGGGAAGGTGTTTAAAGTTATGGGTTTTATTTCTCATGACCCTACTCTGATTTGATTTGTAACAAAATAAATTAATTTTCCCCAAGTCAAGTCTGTTTTGCCCATGACGGTAATTGCTGAATGATCTCTCCCTGTCCTTATCTTGACCCATGAGCCTTCATTTTATTTCTCTCCCCTGTCCAGCTGAGGAGGGCAGTGATAGAGTGGCTTTGGTGGGCACCTGGAGCCCAGCCAGGGCCAACCCACCACAGTAGTATTGCTTCACAAATGCGTTTTCCTTTTCCTAGGTCAAAATACACTGAATGTCAGAGTTACACAGGAATGGGTAACTAGAAGAATGTCTCATTCCTTCTGGTGTATCAGCTTCAGAAGGTTTCTGACATGCTCCAAATATATTTTTCCTCCTGCAGCAAAGATTCCAATATGGAAGGAAAATAAAATGGCAGGTTTCTCTCATTGCACAGTTATTCTGACTTTGCCAATTTGATTTTAATGTAAGTGTAAGAATGGGGTATCCTTTCCACTATTAAGTTAGAATAACCTTCCCTCCTCCCCACCCTGCACATACACGCACCCCCTAGTGCCGCTAGTTGTAGTAATTAGCTCAATGTGCTAATGAGAGTTTCCAGGGAAAACGCTGACAGAATTAATTAGTGGGTGAATTTCACTTTAATAAATGTATAGGCAATTTTCTAAATGCAGATGGCACTGTCCACCCTGATAGGGGCTCAGCCTAGTGCTACTTAATACAGTAAGTGTCTGGGGAAAGTGGTTAATTTGTAAAATGCTTCATGATACTGATTAGAAGAGAAATAATGCTTATGTTTGCTTCCCAATGCATTATTCATTTCTCAACAATTTGGAAATGTGGCGTCCTTTTATATGTTCACCGGTTCCAGACCTGTCCATTGAATCGCGAGAAAGGAATGAACGTGCAGTGTCATTAGAGCAGAGCCTCGCGTGTTTTTCCTGCAAGCCTGTGCCCCATGTCAGTCACAAGGTTTATTTTGTATCATAAAAGCAAAGGGTAGCATCAGGACCCACACTTTGGTTATAACGCACGCTAGGGAGTGTGACATACATTAGAACATTTGATAGCAAGCACCAATTCTGCCCTTGCAGGCCCAAGGAAACCTGGACCCTCCTGATGTTTGTCAGTTCCTATGGTCCGAGCTGCTCTGTAAGCATGGGATTTATTAACTTGATTTTGTCATGCAACATTCCCAATCTTAACGTGAGGACAGAAAAACAATGTTCTTACCTGTCAGATCCCAGTAGATTTCAGGATTTTGCAATCAGTGGTGTAAACTGTGGATTACTTCTTTATTATGCCTTTCTCATTTGCACACAGATGCCATTCTTTGGACAGAGATGGTCACATCCAAATCCACCTTCTCTTTCTGAAGGCTCAAGCCAGCTGTCAGTGTCTCAGTGCCAGGTATGGGCTGTGTGTGGAGTACCACCTCCAGTCAAAGACCTGAGGGCAGAGAACAGTGCTTGACATCCACGACAGTGATCCTAAAAGGAAGGGAGGGACGTGAATGGGTCTTAGGAGAGACTGGCAGCTGACAGGGACTAGTGATGGATGCCTACAGAAGGACGTACAAACAGCAAGTGGAGAGGTTCTTCCTTGCTGTGTACCCTTCTGGCTTAGGAATACTTGTGTTTGTGTGCATTCATGTATGTGTTTATTCTTGTATACCCATTCCTGCTTCTATACTTGTGGAAGCACATATTTCTATTTCCTTGAGCTAGAGGTTGCATTGCCATATTTGTTTGTAATAACACTTGATATTTTTCTTGTGCTATTTGTATCTAATCCCTTTTACAACTGATCTGTGCCTGCGTCTCTTATCTTGTGACAATGTTTTCCATAATTTAAGTAAAATAGTATTTTGCTGTTTCTTTTAAAACTAAGTGTTCTTTGAGAAACAGCAAATAGCCGTTCTGTTTTGTTTCCTCAATGTCATTTATAATTTAACATCTCACTCTCTTACCCTCGTTGATTCACTCTTTTTGTAAACTTCAGTGTCCTCGTATTTGCGGTCACTTCCCTTAAAAGCCATTCCATACCTTTAGTATCCTTATCTCATCGTTTGTCAGTTCTAGCACATGCTTTTAAGGTAGGGACACCAGAACCGTATACAGTATTCAAGGTCTGAGTACACCCATACTATGGCATAATGGTGTTTTCTATTTTGCTCTCTGTTCTTTTCCTAATAACTCCTGACATCATATTTACCTTCTTGACCACCACTGAGTAATGAGCTGGTATTTCAGAGAGCTATTCAAAGATCTCTTCCCTGGTGATAATAGCTAATTTAGAGCCCATCACTGAGCATACATAGTTAGGATTGTTTTCCCCCATGCACATTACTTACCATTTATCAATGTTGAATTTAATCTTCCATTTTATCCTCAAAGTCACTCCATGGCATAAAATCCATCTGCAGCTCTTCATAGCCAGTTGTCATTGTTACTCCCTGACAATTTTGCAACATCAGCAAACTTTTTCACCTCACTATTCACCCTTTGTCCAAATCACTTATGAAAATGTTGGCCGGCACAGCTCCCCAGTGGTTATCTCCTTCATCGTGAAAAACTGCCTCATCTTTTCCACCTTTTGTTTCACACCTTTTAACCACTTTAGATTAGTTATCCATCCTCATAGGAGGATTTTTCATGACAGCTCCATTTCTGCAAAAGCCTTCATGAGGGACCTGAGTGAGAGACTTTTTTTTTTCTTCTTTTTAAAAAAAAAAAAAAACAGCACGAAGTTCCTTGTGCACAGAGGAAAAAGTACTTATGAAGGTGGGTGAAGCAAAGCTCCTACTGACCTCACCATGCCTGAAGGTAAGATGCAAGCAAATAAGAAATGAAATGTTTGAGACGACTCTTTGGATGAAAAGACACTCCATGGAGCCAGGGTGTTCTCCGAGGCAGCCAGGGAATCTCAGTCCTTGCAGAGCTTTGGACCCTGACTGGAGAAGGCCCTAAGAAACCTGATCCAGGTTTTAAATTGTGCTTTCCAGGAGTCAGTGCAAACTCCCAAAGCTCCATCCACAGCAGTTGCAACTCTGCGTATTTTATTTGTCGAGTTCCCCTGTAACTGTCCTGGCCAAAGATAGCATTGGTCTCACCTTCTGTGATGGTCCCCATGTGCAACCCCAATCATGTCTTTGAGTAGCACCTGCTTACAAAATCATTTTATGTCCCTCATTTTAGATAGCAAATTATCTTTCTCCCAGACAAATCTGAAATTAATTGTCATTTATTACCACAAATTATTGTAATTAGAGCTGGTTTGCTATTAAGGGGCTGTAAAAAAGTGAAACACTGTTTAATTCAAGCTGCCATTTCGTGATTTAGTCATGACTTGCCTGTGTCCTTCAGGCCAGCAGCAAAGGTGATGTAGGAACTGCGGTGTCTGGAGAGTGTGGTGAACTCCCCAGGTGGAACTGGGACTCTGGGGTGCAGTTCATCACCCTGGTACACCTGGTAATGGAGAAAGTGATTTATTTCTCAACTGAAAGGGCACAGCAGTGTGAGCAGACAGAGCCACTGAGGAAAGAGCTTCAGCTCTTCCCTGATTCTCTCACTGCTCCCTGTGCACCCACCTTGGCAATAACTCCCCTGGGCTCAGTGCAAGACACAGAGCCACACTCGAGCAGCTGTACGCAGCGTTCACCCCCATCTTTCTTCTGAACTCAAAGTTTTGCTCAGACTTCATAGACCTGTAATCTCAGGGGTTAAAAATGTATCTGTATTCTATACGTTCTTCAAATAACTAAAGTGATCGTTTTCTGGATTTCATTTACAGCGCTTGTTTTATTATTTATCTATAGAGCTTAATTTTGGAGGTAAAGGTCATGGACCACAACATCACAAAACAGTCTATATTCCAGTCTTTGTGACAGAGGAAAGTGTGATGCAATGTACATTGCATACTTCCTCTGTCTGTACCACACCAATCTTAGAAGAAACCCAACTCCTTTAAAAAGTCTGACATCATTAGGAGTTAAACACAAATTGCACTGGCAAAGCTCGAAGGGGAAGGTTGAAGAATGTCGTAGTTAAGGTTGAGAAGCCTTCTGTGGGCACACACCTTGCGCTTTGGTCCTGACTTACACTGCTCAATGGTGTTACTGCACGAAGCAGTCTCAGCAGCTGCTGTAAATTGCGTTTCTCTCGTTCCAGCTCATGGTATGTCATACCACCCATTGAATTGTGCAGGAACTACATCTGTGCTGTGAATCATGACTCAAAAACTGATCTGGTTTAAAAATAAATATTTTGCAGGGTTTTTTTAGAGGCGATGCCAAGAGCCCTGACTCTGTTCACAGTGTGGCTGCAAAATGGTTGCTCCGGAGCCAAGACGTAACACGGTACCAGGTGGGCAAAGGAATGCGCTGCAGGAGTGGAGGGGGCAGAGATGCACTTCTGCTCACCACAAAGCCACTGCCTCACGTGGAGGCAGTTCTCCACCTGCCACTGCTCTCATCTCCTTTCCCTGCCCTTTCGTTCCCACCCACCATGCCAGCACCTGTGCTGTGCCGGCAGGAGCGGTTCTGTGACTGCTGAGCCAGACAGCTGATACAGCTGAAAAATGACTTTGCAAAAAGGTGGGTTATTTTTCATCCAAGTAAGTATAACGGGCCTGGTCACCCTACGCTGCACAAATGTCTGTGTTGGCACAATTGGTGGGCAAGACTAGAAGCAGAAGCAACTGCTGAAGATGGGGTTGGGAGCAAATATGGATTGACTGTCTTGTTAGCGGCAATGTAGAAATGTACACAACACAAATACTCCTGAAATGTGTACAGCCCAAGAACCAGACTATCTGTCTTCCACGTACCCCATGGTCCTACCACATACCACATCTAGACACCAGGATCCCTCATGCAGCACTGCCCCACTGTCAATCAGGTAATGCCCGTGCATGGGCAGGTATTCATGATCTTCTGGCTGGTGGTAACGCTCTCAGAGGTGGCATTGACTTTGCAATGGTAGGGTAGATGACACTGTCAAACCCCAGCAATACCAAGAAACATGCCTCAGTACCACGCGGTGTCACCAAGGTATTGCAGAAGTGTTTCAGGTGGCTGTGGGTGGGTGCTGAGAGCTTGCTTCGTCTCCTGCCTAACCTAGTGCCTAATGGTGGAGGTGGCAGCACAAGGCAGAGTCTGTCTCCTGAGAGGAACACGTGTGTCCTGGGTAGGTGTTGCTGAGATTGCCATAGCCTGAGGGCCTGATTGTTCATTATCATGAACATTTGCACTCTTGATGCTGCTAGGGTGTTGGTGTGCCTCCATCGCTCCCCTGGAGGCCAGGGAAGGGCCCACACGCAGGCAGAAGAGCCAGTGGCTGCTCCCGACATCTGAGACTCTCTGTGTGCATGTATTTGTGTCCCTCATATAGGCTTCACAGCTGTTGTGTGTATTAAAACACACAGTTCAAACACCACAGTGGCACACTAATGCGTTCATATTAACAGCTTTCTCTCTGGTCTCCAGCTAAAAGCAATTTCCAAGATACAAAGACAATGTAGGTTTCCATGTCAGCTGTCCATGTGTGCACCTTTCCTCTCCTCACTGTGGACCAAAATAAGTGAATGCTCCAGCCCACCCTGTGAGCTCAGGGCACAGGCGACAGGTAAGTTGTGGAAGTTGACAGCCCATGACTGCCTCTGAGCCCTCTGTCTTGGTAAGGTGACTGTCCCCTGTGTGTGTGCGCCACCGGGGCTCTGCAGGGGTAGGGACCAGCGGGTCCTTCCCGCACCCCTGGACAGGCGGGTCAGGGTCCTCTCTGGTGTGGCAGGAGCTGCTCCTTTCCCCAGATGCAGGTAAATCAGAAATCTGGGTCTCCAGACAACTTTTGCTCCAGTTCCTTTCCTTAACTTGCCAAAGCAAGTCATACCATCCCACATCACCCAGCACTGCCTCGAGACTCTCTTTTACCAAATAAATTCTCAGTTTAAAGTGGCTTGTTCCAAGCTGGCTGTAAGTCACGCAGGTTGAGTGTGTCCTCTCCCATGTCTCTCTCAGGCCAAGAACTCTCAGGTGGCCAAAGCACCATCCTTCAGAGAGCATCCCCAGCCCCGAGGGTGGCAGAGCCCCAGCAGCATCTAATGTGGGTGAAGTGCTGGGATATCTTGGGCATGGCTTGGCCACCAAGGGCACAGAAGCTCTACATAACAGGGCACTGGGGGGAGGTTCAGACAGCCCATCGCTGCCCGTGCACACAGTGTTAAAAGGAAAAGGCAACCTACTGTCATCCATCGGGCATGAAATACGCTCCAGGGCAAAGACTGTCCAAGGACGCCTGCTCACAGGGACAGCAAATGGGAACTGCAGCCCCTGCAGCCTTCTCAGGAGGCTTCTCTGGAGAAGACTGTGTAAAGAGCAGGAAGCATTGCTGGGATCAAAAAGCTCCATCAGTGCAGGGACGGTAATTCCTGGCAGCTAATCTGTTCATCTTGGGGGGCAACTGTGTTCACTAGTTGTTATTTTTAGTTGCTGCTATGGAGGGGAACACACTTTTGTCCATCTTCAGAAGGGAACAGTGGTGGATTTCTCCTGGGGGAAAGGAGAGATGCTTAGAGAGAATTAAGAAGGCTGCAGCTCTTCCATTAGTACAACCTGGCACACTTTGTGCTGTGGATCATTTTCCTGGGAAAGAGGCTGTGTCTCCGCATCCAGCCTGGAGAAAGATGTAACAAGCAGCTATTAGCACTGTGCCTGCAGGTCACTGTGCGCTGCAGCGAGCTGGTTGTCAGCTCTGCATCCAGGCTCCTGCCATCTGCGCTCTTTGAGTGCAAAAGTCCTGGAAAATCCATCCATTTCTTAAAATGGAGAGATTTGATGGCATTCATCTGACAATAACTATGTAATAGGGTCAGTTTGGTGCTGTTTGGTTTACTAGTACACTAATGTGTTCGTCTCTGTGCTCACAGACTTCCATTTTCAGTAAGCTGCACACTGATTGCTTTGGATTTGGTTTGCTGCTGCTTAAATTACCGTGCTAGCCCACGCCTCGGAGTGGCTTGTGCCATGCTGCTTTGCAGGCATTTAAGACAGTCTCGTTGCCCCGATCTTAACATGCTCACATCAGGGCTTAACACTCTCTCCGTAAGCCGGGGGAAAGGAAAAATACTCATGGGGGTGGGAGAAGGGGATTTCTTCATCACTAGCCAGGTTGCGCTTCTGGGGTGTAGAGGGAAAACTTAAAACCCAAACTCTGAAAAGTCCAGAACAACCTAAACCTGTGACTCACACTGTTTTCTGGGTTATTCAGGCTGGGGTCTGTTGCAAAGCATCAGCTTGATTGACAGGAAATCTGCTCGTGATTTTCTGCGCTATATGCCATGCCCAAGGGACCCGCCAGGTGAACTTTTTGGGGGTTGCACTGGCAGGGGCAGGAGGGATGAGCCAGCCGTGGCGATGTTGCTACCCTGCATCTCCTGCTAAAGTGTGAAGAAATGGGGAAAAAAAAGCTCCGTCCTATCTTTCTCTGTACGCTGACCGTGCCTGCAGCTTTCCCACCATCTGCCTGTGTGTCTGTCTCTTTCCTTATCGCGTGTACACAAGAAAGAGCCCTTTTGGCAAGAGGCAGGATGAAGGAGCTAAAAAGCGCATTCCTTATTCAGGTCTCTTCTTGCAAAGATAGTGTTAATTTTTATTGCTCTTACATAAAGTAAATGCTAAACAGCATCCATCGAGGAAAAACCAGAAGGCAGGCTGGTGGCAGAGCAGCTGAGGTGCGAGACGCGGGGCCGGTCGCCTGGGGAGCGGCTGACACTTTCTGGCTGGGTCTGCTGTTCTGCACCAGGGGCGGTCGCCGTGTCCGTGACTGCCAAAGCTGGAGCTAACCTCCAGCTGTCTTTCTCAGAGACAAAGACCAGTGTGGATATCTGTGGGGTTTCCTCTGTTTATAATGGAACGGGAAGGGTTGGTATTTAAGGACGCAACCGGCTCCCGTGATAAATCTCTCCCTTCCTGCCTCCACCACACGCCTGTGCATGCAGAGGACCTCACAAAAAATCCCGGTTTCTCAGAAATTTCACAGAGTATATTTTATTTACGGAGCTAAAAGTCTGGAAAAATCAGCAAACGCCATACAGGGGTGAGCTGCTTAAGCATTTTCTCCGTCACGGTCCTTTCTGGCGTGTGTCTTAGGTGCGTGCCCAGGTGAGCTCCCCGCTGACCTAGCTCGTCAGCCTGCAGATCCTTCTCACAAATTCATAGGATTTAAGGGCAGAAAGGAACCTCAAATCGCCTGGGCAGACTGCCTGTCTATCACAGGCTATTACATTGCATTTGCCTACCTCTGCCTGGAGCCCAGTTTCTTGTGTGGGAATACAGGCATCCGGCCTCGAGCTGGCGGTGGCTGTTGCCTTTGGCACCGAGAGTTAATGGTTAAGCAGCCTGGCTGGCGGAGGTCTGCACTCCACTTCCAAGCTGGATTTGTGTGGCTGCAGCTTCATTCCTTAGTTCTCGCTGGGACTTTCTCCTCTGTACCATACAGTCCCTTTGCAACTCCTCTGTTCCCTCTGAACACGTTCACGCAAACTGTAGCAAGGTCACCTCTCAGCATCCTTTAGAAGCTCTTCAGGTTTTTCACAGCACCATTTTCGCCAAGTCTTGAAATGGGTGTGGGTTTTTTTTTTTCTGTAGCTCCTTAAATATTGAACACCTTCCAAAACTGCAGAGGCCAGAAGTGGGTACAGTGTTAGTGTGCATGGTTAAAATAGCCCTTTCAGCCCCAGTTGGATATGCAGGGGTCACAAGAGCCATTTAGGCACACAAGGGACACATTTTCCCACTTTTCTCCTGAATTCCTCATCCCTCCTTGGACACAGACCTCCTGTCCTGCTCCCTTCCTTATGGCTTCACGTCTGGCTCCAGGACTCCAAAGTCTTTTCTTTGTAAGGCTTGGCAGATTGAGAAATCCAACTTACAGTGCACAACTGTCATGTGCCTTCCACCGGTCCCTGGGCCACCTGTAAAGGTGCTGCACTCCTGGCGACCGAGGAGACTGCTGAACCCCAGCAAAGCCACCCCTGAGTGCTGAGTGCTCTGGCACTGCTGACAGCTGCTTGCTCCTTTCAGGTATCACTTTTTTTTTTAAATTTCTAAAAAAATCCTTTTAGCATCTCCTGGAGATGAAGCGATGCAAGAATCTGGGTGGACAGTGGAAAATGCAGGACAAAGCACAAGAACCAAAGATGGTAATGAGGCAGAAACCAAAGCGAAGGTCCCAAGGGCTCGGGCATACCCTTGAGTGACTGAGCTCTCCGAGCCCCAGCTGTGTGCTGGCTGCTGGGCTCCAGCGGCTCCTGGGAGAGCTTTTAGGCAGTGGCAAGGTGAGGCAATGGACATCAGCAGGGAGCTGGGACAGAGGCCCAGCCCAGCCACGATGTCTCACCTTCCATGAGTGGTGGGAGAACCGGCTCAGAAAACTACTGTAGCCCAGACGGTACGGTGTAACCTGGCCCGGCACGCTCACCTGGTTGGGTTTTACATCTGCCTCAGTGGCCTGAATAATTGTGGTTTGCAGAGGTGCCCCAGTACCTGCTCCAGCACTTTGTAAATCCTCACTTAGGAGGTTACTGCAGAAATCCATTTAAAAATCATCCTGGTGCAAGAGCTCACGGGACCTTTGCCGGAGCCCGTGCATCCCCACGCAGCCCGAGCACCTCCAGCACCTCGGAAGCAGCTGTGAGCAGGGTGGATGGTTCAGCCTTCCCTAAACTGATGGATGCATCATCCATCGCCAAGGACATCGAGCCAAATTTGCACTGGTGCAAATAGATGCAGCTCCTGTTACATCTGGTGCAAAAGCAGGCAGAATTTCAGCTGGAGTCTCTATATTCTGTAATAAATTACTAAACGGATTGTCAGATTTGATATTCCCTCATAAATGTCTAATTAAGGAAAAAGCAAACCTCTGCTTCATAAAACCCCTGACTGATAGTACTAATAAAATGTCATAAATGCAATGACTGTTGTGATAATGCTTTTAGAGACTAATTGCCTTTCATTATCATTAGCACAGAACTGATCAGCACCCAGACGAAGATACCGCTGTGCCGTGGTGGCAGCGCCCGATGCAGGACAGGGACTGGCCAGGAGGAAGAGGAGAAAGGAGGGGTCTTTGTGTCAGTGGCTGGGTTTGGTATCCTCCTCACCTGTCCCTGGACCAGAGACCACCATGCAGCCCCGGGATCAGGAACCCCTGTCCCCAGCCCCTTGGAAGTTCACCAACACAGGTTGTCCCCATGCACGGTCTGCCCTCCGGCCTGGGGACCATTACCTTTGTGGCAGGGAGCGGAGCGTGAGGGTCGTGGCTTCCACCATGGCAAACTGAGAAGCCCCCAGCTCGACCCCTCAGCTGTGTTCGAGGCACGAAGGAGGCTGCTGGCTCGACTTGCACGCCCCCGGGCAGGGATGCGGGCAGAGCTTTGCTTTGCTGCTTCCCCAGCATCACACCGGTGAGCTCTCCCTGCATCCCACGCTCGCCCCCGCACCCCAGCCGTACGAGGGCTTTAAAGTTGGAGATGGTGGCGTGGAAATTATGTGCAAATATGCAAATTATTTCATTATGTTGCTGGCATGAAATGCCACACACAGAGCAGATAAAAGCTTGGCAGCTACAGAAACGGGGAAAGAGAAAAGGTGTTCAAAGAGGGATGCTAAGCTGCCTTGTCCTCCTCTTGCCCTTCACGTGAGTGAGCTGCAGGGGGAAAAATACTCCAGGTTGTCCTGAGAAAGCGTGACATCTCCACCTAGCTTCCCATGGCTACCTCCATCACATTTGGTTAATGCAGCTGAACATTGACACTTTGGCTGGAATTTATTCACGTATCGAGATGCATCCATGCCATGGTTGCAGTACATGCATATTCTTCCCAACCTCATCTAGTAAATCACGAGTGGTAGAGAGAAGAAGGGACCAGGAGCTTCTGTTTTCTTTATTCTCCAAAGCAAAAAGTCAAGACTGGCAGTAAGACAGGATTTTTTTCGCATGATCTGTTGTCTAACACAGCAAAGTCAGGGGTCAGGAAGGGATGGGGTAGTACATGTGAAACACCCAGAGTTACAATTTTTGCCGAAATACGAATAAACCTTTCCAGCACGTATGGTTTCCCGCCCCTGCCTGGTGTAACACTGCCCGTTGGTTAGACG
This sequence comes from Pluvialis apricaria, assembly GCA_017639485.1. Taxonomy (NCBI): domain Eukaryota; kingdom Metazoa; phylum Chordata; class Aves; order Charadriiformes; family Charadriidae; genus Pluvialis; species Pluvialis apricaria. Next base: position 23,626,869 of record CM030007.1, read on the forward strand.
GCTGTACTGATCCGAGGCCGGAGGCTGCCAGCACTGACCCGGCATCGCTTTTTCCCCACCTCCAACCCGGGAGCCTTCCTGCTCCAAAATCCTAACCCCGGCTGGCTTCTGCCAGCCATGTCCAGCCTCATGCTTGGAGCCTCAGCAATTAGATCATTTAATAAACCATCTCATTTCGGGGTGTTTTGTGTAAAGCATTTTACCTGGCTTTATTTCTCGCATTGCTTTGTATTCCTTCAAACTCCAACCCCGCAAATCGATGCGGTGCCACTATTGTTGCCTCTAAAATGTTTACTCCTGGCTCTCTTTAGGACCTAAAAGGCTGAAAACTGCATCGTAATTGCCCAATTAGTCCTAATGCTGCGTAGTGTTGACTGTTTAGTTACCATATATTGTGTACAGAACTAATTGTGGTGAAAGTAAATGAATGTGAAGGAAACAAACAAGCTACTAGAAAATAATTACTTGGAGTGTTTCTTTTTAGTACCTGTACAGCAGATTTCATTATAGTCAACAGCTTCTAAAGCTGCTTGAAATAGCGGTATTTGTCATTTTCATAGAAACTTGATAATGACATTAATTTATCTTAATGGTCTGTTCTATTGTTATAAATAGTAAAATTAGCTTAAATTGTCTTGCTTTTGCTGGTTTTGGATGGCTCCAAAGGGCCCCACAACAGCAGATGAGTAGATAATTTGGTGTGCTTGACAGATTTCCAATAATTTGTTATGTGGAACATGAGGTAATGCTAGTACCATTAATGTTCATTTTCCTCTAAATTCATTACTGCCCTTTTCCCTTTTATCTTTTTTAATGTCTGGGCCATTTTTCTATATTTCAAGTGGAGCTACAAAGCCTATTCATATTCAGCTATAGTAGCTATTAACATTCTGCACATAGAGAACATCATGTAGAAAAACAACTCTTTATGAAATGATGAGGCTGGTGGCTATTTATGCTGGAAAGTAGGCAAAATGGGTTGTTTGCTGGTATTAGGGATTGGCTGTAATTAAGTCAAATGTAATTTTAAAGAAATTTAAATGTTTTCATTTTTATAGCCAAGGTAAAACACAATTCAGGGAAATTCTAAGAAGGTGTAAATGCATTAATAAAAACTATTTTCCCTGTTTTCTGCCACTCCTGTTTCAACTTCACCGAGGATTTTATGCATAACGAGTTATTTGCACAATATTTTCTACCCAATTTAAACCTAATTAGTCTTGGGAAAGTATTAACATTAACGGTACTTTTATGTGGGTTTGCTGATATGGTAATGATCTGAACAAACAGGAGAGCTTTTCATCGGGGAAGAATTACTTTGCCTTCTTCTCCTTTTCTTTCTTTTTACTTTTGTATCTAACCAACATCGGCATCCTCTTCCCCTCCAGGTGCAGAGATGCAGAGCAATGGAAGGGGATGAGTTTCGTTGTCCGCGTCTCGCCAGCATGTACGTAGTGTATATGAAAACCCAAGAAGAAGCAGCGAGACATGAGGCTGGCTGCCATGGGGTGACTATGGAGGTATGGCCATGTCCCCATCAGGTGGCAGGGGAGCAGGGGCAGGCCAGGAGGGGAGAGGGGCTTTTCTCTGGGGGAGGATGCCCTTGCTCCAGCCCCAGCAGTGCTTTGCTGGTGAATGGTGGTGTTGAACCTCTGTTCAGCCAAGTGGGAGGGGGATGACTCTGCGGGCACCCCCTTTCTTCTGGAAATGTGAATGCTTCCACCAAAGCGTGTTGTTTTGATGAAACTTCAAAGAGAAAGTGCTCCTGTGTGATGAAAGTATTTTTGAAAATTGCCATTTCATAAAATCTCAGAGTTGTCTTTCAGAAAAAGCTTCATCAAAAACGTTCTTAATTTTTGTATTATTTTTACATTATTTTTAGCATTCACAGAATTGCAGAATCTCAAAGGGGTTGAGGTTGGCAGGGACCTCTGGAGGTCATGTGGTCCAACCCCTTTGCTCAAGCAGGGCCACCCAGAGCTGGTTGCCCTAGACCACGTCCAGATGGCTTTTGGGTATCTCCAAGGTGGGAGCTGATATTTCTTCAGTTTAGATGTATCAGGCAACACGCACCTCTGAGACACCATGAATTAATACAATAGAAAAAACAGTGTGTTATTTTAAACTTCTCCTTAAAAATCAGCCGCTGCTAATGCCCAACAGAAATGTCCTACTTTTAAGCCCACCTCCCAATGCTGCCACTTGTTTGTGACAGCATGATGATGGGATTCCATCACCCAGGCTCAGCCACACAGGAGGGCCCTCAGCTAACCCCCTCGTCAGTCAAAGGGCTTGAAAGCCTCCAGCCCTTGCTCAGGCTGACATCTAAGTAAGTGGAGGGATCACCTTCCAGGCCTTCCTGCTGCTCGTGGAGCCATGATTAGAGGAGACGCTCAGCCTCCAGGTGGGTGAAGTTAGCTGGGAGATGGACCCTCCCCACAGCTGCCCATGAACTGGATGGCCATTGTCCCTCTGTGAAACTGGGGACCCCAAAGGTGAGTGCCCTAGAGCCAGCTGGCATCGCTGCCCGGCTCCCTGCAGCCAACAGCAGCAGCCAGTGAGGGTGCGGGTGCTTGCAAAGGGTGGCTTGTTCCTGAGTTACCCGATGTTACCCCTAAAGAGGTCATGTTTCCCTGACAGCCCCCAGACCACAAGCTTTGAGCTGAGTTTTGTCTGAGATGCATCACTTCCAACCCAGGAGAACCTAACTGGAGGTGGCTTGAGGTGATGGCCTCCCAGGCATGGACCTCTCTGAGTACCCCGCCCCTTGGGACTCCCTTGGGCACCCCATTTTTTTGTCTTACGATGTGTGCTCAATGTTGTCCGATGCCACCTGCATGCCAGAAGGAGAGCTGAAGTCTTCTTCGTTGCTTAGATTTTCTTGACTGCTCTTAAAACCAGCCTCTCTTGGGGGCTTTACATCTGACTTATTTGGAAAACTCCTCCTCCTGTCTACAGTAGGATTCATCTGACCTAACTTTAGACACTATTGTGTGAAAGTCGGTACCTCGGCTGCTCATCCCCACTCCTTGTCAAGACAGGGAGAAAAAGCTATGCCCACAGTGTGAGTCATCTGATTTATTTTGGACAACTACATTAGGATGAGATGAACAGCACCTAAAAGTGCCAATTTCTCTCCATTAAGGAGAAAGGGAGACCAAGGTCCCCATAATAAACATTAGATATCAACATGACGGATATCTGTTCCTGGGCAGAGCATCTCTAGCCTCATGCCTCCCACTGAGACTGTCGGCCGGAGAGATGCTCGTCTGGTGAAATTCTCCTCCATCATGAAGCTCCTGGGTAGCCCAAAGACTACAGACCTGCAGCCATGTTTTACTTCAAGGTATGGAAACACAATATAATTGCAAAGTCTTTCTGGACTTCCAAAGCTTGTCTTTCTTTCCATGTTTGGGCTGAAGCTTACCTGCAGTCTCCCTGAAGGTCTATTTTGCTGCTCCTGTTTTGTATATATGAGATTTAAATCTTTTTTTTTTTTTTTTTAAAGATGTGCTTCTCTTATTTTTAAATTCTGGGGATGTTACTGTGCATGCTGAATTTTAAGAAAATCCTTTTTGTCTGCTGCTGCTTCTGTACTGAGAAATATATTGACTTGACTGAGCATTTATAATTAAAATATCTGATATTCAAAGCTTCCAAAGACACACCGAATGACAGTCAGACACACCTGGCTGAAGCTGGAAACGGCACATTTTATCTGTTGTTTGCAAGTGTCTGTCACAACATGCCAGGTTTGCTCCTCACTCCCTGGTTTGCTTTTATCTGCTTGACAATGAAAAATCACGCGAAGCGACAGGGAAATTTGCATCGCAAAGATGCATCTCTGTGCTCAGCCTTCCTTCCTTGCAATAAAGTCAATAGGTTTTTCATTTCAGGATTGCAACCCATACGGTTGGTAAAAAAAAAAAAACACTCTCAAGCCCAGGTGAGCAGCTCCTTATTCTTCGCTGCAAATACGAGACCGTGGGAGGGCGACACAGCCTCTGAAGGATACGGCTGATAAAGCATTTACCCTAAACTAAGGGAGATGTCCATCTGGCTGTTCATTTCTAAAGCAATAACCGAAGAATGAGCTGCAAACCTCACATCTTATTCACTCTGATTGACTTTACCTGGAGTCCACAAGATGAAGTTGTGGCTTGGGAGGACCCTGCCCGCCCGCGGCAGCTGATGGCCCCCATGAGGCCACCGGTGTCAGGCAGCGGCGGGATGGCAGGGTCAGACGTCAAAGTGGCTCTAAGCACAGGGATGTCAGCGTTGCCACTAAAACCTCCTCTTTCAGGGCTTTCACGCACGTGTGTAAAAGGTTGATTTGCTCTGGGGCTCTGCACAGAGGAGTTTGGTTTTGCTTTAATTGTATTTCAAAGAGCAGGTCCTTGAACCCTCCAGCCATGATAAACGGCAATAGCTGAGGAGCTGTGGTGCACTTGGCATTGTTAGGTTTACGGTTGGACTTGGTGATCTTAAGGGTCTTTTCCAACCTAAATGATCCTATGATTCTATGATTCTTGTGCTGACACAGCATGCATTGAGGCAAAGTCAAGCCATTACAGACACCTCTTGGTAATCCATGTGCAGCGTAGTCGTGTAGCCCATGAGACCATAATACACACAAAGACCTGGATGTAGTTGATCTATTTGCTAAAAGAATTAACCAATTCTAGCAATAAATGAAGGCTCTTCTAAAAGCAGATGAATGCATTAGACTTCACTAGAATGGGGCAATTTTTCCTCTGCCTCGTGGAAGATGGACGTGCAGCAGCAGCCGTCTGCCGAAAGACATTTCTGCAGGGCTTCTCGATTGACTCCCTGGCTGATAAAAAAAAATCCCTCCCCCTACCTTCCTTGCCAACTAAAATAACGAGACACAGAAATAAAATGAAATAAGTGTAGACAGAAACGTAGCTGCTGGGCGCCTTCCAAGCCTGCCCTGGGGCTGAATCACCTGTCCTGGCTCTAGTTTGCAGCGGCACTTCTGGTCCAGGGTTGCTGGGTGGGTGGTGGGGTCAGTCCTTCCTGGGTCTCAGTACTTTGGGAAGGGGATAGAATATATAAAAGGTGAGAGGAAGGTGAATTAGGAGAGAAAGAAGCGAAGGAAAAAGGAGCGTTGTGTTTTGGTTTTTTTTAACCTAGCTAAGACTGATTTACAGCTGTGTGAGGAAGCCGAGCCGTGCCTCAAGGAGCTGCGAGTCTGGAAGGAGGGCAAATGAGTGAAATTCAGTCTTGCCCATGCTGGGACACCCAAAAGGCTGCAAACTTCTAGGTAATTATCTATAATTTGTTACTTATAACGTATAGGTTGTTATAGTTAATTATATGGGTAATTATAATATATGGGGTAATACATAATATATTGACCATAAAATTATATTATCTATGAAATATGCTAGAAAATTACCTACAATTTCCCTGTCCTGAGCTTTTGATTGATTGTGCACCCTCATTCTTGATCACATCCAATCTTGCGTGCTGGCTGGGAAGCAGGACGCTACCAAACCCCATCCTGTCCAAGTGCTGCTGTTGCAAGTGGCTCTGGGCCCAGGCCAGGGGTTTCGGAGCGTGTTGTTGGAATTTGGGGCCACCCAACCTCTGAGAGGGTTCCTAAGGAGGTCATGGCGGTACAAGCTCACATACGTGGCCATGGACTGAGGGAATATTTTCCTGCGAGTGTGTGAGTCCCAGGAGACTCAGCTGATGAAAAATATTTTTCTGTGATTGATGTCTCACTAGATTTCTGGCAGCAGCTTTTGGAAAGGAAAAAAAAAAAAGAGCAAGTGTTTCATTCAAGAAGCTCCTTGTGAAATACAGTTCCTTTAGATTGCAGTTCAGGTTGCTCTGGACAGCTGAGAGAGATGCCCTGAAAACACAACTATTTTTGATGTCAGGGAAGGCACTAAAACTCGCATAGATGATGCTATCATCCTGGGGAAAGGCAGTAAAACTGGCAACGCTGACATATGAACAGCCCCTGGCAGGACACAGCGGGTGGAAGCAAGGACCAACCATGCACCCCAGGGGGGACGGCCTGAGGGGAGGACTTCTTGGGCAGGAGGCAGATGTGCTCAGGGCTCTTCTTGCATTGACGAATGAACCAGGACCGGGGAGCCAGTCCCAGTGCCAGCCCTGGCGCCAGGCTGCTGGTGGCACTCAGTGCCTGCTCTGCTTTAGCTTCCCAGCACAAAGGTGTTCACTGCATGGGAGATAAAAATGTTCATGCAAATGAGAAAATAAAGAATCATAGAATCATAGAATGGTTTAAGTTGGAAGGGACCTTGAAGATCATCGTATTCCAACCCCCCTGCCATAGGCAGGGACACCTCCCACTGGACCAGGTTGCCCAAGGCCCTATCCAGCCTGGCCTTGAACACTTCCAGGGATGGGGTATCCACAACTTCTCTGGGTAACCTGTTCCAGTGCCTCACCACCCTCCCAGTGAAAAATTTCTTCCTAATTCTAATCTAAATCTACCTTTTTCCAGTTTGAAGCCATTCCCCCTCAACCTATCACTCCATGCCCTTGTAAGAAGTCCTTCCCCAGCTCTCCTGTAGGCCCCCTTTAGGTACTGGAAGGCTGCTATAAGGTCTCCCTGGAGCTTTCTCTTCTCCAGGCTGAACAGCCCCAACTCTCTCAGCCTCTCCTCATAGGAGAGGTGCTCCAGCCCTCAGATCATCTTTGTGGCCTTCCTCTGGACCCGCTCCAACAGGTCCATGTCTTTCCTATGTTGGGGACTCCAGAGCTGAATGCAGTACTCCAGTCTCACGAGAGTGGAGTAGAAGGGCAGAATCACCTCCCTTGACCTACTGGCCACACTTCTTCTGATGCAGCCCAGGATACGGTTGGCCTTCTGGGCTGCGATCATGTATTGCTGGGTCATGTTGAGCTTCTCATCAATCATCACCCCCAGGTCCTTCTCCCCAGGGCTGCTCTCCAGCCATTCCCTGCCGAGCCTGTATTTGTGCTTGGGATTGCCCCAACCCAGATGTAGGACCTTGCACTTGGCCTTGTTGAACTGCATGAGGTTGGCTTGGGCCCACCTCTCCAGCCTGTCCAGGTCCCTGTGGATGGCATCCCTCCCCTCCAGCGTGTCTGCCTCGCCAAACAGCTTGGTATCATCAGCAAACTTGCTGAGGGTGCGAGAAGCACTGTTAGATATGATGCCCCGACCACTGAAATGGTGTCAATAGAGGAGTAAGGGACAGGGTCACAGGTTTCCGAAAACACCGTGGCTGGTGCTGGAAAGCAACGGCTGCAGTACGAGCTAACACAGCTCATGCAATTCAGCATCCGCCCCTGCAAAGTCCAGTGCCAGGAAAAGCTTCCCAGTTATGGGAGATGAACAGTGACTGAAAAGGCTGAGCAGCTCCTCATGGCTGCTGCGAGAGTGGACTTGCTGACTGGGGCCCAAAGGTGTTGACACATTTCTCAGGCGAGCCGTGGCACTGGAGGAGCGGGCAGGGCTGGTGGCAGCGAGTGCTGATGGCGGAGGGAGAGAGGGTGGCCCTGCAGTACACCCACTCCATGGGAAAGATGGTCTGAACCTGCTCTGGACCTCCCATATCCCCAGTGTAGAGGAGCAGTGGGACCGGTTTCACCGTAGGAGATGCAGAGTTGGATCCTGGTCCATCCTCAGCCCAATTCATATGCAAAAGGCACCGGGGAAGGAGGGACCACTCGCTTTTCCACTCACCCGGAGAGTGATGCCCTAGTCACACCTCTTCGTGGCAGGCAGGGAGCTATGAAAGGAGGCAGATGCAGCAGAAGACACATCAGCTATTTGCGCCCCTGGCTATGGGGCAGGTTAACTGGGATGCAGGAGCGGGGCTGGCTGCTCTCTCCCCGAGATCGGTTACAACCCACCAGCAGCACTCCAAAATTTGCCGATTATCACAGTTTGCATTTAACTGAGCTGAGTTGGAGATGGGGTAGCTGAAACTTAACAAGTCTCGGAATATTTGCTGTTCTGCCCCTGCATGACATACTCACACAAATCTATTTTCCAAGGTTTATGGTAAAACTAATTCGTGCAGCTCAGGCCAGGCTGGAGCTCTTTTCTGCATCATTAGTTCCTTGGCTTGTTTTTCTTTTTCCAAAGTTCTCTGCAGGTCATTCCCCCCCAAGTGCAGCGAGGGATGGAAGAGCACATTGAAATCATTATTGATAAACAGTTACATCTTGAAACTACACAGAGCCATTATTTCACAAAGATGCGAACAAAATGGTTTTGCATCGTGTGAATTATTTTCCTATTTGAAACACAGAAATCTCTCTCAAATAGCTTTAAAACCCATATTGTAGTGAAGCATCCAGTTTGTTCCATTAACTACTCACGGAGTCAACTGGAGAACCACTGTTATTAATTTCAATGGAAAGCTAAAATGCAGTTCATTTTCTGTAATTGCAGGCCCATCACCTAAAGACCCAGGAAAAGCTTTTAATCCAAGGCATTTTTAGAAGGGTATGATTACATCGCATATCTTCATAAGGTGCATAATTACCAGGGCGTCAATCACAAAGAAACACAAAGAGCCAAACTTCCCGGGCTGTTAGAGAGCGGTCCCCTCCTGCCGCCCCGGGGCCGTTGGCGTGTGGGGTGCCGGGGTGGGTGCTGGAGGTGGGGGACCTCGCTGGGACCCAGCCGAGATGCTTCCCCCACGCAGACCGTACGCTACCTGTCAGAGGATGATGTATAGAGACCCCGAGCCTGGAGGAAGCATTAGCGGGCTGGAAGATGCCTTGGGAAAAGCAGCATTTAAATGGTCATAGGGGAGTGGCTGAGCATCACGGCAGTGGGACGGCGACAGGGAACGTGCAAAAAGGTAAGAAAAAACGACAGAAAGCTTGGGAAGAAAAATCTGAGGGTAAATGCTATTTAGTTTAAGGATGAGAAAGACTCTGTGAGGTGCAGAATATTCAGCAGAATACAATTTCACTCCACGGGCACAGGAGAACCCACCACAGCCAGATGGCTGTCTGGGACCCCTGGATGAGGGTGTCTCCTGCCCGGTCCCAGCTGCCCTCGTGGTCATCACCCCACGGCAAGCTGCCAGCTGCGCTCATACTGTATGGTTTAAATTTGAGGTCTTTGCTACCTTGACTCTATTCAATCAAAACAAATCACGTAGCTCCTCCAGCCTGCCTGTGGGAAGAGGAAACTCCAGCTGGAGGGAAGAAGAAAGGAAAAGCTTTGGGCCTGCATTATCGCTTGGCCATTTCGCTCAAGGAAGGACAGCCGTGATCGCCTGCTGCGATTGAAGGCTGCCGCAGCCCGGAGGCGTAGCGGCAGGACTTGCAGCCACGGGCAGAGTTTCAGTGCAGGGCCACTGTTTCCAAGCGGGGTCCTTTGTACTCGCCAACCTGACTCGCGGAGGAAACTCAGATCAGTGGAAACACATAGATGCCAGAAGGCCAACCCAGTTAAATCAGGCGTTTGATGTGCATTAGCAGCCCCCTCCCTTCGGCTCTTGGCTTCAGTCCTCTCCTGCTTTAAGCACTGATGGATGCTGAGCGGTGGCGGCAATGGCAGAGGTGTGACAGAGCCGAAGCCGTTTCTTTCCAGGGCTGCTTCACCGGTAAAGAGGAGCCACCTCCTGCTGCCTCTCACAACGAGGGACCCTTTAATTGATTGCAAAAAGAGCTACTTAGCACCTTCGGTGGATGAGGACTAAGGTGGGTAACAGCGGTGGCAGAAGTAGCTGTTTGGGAAGCAATTTACTAATAAAAAAGTAAGAAACAAAAAGGTCAAGCCTTGCCTCTGCTGTGCTGCATTTCATCTGCAGATGTACGCAGGACCTCAGGCTCCTGAGTTGTTGTTGGTTTTTTTAGCTGGCACATTTCCCCAAACACGGTAACATTTTTTAACTTCAGTGGATGACATTTTGTAATATGTTTAAGGATCTGTAATATTTTATGCTTGTAGCTTTTGCGATTGTTGTTCCAATATGGCACTGATGCTGGTATTAAAGTCTAATATGATTAGAAAGCTCAATTGTATAACCGAGGGGTTATACTCTTTATCTATTCTAATCTGATTAAAATGCTTCTCTTCAGTAGCTTTCCGCAATCGCTTTATAGCAAAACCTGGGAGCAAAGCCACCGGCACTTTGGTTTGTCCCAGATCGAAAGAAATACCAAATGGGTTCCTTAATTGCGTACTTCACTCATTACCGTACAAAGCTGGGTCCAAACTGCAAACCCGGCTCCGTTGGGCATTAGTGGAGCTGCTTGCCGAGAAAGGGCTTGTGGAACTGGTGGGATGCTCGGGCTCGCCCTGAGGCTGGCTGAGGTTCAATACCTGCCTGCTTTAGGGGCGGAAAAAGGGCATTTTGGATCTTGCTGCCTGGTGCCGAGGTTGCTAAGCAATGAAGTCACTACACGTAGCTAATGTCACGGCTACATCTAAACCCCATCATAGCATTAAACTCATCATTGTAATTAAATTCTCTCACCACTTATGATACCATCTCCCTTACGTGATGTATCTTGTCCGGCCTGCCGGTACACCAGTTAATGCAACAGAACACATCCACCTCTAATTTCCATTGCCATTTAGTGCTCATACGCCACAATTCATCACAAATCTGAAGGCACAGTACAGAAAATGTGCTGCAGAGAATGCAGTTAGTCCATGAACAGGGAAAAGCATGAGGAGCCAGCTCTGTTTTACTAAAACTTACCTCTTCTCCTTCAACTGTTCCTCTAAAGATTACCAACACCGGTATGACAGAAGAGCTGCCTAAGACCAAACAGTTGGTGAAATAGAGGTGGTTTTGCACCGCCATACACCATGCTCATGTCCCCCTCACCATGGGGACAAAGCAGAGCTGCTAGATGAGCGGCTGGAACTAGATGAGCTTTAAGGTCCCTTCCAACCTATACCACTCTATGATTCTATGAACCTCCTACACAGCAGAGGTTATTCCATGTGCTATGGGCCCATAGTGTTAGCCAAGCCTAACTCTGCGACCAGAGAGTGCTCTTGATGTGGTGACACGAATTCTTGCAGCTGCATCTTAACCGGTGAGGATGGTTGTTCTGCAGACCACCTCCCGTGCAAGTCACCACTGAGACCATGACCATGACCACTGATTCCAGCGTAGCTGAAGCTGGTATTCGCCACCAGGGCAGGCTGCTGTAGGATGCAAAGCAGCCCTGATGCCACTGCCTCTTCTCTCTGAACCTGAGCCATGGTCTCCGCAGCTGGTTGCTGTGGCTAAGGCAGGGTAGGAGGGGTGTGGGAAAGCAGTTGACATGTTTAAGTTCGCTGCTACTACTTGGGAAGGAGGGTGAAGAGGGGCAGCCCCTCCAAGATGCGATATTTGCCCCAAAGAATCGCAGAAGAGGCTCTCCCCTTCCATCTCTTGCAAATTCCTCCCCCTCCTGCGATGGGAGCCGTTGCCTCTCATTCCTCCTTTGGCAAAACAAACTTGGCTTTCCCCGCTGAGGAGCACGCTGTTTCTGCTTGGCTGTGCTTGCAACCCACAGATTCCTCCAGCCAGCCTTTACCAGCACAGTTTAGCAACAAAAACAACCCCCAAACCCAAACACATTTCTTCTCCTTCTAAAACAGCTTCAGGCACAGTGAATGCCACGGCTGACGCTGAGCAGGCTCTGCACCTTTGACTGGACCCTCAGACCTCTTTGATTTCTGAGTTGTCTGAAGTTGTCCGCATCACTCTACGGAAGGAAGCTCATCACCATCATATCAATTGCAATGCATCATTGACATTGGCACTGCATCCGTATTGCACAGCTAATATTCAGGGGACCCATCCATGTGATAGGGCAACAAACAGAACAACAACATCAACATTTAGCTACAACTAAGCTTTCTTACCCATATAACATTATTCGAACTGTCCCAGAAGCATAAAGTCTAAGGCTTTCTCCATCCTCTGAGCAACCATTAATCTAAGAATTGCTCTTCACTAGGTGGACAGATTTATGTCAGGTGTGATGAGGCTACTGTAAATCATTTTCTGTCTCTCCTTTTTCTATGTGTCGGGGGAGATCCACTTTTTAGGTAAGTACGCTTGCCTAGAATTTTCCTGAGACAACTGGGATGAGCACATTCACTGACCTTCCTTGGTGTTACAACATCTTCATGGCCCATGTCGCATCAGACACGTGTGGCCTTAACTCCGTGTTGGCCACCACTGCTGCCCTGCCTGGCATACTCATTCTTTTACCTCATCAGGATCTCCTACCTTAGTAGATTTTATGAGCCATTAAAATTGCCTCACAAGTAAATGTTCACGTTTCTTAACTAAAAGGAACTTGCCTCACTTCTGATATGATCTGGGTCACACTATATCTGAGAACCAGGCTTAGATTTTCATTATACCCACCCCAGATCTATTAGGGAATCTGCAAATAAATGAATTCTTAATTCTTTTGTGATGTTGAATTTTCCCCTCAGTTGCCCCCGATTCTAAATAGTAAGTTTAGAGCAGCAAATGAAATATCTTCAGATTTTGCTTCATTGGCATGCTGTGAAGCAGAATAAATTGGTCTACATTCTTCGCTGGAGACCCCTAGGGTTGTTTGGGGAAGGTGTTCCTCCCACGAAGCTCCAGCACACAGATCACTAGGTCCACCACCTCACTCAACAGCTCTGTGCACCTTCAGCTGCAATAATGAATTCATTAATCTGTCTGTAAATCAAAACTCTGATGGTCTGGCTCTTACAAGTACAAGAGGCTGATAACCCACTGGCAGATGCAGCCGGTTTCTTCTGTGTTTCTGTACACAGACACGGTTTTGTTTTAAAGGAACTCATCTATTTGTAACCTACTAACTACCGCAAGGAATAAGAATCCAGGTTCTGGGCAACTTCACTGCAAATCATTAAGAAATTGCTTTTAGGCTTATTCCAGCTTCGCAGACATCTAAAGATAGAGCATACTTGCCCACAGGAGATGGAGATGGGAATTGATTACCAGGAGGCTCAAGTTTCAGCTCTAAAACTGAGGTTTCCAGCAAGACTGTCTCCTTGCATCAAATCTACGCTGTGAAAACATCCTCCAGCTGATCGGTACCAGCTGCCGTTGAGGGGAAAAGAGGAAACGCTGCTTGCGGCAAAGTACCAAAAGGCACAGATCTTACCTCCATTTAGAAACACTTCTCAGTGGTGGGATTACTGCTTAAACAGCTGGTACATTACCCTGGCTGGATGACCATGCCCTCAGACTCTTTTGGTACACTCACTAATGATAATTTATGATAAAACACAGCAGAAAAGAAACATCTTTAAACTGAGCCTGCACTGAGCTACCCACATCTTTTGCAAAGAGCGAGACAATACTTTGAGTTATGACAATGAGTAGAATGAACTTTTATTTTCATTCATCCTTCATTAATACCATACAATTAGATAGCAATATCTGGGGAAAAAAAAATAATCTTGAAATAATTTAAAACAGAAGGCACGGAAAACCAAACCCAACGATGCAGCTACAAGAGAAAGGGGAAAAATGATTCAGGAAGGGAATTAATTCAGAAAGGTTTTATCGCTAGATGTTCTTACCAAAAGCTACAGCACACAGGAACAAACCCGCACAGTTTAAGCTAACCCACGCTTTTGTTACATATACATATAAAAGAAAAAAAAAAAATAATCAAAAAATCTGATTTTTGCAGGGTTTTGAATGAAAAGTGTAATTTTAAAAATAAAAAACATTAAATCTAGTACATATGTCAAAATCTTCCCTAAAGGCTACACTAAGATGTACTTTACAAAAAAATCTGTATTAAGAGCAAAGCATACAGTTACACAGCATCCGGGGATGGGAGGAAACCTGTTCTCAAACCAGTTAGAGTATCAAATACGTTTGGTGTTTGCTTCAGGAACAAAGATTCTCAGTACAGTAATATACTGTAGAGGACATTCTTTTGTATTTTAATATTATGAAATTAAACCGATAGCATACACTAATTACAGAGAGGGATAAAACCACTTCATTCATATGAGATTTTTACAGGGGTTTTTTTTGCAAAAGAGTAACTTTATTTCTTTTTAAAACAAAGCTACTGGAATTAATGACATGCGATAATATGCCCCGATATTATACCAGCTAAGTTTGAAAATAAAGTTCATGCTTCACAATTGAAATATGCTGTGATTCTCAAATACATTCTCTGGTAATTAATAATACAATACAGAGGTCATTCATAAAATCAGTTCAGGTTGGGAACCTGGTTTATAAATGAAGCTCTTTTTCAAATATGCAGAACACTGACAACACACAGGGTTAGCTCCAGGTCAGCACATTTCCTTCTGCGCTCCACCCCTCTTTTCTTAAACAAATGGGTGCTTAGCCTGCAAATATCATGGAAAGGCAAAGTCTAGAAGTTACAGGTTGGTTTGTAAAAATACTAAATACAATCCAAGATAAACAGTATTACTCTTACTGACAACTTAATAGCAGGTGCTCTCTAAAGGAAAAAAAAATAATATCCTGAAATGCAAGAGAGATCGTTTCAGCATTTGATATCAAGGCATTTGCACATTTGTCAGGAGGTGACAGAATAAGAGTGAACTTTGCAGCTTACTTTGCAGTTGGACTTGAATTCAAAGAGCCTTCCTTCTAGCCTGCCAACCTGTAAACCATAACGTATGGTTTCTTAATAGCTTGCTTTTTTTCCTGGAAATAATTCTCTCATTTAGAAAGTACGAGTCAAAGTATTGTTTCCACACATGAATAAAGACAGCTGACAACTACAATAGAAACAGTAAAAATGATCGTTGTAAAAATGTTCATCAAAATTCTCTGACATAGCAAAACATTCGTTTGTAAAGTAAAGTCTAATACTGCAAGCCACTCACTCAAAGGCGACCTCGGGCACGTGTATTCTTGCCAGCATTGCAACAGTAATTACTTCCATATTTCTTGTCATTATAGGATACAAACTCTGTAATATATTAAAGTTTCCTAACAAAGAGTCCAATTATTGCACTTTATAAAAATTCCAGTAATATCAGGCTTTTGTCCTAACTTTTCTATGAACACTGATGCCCTGCAAGAAAAATTTGGGGGACCAAGTAATTTCTGATGAGTAAGATGGATTACTTGAATCAGTCTGAAATATTGAATCAAAAATGGAAAGGCTTACGAAATGAAGAGACGTACCTTTGGAAACGCATTTTGATTCATAGCAGCAGATAAGACGTGTCATTGCGGTACTGACACACGTTCTCTTCGCAGGGAAGAACGAGCACATGGCTATTACGTTTATATATCACATATAACTTAAGGACTGTGCAGAGAAACCCAAAGAACCACTAAGTTCTTCTGCTGACTCTACAAGCCTGACAGGGAAAGCTCAATGACAGCCATATCGGAGTGGGAGTTTCTCTGTGAGCTCGTGTATATTTGCATTTGCGTCAGCAATGGATACAGCGAACAGAAATGGCTATTTCAGGATGGAAAGATATACAGAATAAGTCTGAGAGGCCCATAAAAAAAGAAAATACAGCAGTTTTGGCCCTGCTTATAACCAGCTGTATCAATAGGGGAAAAAAAGATAGAGGAGTCTTTTTGTGCCAGCTACCTAGAAAAAGACGCTGCTTGAACCGAAGTGATTCAAAATCTATATGAGGCTTCCAGGCCAGCAAATCACGGTTAAAGTCACTTTGTTCCTCTGCTCCTTCAGCATGGGAACGAGTGCAGAATGGCTCATTCCAACTGTGGATAGTCCGTTTACAGCAACAATCATATCACCACACCTAAAAAAACACAAGAAGAAAAAACCCAAATGAGGATTACTGCTCTGTAGTATCTAGTACACACCAACAAACAGTGCTTCATTGCTGGGGTGGCAGGTTTGCATCAGGTTGCAAGTGTAGCTAAAAAACCCAAAGGGGTTCAACTTTAAGTCTGTTTTTCTACTGAAACTCATCTGGGAAATTCCCAAATCACTAGATTTCAATTCTAATACAAAGATAGTTCTGCATTAAGAGCTGACCTGTAGGGAAACGTGAAAAGAGAGAGCTGGAATGATCTGATGGAGTCAAGAGAAGGTAATGAGACAGCATGTGCATGACAGAAGCGTTTCTGTTTGTTTGTGTGGATTATAACACATTTACACCAAACATGGCTTTACCACAGGAGGTGTAAGTAAAGATACTTATGGTTACCAACTGCATTCCAACCAAAAACCTTGTTTTCAATGGCTTATGATTTTGTCAAATGTAACCATTTGTCTAGAAATCTCCCTCAGCAGATGGTTCAACTGAGAAGCTGTAGCATCTCTGTGTGTTGAAGCAGGGAACAGAAATTTGGGAGGGTGCTGTTTGCCGGCCTTGAGAAAATTGACCTTGAAAGGTTAAGGTTCAGTTTTTACAAGCTCAAGAGAAACTTCAAAAAAGCACCTAAGTTCTTCCTACATTGAGCATGCTCTACCTCCAGGTATCTCTTCTCTGCAACTCGCATGTGTGTGTGTCATCCCCCAGAGCAAGTCAAACATGAATCTGGAGAGCAAACAGGAGTTTTCCTGAAACTGATCCTCCCAGCTACTGGAGGCACCACAATGGATGGCAAAAAGATTCTCTCCTGAGCTCTCCCAGTGTCCTCCACTAGGGCAGAGCAGAGGCAGAAGAGGCGGTGTGACCAACATCAGTCAAATGAGCATTCAAAAGCACTTCTCTGCCCGAACCAAGGTACCCCATCAGCCAAACCACAATGCTACAGCTCACTGAGTGGGGCCTCACTCAGCCTTTCTGCTGAAGTCATTTCACCTTCTATAAGATCACACCAGACAGATAATATAGACAGAAAACTCTCTTAACTGTTGAACTGTGAAGTTATTTTCTTCCTTTGTCTCTGGCTGAACAAAACATTTAGATAATTTAGACAAAACAGAACAGCTTCAAAGAGCCTAGCCCCAGGATAACTCACAGTGCAGGTTCTAAGGAGTCCTCCCTTGCTGATGGCCCATTTTTAGGTCGATATTCTCAGTGAGACAGTACATTTGAACAGAGGGTACTATATCACAATATCACACAAAAGCATCTTTTCTATCCCTTACAAGGGGGCAAGTGTGGGCGCAACCACTCTTCTCCTCTTCTTAGGAATGATGCTTGAATTTCCATTTGTGTGAAGGCTTCTAGTTTTTAATTCCCCAATCTGAAATTATTTACTTTGGGTTGAACTGAGATATTTCATTTAATCCAAACTGTTTCATAGTTGGCCAAAAAAATGTAATTTTATGTTCAGCCAAGCTATTTTTTCGTTTATTTATTTAGTCATTGAACTGAAAAATCAATTACTGGCAAGGCTCTAGGCATAAGTACATTTTTTCTTAAGTTACTTCTTAAATAAACCTACACGTAAAAATCACGCCATAAAACTTGAAGTTGCATATTCTTTACTGCCACCTTCACAAAAGATCAGTTTGTGAACAAGAGAACCTTTAATAGGAACTGTATGTCCTAGTTCCGAACTAATTCCACGCAAGGCTAAGATGCATATACGCATATTAGACCTCAGGGTCCTATCCAGAGATAACATCTAAGTAGAATCATATAATCCTTAAGATCAGAGGGGTCCTCAGGAGGTCTCTAGTCCCACCTCCTGCTCAAAGCACAGTCAGCTGTGAGATCTGACCAGGTTGCTCAGGGCTTTATCGACTCAGGTCTCGGAAACCTCCAAGGACAGAGACTGGACAACCTGTGCCACTGCCCTGACTGTCCTCATGGGGAAACAGTTTCTCCTTATAAGCAACCTCTTTTAACTTGTGCCCACAGTCTCTTTTCCTCTTGCCCTGCACCAAGCCTGGGCTCTATATTCTCCATAATCTCTTTGTAAGTACTGGAAGGGGCTGTTAGGTATCCCTGAAGACATCTCTGCTCCAGGCTGAGCAAGACCAGCTCCCCCAGGCTCTCCTCCTAGGGCAATTGCTCAAGCTCCCCCATCTCGGGCCTCCACTGAACTTGCCTCATTTTTCAGTGTTTTTCATGCCAACTAACAACAGGGCACTGACATGGGGACTTGGTTCCTTAACTATCTTTTCAGAAGTAGTGACTTTTTCAACTACTTTCTTGCCTTTCCGTTAAAGCAGTAGCAGCCGTCTTCAGTACCAGAGTTTCCAGCAGTGGCTTCAGAAGGCTGTATGAAAGGATAAAGCCGTTTTCCCCACTTTACAGAAGAAAGTTCTAATTTTCTAGCCCTTCTCTAGGAAGAGAAAAATGTTACCAACTGGCCAATTCTGCACGTACGCATTTTTGCAATGTCTCTTGGCCTAAAGGAGCCTTCAGCAGGGAGAGAGGAGACAGCAGGTGACATCAGCCCTGCAGCTGGGGAGGAGGACAGGAGATGGCAGAGGTGCCAGCACAAGCACCACCTCTGACAGACACCCTTTCCCCAACAGAAACACCTCGTACTTCCCTGCATCACACCCATCAGGGAGGCAAAACACCATGGGCTGCGGGATCCACCCCAGCACTAGACGCTACAGTGTATTTCCTTAACCAATTAGTTGCACCAGCACGTAACTATTTAAAAGTGTTGATTATAATTATTATTATTATTATTATTACTACTACTATTATTTTAACTTACTTTAATCTTCCATCAAAGTACGCGGGAGTTCCAAGAACAATCGTTTTAATGAAGAAAGGCTGGTTCGTGTGGTTCTCCTCGTAGCCACCGACGATGCTGAAACCCCAGCTCCCTAAATTGCTCCGCCGCAGTACTACGTCATGGCAGCTATGTAGGCAGCTGTGGAATGGAAGCACAGGATAGCAAGAGAAAAAGCCGTGTATACCACATATAGATATTTTTTATAGTAGGCACACCACCTGCTGTCTCATCATTACCACTGTGCTAAGCGTGGAAGAGAAGGGGAGGGACGGTGATTCGACTTCTGTTCCCGGAGTAATTTTGCAATATTCAAACTGATTACCAAAAAAAACCTACAATCTTGAGACAGAAAAGTGCTTTGAAAGAAATAATGCAGCGCTAGAATAATCACCTAAACACAGTTAACGCTGTAAACTGACAGTAATAGAATGGCATTTTAGGGATTTCACAGGTGGCAAGAATGTGGGTGGAAAATAGATGCCTGATATGTTTAGTTTGCAAGTCAAAAATGCAGTGCGTTTTTCTTCCACCGTCAGTCAGTTTAGGCCTTTTCAACTTTAAGTAAAGATCTAAAAACCCATGCATCATCTTCGCTACCTCTCAACTGCTGCATCACCAGTAATGAAAGTATAAATGATTAACCATTTTATTACACAGAATGCAAATGATTCAGATCATGCTTCACTAACTGTACCAGTATACGTTATCTCCCCCACGAAAATTAATTCTTGCCAATGAAAGTGGCAATGAATGTAATTTAAAAAGAAAAAAACAAAAAAAAAACAAAAAAACCCAAACCAACATAGAAATTAACTTTTGGGTAAAAAAGATGCCAAGTTCTTTACTGATGTACAACATTCCTTTAAAGTATAGCAGCACAATATATAGTATAAATTTAAGGTCCACACATGGGCATCTGTAGTATACAAGCAATAAACCACTGCTGAAACACGGAAAGGAAGTATATTTACCAGAACTGAGAGCTGTTTATTGAGATTAGGTAACTCATTAATACTTGAATGGAAGAGAAATTAATTGGTAGTAAAACTCAGAAAAAGTGTGAAATCTTTGGAGGACCAATGCATGGTTCTGTTATCTTTGACTGCATCCTGCTACCAATATGCCTTGTTCTTGTTGTGGTTTTATGCTTAAACTACAGACCTGGGCCCGGTAACCCTATCAGAGGGAGAGGAATTAACTTCAGTCAGGGCGTGCCGGCTAACAACTATTCGCTGTAGTGGGAGGTCTTCTTGATAGCAAGCAATGCCGGAATGAGCTTACAGCTGTAGCCACAAAAAGAGTGAAAAACAGAAGAGTAAAAATGAAACGCGGTGGCATGTAGCAGACAGCAGTTTAGTCAAGGGGAGGGAACTCACTGCCAATCTTCGCAGAGTTTTTGTGTTTGGAAAAGATGGTAGTGGGTTCTTGAAAAAAAAACCCGAACCCAAACACGGGGATTTCTCATACGTGTGCAAAAGACCCGTGTCAAGAGTCTGTCAGAATGGCAAGTCTGATCCAATGTTCTAAAGTTATATATTTGGCCTCGTAAATTTATGTAGCAGATTAACAAAGAGACATGTGGGTATATAAATTGTGTTTTTATTAATAATGTCTCTGGTTTTAGATAGTCTACGGAAAGTTACGATACGGTTAAACAATAGAAAAGATGACTTGTGTTCAATGAGAACAATCCATGTGGGTAGTCACTATGGTTTGTGAAAGTATAAACCAAGTCTATTCATCTTCCAGTTTCCTACGGAAACATTGCTCCTGTTCACACTCCACTTTGTAATCACACTGCCAACTGAATATAGCTGAGATGGTCAGTCAGGCAGATATAATGGCAGATGTGCTGCAATTAATAAGGTCTCTTATTAATTCACAGAATCACAGACTGGTCAGGGTTGGAAGGGACCTCTGGAGATCATCTAGTCCAACCCCCTGCCACAGCAGGGACACCTACAGCAGTTGCACAGGACGGTGTCCAGGCGGGTTTTGAATGTCTTCAGAGTGGGAGACTCCACAACCTCTCTGGGCAGCCTGTGCCAGTGCTCTGCCACCCTCAAAGGAAAGAAATTCCTCCTCACATTAAGATGGAACTTCCTATGCTCAAATTTGTGCCCGTTACCTCTTGTCCTATCACTGGGCACCACTGAAAAAACCTGGCACCCTCCCTTTAAGTGTTTATAAGCATTAGTAAGATTGCCCCTCAGTCTTCTTTTCTCTAGACTAAAAAGCCCCAAGTCCCTGAGCCTTTCCTTGTAAGAAAGATGTTCCAGTCCCCTAATCATCTTTGTAGCCCTTTGCTGGACCCTCTCCAGCAGTTCCCTGTCCTTCTTGAACCGGGGAGCCCAGAACTGGACACAGGACTCCAGATGCGGCCTCACCAGGGCAGAGTAGAGGGGGAGGATGACCTCCCTCGACCTGCTGGCCACACTCTTCTTGATACTCACCAGGATGCCATTGGCCTTCTTGGCCACCAGGGCACATTGCTGGCTCATGGTCATCCTTTTGTCCTGTTTCGTATCTCTCTGGACTTAGCTTAAAACAGGTAACTAATTATTTTATCAATTAATTGCATACCTTGGAAGTCCCAGCCACATGACCCACGATGGAGACCAGCTGGCATCGTATTCATTTTCACTGATTGTACTCAATTGTTCTTCATTAGCCTGGGGCTGCTCTTCCACAATCTGAACTTCCAGGGCTTTCAGGGCGACTACTGAGGAGGCAGCACTAGCTTTCAGCATGGCCACCGCCTCACTGTGACTTAGGTTTGTCAAATCAATGCCGTTGATGTTCAGCAGCACATCACCTGTTCAAAGGTACAAGTAAGAACACGTCAGTCTGTCAAGAGTCGCTCCTACCGACAGCAGCTCCCGCGCCAGGGTTTCATTCAGCACTGTATTTTTTGGAGCTGTGACCGTCTGAACTAACAGCCTGGGAATGTGAATAGCTCTGAAGCCTCATACTGTCAGTTTGAAACATTAAGGGATTGAACGATTAAACTAGATCGGTATCATATATTTCCACATAATACATCAAATGCTGTGGCTTCTACAGAATATCACCATGAAAATTTGAGACAGAAATTACCTAAGCACCTCACCGTCTCGGCTGCAACTGCTATTGCAGGTGCCACTACATAACCGTTTCCAGTGGTGGATCTTAGGTCCACCCTAACTTTGAAAGGGAAGGAAGAATGATGGAAGGAACAACACAGGCACCACAAAGTAACTAACTCTTGTAGATAAGTGAGGCTCCACAGAGTGTTTTAGGTCTTCTGCTTTTTCTAACTCGTTATGTGGGAGAACAAAACGGAAAAAACTACTGGAAAGGCTGGTACAAAAACCAGCCAATTAGAAAAAAGAAAAAGCGCCTCTACAAAGATAATCTGGAAAGAGTCAAAGCCACTAAAACAGTTGCCACAATTTTTATTTTATTTCAGAATATTTTTTAAAAGTCTCAGGATGAAAACAGGAATGTTATTTAATGTCCAAGCAGTGACAGTCTCCTCTTTCACACAACGTCTCACTTACCAATGAAAGCCAGAAAAAACAAAGGCAAAGTGTGAACACCTGGGTCACATTTGGAATGAGACTCACTTTTTAAAAGCTTTTTCCTCCCAGGGAAACCTAAAGTTGAGCTGCAGCTTAACTTGAAATCACTTTTGTTGCTGCTGTGGTTACTTTAATGTTACACAATGGAAGAGCAATTGCAACTCTTCCATCAAGTGTGTTTTTCATAGTAGTACAGAAAAAGGAAGCATACCCGTTGGGACAGGGGTGTAAATCTCCCTCTCTCAGAAGCATATAAGGATGCTCCCACACTGTTCTTCTTAAATTTGCCATCTGTGAAGTTTTTTTCCTAAATTTCTTTCCTAAAACAATCTGTAATGCTGTGAACTCTGAACTGCAGAGATCCCACAGACAGTCTTTGTTTCACATGCTGCACAGTATGTTTTAATCATCAAACGCTTTGCTATCGATCAGGCAGGACTGCCTTCACCTACACCCAGTCTAACCTCCACCTCCCGGCTCCTTTCTGCAAAGCCAAGGAACACGGACGGGTGCTGTAGCACCCCTGAAGACCAGCAAACCCAAGCTGTCCCAAAGGATAGGAAAGCATTCGGGAAACAGGGTCAACACTGATGTAGCTTTGGGGGTAAACTTAGCACGGGTGTGCTGTGGCCCCTCATCAGAGCATCTCCGCCGTTCAGATACTACACTGAGTAGCGGAGATTTCTCGGACAGAGATGGGGCCCAGCCCACCACATTAAACACAAAAACAGGATGCGTGCACCAAGCATGGCACCAGACCCGCAGCTCAGGGGACTACCGTCAGCTTTAAAGAATGTAACTAGACATTTCCTGATCTTATTCACTTCCCCTGCTATCGTTCTCTAAACACCTCTTTCCTAGAAAAGGTGGAAGCGTGATACTAAATACTCCATTTCCATTACTGAAACATCCATCAGCACTTCAGTAAATCTGTGAGGAGACTTTTTGACACCACCTGACTCCAGAGCACGTACTCATCAAACAGCAATCAGAGGCCACCCGTGCCACCAGGAAAGCCAAGCCCCACCTCGTTTAATCCTGCCGTCTCTTGCCAAACACCCGTGAGGCTGTACGCTTGTCACGAAGATGGGCAGTTCGCCACTTTTGCTGCCTCTGCCTCCTGCCACTGTCATTCCCAGAGATTCATGGGGCTCTTTTTTCACAGTAATGTGTTTTTCTTGGCATGTAACACACTGGGAGAGATCCTGTTTGACAAGGATAAATAACATTGTTAAAACTTTAAAAAAAAAAAAAACAAAACCCAGGACAAAACACAACTAAATACACCCCAAAGCTATACTTTGGCACTTTGGCAGAATGGTTTAAAAGGACTAAGTAGTGCAAATCGGCTTCAGCTGGATTTCCTCCAGGTCAGAAAAAAAAAAAAAAAAGAAAAAATGCCACTCATGTAGATAACAAATATAGACAGAAAGTTTATAAAGGTGCATCTTGAAAATCTCACTCCAGTTTTTCTTAGAATCCTACATTAGAGTAGGCTAAATCTTAGGACTGCACTACAAAATCATATGGTCAGAAGAGTAGACACAAACCAGAAAGAAGTCTTTTGATGTCTTGGTGAACATCAGCATTACCTCATTTGTCAGTAGAATGTGGCCCAGAACTACAAAGAAGCTTCTAACAAATGAAAACACACACATGTTTTCATGATGGCAAAGAGAGACCATTTAAAGCCCTTACACGTCACGTTTTCTTTTGCAGTTGGTATGGAGAATCTCCCAGAGCACAAAGTAACTAAGGCCAATCAATGCTATCGGCTGGTAATGGGTGCTTCGTACAGACTCCCTAATGATTACAATGAAGACCCAAACCTGAAGCAAGAAGAGATCGTGTATTTCATTTTCTAACACCTGAATTACAATGTTTAGCCCGTTAAAGACAGCATCTGACATTTGTTTGGTGGCCAGCTCAGCCCAAACCACAACACCCGTATTTAGTTTTACCCCATCAAAAGGATCTAAATCTGAACCAAAGTATATTTTATTGCGGAACCCTTTCCTCTTCAGGATATTTAGTGATACACTCAAACCACAGCATGTATACTTGTAGTAGCATCTTAAATCAACGGCATCCAAAATAACAGAAGAAATAACCTGGGAGATTCTTCCAACTACAAATATTTATTTATTCCCCTGACTTCTCCTGGAAAATGGCAACACTGCTTTCTTCAACTTCCAGTGCCACATGCTCCTTCTGACTCTGCTCCATGCATATACACATTAATCACATATGTAGCTATACGTACACATACCACAGCTTATAAAGACAGCTCCTTCTTAAGTCTCCAGGCTTTAGGACCAACTGGCTGGTGCCATGCAATTATATAAACATTTTTTAAGCCAGAAGACTTCTAAGCCAACTGTAGATTAATGAGAGAGAGGCAAAGAGAAATGGTACGAAACACGGGAAACGTCCACTTGGGGTTACATGGGACTTTCCCCTTTGAAAGAACCCAGGGATGGTATTGATACGTGAGGGAAGTCAGCTCAGCCAACGGATCAACTTTGGAACTGCGATATGAACACAACCCATGCTGGCAGATGGAAAGTGGGTTCAAGCTCTGATACAGCTGAGCTGTAGTCATCGTGCTGATATGGCCTAACGCTGTGGCAAGTACCAACAGCCACTAAACTATATTCAGGAGCTTCACCTTTGTCCCTCAGGAGGAAAACAAGCTTCCTAGACCCTCGCTTGTTCCTTTCCTGAAACTACCCAAACTTTTAAAGGAAAATACTATCAACACATGTAAATCCTCCCAACAGAAGTACGGTGTTAAACAGTGATGCCAACAGAGTGGACAGGAGGAAAGGCGGCTTGGTTGACATGGTCAACGTGACAATTATTTCACAAAATCAACTTCTCAACAGCGACAAGTCATATTTTTCTAACTACAAGAACATCTCAAGCACAGGCTTTGTTTCTGCAGGTCTTCCAGATAATTTGACACTAGCTTCACGAAATTCTCTTTGTTCTGCCTTTCCCTCCCTGCTGGACTTTGCAGAACTCAGCAGTCTTGCAGCCAGCACTGCTGGCTCATGGAGGAGATGACACATCCCTCCAACATGCTCTTTATATACCGGATGGTGTGCACCACATCTCCTGTCCGTGCTGGCTGCAGCCAGCACAGCGGCAACAAAAATATATCATTCTTGAATGACAGCTCTCCTGTGCAGCAGTAACACATGAGCCACTGTCTTAGACAAGGTCTAACAACTACAGCTGTATGAGCTCAGAGAACTCACTTCTTTCACTGTAGTCAGCAAATCCAAAAAAATACTGAAAAGCTGTTGCATATCTTCTGTTCCCACTCCAGACATGATGCAGGACTTGAGTAGTTGGAAGTCGTCATCTTTTTTTTTTTTTTTAAATAGGTAAAAAAGAAGATATAACCCTTTCTTCCAGTCTTGCCTTGCTACACACTTAGAATATCACATGAGTAAAATGATATTTATACCTCTTAGAAAGAGAAACACTAACCTTATGTGAGTTGGGTCTGCTGTGAAACAGCTGCTGGGACTGGTGTTGATGTGAGTTGCTGTTGTGAGTCCCAGTGTCTCGGATAATACTGACCGTCTGAGACTTCAGGGGTCTAGAAATGATCAAATTCACTCTCTCCCCACTAGCCTGTTGAATATATAAAACAAAGTAATGAAGTTGATAGGATATTGATAAGCAGAGAGGGAGGAAAACACCTGATGAAATATGAAACAAGACAACAGCAGAACTTGTTTTCCAGTTCCTGGGGGAGCCACAAACTGCTTAGACTGCACAGTCCCTTACCTGCTTCTTGCTGCAATTCCCCCCAGAACGGAAGGGATATTAACACTCCTCCTTTGCCTCTGATGTTACATGTACCCCAGCTGGAAATCCTTTGCCAAAAGGCCTGTTTCTCACTTTGTGTTATGAAGCCTCAAACGTTAAAAATCACCCAATTCCACTTGCAGCCTCTGTGAACTTCTGCAACACGTAGCAATAGAAGGAAGAAATGCCCATGTGATGGCTCCAGGGTTTGTAGATTTTGGTCAAAAGCTCTGAACACCTCTGGTACTTCCCAAACAGACTTCCAAGAAAGATGTTATATATGAGCAAACCGTCAAATTCTGGAGTTTGGGGAGTATCAGGAGACTCAGTTACCAGATGTTAAACAGAACACCAACTCTTTCTATTGCTGCAAACCCACACCTCAACAGATAAAAGTCACCCAGTGTAAAATTATGACCACTTCACTGTATCCAAAAACTGGGAAACAGAAATTACAATTCTCAAGATCGCTGTTGTTTTCCTTTAACTGCAAGGGAAGCTCGTGAAATGATTCCTGAAACAAGTATTTACTACTCGTTTGTATCCGAGATCTCTATGTGGTGCTGGGTTACACAAAGACAACTGCACTGGACTGCAAGAACCTTCTACGGGTCTATTCCACCTTTCCCAAAAACAGAGCAATTTTCACCAACATCCCATCAGCAGGAAGCAGCAATGTGCTGCAGCTGTTTCCTTACAGACTGGGAGAAAGGCATAGAGTAAAGGTTTTCCTGTGGGAACAGGGAAGGGTCATACGTCACACTGCATCAAGCTTTGGGTAGTATTTGTGTCCAGAGCAGAGCCAGACATTGGGAATAGCCCTTTCCTGAATACTCAGAAAATAAGTTTTACTGCATGGGATTCATGGCAGACCTATTTTTTTCCTTCCCAGCTGCCACCTGTTGCCTCTACGAAGTTTGACAAATCACTTTCCTGTTTTAACCCCAATTCTATGCACAAACAAATCTATACAAAACAAAGCCCACTTTTATAGAGCTTACTGAGACATTAAAACTACAGTACATACATAAATATAATAATAATCCTCTTTTTTTTTTTTTTCTGCTAAGCAATAAGCAACATGGTCCTGTCCCTGCTCACATGAGCAGTGTTTTAACCTTCAGGCTGTATGCCAGGGAAGACTAACGCACTGTTCACTTCTGAGGAGGTGAAGTTCACCTCCTAGGTGCCAAGGCAGACCCTGTTTTGCACTATTACTTCCAGAACATAAATCACAACAAATTGCATTGCTACAGGCTTTTTAGGCGTTACACAAGCTGTTCTGCCCGGGACAGACTCTACCCCAGGCTTTGCTCAAGAAATAAAGCCGAGCTAAGGACTCGGGCAGGGAATGCAAATTACCTGTATCACCTGAGCAGCAAGCTCAGGTGTCCCGTGCTTCAGGTCATGTCCATTAATTGCAAGTACGCGGTCATTGCTGCAGAGCCTGCCGTCTTGAGCAGCCAAGCCCCCTTCCAAAAGGTCGAGAATAAAAACTCCTGGCTCATCCGTTCTGCGTACAAGTTTAATGCCAAGCTGCTCGCTGGAGTCGCGTTTATGCAGCGTCACTTGAAAGCTGTCTTCCCGCAAGGAGCTGGTGGTGTCTGCGTGGTTGTGTGTGCGGCTGCCGAACCGCCTCTCTCGCAGCACGGTGAGGTGCAGCACCGAGCAAGGCTGGGAGAGCACAGCTCGAGCGTGGTTGTGAGACACGTTGCTTATGTCAAAGCTATTGACCTGCAAAACAACAAAAACAACAACAACAACAAAATCAGAATGATATTTTCATGTGTTTAATTGTTCCTAGTTATGGAAATAAAGTCCTTTCCAAACTAAATTCAGAGCTAACTGCAAAACCAACCCTGGAGCAACCTACATATCTGACCCTACCAGGCTTCCTCTCTCATCCTTCCACCCTCTCCTGCAAACCCATTTTGACTTTTTTTTTTTTTATTGTTTTTAGGTTGGAAAAGACCCTTAAGATCAAGTCCAACTGTTAACCTAACACTGCCAACTCCACCCCTAAACCATGTCCCTAAGTGCCACATCTACCCGTCTTTTGACTACCTCTGGGATGGTGACTCAACCATTTCCCTGGGCAGCCTGTTCCAATGTCTGGCAACCCTTTTGGTGAAGAAATTTTTCCTAATAACCAATCTAAACCTCCCCTGGTGCAACTTGAGGCCTTTTCCCACAAAGGTGACAACATCTCTCTAACAGTGAACACCCTCTGTCATTATAGTCCAGGGGTTTTGCTCTCCTGGTCTCCTACACTTGTCTTCCTTAGATCTTTACATTGTTTGTTCTCCAGGACAAGAACTTTCCGTGTGCTTTCAGTGTCAAGCTCAGCATCACTTAAAACTATAAAATAACAGCTATAAAAAGCATACATCCAAATATCTGAAGAAAGTTTATATCTAACAATATACAGTACTTCCATGATGTGAAAAATAAAACCTTGAAATCCAGAATAATGAAAATTGTTCATTAAGGCAGCAGAAAAAGGTGGTTGTACTAGTTCTCAGGTCTTAGCATGAACTTAGGAGATTTTCCATTGACTTCAGCTAGGTCAGAGTTTCAGACTTATAACCTGTATCACTCGAAATTCAGTTGCAAATGAAAAGCAGATTAAACTTTCACTCCCTATAAACAAGAATTGTGTTTGTTATGTGGCCCACTGATCAATAATCTTCAGTCATTTCTTGCACTATAAAGGTAAGATAAAATTGACAGTGCAATGAGATTTGGCAGAAAACAGGAGCACCACAAAAAACCTGCATGAAAGCTATATTTGCCTCGTTCTGTAAGAAGGGGTTCAAAGTTAACACTAAACCTTCATCCTTAGCACATACTATTGTGCCCTGATGGAGGAACCCCTGCCCCATAATTTCAGTAGATAGAAACTAATACCAAGTAGACTATACTAACCTGCCTTACCTAAGCCTTTAATGGTCCCCACTGCAACCTAAGTAAGAAAAAATACAATCCTGCAGCTTACCACCATCTAACAGCAATAGTAACACTTTAAAGAAATAGGAAGAGAAAGGACTCAGAAATCTATGTACGACAGCCACCACATTTACATCACGCATCTGAGCTGGGGGGCTCCCAGAGGTCAATGCCAAACCATTTGGCCATGGTGGCTGCAGCAGGGCGAAGGGATAGCCGTACCCTCGCTGAGCCACCTCCACCTCCACCTCCAGCCCCATGCCCAGCACAAAGCCACCGCTCCCGGCAGCACCAGGAGCTCAGACACCGAACCACGGCCGCGTCCCAGTCTGCTACTGCTCCGAGACAGGCTGTAACCTTGGGCAGAGGAAAAGGAGGCACAGCTAGGAGAAATAACATTTAGAGCTGCCACCAGCAAAACCCACTAGGGCTCATCTGTCAGAGCCCTTAAATTAAATCCAGTTTTATTTTTAGCTCTTGCTAGCCAAAGTAAATACATAAAATATGGAAGCATTCAAAGGGCACAGAAGAATACATGCAATAAAATGTAGTAATTCTTCCTACAAGGCAGTTCACAATTTCAGAATAAAACAGCCTTAGCATTTCTTGGGGAAAGAGACTCTCATTAGGACATGCTTTACATGAATTACAGTCACAGCCCAGCACAAAAAAGAGACAATTTGTAGAGCACTTTGAAAATGTTAGGTACCTATCTATACCTTGCAGACAACATGCGCTTTTATGTAGCTGTTACTAAATGCTGTTCCCTCAGATCTTGAAAGGGTAATACTTCTTGTTTGACTGGGCAAGAAAATGCTGAGTTTCACCTCACAGTCCTTTCTGGCTTTCTTTTAGTCCTTTACTGCTCATAAAAGCCTTTGAAGACATTTTCAGAAATATTCGACTGAAGTGCGCACACTGAGCTGCACCTAACTGCACTTAATTACAGCTGGCAGAGACTGAGCCTGGTCGTTTTAATACAACAGCTCAGCACCCGCACAGGTAAATTCAAAGCAATAAAGATATTGTATCTTCCAAAAATTTTGGCTTTTACCTCCTGTACCTCTCCCTCGGCGTGAGAGCAGGATTCTCACAGACAGCCCCTAGCATCGGACAGCCCCAGTGCCAGCACATTGGTAGGGAAGAATCATTGCAGCTTATAAATCCTATTTACAGTCAATTTATTGCCATTTATGGGTTTGGAAACTATAACTGACACCTGTCCAAACAGCAAGAATTTCCAAAGCTTCACTGGAGCTCAAGCTCCCTATTCTGGCAACCAAGTAGAGCCCTTGAGTATCGAAATAAATTAGGCAGCATTCAATCAGTGCCTGCAACTGCTTGTTAAAAAGGTAACATTTTGGAAACCTCTTGGGTTGCTTTCTTGGCCAGCTACTACGCTAACACTGCAAGAGAGGAAAAAGGCACATTTCTCAAAAGGGACTTTGTTTTCTGAAGTGCAAACTAATTTCATTCCAAGGGTAACTACAGTATTTAAGCTACTTCTAATGGCTTGGTTTCAAAAAAGTGAAATGAAAAAGGCTGACAGTACTTTTGGACTGATCTTAGGCTATCAGATCAAAAGCAAACATTGTTACTGAAGTCATTTTGAAATGACAGTAATACATTTGTTTCAGGTGGAATGATTAAAAATAGAAAAAAGCTGGAGGACTGTCCTGTTTATGTAGAACTCGGTTACTGCCATTGTTAAGAGTCCCATAAACAACCCCTTCCCCTAATATAAAATTAAAACTCCAAAATTAATAGAATTTGATCTTTTTACTGTGGCTTATTACTTAAAACCGTAACAAAAATACACACTGGATCATAAACAAACAATTAAAATTTAAGTTGGTTACTTCTTTGGAAAAATATCTAGAGCACTTTGCTTCAAATCATGCCAGTGAAGAATATCACTGACTTTTTTACACATATCGAAAGAGGCAGGTCGACTGCCTCAGCTATTGGAAGATAACAGAGAAGCCAGAATAAAATAGTAGTTTAGATGAAGTCGGCCTTACAGTCCACAAATTGCTTTTTACATAGGACAAATTAGGCCAACTCGTTAGCCAGGAGTAACTTTGGGTTCCTTCAGAAAGCATGCATAAAGTTGAAATAAAGACCAAGTCCCACAACATTTAAAAAAAGAAAAATAAACTCGTATTTTAAACACTGATAAGAGATGCTAAGGAGGAAAAATAATCCCAGGGACTGGTCCAACAAACAACATAAAGCATGACAGCCGAAGGTGCTAGAACAACAGGCTCTGCTCTGAATATTAATCTGCCTTCCAACTGATAATTGCAAAGCTAACATTTACACAACATGGTATGACAAGGAAAATCTCCCATCTCATTTAACAGGCAGTTCTGCAAGGAGTGAATGGAAAGCAAGCAGACAGAATACGTAATTAGGTTCCATACTTGAAGTATTTGGTCTCCAGCAAGAAGTCTTCCATCTCTGGCAATGATCCCATCTCGATAAACCTCTTGAATGACAATGTTGATCAAAGGTGTTTCGTTGCCACCCACTATGCTAATGCCTAACTCGATGTAAGGATTGGACCGATGGATTTCAATAGTAGTGATCTCTCCTTCAGGCAAGGTAGGTGGCTGTTGATTTGCTGCCAATTATTTTTAAAAAGAAAGATGATTAATATCCTTTATACCTCATTCACTTTCAATAAAGCAAATCACCAAAGGACAATGTAGACAGGCCACACAACAACGGTTTAACAACAAACGAAACAAGTGCAATTGGATTAGTTCCACTAGTTGTTGGAACACCTAGCTCGTTACAAACAGCTCTCTACCAACTTAGTAGCATCCATGCTTCCTGAAATGGGGTCATTTGGATTGGAAAGGATATTCCAATCCCATTGGATCCCATCCTTTATAATAAATTTCACACGCTTCATTTCCAGTGGGATCACTTGTGTATTCACATTTGGTGATGATGATAAAAATGTGTTTTAGGGGTTACCCTACAGTGCATGACTTGGTCGTGCCTCTTTGTTAGCCGGTCTCACAACTGCACTATGAGCTGCCAATGAGTTACTGAGTCAAGAGAAGGAGCCCATTTCTGAAGCAAACATGGAGACAACTAAAAAGGAAAAGCGGGATGCTAAAGGATGGCAAATACAGAGGAGAAGGAAGGGGACAGGACCACCTTCCTGTGTGGTAAGGCCCAGTGCTTCCTCTCTAAGATCCCAGATGCTAGAGACGTTACTGCTCGTGCGGTGCAGGTGGATGCAGGAGTTACTCAGCTGCCTTTTCGCTCGAGCACGACAGCACTCCGCGTGCGGGAAGGCTGCTGATCCGGGCAGGGGTGGGCGGCGTGGGGGAAGAGGGGAAAAGAAATCTCATCTTAGAAAACAACTTTTGTAATTTTACAGAAAATACACTCCTTCTGACTCGCTGCAAGCCCAGTGGTACTAGCTGATCAACATGACCTACTGCGCCGTGATACGATAAATGATGATACAGCACTACGACATCTGGCACACCCAGAGATACTTCTTTCCTTCCTAACTGTGACCTTATCCCGGTTGTATACTCGCGCATAACCAAAACCCACTGATATTTCTCCCAGAACTGCAAAAGAAAAGAGCAGAAGATGAAGATGCACATTCATGGTTGGCAAGAGACAAGCTCTGACACCACAAATGTTTCCACATCTGATAACAGAGACTTGAGAAGATAAGTGATGACATACTGTCTGCTACTGTGTTCTCCTCAAAAGGCGGATTGTCGATGCTGGGCTCGTCTGTCCACGCGGGAAGGGCGGGCGAGGTGAAGCTCTGCTCGGCTGGCACTATTCCCTGATCTGCGTCTGGAGATAAACTGTTAGGCTGCTCCGTCCCTCCGGGACCGCTCTCGCCCTCTGCTTCAGCTTGCAGCTTGCTCGTTTTCCTTCTCTCCAAAGCAACCCTTCGATGAGAAGCCCCAGGACACCTGTGAAGACAATGTTCACACCATGCTTCAAGCCTGCAGCAATGTTTGTAGCACAAAATGCCCGAGTACTCCATCAAATGAAATCAGTCTTATTCAAAGCCACAGCTTTAAACTGATCGTAAAAAATAGTGCGCGCATTGGATTTTAAGGCCAAAATATGTTTTAGTGGACAGAACTCCAAAGCAATACAGCCTTCTTCACAAAACTTTTACTACGTAGTTTTTTGGCAGTGAACTAGATGTGCTGTCACACTTTCTGAATGTGAACTTATTCTGTTATGTACATTCTAGTTTCTGGAAGATAACCTTGCTGAAAAGATTAAACAGGAATGGCATAAAATTCCACAGAAGGGAAGCCCCCTTCAAAGACACGTTTGGAGACCTACTGAAGCAATCTCCTTTCACCTTAGTAAGCCAAGAGAAGGAAGGATCATATTTTCCTGGGGTCATTCGAGGGAGGAAGGAGATGAAAATTTTACCTATATTGCAATCTAAGTGTTAAAATACTGAAAAAAAAAATATGCTTGTCTAGGAGTTTGTATGAAAAGTTTAGCAAAAGTAGCAGCTCTGCTCATCATGTCCTCTTGAATCAGCAGAAGGTGTTTCATCCTCCTCCTGTCTCCCCTTTTTTCTTCCTGACTTCACACAGGAGATGCAGTTTTTTGCTTTCCCTCATGTAACAATGCTCCATCAGCATTTGGCGCTTTTCACTATAAACTCATTTTTGTGAGTTCCCATTATTCTTAACGCAATAATTTTTTTTTTTGCTTGTGTTTAAAATCCTACAATAGTTTATTGAAAAGAAGGGCTGCAATGTTGCAAATTCACAGAAAGCCTTCATTTATCGAATGGTCTTACATTTATGTGTAGATAATTGGATGCAGACATCAATCTTACATCTGCCTCTGTGACAGTTTTGCCAGCATCTGTTATTTCACTTCTTACAGTATTTGATGTCCTTCTTAAAGTTCCTGCTCCTGGAGCTGCTGACCACCTAAAGATGCTCGTGCTGTACCAGTGTCAGAAAAAAGGAACAATGGTCTTGAAAGGACTCCCGGTTTGGGAACTTGACAGATTGTTATAACACAAGGAGAAATGCTTTATTTTTGCAACAGAAGAAGAAATGTGTTAACAGAGTAAAACACAGCAGAAGCCTAACAATGTCCTAACTTGTTAAACCGGAATGTTTTGAGCATCACAATTATGTTCTGACATTCTGTGAAAGGGATTTGATAATTGTATGCTTACACTGTTTTGGTGTGAGGGATTTTGAAGAAATGTTAACAAAGCTATTGAGCTCCGAAAAACGTTGATAAGGACACCTGTATAGCTTTTGTGACCCCCAGCAGTGTTATACATACATAAAATTATATTTATATATTAAAAAATCATGATATATATGTTTAGAAGAATGGCATAAGGTAACCCAAATGTGCTGTGAAATATGTATAAATACATAAATTAGAGACAGTTCACGTTATGAAACTATGCACTTAGGAAATGCTTTCTCAGGGCTTTCCCCAAGGCGACGTGTTTTACAGCTGCTGGTCATCTTGTTCTTCAAAATCAAGACAGTGCAAGCTCAAAAGATGAAAATTACTTGAAAGGTTTTGCTTTGTGAAAAAGTTTATCCAATTTTAGTGATGGAACAAATCATTGGCATAGTGGGACTGATCCGCTAAGAAATCTGGCTGATCTCAATTTATTCTGGTGGCCAGAGACCCAGAGTTACAGGAGAAACTTTACAGGAAGTTTTTATTGCTCCCCATTTCTCAACGCCAACCTCAAAACAAGAATCCCAAACGGCCACGGAAAAGAAAGATGCAATCCCTCCCTTCTAAATTTCTAAAATACTTTAACTGCACGGGTTAGCCCTATACTCACACAAATCTTCGCACTGGCAACAGGAAGGAAAAAGGACCGATCTCCAACACCACTCACTTCTGCAGCAACACGGCAAGGGGTAAAGGCTCTTGCAGAGGAAACCTCTTGCCTATTGGGAGCTCTGGCAGATCTGCTCTCCCACAACGATCCACAAGAGTTTAGGACAAAGCCACCCCAAGCTGCACGTCCTTGCTGTCCCTGAACTGCTCTGCTCTAGGGGTGCCGGCTTCCAGCAGAGAAGTGAATGAACAGCTCAAAATTGACACTGTCAGAGGACCACACTTCAGTCCCACCGAGCTCGGGCCGCAGAGTCTGTCCAGCCTTGTGGGACTACTTTATGAACCAGATACTTCCTTTGGTATCTTCTACCAAATCTCTGCAGTGTTGACTCCTACTCAGCCAGCTCACAAGGCCTGTGGATCCCAAAGGAGCTGGTGTAGATGTCAATCTTTAGTATTTTTTTTAAACTGTATCAAACCAGGAAAGAACAAAAAAATCACCCATGGAAGTGTCCTATTTCTGTCAAAGCCTTCCAAACCACAGCCAGGTCCTCCTCCACTCTTCTTCACGGAGCACATTCCCCCATCGTTACCTGGCAGCTGATGAAAGTCATCGCGCAAAATATAAATAGATTTGAGGTTTATTTTTACCAATGATATTTAATTATCATTTCAAAGGCTAATATCAAGAAATGTAAACAGCCTCCTGAGCACACCTACTCAGCTCAGAGGAATGCCTTTTGTGCAGCACTCTATAAGGCAAAAAAGGAAAAAAAAAAACCCAAAACATATTCTTCCCCAAATTAACCAGTAATTGTAACAGGCTACAAGTGGCATAGTGGAACTGCGTTGCCAGTAAAGTAGTTGTGTCCGGTGGAGACATTAATTCATGGGACGCCAATTCCAAGGTCTTTAAACACGATATGCCACCTACCAAGCAGCAAAGCCCAGTACTGGTATTCAAGCACATCTATAAGGAGATTTTTCCTTTCCACTTGCAACATAAAATGATTTTTATTGGCAGTAGGAATGTATTATTCACAAACAGCAAAACCATACAGCAGTTGTAACAGTTAACAACCACTAATAAATCTCTAAAGGTACACACCTTCCTTAATACTGTTTTTGCCAAATATCTGGGATAAAGAGCATTTTGGACTATATCTTGTAACAAGTTATATACGTGGATGGGCATCTCGGGATCAAAACGAGCATTGAAGATTGTTTTTATGGGTATAGGAATCCATTCTCATACAACAAATTACATAAATAAGGGCTGAAATGAGACTGAAATGTGTCTTACAGGAACGACATTTCATATCTATCTACAAAGCCAGAATATCTTGGCTAGGAGCAAGAAGAAAGGCAGAAATGTTTTTTAGAATTTCCAGAAATTACTTAATTTCTTTCATGAATCAAGATGCTCAAGAGTAGATACTGAAACAACCAGAAAAAGCAACTGAGTGATGTTATTTATCGGGAAACTTGAAGGGCAGTTGTTTTGGGGATGTAAAATGAGCTTCTGCTTACATTCATCGACTCCCTCCTCTCCTCCCTTCAGCACCAGCTTTTGCTCAATTTCGGAGGGTGACAAAACATAGCTTTTACCTTCAAATTCTCTTAATCCATATCAGACAGAGAAGTCTGGGTGTTTTTTTTACAGCCAGGTCTGCTGGGTTTCTCATTTAAAAGCTGACTTCTTGGAACACCAGCAGCAATGCCTCTCTGCAGATAAAAAGAGCTTTCATACAAAATTAAGATGTAGTTTACAGTGTATTCCATGGAATAACAGTAGGGGCTCAAAAAACACATTTGCTTACTGACTACTGAAAAGAAAGATTTTGTTGTAACTTATGCCATCAGCTTCTGCCCAGTCTAGAGGTTCAATAAAAGCAAACACACCAAATAGCTTCAAACCAGTTGCACTGAATCATTTTCCAAGCAGGAGCTGAATTTAAGCAAAGACTGCACAGAAGCAACCCAAATGCCTTTGCTATTGCTCACAAAACTTTGCCAGCAAAGTGACCTTAAGCAGTCATTCTGGCAAAGATTTACAGCTGCAATTCAGAGTAAAACATGGCACTGCTCTGGAAAGTTAAGTGTCTGTGTCTCTGTTTTTCTTTTGCCAGAAAAAAAAAAAAAGAAGGGAAAAAAACCGAAAAGGAGGCACCAGGAGTTACGTAGATTTGGGAAGCAGACAAGACTCAGGAAAAAGAAAAACAAAAAAAGGAAGAGGGCTTTTGTTGCACATTTCCCTCTCATACCAAATGATCTGCTGAGCCTACAAGGAGCCAGGTGACAAAGAACCACCACAGGAAGATCCTTCACCTTTCCAGCAATGGAAAGAGTCCGTAGGGCATAGAGAAACTGAATCTGTTGCCGATCCACTTACTCAGGTGTAAGAAAAAACCTGCCAAAAGAGGGTTCAATCCTACAGATTCTCCTCACCTCTCCTGGTGCTACAAAGAGCAGGGCAGGGACAGTGCTGACAGCTAACGTGGGACTGGGTGGGAAGAACAGGACTCAGCAGCACTATCATGAACACCAAAATAACTGGGATTGCCAAGATTTTGAATAATAAAATTCTGTATTTATACAACTACTTTTCCTGTGGATCCTGTTAATCTAAATCCATATATTAAGCATGCTAACTGACACACAGTGAATAGCTCACTAATTTCTTCACCTCCACAAAATACGATCCTATATCAATTTCAAACTTAACTTGACATAAAATTGTCTTGAATCTTGACCTCAACATTAAAACATTTGGAAAAATGTCTCCATCCAAAAGGGTAACTTAAACTACCACAGGACAATATAGGAGGGGAAAACTGAAGCCCAGCTCGAAAGCAATACATAAACACAATACCTTACCCTCTCATTAAAAAGTTGGACGAATTTCAGAGTATGTTTTTGTACAATGGAGTTTCTTCAGGTCTGACTAATCTGTAAGAATTAACTGAATCAAAATCATACACAGAGCAGCTCAATAATTTTTTGTTGGCTTTCCTTCTGATAAATTTACCTTTGACATTTAGAGGTGGAATTGGCATCTACTTTACTAAACATGAACAAATTTTCTATAGCAAGTGACCGGGAAAGTACAACTCAGCATTACTCTTTTTTTTTTTTTTTCCTTTAAATCAGATTATGTGCATTGTGTTGAACTTTGAAAACCACAGTTTCCAAGCGAATGTGATGAAACTGAAAGACTGATAAATCAAGAGTATTTTCTTTCTGCAACGAGGTATCATGGAGTGCAATTAGTGACCATGAAGTAATCCAGTTTGTGTCTTGTGCCTCTCATCTCCTTGCTGGAGCAGCTTGCAGCTACCCTACACTCCGAGGTGCCTGCTGGATATGATGACATTTTCTTCCAGCTTTTATGCTCAACTGGAGCTGATTGAAACAACACTGGAAAACCTGAGTGTGAATGTTTTTAGACAGTGAATACTAACCAACCATACAGCATTTCTTAGAAATACAAACTAGCTCATGTAAGAGCTTGTTGAGACTGGTTTATATTAATCTATGCTGAAAATTATAATAATACTGAATTTTATATTTCTTTCCTACATTTAATGATCAGTAGTAGAATTTTACTGGGTTCACTAATGTATATAAAATCAAATTCAAACTACACAGTTGCTGCCTTCGTTTATGTCAGCAATGATAATTCACAGGTGTTCAGACGTTTGCAAATAAACTTAATTGAAAACTGTAAATCACCATATACTCAAAATGTGTATCACATCCCAACACAACAGAAGGAATTGAAAATGAGCAGCCTTCTGCAACTGAAAGCTCTTTTCCGGCAGACAAACAGGAAAAGCTAGTGACTCAGCTCACTCGGATTTCATAATAACCTTGTGCATTAAGTAAATGAATATTTCATATAAACCTAAAGAGAGCATACATAGTGTTCCATGTACAGATAAATTATGTGGTCCTGTTGTAAACAGCCCTAATACCATTCAAAGAGACGCCAACCAAGGAAAATGGACTGAAGAGGTGAGGGATAGGACAGTGGGAAATCAGAGGATGAACCAAATACGTAGCAGGAGTCTTGCCAGCATTTTGCCTTTTATTAAAATCAAATCAGTTTAATATTAGGATTAAAAATCGAACAATCAGTTAGGCTTCCTC
Source organism: Pluvialis apricaria (assembly GCA_017639485.1). Lineage (NCBI taxonomy): Eukaryota > Metazoa > Chordata > Aves > Charadriiformes > Charadriidae > Pluvialis > Pluvialis apricaria. The sequence continues at coordinate 23,665,774 of CM030007.1, forward strand.
ACCACCCCCAAGTCATCACATAAGTCAGAAATTACTTGCCTGCAGGAAACAAGCAAGAGCCTAAGCTAACACGGACACCATGTGGAGAAATAAAAAAGGAAAAAAACCAAACTAGAAAGAAAGACTCCTCATTAGTCCCTGTACATCCCTGACATGGACACCGCGCATATGTACATTCATGCCGTGGGTACAACAACCAACAAAACCCAGGCAACTCCAGGCTCCCCACAGTCTGTAGGGTTGCTGCATGTCCTGCATGCCCAATGTCCTCCCAGGCTCTGAATCCCCAGAAGCCTTCAGAAGGAAGAGGGCATGCTGGAAATACGCACGCCAACAAGCTGTTCCCAAGGCAGGCGGTGGCTGCTCTCTTCCCCTTCTCTGCGGAGCACTTGCCTGCACGCACACCCACACCATGCCTGACGCCCAAACAATCTCCTCCGCAGTGTCACCCTTCACCCGAAGACGGTCTTCAAGAGCCTCCAAAGGGACAAAGACCAAGACTGCGAAAGAAGTTCATGGGGTGGTAAATCCATGCACCTCTCAAATAAACCTTTCCATGCAGGTGGCCACCAGTGTCGCTGGACCGGACTGAGGGCAGGTGGAGGAGGCACACAGCTAATACCGCTCTCCTTTTGGGGAGGGCGACAGGAAAGGAAACTTCTCCCCATCCTGCTGCAGCCACCACTATCCCTCCCCTCTGGGCCTGGGGTTTTCAAGCCCAATGTGGAGGGCTCTGCCGAAAGAGCCAGCACAGATAAGCCTACCAAACCATGAAACGCCCTCATGAAATGGGCAACTGTTGAAGTTTATGCAGGCTGGTTTAAAATATAAAGAAAAAAAACAAGAGTATCAAATTGAAAGAAAGCAAGGTAGGTAAGAACAGAGCCCATAAGAAGTCATGGAAATGAAAGGATCTCATCTCAGCTGGTGGCGGAGGAGACCAGAAGAGTTAGGACTCATACCATCCATTTTCGTGAAGAGTCGCCAGACGATATGCTTGTTTTTATGAATACCGCTGACAAAACCGCTCACATATTGAGTTGTATTTCCCTAGTGCCTTTTGTCTATGTACAATGGGTATGCGCAATGCTTATTCTTCTGGATTTGATGCTTTTTTGCAGGGACAGTTACATACTTTTTTGAAATCCCTCTCTGCAAAATGAACATAGGTTTTCAAACAGAACTGAGTTGTATACAGGGAATATTTTCTGACAGCAGATGCAATTCACCTGAACTGGATCTTTTGAAGTCAGATACATTTCCTTTGAATGGATAACTTCCTTCTCTATGTAATTCTTCACTGTACTCCTAATTTCATTAATCTCTAAACAGTTTAAAGTTCGTTGCTATAGACATGCATAGTATTTTTTTAGCCCTGACATTAATTCCATCATATTCTAGCTTTAACATAAATGGTATGTCCAAGTTTTTGTTCATGACTCATGTAATGAAATAGCTACTGATTAAACAAACCCCCTGTTTATTTCCTGAAAATATCTTCCAACCTATACAGGAAACAAAAGAAGTCAAACGTACCCCTCAAAACAAGTTTAACATTTTCCCATTAGAAAAATGACATTGCCATACAGAGAAGAATGAAACATCTTCATGTAGCAGGGTACTGCACACACGGTACAGAGGCAATTCCTTTGCTGGGAGAACAAAGTACGCTAGTCTGCACAATATGAATTATCATTCTATCTGAATTTGATAATCATAGAATCATAGCATACCAAGTTGGAAGGGACCACAAGGATCATCTGGTCCAACCTAATAATAATCTTATTTCCCTCTTTCTATCATGGCCTCCTTTCAATATTTAAATATTTAGGGTAGGACGGCATAAAGCAGAAGAGCTATAAAATTATTAACAGTTCAAAATAAGGTCCTAAACATTTAGGTGCAGGTAATATTGGAATGTGTCTCTCTGACACAAAATCACTCAAGAAAGCTGCACCAAAACTTCCCACTGGTGTGGAGTGATGAGTTTCTACCAAATCAACAGTGTTGGAAGTGTTCTATAAGCAATCAAAGCAAATAGACAAAAAATCCTAGAAACTACAGCATGCTCACATGACATACCATCAACCTGTTCAGTAAACAGATTTTTTTTTAAAAAAATAGAGGAAAATAGGTCTCGCAGGAGTCTTGAGAGATACCCTGTCCATCTGCTTACCTCAAAGCAAAATCAATTCTGCTGCAACTGCTTCTGATAAAGCTTGGTTTAACACGTTCATAAACACTTCTGAAAGTGGGGAATACACAAGCACCGCCCAAGCAATCTATGCCAGTGCCAGACCATCATAAAGCTTTTTTCCCCTAAAATTTGAACTAAATCTCCTTTGTTCCTACTGCACTATTTCCTTCCTCTTTGCAGGCACAGTTTGCACATCTCTCATTTTACCCCTCCCATAAACAACCCCCATTTTCTTTAACTTTTTCTGCTAAACCATGTTTTTGAGACCCCCTAATGAATCACGTCATTCCCCCCATGATTCTCTCCAAATGTGTACACTATTTCTGGTGCGATGTCCAAAACAGGATCCAGCGCTCCAGCTATGCACAGTTACAGACTGAACCTTTCCTATGGCCTTCTACTGTGAATTTAAAAACCACAACCAACCCTCTCCACCCCTCCTGCCCCCAATTTCTATTGCTACACAAGCTGGCCTACCCGCAGTGGAAGGAACGTGCAACGCAAGCATCTACACAGCTCACCTGTTTTTGAGATGTGCCGCCAGGTCGCATCGCTGCATGACCTCCTGACACACCGAAGAGAAGGGGCACAAAACAAATAGCTTGTCTAACAGTTTATGAACAAGAATGCTGGATTTTTTGCAGAGTTTAAAATGGAGTCTTTTTCGATCCAGCGGGCAGAAATCCTTCTCCTGCAGAAAGTTCCTTAGGCACTTGTAGCAGAAAGTGTGTCCACAGGGAGTGTCCAATGGCTGCAACAAGGGCTGAAGGCAAATGTGGCAGACCAAGTCGTCGTCCACTTCATTCTGGTAGTTGTAGAGGTGGTTCTCCCTTGTCCAGTGCTGCTGGCCACACTCGAAGCACAGAGGGTTCAAGGAGGCATTCTGCTCCACCGAAGCCATGTCATCACCTGTAGTCCCCATTGTACTGCTAAGAAGGCTGACGGATCCTCCTCCTCATAGGATGGGGTTGCTCACGTAGAGCTCAGAGGAAAGCAACTTCTTCCAGGGGGACTTACACTCTTCAGTCAAGTGTCATTTTCTGCAACAAATAAAGAAATATAAATTATCCATTTTGCATGAATTATGAAAGTTTGGGTCAGAACTTTTGACTTCTTCTGGGTTTACCAAAACACAACAGCTAGACAGATTAAGAGAATATTCCCTTTTTCTGTAAAGTTTTCATAGAAGAGAGCAACAAAAAAAATCTGTTAGGTACGATTCCTTTTACAACATAAACGTTTTACGGCTTCACAACAGCTGCTGCACTGCACAGTTTTCACCTGCAAGATGACCAGTTTGTGACAGCAAGGACACCGCATTATGCAATGTCACACTAGAAGCATGCAATTAGTGCCTGGCACAAAAATACCCTATTGTGGAATAATGGTTATATGACCAAGTAATTAAATGTGTTCTTTAATATGAGATTATGATTTTAATCTGGTCCTACTCTCTTTGTTGGATTTTTGACTATTAATGTAGAATATTACACATTAAAGGCCTAAATACATTGCATTAAAAATAACAGCAACAAACAGCTTACCCTGTTCTTTCCATTAGTAATATTGCATATATGTCATCACTTACCTTCAGGTTTTCTCTGTGGGTTGCTACACAGTAAGAGGGACTGATTCTATACAATATGCCACACTTGATTTGGTACAGAGGCCAGTAATAAAAATATGGAATAAACTAATCATATGAAGCCATTGGTTCCACACAACTAACCTGTTTTGCTTTTTATCTAACAAAATTACAGCATACTCCATGTGACGATAATCATGTCAGTCAAAGGACTGAGTCTGTCACTGTGGGATTTATTTTCTAAACTTCGTAAGTTATTAAACTTTGCCTCTCTTAAAATAGCTGCCTGGTCAGGAAACAGTGCAGCCATCAGTCTGCATATCCAAACACTAAATCCTTACCCCTCCCAACCTTATTTACCCTTCTCTCCCTTACAAAAACATATTGCTTGACACTCGTAACTGGATGATTTAGAAAATAAAACAAATTTTGCTACACTCTTAAGAGACCTCCTCATTCATTAGTTTTGGTAAATGTTCTCATCAGTTGGGGAAATAAAAAAAAAAATCAAATTTGAGCAATGCTTACTTTGTACCTTAATTCTTTATTGCAGTTCAGCAAGCAACACTCATGACAGACACTTACTGTACTCTAGCAGAGTAGTAGCAAGCATACGGACAAATGAAAACTGCTAGTCTAGGTACCAGCCCATCATCTCTATTTTTAGCTGCTGAAATGTAGTCATAAATATATTCTGAAATCCATGTGGAACCCACGCACTTCACCATGTCTTACTTTTTAAGAGAATCCCTGTTTTGGTTTTTGCCCCTTAACCTCACACAGCCAAGCACAAGACTTAGTGCACATTTTACAAGGATTATTATATCCTTTGATGCAAAAAGGATTAAATAGTAATTTGTAATCCAGGCTTCTATTCTGCCGTGGAAATTGATGCTCATCATTGCCCTGCCTTGCAGCAGATAATGTGCACCTTCTGGAAAGGATTTCACGAGGGAAGAGCATAGCAGTTCTTTGTTACTGGAGACTAAGAATGCAAAATGAGACCCCAAAAGAGATTACTCAAAAACCAGTCTTAAACGTATTATGTAAGAGTTCAAAGATTGGAAAGCAGATAAGGAGAGCCGCGCACGGGGCCCTCGTGCTCAAACCACAGCTCGCCCGCTCTGCGTTGGTGCTGCTGGATTAAGGCAGGAGGGATGAGACCCATCTAATGGCTGTCCTTTATGTAACGCAAAATAAACCAGATAAATGTTCTAGAAAAACACTGCATCGATTTGTGACTTTACCAAATTATTTTGGGGCTTTGGGCACCAGGAGAGGAATAGACGGCACATGTCATATTGTACTTGGGGGTACCTGCAACACCAGGGAGGTGTTGGGCAGGGCAGAGGAAAGGGACATGCAGAATGGGCAGAGAAAGCCATTTTAAAAGCGTGTTGCCCAAACACGAAACACACTCCTACTACTGACTATGACCAGGACTCTTCCTCCTCTTCCCAGTAACCCAGGTCCCAAGAAAGGAGCAAGTCCTGCATCAGCAATGCTATGGAAACACCTGGGGACCCTTCTGTGTGCTGCAGTTACGGAGCTCTGGTTATGGACCCCTGACAGCGAGCATCCCCAATCCACCTTCTTGAAGGCTTCTAGCATTCCCGTCCTTTGAAGTCTACGTGACTCACATGGCAGTCTGCTACAGAGCAGCAGGCAGTGTCATACGGTAAATACACCCACGAGATACTTTGACCATATACTTGCTATGGTCAAAGATACCCGAACCCCTCTTGGAAGGTTATGATTAAATTCTTTTGTGTGTTAAAAACTTTTTTAAATAGCTTATTATACATTTTGAACAAAAAGTACAACAAGAAAAGTTATTGAGAAGACGAGACTTTCACTGTCATGTTTTAAATTACCACGACAAGCCTTCTTAGGAAAGGTACATCCAGAGACAAGCTCGATTTACTGAAACCACAACAGTTTGTCATCCATGAACTTTCTATCGCCCACCACTGAAGGAGGTGAGCAGACAGACCTGTTCCTACGACTGCCCCATCCCGGTGTCTTAACGCCGCTGGTGCAGGGACAAGCGCCCTTGGCTGTGCTTCGCTGCGGCGGTGACACTTCAGGGCAGGGGCATGCTGGTGGCTGACACTGCCTCTAACTGCTTCTCAGCGCTGCCAGTGTCCTGTTAGCTTAAACCATCGCTAAATACCACATAAACTAACCCCACCACCTTCTGTGCGGCTGGCGCGAGCACCCTTCCACCACTTCGCTGCCAGTAGAGCTGTGGGAGAAACTGATAGTGAATTACAACATGAAGATTTAAAAAACAAAAAAAAATACAAAACCAAAACCAACCCCAAAACTCAAAAAAAACCCCATCAAGATTTCTCCACTTTTACGCTGCTGCCTGCTTCCTTCCCTGCTGTGCTGCATTCGGGGCAAGCCTGTTCCACGCCTCAGGAATCCGTCACCAGGATTTGTATTGATTATATACCACAGCTGCCTAATTATCAATTCCAAGACTTTTTACAGGCTATTCCCAGTGCAAAATATCAACTGATTTACAAAGTCCACAAACACAGTATTTGTGGTCTGAGCAACAATTGGGATGGCAGGCAAGGTCTACATTTCACTGATGTAAAGCACTATATCCCTGAAATCCACAATACCGCAGCACTGCCATTTATAATGCCCTACTTCAACCCTCTTTATGCATCCCTTATAATATTTGCTTATGCATCCCTTATAATATTGCTGCTCTTATCGCTGCAGATCACCAGCTCCACAGGACGGTATCAGTTCAGGGAAGCTGCAAACAGGAAAACCAGTCAAAATTATAAAAAATATAAAGAGGCTAGAAGAGCCAGCCAGGCCTGTTATTCAAGTCATATAATTCCCTAGGAAATAATTCTCCTGGGACTTCATTACAACAGCCGAACAGTGCAGGTGGTGCCCTGCTTTCAGTTTTAAATCACAATCCACTTGGGAACCAGGCAAGACCGGACATCCAACTGTGCAAATTTTTATTTTAATTTTTTAAGTGGAGTGTGCATGAGAGCAATTTCAGACTGAAAAAGGCAGCCTTATCCTTAGGCCTCCTCTAGTTCTGACTTACTGATTCAACTAACATTCTTCGGAAAAGCTTTACACATTTTTACAAAAGCATAAGATGTCAGGCTTCATACCTACATCAGATGTCATAAAGTTTATTCCTTCTGTCTGAATGGGCATTATGAAACCAAAACAAAATAAACAAACCACAAGAGAACCAGATTTGTAGCAATAACTCAGCCCTTTTTCCTATGGTTGTCTTTTTTTACATCAGTCACAAATAATTAACACTAGTTTCAGTTTGTAGTTAATGGAAATTATATTTTGCAATGAATGCTCTCAGAGATCTAAGTAATTGATTTCTAAATTCTCTTATTAAAATCCTGGAGATTTGGAGCCCATTAACTGACTGTTCAAAATTTTACCAAAAAATATGACTACACCCCAGAAGCAAACAACTAAGAAAAATATCCGTATTACCAACCACTCTCTCTAAAAATTACCTTTAATATACCACAATTTCCTATTTTGTTTACTACCCTGTGCAATTTCCTCAACCAGAAACAAAGATCAAGAGAACAACCTTTGACGAAGGACACCCCTGGTCCTTTGCTGGACTCTGGTGTCCCTGTATCCCAAAACTGCTGGGATGCAGAGCTCTCAGTTCTGTGGCTAACACCACTCCACACTAGAATCAACATCTCACTGAGATGTATCTAACCACTGAATTAATGCCTAATTTATGCTGTGTGCTTTCAACAGACTGCAGGTGAGAAAGCGTCCACCCGTGTTTCCCGCGGATTCAGTGCCACCGGGTGCTGGCTGCTGCTTCTCACCCCACGAGGCTCAACCTTTTGCTGCCTGCTGAGAGCACAGGGATGCCTCAGCACATCGCTCCCTCTGCACTGGGAAGGGAAGGGTATGGAAGGGTGTAACAGCTCTGGCGAAGGCTTCATATGACCCTGAACTCAGGCAGTCCTTTCTGGTCATATTTGTACTTGGCAAAGAGCGTTCTCTTATATATTGATCGATAACTCCAAAAGATAGTATGGCCATCACTCTGGCTCCATCTAAAAATGTCTCAGGATTTCCAAAGGTGCTCTCCATGGCACTTGAGCACCCAAGCTAGCTAGCAAGGATCTCAGGGTATCTAAATTCCCCTGCCTTGTTCAAACACCAGGGCGGTGAACAGGATCTTGTAGCAGCCAGGAGTGGATCAACACGAGCCCCAGGAGAAGGAAACTAGAGAGTGGTTACATCCTTTGCTTAAAAAACACATCATAACCGATTACAAATTAGTTCTTTATTCCCAGTCCAGTGTCCTTCGCAGGAATTACAGCATCAGGCTGGTGATTCATAACTGTTTTCAAAGCAGACCCTAGCTCGGGTGGAAGAATAAAAGGTAGCAGAAACTGTAATAAAAAACATGATGAGAATACATAGGTGGCGCACAGCACCAGAGGGGAAAAGTGTTATTCCACGTCTTCCAATAAGCATGACCTAGCTCATTAGATACAATCTCTGCTTTAATATTAAAGCCATACAGCAAACAAGTGAAGCAGAACTAGCAACTTGTATTGACTTTACAATATCCATGTTAATTATACCGATATCTGAGGGCTGCGCTGCCTTCAAACACCAAGCCCCAATTCGATTCTACTTCAAGTTTATGAGACAGTAATCCTGTTAGACTCTTCCTCTTTTGAAAATGCAAACAACTGAAAGTGTTGTCAAAAGATAGCATCTGGCAGCTCAAAGTCAGGAAAAAAACCCTACAAGAGACGCGCAGAGCGCAGCAATTAGACTGGGACAGATTTCTGCTAATGCTGCAGCCACACTGTCACCGCAGTTATCCAGTACACCTATTTTTTGTACCAATGAGCAACCCTTTTCCACAATTTTTTAAGTCGTTCGGCAGAACCAGTGGAATTTTTATATTCAAACTAAATAAAATTGTGCCTGAATGGTGACTTTGTTCCACTGAACCACAACCAGGCAGGGTTGGGCTTGCAGTAAAAACCGTCTCTCCACCGATGATTTCTTTGCCGTCGTGCTTTGTGTCTTTTTGCTCCACCAAAGCAATGCCCACACAGCCAAGGCGTCAGCCCTACACCAGATGTTGACATGGCATCATCGCTGCAAAGGCAACGGGTCGCAGGCGATGGTTTTCCTTCCCCACCTCAGGGGTGAGGTTTTTGGGTTTTTTTTACATGCAACATCCTAAAAATGACGTGCACATGCGCTCCCCTTGCTGGGTATTTCTGGAGTACGGCATTTTCCCAGGCTGTGAAATGAAACCCTGCTTAAATCTGGCAAGTAAGGAGCGTTTGGGAAAATTAACAGGACCGTAAGTTGTGTTCGGTATTTGTGGAGTGCTGCGTTTCCGTGGCAACGGGGGGCTATGGCTTTAATTACCGCTGCCGCCGTTAAGGGCCCCCGCTGTACAGCAGCGTGCGGGAGATGCTGCCAGGTGGGGGGACTGGCAGGAGGAACGCCTGCACTGCCCTCTCTGCCCCGCGCCTGCCTGCAGAGCTGTAGGGGATCCGAGCAAACATCACACCAGGGAAGGAAAAGATGTAAAGGAAGGGAAAACGGAGGAGAAGCACAAGGCCATCCGAGCTTAGGAGAGAAGGTGGATGATGCCCACCTCCCAAAAACAGCACCTCAAACCCAGGGATGCTCGACACCAGAGGATGACTGGAGAAAAGAGGTGGATGCGGTGCCTGGAGATAAAACAAGTGGCCAGAAGGTTTTGCTCAAACACGCGAAGATCATCCTGCAGCCATTTTCTACGGCACAAATGGAATAGTTTCTATTTTGGGACCAGGAGATTAAAATAGCTTTACTTTAGTCAAATTGGTCTCGAATGAGACAGGGAAGATGAGGATTGTGACCCTATGGAGGTCTCTGCAATGAAATACCCATTCTTTGCAGCAAATACAGAGCTACATCCGATAAATCATCTCAGAACTGGAGAAAAGGAGACAAGAGTATGAATCTTTAACGAAGACGCATCTACAGATTAAACTTTGCACATTCCTACTGCACAGCAGGAGCGCTGAAAAAGGAAGAGGTAACATGCACAAGCCGAGCTAAACGAGAGCCGGCCAGGTTCGGATGCCAGGGCTGCTCTCCCGCCCTGCAGAGAGCCTGAACCCCCAGAGGAGAAAGGACCTGAACTCACATTCCCTCCTCCGCAGGCACGGCAGCCACGGCTGCCCACCTCACCTGACGCCTCGCGCACAGCTATTTGCCCTTCTCTGCCATCCTGTTCCACAAGAGAGGCGGTGGCCGCCTTTACAATCTGCGAGAAGATCCATTTTATGTGGGTACGTTCAATTTTCTGCTAAGCGGAAAGAGAAAAGCCTGTTTCTGGGCAGGGGGTCTTGCCCTGCTTGGTTTCAGAAGCCACCCCACCGCAGGAACCCCCAGATGTGGGACAAGTGCCTGGGGGCTTGAGATGCTCCCAGGTCTCCCAACAACCCAGCAGGTTTGCAGCTTTTAGGCCTGAGTGTATTAAAAAAAAAAAAATTCTCTACAAAACCTCCTTCAAGCTCCTAAAACCCTTTGCAGCAGTGAAAAAAATAAATAAAAAGCAGCAAAGTGAAATGAAAGTGAAAATAACCCACACGTACCTGCCAGCAGAGCCAAAGACAACTTTCCTTCCAGGGGCAAAGAGTGTTAACGAAAGCAGTGTCTCATTACCGCTGTTGTAACAGGTGGGCTTTTATATCCAGTGGGAGCTAAAAAAGTACCCCAACAGTCAAAAATCCACCGCAAAGAGACAGTTAGCGAGGCTTTCTTCCCACTGACGGAGCAGACGAGAAAGGCAAGAGTAGAAAGAACGAGTAAAACATTTGCTTCTCCGCCATGGTTATTTTCCGCAGTGCAATCTGTCCACCAGCCCTCGCCATATGTGCCACCCTTTCTGTTTGGGGAGATGAAAGGCAGCAGAAAGCTGTCCATCAAGATGCTAAACCTTCTGGAAAGCCCTCCCCTGCACACTTTGCCCTGAAACGTGGACTTTTGTGGATGACAACACTTAAGTAGATTAAACGTAGCTGGTTCCTGGATATGTACAGGGACAATTTGATGTGATTAATTCAAATTTCAAAGAGCTGAAGCAATTCAAAGAAAATAAAGAAGGAAGCGGTGAGCTATGTTCCCTTTTTCTGCTCTTTTGTGTAATCAGCCCCCATCCCTACGGGTGCGCATAGAGAAAATTCAGGGAGACAACACTTGCATTAATCACAAAATGGCTCTGATGACAGAGAGAAGCTGGGGGTGGAGGGGTGGAAAGAAGGATAAGAGAATTTTCTGGGTAGTTGAATTGCAGGACTAACTATTTTCAGGGAGAAACATCAGCCCCATCTCTTCCTTTGGGCATATGCCACCTTGCGTTAGCGTGTTACAGCTGGATTCCCCCATCAACCACAGCCCGAGTGATGGTGGAAAGCTATTTTGAAAGGTAAACCATGCTGTTACTAAGCAGTTCTTTAACTTGGCTGCATCACGAGAAAAATGAAGCTGCCCCCTACTAAGCTAACAAAACAGAACAATCTTTCTCAAAACAAGGATTTCTAAGACCTGTGTGAGACAGAGCCAAGAAGACACGCTTTAGAGATGGCTCAGATAAGTGACAAGCCACATGCTGTCCTTCCTCCGCAGGAGCGCAGGCAGAAGTGAGCGCCCATCGGCTGCGAGGAACCCACGACAACCTACGCCCAGAGGAAGAAACCTGAAAGCACGGGAGAAAAGAGTGCAGAGGATGGTCTAGACAGAAGGTTTGCAGCTTCAGCCTCCAGCCTCAACCTGCCAAACACCACCGCAGCAGCTCAGAAGCATCACTTGAAAAGCAATCCCCTAAACTGGTCTGCCCAGCAGAGACTGCTTATTTTCTCCCTAATGAATGAAAACAAATATCACATCAGTGATCTCCAAAACAGAAGAAAATAAAAGCCTTCTTAAGCCCACAGTCAAAAGAGTGTTTAGCTCGGGGTACCCACAACGCAGGCCGAATTAGCCAGGAGACAGGACTTGCGCGCGAGCAGGGGGACCGCACGCAGAGTGATGGGCTCACCTGCGGAACCCCCCCACTTGGTCTGCAGCCCTGTGCGACCAGGGAGCAGGGAAAGCTGTGCCGGCTCCGGCCACCCCTTGGCACGCAGGCGACTCGTCCTGGAAGCACTGCCATGCCTGAGCTGTCCCTGCCTGTGCCTGGGAACAACGTTTGGATGCCATCCGCTAGCTGTCACACGAATTAACTCCACGATAAGGGCAAGTTCTTTGATTCTTAACGCTTTAGGGTGATGGCTGTGCCTCTCCCTATTAACTCTGCTGCAGACATTTCGCTTTGCTCCTGTACATAACTTATTTTCCACCTAATTTCCAGGGAGAACTTTCCTTCTGATCCGTGTAAGAAGGCTATTTTCAGAGCCAAGCTGCCCGACCCAGCTTTGAGCACCCAGGAAAGGCAGAGAGTGACCTGTCCTCATGCTCTTTCATGTTTATACAAAATATCCCAATATTATTTTGTAGGATGCTTGTCAGAAAATAAAAACTTTACATTGAGATCTTCTGCTTATACCCTCTACACGTACATGTACCGTAGCTCAGATAGATGTACTCTGTACACAGATACTGAAAATAAATGGCTCCACACACCACCAGAATTTACATAACAAGAACATGTTAGATCTAGAAGCTGTAGTCTAAAATATACAAATATTATCTTCAATAAAAAACATTTAAATATTTTGTATGTAAACAGGTCTTTACATACACAGTAGACGAGTACTTGATCTGGGGCCTCCAGACAGGATTCAGAGAGGGAAGTGGACGTTGAGTTGACTATGTAAAGTCAAGTCTGGTTATACAGATTTGACAGAGACAGAGAATCTGGAAGCAAAGACAGCACTGCATGTTTTTAGTCCACCTGTAGAAATGATATATTCTCCACTTCAGCCCTTGTAATTCCACAGCCACCAAGAAAGAGTGGAGACAACGTCTGCTGAATTAAACAAACCCACGAAAACCCCCAAACATTTTTCCTAAAACATTTCTTTATCCCCTACCCATGTTTGTCAGCTGTTTATTTCAATTACTTTCCCTATTAGCTTGGCTCACTGCATGTTAAATATATATATATTTATGTATAGATATATATATTTTATTATATATATACACACAAAAAAATAGAATTTCAGCATCTATTAGATGGGGAGGTTTTTACAATGCAGTTATTTATCTGCCTGAGGTGCAAAGTTTGGCTGCTGCAGTGTCCCCTGTGAATCCTGTTAGTGCTCTTAGAAAGCAACCACTTCAGTAGCAGCGCTGTTGAAAAACAGTCCTTTAAGATTCAAGTGAAAACGTTAGCAAAGACGCATACTAACACACAGTAAGCCAACAGGTCCTGGTCTGTATTCTCAAATGAGTGACAGGGGCTAAATATTAAGCAGGAATCTTCTACTTCCCCCTTGCAGAATGAATAATGTGTAGGAGTGAGCACTAAACTGCTGTTACAGCACTTCTGACCGCTTTCCTCGGTAGTGTGGTTCTCTTTGTTTAAAAAAATAAGATTCCTAACAAAGGCAGACAAATGAAAATCATTACCTTCTAAGTGAGTAGTACAAATTAAAATAAAATGAAAGGGAAAAAAAAAAAAGACGCTGAAGACACATAAGCCGTAGCACCTATGTAAAACACCAAACTGGTAGCCATATGCAGAAATTATATATAACAGATATATTTATGTAACTATAAATAAAGAAATAGAATAAAGAAACTAGAATAAAATTGTTCAATAAAAGGACAAGATGGTTAAGCACTCAGAGAAGGCTTCTTGTCCTACAAGCAAACAGGGGAAGGGTCAGGAGAAGTTTGGTGGGGTGGAGAGGCATCAGGGCTCCAACTGCTATGGACATCTAGCAAACAAAAGCTGCGTTGTTAAAAAAATGAAGGCCTAGAATTATGAAAGAAAAATGCATTTCAGTTCTCAGATACTCACTCATGAATTTGCAAAACACATAGAAGACATTTACTCACATCAGTAGGGAATTCTGGTTCACCACATTTTGGGAAGAGAGTGGGAAAGGAGCGATGCGCTAAAGAGCCCCACCAGGCAGGACGTTCAGATTCCTAACTTCAGGCACCACTTTTCTGGATCCGTGGTCAAAATGGCTCCAGCAATAGAGGCTGACAGAAGCATGCTACTTTGGGAAGGAGCCAACCTTCTCCTCCTCCTCCTCCTCCCCCTCCTCCCTGTCCAATCTCTTCTCAGCATACTGAAATTTTGCATTTGAGATTCTGTGGGGGATGATACAATTTTCACTTCCTCATTTATTCTATGTATTCAACCCTTAAGAGCCAGCTCTTAAAATACCAGTCTTGCTTTGAAGGATATTACTTCATTAGCATTGCTTTTGGAAAAAGGTCTTTAAGAGGCAGACGATTCAGCCTCAGGAGTGCCCATCTTCTTTGCGCTCCCTAACCACAATGCTCATTTTCCCAAACCAAGCACTTCTCAACAAGTTAGGTTAGGTTCACAGACATAAAAAATTCAAACTCTCATTTATTTCCATACTTTTTTTTCCCCACTCCTAACCCGTGCTAAACACTTTCACATGTTTTATGCCAGACACTTAAGATGAAACATTTTTTAAACTTTATAAACCTTGGGTTTTTTAATTGCTGTGTTGTCCAAGAGCCAGAAACCATCACAGACAGCGCTCCTACTGCACTGAGAGCTGTGCAAACGAACCCAAAAGATTACGCTGTCTCTGTGAGATAAAGACCCACGTTCCCATGGGATATATCTCTTTTTCACAAAAAGGGAGCAGTGCAGTGCACCAAGACGATGAGACCCCAGAAATGCTACACAAGGTCCAGTGCTGCTGTAGACACTTGCTACCCTTCGTACAGAAGAAGCAGCAGTAGCAGCTGTGTTGGTAAGGCCAGGTTAGCTTGATGCAATGGCATTAGCACACGATGGAATACTTGGAAATAGCATACTTCCAAGCTTCTCTGCTCCTATCAGCAACAATGGGGATTCAAGGAATTAGCCAGAAGCTTACCTGCAAACTGCCAGTTCATAAAATCCAGGTCTTGTAAGAAATGACTCAAACTTACTATCACGTTCAGAGCCGTCCAGCGGCTCGGAGGAACAGGGTCCAGTGGGTCAAAGACACTGTGCCACAAGCCATCCTCACCTGGCAGTCACTAAAAAGCTAAGGAATCCCTAGAAAATGAGTGCAGACTTTATCCTGAGAGGGGTCCCTTCTGCATCAAGCTTGTAACATAGAGAAGTATGAGGGACACCACCCCCCCCACGACCCCCCCCCAAAAATAGTCTGCTCTGTAGTTAGTAGTTTCCAGCTAGATAGACATTTGGGTCAGAAAAACAACTTTTCACATTTCTGTAAAGAACTGTTTAATACTGCAATAAAAAGCAGCCTTGATTTTCACTGGTTTTGAGAGTTAAAAAGCTAGTAATTTCAATTTAATGAACCAAGAGGTGGGCAAACAGGGTAATTAAAAGCCTTCATTCTGTCCTTTCTGTGTGCCATCTAAAAGCCATCAGTGCAGTCAAGAGCATGATGAGATTTTCATTCAAAGGAGACATCTTACTTTAAAAGCAGCATACTCGACTACAAGCAACACTGTCTCTTCCCATCAGTCATATGGGATGAGAACACAGAAACAATAAATAAAATCCCAGGCAACTAGTCTGCCTCCATATATTGACTGAATGTAAAGAAAACATATAGGGAAAAGGAAAGACTCCTGAAAAGGCCATCCTAGCTGAACAATTTTAAGATGGAAAAGGTAAAACCTTTCACAGAACCGAGAAGTTACACTAGAAAGCTACTGCAATAATATAGTGTACTTTGGCTAAAAAGAGTCATTTGCATACATCTCCCTTTGTAAACTTCAGAACTGGAAATATATGAGCTTGGATTTACTGCTTGTCCATACAGACCGGTCTAACTGAACATGAAGCTTCAATAAGGTTAAATTCTGAACGGATACTTACTTTGTTGGTAAAGCATGTTGTGTTGCTTTAGCTTGAGCCAATCCCTACCACTAAATGGAAGTAAATATAAAGCTAAAAGGGTTTACGAGGAATCTTGGTTATTGTTTTTTTTCACTAAGCATACGAAAATAAATCACTGCAACTTTCTCGTATGCAACAAAAGATGCATTTTTTTTTTTTTTGGATGCTGGATTTGGAGAACAGCTCATCTGCTGGGGCTCCGGCTGGCTGGAGACCCACGTTCTCCACTGCCCTCCCGCCTCCCTTCAGACTTGTGAATGCAACCGAGGGGACACTTTGGCTCACAGATTCCTATTTAGCTGCAAACTGGGGGTCAAAACACACGATAAACTAGCTATAAAACCTTGTCCCAAATAATTATTGTAAACATTGGTACACAGCATGCTTAGGGTAAGAAAATACACAAACAAAACCGCTGAACCTCACCAACAATTTCAAATCTTCAATTGAAAAACCTCCTAAGAGCCAGACCTGACGTCTCACTTGCTGTCTCATTTTTCTCTCTCCCTCCTTCCCCTCCCCAAATCCTGGAAAAACAGTGAAACAGGAATTATTCTTCTGGGACAGACATTTCCACTTGAAAACATTAAGTAGAATTATTTCAAAATACCAACACACTAGAGATCTTAACTTTTATTTTTCTACCAAAAATTCCTGAAAGCAGACAGATTTAGTAAAAATAAGGAACAAATACATGAATGATCTTGTGTTTCTCATTCTGTTTTTTAGAAGTATATCATCCCTTTTGTTTTAAAAAAAGTCTAAACCACACGACTTGTGTTACTTAAAGTTTGCATTGCACTGCACAACAAAATGAGAAGCCTTTTTTGCAAGGTGGTTATAAAGGCTACCTGGAAGTTTACCAGGGTTTCTAGGATGCCTATTGGAAAACCTTACGGATAACTGTACAAGTATTACTACATACGTATCCTAGGAGACCAAAGAGCTTTCGCATTTAAGAGCTTATTTCCCAGCCACCCTCTCGATACACATCTCATGCATTTATACATAATACAAATAGCCGTGAGAAAGGAGGACGTTGGTTTAATTTCAGCCAGAACGTACACTGACCTCTGCTTGTATCAGCGTAAATGTTTCATTTTATTTCACCTCTCCTTCTTTCTCACCTTCTGACTACAAAGATGTCAGAAATCTCACGTAATTAATGAAATATGTTTTTAAACTTGAATTTTACAACTGAACAAAGCTAAAATTTTTTAATCTTTAAAAATTCATATACACACATGCAAATCACCAGAAAGAGCCTTTGTGTTCATGCAAGTGAAATTTAGATTCCCGATCACAACATTTTGCAAAGCATCAACCTGTTAAATACAACACATCAGAGAACCATATAATTTAGGAAAAACCCTCAGAAAGAGAAAGGCAAGAAAAAAAATTAGACAAGAAGCACAAACCAGCTAATTCAAGAGAGACTCACTTTACACTTCAGGTTAGAATAGCCTACGCATCTGAAACAAGCTGAACGGAAAGCATTCCCTTCATTTCTTGTTTGTCATTCTCGTCACAGGGTCTAACCTGCAATTAAGCACTCGGCGTCCAGCCTCCGAAGAAGAGCATCTTTAAAATGCCGAGTGGAGCCCCGGAAACACCCAGGTACGATTCCTCAGCAGCCGGCACCGAGGATCTGTTACAAAACCTGCAACACAGAGCACGACAGCCCCTTCCCTTCATCACCTTTTTCATCTACATTTCTTACCCTTCCATCCCAGCAGCGGCGAGGAGGGAGCGCAGCGTACCTGCCCAACATAAAGAAGAAGAAACAATATTCTGTTGTTCTCCTGGAGGAGGGGATATCACATGACAACAGGGAACTTCAGGAAAAATGTTGTCGGCATGCCGGTATACACAAATTAATTCACCGGTGGGTAATTAAAACAGGGCCAGCCCCTCCTATAACCACGAAGCAGCTCTCGGGGTTTGATTTACTTAAAGCAGTAAATTCAGCTAATCACCTACCCTCGCACGAATACGAGTGAAGCCCTAAGAGCTGTGGCTCAGTAAATACTAACCGGAGCAAAAGCCAGCGTATAAAAGATCTGCAGGGGCTCTCTTACACTCTGTCCTTCCCAAACCCTAAACCTAACATTAAAATTAACCGCAGGCTAAAATGTCGCCAGCAATTTCTCATGAATGCATAATGAAACGGTGCTACTACATCTAGCGCATCGCAGTTTTGTAAGCACACCCGGCGAGCATGTGCGGGTATCACACACAGAGGAATACTTACAATAACTCCACGTATATAGCGGCTCTACAACACATACAGGGCATTTCAAGTCTCTGTCATGCTGGCCATGTGCTATGTGCTATGAATATTAGGTCAAGCAACGCAAGGTTTGCAAGAAAAACAACAAATCGGATTATGTAACGTTATTTTTCTTTCCTCCCCTCCTCTATTTCAGAAAAATCCGCTTTTTAAAAAAGAAAATTAAAATGAAATGCTGGAACTGCTCTCAAAACTGCACAGACTTTCTGAAAAAGCCTCAATTCCTGTATAGTTTTATAATTCAGTATCTCAATACTAGAAGCGTATTCAGTGCAGAAAGTCAGTTTTACATCCTGAAATTACTCTGCTTTTGTCAATTAAAAAAGGAAGGAAAAAAAACCCCTGTATTCTGCTTTTCTTTCAAATTAACTAACTTCCTGGCTTTTTGAACACTAGAGATGCTGCATATTTGCAGACTCATAAACCACAAACCACGGTCTTCCACAGCAGCTTTTATAAAGTCCAGTAGATTGGACTTCAATAACTCCACTTTCAAAACTGAATACTTCAGTATTTTTTTTCCATTATACTGGACATAATACAAACGACATGCAGGAGAGTCTATAGCCAGGTAGATGTGATAACCACCATCTGTCCTCTCCCTTCATTTACTTAGTTCCATGAAGTGGATGAAAAAAAACCCCAAACCTACAAACACCACCATAAATCAGCAGTAGACAAGTATGCTCCAGCAGTGAAGGGTTCAGTTTGAGGTCTCAGTGGATGCTTCAGAAGACTTCAGGGTGGTCTTTATAGCACGCTTTACTTGAGAAAACACGATTGCAAAGTAAATTACCCATCTGAAAAAGTACCAAAACTGTTTTTCTTGACTCTTCTTGGCTTGGCATGATCTTAAGCAAACAGGCTTGGATAAACAGCGTAACGAAGAGGACTGATGTCCTTCTGGTTCATAGGAAGGCTGTATGGCGTAGACGAGACATCACCCCCGGTGAGGCCACCAGAGCAGTTAAACTGTCTGATCAGAAGCGAGGCCCATTCTGCTCCTTCCCATGAGATAAAACCTGCGATGGTATTTCTAAGGCCTAGAGAGTGCTATGGAAACTTTTGACCTCTGCTAAAGACATTTCCAACCGCACTAAAATGCTGATGTCAGTATTTATGCTAGGCTAGGGGCGCTTTCTTTGGGTTCGAGCATTTGCCTGTAATACACCATTTCATCTGAAGAACCAATATAAACCAGTCCTGGCTACAACATTCCTCTGTCAACACATCAATACTACACCTACGTGGGCTTCCTTTAGCATGCAAAGTGTCATTAATTAAAATAAAAAGGAAGTCATGGCTGGAAATGGCATTTGCTAAGATACCAAGATTTTTCACGTGGGGATCTTAGCTGTACTGTGAAACGGCATGGTGAAATGCCACACAGCAAAGGAAGGGGGTAAAAGCAAACCTTCTCCCTGCCAGCCCAGCCCTGCCACCGCAAGGGTCCCTCCGAACCCCCAAACACCAGCACTGCTCCTGCTGCCGATGAAGGCAGAGGAAGACAGCCAGGATCTGCCTGCTCAGCCAAGGGACTTTGGGTTTGGGTCCCAAAACTGCCTTCAGGAGCCACGTCTTCAAAAGAGCCGAATGGCTGAAGAAAGTACGTTCTCCTCCTGAGTGATGCACCTATTCCCTCCACCAACATGGGGTTCAACGCACAGACTCCACAGTTTTAGCAGTACTTTGCAGCAGGAAAATTAAGATTTTAAGACTTGATTTCAACTCAGCATGCCACATGATTGCAATGAGCAGCTGAATAATGAGATTTTACTGGAAAGAAAGAAGAACCCACCACAAAACCCCATATTATACTAACCTCAAGAAAAAAAAAGATGTATTTCCGAAGGAAGAGGTAAACAACTTTTACCGTCATTAAAAAGTTGAGAAATGTGCACACCACCACTAAAATATAATTAATACACAGCCTTCAGAAGAGTCCAAAGGAGCAATTTAATTAACCACCTGCTGATTTCATAAATGACAAGAACACACAAAGGTAATGGCACCTTATAATTGAAAATGTCCTGTTTATTTAGCTGAGCAATTGTGCTGTTCTATGTTAAGCATAAATATGAGGAATCACGTTTTGAACTCACCAGATTTTTAGCTTTGTAAGGTGTGACAGAACAACATACTGCCTATGATATAGCCACTGTATACTCCACTTATTTAATGCCTCTACCTAAGAACCTCAAAGTCAGTGACAACCATAAAGGTCTTAACCTTTATGAACTCTTTTGATGGCCTTTTTCCATGCCCTCTTCAAAAACGCAAAAGAGCTAGGAGGAAAAAAGCAATTTTATTGGTATGCCACTTCAAACAAACCATCGCCTCATGTAGGGACTTAGTAGTTCTCCCACTTTCATACAAAGGGATCCTCCGTAAGCCCCATGAAGTATTTCTGTTGATCATCTTGTAAACTCATTTTGCAGTTTCTCACCCTTTTCCTTCACGTAGGAAAAGCTTCCTTTCAGCTACTACAACCTTTATTAAAGCTGAAGTGAAGCAGCTTTTACCAAGGTAGGAAAACAACGTAGCAAAATACGTGAAAGGCTCTTCCTCGTTTTTTCATTGGACTTTTCAGGGATAAAGCTGAACTGAATTAATATTCCTTCTTGCATTCACAAAACTCAAAATGCCTTTGTGCTGCTACATTACAACCATCAAAGTCTATTTGACTGAACATGAAACAGAGCAACATCTGAATTTATGAGCTGTCCATCTCCCTGTCTAATGGACACACTAGGAGCATTCATTTATACCTGCTTTGGGGCATGCATAATTTAAAATAACAGACTGATGAGACTCTTCAAGCATAGCAGAGCCTCCGCTGGAAAGTTCAGCGCCAGACTAAAAGACTTTCCTTACCGGACTGAGCAACATACCATAAAAATGAACCTCAGCGGTCCAACAACGCAGCAGCAGCGGCACGCAACGACAGACGGATGCGGCTGCCTCGTACATCAGTCTCAGGCTCTCTGGTCCCACCTGTCCCCGCTATCAGCAGCCCTGGGATGACATCGATGACTTTACGAAGCATTGGCTCCCTGCCCACCTACTACAGGAAAAGCATTCCTTAAGAGAAATTGCACCATTAAGCGCTGACCCCAACAGCATCGCTGCACGATGTATCTAGCTGAAGCGATTAGTTTGCGTGTACACATTAAATACACATTTCTGCAATTTTGCATCCAACAGTGAAATCTTCACTGATTGGTATCAGCTAGTCATGTTTACTGTTCCTGTGGGTTTCCCATCCTTAACTGTTTATGATATTTACTCAGCCTGTAGCAAACCATTACCGGGCCTACCTAGCTGTATTAGCCGCCCATCAGCGATGTCACCAGATATGTAAACATCTCTTTAAAATGATGAAAACTCCCATTACTTTTATGTACTACAGTTTATCTACCAATTACATGAGGAAAGAAGGGTTCTTGAATAAATACCATAAAGCAGCCTTTAATAATTTCTGTAACTCTTTTTTTTTATTTATTTTGTAAAGTCTTCCCAGCTTTCATGTGTTAACTCTTTAAGAGCACTCACATCAGCAACCAGCAGGTCCCAGTTACTGCCTGTGCCCCATACCCCAGCAACATCACCTTTGGGTTTCTTGTTAATACTCCCTTACGTTATCTTTCCTCGAAGGACTCTTAGGGATCTTGCTGTGGGACTGAACACAGAGCTGTTTTCCAATGGTTAATCATGATGACTGCTGCATGTTTCCAGGATGCATTCTCCCTGTGAAAATGGTTTAGATTTTCTGCTTCTAAATGTTACAGAAAATATATTGCTTAAATTGTAATACATCATTCAACTGCCTGCAGCTTCCAAAATGATCTGGACTGCTCAATATTGCTGACTTGTTTCTAACATTTACAAGTGCAATAAACTTTACCAGAAACGCTCACCTTCTTTCATGCCACTAATATATTTCGAAAGAAAACAATGCTCCATGACTCCCTGAAAGAACTCCATTTACCCATCATATTCTTCCCTAACAACTGCACTTGAGGTTTCTCGAGTGGTCTTACGGTAAGAGCACATCCATAGTACACAGATTTCATGTGCTAGGTTAACTAGGTAACAAGCATTAGAAAAGAGACTGACCACAAGTAGAGAAAGGCTTAATCATACAAATATTTGTTACAAGCATCATGTCCCACTGGGGAAAGCTTTCAAAGATAAATGGTGTTTGTGTAACTCACCAAAAGTCACCTGGGATGCGGGACAGGGGAAAAGGAACAGGGAGTCCTCAGTCAGACAGCAGAGCTCTGAATTTTTCACAAAGTATCAGAACTTGCCATTGAAGAGAGCAGAAATATCAGACCTTGAAGATGACCTTCCTCAAAACCCGCCTGTAGGAATTCCCGTACTGCTCAAGTTTGTTTCTTTCTAAATGGGTTAAATGCTGCCTATTTTCCCCTATTGATAGGCAGATCATTTTTTCCTTTTCAACACAATTCTCTCAAGTTTTCCGCTACACAAGTTTGAAGAGCCAGACCAGTTTGGTGGTCTGTGGCTTGTTTATGAGACTGGCCCTTACTCTCTGCCCAGGCATCCTGGAGGGGCAGGCAGCAGCCGGGCGTCCTCCCTCCCTGCGATCCCTGAGCCCACTCCTATGGAGATGCAGAACAGACGCAAGGAGGTGGGCTATTAAATGGTCAAAATACATACAGAAAAATAATTTATTTTAAATATTACACAGGGGATGTAAGTACTTTATTAATTGCATCCTCTAGATTAATTTCTGCTTCCATTAGGTCGTGGCACAGTGAAGTAATTTAAATCAAGGGATTTACAGCACTTTGAATTAGTTTAATAATGCTAAAGCTTACTGTATACATTCAAGTATTTAACCCACAAAAGCTAGTTTTTTCACTATTTTATAAGATCAGTTTAAAAATCAAATGTACTTCATTACCATTCCCGGTAGAGAGCTTTATTTAAATTTTACAAGAATAATGAAAATAAACAATACCAATTCATGTTTAAATACAACTTAAACCTTTAAACTTAAAAGTATTAACTTAAATCATACTGCTTATCACTACAAAATTAGATTCCTTCAATGCAGTAATACTGCTTTTTTGCCTCCCTGCCACCAAAGAAGGCTTATGTTTGATTTCAACCACTGAAGAGCCCTTCCATTCGCTATTGTGGTATTTCACCACAGAACGGAATTTTGGAAGTGGCAGAGTCCTGCCTTGAGCTTGAATTATTGCCACCAAAAATCTCACCCTTACAGAACTTCCTTTGCATTCTCAAAATGAGGACGAATAGAAAATAAAGGACGGTCAAAAGCGTTTTTCAGGTTTCTCTGCACATCAGCAGCTCGACTACCTCAACACCGACACCCCTGCACGGGACCCGCTTTCATGCAGCCCTGATCCCGCTTTGAGAGAAGCATGCTCAGATTCTTCAACCCAGCATCTCAAACAACACTTGTTATCTTTTAGCAAATACCTGCTACTGACTATTTGCATTTCATGGGATTTCCCACAGCTTCTGGTTGTTAAAAGGAACCTTCAGGGTGGCTTTCACCGGCACTATCTCATTTCACGTTTCCCCAGACCAGGAGAACACGGATGCTCAGCTTCCAGGGCTCAGCTGAGGTAACTTCTTGCTCACAAAACCAGAACTTCTTACGCCATCTCCCTACATCTATCCTAGCATAACAGCTAGAGGGTTGTTTTTAAAACGTCTTAGGTATGTGCGTCACCTGTTTTTAATGAAATAAAAAATACAAGAAAAGTATTCAAACAAAATATGCAGACTATCTGCCGTAAAACTGACCTGGCAAACAACCTTAGAATTCCTTAAGGACATCAAATGTTCTTAAACTCAGTTTTCTGAATTGAGAGGAATCCACTCTACTGCTACATTGCCTACGCAATTTCTTATAGAATTACATTAGGAGTTGAGGACAAATTTAGTTCTTTCCACGCCAAAGCCTGCATTCACTTTGTGGCTTTATAAGCTCCAGAATTGCTAAATACACGTAAACCTCTTAAATAAATAAATAAATAAATAAAGCACAGAGAACATTTTTCTTCCAGAATTACTTTGCAGCGTAACTAGAATGGTACTTCTCCTTCGCTGCAATATTATGTTGTGGTATTAACTCAAAAGTTCAAACCATTTTCATTTCTTTATTACCAGTAGCAATCTAGGAAATGCTGCCATCAATAGTAAATCTACACGAAGTCGCACTCCTCTGGTGCATTTTGTGCATAGCAATCAGTTCATAACGCAATCTTGTGTTGTTTAAAATTCAGTTTATTCTTCAATTACTCTGCTAGCCCGACTCTAATTTATTATATTTTCTGGTACATTTGATTTTGGATATTATGACATCCTGGCTCATGCCATTAGAGAGGAAACATAAAACGGTGAGGATGTCTAGGGACAGCTGAGAGTAAGATAGCAACAGCCTGGAAAATTAACAATATCACTGTCTCGGTGCTCAGCTAGACCTCTCCCGCATTAGCACTAAAAGGAATTTGGCAGTATTTCTCCAATATAGACTTGACATCCAGGAATAGCCTCAGAGGCACCATAAAACCTCAGCTAGCGCGGCGGGCAGCTCGGGCGCTGGGAGGGCGGATGGCAGCCTCTGAGCCCGCTGGGGCAGCAGAGCCGCAGAAGAAATGAAACACCGGCCCTGCTGCTGCTCAGAGGCCACCAAAGAAACCAACACAGTTCTAAATGCCACGGATACTATATAAACTGATTTTTTTTATTATTTTGTTTTTGTTTTTTTTTTTACAGCCTTGCATTGTCTTGGTCCTAGCTACTGTTTCATTCTCCCAGCACCCAAGGTGAAATGAGAGGCAGCAGCCAGAAGCCTTCTCAGAGCATCTTTCTTGAGAACCCTGACAGAAGGGAGGGCTTCACCCCCTCCTCCGGCTTGGCGACCGACTACATTAACCTTCAGGGCACGCCGCCAGCCCCACCTGCTTACTCAGGCTTTTGCCAGCACGGGAAGCTCTCACCGCACCGATTCGTCCTTCGAAGACGCATCCTCATTTGCTTACTTCTCACTTTCCCCCTACTACGTTTGGTGTTTGAACTCCTGCATCCAGGGGACGGAGGGGCAGTCCTGATGGGGAAACATCAGGCTCCTGTATTCACATCTGACCTTCTCCCCGACAACAGATTCTGCCAACCCGAAACATGAAAAACCCTCACGTGCCTGCACAGCTTGCTCTGTCCCAAGAAATGCCACACTGGGTTTTGAAAAAATTTACATTTCCCTTCTTTTGTCTTTTCTTCAGAAAGCCTGAAGACAGCTTGCCAAAACAATCCCCAAGAGCGAACGCTTTGCAGGGAAACCCAGGCAGCCTGACCCACAAGAGGCTGCCAGCATTGGAAAGGACTTGCAGTGGGGGAAACCTGGCTGGACCCAAATCCTCGCTGATCATTTTGTCCTCCAGAATAAAACAAGCAGGCTACTTTTCCTCTATGGGATAGTAAAGCTGTCGCTTGTCTCTAAGCTGTCTTGTAGCTCAGGCAGTATTGCCGGCTTCTTCTAAACCTCATAAGCAGTAAGGATTTTACTAATGATGTAGTTGCTGCAACTCTTGCAAGTGTCATTTAAAAAGACAATGTCAAAAATTACACGTAGCCATGTTAAAACATGATGATTCAGGTTGCAAGCCAATTTAAAAAATTAAGAAATGCCACTTTTTCGCTTACCCACTGCCTTTCAGTTTTCCCCACCCCTCCTGAACCTGTGTTGTAACCCAGTTGCTGGTTTCTGTTCAGAAGCTTTTTTTCCCCAGCAGCCCAGTCCCGTGCAAAGGGCGGACACAAAAGGGAGTAGCATGAGGGATGCACAAGCACATTCCCGATGCTAGGTTGCTCGCTTTCACACTTTTAAAACCCCACTGCAAGAAAGTTATTGGTGCATGAGAAATGCAGAGTACAATTTTAGCTTGTGAAGTCTGATGGAGTCAGAGCAAATCAGATCAGGCCACGCTTAGGTGGGATGGAGAACTGGGAGGGAGGGGCTCTTCCCTCCCGTTAAGTGCCATCCTGTGCCCCAGCGTCATGAAACATCACCACCACGATGACAGAAAATAGCTCCTCTCATTTTGGTGTGCGGCTACCAGGAAAACCTTCTGACCAAGTTCTTTAGAAGCACGTGACAGCTTCAGCTCCAACCATTTTCTCTTCTCAGTCCCATACACTCCTAAGGAACTCGCCTACGCTTACACTGCAAATCAATGCACGCGCTCCGGTGTCTCCCTGCACCCGCTCTCGTTACCCTGTGTTGGAAACAAACCATGAATCGAGACCGGAGACTCGATTTCACTTCCCAGAGCGCAGAGAATAATCATCAATAATTGATGTCAGTTGGCTTCATTTGGGGCACTGCTTTGGGCACGCAATGGAGACTTACGGTATGCACCAAGAAAAAGAGGATTTGTATACAAAATTATTTGATAATCGGAAAAAATCCCTCAGTAAACAAAGGAAGTTTACAGATAATCATATTAAAGATTAGAGTTGTTTTAAAACAATGCAGAATGTATTCAAGAACATGTGAGAAGAAAGATGGCAGTTTTAAAAGCAAAACCTTGGGGGAAAATATTTTCCCTCCTCAAACAGAAAACAGTAATTCCCTTTATTAAATCCTAATCCTCTTCAATTCATGTTAAGGCAGAGCAATTTTTCCAATAAAGAGTTTTATCGATCTATTTAAATGCAATTTTATAAATAAATATTAAATATCTTAAAATACAGTTTTAATATCTGACTAAATGCTTGGTTATTCCACCGTTTTTTGATTGCTTCCATTTTATTTCAAATTTGAGAAGCAGGCTAATTTTAAGTCAGAAAACTTAATAAGTTTATTATTAAATAAGGACAGAATTTAACCTCTGGATACAGAAAAATATATTATACCATGATAGCAAAAGCAATCTTATGCCTGTCTTTTTATATGCTCATCAGCTGGAAAATGAAAAAAAAAAATAACTCCTATCTTATAAATGTTATTATTTTTCCATCACTCATTTCCTGTTTTCCAAACTTTATTTGTGGTGATTTATGTGAATATTCCCCCAATAAAACCCATAAATTGTTCATGACATTTTCTATAATCAATGTTGGTATTCAATAATATTTATAGAGATCTTCTATTTAAACAACGCGTTATTGAAGCCCCTAACTGCTGTAACTGCTGACAGCACCAGAAGAATAAAGTTACTCCACAACTAAGAAGTAAAAGCAAAAACAACAGAACTGAACAGCAATTGAGTTGGTAAAAACATACTGGATCGGATTTCTGTAACGCCTTTACCTACTGTATTTCACCTTCTTTCTTCCATAAAAAATGCTTAATGTTAGAGCTAAATTTGGAAGGATTTCTAAGTTAAGATCCGAAAAGAAAGAGAGAAAGAAAAATGTCGAAAGAAAAGAGTAAATACAGGGTTTGGTTTTTTTCCTTTTTATACTGTTTTATTTATTTAGATATAGAAATACATGATTTGATATACACGTAAAGTAAGTTTGATGACAAGTAGAATGCTAACCAGATTTATACCAGCAACAATTGAGCCCTAGCAAAGAAATCCCATACGGGATGCTTTGCTATAACCACATCATCATAGCTGTGGTGAATTCAGCGACTTCCTCAGGAGCAGAAGCAGGCGGAAGGGCTCTCATGCCCACAAAGGACCCCATGGAATCACCACTGCAGATTCAATTGCACAGGCAAGCTGTAGGGATGGCTAAGTAGGACTCAGCACATGATACATCATCTGAAAAATAGCATGTACGGGACAGCAACTGCTCCTAACACGTGTGGGTGCATTGTAGTGAAGTCCCTTCTCGCCTGCATTTCAACTCAACCTGCTTAGCAGGTTTTCAGGTATACATGGCCTCACCTACATCAACCCTTCAGAAGAAATCATCTTTCCTCTTTGAGGCCAAAAAAAAAAAAAAAAAAAAAAAAAATCACAGCACGGTGTTGATATTACTGTGTGAAATAAATTGCCTTCACTAAACTTGAGACTTAAAGACAAACGATACCTGGTGTGAAATCCGTATGGTTCTGATCATTTGTAGGAGGTAACACGTCAAGCTGTACCCAAAAGTTTTTCATCAAGTATCTTCCGCTTCATAATGGCATGACACTTAGCTATGAACACTTCCTGGCTTCACAGCTTTTCAAATTTTTCAAAATATGACTTAGGAAAGCATCACACTTCTACAGCATTTCTCTAGTCGATAGCACACATCCCTTACTGCCAAAGAAAGAACTGTAACAGTTTCATTTCACACTCCAGTAACCCAAAATTCTGCATTACCTCTCACTTTAGTGTTAATTTTCCCATAGATTCTCTTTTTCTGCTTACATGGCAAGACAGCTCAGGTCAAGTGCACAGACAAGCTGTGCTGCTGATTCTCCTTTTCACCACCACTGAATCACCTTCACTTTTGCTTCACCGGAAAGTTATTTTCCCTGCAGAAAGCAGGAGAGCCACAGCCAATAGATAAGTCAGCAGCTATCAGTCAAAATGCATTTTAAAGTGGGGAAAAAAATACCTCCCCACAACTAAAACTGCAAGTATTATTTATGCAGGATCATGCCCATGCTGTATAAATACACCGCGACAGGTATATTTGCCGCTGTACATGCGGTGAAGCCTAATGCAGTTTCTGTCACTTTCAGCTATAGACAGACACGTATCAAGCTATAGAATATAAAAGTATCAGCACTGAACAGACATGCTGAGCCATCCCCCAGATAACAGGAATGAAGAGTGGTTATTTTGCCAGACGAAGTAGAAAGATACCTTTTTTTTTTTACCGGTGGTTCAAAAAAGAAACACATTTGGTGGTTGTCACTGAATTCTTATAAAGCTTTGTAATGTGTACATAAAGATCTAACTTACATACTTTTTAAGGTATTCGGATGAAATGGATGACAGATCCACACACGTATCTGTATTTTTAGCTTAATATAACCTGACTGAGATTAGCTTTACCTTTAGCATTTAAAAGGAACTAAAATAGTTACGAAGTGAACCTAAATTCTGAAGGCATTCAATACTGAATGAATAACATTTCATACTGGTTTAGTATAAGGCAGTGATTTTTAAATTGTGATTTTTACAGCTTCAATCTTCATTAGAAGCAGCAATGACAGCTTAGTAATGGACTACTTGTAAAAACAGTCCAGGAATTGACTTGTACTAATTTTTAATTAACATAAATGCAAGATCTAGCACAGACATGGAACTGCTTTACTAATTCACTGGGTGAGCCTTCATTAGCTTCTGTCAGTAACAATAACCGGCTGAGAAAACCCCCCTATAGCAAACAAGACATAAAGACAGGAAAAAGAAGCCAGAGAGAAGGAAACTCTTATCAACCTGCTCCGGAAGAAGCTTGACTGAAAAAGTTTTTTTAAAAGTTTAAAAAGCAAGTTATTTCAATTAACAGTCGGGGCAGCCCCAGGGAGCAGCAGGGGTTTGGATGACAGCTATGGTGCACACATACTGCACCAAGGGTACAGTTACAGCTGGATGATCAGAACAGGGTTTATTGCAACCTCTTTAAACTTGACCAGAAAGTTTATACAACGCATTAGAACCTATGTGGTCTTGCGATCTATCGATCAACTTTCATTTACAGTTATTCAAGTCTGGTTACAAACACATTTTAAACAACTTGATTTAAAAAAAAAAATATAGGAGAAAACGATGCTATGGGGCAGGGGAACAAGAACACAAGGAAGGGTGGGCTATTGGTAAATAAATGCATGAACCTGGAGGTAACCATAAGGCATCCTCCTTTGCGTGAAGTGGGAATAGCTGTTACTGTTTGGTTTTTTTTCTATAACTTTTAACCTCCAAACATGTAGAAGCAACTTCATATGGTCCATATTTAAGTATTTAATCTACTGCAGATATTTGGTGCACTACCCATGAGGCACATACAGATACCATCATCTCCAGCGTGCTCCTTGAAAGGTGACTTGCTGTAGATGTGGGCCACCCAGCCATGAGATGGACTTTGAATGCACTGTCCTGCAGTGTTACTGAAGGCAGTGGAAGAACCAACGGTGTTGACGTCAAAACGTGGTTAGCTTAAAAGCCTTATGGGGGTTGTGGGTTTTGTTCTTGTTGTTGTTGTTTTGGTTTTGCTGGTGTAGCAGACAGCGATGTCAATTAGGGGGATGATTTGGATGACATCGCTATACCCGCAGAAAACCCCAGTATAGGCTCTTCTCTACTGCCGTAAGCGTATGTTGCTGATACAGCTTGTTTCATCTGGGGGCTAACACAAGGTACGTAGACAAAAGCACATTCACGTTATGACAAAGTAAAATGCATCAACGTAGAATGCTTGCCGATACCAGCCAAGCTTCTTTTTTTAAATGAAGACTTTGTTCAGGAATGCCAACCAAAACTTGATAGCCAGAAAAATCATGACACGCCTAGATTCTGAAATACTGCTTTGTGTCAGAAAAAAAACCCATGGGTTGGTCCTTTCAAAGCAAACGCAACATTCCTGTGGCAGAACACGACAGCTTATCCGAGCACAATATAGCAACCACTGAAAACCGCTTTCCACAAACTGGTTTTAGTATACAAGTCAGCGACATTTTACCTCCGTTAGCTTTGCTTGAATTTCCATTTGCTTCTGTTGTGCCAAAAACCTCTGCTGCACCAGCTTTCTTTTTCCTATGTATGAACTCAGAAACGAGGATTAGCACCGATCTGAAGAACAAAGAAGGCCACAGGAAGGCAAGAGCTTAAAACCCTCCACTCACTAGTATTCTTTGGCCTTTGAGGGCCAAAATTCTGAAAAATAACACTGCATTAAGAGAGGGTTGTCTGTGGAGGAGAGCTCAAATTCAAGAAAAAATTGCATGCAAATTAAAAAAAAAATCTACACGATAAGTACAACTGCAAAAGTCGATAAAAGTGTCAACGTATAGGAGCACTGACTTGAACCCAACCATAAACTGTGCTTATTCCCAATTGTTTTCTAAGCAGCCGGCGCCGGGGAATGCAGCGCACTGGCATCCCAACACCTTCCACTGGGCTTGTGCAACCTCTTCGGAGGTCATGGGAACACGCGGCGGCAGTGCTCTCTCGGGGGGTGGGGTGGGGAGCACAGCCTACAGCACGCTTCAAAACCACTCTCACTGCAGAGAACGTGCCAATGCAGAAGCAGATAGCTTGCCGCTCGGTTTTCCCCACTGTGCTGAATAATATCTGACAGCACTACACCACTCCAGGCAACCTGATCCAAAAGCCCCGCTTTGCCTTTCTGCAACCACTGGGTTCCTCCCTTCGCCCAGACACATACGG
The DNA here is from genome assembly GCA_017639485.1 of Pluvialis apricaria. Lineage (NCBI taxonomy): Eukaryota > Metazoa > Chordata > Aves > Charadriiformes > Charadriidae > Pluvialis > Pluvialis apricaria. Next base: position 23,697,250 of record CM030007.1, read on the forward strand.
GTTCTCCTTTAACACACATCACTTTCCATTGTGCTCTGTTGCTAGAAAAAAAGACAAATACGTCATAGTTCCTTCTTCTTCGTGATCTAGAACTACTTATTCCTAGCACTGACAACATTTTATAACTCGATCAGTTCATATATCGGATATACTCCTTGATCAAATTGCATTTTGCTCTACAAACAAGGGTTCTTCATAAAAATTCTGTACACCCCATCAAACAGTGGCTAAGCATGACAAATCTCTGCAATGACATATAAAAACACATTCTGCTCTGTGGAATGAAGGATAAACAGCCAGGCAAAATGCAACATCTATCACTCCATCCCAAAGCAAACCAACTCTGCCTGGGTAAAAATTAACTTCTATATCGAGCTGACACATTTATAACCTCACAATTACTTTCTTGCCCGTTTTGGTCTGTTTTGTTGTGATGACAGCATGAAAATTCTAGACATTCTTAACAAAATACCACAACCCCAGAGCAACATCACAACTTGCTTACTTAAAACAAAAATGAGGCTGCAAATGTTGAGCTACGTTACCCCAAGGTTCCATTTTTTACATAAAAATAGTTCCCAGTAACTGGGTGGAAAAAAATCACAAAAACACAAAACAATTTAAAATCTTGCATGTTCACAAGTTACCTGATTTTGTGTCAAACAACTGCATACTTAAGCTTTTGTTTTCACCATCTAGTGCACAGCTCAGTGTGAGAGACTCAGCAAGAGGCTCCCCTCCTCCTCCAGCCCCCAAATTACTTGTAAAACCAACATCAATTGAAATGAGCATCTACAAGAATGTAAAGGATTGACATCTGTGCACATTTATATCAGTGACAATACTTCAGAAATAAGCGAGACGCCTGTAGTACTGCAAAGCACATTGCAAGGATGAAGTCCACTCCGGTACAGCACTGTATCGCAGCAGCAGGGCTGGGAGCATCTCTCTACGCGTCAGTAGATAAACCAGCCCCCAGAAGTCAGCTACCTATATTATCTCATGCGGAATACGGAACAGCCAGTATGAAAACACATGACAGGTTTATCCCATGAACTTTGCGAACATAAATCCTGACCCTGAAAATATTTACATGCAGGCTTAACATTAAGCCTAAGAACAGACCTACTAATTCCAAAATAAATACTTGGGTGTTTAACATTAAATGTATGTAAGCGCAAACATCTACAGAATTGGAGCCGTAAAAAACAAAAAGCATACACTGTAACATTATTATGTTTTATTGCTCCGTAGACATCATGACCCAACAATTACATAATTTAATACTGATATTTAAAAGAATTTTCATCTTCCGAAGGCATTACAATTTCTAAACAACAAACCCCATTGACCTAATAAAGCAATTAAGCAGCACGCAATTCAGTGGGGTCACTCACATTAAAATTGCTTCTGCAAACCAAATCAGTAAAGAATTTTCAGATATCCGAGACAAGCCACTGCTGTATCAAACAGGCAACCAGTTTCCTCTGGTGCTTTTTACACCAGGGAGCATTTTAACACTGAATGAAGGCTGTTTCCTTATTAGTTACAGCTCTTAATATCCAATAGCTCCTTAAATAAGCAGCATCTTGCTGATTTAGGACATTAATTTATATTAATCCAATGTCTAGTACATATCATATCGTTACACATTTCACTTTGCTATTGTTAATATCACTTCACAGTTGCTTTCAAGTGTATTAAGACATTTTTAAAGAGTACAGAAAAATGGAATAGAAAAAGAAGGGGATATTTTGAAGTATTTTCAAGTAGACAGTTTTAACTAGAAGCTAACAAACTGCTGCTGGTTTTTAGTGACACAGGCCCATAAACAGATACCAAGGCTGAGACAGGCAGGCTGTTCAGTGCAGGTAAAGCCTTACGAAAAAACAAAGTTTCACTGAGGTCATCAGCGCTTCCATGAGAGCACATTCCAAACAAATGCCAAAGCTTGCAATGTCAAAGCCTACACTTTTGTAATTACGCATGACAGGTTTTAGTGAGCTTATTTTTTAACCTGTCTCAAGAGAAAAATACTTTTCCACCCAATCACCAGCTTACGTTCCTCTTGCAAAGTTTCGCCCCTAAATTGTAGGTTTATTTTTTTTTTTTTTTTTTTTTTAAATAGAAGATTTGAGTTCTGTGTTAGGAAATCACACTGTGTTTGCAAATCTCAGACCCGAGTCCAAGGCCCTGGGCTACCTCTTGCTGAAGTCACTAGGCAGAGTTAAAGGTCAGTGTAGTTAGAAATCCAGTACCGAAAAGTCTTTTTTTAAAATTATGCCTTTTTTTTTTTTTTGCAATATCCAGAGATTTTGGAATTGCAATAATACAATCACTTTAAAACATAACATTACATACTCTTTTTCCAAAAAATAAAAAATCTAACTGGGCACAATGGTGTTCTTTGCAGCCTGCTGAATTTGGAGTTAATCATTTTATACAGCACTGTGCTCAGGGGAGATCCCTCAGTGAGCTGATCATTAAAAAAAAACAAGACTAAATGATAAAGGACCCTATTAAGTCTTACAGTTCTAGCAAGTACACTGACATACCTTGTTTCCATTTTGAGGAAATTTGTTTTAATAAAGTCTGGGCAGCATATGGTACTAACATGTTTATCTTCCAAGTGGTAGGGACACTAACCGAAACCATCTGATGTTTCTTCCTAAGCCTCCTTGATCTGCTGCTGGATTGCAGCTTAGAATAAAGCATCGCGAAGCCAAAAGGAACTGGGTAGAGTAATAAAAAAAAATAAATCAGTGATTCAAAGTGTTTATTTAATGAGAGCCTAGCTCAGAACAGTTTCTCTTTTGAACAGAAGCTCAATTGCATTTATGATTTGAAATTTATTTCCAGAGACTACCAAATGTACCCCAAAGCTAATCCCTAACAGACATTTTTTACTTTGCACACAGAGACAAAACCAAACCCACAGTATCATGTAATTAAAAAAGGAATTAAATGAAGCTCAGAAGTACTTAATAGTAGATTTCTACAGCAGTAAACAATCAGCGCCATGCATTAGGAGCATGCTAAGAAAAGTCACACGGGACTGTCAGATTTGTCACTAGCACAGCTCCAGCAATTGGTTTCTCAATTAGTTGACGAATATTCTGTCAAGAGCACTGATAACTTTAAAGTACGCCTTGTGGAAGTTTAGAAGACAGGAGGTTTTAAGTTTTTTAAACCACATTTTCAGTGACAAGAGCTAACAAACTGGGGGGAGAAGGGGGAAACGGAGAGCCCGGGTCAAGAGCAGGGAGGACTAGAGTTAACGCTTCCAAACTGCTGCCAACCACATCGGCTTCAGAGGCGTTTTACACACAGCCCCGAGTTCCCCTGGCGCAGCTGTAAAACACATAACCTGAAACCAGCTCCTGCGGCAGGGGTTTGCTTGCAGCTGTTCTTCTGCCTCCCCCGCACCCGGTCATTTGACTCCTTTTTTCAGGCAGCAGCTCCTTTAATAAAGCCACACGAGAGCAGCATAGGTGTATATTTAGGGGCACCCTCCCCCCCTCAAAAAAAACCCAACCAAACAAAAAAAACCCAAAAAACAGGCGTCTTTGGGGCAGGTCCCCCCCTCCAGCACCTCAGCCCCCACCTCAGCTTCGCGGGTCCCAGCCGCGGCCCCCATCGCTTCCGAGCCGGGCGGAGAGCGGCGGCGGGGCGGCCCAGCGGGCAGCGGCACCCGCTCCTCCCGGGGGAGGGGAGGGGAGGGGAGGGCAGGGCCGCCCCGCCGGGGCTGAGGGGCCGGGGGAGAGGGGACACACACGGCGGGCCCCGGCCTCTCTCCCGTACTTGTTGCCCCTGCGGGGCGGCCCGACCCGGCGTCCGCAGCAGGCCCGGCCCGGCCCCGCCGCCCTCGCCGGGAGCCCCCCGGCGCCGCCGCCACCGCGGCCGAGAGGAGGAGAAGAGGCGGGGGGGCGCGGCCGCCGCCCTGCCCGCCAGTGGCTGAGGGGAGGCTGAGCCGCCCGGCGCCGCGGCGGGGCAGGGAAGTTACTCACCGGCTCCGCGCCGCGCTCTCCTCAGCCGCCGCCGCGCCCCTCAGCCGAGCCGGCGGTGCCCGCCCGCTCCGCCTGGCGGGAGGCAAACTCCGGGCAAGCACTTGGCGGAGCGCGTCTCCGCCGGGCCGGGCCGGGCCGGTGACTCTCCGCCTACCCGCCCCCCGCCCCGGGCAGCGGCGCTGGCCCAAGTGACAGCCGCGCTCCGCCACTCCGGCGGCAGCCCGGGGCGCGGGGCCGGGCGGCGGGGCGCGCCGCAGCCTATGGGAGCGGGGCCGGGGCGGGCCGCGGCGGAGCCCCGGGCCGGGGTGTCCCCGCCACTCGCCTGATCGCAGCGAGCCGGGGGTGGCTGGAGGGGGGTGGCGCGGGCGGGGCTGGGGCGGAGGAGGGGCCCGTGGCCTGCCCTGCACGGAGATCTGTCCCCGCCCGCCCCGGCCCCGCGGCCTCGCTGGGGGGCAAACCCCGGGAGGGGCTGCCGCCTCCCCTCAGCGGTGGCTCCACTCCCGCCTCCCTGGTGGTGGTGGTGATGGTGATGGTGCTGCCGCCGAGCTCGCTCGCTCCCGCCCGTCCGTCCCCGCTGAGCCACGGGCGAGCGAGCGGTGACCACCCCACGCCTCCTTCCCCCGGCGCGGGGCCCGCAGCGCTCCCTTCGCGGGGGTGGAGGTTTACGGTGGGTGCCGGCGGCACGCAGCGGGGCGGGCAGGAGCCCACCGGGCCGGCTGTCGCCCCCGCTCTCCCCTCGGGGAAGGAGGGAGGGAAGGGGGGGGGGGGGGGGGGGGGGGGCGGTGGCCGCAGGTGCCCGGCGGGGTGTGGCGGCGGCCCGGCTCGCACCGCCCCGGCTCCTCCCCCGTCGGGGTCCTCGCCGTCCTCTGCGCCTGCCCCGGCGCTCCGCTCCGCCCCGCCCCGAGCCGGGCTGCCAGCGGGGTATGGCGGCGGCCTTCGCCTGAGGAACCGGGCCGCAGGGAGGAGGGGGGAGAGGGGGCATTGCCGCCCGCCCTCGCCGCGCCGCCATGGAGGAGGACCCGGAGCTGGAGAGGTGAGGGGCGGGTGGGGGCGGCTGAGCGGCCCCGGGGAGCTCCCGGCCTCGGTGGGGGCCTCTCCGCCGAACAGGGCCCGGTGTCGCCTCCCGCCCGGTAAGGCCCGGGCAGCGCTGGTGTGGGGCCGCCCGGGGCCTGCGGAGCCGGGGGGCGGGCTGCGGGGCCCCGAGAGGGCGGCCGGGGCCCAGCGCTGCGCGTCGGTGCGCTCCGGAGGTGGCCGCGGCCGTGGCCTTGGGACGGCACACCCCCTCCCCCGGCCGCGGTGGGGTCTCGGGGCCCTCCTCTCCACCGCGGGACCCGGCCCGGTCTCCGCCGCAGCCCCCCCCCCCCCCCCCTCCGGCGGCGGTGAGTGTGGCCCCGCGGGGTGCGCAGGCCGGAGCTGGGGTGCGCCGCGGCCTCGGGACAAAACTTTGGAGCCCTCGCTAGGGGAGTTGCGATAGAAAACTAAGAAATTCTGCCTACGTGATAGGAAAATCTATTATTTTAAAAAAAAAAAAAAAAAAACAACAAAAAAACCCCACCAACCTAAAAACTCCCAAAAAAAGCCCCAACTATTCTTGTGATGCGTGCTGGTACCATTTAGAAACACGATGGGAAAGCGTCAGTTATAATTGGATCATCAGGTGTACTTGGTAAAATTAAAAAAAGAAAATAAAATTAAACTTCATCTTCTTAACAAATCTGAATTTTCAGTGTTGGAGAGGTGACAATTGACTAATTGTTAAAATTGCCCTGTTTCTTGTATGGAGTGCACCAAGTGCTCGGCAGCTGTTTTGCCAAAAAATAAACTTGCTTTCTGCTTCCGTGTTTTGCTGGGATGAGAAGATCCATCTCACTGCATGTGCTGAGTTGCAGCGTTCCCAAGCAAACATTGGGGAGGAAAATGCAGATTTCTGTATGCGGATACTCTGTCATAGCAGGCCTCTCTTACTTTAACTTTAGAAATAGACTTTAGGTGTTTACATCACAGATTTTGAGAGTAATAATCCTATTTGTAGTTATTGGATTATTATTTTTTTTGCAAGCTTGTGTGTGAGAAGCTGCACTTTTCTTATGACTTTTTAAAAAAAACTATTCCAGTGAAGTGATGACCAGAGGCTTTCTGAACTGTTCTCCTTGTGCTTCTCTCCCTTAACTGTGTCTGAGAGTAGTTACAGAAAATAACTTGTTTCTGCTTATATGTGGCAAGTATTTCAAATGGGACAAAGGCAGTAGCGCTGGGGTGGTGGAAGGGCTAGAGAGCGTAATGCTTTCTAAGAGGCCTTTAATGCTTGGTAAGCTACTTCTGCTCTCGGATCATCAGTTTAATAATTAAAGCTTCTTTCTATATATGCATGAACGTTATTTTTACTGGTGCCGTTCCAAACTTAAACCTTTTTCATTCATAGCGAGCTGAAACCATCTCACTGATCTGCCGTGCTGCCCGTCTTCCAGCTGCTGTTGCAGTGCTGGGGACTTGGGGTCCTCCGGGCAGTTCAGGGCAGAGCCGCTCGCTCACCAGCTATAGCTGGCTGCTCCACGAGCTCCTCCTGATGCTTTCCTTCTCAGGAACCAGATTTGAAGTTTTATCCTGCCTCATAGCTTCAATCTGAGTTGGGATTTGCTATTCCTTTTGCGTGGCGGAATGGTAAACGATGAGGGTGAAGCTCAGTATTGCCTACCAAGTGGTACGTAGTAGGGTTTAACTCTCCGGTGTCTTCAATCCATGCTACTGTTCACCTCCGTGTGTGTTCAATCGGCTCTGAACACATCATAAGTACAATATAGCGTGCCTGGTGATTATCACTTTCTGTCCTGGATCCACCTGTCATTAGTTACCCTCATATCCTCAGTTTTCATAACAGCACGCTTTGCTAGTAGCACCCTGAATTCAGATCATGCTATACGCATTTGGATGTTATAATTCAGTATTTCTTACTCTAAATATGCTTCCCTGTACAGTCGGCAAGAATCTAATACAGACCTTTCTTTATCCTTTGGTTTACAGACATTACTCCTTAGTTTCATACTCAATGACCTGTTGATTGTACTCTCCTGTGAGTAGTGCAGTGATGGTAGTTAGGGTTTATAATTTTTAGGCTTATTATAATATGGCTTTAGCATACAAATAATGGCATTTCTGTTCCGTAGCCACAGTGTTAACTATTTTAAGTAGATCTTTAGTGTTTAAAAATGGGTTTATTTAGAATATTTTCAGTAGTTTGTCTCTGAATTCAGGCTTGTCTTGCAATGCACAAGTCTTAAATAACAGCTTAAGGTCTTTGTATGTGTGGGCTTTATTTAATTTATCATGGGGGAAAAAAAAGTGTAACTATTTTTGTGTACGTTTTTTCAGGTCTGACGGGAATTTTGTGTCCCAGCATCTCAAACAATGATCTGTTAAGACTAGTCAGTTGTATTTTTTTTTGTTATTATCTAAGGAGAGGTCTCTTCATCTTGCTTGTTCTATTTCATCCTTACTGCCACATTTTCCTGCTGTTATTTTTCAGTTTTACTGCGTCTGACTCTCGCTTGACCTTGCGTTTGATGTTTTCCTCACTTTAATAGATAGTGATAGTTGCTACTGAAGCTGAATACTAACTCGCAAGTTACTGTGTGACTGTTGTGTACTCTGGATTTTAAAACTCTAAAAGCTGTAAATACCACAGGTGTGTAAAATTGCTGCATTCTACTGAATTATTTCCTCTGCTCCATCTCGGCTGATAACCTCTGTTGGAAGTTAAGAGCTGACGTTTTTTCCTCTGAACTTGCTGGTATGTCAGTGAAGACTCGGAGTCTGGAGATACAGTGTAATTCTAAGAAAATTCTAGGCTAAATTCTGTTAATACATAATTAACAATATTGTGGAGATACGACCCAAGAGTGAGCAGAAAGAAAAGGTTACACATCAGCTACTAGGAACTGTTTAGTTTGTTTCCCCTGCAAGCATGCGTACTTCCTTTTCCTACTTAATTTCAACTAAATATCATTCGGGATGTTACAGAGGTCACCATTTTCATCCCCATGCAAGAAAACCTTTTTGCCTCATCCCCTTCCTAAATTGTTTTCATGGTGGTTCTGTGTGTTTGAAGCACAGAAAATACATAGTTTCTCTGAGAATATAAAGGAAGTGGCATTGTTATACTGTGTGTCCAAATTCTTTCGTAATCCCTTCTGTCTTTCAACAGCTATAAATATTTCACAACCTTGGATACTATACCTTATTAGAAGTGTCTACCAAGCTTGTTTGGAGCATTGTTTACTTGGAATTAAATGTTTCCTAAGGAGATGCTGCTCTGAATCACAAGGAATGCTCTAATTGTGTAACAAGAGGCCTGTAGTTAAGTTGAGAATCGATAGTTTAATGTTTGTGCTGCGCAGGTATCCCAATCACATTTCTTAACAAGTAAGCTTTGTGCCTTGGAGAAATTAATTGATAGTTCTTACTGTTGTTTTTAACAGTTAAAATCAATGCATCAGGATTCAGTATGCCGTTCTTTCCCATATTCATGGCAAAAAAAAGGGGTTTGCAATCTAAAATTGGTGTTTGAAGTGGAGTGATGTGTTCACTACTCAAGCTGGTGAGAATATTGGCACAGAAATGTGCCGCAAATAGCACTTGTGGGACTGACAAGTAGCATGTTTAAATAAGTACAAAACCTGATTGACAAAGAATGAGAGCATTCACATGCCTGATGTGGAGTGTCTTTGCCTTTGAACAAGCGTTGGAAAGTTTGTGGCATATTTGTGCCTTTTTTTCATTCTTCCTCTTTACGTTGTGGCCCAGGCTTTATGCCTTTTCATCATTTTTCTTAGTAAGTGTGAGCAGATAGGACAGACCAGCTCACAGGAGTTAATTATATGTAACGCTGGCCTTCGTTACCATTCCTTTATTGTAGAAGGCAGTACCTTTAGTCCTTTACTTGACCGAAGGTCTTGATATAAATTATTCAGATGTCATCAGAATACCAACATCCACTTCTATTTCTAGTCCCATGCATGGTAAAAATAAGTTCTACAGTCAGCATAAAACTACTTTGAGAAAATGGATTTAAAAAACTGCTAATTTTCTTCCAAGGCTCGCAGCTTGCTATCAGGACCTAGAGTGCCTCAGGAGGTAGGTTTGAGCATGATTTTGGGGATCACGGTAGCCGAGCAACCTGGCCTTTGAGCTTGAATAGTAGTGGTGTAGACTGCAAGCAGTTATTAATGCTGTGAAGGTATCATAGAATGGTTTAGGTTGGAAGGGACCTTGACGATCATCGAGTTCCAACCCCCCTGCCATGGGCAGGGACACCTGCCACTAGACCAGGTTGCTCAAAGCCCCTTCAGCCTGGCCTTGAATGCCTCCAGGGATGGGGCTTCAACAACTTCTCTGTGCAACCTGTTCCAGTGTCTCACCACCCTCAAAGTGAAAAACTTCTTCCTAATATCTAACCTAAATCTACCTTCTTCCAGTTTGAATCTGTTACTCCTCATCCTATCACTCCATGCCCTTGTAAAAAGTCCCTCCCCAGCTCCCCTGCAGGCCCCCATTAGGTACTGGAAGGCCACAATAAGGTCTCCCTGGAGCCTTCTCTTCTCCAGGCTGAACAGCCCCAGCTCTCTGTCTGTCCTCACAGGAGAGGTGCTCCATCCCTCTGATCATCTTTGTGGTCCTCCTCTGGACTCGCTCCAGCAGGTCCATGTCTTTCGTCCATGTCTTTCCTATGTTGGGGGCTCCAGAGCTCTGGACACAGTACTCCAGCTGGGGTCTCACCAGAGCAGAGTAGAGGGGAAGTCTGATAAAGATGTCACTTCTCTGAGTCTGGGAGATGTTGAATAGGAATGCTGCCCTCCTGCTCCAGATCTGTGCACTGCTTTAGCTGATTGCGTGCTGTGAAGCAATTCCAGTAGATATATTTTCATTAGAGTTCTCATCGGGATCTTTAATGAGATGATGGCGTGGGTGGAGATGGCAGAGTTTGTTAGGTTGTGTGCCAAAACTCCTGGGCACACCCACAGAGGACTAAAGAGAGACCATAGTGGATGGGGGAGCCCAAATAGTGCCTAGTCCTGGCTTCTTCCAGGCCCATCGAAGGAGTCACCAGCCCATCAGAGGTCCATCTTCATGAGCCCAGAGGAGCACAGGGACACAGTGGTGGGTGGGAACTCACAATAAGGACTTGGAGGAATGAACATCTTCTCTGGGCACCTCCCAGGGCTGGTCCCAGGAGGCGGCCTTGGCCTCCAGCTGTGACGCCCATCAAGATGAGTCAGTGCTGGAGCATCTTTAGGACTTAAGGGTGTTGCCGCCTGGGGGCGTGGGACGCATTATGGGATGCAGGAGAAGAGCATTTTGAGATTGCATAAGACTTATTATGGGATGTGTAGGGGAGGAACCAAAGGCAGGGAAAGGCATGGGTTCAGGTGATTTGGGGAGAGGTAAGGGTGGGAAAATAGAGGAATAAGGGGGTAAAAAGGTCTGGTTGTGTGTGAGCAGGCTGCTGGTTGGTACACTTCTCTGGCTGTGCTCTGTGCCTGAATCGGTGCGGTCTGTCCCATCTTTCTGTTACAATTCCTTTCTAACTCTTTCTTGGGTGAGGGACTCTATTTGAGGGTGTACATCTCAGTGCTAGCAACTGGAGTCAAACTATGGGTCAGAGGGACCGTGTGTCCATGCTGCCAGCAACTGGAACAAGTGCAGGTCTGGATGGCAGCAGTTGGGCTGAGACCCTGGGCTGGAGAGCTGGGTGCCAGCAACTGGGGACACTTTATGGAGTGAGTAAAACCAAATGTGAGCCCCTGGAGTGGCACTGGGGACCTATTTGTCTGTGCTGCAGTACTGGAGCAAGTGTGGGTGTGTGATGAGCGTGTGGCTGCTAGTGAAGATCAAGCTGGATCAGCTTATTCACAATAAGGTGGAAGCATGTATCTCTAAGACCAAGACCACAGGAGGAGCTAGCTGTCGGAGGCAGTGGGGAATCCTGGCCAGCTGCTGGAGAGACTGTAGGGTCAGGGGCTCCCCTGGGGAGATGTGTGTGTCTCTACGGCAGGACTGCAGTGGGGTTGGGTACTGGGGGACCAGGGAGTCCCAGCCAGTTGTGTGGGGTGGTCTGTACCAGCAACTGGAGCTGGGCTGAAGTCGTGGGGTCTCCTACACCCAGCCACAGAGAAGAGCAGGATGATGCTGTTGGTGTGAGCGCTCTGTGTTCTGTGGCCGGTGGTGTATACATGTGGTGTGTACATCTGCCTGCTGGGAGTAGATTTTCAGCCTTACTGCTGGTTGGACCTGGGCATGCAGCTGTAGCTGCCTGGCCTCTTGGCTGTCAGATCCAGCATGTTATGTCTTCTCCTAACAGAGTGGTCTATAATTACAAATGTTGGGTGGTCTGTGTGATGACACAGTGTTTTCCTTGCCTGTAACTGTATCAGACATACCTCTTTATTACCGATTATTCATTTTTCAGTCTATCTATTTGATCGTTCGGAAAAAATGATGAAGCTCTTTCCCCGAGTGATGACTAGAAAATATCTCTGATTTTGCCTGACTTTGGAGCCTTTAGCATTCTCCTCCTCCTTGTGCATGTGTATTTGTGATGCAAGTCATTAGGATTTATGCAACGGGAGCTTTGCCTGTAACCTTGGAATATAGAGGAAAAAGTCTAATCCGTCAGAAATGTAAACAGGACTTGGACCATACTCTTGAAGATAAAAACATCACTGCTTATACCATAATGTTACTGTAATTCTGCAGCTAAGTGTGATTGCTCAGAAAGGATTACCACAGCATGTTTTAAGTGGTGCTTGCTATAAAAGACACCAGAACGATGACGGTGTTCTTAAATGTGCCCCTGTCCCTAATTTTGGTGTTTGGGTGGTTCTCGTGTGAAAGTTGCCTGCTGCTGCTCTTGAAGTTGAAGCTGGCAGCCAGAGGACTGTTTGTATTGTAACCAAGCTGTAAAAATGAAGAGAGTGAGGAATGCGGAGTCCCAAGAGGCCTTTAAAAGCAAATGTAGAAACCTTGTTTGCACAGCTTTTAAGCTTTTGGCTTACTTGTGTAGAGGATATAAGTTCAGTGAGTGGAAATGCATGATTTCAAAGAGGATCTGAGCATTTTTTTGTTTGTCCAAGTCGAAAGGGCTTTGTAAAGGTGCAGTGAATAAGGGTGATGTTGAAAAACCAGTATTAGGGAACAGTGTTTGATAAGAAAGGAAGATGTCAACTTAGAAAGCTGCTAAGATGGATGCCAAGTCAGTCTGATCCTTGATATAACCAGAGCAAAAAAAAAAGTCTCAAATATTTAATGGCTTATAATTCCTACGTAAGTTAATAGGATTGGTGTCACCATATTAATTTATTGTTATGTTTCCCCTAAAACTGAATCGTAGCTCTTTAAAATATGTATGTGTGTGTATTTTGTTAGTGCTTTGTAGCTCAAATACTTTGGTTTATGATTCTAATTATAAAATAATGACAGATATAATGGCTTTTAATCTGCCTTCTAGTCAGATTTCTCAAAACAGAATCACTAAGTTTGGTAATTGTGGTAAGTTAAAGTCAGACGCTGTTATTTCCCTCTTTCCTCCCCTTCGTCTGACATTGCTGTTTGAAGGCTCAAGACAAGCTTTTATAAAGGCCGCGTGTTCCTGCTGTCATCACTATAAACTAGTTCAGGCTGCTCGGATAGCAAATTCTGGGTCTGGACAAAAAATAAATTTTGCTATAATTTCATGAAGACCTCTGTATGCAGCATCTCCCATGTTCCAGTGGCAGAGCCTGTGTTTTTTACCCCTTTTTTCGTTCTTGGCAGCAGCTGTCCCGTGTCCCCCACTGCTCCTGCCTGGGAAGGCAGCAGTAGCTGGCGAGGCTGCTGACACCGTGCTTGGCATCTGGGTGCAGGTAACTGGAACGGGTGACAGCTTACCTGGGCAGATGCTCCGTTTCCATGAATGCCCGTGCTATGACTGGATATGCAATGTGTCCTCTCAATTGGGTGTATGCTTAAAAAAGGATTCGTGGTACCCCAAGCCCAGCTGCTCCTGAGATTGCACTAATAACCTTACATGAGAGAGGGACTTCTGTGAGGAACCTTAAACCAGTGTGCCATTAATAGACTAGTGCATGGAGAAGCAGTACTACAATTTTTGGTGCATTTTTCTACTATTGTTTCTGTGGAAATTTTGGACGCTTTCCTTTGCAAAGCCCTCCAAATGCAAACTCTCAAAGGAAAAAGTTATGACCTGTGAGTATTTGCATGTCTGTCTGGCACAGACCTCAGCTTTTGCTGGATGGAATCGTTTCCCCTTGGAACAAAGGGATATATATATGTTGTCATGGTTTAGGCCAAATCGGCCACTGGGGACATAGGGGACCCCAGATGGGACCGACAGATGCTCCCCTCTACCTCTCTTTAAAGAGAGAGGCAGAGGAGGGAAAAAGAGACTTAGGAGTTTAGAAGAATCTAAACTACTTTAATGAAATAATAATAAAAATAAAAGGAAATAATGAAATATATACAAAACCATATCAAGCTCCCAGGATGACAATCACAACACCGGCTGGCACTGGGGATGTCCCAGGCTGGACTCGGTGTTGGACAGGAACTGCATTCCAGATCTGCATTCAGGATTGGGACCAAAGGCAGATGAACAGACAGAATCCTCCTCAGATGTCAGCCATTGAAGGAAGAGCCCGAGCTGTTTGATCCCTCAGCTTTTATACTGAGCATGAGGCAGATGGGATGGAATACCCCGTTGGTCAGTTTTGGGTCACCTGTCCTGTCCGCTCCTCCCCGCAGGTGGGACCCCTCTACGCTTTTCCACTTCCGACCCTCCAACGGGGCACATCCAGAGTTCGCTGCCCTTGGGTGTTACAGCAATAAGTATAGGCAAGAGCCTCTCTGCATACCATCCCTTGGTATCAACTATAGACATAGGTCTTACCACTCCAAGAGCGAACAGTGTCTGCACAATATGCTGTTAATTTCAGTAGTTAGAAAAGGCCCAGCTAAGAAGCAAAGTTACTGGACAAAATTGGTCCCGTTTTACCTGAAACTGGGACAATATGTATATAAATAAAAGTTAATTCAGGTTTATTTATATGTTGTTTGAGAACGGTGACCGATTCTGGAGGCTTGTTTAGGAGTCAGCTAAAGTATTGCTTGCTGGAAATTACTATGAAGTGAGGAAGTAGTTCCATGATAGCTGGTTGTAAGTATAAAATGTGAAAACTATATTTGAGCAGAACTGCAGAGCAACTGTAGAAAGAGTAGCCGCACCTTGGGGTACGTTACGCTTGTACTCATTTAGCACCAATTTGTTTTCTGTTGCCAGGGAAAACCAAAGTGTGCCCAAAACCGATACAGACAGAAGAAAAAGTGTGTCTGTGCTGATTAAAATGTCACCAGCCTGTCCTAATGAATGAACAAATCCATGAGCACAAATGTGAAGGGAGCCAGTAAAGGTTTATGTTAAGACCATAACAAACTAAAGAAGGTTTGATCTAGACTGACAGACCTAGGCTGCTGGGTAACTGCATAATATTTTCTCATGAGCTACTGAAGGAAATCCTGTACTGCTTATTTTCATTCCCTGCTATGCACATGCAGTATATATGCATTTAAAGCTAAGACCTCTTGTGTTTTCTATGTAGACTTTAATAAGCTAAGTTTTTTAGATGTTTAGAGCCCAGCATTAACTTGTTAGATGTTCACATGAACCTGCCATACAAATTTGCTCTGACTTGCTTCTGCTATTAGATGATGGCACTTGACTTCTCTAGTCTTGATTTTGGCTTGACAGCAAAATTGATACTTAGGCTTTTTTTAATCTGTGGCAAAGCAGCAAAATCCTGCTGTGCTGATAATACCATAACAACACGATGGGACATGGCTTCCTTGAAGTTTGTGTTGAACTCTGACAGTTACCTTTTTTGCACACTCAACACACACGCTTGTACTATCAAGATGATGATTGTGTTGCTCATGTAGTCCAACTGCCAGCAGCCGTTCTGGCACATCATAGCTGGGAGGGCTAAACAATAAAAACCCTCTTTTTTACCTCCTACCTTCAGTTCCTCAAGCCTTCAGTCTTACCCATGTCAGTGTTGTTAATGGTTAGCTTCGTATACTGGGTATTACAGCCAGGTTCATAGCTTTCCTTTTATGTCTTGCAGTTGGTTTTGGTTGACATATATAGTTACTTACAGTTAACTAACCAAATTGTTCGTTTGTGTGTTCAGTTTATATAATAAATGGCTCACATTATCTGTTCATTGGTTTTCCCATTAACTTCGACCATGTACTGTAGAACAGTTACTTAAGTGTTATTTGAGATTGAAAATAATTTGTAAAGAGAATGGAAAGACTGACATTACAGGAGTTGCCTATAATTTGCATAATTTACACTCTGTGACTTTATATGTGAGCACAGTTACTTAATTGCTTTAGTGTTAATCTGGCCAGTTTGCTCTAGAAGATGCTGCTAAGGTAAAGGTTATTAATTTTGGATGGTGGTGGATCACGGTCACAAAGATGAGCTCTTTTCTTCCACTGTTACACAAAGCCAGTGCAGTTTGACAGGTGGTAGTTGCAGTGATTTTACTGTCATCTGACTGCTTGCTATTTTACTGGTGGTGTTTAACTGTGCTCAAAATAGGTCTGCTGTGGTTGAAAGACTTTAGGAAGAACTGAAGTAAAGTGACAGCAGCAAAGAGCATTCCCAAGGTGAAGTGGTAGGGGCTGTGTTTTTCAGTGTAGTACACCAGTTTTGCATGCACACTTTATTTCTACTCTTCAGTTAATATTGCAATTGTGTTTGCAACAGCTTTAATTGCTTTTAATATGTCAAAAATGTTTCTTTTAATCTTGGTGCGTAGGAATCTGAATTATCTTAATAAGAAAGTCAAGGTGATTTTGATAGCTTCTCTATTGCTTAATTCGTTACAGTGAAGAAGCTCTCCACTTTATTTACAGAAGTGCATGTAGTTACAAGTTCTTGTGTTCTTCAAGCAGTAACTTTTTTTTTCTTTTCCTCATATCTAGGAAGGCTGTGGAAGAGTTACTTAAAGAGGCAAAACGTGGGAGAACCAGAGCTGAAACAATGGGAGCTATGGGTTGGTAAGTTGTGCCAAGAGAAAATAAATGCTATGACCGACGCCAAAATAAATTTTACATTTAATGCGTGACAGAAGTCTCCACGTTTTAGTTTGCTTCATGTGTAAATAATTTGTGTTCATCCAGGTATTAATTTGTCTGGGCAAAAAATTGAGTCAAGATAATAAAGAAGTTGAAGTAATTTCTCCCTGCGTGAAATTGCTTGACTGAATGTGTTGAAGTCAAAGCAATTAGAAAACTGGGAGTAACTTCTATAATAGTATTTCCTTACAATAGATAGAATTGCAAAGTTTGGATTGGAACCTCGTGAATCTTTAAAATACTGGGTAGCTTCAGTGTGCATGTACTTACATACTGGCCACATGTTACTGGGTTGGATTCTGTTTAAGTTAAAAGAATTCATAACCTGACAAAGAAACCTGAACTCTTAAAACAATAAAAGTAATAAATGATTCTCTAGTAGAGAATCCGTTTGTAAATTGCAGCTAAAAATTAACTCGAAGTATAATCCAATTTTGGAAGGAGGTATTTTTTAATACTAAAAAAAAAAACCTAAAGCCCAGGGGCTAATTTGTATAGCAAGTGGGAAAATAATTACAGTATTTAAATCTTAAGTGAAATGCAGTATTAATTCTTCAATGCAGTATTTCAGTTTTTACAGCTAGATTATCATGGAATGTAATGCATGTAATTGTAATTAGAGAAGTAATAACATGCTGAGAAGAGTCATTCGTCTTAAAATAATGTGTGTGACTGATAACAAGCTATCAGATCTAGGGATGTTCACGCAAGTAGTGCACCAGTTGACTGCGTTAAACTCATTTGTAGATAAGGTTTGGCTTCCTCCACCAACAGTAGTAAAAGATAAGCGTGCGTGGTTAATGAAGTTCTCGGCTGATTTCTTGGCTATGTTTGTTTTTAGTAGCTCTGAAGAGATTAAAATAGTGTCTTGCTGAAAACAGTTAATCCTTTGTATTCTCTAAACAAGTTTTGGGGGTTTTGTGCGTTTTATCCAGTATTTCTGCTAGGGATGCAGTTTATACCCTTTATGTTAAAATAGTTAAATTGGTTTAATCCCCTAGCTTGGTTACAGCTATACTGATACAGCGTGCTTTTACTCTGTCAGCCTTGCCAAATGGCCAGGTAAATCAGTGCAGATAATTAGCATCGTGAAGTGTTGCATGCATCCAGTTACCGTGAATTTGCAAGCTAATTGCAGGTGTGGAGACTAAAGACTTCAGCTGGGAGATGACCAAGTGTCCCTGTGCAACTTCAGTGCTGCTTGAGAGGTCTGGAATACCTGCCAGGAGCGTGTATGGTCTTCTACTCCTGGCTCCAGCTACTATTTATTCCTTGTCTGTAAAAGAGCAGTGGTCCTGTTTAGCTGGCTGTGATGATCAGCTCAGGGTAACACAGTCTGCTAAAGCCTGATGCCCAAGAGCTGCCAGAGAAGGGGATAGCCAAGGGTGACCTGTCCTTCAGAACAGCTGCAGGTTGCACTAGAGTGAAATAGTGTCTGGCTAGCTCAGGGTTGCGTTAAAGGTGTAGGAGGAGAGGATTGTCAAGAAGGCTTCAGGCAGAGGAAGTCTTTTGACATAGGGATCGGCTTGGTGATATTCTGAACTGAGACTGCTGAAGTAAGGATCCTTTCAACTGCAGAGGAACATGAGAATAGCTATGCTGGGTCAAACAAAGGATCCATCTCTGTGGTGCCCTGTCTCCGTCAGTGGCTGATACCCAGTGTCTAGGAAACAGAGGAAGAAAAGTACAAGAAAGTAGCAGTACTTCCTCAAGGTACTATCCCAGCTTCGGGCAGTCTGCAGCTCAGGATATCCTGCACTCAGAGATATTTTTTTTTTTTATATATATATATGATGCTTCTCTAGGGATTTTTCCCTCTCTGAATTTATCCTTGGAGAAACTGGTAGTAATCCCATTTATCACAAATCTGCTGCTGTAGAGTTCGGCATAGGCTAGCGTACAGCTGGTGTGTATGGCTGTAAGGAAGCTATAAAGCCCCTCCTAGGCAGACTCCCAGTAAGTCTTTGTCTAGTTGTGCAAGCGCAAGAGACAAAACAGCAGACAGAAGCTGCCACTGCTGTCTTCCCTTGAATATTTTTCATGCCCCATTGTGCTGTTTTGGTCCTTCTGAACTAGCCCAACAACTAGGTATTGCATATATACCTGGGAGATGAGAGAACCAGTAAGATATTTGGAAGGAAACTTTGCTATGCGCAGCTGAGTATCACACTCAAGCAAAATGGAGTAAATCCTGAAGGGCTTATTAGATCTACCTTGCAACTGTAAACTACTGAGAGGAAGATAACTGCTGCTCTGAGCTTTGTGGTGCCAAATGAAATGAGCAGAAAAGTTATTTCATGAAAATGTGTATTAGTAGACCAAATCCAGGAGAGCATAACTGTTAGAAGCGAAGAGACAAGGTCATCAACTTGTCTAAAAGCACAGTCTTAACAGGTAAAACACAAAACCTTCCTTCCTTGCCAAACTCAAAATGCTTACAGGTGTGTTTCATGAGGACTTCTGGGATTTCCTCAGCCCTTTGTCAGAGGAGTCCTGGAGAAGAGATGCACAAACCTTGGAGACATCTAGTGTAAGGCCGTCAATCCTGCATTGGCACTGGATAGTTGAAGCAACTCGGCCTATGAAGAAAAGATTTGTTCTGCCATCTGTCTTTGGGTAAGGAGAAGCAGAGGCTGCTACTGCTCACACTTTGCTGATTCCACTTGGATACTGGGAAATACATTTCTGGAGTCAGTGGCATTTGACAGGAGTTGGTTAAAGTGAGGTATGTGGGGAGGTGGCATTGCTGGGGAACTATGTTGTGCATACCATTACAAAGGAGTAGTGTCTCCTGGTGTGTGTTGATGGCAGCAAAACCTTAGCCAGCAAGCCTCTGAACACGGTTTGGGGATTGCTTTGCCACTGCACCATTACTATCCAGGG
Source organism: Pluvialis apricaria (assembly GCA_017639485.1). Lineage (NCBI taxonomy): Eukaryota > Metazoa > Chordata > Aves > Charadriiformes > Charadriidae > Pluvialis > Pluvialis apricaria. The sequence goes on from CM030007.1 coordinate 23,716,329, forward strand.
TGATTAGTTCTCCATAGCTCAAGTGCACTGCTTGAAGAAGCTCCCCAAGCGCTCCTATCTAACTTCTTGCTGTCTCCTCGTGTGAGATGGATAGTCAGCAGCTGTTGGAGCCTAAGTTGCAAGCATCCAAGCCAGCATAGCTGACAGGTACAGAAAAAAATGTACCAAGCAGTCGTCCTTTAGCCCACAGTCTCTGATACAAAGACTCAGGCTTGAAATATGGGACGGTGTTGTTAGTATTTCGTCCACTTTGGAAATGTTTTGCCAGTGTTATGTTGCCTTGGAAGTTTGCTATGGATGACACAGGTAGGTGCTGCAACCTGTAGGGGTTACATGCCAATAGAAGAAAGGCTTGTCCCAAATAGGGAGGTTGGTGGTGATACCAGGCCAGAGACTCTCTGAACGTGGAGCAACTGTCAGTATTGCGAATGGGCTGCATGAGCTCTTGGTTGGTAAAGAGTGTAAGCTCATTGGCCTTAGTGCTCTCAGGACTGCTTAGGTTGGCAGTGTCTAGGTCCATGGCAAATTAATCCAAGAAATACTGAATATTCATATTTACATATGTACATATTTACATATACACTCTTGAGTATTGACTCGTTCCTTGGATGTCCTCAAAATTCATGCTGTCAACACTGCAGCATTTCTAGTTCCTGCAATGCTCCTTTTGTATGTATTCTCTGGCCATAGTGATTCTTGTTGGGGGTCTTCTACATCCTTACGACACCACATGATGTAGATCCTGCTGATGATGTGTCTGGTTCAAGCTTTAGTGGGGCTAATCACAAGCAAGAAAATGTGTGAGAAGGGTAATGGAGGATCCTCTTCTGAAGGTGTCTTAATCCTGGAAACATTGAGCAAAAGAGAGCAGAATCTGTGGCTAAACCTCAGTGATGCTGCTGTGATGCTGGAACTTCTGAGATGAGAAAAGGCATCAGAGCAGCTGTTGGAAGGTTAACACGTGAAGGACCAGCTGGATCCAGGATGGGAAGTTGTGGACAAATAATGTAAGAACATTTGAAACTATTAGATAAATGTATCCTTCATCCATCAGATGGAATAAAGCTATAAGGTATTGGGATTTCCATTGTGTGTCTAGGTAAAGTCAAGCTCAGCTTTCCTTTAGTAGTTTTGTCGGTCCTATGTACATAATTCATAAGCTTCTTATAGCAGTGGAGGTAGGCCCTATTTTAAGGGGTTGTTCTGCTTTAGCTGAGGCAGTTAAAATGCCACAAAAGGTACTGTGTGGACAAGTTCTGGAGGCTATTCTTTTTTTTTTTCCAGGGTATAGGTCTGGTCTTCAAAGGTGCTGGTAGCAAGTGAGCTAAGGCTGAACTGAATGTAATCTTCTCGGCTTACTGTAGAAGCTTATCTATAGTAAGATACGGAAAACAAGATATTTTGGGATGGTTTGTTCAGCTCTGTGTTGTAAGAGCAGACGAAATTGCAAAAAGCAGATAAATGTTGAAAGCAATTTTTAGCCCTATTGTAAAGCAATCCTAAAATTGCTTTCATTCCTATATATAGCCTTCTATTCAATATCAAATCTGTTAGTCAGAAGTACTGCAGAATACAAAATAATGAAGATGAGGCTGAAGACTTTAAGAGCACTGGAACTGCAAAATGCTGTATTGCATCTTGTCTTAGAATGGGAGTTGCATGACTGTGCAGAAACACTGCAATGTGATTCCGCTACATCTCTTTCATTTGAATGTGACGAGGAGGAGAATCGGGGTACAGACAGAGGTTGCAAAGGAAATCTGTTAAAATCTTGTGATCAGAGCACAGGTTCCCATCCAAAGTCCTGCCAGCTGTATCAGCTGCCAACACCGTACATAAAAGCTTGCCATGTCATCCCAGGCATCCTCTTTTGTGAGATCTCCTGTGAAAGGCTAACAGCCTGGATTAGTTGATTTGGCAAAACAACCTCTAGCTGCTTTTTTTTTTTTGGCCTTCGGTCACTCTTCTGTCGAGTACCGTATTTTCCGTGGCAGTTTGGAAGTGATAGGAATGTACTTGTAAGTTCATGCGTAATGAACTCTGTTTCCTGGAAGGATCCGATGTACGCTGCATGCGGAGGCTGACTGTGCCAAGCCTGTTTGATGCGTCCGGTTACTCAGAGGAGAAAAGGCTGTGGTGCGTGGCACTGTACACTTGTGTCTTAAATGGTGTCAGCGTGTTTTACTGTTAAGAACTTGTACGGTGCACTTCTGTGCTGAACTGCTCTGCTGCGTGATGGCAGGTATGGGCTGGAAATTCTGTGTTATTGCACAGATGTTGGCTTAAAATGTCAAAAGTAGAGTTAAGATTTGACCTATGTTCACAATAACGGATTTAATCTTTTTTTTTTTCTTGCTCAAAATGCAATGTTGACACTTTGTCATTGCATAGAAGAGAGATTTTGGGGCATGCAGGACTTATCTGTGGAGGCCGATAAGGTTCTTTGGGTAAAAATAGCTTGGTTTAGCTTAGTGGAGCATGCAAAGCAAGAAGTGAGCCCCTACGTTGAGCAAATACATTGCTACAGAACTGGAGTCCATTTTGTAGAGAAGACTGCTCCAGAATTGCGGGTTGTGTGCTTGCTTTTGTCACGCCTGCAGTCCTGCTTCAGGCACACTTCCGTTTGGAACTTTAATGTTCTTTTAACATATTTTTTAATTTTTTTTTTTTGTGGCACTGTTAACTAGTCAGCAGTGTTGCATTCCCCCTTGCATAGTCTGAGCTCCCCTCCCAGCCCTTCAGAACCTCCTTGAGGGCAAAGCTGTCATTGAATTGAGCGTTGCAGGATCAGACCTGGGGCTTGGAGCAACCTGGTCTGGTGGCAGGTGTCCCTGCCCATGGCAGGGGTGTTGGAACTATAAATGATCTTTAAGGTCCCTTCCAACCTAAACCATTCTATGAGACCTATAGCAAGCCAAAGGGTTGTCTTCGGAGAGGTCAGCTGTAGAAGTATTGTACAATCTTCTCACCATTAGAAATGCTGTCAAAGATATCAGTGGATTAATACAGTTCACTTTTCACAGTTTCATATATACCATGGATATATATAAATATTACGGGCTTGTGTGTGTGCATGTTGTAATGTAGCACGTGCCATACCTCTCGTTTCCTTTAAGACTTAAAGGTAGAATTTGTTGTGAAGTCTGAGATCAATAAAGCTAAGGACTGACGTTTCTCTTCAGGGCCATGACTTACTGCTGCTTCGTGAAAGCCTGGTGGCTCGCTTTTATCACTATATGATGGTGAACTAATGGCATCTCTTAGCTAACACTGAAGCCCTGCATTTCTCATCTGTTTTCATTCTTAGTATAGCTCAGGCAGCACTCATAGTGCCAAAAAGAAATAAATACTTCAGCAAGGTGAATTTATTTAGGGCAGATTGTCTCATTCTGGTGCTATATATATATATTGGTGCTTAATCAATGCATTAGCTCTTAAGAAAAAGCAAGAGGAAGCAGAAAACACATAGTTTTTGCCTGGGTGCAGCCTAGAGGAAGCTGCCCTCCTTGGTAGGAAATGTTGAGGTACAATGGTTTAATGCTGGCATAAGATGTACAGAGGACTTAAATGTTGGCTGTTTTGTGTTATGTTTTGAGTGCAACCTGTGCCATGATGAACATCATAGCTGATGTAGCTTGAAGTAGACGCCCTATTCTGCTGACATATATTACCCTTGTATTTTTACTCAATAATAAAGTTAATGGACAAATACTGTTTCCCTAATTTACAAAACAGCTATACTAGATACAGATCTAGACCTTTTTTATTTTTTTTAACCAGTATTTGAGTAAAACAGTGTAGATTTATATGTAGAAAGTTTAGAAAACTCTAAAACTAGCTGTGCTATAGAAATGTGTCGAGAAATACCTAGTGGAAATAAACAGTGTGGCTGTTTAATTCTAAAATGACTCTTAGAAGTTCTTTGAGAATTTAGGACAAGAACAGTTATCAGTAATGTTTAGTAGGCAGACCTGAAGCAAACACCATGCTTCACATACCATGTCCAGTTAGAAGTCGTGAAGTATGCTAAGTAATCCGACATGATCTTCGATACAATTTTCGTGTTATTCTGACACCTCTGATTATTCAGAGGTGTCAAAGGTTTTTAAATGGTCAGGGTATAGTTTCTACCCTTACACAAAATAGTCAAATAGAATAGGTGATCGTAACATTGTGGTGTTGGGATTCTTTGACTCCATAGATGATTCAGTAAGTGGCACTGTGATCTCCAACAGCTCAGCTTTTTCAGAGAAATCCCGTAACTTCTCCATTAGCATGCAGACGCAAAAATGTTGTCAAGATAAACTACAGGAATATATTGAAACTTGTTTTTTTCTCATTCCATTCTTTAAGAGATGGTAAGTTGGGAGTAAGTAATGTACAACTAATACCAACAAGATAAATAAAATACAGAGTACTGGTTTACTAAAACTAGCTGATAAATTATGTGCAAAGGTGTTAAGCTTCAAGAGGAGAAAGTCAGAAGCAATGGAAAAAAGTTGGATAAGTATCCTTTCTGTTTAAGAAAAAGAAATAAAATACTTTGCTTGGTTACCAAATATAAATTAAAATCAGTGTGCCTCATCTGTTTTATACTACAGCTGTTTGGGTTCATGCAAGCGTATCCTTTACTTTCTGAATATCTCAGTTCATTGAATAACGCTGACTTTAGTAGCTTGTGATCTTGTAAACCATTCCAATTTGACTTAGAATATGTTATTAAATATTTGATTCCTGAATACCTAAGTTAAGCACTGTCAACCTTAAAATATATTGTCATCCTCTGCTTCCCCCTGCACACACTACCGGGTGAAAATCACGTGGATTTTCACTGTATTGACTGTATTGAAGTAAAATAATTTTCATCCTATAAAGAGTAAGATAAAAGGAGAATCGAGACAACCTTGAGCATATCTTTCTGTACTGAGAGTTTACACTAGGTGGCATGCAAGGAAAGCCAAAAGCACAAACCTGTCTTAAAATTATTGAAGTTAAAATCTCAGACTTGTTTCAGGATGTTTTTATCTTGTCTTTTGATCACTTTTCAATGTCTTTACAGGTTGAAATGTCCCCTTGCTGGCACAAATAAAAGATTTCTTATTAATACCATCAAAAACACGTTACCGTCTCAAAAAGAGCAAGACCAAGAACGTGAGCAAAAGGAAGACAGTAAGGAGCCTGAGCCAAACAAAAGCAGGAAAGAAGAAAAACCAAAGAAACGCAGAATTCACCCATATACGCCCAGCTTTCAGTCCAGAAGGAGAGTCAGCTACTCTCCTCCGAGGCACCGAAACAGGAACCAGCACACAAAGGATAAGCATGAAAAGCGATCAAGCAAACGATGAGGGGAGGGGAGTGACGAATGTGTGGTGTTAGAAGCCAGGAATGTCATTAAGTGTGGGACTGCAGGGATGTCTCAGTTTTTCAGGAAAAGATGCTGTTCAAAATTGAATTTTGAACCGAGTTGCTTGTGTGAGAAGTAACCTTGAGGTAGCTTTGGAAAACTTTTCTTTGGGACCTTTAAGAGAAAAGTAAAGTGCAGCATAAATCTGTCAGTCGCTTTAGAACCGACATTCCTTTCCCTTTGCTCCATACCTCTCTCCCCTTCTGACTAAGCTTAGGGTCTTGGTGACAGAGCGTGATACGTGTGTCACTGTCCGATACAACTCGTTTAGTCATGTCACTCTTTTGGAAATAAATTAAATTAAGCAGAAATTTATTTATTGTGTAAAGTTGGCAGAACTTCTTTGCTGCTAACCAATAAAGAAGTTTTGAGTGTTTGGGTTAGTTTAGTTTTACAGAACCTAGAAGAAAAGGCTGGTCATTGCCTGACCAAGCACATGCATTTTGTATAGAATATAAGAGTTTGCTTTCTTTAGTATAAGAAGAACAAATTTAAAATGGGCAGCGCTGGTTTTGCTTTCCAGGAGGAACTACCCGGAGATACTGATTTTGCTTGTTATTGTATATTCACAAACCTGTCATAGATAATAATAAACATTACCCCTAAAAAGCCATAACTGCAATAATTGTCTCTGTTTAGACTTCCCTCTGTAAGGAAGTAGTTTGAACAGTCTGTTGTCATGGTGCTTTCAAAACAAACCTTGAAGACAAAATTATCATGTTCTCTGTCCACTGCTAGAAAGTTTCCAAGTGAATGTGTAATACTAGAAATGCAGAGCTGATACTTAAAAACAGTCAAGCGCTCACTTTCCAAACCTGTGTGGCAGTTCTGTAGTGGTACAGTTCTTAAACTTGTGACTTGGAGCACATACGATACACATCGGCATATTCTACGTCTCAGTTCTGTGTTACAATAACAAGCTTGTGTGAAATATTTTGTATTTCAGTATTCACAGAAATAATTGTTTTGAACATAGGTTTCCGTTTTTAAGTGTGTTGACAATAAAATCGAAAATGTTCATTAAAAGCGCTTTGTGGAATTAATACTTTTAATGGGTTTCTTAACTGACACGGGCCTCCCTAAGGGGAAGGAGGACCAGCACTTTGTGGTCCTTCAGTGTTGTGTCAGGGCAAGAGTGCCACCTATAGGTTTATCTATAGCTCGCCTTGCTATACTTTCCTGTCTCTAGTGGAAAGATCATGTTAGCTCGGAGATGGGGAGAGCAAAGTGGAGATTTGCTGTGGCTGAATTTTGATGCATGAGCTGGGAGTTACTCTTCTGAGTAATGGGAAGGTAGCTGAGCAGGTGTTGAGCGCGCTGGTGGCTGCCAGGGTCTGCATATCCAACAGAGTGGGATACTTTTACATTTCCACTGAGGAGTTGTGGATAGTTTCTCTCTTTCCCTGCAGGGACCATAGCACTAGAACAGAAGTCGCAGCCTTTCAAATCATTGGAAATTTTCTAACTGGGCTCAATGAAAAAGTAGGATCTTTGGTGAATGTAGGACTATCTTTGGTTGAAATAAACAGATGTTGCTTGCATTCCTTATTTTGCTGGACACTGGTGGTGTTCTCCTCGATAATCCTTTTTGGAAAGACAGCACCTACGCTACCGGCTGGGCTACAGGGGCAGTGCTGGATGGATGTGGCTTTGCAGCAGAGAGTTCCCCTCACCACTGATCAGGGTTAGGGCTGGAGATGTTCCACAGGACAAATCCCTGTAAATTCTTGCTGGGCTGGCTGGCGGTGATACTGTGGTGTCCTGAGAACTTTCCACACTCAGGCCTTCAAACACCCCTTTACGATAAGTGCTGCTATTGATTCTACATTAATTTAAGCCAGGCTTTCAGGTGGAGAAGGTGATTAGAGTATGCTTTCAAAATGAGTGGATTGTTGATAGCGCTTCCATACTAGAAATGCTCAACTTGAGGATCTGACATGACCTAAACCAGATAGCTGGAGAAAGCCTGTCTTCGTCAGCAGTGGTAGGTTAAGATCTAATTCCACTTTTTTCTGACTTAGAGAATGTATGTTAATTACTAATTTTTCCTTGGTTGATTCCATATTTTTGTGCTGTTTCGTAAGTGCACATAATAAAAACGGAAAACTGCTGCTCATTAACTGTTCTTAAGGCAAATCTTCACCTGCTGATCACTTTTTTAATAAAAAATTGAGTGCAAAATGTCAGATTTGTATTGTGTCTGCAGTTGCTCATATTGTGCAGCACCAGCATCACGTTTAGAAGGTATCTTAAAGGTGGGATTTAAACCCTGAAACTTAAAGCTGAACATGACTTTTCAAAGTGTGTTAACTGGTGTAACTCAGAACAGTTGTTACTCATAAAAGTGCCTTGTCCTTGAAATAAATCAATAGATAAATAAAGAAACAGTGTGATCTTGGTCTTAGCTTCCTATAGTAGTGTGTTGGCAGCGTAGTTACTCACACGGGACGGGAATGCACCTTACGTTAATGTTGCTGCAATGATACTTCAGAGGTGTTTCTTGTTTAACTGTGAACTACTGATGTCTTTGTTTAGTTTAAGTGCGCGTTGTGTGGGTAACAGAGGTTATTCAGGTGAGAGTGTTCTCTTGCTGTAGCCACAAGAACTTGTTAATTAGACTTTATTATTACATTGGATAGAAATCCTCAAAATGTTCATTTTCATCAACCCGATACTGAACGTAGATCACAAAACAATGTGGAAGAGGAGGAGGAAACATGTTATGATTGGGCTTTGTGAAATACTTGTATTAGTTTTGACTGCCAGGGATACGGTAACGTGCAGTTTTTACATTCATTGTACAGCCTCTTCTCTTTTGTAAATCCAGTTTGAATTATTTACAATGAATCGTGAACATCCAAGAAAAGCCCAACAGATTTGATGTATAACACGACTTCGGCAAAAGCAGACCCTGTTTTTCAGAGTGATCCAAGTTCACTTCACAGAAGCTTCTTGAGGTGCAGTTGTAAGAGCGTTCCTTAGTGATTATGAAATTTCTACAGAAAACTAGTTAACAAAGGAGATGTAAATGTTTGTAGATCAATGGAATAATGTAGCAGGAGGGGGTTGCTTTTCCTGCGCAAACAGAACTGGGTTTTGTGTTGTGGCTGCAAGTTGATCACTGAGAAGCACGTTTCCTCTCCTGCCCTATCGGAGCTCTCATTAATAATTATGTGTTTTCAGTTAATTAAACTGGAACAACACAAAAGTAGACTTGCTTGGCTAAGTAGCAAGAAAACATATTTGGATTGTGTTTGGAGAAGGATTTTATTCATTTTATCAGTAGAGTCACTGATCCACCAAATCTTTATTCATGTGAGTGATCTTTGCACTTGCAAATAATCCTGTTGTAGCTCACCCTCTATGAATGAAACTCTCGTCTGCATTAATATACGTTCTTTGTCTTAGTGGCTGTCAATAGGAAGTAGTCAAGAGTAAATGTTAGAGGGCATAGCTCCAATTAAAAAAAAAAAAAAGCCTTAAAAATTTTTGCAAATTATATATATTCACACCGTGATTTCCAGACAAAGTCTATCCATACGATAGTCTTAAGACAGAAAAAAACTCAAATACTTTTATGCCAAATATTTAGCAGCCTCTCAAATGAGCACTGTGGATGTACCTTCCTTATTTACATTGGTTCAGTATTACTTAGACTCTAAATTTACCAAATATGGTTTTAGTAACTCACAGGACATTACTCCCCCGCATTATAAAGTGCTTCTGGAGTGCTGCATCTATATTGAATCTCAAAATATTGAATCTCCATCTGTATGCAACAAAAATAAACTTTTGTTTGTAAGGGAAAGCAAGAGGAATATACTATTTCTACACCAAAATGCTGTTTATACAATATTCACCGCTACCCAAAATGGTGAGCCTTGCATTACGACTGGAGCATTGAGCCAAATACTTTAGGCTAAGGAATGGTGCAAGTTCTGTGAAGTTCCCCTGAGAGCATCCCATGGCTTTTATATTGTGATCGCGTAGGGCTAACTGCACAAGCTTTGTGTGGGAAGTGGGATGGTGCCCTGGCGAGGGGATGCAGCGACCTGTAATGTTGGTGTACATCTCTGCAGAAGAGTTCAGTTCCCCATCTACAGCTTCCTCGTAGGATCTTAGGCAGGTTTTCTCATTGCTCTGAATGTCTGTACCATAAAGAACAGTTTTTGCATGGTCATAAGCACTGTAGACTGTTTCTCACCCACCTTCTGTCCTCTTGGCTGCTCTGCCGATGTCCATCAGCTTCCCAGTGTGGCCGTGTTTGATAAGGTCCCACAGGCTTGTGCAGCCCCGTGGCCTCCAGATGCAGTAGGCACCACTGCCACAAGCCTTGACTGTGGATGTGGACAAGCCACGGCCACCGCGGCTTTGGCAGTGAGCAGGGCAGTATTCGGGCTTAGTCGTTCTCTCTAAATGGGGATTTGAGATGTAGGAATACCCAGCAGAGATACGTAGGGATGCTTTGAGAAAATCACATCACAGCCTCATGTCAAGAACCTCAGACACTCTGTATCGCCTGTGAAACACCATTACGGTCTGGAGTAGGGCATGACAAACAGGCTTGTGTTCTGCTGTTTCAGTGTCATCATGGGCTGGGGCACGGTCACAAAAACAGTGTTAGAAGGGTCTGACACTCCAGTCACAAAGGTAAAAATCAAAGCTTTGTCAGAAAGTGAAGGCAGTACCATCTTTAATGGTGTGGATGAGAAAAGGCTGTCCAGAGCACAGCAGAAAACTGATCTAATTGTATTCTAAGTCTGAAAGTACAACCCCGGAGAGCCCAGAGACTCTTGCTAGCGAGCAGAAGGGGAATCCTGCTGTTCTCTGCCACCCTCCCACTCGCATTGGTGGGAGCACACACATTCTCCCCCAGCCAGGCATGTCCCTGGTCCTCTGCTCACCATGAAACCCATGGCCCGCCCAGGCTGTCTCTGCTTTCCCGGGGCACACGGACGGGAATGGGGAAAGACTGCAGAAAGTGCTACAGGAGCAATATTACACGCAGCTCAACAGCAGTTGTGTAAACACAACCAAAGTCTGTGTTTGGGGAAACGTGGGTGGGCATTCTGCTTGAGAGTCTGTGTCTTCTGAATTCTCCAGCTTTTCCTGGAGAGGAACTGCCTGTGTCTTTTAAAACATCCCATGAGGGTTGAAAGTTTGGTCAACGCTAGTCATTCAAAATGTCTCAGAGAGCGAAAAATGCCAGCAAGCAGCAAATCCATCAGGAACAGCAACAACAAGACAGTTCCTGGTAATGAGCCATTGTTTAAGTTCAATAATAAGAATACGAAGGAAGAAGTATAACACATGAAGAAAAGCAAGGCGCTCTGTGAGCTATTCACAGAATCACAGAATGGTCAGGGTTGGAAGGGACCTCTGGAGATCACCCAGTCCAACCCCCCTGCCACAGCAGGGACACCTACAGCAGTTGCACAGGATGGCGTCCAGGCGGGTTTTGAATGTCTCCAGTGTGGGAGACTCCACAGCCTCTCTGGGCAGCCTGTGCCAGTGCTCTGCCACCCTCAAAGGAAAGAAGTCCCTCCTCATGTTAAGATGGAACTCTCTATGTTCAAGTTTGTGCCTGTTACCTCTTATCCTATCACTGGGCACCACTGAAAAAAGACTCTTATCTACATTCCTTTGTATTAATTCTGTATATTATATACAAATACAGTCTTCTCTCCCTACTGTATTAGCAGACATCAGAGTAGCAGCAAAAGCCAGAAGGAAGGTAAGCAAAATAGTTGGCGTTGTCAATCTGGATATCTAAACTCGGGCAACTCTGCCCACAGCAGAACCCTAAATTAAAACATTGTTCTTCAGCCTAATCCACTGTGTTGCCAAAGCAGCGGAGAGACGATGTTGCTGGGATTTCATGGCATTGCTACATCAGTTTCTAATGCTCTTCCACTAGTGCTGGGGGTTAATGCCTCTCTGAACCCCTCTGTGCAAAGAAGGCACTTGCAAAGTCCTTGGAGGATGGAATATGTTCTGTTCAGAGTTGAGTTTGACTCTGAGTGTTACCTTCTTCTTTCTCTCCTGGTCTCAATTTACTAAGCTGGGGGATGCCTGGAGGAGAGGCAGGTGGATTTTGCTGTGGTCTGACCCCGTGTCTGAGGACCCGGCAGGGTACTGTGTGGGGCATGGCTGCCACAAAGACCCCCTTCACGTCAAACACTGGAGACCGTTCTGGGTAAATAAATCTGTGGAAGAAAGTGTAGGCTCCTGGGAAAGCAGATGATACCGTGTCAATACGTAAATCCTCATCTGGCGTGAATCGGTGAAGTTGTGCTGCTGTCAGCAGAGCTGGGCTGGTTTGCAGCAGCTAAACACCTCACTCTGTCTCCACTGAGCCACTGACACGTAGGTTAAAGCAGGAGAGAAGCCAGAAGAGCAGCGTGGGATCACCAGCAACTCCTGCCTGTCCCATTTTTTCCTTGGGGCTCGTGATTTGGATACTGCTTCCCCCAGCCCTCATGACTGCCTGTCCAGCAGCAGAATTTCATAGAATCATAGAATGGTTTAGGTTGGGAGGGACCTTGACGATCATCGAGTTCCAACCCCCCTGCCATGGGCAGGGACACCTCCCACTAGACCAGGTTACTCAAAGCCCCATCCAGCCTGGCCTTGAACGCCTCCAGGGATGGGGCTTCAACAACTTCCCTGGGCAACCTGTTCCAGTGTCTCACCACCCTCACAGTGAGAAATTTCTTCCCAATATCTAATCTAAACCTACACTCTTCCAGTTGAAAACCGTTACCCCTCATCCTATCGCTACACTCACTGATAAAGAGTCCCTCCCCAGCTCTCCTGGAGGCCCCCATTAGGTACTGGAAGGCCGCAATAAGGTCTCCCTGGAGCCTTCTCTTCTCCAGGCTGAACAGCCCCAACTCTCTCAGCCTGTCTTCATAGGAGAGGTGCTCTGATCATCTTCATGGCCCTCCTCTGGACCCACTCCAACAAGTCCATGTCCTTATGTCAAGAGCTTCAGAGCTGGATGCAGTACTCCAGGTGGGGTCTTACAAGAGCGGAGTAGAGGGGCAGAATCACCTCCTTTGACCTGCTGGCCATGCTGCTTTTGATTTCACACCACTTCTTCTTGTGGATGGAGACCGTAAGGCTCAAGGCAGGTTCTCCCTGAACCAAAAGGGAGAGGGACTGCAAATGTATTTTCCTTCCTTATCACCAGGCTTGTATTTAGGGTGGTTGGTTACCTTCTTGAAAATTTTATATCTATAATGTGCTTTGCAAAAATATGCAAGGAATCACAGGCTTCCATGCTCACACCTGGCATGGTGTTAAGCCAGAGCAGGGTGAAGCAGCTCAGGCATGGTCCTGCTCTTGTGCGGGTTTTGGTCTGCCCTGAGCCCCTGCGTGCATCCTGCCTGTAAGAAGCACTACAGACCTGCAGGTAGACATACAGCTCCTTGCGACCTCTGCCTGGTGAAAGGATCAAATATCAGCCCTGCCACAGGAGAATCCTTTCCCGATAGTGGTTCTGGGTCTGCCGCACCAATGGGTCCCATTTGGACTTGGATCCCTGTGGGAATCTTCTTGCAACAAGGAAGGGACTGGAAGGCACAGCTCTACCTTTCCGTAGCAGGACCTGTTGCACCCTGCCAATAGGCTGTCTGCTGTCTGAGAAATGGGTTAAACTAGCAGTAAAAGTCCACAGGAATGAATTTACCTAAACCTCATTTTTCTTTGCCCGTTGAAAATAATTTCCCAGGCATCTCCGCCCTCGGGAGGGAGCAGAGAGCCCCCACCGAGCTCTCATTACTCGAGATTCACCTCCAGCCGCCGCTGCCAACTTTCTCTCCTTTTTTCTCCTTTCTAGGTTGAGATCTTTAATAATTTCGTGTCTCTTTCAGCCTAGGCTCCAGCCTGGGAAAAACAAACCTGCTAGCCTGGCGAAAGCCAAACACACACGGCCCAATTACCAGCTTCCCCACTGTTCCTTTGGGCTGGCTGGTATTCTCCCTGCTTTTGTGTCGCTGCCTGCTCCCTGCCTCCGAGCAGCTTCCTTTGACTCCGCTCCATGCAGCCGGGCAGAACGAGATCCAGCAGGTAAACTGAGGAAGACCTATTGTCCGGCCACCCCTCGCCTGTGGACCACTGCGGTTCATCTGCCAGCAGAGCTTCACGCGGGCGTACCTCTGTAAAGAGCTGCTTTGCTTTTTAATTAGGGGAAAGCGCGTAGTTTCTTTGCACTTAAAATGCTTGCGCACGGGGAAGGCAGGATTGATGTGTCTCGGTAATGGCAGACCACGTTGTGGTTTGGGTGCTGGGAAGGGGTCGCATCGTTTCGGCTCTGACTGTGTGGTTGTTGTCTGTCCGGCAGTCCGTGCCTTGGCTGGCGCTGGTCCTGGCAGCTTTGGGAAGAGCCAGGGAGGATGGATGGGACTGCCCCTGTGGCCATGTGCTCCTGTGGCTCTCCGGGAGGACCTGCCTGGCTGTCCTGTGGCAGGGACAGACTGGTGGCTGTTGTGACCTGTCAGCACAATCTGGGAGGTGGGAACTGGCAGGGATGAGCCACTCCCAGCCCCCGGGGTAGGTGCTCACCATGGCGGGTTCTCTGCTCGTGATGCCACCAAGGTTCCCCTCTGCAGCTGCAGGGGCATCCACCTCCCATTTTATAGGAGGACAAACTGTTCACCAAACATGCTGCACCAATTGGGGTCCCCAGAAGAGCTCCTGGGGGTGAGGAGGAGGACTGGCCAGTCGTACGTCCCTTTCTCAGGCAGCACCAGCTTGTCCTTCTGCCCCAGCTACCCCATCTTGCCATGACCCAAGCGCCCATGGAGCCCCAAGCTGTCCGGGTGATGAGGGCTCATGCTGAGGACCATCTCTCCACACTTACATCTGTGCGGTCCTCCAGCCCCAGGGCTGCCGGCTCATGTCTGTCTGTCTGCAGTCCTTTAAGCAGGGCAGCCCCAGGCAAGCTGCCCACACTGAGCCTGGACACCCTCTGGGGTGATGCTAGCTGGTGGGGCCAAAACCGTGCCAAGGGTGGCACCGACCGAAGACAGTGCTGAAGACCCAAGATTGGAGTTAGGTGGGTTTCTCCTGCTGACTCAACAGAGTAGCAAAAAGGTGCGAGGTGTGGATGTCCTGGTTTGGGGTAAAACAGGACCAATTTATGCTGGTACCTGTCCTTGAGAGCAGGATGCTTCGGGAGATGCAGTGGGTGCCCCCAGACGGAGTCCCTGGGCTGCGCAGCGGCTGCTCTTTGGGACAGCAACTAAAAATCGACTTTGGAGGGTGAGAACTGACGGGAAACAAAATATCTTCCCTGCCTTTCTTTAGCAGGGCTGCGTCTACGAATGCACTCACTGCGCTCAAAGGATTTACAGTTCGCGAAGGATTTGTGTGTGGGGAGGGAGCTGGCGAGGGGAGCACTGGGGAGAAGCTTAAAAGTGAATTGTTAGAACATATCTCCATCTCAGCGCTCAGTTTATAAAACAAATTCTTCAGGCAGGTGCTTGAATTCACAGTCTCTTTAGAGGGAATTTGTCAGCCCCAGGAATATACTGGTTAAGAAAAAAAACCCCACTATCGCCATCAGCTGCTAGGAGGGAAAAGCTAATCATCTAAACTTTACTGCGGGAGAGGTGCAGCTGTCAAAGCAATAAGGTAAATGAGTCTGAGGCTGAAATGGTTTTTGCAGCAGAACTCTGCTCCCTGCTAAATAGGGGAGATTGAACTATAGCACCATTCCACTATTCCCTGGTAATGCACCATTTTGGGGCTGACTGGGTGGTCTTAAGTCCATTGCCACAGTGGCTATATCGCTGATACCAATCAAGGCCCCGCAGCTGAGACCCTGAGTGACCTGCTTCAGCAGCTTTTTTCAAACCCCAATTCACTCATTTGTGTGGGATGCTTTTCTGCTACTTTATTTATGGGATTACATAAATGAGCCATTAAAAATGTAAATCTTCAGAACAGTTGAATAATAAAGATTTAAACAATAAGCTCAGGGCGGTACAGTACAGAAACTTCCCCGAACCAGCAGTACTGCACCATCGTGGCTATGGCAACAATAGCGGGTTAAGGGAAAGAGAGAGCAAGGAGGAAAATAAAACGTCCCAGCATTGTTACAGTCACTGGCACCACAGAAAGATTAGGGATTTTTTTTTTTTTTTTTTTTTTTTTGCAGAGTATTAGAACAATAATGAAGATGTGCCATTATGCGCCACAAAGGAGACCATGCCATCCCTCACATAGTGCAGGTGTCAAAACAATCGGGCTGGCCACAGAATTGAGTTTAAGTGAAGTTTGTCCCACCTCACCACAAAGCGTTTAACCCTTCCCGGGCCAGAGCCAGCTACAGCCGTGCCATGGTTACTGCAGACTCTTTTCTCCCTTCTCCTGTGCTGTCAGGCATCTGATCTGAGCATCTTTCTTCATCAGCAGGGGCAACAAAGCTGTACATTATGTACCTTGCTGAGGACGAGTTGGCTGCAGGTTTTATTTGGCTTTCCTTGTGCTTATATCACGTTAAAGTACCTGGCGAGGCAATAGCACAGTGAAGAATTGTACTGTGGTTTAGTTAAGTCCCACTGCCGCCTTTTCTCTGCAAAGGATAAAATGATGGAAGTAGCTTCTAAGCTCCATTAAGCTCAATATTTGTGAGACAAAATAGCAGTAGACTGCTATTTCATAGCACGAATTTTGAACTTAGCAGAGCTGATTTTCCCTGTACAGCTGTTTGGTTTAAGTGTCCCATAGTAATCTTCATACAACGGCTGTAGGGAAGACGACTGAGATTCCACTGGTGTTTTAGACGTGCGCACCTTGAAGACAAGCTCTGAGCCACATCATTGCTCTCCCTAGAAGCAGATTACAGCATGTGGTGCACTGTTTTGATAAGGTTTTTCCTATCACTCAGTTCTGGGAACTGCATGGAGGTATTTTGTAAATAAGTAAATTTGGGAGTTTCTTTGGGAGAGTAAATTTGGGAATTTATATAAAATTTCAGAGTAAATTTGGGAACTGATATAAAAGACATATTATCTCCCTATTTCAAAGGTCACCACCCTCGGGATTTTAATATTTCTAACCTAAAGGCAAACACATACCCCCACCATGCTAATTCCTACACTGTAGGAAGGGTGAGGCCAGGGGCCAGCATCCATTGCTGCCCAGTGAATCGTGACTCTCACAGAACAGATCCCACCAAACCTGAGCTGTGTCTATAGGTCTGACCATAGTGATAACAGCTGCATTCTGATACAACATTTTTAATTGCTTGGGCTTGTAAAACTTATAAATTAAGTGCCATGCAGAAAAAAAAAAAAAATCTTCTGCAAATAATATAAGTAGGCATGATGTGACATGGCTTGCAAGTAGTCTTCTACAACAATGAGTTTTCATGCATCCCTGTATGTGACCTTTAAAAATAGTCTTATTTGAGAACTGTGGGAATTGGGCAAAATTCCCTTCTTACATCTGTGCAAATCCATAAACATCGGAAGAGTTACTGTGAATTCGTGCTGGTGAAATTTAGAAGTGAAGCTGTTTTATGGTCTCTCTTATCCTTTAAGTTCAACATCCTTTGTCAATTCTTGCTATCTTTACTTTCTAAAAACTGTTTACAGTAGTGTACCAATGTCATAATGAGTTTTTAGCAATATTATAACGGCCAGCATTCAACCTAGCATCACAGAGGGGTTGAAGTTGGAAAGCACCTCGGCAGATCGCCTGGTCCAACCTTCCTGCTTGAGTAGGGCCACCTGGAGCTGATTGCCCAGGACCATGTCCAGGTGGCTTCTGGATACCTCCAAGGAGTTATGAGTATCTCCAAGCATCCTAGTGTTACATTATCATATTTTGGTGATTTATTATAAGTGCAACTTCTATTGATAACAATAGCATTGATTTCACTGTATGTAGACAACGGACACCATAAAAGCTTGCCAACCCCCTAAAGATTTTTTAACTGCTGTAAGGGAAGAGGAAGAATTGCTGGTGGTGGAAACAGGGAAATATTTAAAGAATACGGTAATGTCAACTACAATAGCATGATGAAGTTTATTTTCTAAATAGTATCTCTCCCAATGGGGTCATATGTTTGGGGCAAGGGAAGGGAGAGATGAAAAGGGAGAATGGGTTTACTGGCAAAGCAGAGAGGTCACAAGAACACAAGGTGTAGACAGCTTTGCGTTAATGAGGAGAGTCTTTCTCTAGGTTGCATATGAGACTTTTTGAGATCACTGAATTTATCTCAGGGCAGAATTTGTATTTTAGGATGAGTAGATCCTGTCCTCAGTCAGAGTGGTGAACCTGGTGGTATTTCCAGGTGCTTCTGCCTTATTGTGTGTGATTCTCTCAGGTACAAGTGGTTACACAATTGGTTTATAGGGCCGCGGGCACTAAGGCGGCAGGTCACAGACTGCAGCCCCATCCAGTCCCAGAGCAGAGAGCCATGCCTGCCCCAAGCCAGCTGCCTGTGCATGGCACAAGTGCTCTTGCATGGAGCGGGAGGATGTGATTCACATCTGAAGCTTATTCTGCGTTGCATTTAGTTTCTACATTCATTTGCCGGATTTGAGTCTCAAGCGAGCCAGCCCATGCAATGGGCAAGGGACACAGGGCTGCTGCAATCCAGCCCAAACGTGGCTTTGTGCAGTGCCACCCACTAGGTGGGCAGTACGTACAGAAGGGGGCACGTGTTGGGCAACCCCTTCAGAAGTCCCCACATTAGCTTTTCCACCTCTGTGCACAAAGTGAGGGGGCGGTACAGCAGAGACTTGGCCTTGAGGAAGATCTTCCATAGGTTAAGGAGTCGTGCATGTTCAGGCTTCTTCTATGCTTTGCTCCCATTTTGGCCTGAGTGATCTGGATCCAGATCTTTAAGCATATTTAAAGAAGTAATCATAGGCTACAATCCCATTTGCTTTAGAGAGATAGCTGAATATTAAACTTAACTTTTCCAATCCGAAAGCAAGTGCTTCACGGAAAATAGAGATTTAAGATGATCACGCACTCCATCATCCTAATGTACATGATTTTCTTTTCTCTTCATTCTACATCAGTTTAATTCATTTATTTTTGAGAGGGAAAAAAGGCTGATCCTGCAGTAAATGTGACTGAAAAGATTTTTCCAATGTCTTATCGATGAACTCTGTGTGGCCAGTGACCCTAATCCCCATTTTTGTTCTTAGTGCTGCAATTTGGAAGAGCCTGCAAGGAGAAGGGCAGCACCATGAGGCGTGCTGGCGAGGTCCCCAGGCACAGGGCACTGCCTTTCGCAGAGCTTGGCTGGGTAAGTAACCGCAGAGGCTGTCAGCTGGTGGGCAACATCAGCTCAGTCCAGGCGTTTCCATGGCCAAACAGCTCAAATGGGTCATGGCTGTGGTTGCACTCCAGCCTGGTTAAGGCTGAATCCATGTGGTGGTATGGGACATGACATACCCACCAGTCTCATAGCTGTGAATCTGCTCTGGAGTGGAAAAGCAGAACAAAACAGATTCCAAATCTCTTGACAACATACCAATTGCAGGAAAAATTCCTCTTTGGACCACCAGATTTGGTTACTGATGGTTTTGAGTATTGTATCATTGCTTCAGTCTCTGTTTGAAAGGAAAGCATTTTATTTCCTTTCCAAAGTTGATAGGAAGATAATTGCAGTCTTCACCAGCTTTTCCAACATCTCACTGGCAAGCCAGGAATTGGACCCTGAAGATATTAGGACACAGGACTGAGGAAGTTCTGGTTTACAAGGTGCAGTGCACAATGAATTAAACATCTAAGACAGACTGTAGCCCCTCTGGTATCCCAAGTAGTTGTCCTCTTTGTTCCCTCAGCCACCAGCACTGAAGAAAGCTTTCAGGTCCTGCCTGGCTTGAAACCTCTTTTATGACACAGGAATGAAATGTTCAGACCTCATCAGGAGGGAGGAAAGGAAGTTTTTTAATGATCTGATATTGCATGAGGCAGCTTCTCTCCTGTGGGCAGTGTCTGATACCAAGCTCCGGGTCTTTGCTGCACTGGTGTTGCTAGGACCACTCTCCTTCTTCCCGCCCCATCTTGCTTCTTCTCCAGGCAGCTGCGAGGCAATACAGAAGATCACCTGCACCCACGAGGAGGCTCCACCAAACTGCTTCATGCTGCTGTCCTGGGTCGGGGAAGTTCATAAATATGAGCTGCAGTGAAGTGAAAGATCAGGGTGACTGTCTCCTCTAAGAAGTATTTCAGGGGGGAAAAAAAGTCATTTCACTTCTGGCTTCATAGAAGGAAGGCTTCTCTTACAGCTTTCCCGATGTGCTAGATTTTAAGTACTTTGTCTGATATTTTAATGGAGCTGGAAGTCTTCAGTGAACATGGAGTCCTAGGTTGGAGAGAGACATCACGAAAAGTCTGGGAGCCTCTTGCAGCCCTGCTGCAGGAGCAGGGAAGCTGGGAGAGGAGCTGGTGGGACACATGGGACTTGTGCCCATGTCCTGAGTTCCTCGGAGACTTCGGGGCAGTCCTGGCCTCGGGACTGGCTGTGTGAGGGTGGGGATGGGGAAGGAGGGCTAACGCTCTCCCCTGCACAGAGATGTGGTAGCAAACTGTAGCCCGGGGTGTGATTCACGCTGGCCTTGCTCCTTTGAATTATCTCAGGCCAGAATGCAATTGCTGCCTGACTAAACTGGGAATGTCCTGTGCTTACCTGACACCAGCGTGAAGGCTCACCAGGGCCAAAGGCCACGAGGCTCGCAGCTGCAGAGCTCCCCTGCATCCTCCGGCTGGAAAACTTGCTGCCAGGGTCAACGCAGTCCTCACTTTTTTACTTGTTTTGGGTTAAAAATGCAAACCGATACAACAAGCTCTTCTGGGGGGATGAAGGAATAAGGGGTGAAGGGTGTCTCTCAGCATCATCACTATTGCTTAGGTGGGTCAGTCTTTTCACTACAGCCCTGAGGTTCGCAGAAAGCATGACCATAAAGTAGCAAAAAACTGAGCTGCCTTTGAAATCAATAGGTTAAAGGAGCTTCCACATAAGCTGTTATTTCCCTTCTCATGGCTGCACCAGTGCATCTGTCCCCAGCCCTCTGCCAGGACCCATTGCAGAAGGTGGCCAGGAGATGAGGTTGACAGAGCCATTGCTGCTCGGTTAAGGCACGGCGGTGAAAGCTGGGGTGCTTTGGAGTAGCAGCAGCCATGGCTGAGGGACGGGCTCGGGGTGTGCACGGAAAGCACTGTTTGCAGGGAGAGGTGGTGTCTGCCACAGCCTGGAAATACAGGAAAATCTTGGAGCAGCAAGTCCTTCTTCTGACCCGGAAAGGGGGCAGAAACCTTCTCAATCTGAAGGTTATGACTCCTGTTTCAGGTCTGAAGAAAGGCTCCTACACCAGACAGTTTGCTTCTCCACCTCGATCTATTGGTCTAATAAAAAGCTTCCACTATACTGACATAAGATGCTCTCTTTGCTTCTTTCCTTTTTAACCTGTTTGCCCCCAAATGGAAGTGATAACTTGACACCCCAAATAAAGCTGAATTTTCCCCTGTCATAAACCATGAATATAACTGCAGGAACAATGTTAACTATCACCACGCGCTTGGGAAAAAAAAAAAAAAGAATCAAACAACCAAAAATAAGCGATGTGAATTCAAAGCGAAAATGAATGGAGTCTGCCTCATTCATAAATGTCATACGAGACTTTGGTTAAAAAGGCAAGGCTGTCATCCCAAGGCCAGCAGCTGTTGTTATGTTGAACAAAATGGATACAAATGGGTATTATTTTAAAGCGAAATGCTTAATCCCAGGCCTAACAAGCCCACTGTCCTCTCTGTAACCCTGTGTCATACAAGCCATGATCTCCAGTAGAGGGCTTGATTGCACAGGAAATAAAATTCCCTGGCTGTGCCCTACCAAACCGACAAACACCCTGGCAATGTTTGAGTTACTATGGCAATCACAAAATAGGAAGGCCTTTTCTTCTTTTCCCCATCTCTGCATGCAGCCGCAGGCTGCTCCTGAATAGCTCACATCTGCAAAAAGTTTTAACACGGTACTCAGATAAAGAAAAGGATCCCAAAAATGGGCATTGACCCGTCTCAAAAAATGTTGCAAATTTTATATACAAGAATTGGGGAGCTGTGCCACTTTGCGCAGGTTATGTCATAATGTGAACAAAAAGGGATAAAAGCTGATGAAGGCTTTTGCTGTCAAATATGGAGAGAGGGGAAAAAGCAGAAGTAAATGACAGCTTTAATGCAGATGTAAGAAGGAAAGTCAAAGATGGGTGACAGAAAGTTGCTGGTCAATGAATAAGGGAAAATTTTCGAACACAAAAACCAGACAAAAGAGTAAAATACAATAAAAATCTTGCTATAGAGAATACTGAGAAAAGTCCCAAAAGCACAGTGAGCAAAATCTTGGAGCTATCAAACCATGTGAAACGGACATGTGGTTCTTTAGAGCGGCCCATTTCAGGCATTAATAGCTCCCATTATAAAGGGGGAACCTGATCTCTGGCCTGGAAAGCTTTCAAGAAGCAGACTTTTTACAACAAAATTGAAAAGCAAAACAAAACTGAACCTTTCTGCCTTATACAAATTAACTAGGATTTTGGTCTTCCTAGACAAATTTGGTCCTGCATAATGAACTGTTACACATTTTACCAGTTTTCCTTGGACAAATGCTTTCTAGTCATGGAGAATAATTATGTATTTAAATGGAGATTTGCTTTCTGGCAGATCTTAGGATCCTGCGCTTTCTGACGTTACACTTTCCACCATTAAAATATATTTATTGTTAATAATAGAAACTTACCTTTACCAACAAGCTAATTTCAACCACCTAATTTAGATGCCTGCGTAGAGTATGTGAATATGTGTTAAGTACCTGGTGGTCTTAGCGGGCTATTTAATCCCAGTGAGAGGAAAGGTATGAATCCAGAATTTAATACACAGGTCTGCTGCTCTGTGCTAGTTTTGCCTCAGAGGTCTGGATCTGTGGTGTGGGAGCTGGAAAGTGCCACCACCACCTCCACGTACGTTGGCTCCATCTCGCAAGAAGATTCAGAAGAGTAAATTTACCCTTAATTTGTTCTTAATCTTAGGTTCGATTGACACGTTATAGCTTCTGAAAGTATCATTGCACTTTAAAAGCTCTTACTGACAAGTCACATTAATCACTAGAGTCTGAGAAAGGCTTAATGTGGGGAAATGAATGAAAATGGCATAAACAGTTCACAAAAAAAGTCCAAAGGGCCGAAAGAAGCCCCAAATCCAGTAAAAGTGGGACTGCATTATACATTCATTGACTCTTGTTCTTTTGGGGGTGTTTTGGTATGAAAAGAAAGAGACAATAGAAGACAATAGCAGTACCTTATCAAAGTTCATTCAAGCAGCTATTTCAAATACTTTTAACGGCTTGTCACTGGGTCTTGCAAGTCTCCGAGAGTCTAAACACTCTGTCACATTTGTGTACTAACCACTTAAAGTGCTGCTAAAGCCTTTTGACCTGGACTGACTCTCCTTTATCTAGGTCAAAATGCAAGGCAAAGCCTTTGTATTCCACGGCCTTCATTAAATTCATTGATTTGACCTGTATTTTAAAGACCAAAAGTCAAATGGAATGGGAAGTTAAAGTTCCCATACAAAATCTTCCACCGAGCACTTCACTGCCTCCTTGAACTATGTAACATTCAGAAAAGGCCATCTCACGGCCATTTGAAGTGTGGGCTATAGCTGGAGTGGCAGTTTTGTCCACTTTTTTCAAGAGCATTGAAGGGATTCATCAGAGCTTTCCCTCTCTTAAATGAGGACAAAAAAGTTGAAGCTTGCAGACAGTCCCACTGGCCGTTTTTTCTTGCTCGGAGTCATCTGTTCAACAGGGCATAGCAAAGTTCAGGGGTAGAAAAATATTATTTAAACGTCTTTAGCACATGGACAGGCGGGGATGAGGTTTGTTGCTTTACATTAGACTCTTGACATGCTCGTGGTCATCTGCGCTATTGGGGAAAAAGAAGCATTCAGCTTTTATGTGTCAAGAAATAAACCCTCTTCTGTGTCTGGAGGCCAAATTTCAAAAATAGTGTTTACGCTTCCTGGGAATACAGTGTAAATCCCAAGGCCTTTAGAACAAAAAACTTAGGTTTAAGTCTTAAATTTAATTTTCAACTAGGACTCAGACATGGAAAAAGCTTGAAACCTGGGGGTTTCGTTCATCCCTAGTAGAGCATACAGCCTTGGTCAAAGAGATGTTTCTGCATGTGGCTGACCCAGATGATGTTGTGCGCCTGAGAAGGAAGGGACTGCTTGTAAACTGCCAGGGGCAGTGCGGGTTGACCAGGGAGGCAGGTTCTGCCCTGTGGGGATGTGAACAAGAGGAGACAGCAAGGGCCCCGGCCGGCCTCTGGGATGGACTTGCACAAGGCCGGAGCGGGCTGGTCACCTCGTCTTGCACACACTGGCAGCTGAGGTTCGTGGCTTATTTACACCAGGAAGAGTGGAGTGAAAGAAAAAAAAAATTACAAATATGAAAGTAAACTTTATCCAAATGACAGGCCACACAGATCTTCAGAAACAACAATGTGCCCTGAGAAGATCTGCAAGCTTATAATTTCAGTAAAAAGGATCATGCATGATCCAAGTATTTTGGTACAGCTTTCCAGAAACTATTATTTTCATGACTGACATTAGGAGTGGGATTCAGCTGCCTAGAGCTGTTAGGTTATGTGACTGAAGGCTCATCTCTTGAACACAAAGAAGCCCAGAGGAACAGTAATGACAGGGCAGGAACCTCCATAACCTAACTGGAGAAAACCAAGATAACCTAATTGAGAAAACCTGCCCTTCCCAGGGCTGTCACAGACAAGACATCAGCCCCATGGTCTGGGGGTACCAGCCCCCAGCCGAGAGGCTCTCTGCTCACCTTACAGACTGAGGGGGTTAGTGTCTACGGGGGTGCGGGACTCAGTATGGAAAGAGGGGGAAGAACATTTTGGGATTGTACAAAACTGGCTGTGGGACCTGTAAGGCAAGGACTAAAGGTGGGGACAGAGAGGGCTGAAGGTGCTGTGGGGAAACAAGTGTGGGAAAACAGAGGGAAAGAGAATAAAAAGGGCTGGTTGTGTGTAACGAAGCTACTGGTCTGTCCGTGTGCCTGGTCATCGCAGTCTGTCTCATCTTCTTGTTAAACTCCATTTCTAGCTGCTTTCCTATGCACAGGGGCTCTGTGTCCCTGGGTGTGCATGGAGGTCTGAGCACCAGCAACCAGAGCGGAGCTGCGAGCCTCACGTGTGCTAGCAACTGCGGCAGCCTCTCAGATAGTCCCAGACACCTGAGTTAGGCACCTGGATAAAGCCTTTTAGCTATGGGAGTGTTGTACCGAATGCTGGATGCAAATCTCCTCCTTGCAGCCAGTCAAGTGGCTCACTGACATTTCCACTCCTGGGAGCGGGGGTGGCTCACACATCCAGCTCGCACATCACCCTGCGCACGGAGTGACCTACAGGCAGGATGGGCATGGGATGAATGCCTTTCAGAAATGTGGGTGGTCCTTACTGCTGAAGAAATCAGCTGGAGCCTGAAGAGAGTGGCGCTCAGAGTATAACTCCACAGGATCTGGAGAAGCCGATTTTCTTTTCCAGAGACCCGACTGTCCATTTTTCACATCTCACCCACTTGAATCTTGAGAGCTATTTACAGGCATGAGCAGCTATGAAGTTAAGAGATGTTAAGGCAGTGTGGAGTCCAGAGACATGGTGGTGGGAAGACAGCAGAAGGAATGAGCAGGAGGGAGAACTGTGGGTCAGTGCTGTGTCTGGACTCCTGCTCAGCAAATGTTTGTCCATGCCACCCTTTCTCCTCTTCCTCCCCAAACATATCTATCTGGTCTTAGTCCCCTTGGAGCAGCAATGCTCTCAGGAGCTTTGAAATGGTTGAAGTGCTTTCTGAGGTGCTTACAGCAGACTGCAGCCAGCTCTGAGCTGATGCAAAATCAGGGCAAACTGAGTGCTTTAATCCATAAAACAAATGAACTCAGTAAATGTGGCAGCTCACATGGGGATCACTGATTACTTTAAATGTTCAAAAGAATGTCCAGGAACACGTAAAATCCTCTTCATCTGGCAGTAGGTCTCTAAAACACCAGATTCTACTTCTATTTCTAGGTTCACATAATTATGATTTTACAGATCTCACCACCTAAAAGATGTAGAGGAAAAGGAAACAGCAGAAACAACATATGTAAAACTTTTGGTGTTCGGTGGTGGCAGGATGACACCTTACAGAAAGTCTGGGTGGAAAAATGGAGGAATAAATGTTTCTTTAGCTTTTGGATGAATTTGGTAGTTCCCAGAACCGTCAGTCTGACAACTTCCAAGGGCATAGTATTCATTCAAAAGAAGCAATTGCAAGCTTAAGAAAAAAACCCAACCCAGATCTAAACCAGCCCTTTAAGCCATTATTTTCTATTATTTTTTATTATTTTCTATTATTCCAACTTTGTACAAAATCAAGATTCTAAATGCTGGAACAGGACTCCTAACCAAGGCTAGTTTATTTGACATTTACATGTTTGCAAAATTATCTGGGAAAGGATTTTGTTTGTCTTACTTATTATTCACCTGTAGCGATTTGCACAGCAGTTGGGCAGTCTCTGGATTGTCTTGCAGACTCCTTGTCTATTGCTTTCTGCATTCCTAAGATGCTTTTTTTTATGTTTTGTGACTGGGCCATAATTGTTAACTTAGAAACACTTTTTTTCTGATGTCCAATTGGGCAATTCCTGGAGCTTTGAAGATTTACCAGATGACCCTTTCCTACTGTGACTCTTCATGGAGGAGCATGTTTGCCAGAAGGTCTACGTCCAGGAACATCCTAGCAAACCATATTCCCCTCACATCTCTGGAAAGGAATGAGATGAAGAAGGAGTTGAATGCCACCAAAGCAGAGTGATTATTTTGTATTTGAGAAAACATTTGCAAAAATCTGTTTGGAGTTGGCTGTAAACAGTCACTCTAAAACAGTGTCTCTATTAAAGGGGTATTGTTCCCGGCCACCAAAGCAGAATAAAAGTAACTCCAAGGACCACATTCAGAGGTATGGGAACCATCTAGTCCATGGCACAGTCCCCCTTCCTGCCAGCCCATGGTGGTCCCTTTGTAGCAAGAGCTTTCTTTGGGCTCTGGGGAGAGGAAGAGCTGGTGGGGGAGACACTGCATAAGGTTAGCTTGAGAAACACCCTGCTGGGTCAGGGATATGGTCCCCTACCCCTCTACTCTGTCTCCGTTGGTGGCAGTAGGTGCTCTGAGGAAGAGCACAAGAGTTTCACTGCTTGCTGTGGTCCGTTCGCACTGCTGGGAGCTCCCAGCCCCAGAGGTGATGGGATGTTAATGGGAGGTACCTGCACAGGCTTCTGAGTACTACCTCATGGACCTGCTGCCCACAAATGTGGTTAATCCCCTTGTCAACCTGCTGATACCATTCATCTTTGCGGCCTTCCATGGACGTGATTTCCAGATGTTTTCTACCAGCCATGTATGGGCCTGTGTCTGTTTTAAACTATCTCCCCGAGTTTCCCTGAGCGCTCTTTAGTGCTCCATCAAAAAGGGATTTGGTGAACAGCCGTTCCATGTTCACCTTACCCATTACCTTCATGGTTTTGTGAACTTTGTACATATCTCCTCAGCCTTCTCTCCTCTAAACTGAGGAGTCTTTTCAGGCTCTCCACATAAAGTGGCCACTCCAACCCCCAGTCATTTTCATTGCCTTTTTCTATATATTATGACTTCACTACAACCTTCTTGAGATGCAGAGACCAAACTGCACCCAATACTCAACGTACAGGAGAAATAAAGTTTTTGGCTTCTCTTCATTCTAAAAAGAATAGAGAAAAGAGTACAAAACTTGAATTAAAAGTAAACCACATTACGCGCTAATTAAAGCGGATTATGTTACACCGTGAACACCACAGTACTCTCACTAGTAGTGTCCTGTGAGAAGCCTTGGTTCAAATAGGGCTCCCAGTGTGAGAGATTTTGTCCACGTGAAGTCTGCCAGGTGTTTTGGTGGCTGCACCACACATAGGACCCCTCCTGAGGTAGAGGCTGCTTAAATATCTGAGCCTGAATAACAACCCCTGAGCTCCAGTCGCCCATCGCTGAAGCACAGATGCCTGGGTAAGCCCCACACACGCCCCAGGCAGGTTGTATAGCTGATGGGCTGAGCCTTTTTATCCATTTAAGATAATTTTCATGTGTCTATGTATTTTAGTATTTGCTGTCTTTATTTGGAATTTTGAAGTCTACAAACTGTGAAGATTACAGCTAATTCAGGCTGTTTGAGAAGCAGAAAGGAAAAAATAAAGCATTTAAGACTAATTTTACTCTGACAAGCCACAGTCAGCACAAGAGGCACGTTACACTGATTCAAACATGTGGCAAGAAACTTCCCCTGCTCGAAGAACTCGCAAACAAAATGGGCAAGAGAGGAAGAGGGGGAACAGGACTGGCAAGGTGAAGGGTGATGTTACGTGGGGGACCAGAGACATGTAAAACCTGCCTCTTTTCTTTCCAGGTTTATAGTCTTGAGAAGCAAGATTTTTCACACAAGAAAAGTGTCGTTAAACACTCCTACCTTTTTCCTCCCGGCCCCCCCGTCCCAGCCTCCTTGTCAAAGCATCTCACAGCGTTTTAGAAACACTCATTTGCTCTCAGAAGTCACCTGGTGAGTATCCCACAGCTCTTATTCCTGCTCTGCAGAAACACTCAGCGAAATGACTCACTCAGGGTGGAACCATAGCACAGACTTCTAACCCCCTTCATCCAAAAATGCAGCGCTGGCAGGTCCGGTTCCCGGCTCCCCGGTCTCAGCTGCTGTCCCAGCGCAGGCCAGTGTGGTGGTACAGCAGGGAAGTGGCTCTTGGCCTGCAGCAGCCACCCCTCTGCTCTTCCCAGGGGAGCCAGCATGGCACACAGCACATGGGACCGTAGTGGCCGTGGTCACAGGGATAACTGCACCACCAGTGTCTCTGGGTTTGCTGCGGGCTTGTACCGATGTTCGCAGAACAGGCTTTTAGCTCATTACAGACCCTTAGACTTTTCTCTTTCTCCTTGGTTTCACTCCTCTTTTTGGTCCCTCTCCAAAGGTGTACGGTTATACTTTCACAAAGAGCAATCAGCTGTGTACAAAAAAGGGCCCTCCTCTGCCCTGTACCAACGCAGGAGGGAGTAGCTCACATTTGCAGTGCAACAACAAAGCAACAGGGCTTGACTGCGGACGTAAGCACCTGAAACGGCTGTTTTGGGCTCTGCTGCCATTGTAGGGGGTTCCCGCAGCTCCCACTCCCCCGTGCGCGTCCTCCCAGGCCACCCGCGGCAGCTGGGACGAAGCCCAGCAGATACCACAGACAAGGCAGAGCCGGGTTATTTTACCTTGTCACCTCCGCATTCACAAGGGGAAGGCGCTCCCTGCAAAGCACCCTGCTGGAGCCCCAACAGGTGGGAGCCCGTGGCTTTTTGTATTAAGGAGCTCAGGAGAGTTGTATTAATGCACTGAACGGCCACGTCGTCTGACAGCCTTGCTTGCCAAGCTGTGAGCGAGCGAGCGAGCGAGCGAGCGGCACGAAGCGTACCAAAACCTAATGATGTAGTACCAACACCCACGCCAAAGACAAGCCCATTTAGAGCAGAGAGACAAGCTGAGTTAGCATAAAAGAAGAGGCATCAATCACCATTCCCTCAAGACAATGGCGATAATTTAATGGCTGTTTTTTAAGAAGAACTGACACTATACAAAGATTGAGGAGAAAGGTCTGGTAGGCTTCACCTGCAGCTGAGAGCTATTTGTTCCCATTGTGCCAACCAGAGCGAGGTTTGAAATGGCAATTTCTGCAGCTGGCATCATATGCATCAAGTTATGCTCGCGACTAAAGGTTTACTTTAAATTGCTAGATTTTCTGGCTCACACTGTTATTAGTCAAGCCTGACTGACTTTACTAATGAATTAACTTTCTGTTGAATTTTAAACTAATCTGCAGAGTTCTGTAGCACAATTTTTCTTCTGTTAAAATCGTTTAGCTATTTGGAATTGTTTCCCTTCAATCCACTAGTTCTGTGACACTTTTTCTATTGGGTTCACAGAGATTGAATTCAGACTTAAGACAAGAGTTTGCAAATCTATATTTAGCTGAGTTGTATCCACATACTGTAGCCCTATATTTGACGTTATTTTGTTTGTTAGAGATGAACCAGTGCAGACATCCTTATGCACGGTGTAAAGTGACTCTACATAATCAAACCAAAAGTATCCAGAGAGCTGAAGTGATCCAAGTAAATCCACTCTGAAAGATTACAAAAAAGTAGTCTCAGAATAAGGCTGGGAGGGTTTTCAAGCAGTCTTTTAGTGCAAACCATTGCCACGAGACACAATTACCCTTACCTTTCAGACAGAGGTTTCTCCAAGCTGTTCTTAAAGATTTGCCATGATGAACAGAGCACACCTCTCTAGCAGAACTCCACTCCTTCACTGTCCATACCATTAGCAAATGTTCCTAGAGTCTTACTGGGAACCTCCTCACTGCACCTAAGAATATAATTTCTTATCCTATATGGGCACAAAAAAGCTTTCACTCCTTCCAGCAGTTCTTGGCGTATTTGAAAAATATTATCAGGAAATCTCTGGCATACAGTAGAGCAACCCCAGTTTTTTCATTGTTTATCACAATTTCTGGACTTACTGTCATTCTTCCCATCCTCCTCTGAGTTCTCTGTTTCGCCTGCAGCTTCCCGGGCACGCAGGTCCCCAGCTGAGCCCCAGCGCAGCATGAACCAGTGCTGAGCAGGGAAGGAGAGTTAGCCAGGGTCCAGTTCAGCCTGTAGTTCTTCTTGCCAGATGTTTGAATAAACATTTCCTGCATTGCCTGAGACCTTCTCAGGATTTCAGCATAAACAACAAATTTTGGCCTTTGCAGTCGTCAAGGAAAATGTGGTAAAGGCACTAAAATGCTTTGAAACAAACTATCTGAGAAACCAGCAGTTTTCATGGTTGTGCAGTGAGAGCCGACCGGACTCACCAGTCCTGGAACTGCATTTAGTTTATCTGACGGATTTTAGTTTTATTCCTAACTGTTCTTCTGAGGACTACACTTCATACTTTGAACTGTCTTTCCATTTTCTCCAGCAGCTATGGCTTGTGCTCTGGTGACCTTTGTTAGTGATAGCTACTGAAGAGCATGCCAAGAAGATAGCAAACCTCTTTAACTATACTGAATAATATCTAAAGAAATTTCTGGTTTTCACAGGTGTCTTCCTTTTTTTTCAGATTTTAACTTCCATTTCTACTCTGTTCATCCAAACTTATCCAGCATCAGCTTCATGAGCATGATGGGCCAGACGTGCAAGCTGTGTCCATTATCTGCCCTGATGTGGCTGTGGGCACCCTGCAGGGCTTACGAGTGGGATTCATGAGGCCCAGCTTGCTGCTGCCCTCATGTATGGTAAGGTGAATTCAGTCCATCTATGTGCCATAGCTATCCCACAGAGTGGCAGCAACAAGGCAATTTCATGCAACGTTGAAACGTGAAACGCAACTTGGTGGTATCTCACCCACACTGCAAATGGGACAGCAGTGGGTCAGCAGTGGCACAGCTACAATTAAAAAGCTCCAGGTTTACCTCAAAACTTTTTCTTATGCCTTGTTAGTATGAAGAGGAGGCAATTTTGTGTTTACATCTGGATTTCAAGCACCAGTCAAAACGTAGCTTAAGCACTGCCTTGGCACCAGGGCCTGCAACACTCATTTCTAGCACTGAGCCCCTGTTCCTTTGCAAAGTTGGATTGTTTCTGCACTGAGAAGACTCCAGAGGAGACAGAAACACCCACATCTGTGAGTAAGTTTGTCCAAGTGATGCTGAATGTCCATCCAGATCTTTTGAAGTCCTTCACTCTGCTTCATTGCTGAGCCCACTGCTATTTCCACGGGAGCATCCTGCAGTGAGGCCATTGCTACCCCCACTGGGAAGAGCTGTTTCAAACTTCCTCAGGGGTTTCTCATGTGCTTTAAGGTTTAATGTAATTAGTGCATCGTCTGAGTGCTTCAGCCCTCCATATTTTCTAGCAAGTCCTCTCACCTCCAGGTTCCTAAGTGGATAGAAGGATGCATACACAAAATTGTTCCTTAACCAGCTTGTTCATTCAAGCAAGCCAAGACCACTCCTCCACAGCGTGTTCAACCCCTGTGAGACAGACATTGTCCGCAGTCAGCATCCTGCCCTTCTACAGTGGAGGACAAGCTGGGGTACTGGAAGCCACATACAAAGTACTGATCTCTTCCTGTCTTTCAGAGACAATAATTCAAGGACTTGCAGTGCCAGAATCCCTTTCAGCCACCTTCAGTGTGGACAGTGGCTACACATTTTGCCTTATGGTTCTCAGGTGTGGTTTTAAGGTGTTATATCTTGAGTATTTGGTCTTCAGAACCACATAAATCTTGGCTTCCTTGTAAATATTTGTCCTATAAGTTGCCCTAGGTTACTAAAGAGGCCACTGCCAGATCAAGACATGGAGCTAATGACCTCTTATTGTTCCATTCTTTCTTAGCTACCGAACTGCTAACAGGGACATTAGGAGCAGTTTGGGACTTCTGACTGCTGGAAATCATTAGGACCAGTTACACTGAGGATCCAACCCCCTGAGCTAGAAGATAGAGACCGGGAACAGGATGATCCCCCCGCAATCCAGGAAGAAATTGTCGGTGACCTGCTGCAGCACATAGACATACACAAGTCTATGGGACCAGATGGAATCCACCCAAGAGTTTTGGGAGAGCTGGCGGAGGTGCTCACCAAGCCACTTTCCATCATTTTCCAACAATCCTGGCTGACTGGGGAGGTCCCAGCAGATTGGAAACTAGCCAGTGTGACAGCCATCTACAAGAAGGGCCGGAAGGAGGATCCAGGAAACTACAGGCCTGTCAGTTTGACTTCGGTGCTGGGGAAGCCGATGGAGCAGATCATCCTGAGTACCATCACACAGTATGTACAGGACAACCGGATGATCCAGCCCAGTCAGCATGGGTTTATGAAAGGCAGGTCCTGCTTGACCAGCCTAATCTCCTTCTACAACATGATCACCCGCTTAGTGGATGAGGGAAAACCTGTGCATGTTGTCTGTCTGGACTTTAGTAAAACCTTTGGCACCATTTCCCACAGCATTCTCCTGGAGAAACTGGCTGCTCATGGCTTGGATGAGCACACACTTTGCTGGGTGAAAAACTGGCTGGAAGGCCGGGCCCAGAGAGCGGTGGTGAATGGAGTTAATTCCAGTTGGCGGTCGGTCATGAGTGGTGTCCCCCAGGGCTCAGTACTGGGGCCAGTCCTGTTTAACATCTTTATCAATGCTCTGGATGAGGGGATGGAGTGCACCCTCAGTAAGTTTGCAGAGGACACCAAGCTGGATGGAAGTGTTGATCTGCCTGAGGGCAGGGAGGCTCTGCAGTGGGTTTAGACAGACTAGATCGATGGGCCAAGGCAAACCGTATGAGTTTCAATAAGGCCAAATGCTGGGTCTTACACTTTGGCCACAACAACCCCCGCCAACGCTACAGCTTTGGGGAGGAGTGGCTGGAAAGCTGCTCAGCAGAGAGGGACCTGGGGGTGTTGATTGAGAGCCGGCTGAACATGAGCCAGCAGTGTGCCCAGGTGGCCAAGAAGGCCAACGGCATCCTGGCCTGTATCAGGAATAGTGCAGCCAGTAGGACCAGGGAGGTGATTTTACCCCTGTCCTCGGCCCTGGTGAGGCTGCATCTTGAGTACTGTGTTCAGATTTGAGCGCCTCACCATAAGAAGGACATTGAGGCTCTGGAGCATGTGCAAAGAAGGGCAACGAAACCGATGAGGGGTCTGGAGAACATGTCTTATGAGGAGTGGCTGAGGGAACTGGGGTTGTTTAGCCTGGAGAAAAGGAGGCTGAGGGGAGACCTTATGGCTCTCTACAACTATCTGAAAGGAGGTTGCAGAGAGGTGGGAGTTGAGCTGTTCTGTCAAGTAACAGGTGATAGAACAAGAGGAAATGGCTTCAAGTTGCACCAAGGGAAGTTTAGATTGGATATCAGGAAGAATTTCTTTACTGAAAGGGTCATCAGGCATTGGAACGCGTTACCCAGGGCAGTGGTGGAGTCCCCGTCCCTGGAGGTATTTAAGGGTCGGATAGATAGAGCGCTTAGGGACATGGTTTAGTGGTGGGCTTGTCAGTGTTAGGTTGATGATTGGACTGGATGATCTTACAGGACTTTTCCAATCTAGGAGATCCTGTGATTCTGTGAAATGTAAATTATCCCAATCTGCTTTGCATAGAGGACTATGGACAAGTGCTTTATGTAAGCTTTACAAAATCAAAGCTTAAGTGTGACTGTCATAATCATGGAAAGCAACAGTCCTTGAGATAACTCATGGCTGAGACATTGATGCCTTGGAAGACAAAGACCAGTTCTCTGTCTGGCTTGTAGCAGGGACCAGGTATCATGTTTGGGTCACCTTGCTGGTGTACTCATGCAGCTGCTTAGCAGCTGAGCTGTCACAAGTTGAACAAACTGTAAATCCTCAGAGAATCAGAAGGAGCTGAAAAATCCCAGATCTTTGTTCCTGCATGAGCTGCCACACTGCCTACACTGTTATGTGGTTTTGTGGATACCTCAAGCTCTTTTTATCCCGTTTCCCCAAAGACAGAATGAAAGCAAAAGCCTGTGTGAGCCCAGTAATCCAAAGGGGTTAGTCCAGATTTACACACACTTTTATACCAGTGGAAATCAGAAGTAATTCCATTGAAGTTGGCTGGGTTTGGTTCCCCGGGACTTGCACTGGGAAGACTCCTTTGCACATGTTTGATAACTAACCACACCAGAGGGGTTAGCACGCTGCTGTTTGAGGCAACATAACCATCTAGAAAGACAGCTTGTACAAGGAGATGAAGCCTCACCCTGACTAGAGTAATGCCAGTAGAGATGAAAGATGGGTGGGTTCCACACTTTCAGGGCAGGGTGGAGGTAAAGGGCAGAACCTCCACTGGTGAAACTGGAAGATAAGGAATCCCCAGCCATTTACTTCAACTCCATGCACTTCTGGGCTGTCACGACGATTTATGGCTGCAAGTTCACCCTTACAAAATACTTTTGGTAATGTGATTACAGTTATGTTTTATATCTCCCAATGAAGTAGATGATATGCCATCAGCTGGCCCTCCATGAGTTTGCTGCACCACCTAAACCACGACACTCAGAAATGTCATAGTTGCTCAGATTACAATGCAAAAGTAGGTAGAATCTGAAGTGTTGTTATTTTTATTAGAGTTTTAACTAAGATTTCAAAGCAAAATAGGTGAAACCATGAGCAGATGGTGTGGAATCACACACCACTTGCACAAATATCTAAGCTTTGTCCAAGCGAGTAACAGTCACACCAATATTGTGCATTTGAGCAAACACATGGAAATACTGGACTTGGACAAATGCATAGCAAATCATTTTAGCTTTTTCTAAGGAAGTTTATCAGATTTGGCAATCAATCATCTAAGTTGACTGAGGATACTGTGCCTTTGCAATAAATGTTCATGCTTGTCGTCATTAACATCATTTAGATTTTGGACTTTTTCTAATTAAGAAAGGTTCCCACCAGCAACAGCAAAAATCCCCACCACCTCTTTCATTATCTCAGCTTTTCTTCCCTTTAATTACTATTGAGCTCCTGGCTGATTAAATTAGGTTTTTTAGGTCTTTTCTGAAATCTTAGGGAAATTATCTAAAAATCATGAAATCAATTCCCTTACGCTGTTTTAATCTTTTATGTTTTGGGCTCCAAGAGGGACGGGCGGACAAGTGCAGCCCCTCGGAAAAGTGTGCAGCACTAGACTGCTTGCCAGCCTTCTATTGCCT
Organism: Pluvialis apricaria; assembly: GCA_017639485.1. NCBI lineage: Eukaryota > Metazoa > Chordata > Aves > Charadriiformes > Charadriidae > Pluvialis > Pluvialis apricaria. The sequence continues at coordinate 23,751,601 of CM030007.1, forward strand.
TTGTGGACCATCTGGGTCAATTTCCTTCCAACTAAATGAAATGCAAATAAAAATTCCAGCAGTTTTTCAGCTGCAGGCTGCCCAGCTGATTAGCATGACAGAGGCCGGGAGATGAGGCCTGACCCTGTGCACTTCCCCTCATCTCATTAAGTTGTAACTCTACCGTGGCTGCATTCATGGTGTTTATTGACGCTGAAAGGCGTCTTTATCCAAAACTAGCTAAATTCACATTCAGAGTTTTTCCATGAAGGCTTGCCTGCTACAGCATCCACATGAAAGTGAACCTATTGTAGCCCGGTGATGTGTCCTGCTGATTCCTTAACAATCTGAGCTTTCTCCAAAAATGTTAGATTCACAAGTTTAAGTTCCATTAAAAAAAAACTAAAACCCAAAGGTTTTAACAACTTAGTCGTTCAAAATGTTAAGAGTATACACAAGTTTAGTTCTGGTGATGACAATGTGTATATTGAACTCCTGAATGGGAGGAGAGACAATCCAGCCAAAGTACAGTAGCAAGCAAGTGCCTGTATCATGTAGGACTGCAAACAAGGGGGTATTATACTTATCCTTGCATCCATCAGCAAGAAGAAGGATATAAGATTCAAGAAGGCAACATCTTCAGCAATTTATGGTGCTCTGAGAGTCACAGCTGGACAACGGAGAGAAATACACCTTCCAGCTGCCCACTATTTCATGTCTTGTCACCACCCTACATTAAAGAAAGGGAAATACTGCGGAACCAAAGCCTGGTGGAAATGAGCATAATAATGATGATGATCCTTTCACCTTTCTCTTGAGTGCCATAACCAGCATCCTAGCTGGATGACAGCCATTGCATAGCTAAGACACTGCTGCTAAAGCTCGAGGGTGGACAGGTCTGGTGGGCAGCATGTTTTCTCTGCTGTAATGTTTGTAGGCCAGGTGGGAACTAGAGTAAATGGACTGTTTCCAGGAGGCATGGAAAGGAAGAGCACCTACTACAGTTTCTGGAAAGAAAAAGCCAAATGCTTGTGTTCTCTCTACCATATGGGTCTTCAGGGTGTGCGTAATAAAGACTAACTGCTTTACAGGGCTCCCAGACTGCAAACACGAGTCAGGGAGGGTCCAACCCTGACACCCCTGGAGTCAAAACCTCAGTTTCAATGATTTCTGCTCACGGCAGCTGGACTAGAGAGAACAGAAGAGTATTCACTGGGCCACTGGCAAGACCTTCGCAAGATATTTTAAGATTTCATTGGGAAGAAGAGGATGTGCTTTTTTTTATCGAAAACAGCTTTTTCGCTTCCACTGTGCCAAGGCAGATACAGGTGAGCAAACATAGGGGAGTCAATCAGAGATCAACTCTTTGGATGAGGTCACAAGAACAGGGTACAGGGCTGTGAGCATCTCATCAGAGTGATTTATACCTGTGCAAATCTAAAAGGTGAAGTCAGTGCATTACACAGACTGCCACCACAGGCTGCAAGGGAAAAAAAGGAAAAATATTATATCATCTCTACTCCATTCAAAGGTCGCATGGAGCAGAGAACATTGAAGGACATCTCTGCTTGGTTATCCCATGAAGAAGAAATTCAACAGTAATTTGTCCATGGCTCCTCCCTAGACTTTCCATCTCGTCAACTAACGAGTTCACTTTGCTTCATACACACAGACTTGGACAAACTTTATCTTGACCTAAGAAGTGATACACAATGCTTGAGCAGGAAAATTCATTTTTTAAAGTTTGTGGTACATTAATGTTTTCCCACTGAGCCATGAGCTATTGTGAATATTAAAATAACATTTTGGATCATTTCTCATAATCCTATTGAAGTCAGAGATGTTCTGGTAATTTCCATAGGGTTTTGATTATATTCTTTGCTAATTTGGCTTAGTTAATTGTTGCCACAACTCCACATGAGATGGTAGACACCAACTGAGCAAACATCCCAGCACTTGGCTTCCCTGTTGCCCCAGGTAAGTGTTTGCAGGACAGATGAAAACTGCTCAAACGTATGATCACTCCCAGATCATGTTCTTTGTTTAGGGGCATGAAAACAAGGGTTTTACTATAAAGGCTTCTACCTAAAAGTCAAGAAGATGAACGTGCAGCAGAGCAGTGGGAGCATGAGCTGTTTTGACCGCTCGTGTTTCAGGTTTGCAGGCTCTTGGAGACATCTCCCTTCCATGTATTGGTTCAGCCTCATGAGTGGCAGAAGGTGGCTAAGGCTTGACTGAAATCGGGAGTTTGAACTAGTTTAGTCAAACTGGCAGAAAGGCCTTGTGAACATCCTTGATTGCTTTAAATGCACATCCCATTTTAACTGAAGTTAGTGAGGAATTAACGTCATTAAACTGAAACCAAAAACTTAAGCCGTAGAGAGAGTGTCTTCAGTGCACCCTGCCGTGGTGCAAGCAGATGAGTTTGAACACTTTGGGCAAGTTTCATGAAATTTTGGTTTTCAGAAGTAAAAAGAATTTGAAAAAGAGGCAGAAAACTACCTTTTAATCTACTTTGCACTGATGATAAACTGAACTTCATTTGCTTCTGCATTTTCGTTTGAACTGATAGGGTTTTTAGCAGCTAAAATGTCCTGAGGACCAGTGACTTTCCCACCAATAGTTATAACATGGTTTGTGCTTGATGCGTTTTATCATCAGCCATGTCAACATGTCAGCTATCAGCCTATAATGTTACCAGCAGCTTATGAACTGTGTTTTTAAATAACAAGTTATGAAAACTGATACCTGTAGAAGGAGTTCCATGATGAGTGGGAGCACGCTTGGAGCAGCGAGGAGCTGCCTGCTCCGTTCCAAGGAGGCTGGAGGAAGGGACAGGAATGGTGTGGATACACCTCACTGGTTGGCATTTCATATTGAACTGTATCCAAATGCAAAGCCAGCACTTTAAATTTCCCACCAAATGCACATTTGAATTTAAAAAAGTGCGACTTAGGATCTTTGAAAAATTGTGCTTTGGTAATTCAGAACGTTTTCATTTTACAATTCATTTAACTTCGATGAAGTGAAAGCATAATAATAAAATGTTAGGTAAAGATAAAATATATGTACTACATTAGCACCAACACTAGAATAAAAATATCAAACCACTACATTTTGACTTTATCAGAATGGAATATATTACAATGTTATTAGTACAGAATAATAAAGTCAGGAGAAACCACTGCAACTTCTTCTAACTGAAATTTTTTCAGGCTTGGTATCTTCCTTGGGCACATTTTGATTTTGACAAATATGTCTTTGTGATAGGAAATTGTCATTAGGAGTTTTCCTCCAGGTTCAGTTATCACTGTTGTCCATTCGGCAGAATATGTGAGTTTGGGAGTTGTTTCACTTGGGAAGGTGAAAGCAGTGATAGATGTACTTTTTTCTTTTATGTGTCAGTTTATTTCTTTATGAAACAAGAGCCAAATATTGAGTTTTTAGAGCACAGCAGGAAAAAAAGAAAGGAAGAGTAAAGAAGGGTGGAGAAAAAAATAAACTTCATTCCAAGGTTGAATGATGGTTGGAGCTGGACTTGTCCTGTAGATGAGAAGCAGAGCAGCTACAACCACAAGGCTTGAGTCCAAGGTAACAGAAAGGAGGGACCACATGAAAAGGAGCAGAGTGGGAAAAGACTCACAGACACAGGATCAGGGGAAGAGCACTGTGTGGGGAGTTTGCAAAGGGAGAGAAGGTCCTCATCTGGGTTACTTTCTGCCAGATCAGCATAGCAAATGGGACAGGCTGATCTGGCAGCAGCAGCAAAAAACCCCAGTGAGTTTCATAATTTGCCAGGTTTGGCAGATTTGATGAACATCTCGTGATTACTATTTTTTCTCAGTCCTAGTTCCTACAGTTCTGAGTTATATGATGTTCTCATCTTGGGCTAAGAAAGAACCACAACATGTTACATGGTGTCCTAATTGTAAAGAAGGGTTTGAAAAGGTGACCACTATTGGCTAAACACAGCAGAAACAACAAAGACAACCTCAGATTTATTATTACAGACATAATTTCTGGGAGCTGGACATAATATTCTCTAAGGTCTGGAGCTCTCTATATTGCTTATCTTGGAGATGAGATGCAGCAGTGATGTCTACCCTCATTCTGAAGCTAAAGAGCATCCTGAACAAGCAAAGACACTGTCTCGTCAGGAAACCTGAACTAACTCCCAGAATACAAAAAAGGGAGTTTGCAGGTGTGTACTTCACTGCAGTGGCACTGATCAAAAGGAAACATGCAACAGAAGACTGTAATGCCTCTCAAAACACAAGGGAAAAAGAAAGGAAAACCACAAAGCCAGTCTTTGAGTATTCTGGGGAACAATGCCCAGTTTGACGGGGGACACTGCAGAGTTACAGAGAGGAGCAGTAGAGGCAGGTTTAGAAACCCACAGCAGGACGGGTGCAGAATGGGGTACAGGCAATGGCCAACAGCAGTAGCTCTGAGGTCCTGTGGCCTTGCAAAGCTGTTGCTGTAAATGCCTCAATGGCATTTCTTAACATCTTGGTCTTGAGTCAGAAGAGCTAATGTCCTCATGCTTGGGAACTGTTTTTATTTCCTGCTGTGTTTTTGAGGTCCAGATCAATGCGAACATGTTTGTTTGCATCAGACCAAACATACCCTGACTGGGACTGGATCCAGTTTTCTTATTCCTCCGCATTCAACTTTGGCAGCCGCAGGGCAACGTTTGCAATGAATTGCAATTTAGCAATTCATGGGTCTGAAGTGTGTTTCTTTTCCCCTTGCTTTGCACAGAGAGTGCTCTGCAGTACGTACAGGGTATCAAGCCATGCTCAGAGTTCATGGCAGCTTTATCCTTCAATGTGTGCCTTAGGCACAATGAAGGAGCAGAAATTCCCTTCTATGGTATTATGTTACAGCTCTTCCACCCTTGTTGGACCCCTTCTGACCATCCTCTTCATCCTGTCTCTCCTTACTACCCTGGTTCATATTTCTGCCATTCTTTCCTATTTCGTCCCTTTTCAAGCCTCTTGTCAGTCATTGTCACAGGCCAGTGACAGTGTTTCTGTCACAGGCTCTTCTCCAGCCTTGCTGGCTAAGTCCAGACTCTGTAGCTGCCCTGACTGTCCCATGTACCAGCTCACAGCCCTCACATCTCCACCATACATCCAGTCCTGCCTCCACAGCATCGCTGGCTCAGTGTACTCCTCCCAGCTGTCCCCTCCTGCCCACCTCTTACCCCATCCGTTCTCTACCTGGTCCTCTTTGGATGCAGCAGGACGCCCATAGACACAACTGAGTCTCTTTGAACTTGTATCCCAGGATTGTCCTGTCTGGCCCTGAGATGGAGTAAGTTCAGTAAGTAAGAGTTGTTCAACCCTGCAAAGTCTACTGAGTATGTCCAAAATGTGTTCCTTAAGAGCCTGGGGCAAAATGAGGTGATAGCTAATAGAAAGAGCAAAGGCATAATAACACCCCTCATTTTTCTTCCTCTGGGGCAAATTCCTAGTCCTTTCTCCAAAGCACATGGTATACCTTCACAGTGAATGAAAATGTAGCATCAAACACAGGCAGAAAAATGTATTTTACTCAGAAATGTCCAACGTGCTCTTATTTGACCACGCGTTGTGCAAGGAACACCTTGACTGGGTAGTCCAAACTTCAGGGTTACAGGGCAGCGGGTTGACAAGAGTTGGGACCAGGCGTTCTTCAAAGGAGAAGTGCCAAGTAATCTGCCATGTGGACATGCCTGCCTGTGAACCTTCCTGCTAGCAGGCACAGCAGGCTGCATACAGGACAGCACACCTCTAATTTTTTGCTTTTGTGATACATTCCACCACTGTGGTTTCTTCCCTTTGAGGTTGGACTTTTGAATTTTTCCATACATTTCACAGGACCACATCGCTGTAGGTGGCTGGGTAGGACTGGGCAGGAGGGTCAGATACTTCTGTGTGGGTATCTCCTCATGAACTTGTTGTCCCATGGCTTTTACTTCTTCTGGTGAAGATCTCTGTATTGTCAGATACTTCTGTGTGGGTATGTCCCCATGAACTCATTGTCCGGTGGCTTTTACTTCTTCTGGTGAAGATTTCTGTATTTCAGTTGAGCTATTTGATGTTTTCAGGCTAGACCTAGACATTCAGAGAATCAAGGAAATTAGGGATTTTTTAAAAAACCAATATTCTAGGGATACTCTAGGACATCTGTCTAGCCTATTACACTGGATAAATGTAATAAAATAAGATAAATTGAATAATTCAATTGAATAAAAGATGAGTCCTTTTAAAGGCACTCTGACATTGTAGATGGCAAAAGGAACTGAGAGTTGGCTTATAGACTCTCTGTCTTCAGTCTTCCCTCTGAGAACTGCTGCCGAATTGGCAATTCTGGATCAAATAAAATGAACAAACATTTATAAACAAATAAGCTTTTTTCTCTCCTCTTCCTCCAAACTTGGCTCATTTTGTTGGTTTCACTGATCCACACACTTCATCACAGTCTTGAAGATGGTATATGACCTACCCTCTGGATTGTGCAATATATGCAAATTGTCAGGTGTATCAAAATTTAAAAAATAATTAGGGTACTCCAAAAGTAAATTAGCTTAAGATTTTTATAGTGTTCAGCATATGACCTCAGTATTGCGTGAACCTATTTATTTTCAATTTTTTTTATATAGGATCTGTACTAATAATTCTGATCCATATTATTAATTTAGTCACTGATAATGCAGCACCTGATGCATGTTCTTAACCTATTTCAAAGAGACTGCCTGCATGCGGAAAGCCAGGCGCGTACAGGAGACTTCGCAGTCTTGGTTAATGTAACTGCAGTGTGGTCACAGAGTTGGAGTGTGACTCTGACAGGTGATACACATGGTTGAGTTTTGAGGTGGGGTCCTAGGGAAATGAGGTTGCCCTGCCAGGGGATGAGCTGCCAGTTGGAGATGCCTGCCTCCCTCCATGAGCTGCATCAGGAGCCCATCTGACTCGCTTCCTTGACTCCGTTTTGGACAGCCAAGGGTGGATGTGATGACTCCCAGCCTTACATAGTCAATGAGCATGCCAGGTATTTCTGGAGGCCCGTGGAGGAGGACTAGTAGCTGCTGTGTTTAGGTAGCTGTCAGGCAGTGGGGGACGCCCCCATAATTCTAAGGAACGGCTGAGACCACTTTTAGAGAGTATCTACCCCTGCTGCTTCCCACTTGGTAGTGAGGGCCAGCAAGCCTTCCCCTTCCTCCCGCTTCCCCTTTTCAGCCTCTGTGTGTCGGAGATTGAATGTTTGGCATTATATTCCACCACAAACCTAATCAGTATTTGTTCTGCTAAGCCCGTGTTTCAGTGCCTTGAACTCCCACTCGCTGAGGTGCTTTCAGCACGTTGGGGCTCCTCACTTACCCTGCTGCTCTGTGCCATCCATGGCCAACAGCTGAGACAATGGAATGGACATTAACAAAGGGCTGTTATTTCGATTTCACCTCAATGGTTTTCAACATCTCTTTTCCCCCCACTGCCTGCACCAACTCCCCTGTCTCAGCCAGATCCAGCTCTGGCCTTGGTTGCTTTTGCAGAGCTGTGGGTTGCAGAGATGGGTCCCCTGTGACCAGGGGTGTGCCAGTTGGACGCTCTCCTCTCACCCAGGCTTGAGGGCTCATATCTTCAACATGGAAAATCCACTCAAAAGACTGATGCAAACACGAACCCAGACTCAGTTAATCTCTCTCAATTTTGTACCACCCAGTTTTGACACCTGTCTCTTTCCAAAGTCCAGGAGCAAGGTCCTAAATGTCCCACCATACCTGTGTGTCTGAGACCAAAGCTCAAAATACCTCAGAGGCTTTCTCTCCCATGTTGCTCAGTGTTCTTTGCCCACAGCCTCTCGACAGCCATCCGCAGAGCAAAGGCATGAGCTGTATTTGCCTACCAAATGGCTGTTCTTGCTCTCCCAGCAGAGGCACCAGCAAAGATGTTCTTGTTTGTGTTTGGTTGCCAGCCAGACCTTCCCAATGCCTGATCACAGACAGCTGATATTTCCTCTCTGGTCTCCATGAGTTTTGTCCATCAAAGCAGCAGCCAGTGTTGTTTTATGATGTGTTGTAAAACTACCATGCTACCCTGAGTGTGCTCAGCGTGGCTGCCTCATTTATCATTGCTCAGCCTTCACACTGGGACATCATCCATCACTGCCTCCTTAGAGCTAGGAGTCAGAACCTGGTCTGTATTGCTGCCATAGCCCAGAGTCGTGTGAATACTCATCAGCAGGTCCCTTTGTCCTCAGCCTTTTTTTTTTTTTCCAGGAAATGTGACTTCTTCTTACATTTAGTTCCCAACCAGGACTCCAGAATAGAAAACCAAACTTCAAAATTCAATTGACTGTGCCTAATGGAGGGGATTTTAATGTGTAGCCTTTGACCCTTATCTATTATTGATGGAAATAAAGACCGGTTTTGTTCCATATTTGAAGTTAATAGTAAAAGAAAAATTTGGAGGTTTTAATTTTTTGATTCTAACAGTGACCTCCATGTCCATTGTGAAACCATGAATAATCACTGCTTGAGAAAAGCGTTTCTATGAGCAATCTAGAAAGTGGACAAAGGGACCTCTGAGATAGTTTCATAAGCAGAAAAAAAGCTCAAGAATACGTTTGTGTCTGGTTTTCTTCTTGTGCTACAGCAAGACAAGTGTCCTCTCTTTTATTAATTGCATTAATTAATTGCATTAAACTTATGTCCTTATCTCACAAATCTGTTCATCCTATTCTAATGATAAAACTAATATGCAGAACCTGTAAAACAGTTTAAAATGTCAGACAATGTAAAACCTGTAAATTCAGAGCTGTCTCCTACGCCTAGTGTCATCAAATATAAAAATACCATTGATTTTACCAAGTCTGTATAGTAAGGTGGATGTATGGTACTGGACTTAACATGGAAATGGGACTTCAGTTGTTTCCATGCTTTAACACCCTTGTTCTCCAGTGCTTTCCTACTTCTGGGTGCACTGCTCTCTCATGGATGAGGAGGTAGTGAACGTGACTCAGGTGCCTTGTAATTCTCTCTTTGGAATTTAGCCTTCTGTGTCGGAAGAAACACTGTACTGTGTGCAGCTTGCAGGGCGGTTGTCCTCTAGGAGAAGCCGTGGCACACAGCAGCGAGTGTGTACCCTGCTTTATTCACTTTTTTTTGAGTTGAATCTTCAGAAAAGTGACCTTCTGGGAAACAGTCACAGATGTCCAGATAGAGAGGCATAGGCCATGCACTAATTGTGGCCTCCTCTGCTCCAGGACTGATGTGTGAATTGTGCAAGTAGTACTCACGATTGTCAGTGACTTCCCAGCATAAGAAAGCCGAGTTTACAGCCCCAAATCCTTGTTATTTCTTCAGCAAAATGGTCAAAACCTGGACACTTATTAGGACTAGAAAAAATAGTTTTAGATGTATTGTTTTTCAATTGTAGCTCATTTTTCCGTCTACTTGATAACTAGGAAATGAAGTTGCAGATGCAGCATGGTGAATTTGGATTGCCTGGCTAGGGAGAGGATTGTCCCCATGCGTGGGTGCCCTTTGCCTTCTGGGGCTGCACCCACCGCAGCAGCACAGCAGTGCAGTAGGGACAGATGTGTAGCCTGAAGCCTCCAGTGCCTTCAACCCCTTGTTCTGCATTCGTTTTCAGATGAGGAGCTATCTTCTGAACGAGCTTTGGAGCGGTCACTTGGATCAAATACCTCCACTGTGCCTCTGCTTTGTTGCCAGTAACTGGTTCAGACCCTCATGTCCACATTTACGTATTGGAACCCACTTGATGTGCCTCTTGGGCAGAGCTTCCCATTTTGCTTTTCTCCAGAAGGCACCTGGTTCATGAGAAGATGGTTGTGGAGTTGCTTCAAAATCGTGCTATTGGTTCCCACAAAAGCACTAATGTAAAACACACCCTAAGCAAGATGTATTGCCTGACATGAGCTCCTACCTTGGGTTTAGTCACGCAAGACTTCCCCTTGTCCAGAGGCCCCCTAAAATGCTCAGCAGCTGCTGCTGTTGCTATTGGCACCATCAGGACATGGGTAGGATGGATGGACCGTGCTTCAAGGACCCCCAGATATCAGAATGGGAAATAAAGCTTTGTGAAGATAAATCATGAAGGGGAAGGAGGATCAGAGACTTCTGAACTGTGTTCACGGAATCACGGAATTTTCAGAGTTGGAAGGGACCTCTAGAGATCATCTAGTCCAACTCCCCTGCCAAAGCAGGATTGCCGAGAGCACATCACTCAGGACTGCATCCAGGCGGGTCTCGAAAATCTCCAGAGAAGGGGACTCCACAGCCTCCCTGGGCAGCCTGTGCCACTGCTCTGTCACCCGAACCGTAAAGAAGTTTTTCCGTGTATTTGAACGGAACTTCCGATGTTCCAACTTGTGCCCATTGCCCCTTGTCCTGTCACTGGGAACCACTGAAAAGAGTCTGGCTCCATCCTCCTTCAACCCACCCTTTAGATACTTGTATGCCAAAATAAGGTCTCCCCTCAGCCTTCTCTTCTCCAGGCTAAAGAGTCCCAGCTCTCTCAGCCTCCTGCTGGTGTGGAGAACAGCACAAAACAAATCCATTGAAGAGTGGACAACAACAAAGCACTGGAAAGCATTGCACAGTGATAGATATTCAAACACCATTGGAAGCAATGGCAGTTCTTCCACTGACTTCAAAGCACATTTGACCAGGAACCTGAAGACATGGTAATATTTAAGAAATAAAGTTTAGTTTGAGGCAAGGAAGCATAGATGTAGTAGTTTTTCCCCTTGTGATCACCCACAGTCTCTCAGCACTGGTCCTGTCTGGATGCTGAGAGGTGGACAAGTGCCAGGAGCAATCCACTGTGCCCAACTGCCCAGAGGCTGATGTGAAGCAACAGAGAGGAGCAGTCACAGAGCAGGTACAACATGTTGATCTGAGAAAATAAAACAAAACTTGGATATGCACTGTGAACAGCAACATTTTTATGATTTGTTTTTATTTTTTCCAGATTCATCATTTTTAAAAAATGTCAAATGAAAGGGTTATTTTTTTTGTTTGATGTTTCTCCTGTTTGGGTGTTCACTGTGTCCTTTGTTAGTTTTTAATTCTAATGAAAGATCAGCCTCTCTCTCCTGAGCTGTTCTGGGAGACTCTGCTGGGGACATTTTGCCATGACTAGGGGAGAATTTCTCTTGAATATTAGCTCATTTTTACTATAAATTTTAAATAATATCTGTTGAGACTGTGGACAACATGATAATTTAAATATTTAGCATTTTCAGATACCACTAAACTCTTCAGAAGGTTGGGGTTTTTTTTCTGCAAGAAAACATAATCCATAAATTACAATTGGATAAAGCTGACGGCTGCTCTTCTCTCACTGTGTCCAATTTACAGAGGTGCCGGTTTTCATTTGAAAGTGATGACAGGCACACGGAGAATTGTGGTGAGCAATGGCCAGCTTGTGAGGGAGGTTTGTGTTGGCTGGGTTGTTTTTTTGGGTTTTTTTTTGTGGTGGGATATTGTAAAGCTATACTGAAAAAGGAACTTTAAGACATGAAAACACTAGAAAAACAACCTTTGGCAGTTTCCCCTTCTAGTTGTGAAGCTTTCTAGCACTGCCAACCTGAAGCAATGAAAAACCATGAGGGAAGCCTCAGAAATATATGGTATTGGGCTTAATAGTACTCATCTCTTGATTTTGCTAGATCTTAATCTTTATGGGTTAAGACCTTAACCTTTACAGATTCACCCAATGACTCCACCAAATGTTGCTGTGAAGTGAATTGGTGGAGTCTCACGCTCTCTTTTACTTAAAGTGCCAAGAGAGCCACCACCTGGGACCTCAGCCCATCCTACAGGTGGTTCAGCAGGGAGCTGTTGTGCTCAGGCAGGCAGGTATGCACACCCTCGGGTACGGCATTGCCCACCCGGTCCCTCCACCCTCCTTTAGACAGCGTCTGTGCTTGTCCCTCTCAGAGGCAGAGAGGAGCTGCTTTTTCCATCTTCTCTTCATGGCCATGAGGAGAAGAACAGTGAGATATTGATACACAAAACATTTAGCCACCAACCACTTCTGCCCCATCCCTAGCACTAACAAGGATATGTTTACTGGTATGTTTGCAAACACCAGAGATTCTTATTTTTTCTTGCAGCCAGCTTTCCAGTTTTCTAACAGTTTTACTATGATTTCAAGTATCTCTCCACCAGAACTATCCCATTTACAGGGAACCACCCCACCTAGGACTGCTCCACTGCACAGACTGCCTTCAGCTGGTCTGGAGGGGCGCTGGGGTGAAGACCTTCAGCACTGAGGTGAAAATCCCATAATTTAGAGTGCAGCAGCACCTTTCCTAATGCCTTGCTTGGACCCTATTCTTCCAACTCTCACTCCTTATTGCCTTTAGCGAGATGCTGTGATGAGTGGAGCTGCATTGCCATCTTCCCAGGGACAGGTTACACGGATGCACTCACAGATTTGAGGTGAACGCAACCCAAGGGAGTCAGGCTTCTCCTCTGACCCACGGAGCTCCATATTTTTCCCTTGTATTTTAAATATCTCACGGTAAAAAAATTACTCTATCTGTTTTGGAGTTCTCCATCCTCTTCACTATTCATTATTTTAAAATTTTTTTGAATGCTGTGCTAACCAGAACACCTTTCTGTGACTTTCACTTCCTCCTAATTTGCTGTATTTTATATCTCTACCATAAGTATATCCCGGAGCAAGTGTGTACTAAAATACGTGAGAGATCATGATGTACCAGATAAGTTGCCCCAAACAAGTTCCCCACGTAAGAGAAATCAATTGCCTTCATATGCAAAATGCTGCCACAGGCATTCAATGCTAAAAACTCGGTGTCAGCCTGCATTCTGAATTAAGAGACAGTGCACAAAATAAGGCAAACGTGTCACAAGGATTTTGTCTTCTGCTTTTCTTGGACCCATCTCTCCAGTCTACACAAAAGAAGGATGCTTGCTTGAAAAAAAATACTCTGTTTGAACGGCATTTCAGGATGGACCTAATTCCTCCCCTCCTCTGGGCCAGAGAAGAGTAACGCTATCTCCACTTTGATTTACATTTGATGTTTGAGCTGCTCCAAGATACGCTGAACCTGAAAGAAGAGCTGCAAAATGCTGTGATGAAGTGTCACTCTGCCAGCTTGGGCTTCTATGCCCTTGGTTCAGGGTCGGTTTATGGAAACAGAAGACTTTCGGGGCTGACCCTGGGGGAGCCTGGTGATGTACAAACACACAGTCAGAAGGTGCCCTGAGGAGCCTAAGGAAGAGCCAGAGGATGGACAGAGAAAGACAGACTGAAGGGCAGTGTGTGTGCAGGAGGGGTTGCATTTCAAAATGTTGTGACATTACACACTTTCCTCTGCTTGTTTTGGCCAAAAATGTGAACTGGGCTAATACCAGTGGTGAAATGACACATAAAGAACCCAGTGCTCCAAGAAAAGTCAAAACTTTATTAGTGACATTTCTGTTTACATGGTTCAACACCACAGGGGCTTAAACAGTAAGAAACAATAGGGAAATAAATGTATACTGAAGGCCTCACTTATGTCTCATGACAGTTTTTCATAACTCCACAACTTCAGGGCAAAGTGTAAATTGCAATTGTTGTGGTACTGAAAGACCTGCAAACACACGCATGTGCACACACATGCACACACATGCACATTCAGCTGCCCAAGCCCTTCTCACAAGCACTCATTTGCTGGTGCTTTTTCTGACCTTTCTCTGTGCACAAGCTCTGGCTGTGTGGGCAGAGGTGCAACTTCAAGTAAAGACAGTTTTCGTGTCTAATTTGGGCAAAGTTAAACATACATGTTTCTCACCATCCACCCAGCAATATCATAAAGGTGACTGAGCTCTGTCTGGACAGGAGGGAGGTGCAAACTCAGCCTTGCCCTCAGACGTGGCTTCCCAGATGGCCAAGTCAACAGTGAAACAACAGAAAAATCAACCCGAACCCATGCATCCAATACTACTGTTTCCTGAGGAGGGTCTATTCCATGTCCTTTAATTCCAAGTGGGACAATATGTGACTTGACCAAGTGAAACCAGCACAGCACCAGTCTGCAGTGTGCTGTTGCTGCTGGCACGTGTCTGAACCCCACCGTACTGTGCTGCCCCGGACCAGGTTTCTCTGGCACTGTGATGCCCAACACTTTAGCTTTCTGGTACATGTTAGTTAAGGAACAGAAAACAGCTGAGATTTTTACACTTTTAAACCTACAGAGATGCCCCACTTGAGTACCCCATACTTTTCCTCATGATACTCAACACAAATTTGGGATGCTTTTCAGCAGAAATGGGCATTACCCTGCAAAAATGACGTGCTAAAAATACAGAGCTGAGGAACAAATGACTTTGCTTTTCAGGGAGAGGGAAACACTTGTCATGACTTTGACTCTATGAGCAGCCTTCACCAGGCATCCAGTCTACTTCTGGGCATGTTTTACATCTGATTAGCTCTCTTGGCTGCAAAGTATTTTTGACATCTAATTTAGACTGCAAACACCTGCCTTAAAGGAGCATCTCATTTACAGACAAGCTTGGGACAGGCCTGAATGCACAGGCACAGACACACATGTACTTTTGTGCTCTTTTTCCCTGTCACATGCAACCGACACAATAATCCAGTCTAAGGTCTCCCCCCTTCAAAGGTAGATTTGACTGTTGGTCTAAGCCATGTTACTCTATGAGGAGGCAGAGGACCCTTTCTGAAATACGCAGCAACACAGAAGTTGTGGAGTTGTTGCCACCACGGACACTGGGCTCGAGGGCTCCTGGCTATTGCCAAAACCCAGCCTGCAGGCCCTGCAAAGTCACAGGTGCCTTAGGGACTGTCCCCAAGCGATGCCCTTGCCTTTCTGCAGCTCTTTTCAGTATGTGTGGTGTGACAATGACCATGGGACCAACAGGTGACCCCCTTTGACAGCCACACACAAACATCCCCCATGTGAGAAAAAGCAGTGGCAGAGAAAAGGTCAGCAGAAGAGGCCGAGGGGCAATGAGAGGGCTGCGCCCCCCAGCCAAGTGCTGGGGGGATGCCAGGGGGACACCGTGCACACCGTTTGTTCTTTGCAAACTTGCTGGGGAGAAACAAACCACTCTGACCCCAGCCTTGGCTCCGGGACTGCTGATCCCTCCAGGGATGGCTTGGGAAAGCATGGCAGGGACTCCCGGAGAGCCTCTCTAGCCACCATGGGCACGGAGTCCTGGCTGGCCCGTGCAGGAGGGTGACTGATGGGAGCAGGGCTGGCTGTGGGGCTCCTCTGCTCCAGGGACCCCCGGCTGGGATGGGACCCCTCTGCTGTGTGGTGACCATGATGAGCCCTGGGGATGGACGCACCATGCTGTGCACTGCCCTCCCCACAGGCCACAGCCAGAGCCCCTTAAAAAAAACTCAAGTTTCCAAAAATGGGGCAGTCAGATCCCTCAGAAAAAATGTGTTTCTGTTGTGTCACCCACCCCACCAGGGAAGCGAACAAGCAACACACAGACACACCCCCTCGTGCAACAGCATGGCACAAGACAACAGAAGTTCTGCATTTGTGCCTCCTTACGATAATGCTTTCCTCTTCTTTCCTGACCCTTTTTCATTTACTCTAAGAAACAGATCTGTGCTCTGCTGAATCTATCGCTTAAATAACACAGGGTAAACCTGGCAGATACTTCCTCTTGCCTTTAAAATCCAACTTTGGCAAGCTTGCAAAAAGATGGCTAACCCAGCCACTCCAGGCTGTGCAGGAGCAGGTGTGATGCCCCTTGGGGCAGGGACAAGGCAGGATCCTGTGCCCCAGAAGGCCACGTCCCCCAGCCAGGGCAGTAACAGCCTGCAGCTGCAGCTGGATTCACCTGCAGGTCCTCTCCAGTCTTGACACATCTGGGGAGTGGAGCCTAAGCCCCGAAGCCTGTGAGAAATGAGTCCTGCAGCTTTGCAGACTTGGGAGAGACACCTATTTGCACTCACTCTCTGCCTCTGTATATGTGTGTGCATATAAAAAATAATAAATGCTATGAACTGTACCTAATGGGATGCTGAACAGCTGTGCCACATGGAAGTTCTGCTAACCCTGTATATTAGGGTACTGAGGGTGTATTAGAGTATTGTGTCCAGTTCTGGGCTCCCTGGTTCAAGAAGGACAGGGAACTGCTGGAGATGGTCCAACAAAGAGCTACTAAGATGATTAGGGATTTGGAGCATCTTTCTTACGAGGAAAGGCTGAGGGACTTGGGGCTTTTTAGTCTAGAGAAAAGAAGACTGAGCAGGGGATCTTATCAATGCTTATAAATACTTAAGGGGAGGGTGCCAGGTAGATGAGAAGAGTCTTTTTCCAGTAGTGCCCAGTGATAGGACAAGAGGTAACGGGCACAAACTTGAACATAGGAAGTTCCATCTAAACATGAGGAGGGACTTCTTTCCTTTGAGGGTGGCAGAGCACTGGCACAGGCTGCCCAGAGAGGCTGTGGAGTCTCCCACACTGGAGACATTCAAAACCCGCCTGGACGCCGTCCTGTGCAACTGCTGTAGGTGTCCCTGCTGTGGCAGGGGGTTGGACTAGATGATCTCCAGAGGTCCCTTCCAACCCCAACCATTCTGTGATTAAACTAACTTTTCACGTGAACTACCATTGTAAAGCCAAAAGGTATGTGCAACAAAGTGATTAGTAATCAAGCCTAAAATTAGCTGCCACCAAATGTCTAAAATAAGGCAGAGCTGTAGGATTGCTTTCTCCCTGTGGCAGCACTCAGGGTTGCAAATGATTTCATTGTTACCTCTACTGAGAGAAGCTGAGCTTCCCTAGGCCAAAAATAGCACTCTGACCAGAGCACAGATGGACCAGCTGATGAAAAAGTTGGTACCCTAACACAAATCAGCCCAGGCCAGTACGCCAGGCAAATGGAAGAGAGGGACCTGCAGCTTCATGAAGAGGGTGATGGTGAGGCCAAGAATTGTGAGCTACAGCTACCAAAATGACTGCTGTACCAGAGAGAGAAGCCCAGCAGTGTCCAGGCTGGCCACAGACTCCTCCAAAGGCTGTGGCATGTGGCAAGGTGTTTCCTATACTGAAAGATGCTGCATGATCCTGCCCAGAACAGCAAAGCAAACTGAGCTCAGGAGCCTTCCTTCACTGTCTGAGCCCAAAAAAATGGTTTTGAGGTCACCAGTGGTAAAAAAACTCCCACCCTTTCTGAAGAAGGGAGGAGGATCTTTCCTGACATGAGGTTGATTATACTGCTAGAAAGGAAGAGATCTGGTGAACTGAAACGAAGTGAGTGCCCACAGGAAGAATGAGACAGAAATTCATGGTAGACACGCTCCAGTCTATTTTTCTCGCTGTGGGACAACTCATGTGTTACAGGGAGTAAAACTGAAAACACAGGTAGGAGGTTTAGTGCTTCTTTTCTTTGCTCTGCCTTTGTCAGTGCTGAGGGGTCTTCGTGGGTACCAGCAAGGCTGCAGAGAGGATGCCACACTGCATCCCTCCCGCCAGGCCCAGAGGTGGCAGGGGAGGGTGTCTATGTGATGACAACACTGGTGAGCGTTTGTCAGGATGTTTAAGCTCCTTTATGTGCTCCTGCTTTCTCTGTTTGGTCAAGCCAAATCTGTGGCTATGTTAATGACAAAACAGCTGGAGGACATGTATAGGCCATAGTTTTACCCTTCAGACATTGTCATAGTAATGATGTTCCACCTGCGGAGAGTTCCCTGCCTTTTCCTTAAGCCAGGATAGCCAGATCTTAGAAAAGAAGATCTCCCAGGTGCTGTTGTGTGCACATTAAACATGTCGATGAACACAGCAAAAGCCAGCCTGGGTCTGGAGGGTTCTGACACCCTCCCCACTTCCAGTCCCTTTCCAGCTGTTTTTAACCAGGAAGGAAATTATTTCAACATTTGATCTAAGCTTGGGCAGGAAAAAAGAAGTGGAAGTTTGGTTAAAATCTCTCAATAAGAAAAAGGAATGCTTTGTGCAACCTCTGAATTTTTCTCAATTGGTGCTGAAGATTGGGTCTAAGTATTTATTCAACTCTGGGCACAATTAGTCTCCTTGACATCTGTAGAAATTTCTGAAATTTCTCTCCTCATCTTACTTGATTGCAACACTGATTTCCCCCAGCCTGTTCTTTATGGTGAGATTAATTTGTCATTTCACTTTATGCGTCTGTGATCAAGACAGTAGAGTGTCCTAATCTGCAGCAGAAAAAGTGCTGTACTTTTACAGCTTTTATGGCATATTCTTTTTTTTTCCCTAGCCCTGTGTCTGGACAACATGAAAAAATTTGGAGAAGATACTATCAGTTCTGTTTGTCCTCCCTCCTAGTTTGATCTTTTGGTGGGGATAATTGGAAGACTTCATTCATCCAGACTCAGACCTCTTCTCTCACACTTCTACATAAAAAGCTATTAGAAGAATTGCTCCATTTACTGAGATAGTGATCTGGCTGAAGAGAAGGAGACAAAGACAGTGAGTGAAGATGGTGATGGAGAAAATGATAGGCACTCTGAAGAAGCGGAGGAAAAGTAAGGAAAGCATCCAAAGAAGGAGTGAATTTGGAAAACAGGAGGGAAAATTTATAACATACAGAGTAAAGGGAAATGTCTGGCTAAGATCTAATGGATGACTGTAGTCTCCCAGGACACATTTTTTAACACACAGGGTTCTAGTTTCCATACTCTGGGACAGGAGCAGAGTTAAAGGACTCTGACCTCAAGCTATACAAGCTGCCAGAGGTATCAGAAGAGCAATGATTCAAGTGTAGAAGTCCAAAGTGGGAGAAGCCATGGAGTAGAGGGACTCCACACAGCATGCTCCTGGCTATCACGCTGTGCAACCCCATGGCTTCTGGACAGTCCATTCTCCAAAAAGCTGCAGCCTCCATCCATGAGCAGAGACAACAGCTGAGAGAGAGCAGTACAGACAGACAGCACGAGTGGGCTTCACCAGTACACATGCATCTGGGTTAGGGATTTAGGGTTTCTCTGTAGTGCCAGACAGGCATTTCTGGTGGGATTTATTTAATTTTAAGGACTTATGAAGTAAGCCAGATGAATCTCTCCCTGCACATACCTGTTTCTCCCCACTGACTACAAGTGGAGTCAAGGGTGACCAGCTCTTATGTAGACTCCCTCCTCTTAAAACAGCACATTCCCTATATGTCTTTAATAGGTACAGTGGAAGGTAACACACTGGGAGGAGTTTCTGTACCTACAACAGCACTACATGGAGAATAAAATTTGACTAAGATTATTCCATCTCTTACAGGGTGATAAAGAATATTTTGAATTGCTGCCAATAAGCATTTATACTGTCACAAATGTATCATCTCACATATGCAAAGAAATCTACTGTATCTCACCCTCCACGCAATGCCAGAGGGCGTTGGCTACTGTGTGTGTACTTCAAACATTAAAAGAGAACTAGACTGTTCTTTAAGAAATTCTAAACATTTTGTACGTTCATCCTTTCATAGGTAAGTATTTCACACAAACTACAAGAAGTGAAGTTCAAGGATCTGACAAGCTCTGTGGCATTTCAGAAGTCCGTGATATCCAACTTGTATTTTGGGGTATGCTGTCTTCCCATTGAACTTTACCGGCATAAGGGCCGTAACTTGGGATAATGTCTTTCATAGAGCTACCAGAGCACACAGCTTTGGGTTATCCTCCATAAAACACCTCTGTTTGGGGTCATGTGGTGGGCAGAATCCCTGAAGTATGATGGAGGGAACCACCTTAGCTCATGATGGGAGGGACTGGGGCATCAGAAAGTGAGCTCCTTAAAGAGAAACTTTGAGCCTCCTTGCTCATGCACATCCCCAGTACCAGCTCAGCTGTGATGCTGCTCACAGGGTACACAGGGCCACAGGACGAGATAGTCTTTGACACCGCGCTCCAAACGTGGAAGATGAAGATCTAACAGCAAAAGGGTGTGAAGCACCAGTCAGATTTGTGAAGTTCACGTTTTGAGTGGGAGACTTCCTGGTTCTGTTACTAGCCCAGGATGGACTATAAAAACTACAAATCCAAACTTTGTATGTGTTGGGTCATTATACTCACAGAAACAAGGAAGTGGAAAAATAAGGTTCACAGGCCTTAGTTGCATTTGAAATACACAAAAAATGCAATGCCGTCACATACGTTTGTCGTACACTGACTTGGGTATCCATATTAGTGTTTTTGTTAACTAACGCTTGTTCTGTCTCTCTAAAATATATTCTGCTGGGTACTGGGATATTATTTCTATCTTATTGTACAGGAAATTATTTCTATAAATTTGCAACAATAAGGCTGTGTATAGCTGTATACTCCCATCCTATACACTTCATATATCAATTGGTGTACTTAATAATATAATACACAAGTTCATATCCAGATATGCAGACACAAACACATGTAAACTAATATGTTCTGAATACTCTACTGTATTCAAAGGGTCTTTATAAGTCTTCAAAATGTAATAAAAAGAAGAAATTTTGTCAATTCAGAGTGTTCCTCTTCTCAGTCTACTGCCAGGACTGGCAACTTAAAGGAATTAACATACCTTGGTGAGGTCTGCTTTACACAAGCTGAATGAACATCTAAGATAATCATTTCACATTCACGTGTGATAAACACTTGAGGAACATGCATTTGCCAACATCAAAGAAGGAACCAAGCTATACAGTTCTCATCTGCATCTTTCAGGCTTTGTCTCTACGCCACCAGCGATGGCCACGAAACCCTGCTGCGGGTGAGCAAGCCTCCCTCTTTTCTCATATCCCTCGCCCCTCACCGTGCACAACCTACCAGCCATCGATCCAAAGCAAAACACCCTGCTCCATTTGTCATACTCCTCCTTCAACAACGCTCATGGGATGTTTCCTCATGTGGCTGTGTAGCAGCATTGCAAAACTCTGTAGGAAATGTTTGCTGTGTGTTAGGGAAACTCTGGGGAGTTAAAGTCCTGACGGTCTTTCAAGCAAATAATTTAATCTTGAGTGCCTCTATTTACTCTGACATCTTCAGCTCTTTGCTATTCTTTTCAAATTGACTCGGGGAAATTCTGCTTTTTCCTATCAGTTTCCTGTAGAACTTCACTTGGGAGAAGATGAAGGAAAATCTTTAACAGTGACTTTAATATACCTATGCACAAACCTTTATTTGCGTCTCTTCCATCACAGAACGCAGTAACCAGATGTCTCATTCAGCAATAACCACGACCACTGCAGAACCTTCCAAATCTACCAGGCAGGGAATGAGAAGCCAACACTGAAACCAGTGTGTCCATAATCCCGAGTACATGTGCTACAGATCAATATGGTTTGTTGAGTAGTTGCCACATGAATGTAACTAAAACCTGCAAAGAAGTTCATCAGGCTGCAGAAAACTTCAAATGCTTCACAGAAGTAACAGAAGCAAGATAGTCTCTTATTGTATGAGATGACAGAATTTCCCCTTGGATGTTCTCAAAGAGCAGGCAGACAACCTCAAAAACTTTCAGCTTATGAAGGACTCAGAGTACGCGTAGGTGAGAAACTTTGAAAAAGGAGAAGATTACAATCAAAAACGGCTGGGAAACAGGGTGAATTCTGAGGTTGAAGGACCATATTTCTAATGATTTAATGAACAGGTTTGCAGAACTCATATCCAGCTCCTTTTTGCAATTCTTTATCTTCATTACTCTCAAGGACTTCTCTGTCCTGTGTGTCGTTTTGTCTTACAAGGTCACCACCAATTTGAACTGTGATCTCTCTATAAAAGAATAAGTCTGTTTTAAATTGTGTATTTTACATGTTCCTACTTTTTCTGTTACCTTTTCATCATTTCTGTCCAACTACTTCTTTGACACGTCCTCCTGAGTGAAAGGTGAAATCATGGAGGGGAAACAGAGCAGCAAACTGTCTTCTTGGAAGGTGATGACAAGATTCCCTTATAGTCCCACCCCATTAGCAAGCAATGGGCCTGAAGAAAAGCTAAATGGCAAATCTCTACCCTAGATATCTGCTGTTGAAAGCGATCAAAAGAAAATAAACACAGGTTCTGCATATAAGCAGCTTTGATTTGGTCCTCCTGTGGCACAGGTTTTACTGGCATAGACTAATTGTCTTGATAGCTTGTGATGGACACTGGAACCACAATGGAAATGCAGTAGGGCTGCGTGTGGAAGGCCATTGCTAGCAGGTTACCAAATTTATATAATGATAAATATGGAAAGAATTGATAGACAATGCAAAAGCTGAAAGAGAACATAGGGCGACTTCATGACAAAGAAAGCTGTCGTTATGCCTTTATTTTGTAAGAACTGGAATTAAATGCAAACATATAGCCTATGTTTCTGGAAACCCTTACATTATAGATCACTGGAGGTCAGGAGCAAACCAGGGAAGGATCACCCTACATTTGCCCTTTTCCCATAGACTTCCTTAGGTTTCCACTATGGCCACTGCTGCAGAGAAGTTATGGCTGTAGATGGGCTTCTGGCCTGACGCAGTGTGGCCTTTGTTTACACTGGGTTCTATTTCTGCTTCTCTGACTATTCACAGACAGTGCACAGCAGATCACTGAGCAAATGGTAAGAAGTAATCTTTTTTTCTGCAGATACTCAACACCTGTGGTGTTCTCAGTGTCTCACTGACTACTTCCCGTCCCTGAGCCTGGGCTTTGAGGGTGCCAAACACTTCCAGCATTTGACCAAAGTCAGTGCAAAAAAATGTACACCGAGGTTTTCAGACACTGAGCTTCACATAAACATAGAGTGACACGAGCACTCCACAAGCATCGTCTTCTGCTGGTCCCAGATAGGTACCAGCCCTCATCGCTTTGCCTTGGTCATCCATCAGCAGAACAGAGATTGCCCTACCTCTCCTCTGAGATGCTGTGAAAATAAACACTGCAAAACCGGCTGGTCACGCCAGCACTGTTGTGTCGGTGTGCAAGATAAGACTGTAAGGAAACAGTCATTCTATACAGAGTATAGTGTGAGCCAGGAGCCAAAAATAACATGTTTCGGATATCTGTTCATGCTGTCAGTCCTGTACAATGAAGCAAGAGGCCAACAAGGAAGGTACATCAGCCACAAAAAATCAATTTTGCTGATAAAGCAGTGACTTTTTAAAAATATATTTCTGGTTACTCAAGTAAATTCAGATTCATTCTGTGGACAAGGTAAAGTGGTGCACACGTACCTCATGGGCTTGCTTGTGGATGTGTTTGTCCATCGTGAAAAGGCACATTCTTTGGACAATCCACCACACGGTGTGTGGCTTGTGCTTCGGTATTGGCTTTGATTTACATTTTGTTGTGTGGCATTAGAAAATCATTTCTCAGGCGAGGCTGGGGAATATTACAGTCCCCCACAAATCATGAGCCCTTCTCAGCTACCAAGGACATGGTCTCCTTGGAAATAGTGATTCTATCCCCCCCCAGCAGGACCCCATCCTCACTGCCCCTGGACTAATGCACCTCTCCGTGCTCTCCTTAGGGGATTGATGCTGTGTGTCATGTCACACCCCCAGGTATTAATGGCAGCTACCCCAGAGAGTGAGGGCCTTGTCACAAAAGGCAACGACTGTCCCTCAGGAGGATGAGGGACCTCTTTTCAGCCTACGTCCATACAGCTGTCCCCAGGCTGTGGCAGTGTGACACCTTCTCCCCTCGCAGGCAGCAGTACCACAGACCCCACAGCTCCCAAGGGGGAAGACGTGCCTCAGTCAGTGCTAACGCTTTTGCCCTCTCTCTCTCTCTCCCCTTCATTCCCCCGCGATGGTACCTGACCCTCCCTTCACTGAGGGTCCCCCCCAGCTGCTGCGCACCCTAATGCCTCCCTCTCCCCACCCCCTTCTCCGCTGGGGGTGTCAGCGAGTTCAGGGCGCGGGGGTAGCATTTCCCACCCGGCATTTCCCTCCCTCCCGAGCCCAAGCGCCGGCCCTTCCCGGAGGCACCGGGGGACCCTGTCCCGGCGGGACCCCCCGCGGGGCCGGGGCAGAGGAAGGTCCCGGCGGGGGCCGCCCCGCAGCCCCGGGGAGGGGCTCCCCCCCGCGTCCCCCCGAGCCGCCTGCGGCGCGTACCCCCTCGGCGAGTTCCTTTCCCTCGCTCCCGGTGCCGCTTTCGTTTAGCGGCCGTCGCTTCAAGATGGCAAACGTACGAGGAGAATTTCCCCTATAAAAAAAATAATAATAATAATAAAAAAAAATAATTAAAAACGGGGTGGTAGGCCAAAAAGACAGGGAAAGGTAGTTTAAAGCGCCGGGATTAAAGGTCTGTGCTAGTTTCAAGCGCTCATAAAACGGCCTGAAGGATGCTATTTTGCTGCAGTCTGGGTTATTTCAGCCCACAGTTGCACAACAAACCATTTAAACATTTCAGCACAAAACAGATTCCATTGTTGGGCTGCACATTAAAAAGTGTTATTCGCTTTGAAGTTTTTGTCTAATGGCTCTAAACTGAAAGAAAATGTTTTCCTATTACTTAATTCAATCATAGCGAAGAGGCTTGGTAAAAAGCCCACGGATTTTGCCCAAAGTGTGACAGAGTTCTCTTTGTGTTTGCTTATCCTCTGCTGTCACACACTTTAATTCGCCTCTCTTTATCTGGCATTCAAAACTTTCTTCAATGACATTCAATAAGGTCCAGCGGCTGGAAAAAAAAACTGGTTATTTTTTTGGATATTCTTTCCCAGTAGCTTTGGGCTTGGTGTGCATTCAGGAGCTGTTAACCCTTTGCCTCCCTGCGGCTCGGAGCCCTGGGGTTCAGCCCCTGGGCAGCGGGAATCCCTCGGGTTGAGGCTGAATCAACCCCCCTTCCGTGACTGGCCACTTCTCAGCGGGGAGAGATGCCCCTTCCCGGGCGCCAACTCCAGCGGAAAATGCTTTAAATTACCAGTTCCTTAAAAAAAAAAAAAAAAAAAAAAAAAAAAACAAAACCCAAAAAAAAAACCCACAACACAAAACCAAAACAAACAAAACAAAACAAAAATCTCCAAACCTCATTAACGCTTTCAGGGGAAGGACACTTGGAAATCCTTTCTAGATCATTGCGGGACTGAATTTTTAGTAGCATTCGGGTTTGTTCGTTCGGTATTTTTCACCATTTATTTGTGCACGTACATATATTTCTAAGCTGGAGCATCAACAGTATCTCGGCAAAACTCCCGTAGCTTTCAGCGAGCAATTCGACTGCGGGCGAGAACAGCCTCTGTACACGCCAGAGGCACGGGGTTACACTGCTTCCAAGCCTTTCCCTTCCCTTCCCTTCATTTCAAAAAGTCCATTTGTTTTTGAGGCGGGCAGGTTACTGCAGGGAGAAATCTCCCCCACATTTAACGGCAGTCGGCGGGTGCGTTTGTCTCCCGCCCCCCTCCCCGTATATTGAACGGGGGAGAAAATATATCCCGATTGTTTTTATTTTTTTTGTTTGTTTGTTTCTTATTTATTAGCATTCCTTATTCACCTACAAAATGAAGAAGCTGCAGGGAGCCCAACGCCGAGAGCTGCTGCGCGGGCGCTGCGCGGGGAAGCGCCCGGTGCGCGTTGGCTCAGGTGAAAGCGCAGAAATCCCCTTTTTAGACCCCGCTGGAAGTTTTGCAGGTGCCCGCGCTAAGAAATCCCCACACCGCCGGGGCGTTTAAGCTAAATCTCATCGTACGGGAGAAATGAGCCCTTTCCCTGTCCGTGCCCGCAGCCGCGGGGATTTCCCGGCGCACTTGTGCGCGGCGCGGCGGTGCGGGGACGGGGACGGTGCGACGGTGCGGTGGCGGGTGTTACCGCTAAAACCGGGCCGAGGGACCCGGTATAAAGGGGTGCGGCGTGTGCCGAGCGCCTCTTCTCCCTCCGCTCAGGCGCTCGCCGTGGGTACCGCCGACACGCAGCGGTTATGTGTGTGTCGGGGTTCCCACACCCGCACCACCAGCACACCCGCGCAGCCTGTGGCGCTCCGTGGCCGTTATCCGTGCCCAGGCGCCCACGCAGGGACTGGGTGGATGTGCCTGCCGGCGGGGTCCCGGCTGACACATCTGCGTGGCCGGGGGGGTCTCGCCCGACGGCGGCGACAGCGGTAAGCGGCAGGTCCCGGGGCCGGGCTGGGAACAAAGACGCGGGGCTGGGGACGGCGGCGGGAGCGGTAACGGGGACGAAGCGACCCGGCGGCGAGGGGACAGAGGGGGGAAGCCGGCGGGGCTGGGAGGGGGGACGCACACACACAACCTGGTGCCACAGGTGGGAAAGGCGCCGGGGGGCTGGCAGGGGAAGCTGGCGCCGGCGGAGACCGCGGCTGCAGCCGGCAAAATAAACAAGGGGGAGCGGGCTGAAAGCTGGGCTGAAAGCGAAGGAGAGCGATAAAGAGAAAGAAAAGAATATTAAATCGCGAGAGAATGAGAAAATAACCCCGCCAAAGGGAGAGGAGGGGAGAGGCCGCCTGCTACGGCGTGGGTGGGGTCGACAAGAATAGAGTACATTATGCAGTTCATTTAGTTAACAAGGGAAATAATGAGGGAGCGTGCGGCGTGAATGCCAAGAGAAGAGGCACAGAAAGGCTATTGAGCGCCCCGGCGCCGCCATCACATGGCGCGGGCGCTATTTAAGGCGGGCGGGCGGGCGCCGTTCAGCACCACTCGGGCTGGCCAGCGGCGCTGCGCGGGCGCTGCGCGGGTGCTGCGCGGGGCGCTGCGCGGGGCGCTGCGCGGGGCGCTGCGCGGGGCCATGCCGCGCTCCTTCCTGGTGGACTCGCTGGTGCTGCGGGAGGCGGGCGAGAAGAAAGGGGAGGCCAGCCCGCCGCCGCCGCTCTTCCCCTACGCCGTGCACCCCTCGCACCCCCTGCCCGGGCTGCCGGCCGGCGCCTGCCACGCTCGCAAGGCCGGGCTGCTCTGCGTCTGCCCGCTCTGTGTCACCGCCTCCCAGCTGCACCCGCCGCCGCCCGCCATCCCCCTCATCAAAGCCTCCTTCCCCCCTTTCGGCTCCCAGTACTGCCACTCGCCCCTGGCCCGCCAGCAGCACTCCGTCTCCGCCGTCAGCGTCGGGCACGCACCGGCGCTCTACCAGGGCGCCTACCCGCTGCCCGACCCCCGGCAGTTCCACTGCATCTCCGTGGGTAAGGGGGGGGCGGGCACGCGTGGGGAGTGGGGGGTGTGCACGCCTGCATGCTAACGGGGAGGTGATGGGGGTCCCCGGGAGGGGCGGGACCCCGCAGGAGGCACATGGGGCTTGGGGGGTTGTCCCTGCCCTGCGCCCGCAGGTTGGACGGGGAGTCCCGGCATCTCTCTCTGCCGGTGCCCCGGGGGATGCGCGGGGGGAAGCCCCGCTGCTGCCCGCCGAGCCTCCGACTCAGGCGGTGGGAACGGGGCGGGGGGGAGGGACCCGGCACCCCCTGAGCTCGGGCTGCAGCCCGGCCGCCGCTTGCCGGTTCACCGTCCCACCGGGGGAGGGAGGGTTGCGGCCCCGCAGAGCGGGCGGCGGCGCGGCGGGGGAGGAGGCGGGGGGGTCTCAGCAAGGACCGGCGAGTGCTCGGCGCTGCGGGGCGGGCGGCGGCGGCGGGTCCGACCGGTCCTGACGGTGCGCTCCGCTCCGCTCCGCAGACAGCACGTCCAGCCAGCTGCCCAGCAGCAAGAGGATGCGCACCGCCTTCACCAGCACGCAGCTCCTGGAGCTGGAGAGGGAATTCGCCTCCAACATGTACCTCTCCCGGCTGCGGCGAATCGAGATCGCCACCTACCTGAACCTCTCCGAGAAGCAGGTGAAGATCTGGTTCCAGAACCGACGGGTCAAGCACAAGAAAGAAGGCAAAAGCAGCTCCCACCGGGGCGGGGGGGCCGGCCACAGCTGCAAATGCTCGTCCCTTTCCACCACCAAGTGCTCGGAAGACGACGAGGACTTGCGCATGTCTCCGTCCTCCTCGGGGAAGGACGACAGAGGCCTCGCAGTCACCCCTTAGCCCCCCGCACGCCCACCCCGGCTCCCCAGGAACTGTGGCGAGAGCAGGAGGGGGAGTCCTACCTGCTCCAGTGCTGACACGAAGCCGAAGGATTTTATACCGTTTTGTATAATCTGTGTAATTTACGAAGGACTTTCTTGCCTTTCTAGAGCCCCGGCCCTTGGGGGCGGGTGTCCGTGCGCCCCGTTGTAAATAAACTGCTCCCTAGGACCCCAGGCGTCCCCCGGTAGTGCTGTCTCACTTGTCTCCCCGCAGGCGCACCCCCGGGCCCGGGAGGCTCCTCGCAGAGCTCCCGCCGCACCGAGACAGGCGCGGATGCTGCGCGGCGGCGGGCGGTGCGGGCCACCTGGAGGGACGCCGTCCCGGGGCTCCCTCCGGTAACTCCGCGGTGCCCGAAAGCGGGTGGACGGGGAGGATGGGGGACTATTTGGGTTATTATCTTTTCTTTTCTTTTTTTTTATTTCTTTTTTTTATTATTATTATTTTCTTTTTCTTTCCAAAATTGTTCTCGGTTTTGTTTTGACTTCGTCGCTGCCGGGCGCGCAGCTGTGGTTGTAGCGTTCCCTCCCCTCCCTCCCCCCGGGAGATATTTATTTATTTATTTATGTGCAGAGAAAAGGTGATGGCGATGATAATAATGATGATGATAACAATAAAAGCTCGTTGGTGGTTTATTTCCTTCCCTTCACGTAGAAAGCAGCCGCTCGGTGTCCGCGGGAGCGCCGTCGCTCTCCATCCCTTTCCGTCGTAGCCCGGCACCGGGACTCTCCCGCCCCGGCGAGTGCGGATGGCGGAGACTCTTCCTTTCTGCCGGCCGCGCTGAAGGTACGGGCTGCGGGGGACCCCTGCCCCGTGTCCCGGGGCTCTCCCCGCTCTCTTGCTCCTCCCCGCCAAGCTAAATTTCGGGCTGGAGTCCGGCTCGGCTAAACACCTTCCCCTTCCCATCACGCCTTCCTTCCCATTCGCAAGTCTGCGGGAGAGGGCGAGAGACATTATCTGCACACACCTATACGTACTGCTATAGGTGAATACAAATACCCGGCTGGCGGCTGGGCTCGGCTCCTCTCTCCAGGTGCCCGCCGCCGCTTCCCGGGAAGGACGGATCCGGCCTCCCGCTAACCTGCCGCTGCCGGTGCCGGTGCCGGTGCCGGTGCTGCTGGGGCTCCCGCTTGCACGGCCACCGGGCTCCGGCAGCCCCTCTCCGGCCTCGCAGCCTCCCGACAGCGCTTTGCCGTCGGGGAAGCGGAGCGCCTGTTTTTATTTACGCGCGGCTTCTCGGCGGAGAACCCCGGCGGCAAAGCAGCCGGCCGGTCCCGCAGCCCCCGGGGGTGCCAAACGCGGCGGTGCCGGACCGGCATCTGTCCCCCCCCCCGGCATCTGTTCCCCCCCTCCCGGCCCCCGGCCCGAGGGTGCGGGACCCCTGGGTCCCCGCGCTTTCGCCGCCGCTCCGTTTGCGCAGGGAAAGGGCCCTTTGTGCGGGGACCCCCGCTCCGCCTCGGGCGCACGGGGACACGGTCTCCGGTGGCCGGGAGCGGCCGTGCCTGCACCCGCAGCCGGTGCCCCGGGTGTCCCCGCGGGGCCGCACCGCCTGGCCCGGCGGGTTTCATGCCCTGCAGCCTGGGGAATGGGCTTGGGTCACCGGGCTGCCATCGGTCCCTGCCCGCACCAGGACGGGACCTGCTTGTCATCCCGGAGCAGGTCCGAAATAGCCGAGGCCACCGGGAGGAGCCAAGAACAGAGATAGCGTCCCTCCTGGGAAATCCCCGTGGAGAAGGTCCCTACAGCTCCACACATGATCTGAGCTCGGTGTGGGGAGCTGTGAGTTTGGGATCACCAGACACCGAGGGTGAAGGCAGAGCTGGTAAAATTGCCACTGCTGGCACAGCCTCAAGTGCTGTCCATAAAACAAATGTGTCATGCTCTGCCCTTCCCAGGTCCCTGCAGCTCTTTGCATAGCGGTGGGGCTGGGAGACCTAAAGGCCCCTATAGCTCCATCCCATGGGTGAGCAGAGACCATGGCCCTGCAGACTACAGGGCACTGCGGACCCCTTGGGATGCTCCAGGACAGAGTGAGGTATGGGGGGCCACAGAGACGTGGCAGTGCAGGACAGGCACAAGGCAGTACCCATGCCCTGCTGTGACTGTCCAGATTTGTGCTACCCCTGGCTGGAAAATGGCAAGGGCTTGGTGATATTAGGCAGGTGCCACACCATCAAGTTTGGAACATGCGGACAAAATGTTTGGGCTACTCCTCTCCTTAGGGGCCTGCCTTTACCCACTGCCTCCCGTGACCCTTAGACCTCTGGCTTCTCCCTCCTTGCTTCCTCCTCTGCTGGCTCCCCACACCACCTGGCTGAGATGACGTGACCGGGCAAGCTCGCGGTTAGGACACTCTGTGGGCAGCAGCATCTTTCTGGCTCCTTTTCTCATGGCTGTTGGGATGAACTTGGCAGGTGAGGAATCAAAACCTGACCTTGCTACTTGGCCCCATGATGTTCCCTGTGTGTCCTTCCTTCCCCGGTGGCCCAGTTCCAACTGGAAAGCCCCCTCAGTGGACGCTAATTGTCTCAGCAGGGCCCTGCAGCCTCTCCAGCCCTCGCTTCCCTTCCTGCCCACAATTACCAGACTTGTTTGGAAAAGTCATTGCAAAATAGAGACATGGAAACAGCCTAACGTGGGTTTGCCGAGGGGTCTGGCATTCTTTTAAACAGGGCCCTGGCACTGAAGTCAGCGAGCATCGGTAGAGGCGTGTGTGCGTGCTCCTTGTGCCTGTTCAGTGGCAGGGGTTTGAGCCAGTTGGTTGGCAGTGGGATGTGAGGAACACCAACGCCACGCATTTGCATGCCACTATTGAAGTGGTATTGTGGCAGTTGTGTAGGAACTCTCGATATCCTTGTCTGCCAGCACATTCCCGCTACCTCTCTAGTCCTTCACAGTGTAAGCACTGATATAAAAAAAAAGTGTCTCCTCACGCTCCTTTTTTGGGGCTGAGTGGAGGCAGCCAGCGACAGTTTTTCCTGCTTGTGGTTGGGACGATGAGGCAGTGGCACTGCCCACTCAACTTGCTCCTCACTCGTTGCAAAACCTGGGCAGCAGCATGCAGGCACCTGAGGGATGACAAACACATGTTGTCCTGTGGGACCAGAGCTGCCGGGCTCCTGCTGAGGAGCAGCTAAGAAACTTTCTGGGTGTGCAGGTGTGAGTTTGCTAGCGCATCCTCACTGCAGGCACAACGACCGTGGGCTGTGAGGCAAAATCTTGCGGTGACGCTGCCCGGTGGGTGCACACATTACAGAGAGTGTGTGCACACATGTGCCCGTGTCCTTTATGGACTGAGTTTGTCAGCCAGACAATTTAGGACTAATCCTCGGCCCTAAATGGTACCTCACATATGTAAAGTAGCAAAGAGAATTCCCCCGTATGGTATAATTTTGTCTGAACAGCAGTAGAGTATCACAATGGATGCCCCCAACAAGACAGTATTAGTATTCTCCGATACGCGCTGGCCTCTGCTGCACACCCCGTGTACCTTGCAAAGCCCGGTGGGGCTCTCAGTGCACTTGACAGTCATTATGCCACATCCACATGCAGAGATAATCCCTCCTTAGTTGGGCATTTTTCTAATTTAGTGAGAAATCATTACAGCAAATGCTCAGAGTGTCATTTTCAAGGACTCTGAGGTTGGGCAAATTAAAGTCATTTTGCTGTGGGAAGAGCGTGGGCACCTCTGCTAAAGCGAATGTCATAACATGCCAATTTTCAACTTTCTATCTCTAGCCATTTTGACGGCAGGTTTCTGAAAGTTACTTAAGCATTTTAGCATCTAAAATGTCCACTCCTGATTGTGACGGGAACCACATTTGCAAATCCACAAAGAGAGTTTGAATATTTTCCAGTATATACTTTTTTTCACCATATTTCTATCTAGAAATTGAATCATTTCTGCCCTGGCATGCAGAAAGGAGACTCTTCAGATGATATTGAGGCTTTGAAGACTGTATCCCAGAGCAAAGGTGGCTGTCCTGGCAGGGGAAAGAGGACAGAGAGTGATGCTGGTGTTTGGGGCTCCCTTTTCCACCCATTGGCATTGCTGAGTGTGGGTGTCCCACACCCCATCCCATCACATACGCAGCCACTCTCCCTTCACCAGGCCAGGCACAAAATGTGAACATGAGAAATTATGAATACCTGGAAAAAACAAAGGTTTGGAATGAAGAATCTTTTCAACACTGAATACCTGTGTATTTACAGCTATCATAATATCAATTTGTATTCTTTGGCTTTTATATTTATGTGATTTTGATTTTTATTCCTAGACCTCATTTCATTCCACACAAAGGCTGCATCAAATAGATTTACGGCTGAACCCATGTATTGGTATTTTAAATGTTGTTGCTCCTAACCACAAAACTAATATTATTAACCCAGGAATTTCATAGCTCAGTTTATCTGCAGTTAACATATTTACACAGTGTCAGCTCTGAGCTGGCCTATGGGTCTGGAATAGTCTTTGGAGTAAATGGACTGTTTTTGCTTCGGAATAGCATTGCATCAGGGGTAGCTGGGTGTTTCTTTCACTCTTGTTTACTTGGAATTATTTCTACCTATTAATTTACCGGGATAACAAGGCTTCATTTTTGATCTCTAAGTTCCTGAGAGAGGCAATGAAATTTGATTCTGTAATGACGATATCATTTTGTCTGTGAATGTGATTACTTTAAAATATAGGTGGGTGTTAACTAAAGACTCTAAATAAAATGTTTTTCTATGATATTCTTAATGATTTGAAGACAGGTACATCAACAGCAGCTATCTCTCAATTACATCAATTTTGAAAGTGTTTTTGCTATGAACACAAAGTACTCATTTATCAGGATGTAATTATGCAAGATCAGGAGATCTCCTAGGATACTGACACTGATGATGACAGCAAATGGCTGGGCCTGTTGCTTAATGTGGCTGTAGCTAGACAGGAGTGACTGCCTGGTGCTCCACAGCTAGCTACTCTGCAAGCACCCTATATGCTCTATAGACTATATAACCCATATGTACACTAGTATATATACATTTTTTAAAAATGAAAAACAAACCCCCAAACACCTAAAAGAAGTAGTAGCAAAGATCACACACAGGAAAAAAAAATAATCTTCACTCTTAAGTTTGCTATATCCCCTTTCTCATTTTGCTGCAACTTTTTCAAATTTCCCTTTTCCCTCTTGACATTTTCTTGTTCCCAACAAAGGACGCATTGAAGAGGGTAGATTTGCATCATATAGTTATTATCGGTTTATGTAGACCAAATTGGAAAAACACATCAAAAGAATCTCAGGATGGACCCAAAGTGTGCCTTGGGGACAGTTGCTCCGGTCAGATCTGTGTCTAATCTCTACCTCAGCCTCAGCTGTCCAGTTATTAAAAATATTAGCATCATTCACAGACTACAAACACATTCTTTTAGGCACTTTGCAGCCAGATGGGTAGTGGCTCCCGTGCTTAAACATAGGTTTGTACTAACATTTTAGATCTTGGGTGGGAGTATCCTATCCAGATTGGCCTCCAATTGCTGTTCCAGAAAGACCTGGGTCTGCTGCAGGTAGGTCCTTTCTGCCAGACTGATGAGGATGTCATAGTACATCTAAAATAACGCTAGGCACACATCCAGCCACATGAAATGGTTCTTGAGTGGAGAATTTACACCTGAAGCACAAGGAGAGCAGACGGATACAGCCAGATTGCTGGAGAGAATACACGGTAGCAGTGACTGGTGGTGCAAATACAGCTGGATGTAGCTTCATTTAAAAAGATTTAAATATCCTGCGTAGAGGGCTAACTGCCTCTACTTGACTGATCCTGGCCTGGGTAGGCTACACAACTGTGCAATGTCTTGGATCACATTTGCTTCTCTTAAGAAACCCCTTTCCAGTCAATGCTCAGGTAAATACCAAAGAATACCAGGTAATCTGTACAGACCTGCAAGATGCACGTATGGGTGTTTGGGTGGTTTGTAGCACGCAAGGCAGAGCAGAAGAATTAAAGAGATGTATGGTTAAATGCGTGTTTGTGTGTTCTTTGGGTTTTCTTTAAAGCCATATCCATTTTGCACTTAGCACGATACAAACCCAAAGGAAACTCACTGGCATCAGTAACTGAGGAGAAAACGGCTCCACAAGCCAGGCAGTGCAGAGGAGGTGCAGGGACTGAGTCAGGGAGAGAGGCTGTTACCTCAAGAGCGACACAAATACGTACCCAGGAGCCGTCTCATTCAGTCTGCTCTCTGGCCTTTGCACTAGACAAGACTCTTTCAGACCAGAACTGTCTCTTGACTGGTGTCCACATCTTCATGACTGTACAGGGGGAGGTAGAGTAGCAGAAGGGCTCCTCGTCTGCAATGGTCGCTAATAGCAGTGACAACTGGGATGATGAGGCTGCAGAAGATGACGGGCATATGCCTGATCCAGTAAGGATGTCCCAGACCTGTTCCAAGGTTATGCTGGAGCAATTAACTCTGTCATTTTGCTGACTTGGGTCAGCTCCACTCCATGCTCACAAAAGCCTGCCTTGCTTGAAGGGGCACGCAGCACACCATCTGATCATGCCGCTCCTCTACAGAGCAATATTCAGACTGGATTCTGGTCTGGTGCCTGAAGGTATTAGTTTCTCAGCGCTGGAAAAGACACCACAGCTTGTTGTGAGTGTTACACATGCAAGCGAGGAGTTGAGTTTTCAATGAAGAGCGTGAATAGACGTGTAAAGAACCATAGGCAGCATCTGGAGAGGGTAGATACCTCACTGGATAGACATTTCACCCTTGGTGGTTACCACTGATTTTTGCTTGTGAAGTTTATCAGCTAAAATAATCATGCTATAAATTGGGCTTGGTACAACTGGATTTAAGTTGCGACCCACATACCCACATCTTTTTTGTCTTTTAAAACTCTATTAACAATTCTCCTTTTTTTTTGTTTGTTGTTTGTTTGTTTAGCTTATAATGTGCTATCGCAGCACAGCACACTGGCCTTGTTTGAATCTTACCTTAGCTCTAGTTCTTCTATGGTTTGCAGGTTTCTCTACTTGTATGGGAGGGAGACAAGGCAGCAATCCCCCCTCCCCGAAGCAATGGGTCAGTGTTTTGTCCACATCTGCTTCAGAGGGATTTGTGCTCTTTATTATTTTAGCTGTTGATGCCAAAAATGCTCTGACCCCTGCACTGCGTCCTGAGGCAGGAGACACACTGAAATTCTGTACATGAGAGTCTTCTCACTACTTAAAGCTGAGAAAGAAAAATAATCCTATGTCAGATATGCCTATTTTATTGGAGAGGTGGCTTTCCAGCTCGTGCTTGGCATGAATTGCTGCCTGCCTGGTTGACGTATGCTGATGTGGAGGTAATGTTAGGGCTTGGAGGTCGTCACAGACATGCCTGATCTGTAAAGGCTGTCCTGCTGAGCAAGCTGTCCACATCTGATATGGATTGTCTCCTGAGTCTACTCTTATGGTCCCAGCTACAAGCAGTGTATGGGATTGTGGAATCATTTATTATGGCAGATACAGAAAAGTTAACATGCCTTACCATAAATGCTTTCCTCCAGAGAAAAACAGCTTTGATCTCCAAGTTGGCCAGAGTCTCAGAGGTTCACAGAATCCACAAAAGATATTTATCTTCCATGCTACTATAGCAAATCTCAATTTTCTTAAGTGCCCGAGCTAGGAGGACACCACACTGTACTAGGGGGTAAGTAAGCGAAAGTTGATGACATGGGAGACTCCTGTTCCTGGGCATCAAGATGCTCTCTCGAGCATAAGCAGCTCCCAGCCTGGCTGTGCTATGGGCATAAAGGGAAGACAATGCAGCTGGAGAGTTGCCACTGTCAAACCTGCTGGGCTTCGTGCCTTCTACCTGGGTGCCCGCGACTGCAGTGAAATGGTCCTGACAGTGCCTGTGGCCTGTCTGAGTCTTACCCTGGTCCCATTCAGAGCTGATTTAATCTCCCCCAACCCAGATCCCAGCTGCTCCAGCACCCCAAAATCCTGCTCTGCTCCTGCACATCTGTTTAGCATCACCTCCTGAGCTTCCAACCCCCCACCGCTGCACTGACTGGTGACATCCCCATCTCCCTGGCTGACCCCAGCTCCAGCTTGACATGCTCTTGGCCTTTTTCTCCCATCATTCATAATTCTTCCCCCAGTTTCTGTCTTGTCCCCAGGCCCCATCCTTCCAGAGACCGTCCGGGGCTCTGTTTCACTCCCAGCCCTACCTGCCCGACTGTTGAAGACAACACTCAGGTTGCCAGCACTGCTGAGCAAGCAGACCTTCACTCAGTGCAGGGGTATGCATGAATTTATACCAGATGATACCTGGGTGCACCACTCACTGCCCCGCTGGCTTCCCTGCACACAGCATCCCAGCACAGCTCTCCACGCACCCCTCCGACCCACCAGCTCCTCCCAGCCAACACCGCCTTCACCCTACACACCCGTCCTGGTCCTTCTGCAGTGCTGCCAGCTCACACAGCTGAGCTGAAGCCCTGTCGTGACTGTTCTCTCTTCTACTAATCTATCTTTTCTCATTTCTCCATGCATTTCTATTTTTCTTTCCTCGATTTCAGTCAATCACCTGTTCAAAGTTAAGCACCTGCTTAAACACTCTGCCAGAGCAAGCCCTAGATTTTCTTAGGTTGTTTTCCACTCTCTGTTTGATAATTACCCCCCTGCCTGTTTCCCCAGAATATATAGGGAACATATACACAGCTTTTATGTTTAATTTTACACACAGTTTAGGTTACACTTTGTATGAAACATGCTACCAAAAGTGAAACTCTCTTCTTCTTTCTCTTCCTTTCTTTCTCTTTAGTTAACCATATGTGTAAAGAAACCTTTCAATGCATTTGCAGAGCCCGAATACAGTAGAGTGACACAAAGCATTCTGGATATTGCTATGCAAATGACATGCCAAGAATGTTTAGACTGTACCTTGAAGCAGTAAACAAGTTGATTGTCATGGTGTCATGGTAACTAGAGCTGGAGCCGCTTCATACGAATGAGGTCCCAACCTTCGTTTTCATTTGGATTGCTAAAGCAACTCAGTGGTCCAAAGCTCATCACCCTGCCGGTCCTCTGCAGAGCCAGAGGTACAAGCAATGGCCTCATGTATTGGGACACCGTTTAAAATGAAACAATGAGCTACTCTGACACGCAACTTCAGGTCACTGAGGATATTCAAACGTACACACATCTGAGTTGGGAGATGCTGTCAACACCACGGGGATTTGCCATGTGCCCTGGGCAGCATTGCTGTCCCACTGGTGTGGTTACAATCTGCAGAGATGACATTTAGGGGGGATGAAGCTTGTGTTTTTAAACTGGGGAACTGCTGCCATCTCACAGAAGCATGGAAGTGTGGAAGAGGGCGAAGGCAGTAGGACTCTTGTGTGAGCAACATCTCTGTGTGGGTCTGAAGGATCAAGACCTCAAACTGCTGGCCAACAGCTTGTATTGCCCACGTGATACATGTTTTCTTGCCAAGCAGACACATGACTGTTACCCTGGTTTTGACTTGGCCATCCTTCCCTAGGTAGCAGGGAAGCTCTCTAATGCCACAGGAGAATCACACTGATGACTTAGATATTACAGAGTCATTCTCCTAACCTTGTAACTCAGGGCTGAACATTCCAGGCTCTGATGGACCACCTCATTTACAAAGTCAATACACCCCTGGAAATTGTTCATCCAAGCTGAGCCACCACGGGCTTGGCTCCAAACCTCATCTTCTCCCTCTACAAAAGGAAGATGCTTTCACTGACCAAAGCAGCAACATGTCAACGCTGTCCTGCTCTACAAAATAAGCTTCCTAGAGTTTCCTAGACAGCTGTGGTGACATAAGCTGGAGACTAAAAAAGACCCCTTATCCCAAAAACTCAAACACCACCTTTTTTTGAAGAGCTGTGTGCCCAATGGTAAGTGCCAGATGATCTCAGAGCATTAATTTGGCAGAGGAATTTGTCCTTTTTGCACTATTTGCCACTGCAGATCAGGGCTTTAAGGGGTATCCCAGAGCTGCTGAGCCAGCCTGGTACAGACCACAGTGACTGATGCAGGACTCAGCTTGCTGTCTCTCTCTGTTGGTTTTTCAAACCCACACTGTCCCCAGACAGCAGAAGCAGAACAGCAACTTTGCTGGGTCAAGCCAAAGGTCCGTCCTGACTCTGACAGTGGAGAAAGGCAGAGGTCTAGGGACGACTGTAGGAACAGATCTGATGTACGTGATATTTCTCCCAGCCTCTACTTGCAGCTCGGGTAACCTCTATGAAACCTCAATGAAAACGTCATCCATGACTGCATCCTGTATGCTGGAACCCATGTAACCTTACAGCACCCATAAGCTTTCCAGTCCCTGTGGTTTCAGCAGAAACTCACTGGGTCAATAAGAGGATAGGAATCCTCCCACCAACTGTACGATATACATTCTGGTCAGACTAGCACCTATAGAACAAAATGACATGGTGTACAAAGATGAACTAGATGTTTCTTGTGCTGAACGGTTTCTTTTAACCCTTTGGAAATGGTCTGTTATGATTCCTAGCAGATTCAAAGAGATGAGAAGCCAGCTATGCTGGAAAATGCCAGTCAGCAACCAATAGATTCATGACTTGTCTGTCCTTTAAATGTCTAGAGTCACACTGAGTCTTACCATGGCTTTGCAGGCACTTGTGGCTGGGAGTGGTCAGTAAGATCAGGAGCTCAAAGTCTGGAATCAGCCAGAGAGCACCAGATGAACTCAAATATCTCAGAGGAAGACAAAATGGCAAAGAACCAAGACCAAAATAGCTGGCTAAAATATGTTTCCTTTACTGCCCACTTGTCAAGGAGGCGTTCAGAAGCAGCGGGGACAGATGGATGTCCCCTCCTGAGTTGCTGAGCATGGCCACAGCACTGCCTGGCAGAGCGCACAGCAAAATCCACCAGCACAGGGGCAGCCTCCACCCATCTCGGGGGGGAGTGAATTTTTTAATCCATGTTGGAAGGTACTTAAAAAAAGAACCTTTCAAAGCACAGGGCACAGAAGGACAACCCTTCATATGCTGAGAAGTGCGTGAGCTCCTTGGCAGTGCACCAAACCTTTCTCACATTGCCCAAGGCCTTGCCTGCTCTGCGTTGGGTTCTTCTCTGTGCTTGTGTTGGCTGGAGATGCTACACCCTACAGTCCCATTCCGTCTCTTGTTACCTGAGGTGACCTGCAGTGATCTGTCTGAACCACTCATGTGCAGCTCCCTAACCCACAGCATCAATAAGAGGACAGGAATCCTCCCACCAGCTGCAGGACCTGCACTGAAGATGTCCTGCAGCTACTTGGCCAGGGTCCCCATGTAGAATCAGAGCAGAGGAACAAGCCCTGGATGGCAGGAGTTACCTCCTGCTGCAGGACATGTCCCGGCCAGGCCATCTGAATCAGGCCCTGAATACCATTGCAACGAAGGCAGCCTATGAAGAGCAGCTCCAGCGTAGTCAGATGCACTTTCAGTGCCAGGAGGGAGGCAGGGGGACCCCTGGGGATTTGTTGCTCACTGAACTCGCTTCTGTAGCTGGAACAACTGCATTTACACAGCCGCACTTAAATAACTCAGTTAAGGAAATCAGAGGCAGTGGCGCTGAAGAGCCACTGGGACAGGGTGTGGAGCAGAAACATCTTCAGCTGGATGCAAAAGCAGGGACTGAGCATATTCCAAACATGGTGAACCAGTTTGATTACCGGTGTCAGCCTGTTCAGCAGTGCAAGGCAGACTAGAAAGAACTAGAGGAAGAATATCCAGGGCTGTGAAATGAGCACGTCCACCCTGGTCCTACCCTTCCTGCCCAACTCCAGACCAGAGCTATGGGAATGAGCGTGTGACCAGGGAACTTTTCTTCCTCGTTGCTCATCGGCCACTCCAAGGTCTCCTTGGAAGTAGCTCATGGGAAGTATGAACACCCTATAGGAACAAACCAAACCCTGACCTAGGAGGAGAGTGGAAGGGATTACCACAATCATCCAAACCCATTACTGAAGGTAATCGAAGTTCTGTCAGGACCCAGGTGCTTACATCCTATTACCTGACTACAAAATATCTTCTCCGGCACCTTTGAGCCTGAAGTCTAGCAAAGCCCCTTACAGTCTTCGCAAACTCATCAGTGGGAAAGTCCTCATTCCTTGCTGAAACATTGCTTTTCTTGAAGCAGAGTTCGGACGCTACTTTATCTGGCAAGTGCAGTTTTGGATGGTTCAGCAAATACAATAGAACGATTGATGCTGTATTCAGCAGGGCTGAGGAAGGCACCAGGGCCCAGATCAGCTGGAGAGAGAGTTGAAGGGCTGTATGCCCCCTCCGCTGCACACTCCAGGCTACTCAGTGGAGCTGTGGAGCCATTCCCCGGGAGATGCTGACTCCAGTCAGAAACTCTGTTTACACAGTAGCATCACAAGTGTGTGGAATTGAAGTCAGCAGCTGATCCTAAAAAAATGCGTCTGGGTTGCTTATCCATGATCTGAGCAGACTGAAAAGCAGGGTGGTGGTTCTGTGCATATAATACTTCCAGGTGGATATGTCACCCTTTTCCACTGAGATTTGAAGATGCCTTTG